>CM057829.1:68651769-69940674 GCA_030068075.1 Paguma larvata | reverse complement strand
TGAATTTTGAATTCCATTTTCAAATTAGCCAAGTATTCACTTTTATATGAGGTTATATTTTTTAGAGACCAAGAAAGTCCCTAATGCTGTTTAATCCAATCTTTTATTATTTTTCCTAAATTGTTCGCATACAAAGAGACTACTGATTTGATGATGAATTATCACAACCAGAGAGGCTCCTCTCTAACAGAGAAAAGGCTATCAGAATAATGGATTATAATTGTGGAAATTGGTATTTTCTTCTTCAGACAGAATTCATATTCCTCTTCAGTGTGTGAAACCCATTTTGTTACTCAATATATTTCTTTAAAAAAATTTTAGTTTATTTATTATTTTGAGAGAGAGAGAGAGAGAGAGAGAGAGTGAGTGCAAGCAGGGGAGGGGCAGAGAGAGAGAGGGAGACACAGAATCTAAGGCAGGCTCCAGGCTCTGAGCTGTCAGTACAGAGCCTGACATGGGACTCAAATCCATGGACAGCAGACCTAGAGATAGATCATGACCTGAACCAAAGTTGGGAGCTTAACTGACTGAGCCACCCAGATGCCCCACTCAATATATCTCTTAATCCCCAAACAGTCATGATCACATCTTGATGGCTCTATAGAAAGATTATATATGCTGATTACCCACTATCTATGAGTACACATTGTTTTCTATAGGATTACTAGGTTTGTGTCAGTTTGTCCTTGTTCTTTTACTTTTGTCACTTTTGTCACTGTGACTAACTGCAGTGAAAGTAGTAATCTGGTGTCTGGAAGAGCTCACAACTATCTTTTACCTGGAGAGCCAATGTGTGGCTGGCCTCTTATGACATTCTTCTAACCATCTCTCTGTGATGCCATGAGAAGTGCTTTGGAATTATAATATATAGGGCAATTATTCCAAAAGTTGTGGATTGGCTGCATACCCCAAGAGGGTGTGAGGTGGGAGTGAAGAGTCTCTGTGCTTCACACTAATGTTTGGGTTAGTTTTAGTCCCAATAATTACATATCTAGTAGTTAAATATATATATATATTTTTTTTTGGAGTAAGGAATAGAATAGTAGTTTAGGTAGCATTAAATTCAAATAGTTTCACAGTCTTACTAGTCTATCTTGTTAAAATCTGGAGAATGTTCCATAATAAGATATATTTTGCAAAGTCACTGGTTATGTGCAAACAACATCACATAACCCTGTAGAATACATGTTGGGCTTGTGGGGTGGTGTTTATTGGCAGGACATTTAAGGATACAGGAGTGAGTATTGTGTTCTTGGCAGTGCCCAGAGATCTGCATGGCTGGATGGTCAGATTCCATGGGAGGGATTCTAATTCTTGGGCTGGAGAATTTTTTAGCTGCATTATTAAGGAACCATTGGTTTTCTTATGATTTATCAAGAGCTGGGATGGAATTGTGAAAGATTGTAGTGAATTCTTGGTTCCCCCTCTAATCTGCCAGTTTGGCATTCATGGTTAGGGGAAGTCCCAGATGTTCCCCTGATGTCATATGGGGGTTGGGTCAAACTTTGCAGTTGTGCCTGTATGACATAGTAAGCTAGTAGCATGATTCATTACCTCAGCTTTCAAGGATGAAAAAGAGAGATATCATACACACTTTGGTGTAATGAGGGAACTGTGTGTTCCTAGCCTTGGAGTTGACCAGGACTGATTTCCATAGCTCTGCCTAAGGCTGAGTTCCAAGGAACTTTGTGGGGAGACAACACTTTTTCGGAAGGCCATTCTGCAAGGATAAGTCTCCCACAAATTAACCCTTACTCTCATAGAACTTCAAAGATAGAGAAAAACTTAGGATGTTTGAACAAAAAGATCGAGTTATCTAAAAGGGGTGAGACCTTAGGATGGCTTCAGAATTTTACTATAGACATTCAAAATTAGAATAAATGAAGTCTCTCTCTCTCCTCCCAACTCCTACCATTTGCAAAAGTCCTGAGATGAGTTTTTAATCTTTAAAAAATTTTTTTAATGTTTATTTATTATTTTGAGAGAGAGACAGAGACAGAGAGATAGAGAAAGAGGGCGAGTGAGTGGGGGAAGGGGAAGAAAAAGGAAGACACAGAATCTGAAGCAGGCTCCAGGCTCTGAGCTGTCAGCACAGAGCCTGACGCGGGGCCCGAACCCACAAACTGGTCAGATCATGACCTGAGGTGAAGTCAGGCACTTAACTGATTGAGCCACCCAGGTGCCCCCTAAGATGAGTTTTAAACCATTCACGGGCCATAGAGTTTGGGGAAGAAGGTACAAACCAAGATTTGTATTACTCATATCATCTTCTGCTCAGTGGTGTACTTCTTTCTCTTTTCCTCTCCTAGTTTATTATTCTCTCTTTTTCTTGTGGTCATCTATGTTCTTTCTGTTTTCTCTTTGCTTCTTCTAAGTCTCTGTATGTTTATTGCGCATTTTCATACAGTCACACAGAATAATGAACTGAAATTACTTTTCTTTGTAAAGCTGAGGGATTCTTCTACATGAGAGAATGCTGTCATGAGATTGTTTAGGTAACTTACTAGTATTGAATTTTTGGACTCTAAGGTATACCTTGCCATCATTGTCCCCACTGTTCCACTATTTTTTTGTAAATATTTTTACATTATGTTAGGTTATTCTAACTGATTCAGATTTTTAAAAAATTATCTTCTTATATTGCCTTTTGCTTTTCTGTCTAACAACTGGAGTTGGCTTCTCATTAGGTTAAGTTAGGTTAGAGAGAAAACAAATGACTTAGGTTTGTTTTTGGTAATTAATGAGACACTCAATGAACATAAGCAATGGCTCTAGTTTCCATTCGTAGAAGGTGAGTAATGGTGAGCAATTCAAGTCCTGTGGTGGTCATGGGTGCTTATATCAGCAAGAAGATGCTGTACTTAGAACACTAGGATGCACTGAAACTGTCCAAACTGAGTCTATCCAATCAGATGATGTCTGGTTATTTAAGCCATTGAATCCTGTTAGAAGAAATTGCTGATTGCATCTGAACCATTCCACTGTGATATATACTCACCTGTGGTGGTGAAATAGTGACAGATTTTGTTCTTTTTTATTACTTATCTGTCACAACTCCTTGTGTCTTGAACCCAAGAAAATGTAATAATATTGATTGCCTGAGAACTTAGACTAAGCTCACTCTGAGGAAGTACATTTTCCTCTCTCCCTCTGATGCCCTTGAGGCAAATGACAGTGGGAATATCTGATGCATGTTAAAAGCTGATATCTGCCAGGAGAATTAGTCAGCATATCCTAGATTTATTTCCAGTCTCAGTCTCCTATGAATGTAAAATGAGAGAAGCCTCTGCACAATCAACATACTTTGGTGCTGGGGTGACTGTGATCTTTACTCTGCCTAGGGTAGGAGTGACCTGAATGGACTTGAAGAAGGTGTATATTATTGAGACCAATCCTTCAAGTCTCTGACGTGGCTAAAATTTCACCCAACTAGTAGTTAACTCAAATAAAACATCAGTAAACTCACTTAATGAAAATGCCTTACCTGCGATTTCTCAGTGCTCTAAGCATTTCCTCATCAGAAAATGAACATGATGGATGGCTGACATGAAAGTAGCCCTAGGTGCCTCTGAGCTTTATATAATGTTTGGTTTTTAACAGAATATTAGGCACAAAGAATGTTACAGTATTTTTTTAAATTTAATAATGTAGTAGAGTGTTTTCCTTTATTCATTCAAAAATATTTATGGCCTGCCTACCATATTCCAGGCTTGTGCTAAACACTGAGGCTCCACGATGGTTGATCTTTCTTATGATAGATCTTTTATAGTATCATTTCATACTCCAGAGAGTACCCTGGGACACAAAATGCGTCAGTGAAGTGTTATAATGGAGGGAGGGAGGAGGTTAAAGATGCTTTCAGATTTTGTTTCCTCAGAGGAAGCAATTCTCTAGCAATGGCAACATTGACACCAAGAGGTGAAATGGAAGGTCTGAAATGATTTTAATGTGTATTATTACTAAACGTATGTGTACTATTACTTAATTGTTAAAAATGATAATTTCTGAGGGTTCCTATGAGCATTAGATAAGATGATACATGAAGAATACATAGAGCAATTCCTGGCATAAATCAAGAACTCAGTATAGGAAATAGATTATTATATGAAACAGCATGTTCTAGGCAGGGATAGTAGCAGGAAGATGAAGAAAGAAAAGCAAAGAGAAGACAAAATTACATAATGGGGCTGGAGAGAGAGTTAGGGAGAGAATTCTGTTTGACTCTGCCTTAGCTTATACCTCACTACCTAAGACCATCCTGAGGAAAAAAAGGTGAAAAGGGCAAAAATTAAGTTTTTTCTCTTCTCATTTGTGTGTCTCTCTTTTTTAAAAATTAAAAAAAAATAATTTATTGTCAAATTGGTTTCCATATAACACCCAGTGCTCATTCCAACAAGTGCCCTCCTCTGTGCCTGTCACCTACTCTCCCCCCTCCCACACCTCCCTCAGCCCTCGGTTTGTTCTTAGTCTTTGAGAGTCTCTTCTGTTTTGTCTCCCTCCCTCTCTGTGTCTTTTTTCTTTTCCCCTCTTCCCCTCCCCCATGGTTTTCTGCTAAGTCTCTCAAAATCCACATATGCATGGAAACATATGTCTCTCTTGAACCGACGTGTCAAGTTATGGTACAGCCCTCTGACTTTCTAGAACATGTCGTGATATCCATATCCTTATCTATACCCTGTATCAGCTCTCTTCAGTTCATGTTTTTAAAGCTATGGTCTCTAACCCCCCAAATACCTTGTCCTTATTCTATTACTTCAGTAGTAAACTCACTTCTGTTAATTGGACACATGGATTTATAAGTTATTATAATTAACATTATGAATTAATATTACTGTGCATTTTCTTTCAAGGAATACAATTGTATTTTTCTTTCAAGGAATACATTTACATTTCATAAGATGACTTATGGGGGCCAAACTTTAAATCAAAGAAATAACCTTATGAATGGGTGTTTTAGCTTCTATGCCAGGATGGTGTTAGAAATAGATTGGGTGAGGGTAGCTGTTCCTGGCGTTTTTCAGATGAAATCTCTTGTTTTCTGGGACCCCTCCCAGAAGTCAAGTGCACTTAAAGGCAGTCTGGTTAATTTCTGAGGTGGCCCAACTTTGATGTTTGGGAAGGGAAAACCAGAAAAATTCTAGTTGTTTAAAATTCATTCATTTCTTCACGTTTTTCATAGATTGTGCTCTGTCTTCAGTTGTTCTGTAGCCTTCTTATGGAAGGAACAGAATTAGCTAACTGTCACTCCTTTAGGGGAATGAATTTATAATAGGTTGTATTTTGGTGAACTTTTATAACTGGATGAATTATTTTTTATCCCCCAAAGGCTCTCTTTATTAAATGGCCACTAGACACATCCATAATGCTAATACCTTTTTGAATTAGTCTTTTTGGATGAGTGCTTTCCCTGTGGCTCAGGGCTTTGGATCTATCTCCCAGTGTTCAGCTATAGAAGAAAGTCTAGGTAAGTTTTTGCAAAGATTTAGTTTTACATTAGTGTGCTTAAGTCATAGTCCTAGCTGGGGCTTAAGGAGTTACACTAAAGAAATTGAAAATATGTACACCATTGAACACTTTCTGATTGATGTGGCTTCATGCCTTGAAGTTTCCCAGAATTCTTGTCAACTTACCTGGTGAAGAGAAATATTGGTCTGGTCTAAAATATGCTTCTCTATTGTCTCATTTGGACAAACGGAAACAGATTTCATTCCTTTCCATATCTGTTGTTCCTGCCCGCTGTATAGCTATTTAAAAGTAACCTCCTCATCTACCCTATGCAGAATTAAAACTGAGAATATCACTTCTGTTCTTATCCACAAAATGTGTGACAAACTAAAATTATATCCTTGCAGTTATTAAATATTTTTGACTAACCCCTCAGGAATTTATAAATAAGGTGTAAGTTTTTATCAAATGTACTTTCTGTGGAAGCAAAAGCATCTCTTTGTACTTGGCTTGATAAAGAGCTACCCAGTAAGAATTTTCTTGAAGATGAAGTCTGTGATTTCTAGAAGGCGTCTTCTAAACCTCACGGAGGAGCAAGCAATCCAGAAAATATTGTTGGGAAATGCTTTACTTGATTCTGAAATTTTCTACATAAAATTTGTACATGAATGTGGCATAGAGGAATTCCGTATTCTCTAGATTTGGAATAATTACTAGCAGTTTCTATAAACAAAATCATTTTAATAACAGTGGACCACAGTGGAATTTTCCTGAGGGCTGAAATGAAATATATAAGATACAGACAATACTTGTGAATTCTTGAGAATATTTTGCATAGTTAGGTGAATTTCCTTCCCCTTATATTGACTGAGAAGTCTTAAGCAATTTTCTTTCTTTTTATTTATTTTAATTTTATTTTTTATTTTTTATTATATTTTTAAAATGTTTATTTTATTTTTGAGAGAGAGAGAGAGAGAAAGAGAGAGAGAGAGAAGAGACAGGGAACGAGTGGGGGAGGGGCAGAGAGAGGGAGGTATAGAATCTGAAGCAGGCTCCAGGCTCTGAACCATCAGCACAGAGCCTGACACAGGGCTCAAACCCACGAACCATGAGAACATGACCTGAGCTAAAGTCAGATGCTTAACTGATTGAGCCACCCAGGCACCCCCTTTGTTCCTTTCTTTCTTTCTTTCTTTCTTTCTTTCTTTCTTTCTTTCTTTCTTTCTTTCTTTCTTTCTTCCTTCCTTCCTTCCTTCCTTCCTTCCTTCCTTTCTTTCTTTCTTTCTTTCTTTCTTTCTTTCTTTCTTTCTTTCTTTCTTTCTTTCTTTCTTTCTTTTAAATGTTTACTTATTTATCTTGAGAGAGAGAAAGAAAGCATGAGTGGGGAGGGACAGAGAGAGACAGAATCACAAGCAGGCCCCATACTGTCAGTGCAGACTAGGCAATTTTCAAGTTAAGATTTAAATCATCACTCCCTTAAGAGAGAACTAGCTCAACTTTTCCTTCTCTTGCCTGAACCTTTGTAATTGGGTAAAGTTGTACTTCTACCCATAAAAACCACAGTATAGTAGGACTTGAGGATAAAATACATTGGAGGAATGATGAAAGCTACCTCCAAACTTTCTTAGGCTGCTAATGCTGACAAGAGTTTAAAGAATTATTTTAGACTCTGTTAAAAGAAACCACCAAATTATGGTTTTTGACATTAAAATCAGAAAAAGAGAAAGGAAATGTTGCAGAGTTGAATCTTTGCAATAGAAGCAGTGATTAGTACATATACACATTTTTACTTTGATGGAAAACACATTTTTCAAGCTTTAATGAGGTTGTTAAACTGACAAAAATACAATTTAAACTGCTTTTTTACCTTTTGTGTCCCTGCAGTTTAACTGCTGGTGACTTGGGTGGAACTTAGGTCCCCATGAGGCTGCTGGCCAGAAATTTCAAGATAGTCATCAGCAAGAGCATTCATGGTAGACACTCTTTGCTCTGGTAGACATTTTGGGCATTGTTAAGTACCATCAAGAAAAGGGAGAGCAACATCTTAGCCCTTCCAGGGACATCCAGTCTAGGAGCGTGACTGACGCATACACTGCCCTTCACACCTGCACTTCATGGAACTATTTCTCCCAGGAATCTTTGTCTTCTAGTGCTCTTGGCTCTCTCTGAGCAATTCCCAGATCTGACTTAGAGTTTAAAAAGATAAAAAAATGTATAAAAAACCAGAACAGCCTTAACTTCACTGGTGTATTACAGTTGTAAATGCTTCTAATAGTTTAATTAGCTAATTACATCTCCTTAAATACTTGTATAAGTCTGAAACTGCTAAGCCATTCACGAATTTAACTTCACTTAGTACTTATGATACTATGCAAGTATTTTTACCTGCATGGATGGAATTGGAACATTTAGAGATGTTAATTTGCCTACCTGAGATCACATGGAATGTAAACTAGAAGAGCCATATTTTTCTAACTGTAAATTTTATGCTCTAACCCAGTTTATTGCCACAACCTTTACATGAGGGCTCCAGCTGCCTCAGCAACAAACCCCACTCCCAACTGCTGTCCTTGAGGATGAGACCTGAGGGGTTTAGTATTGGCAGCATGTTGGTTGGGAAGCTGGACTCTAACCCAATATGTGTATCTTTCCATTAATCAGTGCCATTGTAGTTGCTGCTTATAACCAATTTATTTTCCTGCTTTAGCACTCATGCATATGCAAGATTGATGTCATCGTCAAGGTTGGAGGAAAAACATAGGATTTCTGAATTTCTCATTGCCCTTTGGCTACTTCCCCGTGACACTTCTTCCTGCTCTGCCCTTCTCTACAAAATTTTTATCCTTTCTTCTTCATCCATTAGAACTATCACATTTATAGTATATTCATTCCACCAAGGAGTTAGGAGGGAGCTGCTTGAATCAATTGATTTTAAGTTGTAACTGCCTGATACCTCCTATCTATTAGGGATACTTATTAAACAAAGTTAATTTCTGCATATTGTAAATTGGGACTGAGCATGCTGCATGTATGGTCTCTAGGGACCAATAGGGGAAATAAATCTTAGTAGACCTGAGTATATCCTTCTAGCTATGAGCTTAGCAGTAGGTGACTCTAAAATTGAGAACTTAGGAGATTAGGTACCTCAATCTTTTAGGTCTTTAGAAGGGCTCAGAGCTGCTTTAGACATGTCTAATTTTCCTCTTGCCCTCCAACAACTAACCTCTGAAATACTCTCTGCAAGTTCATGCAAGTAGTAATAATTTATAGTCATTGAAATCATAAATTATACATGATTGCAGTACAGTGCAAAACCAGTCATGCCCATTTTAAAGAGCCAGTTTAACTTACCTGCCTGGAAGACCTCTCTGATGGTAGCTCCATACCCTCTTCTAGGATGTTCAGGCTTCATATCTTACCATGTATATATACAAAATAGCTATTTGCTTGGAACCTTGAGTCAGAGAGGAAATAATGGCCCAAGGTGATTATTAAATCCATGTGTAGTTACTGGGAAATCGAAGAAGCATTTTGGTAGAGTTCTAAGAACATGGGCTTTGAAGAAAGTCAGAACTGAGTTTAATCCCTATTTTGTTACTTATTAGGCAATGTATGATCATGAACACATTTCTTAACCTTAACTAGCAGAGCCATATTTTTCTGACTGTAAAGTTTGTGCTCTGACCCAGTTTACTGCCACAACCTTTACATCATAACCTTGGTTTTTCTCTCTCTGTTTTAAAAAAATTTTTTTAACATTTGTTCATTTTTGAGAGAGAGAGAGACAGAGTGCAAGTGGGGGAGGGGCAGAGAGTAAGGGAGACACAGAGCCTGATGTGGGGCTCGAACCCACCAACTGCCAGATCACAACCTGAGCCAAAGTCAGACGGTTAATCGACTAAGCCACCCAGGCACCCCTGGTTTTCTCTTTTATAGAGATAATAATATACTCCTGGCAAGAACGAGTGTGAGAGTTTAAATAGCTTAATAAATGTTAATTCCCTTTTAGGCTGTTTATACCCGGGGCTGCGAGGCTGTGCAGAACCGGCTTTTACATATACAGGGACTGCTTATACATTCATTTATTCATTTACTCGTTCATTCATTTGTTCACTTAAAAAAACGTTTGTGGGGCACCTGGGTGGCTCAGTCGGTTAAGCATCTGACTTCGGCTCAGGTCATGATCTCACAGTCCGTGAGTTCGGGCCCCGCGTCAGGCTCTGTGCTGACAGCTCAGAACCTGGAGCCTGCTTTGGATTCTGTGTCTCCCTGTCTCTATGCCCCTTCCCCACTTACGCTCTCTCTCTCTCTCTCTCTCTCTCTCTCAAAGATAAGTAAACATTAAAAAAATAAAAAAAAAATAAAAATAAATAAATAAAAAGTTTGAGTACTGAGTGCCAGGTAGATGCTTAATTAAGAACCTTAATGGAATCCAGGGCTAATTCTATTTTAGTATTGCTTCTTATTCACTGGCATTTTCTCTGTGCTCATTCCTATGTAGTAAATAACGAGCTGATCTAGCAGTAGAGCTTGAAGGTCCTCTATAAGATGGTTTTTCTTTACTGTGGAAAGCAAATCCTGTCTTCAGGCTTATTGATGAGATGATAAATAAGGGAGGCCTTTCTTTAACTGAAAAACAAATATTGTTAGCATGAGTTCTTACCAGAAAACTTTAGAGTATAATTTTCTTGTCATGCAAACACCTGGTAATTAGTAGTCTAATTTAGTTTTATGGATGCATCTTGGGGAGAGGCAGGAGGTTTTGGCCATGCAGAACCCAAGGCCTGATCCCTGCTCTGTTCTTCCACAATCCTGGGTTGATTTTCTAATTGGAAAGGGCCATTTTTTTTCACGGAATAAACTGAGACTTAGAGAAGTTAACTGGCTCTAAGTGTGAATCTGTCGGGCCAGGGCTGAATCAGATTAGCAGTATCTGTTAGACTCAAGTTAAGAACTGATCCTTGTGTTTTAAGCATAATTAGGTCAGAACTATTTTGGTAATTACTTCCAGGATGCATACATATTTGTGTGTGGGTCACAAATGATTATCTATAAAACTCCATAATATGCTTCACTAGATAACGCTCTTCATTCCCCACCCTGCACCACCTCCCCTTAAACACAGACAGCCCAGACCCAGAGAGAAAGAAATCATTTACATTAAAAAAATAACTGCTGACAGCTTATCATCCAGGCTGATTACATAACTGGATAACACAATAAGTAATTGAAAGGGCTGGAGGGATTAAGTGGTTGGGTTGGGGGAGGCATGTATAATTACTGGAGTGGGAGAAGGTAGCTCACAGCAATGTAGGTTTCCTAAAACTGGTAGGGGGTATCTCCATGCCTGTGGCTACAGATCAACAATTAATCAGAGTTTATCTTTGAAATAAGAAGCAGTGACAAACAAAGGCAGAATTGCCTTGTAGAGCTATGAGGCTGCAAACTGAAATTCTCAGGGTTCATTCACCTCAACAATTATTTGTTGAGTACCTACTTTTTCCTAGCCAATGGTAAGTCCTGGTTGTACAAGAATAATTGGACACAAATTCTCTCCTAGAAGTATTCACAATGGTAGGTTAGGAAAGAGGTCAAAATAGATAAGCATTGCACTAGGACAAGTCCACTAAGTGAATTATGTAGAAGGTATTGAAGAAACAGCAAATTCTGTGCTTAACTTTTCTCAGTTGGCAGAGAAGATCTCTTAGGGAAAGGGTCATCTGAACAAAATAAAAAAGTTGAGTTGAGGTTGTCCAAGGGTAAAAGTGGGGAAGGGTATTCCAGCCATAGGAAGGTGCACGAGCAGAGAGTTATGAGAGATTATGTGCAGGAAATAGCAAGTAGTTGAGCCTGGTATAGCTCAGGGCCACTTGGGGGTAGATATAGGGTGAGGCTGGAGGATAAGACTGTAAGACAGGCATGTAGCTTCAGAGTATTTATCATTCTCCAAAAGTGAGCAGAACTTCTGCATTCCTCAAATTTCAGAATGTTCATTAACAAACAACCTGTGATTTCATATTTTTTTTTCCCAAAGCAAAATAATTTGAAAGTACAGATATTACACTAATTGTGTTTAGCTGCAAGAGATCTTTTCCTGTGTGTTTTAAATTCATTTTAATTGAATCCAATTATAATTTGTGGTGCAACCTCAAAGAATTTTGAAGAATGTTTAACTAGGAAGGCAGAAACAAAAATAAGGAAAAGTTTCTACTGCCCTGGACTTGATAACCTAGAGGAATAGGCAAAGATAAATCCCAATCCAGGAAAGTGCTTGGTGAAGTGTAATTTTAGATGCTAACTAATTGCAGAGCAGAAGGCAGGGCTAATCTGTCACATGAGTGGGGACGAATGTGCTCTTGGAAGACATGAGGTCAGAGTTTTGAAACATGAGGAGATTTTCAAAAGGCATACAGGTGATAGAGTTGGAGAAATCGTCTGGGCTAAGGGATACTAATGAGCAAGACAACCATGGATGTATAAAAATGCAGTGCAGATTCAGAAATGTGGAGTAGTATGGTGGGCTGGACAAGAAGTCGGTGATGGGGTTGTGGGAGAAAAGTGAGAAACCTTGAAGAGCCATGTGTTCTATTGTATAGTCCACTCATCCAACTCATTCATTGTTTTAAAAATACTTACTGATCTTCCAAGTTGTTGGGGGGCATTCCAAACATTGATGTAAAGAACACAGGGCATGGTTCCTGCCCTCAAAAAGCAATAACAGTGGGAAGGCACAGAAAGTTTCCAAGCAGGAGAGCAGGAGAGGGATACTACATAATCCTTTCAGCTGCTCCTCTTTTTGACGTTATCCATGGTCCTCTCTTCCAACGACTTCTGTCAACATTCTTGTCTATGATAATATTCATGTAGATGCTCCTTTCAACATGATATACTCTCTCAGGTCCCTGTCTTTTTCATGGCACAATTCATCTTGTTGTTCAGAGTAAAACCTTGGATTGATCTTTCACTTATTTATTTCATATACTACATCCGAATCTTCAGCAAATTCTCTAAGCTTTATATTAGTATATCCTGAATCCAGGATTTTCATTCTCTTGGCTCTACCTTCCTAATCTCTTGCCTAGATGACTGTACCTGGGGTTCCTACTGTAGCTGGCCTCTTCAAGTCTTTTATCATTTCACAGTCAAAGGGGTTCTTACAAAATATTAAGTCAAAAGATTTCACTCCCTACTCTATATCCTCTCAAGGCTTCCAAGCACATGTAGAATAGGATACAAAGTCTGTACCGAGGCCCTTAAAACCTCACACAGTCTGCCTTCTGCCTCTAATCTCTATCCCCATCTCCTAATACTCTCTCCCTTGCATACTGAGCTCTAGTATATTGGCCTTCTTGCTGTTCTCTGAACATAACTAGCATGTTCTTACATCAAGATATTTGAACCTTCCTTTCTATAATTTTGTTCTCCTATACATACATTTGGCTTTTTCTTGTACTTCCTTTAATGTTCTTCTTAAACATTACCTTCTCAAAGAAACCTTCCTAGAATATCTTACTAAAGTAGTATCCACCATTCTTGTCTATCCCCTTATATTATAAACAGTTATCTATGTGATATCATCTTATATTTGTATTTGTTGATTGGTCTGTCTCCTTCAAGAGAATTAAGATTCTTGAGGATAGGGATCCTGGCTTCTTGTTCACAACCTTACCCCAGTATTTTGAACACTATGTACATTTTACAGGATTGAAGAGAAAAGTGTAATCAGTAAGCAAGTAAACTTTTTGCAGAGTTAGTACTTAAAAAGAATAACATAGTTGAGATACACTTCAAGGAGGTATAGGGTTGAAGGAGGGCTTCTTCAAAGCAGATTTGATGATGTTTAAAGATTAAGGGAAGCTGCATGATGGAAGATCATATACAGTGAATGATTTATCTGTAAGTTTTCTGGAGAAACATGATGGGAATGGAGTGAAGAAAAAATGAGAGGAGTTAGCTGAGAACTTACTTCCCAATTGGTTTGCTTCTCCACATCGATGGGACACAGTGGCTTAGTATTTTGCTGGGACACTGATCCCTTCAGTCTTTGGTGTGGGTGGCTGGGGCCTGGTGATAAGTTCACCTCCAACCACAGGCAGCCTCTCTTGTTTGTCTAGTGAGCCACACAAACATCATTCACTACATGTACCATGATGTAAAAGAACCTGAGAAGTTCTGGAGCAGAGAAAGAATAGAGCATTTTCTTTAGGTCTTAAAGGATGAAAACAATTTAAGAAGTGTGGTGAAGGTGTCAAAATATACACACTCAGATATTTGGTGGAAATAAAAAGACTCATTAGTCCAGTCCTGTCTCTGTATCCTCCTTTTTCCCACTTCCCTTCCTTCATGGCTTTTCATGGCCTTACACACAGAATTTGAACAGAGGAGGGGCGGAGAGAGAGAGGGAGAGAGAGTCCCAAGCTGACTCTGCACTATCAGCGCAGAGCCTGACGTGAAGCTCAAGCTCACAAACCGTGAGATCATGACCTGAATTGAAATCAAGAGTTAGATGCTTAACTGACTGAGCCACCCAGATGCCCCTCTTCATGACTTTTTGATTGAATGTTTGGTATCTGACACTTCCTGCACTAGTAGCTAGAGGTACACATCCTCAAATCTGCTTAAGTCCTCACCTCCTTTAGGAGTCTTTTTGAACTAGCCAGGCTGGGTTCGGGGTCTGCTCATGCTGTCACTCCCTCATGCTTATGCCATGTCTGCATATCCATAGTAGTTTCTCCCACTTTGTGTTGAAATGAAATGATTGATTAATGTGCCTGCCTCCTCCATTTGTCCATAGCATCCTCCTGGGCCAGTGCATTTATCTTTATAGCCTAATCATCTAGCTTGGACCCTGGCACAAAGTACAAGCTCATTAAATAGTTGTTGAGAGTCTCTTATGTGAGGGTAAAGGGGATGAGGGAGGGGGGAGAGGGGGTGATGGGCATTAAAAAGGGCACATGTTGGGATGAACACTGGGTGTTATATGTAAACCAATTTGAAAATAAACTATTATAAAAAAATAAAAAATAAAAATTTAAAAAGAAAAAAAATAATAAATAAATAGTTGTTGAGCTGAAACATTTTCAAAGTGAATGGAACAGTTTTGTCATCAAGTCACCTGCTGGCTATTTGGAGAGACAGGGGCATAAATTAATAATTATGCTATAATTTCATAAGAGTTATAATAGTTATATAAAAAAATATACCTGGAGTCCAGTGGTAGGCATAGCTAGCATTGATGAAGAAGTGGAGCAGTCATTGTGCCTTTTCTCTGGTGAATTAAAGCAGAATTTATATTCATTTAGGAAAGGAAGAATATTGACTGAAGTGACATTAGATTATTTGTAAGTTATATAAAGCTTTTAGAAACCCTTTGATGGGAAGTCACCTTATAATAGTGAAATATTAACCTCAAACCAACAGTTGGCAAGACAGGTTCTCATGTGACTTCAGGCACATCACTGAGTCAGTTGACACGTATAACATTTCCTCTTTATGAAAAAAGGAGTTTTATAAAAGTTGGCTTTTTTAATATTCCTTTTACATTGTCCTGCAAAGGGTGTTTTTCTGAATGCTAAAAGTCAGAATAACTAAATAAGATAGGTGAGGTTTAATAACAATTAAAATGAACCGTCTCTTTACCTCCCTTGTGGTTAGGGATGTTAATTGTTGTGTATTCTGTTTGTTGAAACTACTATAATTGTTATAAGTGCTTCATAATAACTTAAGCTGATCTGTCTTCATACCATGCATATTGATTTATTTGAGCTGACTCAAACCTTGGTGGAAGATGTTCACTGAATATATTGTGGAGGCATCTTGGTTTGATGAAAACATGTGAATTTGGAAGTTGGATTCACCCGTGCAGAATCTCATCTTTGCCTCCAATAAGGTGCGTAGTCATGTGCAAGTGATGTAAAATCTCTTAGGCTTGTTTCTTTCTGTAGAGTCACAATACTCGCAATATTTAATATGCAGGCTTGTTTTGAAAATGAAATGAAACAACATAGGAGGGGCTAACACAATTTGTAGGAAAGAATATGTGTTTAATAAATGTACATTTATTTTTATTTTCGTATGCTAAGACTTTCCTACTCAGAATTCACCTAGATAAATATTTCAAGCTTGTTATAGATTTTTCACTCAAGAATCTATTGCCTTTATGCTCAACACTCCATACTCTAAGAGCTAATGTACATATCATGTCATCAGTGTACCCAATAAGTGGTTGACCTCAACACTTTTGTTTCTTTCTTTTTATCTGAGTCCATTTTACAGATGAAGAAAATGAGATATATAGAGGCTAAGTAATTTGTCCAAGATAATACCAGCAAACTTCAGGGTCAGCATTTAGATCCTCAGAATTCAACCTCAAAGCTGTGTTCCTAACAGCTGCATCCTAATGTAATATTCACTTTCTGCCTCTTCTCCCACCACATTAAATGATATTCATCAGATAAGGAGAATTAAGTAGAGAAAAAAGAATCCATTTTCCATCATCTTTATAGCTTGAAGCCAGAATTAAAGAGCAAGATCAGAAGGAAAGGGATACCATAGTTGGGAGGCCAGTGGTTTCAGTGTCCACTGGAGAGGTGAGAAGGTCATGAGAAATCTCAACTAGAGTTGGGATCATGATGTTCACTTTAACCTCAAAGGCTCCCACATGGTAAAGTAACTGGACTGGTGATTGGCCACAGATCCTGGGTATTAAGCCTCTGGCAGATCACTGAGCACTAGAATCATTCTTTTCTTGTCAAATTAATAATCACTGAGTGTGGGTATGACAATAACATGTTGGGTTATCTGTACCTAAGGGGGATTTTGGGGTCCACAGTAGAGGGCTGTTGTCTGCTTGCCTAAACGACTAAGTGACTTTGAACCCAGTGACTATTCTTGACAAATTAGGTTTTACATACTGAAATGTTTTCTTCAAATGGTGTTTCTTCTCATTTAAAAAACGAATCATCTTTCAAAGAGTAGAAACTATTATCCATGACTATACCAGTAAGACATCAGGAAATCTACTGGGAACTCTGTAGGGTTGGGGTCCTTGTTACCTTCCAACCCATGCAACACAGTCAATTTAGATCATTGTCCTCAGGAAACAATGTTCTTACAGATCCTTACATTATAGACTTGGGCCTCAGTGGCACACAGAATAAAGGGCATTCAAGCACAATGCCTTCAGCTTCAACTCTAATCTCAGAAGTTTGTCCCCTTCATTGATGTGTGATTAGATGTTATGCATGTCTTCAGGTTGTGGCTTGAATTCTGAGTCTGTGAGGTATGAATGAGTGTATTATATTCATTTGAAGTTAAGGAACTTTGAATTGACTGCATGGCAATTTATACAAAATAGGCAAACTAACAAACCACTGATTTTTTTTTCATCATTTCACTTTTACCATCCTAAACCCCACTCCCTAATCTCTCCTCTCAGCAGCAAGGCTTGTTTGTGAATAGGACTGGGATTCCTAGAGCCCGTAGGTTTTGTACACACTGTTAGAAAAATTTTGAATTGGATGAAATTGAAACTAAGACTTTTTTAAACATCATTCTGTTCCCACTGTATTCATGTTTTCCTCCCTCTGCTCCTTAGGGGCAACTATGTGCTAGCACTTAGCACAATTCTGAGAGAGAAGGGTATGCTTTCCATTTGTAGGTGAAAAATTAGAACTTTAGAAATACTAAAGGACTGCCCAAATTCACATAGGTGGTAAGAGTTGAAGCCAGGAATTTGACACATTACAATATCATTTATGATAAAAAAAAAAAAGACCCTCAACAAAGTAGGTTTAGAGGAAACATATCTTTTTTTTTAAAGTTTATTTATTTATTTTGTGAGAGATAGACTATGAGTGGGGGGGGCCAGAGAGGGAAAGAGGAAATCCCAAGCAGGCTCTTCATTGCTAGCACGGAGCCTGATGTGGGGCTTGAACTCATGAACTGTGAGATCATGGCCTGAGCTGAAACCAATAGTTGGACACCTAATCTACTAAGCTACCCAGGTATCCTGAGGAAATGTACCTTAATATAATAAAGGCCTTGTATGAAAAACCCAGAGCTAAGATCATACTCAAAGGTGAAAAACTGAGTGTCTTTTTGGTAGGTGAGGAAGAAGACAAGGATGTATGCTTTCACCACTTTTATTCAATGTAGTATTGGTATTCCTTGCCACAGAAATCAGATAAGAAAAAAGAAATAGATGGCATCTAAATTGGTAAGGAAGAAGTAAAGCTTTCACTATTTTCAGGTGACATGATACCATATATAGAAATCCCTAAAGATCCAATCAAAAAACTACTAGAACTGATAAATGAATCCAGTAAGGTCACAGCATATAAAATCAATGTACAGAAATCTGTTGCATTTCTATACACTAATAATGAAGCAGCAGAAAGAGAAATTAAGAAAACAGTCCCATTTACCATTGCATTGAAAAGAATAAAATACTTAGGAATTAACTTAACCAAGGAGGTGAAAGACCTATGCTATGAAACCAAAAAACATTGATGAAAGAAGTTGAAGATGACACAAACAAATGAAATAACATTCTATGCTTATGGGCTGGAAGACCAAATATTGTTACAATGTCTATATTACCCAAAGCAATCTACATATTTAATGCAATCCCTATAAACATTCCAACAGCATTTTTCACAGAACTGGAACAAACATTCCTAAAATTTGTATGGAACTGCAAAATAGACACATAGATCAATGGAGCAGGATAGAAAGCTGAGAAACAAATCTGCGGTTATATGGCCAATGAATCTTTGACAAAAGAGGCGAGAACATGTAGTGGGAAAAATACAGTCTCTTCAACAAATGGTTTTGGGAAAACTGGACAGCTACATGCAAAAGAATGAAACTGGAGCACTTTCTTATGCTATACACAAAAATAAGCTCAGAATGCATTAGGGTCCTAAATGTGAGACCTGAACTCATGAAAATATTAGCAGAGAGCACAGGCAGTAATTTCTCTGAAGTCAGCCTTAACAACATCTTCCTAGATATGTCTCATAAGGCAAAGGAAACAAGCAAAAATGAACTATTGGGATGACATCAAAATAAAAATCTTCTGCATAGCAAAGAAAACATTAAGCAAAACTGAATGGGAAAAGGTATTTGCAAATTATATATCCAATAAAGGGTGAGTATCCAAAATATATAAAGAACTTATACAACTCAACACCAAAATAAAACCAAATAATCCAATGAAAAAATGAGCAGAAGACATGAACAGACATTTCTCCAAAAATATACAAATGGCCACAGACACATGAAAAGATATTCAACATCACTCATCATCAGGGAAAGGTAAATCAAAACTACAATGAGATATCACCACACACCTGTCGGAATGACTAAAATAAAAAAATAGGAACAAGTGTTGGTGAGGATGTGGAGGAAAAGGACCCTCAGGTGCTGTTGGTGGGAATGCAAACTGGTACAGCCACTGTAGAAAACAAGTAGGTTCCTCAAAAAATTAAAAATAGAGGGGCACCTAGGTGGCTTAGTTGGTTAAGCATCCAACTCTTGATTTTGACTCAGGTCATAATCTCACGGTTTGTAGGATTGATTCCCGTGTCGGGCTCTGCTGACAGGGTGGAGCCTGCTTGGAATTTTCTCTCTCCCTCTCTCTTCCCCTCCCCTGTTTGTACTCTCTCTCTCTGTCTCTCTCAAAATAAATAAATAAATATTTAAAAAAAATAGAACCACCCTATGATCCAGTAAGTGCACTACTGGATATTTATCCAAAGAATATAAAAACATTAATTCAAAGGTTTATAGACACCCCTATGTTTATTGCAGTATTATTTACAATAGCCAAATTGTGGAAGCAGTCCAAATGTCTATCGACTGAAGTGGTATATATATACAGTGGAGTATTATTCAGCCATAAAAAAGAATGAAATCTTGCCATTTACAAAGACACGAATAGATCTAGAGAGTATAATGCTAAGTGAAATAAGTCAGTCAGAAAAAGACTAAAGTATGTGATCTCACTCACATATGGAATTTAATAAAGGAAACACATGAACAAAGGGAAAAAAGAGAAATTAAGAAACAGACTCTTAACTATAGAGAATGAACAGATGATTACCAGATGGGAGGCAGGTGGGTGGGATGGGTGAAATAGGGAAGTGGGTTAAGAGTCCGCTTACCTTGATGACCACTGAGGAATATGTGAAATTGTTAAATCACTATATTGTGTATCTGAAACTAGTATAACACTGTATGATAACTATACTGGGATTAAAATAAGATGAAATGAAAAAGAAATAATAGTTCAGTTAGGAAAGAGAATAAACAGTAAGATCGTTGACATATCAATATTTGACATATCAATAATTAAATTAAATGTGAATGGAATAAATATTTCAATTAAAAGCCAAAAAAAGAAAAAGAAAAGAGTTGAAGCCAGAATTCCAAGCATCATGTACATGAAACTGTAAGCTAATGAGTGGGCTTTTGCCAGCTCTGGTTTTCTTCAGTTTGCCAACAGGAAGTTTGTTGCTAGAAGATGTTTTGAAAAACTTACCGAGTAAATCAATCTTGGAATAATAGTGTTTTATTTATCCTACTAGGGAATTCCCCATATCAGTGAGTAAATATTAAATTGATGATGAAAACAATACAAATGAAAACAGTACACATGAAATAATGAGCAAGTATCCACTTTCACAAACAAAAACACCTTGTTCATACCCTTTAGTTCCATCTCACATTACTGAATGCTGGAAAGTAGTGAAGTTTGTGAGCAGCATTTCATATCAAGTGGGCATTTTCGTGTGTCCAGTAAGGTACATTTGTCAATAGTCATCATGAGTGCTTACTTCTCTGGCTACATCCCCTAACCCCTCACCCCCACCCCATTAGTCAAATAGTGTTCAAAAGGAAACATTTCTGAATTGTTTTTACTCATCATTAAATGACAGCCTGGTCACATCCTCCTCCTGGCTCTTGGCTTCCTACTCCTGAACAGTTTGTGAATAAAAACACAATGACATGGAAACATTTCCCAGAAACTACATTTCTAAATTTGTTATTAGTCTCTCAAATCTAAGATAGAGGTACTAAAGTGGAAGACACAGAAGCATAAGGTAGGCACTTTAAGTGCAGTGAGATCAATTTGTTTAATGTAACTAGCATTTCTATAAGCCGGATTTCATGAGTTTGCATTTTTGCTAGCAATGATTCACAATAAAAAAATCCTAGGAGAAAACTTTTGTAGAGTATAAGAAAAGATGTGTCTAGAATAGAGTACATCTTAAAATGAGAGAAAATTGATTTGATTGAATATATGGGGTTTTCTATACTGGGATTTTGTTTGTGCTGTGTCAGGACTTGATTTCTTTTTGGACTATACATAACTTGAATCATCATAATAAAAGATATCACAGTTGTACAAAGAAATAACAAGTCTACTTTAACAATCAAAAACCAAGTTATAAGGAGCCCAATGGGATCAATTGGTATGTGTTGTTTATACTAAATGACTGGAGGAGGGGAGAGTTGAAGTTTTGAAAGGATCTCAGTATTTATTCAGGCTGATTCATTTTTATTTTTTGTACTAGAGGACAAAGATGTCTTTGATGTCAATTTGTGGTGACAAATGTCTGGTTTAATCAGACACTATACTTAAGATCACTTGCAGTGCAATGTATTCGATCTAGGAAAAATGTATCTGATTTTCTGTATAGTAAAAAGTGTGTGAAAGTGGAAGTATTCTTCAAGCATATTGATTTGGCGATTTGTTTATATTTCTAAGACCAAATTTTGGCTTCAGATCATGGAACAGTTGTGATTTCAGTTTTATTCTTAGCCTCAGAAATACAGAGTTAGAAATACAAAGAAGAACCATGGGTATGGCAGGTCCACATAAGTAAATCAGGTTGAAGAGAGTGCTTCATGCTACATTAAGAAGAGGAGAAATCATGAGCCCCTCCTTGCACTGTGGGAACAGAAATACTTCTGCCTTTCAAAATCCTCAAAGCAAAGTTACCGGAGCATCAGTTTCTTATCTTCTGGAAGTTTCTTACTTTTGTTTAATTCTGTCCTCCTCTATCACACAGAGTTGCAATACGAATCAAATAAAAAAAATCTGTATGTGAAGGGTCTTTGAAGATTATAAAACACTATACAACTGCATGTTTATTACAGAAAAACTGAATTTAAAATAGAACTTTCACTCTAGGAAGCCTCATAGCAATTTTAAAGAGGGTTTTGTAGTTCTCTAAACTTTCTAGTTTTATTTTTCAGTGCTAAGTATTTGGACTGCATGCAATTACTAATTACTTATTTTTGGGTAAGGCACCTCAGAAGAGAACCACATAGATCACCGGTAGAAAGCTGATTTCTTTGACTCTCAAGCCAGCTCTTATCAATTGAATGCTATGATGAAGCTGAGTCCTGCCTAAAGCAGGGAAGAGCTCTGTGATTAATTAGTAATATATCTGAAAAGGGGTTGAGAGGGGTATGGGTTATGGTATACAGACCTTGTGATTCTTCTCTCTAGGTTAATTAATGGAAAGGGAGTCTCAGCTTCAGGGGAAGTACTGAAAATAAGAGTGTATCCCATGTTGCAACTCAGAAGGTTGTACTTTCCTGTGTTCATTACTGCAGGGTTAAACCCTGTTCCTAACAAACTTGGATCCTTCACTTCTTGATCTATAGATACTAAGTTTACAGAATGGAGCCACTGCTTCTAGAACACACAAGCACATCTGAAATAGAATTCTAGACACTTTTAAGCAGAATTATCTCAATGTAACTTTAATTAGCAATGAGAGATGAAATATACCAAATATTAGGTAAGAATTTCCTAAGGTAAATGTAGTTCTTTAGGTCAACAAAACCTGGATCTATAACTGTCCTGCCAGTCAGTCATCTTCATAGGCAAGGCTCTTTAGCTGAGGACCAGACCCCAATCTATTCAGTATTGTAGGAAATACCATTAAGATGATGCAGACTTTGCTACATGCTTATCTGCCTGGACTATTAGCAAATCCTCTGTTCAAACCTCTTGACCTTCTTTCACCTCTGTGTAGCCTTCTTTTCTGTTCTGTTTGTGGCATGTTTTGTCAGCTTCCTCTGTCTTCTCTCTTCCTCCTTCTCTACCTCCCTCCAGGCCTATGGTGATCCCTTTGGCCTGTCAATCTTTGGAAACCTCCCTTTCATGTCTTTTAACCCTTTTCTCTAGATTACAGTTCTCTCCAACCTGCAATTTCTGCAAAATTACTTAGTGCAAAGATAAATATCAAACCACAATAAATCATAAAATAATAGAACTCAATTAATGGAGCTTTTAAGAAAAAAATATACCTTAAAGTCATTTAGTCAGTTTTACTCTTTAATGGGGGAGCTTTCAGTAAGTCAACCGCTGTTTCACATTTCTTTGTTTGTCCCAAACTGCAAATTACTTTTTTAATTGTTCATGGAATGCATATAAAGTAACAATCTTTTCCTACCAGATGTGCTGGATAGGCATGAGGGCACAATCGTTTTCGCAACCAATATTTTCATCAAGAACCTATTCAGACTCCTAGAATTACTTCCTACTTCCAGCTTAATTGAACTGCAAAACATTGCCAGTGGCAGGTTTATGTCCTTATGTGCTCTCAGAGGCCTGGGGACTAGGATGCTGGGAGTATACAAAGAACTTTAAATTGTGTCTTGATCTTGTACTGAAAGGCAAAAACTGTATCTGCATCCTGTTACTGGGGGCTTCGAGGAGATTTACACATTTGAATTAGGATCAGAATGGATGTGCTGAAGTTCCTATCGGACAGCACTTTGTGAGACCTTTTCTATTCATTTCTACAGAAACAGCCCTGTATGGATTTTGGAGATAGCTTCCTTTTTTTCTTTTTTTTTTTCCTTTTCCTTTCTTTTCCTACCCCACTGCAATGTAGGTGTTTCTCAAGACACACAAAAAATAAAAATATCAAAGAAATGAAAAAATAGTGAAAAATCATGGAGTATTACTTTATATCTTTTGTTGGAGTAAATAGGTTATACTGTGTAATGGAATAATAACTGGACAGTAAATCTGGAGTCTGAAGTTTCTTTTTAAATGTGTGACTTTCCTTGTTCCTCATCTAGGAACATGTTTCCATTTGTAAAACGATGAGGCTTCAGAAAATTGTCTTTGAGGTACTTATCAGATAATATGAGTCTATGAAAACTAATGGAATGGAATTCTTGTGATGATGCTTCCTCAGAAGGAACCAGATTGTATTTGTTCTAGTTACTTCTTCATCTTTCTTCCTCTGTCTGTTCCCTTTCTCTTCCTCTATCTTTTGAAAATTGACCTGCTATTTTTGTTGACAAACCTTGGACAACCAGTCACTTTTTAAAACATTTTTATTGTTATAATTTTTTTGTTTGAGAGAGAGCACACACGTGAGTGTGATTTATCATGCATGTGTGTGAGAGAGAGCGTACATGTGTGCCTGGGGGGCAGAGGGAGAGACTGAGAGAGAGAGAGAGAGAGAGAGAGAGGTAGAGAGAGAATTGTAAGCAGACTTCACACTCAGTGCAAAGCCTGACATGATCCTGGGCTTATGACCTGAACCAAAATCAAGAATCAGACACTTAACGAACTGATCCACCCGCTAGGGTGCCCCTAATGGGTATCCATTTTGGAGACTGTAGTACAGAAAGAGACCCTTTGGCTTTCCATCTATGCTGAATCCATTCTGCTTGATCTCACTGTGGTTTGGTTACTGATTATCCATTGTTTCTGGAAACTTTCTTCTTATTTGGCTTTCCTGTTACTGAAATATCCTGTTTTTCCTCCTGAATATAACTGGCTCTACTTATAGTTGTAGTATAAATATTCATGTGATACTTAATCCACTTACAAGTTATTTGTACTTGTGGGCTGGCTTATAAGGTCGTGCATTGCAGGGTCTGCATCTAAAATTATTTTATGGTCCCTCAGTCTAACTGTTACAATTCAAAACCATTTAATTTTGTCTGTTAAATTTCATTTCTTCTTTTGCTTATATATACCAGTGTTTTTTCTTTACAAAGCAAAACCAAACTAAACCGAATTGCTGGAAATAAGTCATATTTTAAATAAAATTTAGACTATTTGCTAGATCTATTTTTTTCTTTATTTATGGATTTAAAAAATATTTAAGATTTTTTCCCCTCTCTTGTTTTCCTTATATTTCTATTTTTAGGTTTTTCCCTTTCCCATGAATTGAATGTTTAGTTGGTTTATTTTTATGCTTTCTTTTTTAAACAGTGAAGGCTTAAGGCTCAGTACATACTTTGAGCTCATCTTGGTTATTACGATATGCTTCATGGGTCTGTTGATTTCCAAGTGTAATTAAAGTAGCAGGTTATTTAGATATTTATCCCTTATTAAATCACTATTTATTCTGCTTTAGGGTCCCATCCAGTTTACCATATTACATTTATTTGTTATGTCTTCTTTGGCTCTTCTTGGCTGTGACAGTTTCTCAGACTTGCTTTATTTTTTTTTCCATTATAATAGTTTATTTTCGAATTGGTTTACATATAACACCCAGTGTTCATCCCAACACGTGCCCTCTTTAATGCCCATCACCCCCTCTCCCCCCTCTCTTACCCCCTTCACCCTCAGTTTGTACTTAGTCTTTGAGAGCCTCTTATGTTTTATCTCCCTCCCTCTAGGTGTCTTTTTTTCCTTTCCCCTCTTCCCCTCCCCCTGGTTTTTGCTTAGTCTCACAAAGTCCACCTATTCGTGGAAACATATGGTATCTGTTTTTTTCTGACTGACTTATTTCACTTAACATAATACCCTCCAGTTCCATCTATGTTGCTACGCATGGCCAGATTTCATTTTTTCTCATTGCCACATAGTAGTCCATTGTATATATGTGCCACATCTTCTTCATCCATTCGTCAGTTGATGGGCACTTAGTCTCTTTCCATGATTTGGCTATTGTCGAAAGTGCTGCTATGAACATTGGGGTACACGTGCTCCTATGCCTCAGCACTCCTGTGTCTCTTGGGTAGATTCCTAGCAGTGCTATTGCTGGGTCATAGGGTAGTTCTATTTTCATTTTTTTGAGGAACCTCCACACCGTTTTCCAGAGTGGCTGCACCAGTTTGCTTTATTTTTGATGACACTGGCAATTTTCAGGAGCACTGGTTAGGTATATTGTAGGATGTCCCTTTTTTTGGAATTTTTCTGAACGTTTCCTCCTAATTACCTCAGGTTGTGGGTTTTTAGGAGGAAGATCACAGAGGTAAAGTGCCATTTTCACCACATTATATCAAGGGCATATACAGTCAACAAGATTTACAACTGTTATTGACCTTGATCACCTGGCTGAAATAGTGGTTTTTAGGTTTCTCTACCTTAAACCCCCTTTCCATACTGTAATCTTTGTAAGGAAGTATTGTGAGCAGCCTACACTGAAGGAGAAAGGAGTTTTGCTTCCCTTCCTGTCATAGACTATGGGTCTGGAGTTTTCTCTTGTCCAGCAAGAAAGCGGGACACAGGATTAAAAATGTGAGAAAGGCTAATGTCCCAGAGGAGACAAGAGCCTGAGTAAGGGTCCTTGTCCATTTTTATTAGGATCAGAAGGCTTACAAATGTGGAGATAGACGTGCACAAAGAGACAATGAAATTGTGAACATTAACTCATGGGCATGAGGGAAAGGGGGTTTGGAAAATATATGTGGTGTTAGGGGTTTGGGTTAATACAGAACAAAATCCTGGCACTGGGGGTAAGGTTGTTTACAGCAGACCTGAGGCACCACCTCTGTTTACCTAAACTCATCTAGGGGAGGAGAAAGACAGAGCATGCTACCTCAGGTTCAACAAGGTACCTTTCTTTTGCTAATTAGCTCAGCTCTGGGCAACTTCACCCTGTAGTGGTCTATAACCCTATTTACTTTTTTACCTAATTTGGTCCTTCCTTCCTGTGAAAGCAGCTTTCTGCTATTGTACTAAGTTGGGGGGGGGGGATGTTTCTGCCCTGAATACCTAATCTTGTTTACCTCATCTTGGATGTTTTCATCCTGAGATTCCCTATTCCTATGCCTTTGTCCTATACTGGGATCTTTGCCCCAATTTACCAATACTGGCAGCCTGTTGACCTAATCTTATTTACCTAATTTTGTTGACCCAAACTGGTGTGTACATCCTATGGCTTTCTAAATCTTTATGCCTTGTTAACCCATCTGTGCAAGCTTAGGGAGTTCCTAAACTTATTCCCCCATACCCTCTTATAGGGTGGAGTATCTAAATATATTTATTTGGAATTCTTCTCCAAAGGAGATTTGTCTTTTCTCCATTTATTAATTTACCCATTTATTTATATCAGTATCAATCAGTATGGACTCATAATATTTATTTTATACTTTGGGCTATAATCCAATTCTACTTAATTTTGTTGCTCGAGTAGTTCCACTTTGGCCATTGGAATCTCTTTCAGTTGACTCTTTGCCTGTTTGACATACTCCAGGTCATCACAGTTTGCCTTTTTTAAAAATACTCCATAGGAACTTACTTACTTTCTGTCACTACAAGAGCTCACCTTGTATATTTCCTGCTCCAGTCCTAGAATCAGCCATTTGTCTATCTACCTTGGGTCTCATTTAGCACCAGTTAATGGTGTTAAACTGGATGAGTTTTTAAAAAAATCCTCAGAAAGATCCCAAAACATTGAACTAAAGCATCAAAGAGGTTTTTAATTAGGGTCTTTGCCAAAAAAACAAAGACATGTGTCCCTTACCCATCATTATTGATAAGAACAAGATAGTTAAAGGACATAATGTACTTTCCATAGAGATTAGTTAAAGGTAAAAGATATAATGGTTAGGAATAGAGCGGAGAGTGATAGCACCAACAATTATTGAATGTCTGTTGTATTCCAGGTTCTTAAAAGATAATAAGAGCTAATAATAGTTAAGCAATCATTATACTAAATTATTTATGTGGATTATTTCATTTATATAAATATAAAATTTATAGCTATAGCTATAAAGGAAGTACTATTATTATCTCCAATCTATGTATGGGAAAAATGATACCTTGCAAGGTTAAGTAACTTTATTGGATTTAGAATGCAGACATCTGACTCCAATGCTCTTAACCACTGTGTCAGTTCACATGTGATAATTTATTTTTCTCAAAGTATACTTTGTAGGGTGTATTTTTATATTTTTAGGGAGTCAGAGTTTTAAAAACTTGTCAAGAACCACATGGCTAGTAAGTTTGTCATTAGATTTTAAACCTAGATCTGTAAATTTAGAAAAAAATTGTTTAATATGGAGGTAAAATATAAGTATTTAGAAGGGAAGATTTAAGGAATATTTTATTTTATTTTTAAAAAGTTTTTAATTTTTTTTTTTTTTTTTGAGAGAGACAGAGACAGAACATGAGTGGTGGAGGGGCAGAAAGAGAGGGAAACACAGAAACCAAACCAGGCTCTGAGCTTTCAGTACAGAGCCTGACACGGGGCTCGAACTCATGGACTGTGAGATCATGACCTTAGCCAAAGTCAGATGCTTTACTGATGGCCACCCAGACATCGGCATATTTTAGAGACGAGAAATCTACTTAAAATTATCACACAGAAAAGTTTTGTTTTATGTGTTTTTTTAGTATATATTTTCATATTTCAAGATAGAAACAAGTAGAGAATGATGTGGGAAGTGTTTTCAGATTGCTTCCTTATCACCCTAAGAGTTTTCTATTAAGGATAAAGCAGTTCCAGATGGACCACTCAACTTTCTGGACATCGTTTGTTTTTGTTTTTTTTTTTTAATGTTTATTTAATTTTGAGAGACATAGAGGCACAGCGTGAACAGGGGAAGGGCAGAGAGAGAGGGAGACACAGAATCAGAAGCAGGCTTCAGGCTCTGAGCCATCAGCACAGAGCCCGACGCAGGGCTCGAACTCACATACCGCGAGATCATGACCTGAGCTGAAGTTGGCCACCCAACCGACTGAGCCACCCAGGCGCCCCTGGATCGTTTTGATCATGATTACTAGTAGGTAAAATCGCTGTTTTTTGTTTTGTTTTGTTTTGTTTTGTTTTGTTTTTAAAGAAGGTGCATTTTCAATTGGGCCTTTTTAATCCTACATTTATCATTGACTGTGGACATCCTAAAATGGGCATGGCGTTGGTCAAGGCAGCTGTATGTAGCCAAGGCAATCCCTGGAGAAGGCTGTTTACTATTAGTGCTGTGGCAGCTGGGCAACAAGTCATCCATTGAATGATGTCTGGAAGCATATCACAATGTCCACCATACAAAGTTCCTCATGACTGGGCATGTTCAAATAGACTCTTGATGATCATTCACTAGAAATGCTGAAGAAGAAATTCCTGTTTGGGGGACAGTCGTTGGTGTCCTTTAAGGCTCCTTCCAACTCTATTTTTCTATGAGCCAATAAAAATAGACATGGCTTGGCAGTGTTATTTAATCTAGCCTCATTAACTTCTGAATGGAAATCAAACTCAATGAGATTGATAGAAATTTGACACATTCAAAATAGAAAAGGGAAAAAAAAGCTCTGTTGAGCTTATAGTTTACGTTAGTACCCTTTTAACATCAAGTAATAAGTAAGACAAAATTAAAGAAGATCGTACTTCTGTGAAATTACTAAAGATTGTGAAGACCACTGAGAACATTAAGAAGGGACTGGCATTTCAGCAGGATTTCGCGGAATATACCATATTTAATTTTTTCATCATGCAGTGTAATACGTTCTGCATGCTTTAGTAAAAAAAATTAAAAACTAAATATGCATGTTTACCTACTTAACTGTTTATCAGTTACTACTATTTCTCAAAGTGAAGATGGGGACAGATTTGCAAACTGAGACTCTTCTATTGAAGCTAAAAGACCTACCATTTGCGTACTTGTAAGAAGATAGGTGAAGGATAAATGTTGTCAGCGTAAGATAAAGATAGTCCCATGTACTTATTTTTTTCTAAACCTCATAACATAATAAGAGAAATACATATAATGAAATGAAGGCATTAAAAATACTTAATAGGAATATTGGCAAAAAAACTTAAAAGATGATGTTTTAAAAAAAGGTCGTCTAAATGTTTTATGACTAATAATTACGTTCTTTTAAAATCTTTTTTTTTTAATTTTTTAATGTTTATTTTGAGAAAGAGCAAATGGGAGAGAGGCAGAGAGAGAGGGAGAGAGAGAATCCCAAGCAAGCCCCACACTGTCAGTGCAGAGCGCAGTGAGGGACTAGATCGCACAATCTGTGAGATCATAATCTGAGCTGAAATGAAGAGTTGGAAGCTTAACTGACTGAACCACCCAAGCACCCCTATAGGTTACTTGTTAGGATTCAGTGACTCCTAGAGATCCTTAGGATTGAGAGAATCCGAAGATTCCTTAGGAATCTAAAGGGAAAAGAAATGTTTATCCATTCAGTAGACATGCAGGGCATGCTTCCTATGATCTAAGCTATGTGCTAGGTGCTGATGATTCAGAGATGAATGTTTACCCAGCAAAGAACAACAAAAAGTTTCTCACTTTAAATTACTTAATGAAAAACATTGAAAAAATATTTTTTTTATTAATGATAACATTTCTTATTATGATGGAGACACCATCAAGTACTTTGTTTGAAGCTTTGCAGTTTGTTATCAGAAACAGATTGCTCTGCGCTCTGAGGAATTTATTTACTTTTAACTGAATCCATCATCCATAATTCTCAATGGGGGCCATAGGAAAGACTTTCTTCACTTCTCCTTCTTTCTCACCACAGACAAGGTCATCCTTAGGATTCTAGGCTAAAGAAGTAGGCTTATTAAATATATTAGCAGGATATTAGCTAGTTTGAAGAAGTGATTCAACAGTGCAGAGGATGGTGTTTTCCAAAAACTTGATACTCCACTGTGAGTAGGTCTTCATTTTAATGACTGTTCCTCTCAGGAAGAGACAATCTCAGCACCTGGAAGGATTCCAAGGTTGCAAACCTACCTCATAGAGTTCAGTACATGTATTTTGGCTTGTCCTAAATCTGTCAGTGGAAGACACCAAAGTATGTTTGAGTTGTTTTGGCCCAATATACAAGAAATGAGGGCTATTTATTCATTTCTATCCCTTTTCTCTTTAATGCATTGCTCCCCAAATGTGTAAGTATGTCTTTTTGTTCTCCTATCTCAGTAGGCTCTGAATTAGTTCTGTTCACTTATTTCAAAATTATTAGGGCATAATTGCAATATATGCTTATTGAAAAAATTTCAAAAAAATAGGAAATCTTTTAAATTCCCTTAATCAGAGTTTTCCATGCAACATTTCAGTCTCTTTATTTTTCTCAAAATGTAAATGAGTTCATATTGTAAATACTATTTTAAAAACTGTTTTTTAAAAACACTTACTAAGTATTTTTAGCATTTTCCTTGTCATTAAATTTTATTGACTGGATAATAACTTTCCCCAATTGAATATAGCATAATGTATTTAATCGATCTGCTATATTTAGATGTTGAGGTTCTTAAAGTTTTTCCAGCATTATAAATAATACTGAAATATATATTCTTTTTATTTATAAATTAAAATTTTTTAAACATTTATTTATTTTTGAGAGACAGAGAGAGACAGAACACGAGCAGAGGAGGGGCAGAGAGAGAGGGAGACACAGACTCCAAAGCACGCTCCAGGCTCTGAGCTGTCAGCACAGAGCCTGATGTGGGGCTCAAACACACAAACCGTGAGATCACAACCTGAGCCAAAGTCGGACACTCAACTGACTGAGCAACCCAGGTGCCCCAAGATATATATTCTTATAACTTTGTGCATCTCACTGATTATTTCTTAGGATGGAGGGGGATGCAAAAATATTTAATGAAAGGTTTTTGATAAACTGTATTTATCAAAGTTTACATGCACTTATACTCACTTGTGCTTTATAGTAAATGCTCATTTCTCTAATTTATTGATTTTGAAAATTGACTTCTATCATTCTTTTTAATATTTGATTATTTAATCATCAACATAAGACATCTTGCTCTTAATTCATAGTTCTTTAATACTATGGAGGTTGAGCACATTTTTTAAGCTTATGGGCAAATTCTTATTGAGATAGCTCACCTCTCTACAATTTAAATTTCTTCAAGTTCCATAAAGCCTTACTATTTCAATACTGGACTCTAATGTATTTGGTAGATGCAAGATCTGTTTTGTACTATCTTACCTATTCTCTTTAGTCCAATCCCAATACTCTCTCTCTTTTCAGGATTATATCTCTTATTTTTTTTATAACACTTTGTAGCTTTGTGCAGTAATTGGTTTTTCATCCAAACTTGAGCCAAGAGGCTAGTGCTGAGAAGCTGAAGTCCCGGGAGCACTAGATACTTAAAATACACACATCTGTACCTTTATGAACGTATGACCTATTCTTGTATATTTTCTTTTGAGGAAGAATGATTGTCTATAAGTTAAATAGAATGAAAATAACCAGTGAAGGCCATAATTATCAAGAAAATACCTTGGTCTTATTGGTCCATATTGCTGCGCATATAACTTAAAGATAATAAGTTAATATTTCAAAGGACATAAACATTTTAAAAGTTTTGAATGTGTGTTAGCAAATTACTCTTCCCAAATTTTTATTAAGTTATAATTTCACCATGAGAGTGTTTATTTAAGTTCATATTCTGAGTCTATAAAAATGGGAAGAGTAATAGTAAACATTTTATAGGGTTTTTATAAGCCTTATAATCCATGGTAAACACTTAACCTGATATAACATGAGTGATTAATAAATGCTAGCCATTTTGATTAATGTTTTAAAAATTAGAATAAAATCTTTAAAAGTTTTAATTTAAAACAATGGATAAAAATCAGAGCTCATCTAATAAAAACAGGAGGAGGAATTGGAAACTTGGGCTGTTTGGTCAGACTCTTGGCCCTATTGCTACCCTAATGCAGCTCCTATTCTAGAAAACCATTTTTCTGAAAAACACAGCAAGAAAACCATTAAGTTGAGAGACTGGTAAAACCAATGAGGGCAACTCAGTTTATGAAATGAGGTTTAGATGAGTTAGGTGGGGTATTTCCTCCCAGAGGACAGGAACCAGGACTATCAGTTTTCTATTTATAAAATGTGATTATTGAAATTAGAACTGTGACTTGATTCTCTTGATTCTTGACTTGTCAGTGAATTGTATTTCTGTTTTGTAGGAACTTTATAACATTTATCTGTCATTCATTCAGTTTTTCTTTCTTCTTTCTTTCTTTCTTCTTTTCTTCCTTCCTTCCTTCCTTCCTTCCTTCCTTCCTTCCTTCCTTCCTTCCTTTCTTTCTTTTTCTTTCTTTCATTAATGTATGTGTGAATTTATTCAAATTTATTGAGTATATAACCAGTGTTCACTCAAGACACTTCCTGACTAGTGTCACTACCTAACTCTCTTTGAATGATAGGAATGTTAGGGATAACTGACAGAGTAGCTTTTGGTTTTACTTAGGGAGAGTTTTTCGTGGTGATGCTGTTTTCATTTATTTCTCCACTAATTAATTTATATTTTTTTAGTCACCTACTGTAAGTACTAGTTACTGATAGTTATTGAGCTAAGTGTTGTGATTATAGAGATGAATAATGCATGGTCCATACCGTTAGGAAATTTAGACAAGAAAATCAATTACGATGAGGTTTTATGGGGTGTTTGGGAGTACAAAAGAGGCAACTAAATCAATTTAAGGAGGGAGTAAGATGGTGAGGAAACTCTTTTAAAAGGAGGTGACATTTGAAATGAGTATTAAAAGATGAGTAAGATCTGGCCAAACATTTTGAGGGGAAAAAATTCAAAGTAAAAGCAAAAGAATGTGATTTGCTTGGCACTGTCAGAGAACATGGATTTTACTAGCTTGTATCTGGTTCAGAGATGGACATGTTTACAGCAATCTGGACCATTTGGCCCAAAGAGGAACTTGCTGGGAAATTCTGAGAAAGAAGTTACTTAATCTTTAAAGAAACTGTAAGAAGCCTCCTTTTGTCTCCTGCTGCATGAGTAGAAAGATGCATTTAGCCTCCATTGCCATTGGACATCATTATGCAACTTCAGGAGAACTAGTCTTAGGATGAATCTAATACTTAATAGAGCTTAGAGTTGGAGAGACCATAAGTTCTTTACCTTTTAAGTGAAGCACTTTATCAACCAACTGTAAAACCCATTATACTGTGGGGCTTTTTTTCAAGTTTATTTATTTATTTTGAGAGAGAGAGAGAGAGAGAGAGAGAGCGAGCATGTGAGCGGGGGAGGGGCAGAGACAGAGAGGGAGAGAGAGATTCCCAAGAAGTCTCCTCACTGTCAGTGTAGAGCCCCACACAGGGCTGAATCTCATGAACCAAACCATAAGATCATGACCTGAGCCGACATCAAGACTCAGAGGCTTAACTGACTGAGCCACCCAGGTGCCCCACTATGAGACTTTTCTTAAGTTAGCCAACATATTTCCTTGTTTTAAAATCTGAAAACATCTTACCTTTGGCTGGAGTGGGTGTTAGGGTGATGTAATGGTCCAATATGAATCTGGAAAGTGAGGTAGAGATTGTATCATGAAAACTTTGTATACCGTTCTGAGGAGTTTGAATTTGAAGTTGAAAGCACTGAGAAACTGCTTATTGGGGAATTATAAATAAAGGAGTTTAGCCTTTGGTCCAGACCCTGAAGGAAGAGTACAAGAGAGAAGTTTTCCTAACTGCTCATAAATTTCAAGACCAGAAGCAGATATGGATTGATCACTTGTAGGATTTAGTTCAGTTTTAGTCAGAAGAATACTTTCCCCAGGTTTTTTTTTTTCCCCTGTGGGAAGTAGGAAGGCACACATTTCATTTTTTTTGTTATGTCTGGGTTCCTTAAACCTCAATGAGAAGAAAGCAAATAAATTAAAAAATTTAATTAAGTAAATTGGAGAACTTCAACCCTGTGGAGCAAGTATTGACTGTGCCTGTACACTCTATTGACCACACAATTCGCCATGTAGCAACATCTGATGTGCATTGAAAGCTATGTGTTGTTCTTGTGTTATACATTTTTCTTGTTTTTATGAGTGCATTGTTAACTCCAAGATCAAATATTTTCAAAATAGATTACCTGGATCAGAACCACTTAGGTATTTAACAAGTTTCTCAGAAAATATTTTCGTAATGTTTAATGTGCCAGAGAGGCTGGGTGTGCACTTGCAGATTCATGAGAGATTAAAATCAGTAATCTATGAGTTCCAGATACTTTTGCCGGGAGCCAAGTATATGAGTTTTAAGAAGAAAGAGGAGAGTCAGTATTAAATTTTTCCCCTAAATATGTGTGTCTATTTTCATGTACTTTATTCTAGAAAGGTCCAAAGGCTACATTTTCCAATGAACAAAATTATTTGAAGTTAATATTAAATTATTGAATTTGACTTTTTATTTTAAAACTTTCACCTAATTGATCTTATTTTATAATACCATATCCAAGGAGTAGGTAAAATTCTAATGAGTGGCTCAACTTTATATTAATTTTAGTTATTGGCAATAAGAGAGAGAGAAAATTCTACCTGGTTTTCAGGTCTGAGATCATAACTATTTTCTTTGGTTTGATTCATTTGCTTTAAGTTAGAGAAGTTTCACAAAATCTGCTCAATTTCCTATTCTACAAAATAGATATAACATCTATTGTCACCTGAGAAGACATAACAGTGAATTTTATCAAGCAATAATATACTTTGAGATCCTGAGAAGAAAGGTTTAATCAATGGAGATCTTATTTGGGTTTGATCTTTGAAAGCTGCAGGAATATTAGAAACTGTTCAGTTCCATACATGCTGTGTAAATAGGATATTTTATTCTACAAAATTTCTGTTAAAGCACAGAGATCTTCAGGTATCCATGAAAACTTTTACATCTAAAATGCACATTTTACATCATCTGTTAGATCTCTGAATTGTCCTTTATCTAGATCTCTTCTTTTTTTGAGATGTAAATTTTTTGAGCAACGTTTACCAACTTCTTAAAAATCAATGGCTTAATTTTGAAACTGAAGCATATTCTTTTTTATTATATGAAATAGAGTTAAATAGGATATTTTGAATACTTAAGTATGTTGAAAGCTTCCACAAGCTTTTTTGTGTATGTGCCTTCTATGTCTGTTCTTCTCTGAACTCTTCTTGTTTTATATAATTGAAATTGTGTTTTACCTCAAATTCCCTATCTAGTCACTTGATTCTGTTTCTATCAGGTACAGTCTCTCTTCATTATTTTTTTTTCTGTACTGTGACAATATCTCTCTTTTTTTGCTCCAATCAAGTCTAGGCACATTTTCAGCCTCCCTGTCATTTTCATCTTTCCCTTCCATCCAAGAGCATTTCTATCACCTCACATTATATTAAAGTACATGTTTCCTGAATTTTGAGAGATCTCATGTAGAGGGACCATTAAAAACCTTGGGTAATCTGTGGAATTTTTCTGGATAGTTATTTCTACAAGTTTGATGTTTAGTTAACAACTAATTGTTTGTGATTCAGTCAATAAATTAATTTTGTCCAGTTGGTTAGAATCACTGAATAATCAGAAAAACCTTGGTCTAAGCTATTGTGCAAGTATGCAAGTATTTGTGTGGCCTCAGTAATAAATCTTCCATCTCCTTTCTCTGTGGCATTGTTTGTCTCTGTTATGTTTCTATTGAATTCAGTTCAACTCAACAAATATTTGAGCATCTGCCATCTCCTCAGCTGCATGTTAACATGTGTGTGTTTGTGTGTGTGTGTGTGTGTGTGTGTGTGTGTGTGTGTGTGTGGGCTTGTGAGAAGTGGAGTATTGTGCTTATCCATGAAGAGCTTACCAGTGGGGTTAGGTATATAGCCATGAAGAAACTACAAAGATTGTATCTGGTATCCATTATTCTATTATTTCTGCAGTTTTCAAGGATACAACTAAATAATATCTTTATTGAATTAAATCATTTTCCCCCAGGATTTTAAAGTATATTACTGTATGATAAAATCAATTTGAATGCTATCCACTATCACAGTGTTTATTCATTGAGTTGGTGAGTTTTTGAATACCAAAGGAATACTCTCGTTATTTATATTTACTCTTTGACATGTTAATTTACATAATTTCCATTAAAAAAACATTGTTCTCAAGACAGCAGCTACTACTTATTGAGCATTTACAAGTGTCACAAAAACTGGTAAGGATTTTCTTTATTCATATCTTATTTGTTAAGCACCTACTATGTGCCAGGCACAGAGGATAGAAGAATGAAGGAGGTGTCCTGTCCTGAGAGGTTGGGGAAACTAACTAGATGACAATAACAAATAAGTAAGATAATTCAGTATTATGATCATTGGTAATAATTGGTATTAAAGGTAATGGGACAGTGAGTAACACAGGATGGCCATTTTAAATAGAACGGTAATGGAAGGCATATATAAAGAGATGTTTCAGGAATTTAAAAGACATTTCAGGAATAAAAAGGAGATGTTCATGTGGAGGGCTGGTGGAAGGAATAAGTCCTGGAGAAGAGCATATTCCATGACTTTGCAATGGGAAGAATGTGCTAGGTTTGAGGAATGACATGAGGATGGTGAATCAATGAAGGGCAGAATTGTAGGAGAGAGTCTGGTGGATGAGGAGGAAATAAAATATGCTGGACAGTGTTCTGGTTGTTAGAAAGTCCAGGTTTTGCTTGGAAACAATCAGCAAAACTAAAAGGCAACTGGCAGAATGGGAGAAGATATTTGCAAATGACATATCAGATAAAAGGATAGTATCCAAAATCTATAAATAACTTATCAAACTCAACACCCAAAAACCAAACAATCCAGTGAAGAATTGGGCTAAAGACATGAACAGACAGACACTTCTCCAAAGAAGACATCCAGATGGCCGATAGACACATGAAAAGATACCCAGCATCACTCATCATCAGGGAAATACAAATCAAAACCACAACGAGATACCATCTCACACTGGTCAGAATGGCTAAAATTAGCAACTCAGTCAACAACAGATGTTGGTGACGATGTAGAGAAAGAGGAACCCTTTTGCACTACTGGTAGGAATGCAAACTGGTGCAGCTACCTGGAAAACAGCATGGAGGTTCCTCAAAATTTAAAAATAGAACTACCCTATGACCCAGCAATTGCACTACTAGGTATTTACCCAAGAAATACAGGAGCGCTGCTCCTAAGGGGCACATACACCCCCATGTTTACAGCAGCACTATGAACAATAGCCAAAGTATGGAAAGAGCCCAAATGTCTATCAACTGATGAATGCATAGAGAAGATATGCATTCAAAAAGAATGAAATCTTGCCATTTGCAACAATGTGGATGGAGCTAGAGTATATTATGCTATGCAAAATAAGTCAGTCAGAGACAAAGATCATATGATTTCACTTATATGTGGAATTTAAGAAACAGAACAGATAAACATAGGGGAAGGGAAGCAAAAATAAGATAACAGAGAAGGAGACAAACCGTAAGAGACTCTTAAAGACAGAGAACAAACTGAGGGCTGCTGGCAGGGTGTTGGGTGGGGGGATGAGCTAAATGGGGAATGGACATTAAGGAGGGCACTTGTTGGGATGAGCACTGGGTATTTTATGTAAGTGATGAATCACTGAATTCTATTCCTGAAATCATTATTAGGCTATATGTCAGCTAACTTGGTTTTAAATTAAAAAAAAAAAGAAAAAAATTTTCTTAAGGAGCAATAAGAGCCCATTAAAATTTTTTTAAAGGGGGAAGGATGCAATTTGGTTAAATGTTTTAAAATAATCACTTTGGAGAATGAATTGGAGGTGGAAAAGTGTAGATGCAGGGAGATTAGGTTTGGATCTGTAAAATGATGGTGACCTTAATGAAAGGGGGCACGGAGAAGGATGAAAGAAGTGGAAAGGCCTGGGGTTTGTTCAGAAGAAGACAAATAAGACCTCGTGATCAAGTGTACAAGGGATGAGAAACATGGGAAATCAAGGATCACATCAATTATTTTAATATTCACAACTACTTTGTGAGGTAGGTGTTATTATCCACACATTATAGATAAGAAAACTGAGACACTGAGAAGAGAAAAGCTCTGCCTAAGGTCTTGTACTTAGTAAATGAGGCATGAGGATTGAACCCAGGCAGGCAGTTGTGCAGCACATACCGATCACCATGACAACATTGAACAACATATGTCTTATATCTAAGTGATAATTTATTTTATGCTTTCCACTTCAAAATATTCCCATTTATGTTGAATTTGAGACCTAGAATAGCTCCAAATTGTATCACTTTTCTTTCATTAAGTTAGAAACAACTGTTAAATAGATCAGTTGGCGTAAGAGATGTATTTAAAAGTCTAACTTCCAGGATATTTTATGGATTCTATGCAGATTCAGCCTGATGTGTACTTAGTATTTCTACTGTAGTATGCAGTGAAAAATGATATTGATAACCTTGACCCTCAAGTATAGTAAGATACTGAAGTTCTTGTTGAATTACCAATGAGACGCTGTATATTTGGTGTAGGAGTATTTTATTCTTAACCTTTATCGTACTGTGTTCTAAGACTTTGAAAATTGGTAATCAATTGGTATAGCCTCTTTGAACACAGTTTAATCTTAATATCACAGTCCCTTATGTACTGTTACCTCCTTAGAGGTCAGGAATGAGTGGGAATTACTTGCATTTTATATTTTCAAGAAAGAAGTATGTTTTGTTTTGTTTTGTTTTAAATGAAAGCAAATATGATAGATTCTCTTCTCAGGAGAACAGAAGAAACTTGCATTTTGGTGTGTGGTAGGGGATGGGATGAGGAGGAAATATCCCTTCAGTCGTCCCACTCTCAAGACTACCTGCTTGCCTTTGTAAAAAGATGGTTTCCTCAGGACTTGGTTGATAAGAGAACAATGATTTCCACTGAGTTAGAGCATTACCTAGTTAAAAAAATCTGCTTTTGAGTCAGTGAGTTTTGATCATACACTACATAACTTCCTCTATTTCTTTGAAATTTGAAATATATATTACAGTCCGAGGCCAGATGTTTATAGCACTATATAATCTCATTAAAATATGTGTTTAATTGGATAAAAACATTAGAGGATGGGTAGGGAGTCTGGTTCCCTAAGGAGGCCAGATGGATTTTATTTTTTAAAGCAGAGAGAAAATTTAAGAATAGAAAATTTGTATACTTTGTCTCTGGCAGTGACAATATCAAGCAAACATCACAGTTTTAAGGGCATTATAAGGGAAAAATGTTATGTTATAATTCTGTTTTCTTTCTCAATACTGGGTATGTCCTATTGTTCCATGTTTTTTCCCATTTTATTTTTAAAGTAAAACTCCGGAAATCTTTCCATGATTAATTTAAAACTATAAGCAAATAATTTCAGTGGTATAAAACACATACTTTTCCTATAAAATGTGTTACATTTATTGGGAAATTTATTCTACAATTTCATATTCGAAAGTATTTATGGGCACCTGGGTGGCTCAGTTGGTTAAACGTCCGACTTCGGCTCAGGTCATGATCTCATGGTTCATGGTAATACATCAACAGAGAAGCAGAAAATAAAATTGAATGGTTAGCACAAATTTTGTGAAGCCGGTAGTAGGTAAGGGTTCATAAGGAGCACAGGTACCAGGCCAAGTAGGATGGACATTTTTATCTTATAGCAAAGAAGTAAGAGACAATTTAGTGTGTAAATATTATTGTTAATTGTGCTGGGGACAATAAACGGACTTCTAAGTGAAGTTTCAGAACAAACAACATAAAGTAAAACAAGTGCAATATTTCTGTGCACATAGGTCTTTTCAATACTCCTCCTATCCCCAAAATAGAGACCTATCCAGGGATTGAGACCTTTTTCATTCTTCAGATGTGGACAGTCATAGGTGAAAGACTGTATGTTATACAGGTATGCATTTAGAGAGATTAGACAAGGATAGCCCTTCCAGCCCTGTTTATCAGAAGTAATGCTCCTTATTCTTTGTTGATGGTGTCTAGATCATGACTTTGAGTCTGAAAGCTCAGACTTTCATTGCAATTATATTTGTGATAAGGAAGCTAGATTTAGCCCAGTAGGCACCATGATTACCTAAAGTGGTAAAACCTCTACTTAGAGGGCGAATGTGACAAATGGATTTCAATATTTGTGATGCATCACTAAAGAGATTCTTTAGCAGGATGAAAAGGCATAAGAATTTTTGGGTGGAGAGTAGTACATCCTAAATGATTCTTAAATGTCCCACTTTTCCTACTTTTGGGTAACTTCCACTTCCATTGAAATCATTGCTCTAAAGATAGATACAAAAGTAAGAATTTTAAGTCCTGGAAGGGAAAGACAGGCTAGTTGTGTATTTCTCAGACATTTTTTACTAAGATACATAGTAAGAAATGTATTTTACATCACAACCTATTATACTCATGCCCATGTTCTCTCCAACATGAATACAAATGTATACACTATTGAAATATAGCTTTCAATTAAAAAATGCTTTGGTACTCTTATTTTCTCATCGAATTTATTCTACTTTAAAAATGATTAATCAATGAAATAAATTTCTTTGAAATAAATAATCAATGGGTAGTAGTCTGTTCAAGAACAGTCAGCTACCTTGTATCTGTCAGTACTATTAACTAGAAGATATATGTGTATAACTAAAAGCAGGAAGAAAATCTTACCTGTAACACTATTCCAGGCTTGCCCTGACCTTTGCACTTGTTCTCTCTATCTGGAATGCTCTTCTCCAACTTATCCAGTTAGCTAACTCACTTTCTTCAGAACTTTGTTCAAAGCAACTTCCTTTAGAGGCTTTCCTTAAAATGCTATTTAACTTTGCAACCTCCCCAATGCTTCCTATACCCCTTCCTGCTTTGCTTTTTTTCTACAGTAGTACATACTATACTATATGGCCTAGTACTTCTCTATAATATTATAAATTTAATCACCATCTGACATACTATATAGGCCTTCAGTGATTTGTGATTTGTGTATTGTCTGTCTCTCTTCCCTAGGGTGTTAACTCCATAAGGCTAGGGGATTTTTCTTTTTTTTTCATTATTATATCTCCAGTGCCTAGAACAGAGCTTGCATTAGCAGGTGCTCAATATATTTTGTTGGGTAAATGACTACTTGGCTGATTAAATGAATACATGAAAAAAATAATTCCTGTCCCAAAAGAAAGGCAGTCCAGTAGATGAAGTAATTAAACATAATTCCAAACTATTTCTTTGCCTCTAAGAACTCAGAAGAGAGTTTAATTTGTTACCTGCAGCTACATATATTTAAATCCCTTTTCTCCTATCTGTCCCACACCTCAGCAGCTGTGCTGAACCTCTCCTCTGTTAATCCCTGCTCTCAATTGTTGCCTCAAAGCTTTCTTGCAGCGTCCACATATGCGGGCTTTTCTCCTTCTTTCCTCCTCTTCGTGGTGCATCATCTCCATATGAATGGTGACCAGGGATTCCTCTCTTCTCACCTTCTGCTGTGCTAAATGGCAGAGGCCCCAAGAGCACCTGGACACTCTGTACCCCACCACCTCTCTCCCTTCCTGTAGGGTCACCCCATAGGAATGCTAAAGACATGCTTAGGGTATCAATAAGTCAGGGGCAAAAATTTGCTATTTTAGAATATTTCCTACTTGAAAAAATATTACAAAAAAGACTAAATGAGAATGGCTCAGCTTTTATTAACAATAACACAACTATTAGAGAAAACAGTTTTACAGGAGCTTAATGAAGACTGTCAACAGCATCAAAGGAAGAGATGGAAGAAACATTTCCTACTCAATTATTAAATTGGCATAATCATATTGGGTACCCAATTTTCAGGTTGATATCTCTCAGTGTAACACAGCAATATACTTAAAACTTGATTTGAAGTTACACAGCACTAGTTAAATCTTTTGCAATAGAGATTATCTATGCCAAAGTCAATCTTCCTACATTCTTGTTTCACCTGTTTTTGACATCTTTTAGTAGGAAGAAATAGAGAAGATAGTTTGGTTATTCCTTCAGCATTCCCCCTTCCACCTCATGAGAACTCGTATACCTTGTAGAAATATTTTTTATAGTGAAGTATATTTCCTTGACTTTCTTTTTAAAGATTAATTTTATTCTCTCACTTTGTATTGGATGTGTGCAACTGTATAAAATATAACTTTGGTGACACCTATTCCTTTGGACTATTGAAAAGCATCTGAATCTTATCAACTTCTTAAAAATAACTTATTTCAGGAGATTTGAACAGAATTAGCAATATTAGTATCCTGACATTAGTATTCTAGGCATGAAATGTCTTCTGTGATAAACCATGGATGCAGTCTGGCTGAGTGTTAGTGAGTACAGGTGTACGTGTCTTTTGCATATGAGCCCAAGACAGCTCTGCCATAGGGTTTGCAGTAGATTTTGGTGCCCCTTCAGATCTCGTTACCAGAGAGGTGGACTCATCTCCCAAATACTAGTTGAGTGTTATTCAGCCAAGCCCATTGCCCTTTATTTCAGGTGGAAGACTCTGTGAATCCATTCATACATCTCCTGGGATCAGATGAAGGCTAGACTTCAGCTGAAACCTCATCTTTGCTTATCTACTTCCTCTGTTCCATTTTCATTTCCTTGTTCAAAAAAAAATCTCTTGCACAAGTATTACTGTCTGAAGCTCTGTTTCTAGGGAATATAGCCTAAGGTAGGATTTGAGGGAGTAGCAATTCTCTGACTTTTCTCACTTTATCTCTTCTTACCTCATTGCTCCAAGGAACAGATCACTCTGGGAACAATTGAGAAAATTTCCTGTTTGTCTTTAGGCCTTTCTGCCCTTATGAAGTTCATAAGAGGTAGAAACACATTCTGTAAATTTTATTTTATATTTTGGTCTGGTTTCAGGACAATTCAATTGCTCTTTTCGTAGAACTCTGTATCTCTGTTTTGAGCCAATTAGAAGTATTTTTCCTATTTTAACTTTCTCCTTCTAAATTTTTCATCACTAACTTCTAGGTGTTTAGATCGGGTGTGTGGAGCATTAGAAATATCCCTTAGCACTGGACCAGTCCAATTCAACCCCAAGGCAAGTTAATGCAAACACCTGTGTCTGAGATATCCATGTATATGCCTCCTGCTGGAAAAGAGAAATGAACCCAGACTGATTCCATATTTTTTCCCCAAGTCTTGAGTAAATGGATCCTATTGTCAGACCATTAACTGCATTTGGAATACTAGGGACAGGGGGGCTGGAAATGCAATTTCTAGGCTTCCATCCTCTGTGATAGAGAGAAGAGCCTAGAAGAGAATGGGAAGGAGGTGACAAGGTGGGAGAAGGGAAGAGAGGAATGCCACTTGCCAGAAGAGCACAAATGTCCAGTAAACCTTGCTCTCCACTCTAGTAAGTATATCTAACAAAAAAATGAATCCATTTACTTCTGGGAACTAGAAAGAGGGAATAGTTTGGTATGTTAAATATGCCCAATTTAAGTTGGCATTAATATTTGATATCAGCTCTCTGGTTTAAACAATGAAAATATTGAGACATAAATAAAAACAAGCCCAAAGCTCATTTAAGTCACAAGACTGATTTTTTGTAAAGTTAAGGGGAATCGTACAATTTTATAAAATATTATTATATTTACTTAGATAAAAAAAGATGTGGGAATTAAAAATAATTAGAGACATAGAGCCATATTGTCGGATGTGAATGGAATTCAGATAAGACTTCTAGAAGGTATGAATTCTTAAAACAAAACAAAACAGTAAAACAGAGGTAGAAACATAAAACAGGAAATCTTCTTTTCTTGATAATGAAGTATGAGTATATTTTAAATTTGACACAAGATTTAGCAAAAAATTAAAAGTTAAAGCTTCCTTCTTTGATTTTACTAAATGTTCATATAGGAATAATTACTTGGTTAGAGCTAAAGTATATTATGCTAAGTGAATTAAGTCAATCAGAGAAATACCATATGATTTCACTCTTATGTGGAATTTAAGAAACAAAACAGATGAACAAATGGGAAGGAGGAAAACACAGGGAGGGTGGCAAACCAGAAGAGACTTTTAACAATAGAGAACAAACTGAGAGCCGCTGGAGGGGAGGTAGGTGAAGACGGGGCCAAATAGGTGATGGGTACTAAGGAGAGCATATGGGTGTTATATGGAAGTGAGGAATCACTTAATTTTACTCCTGAAACCAATACTATACTATATGCTAACTAACTAGAATTTAAATAAAAATTTGAAACAGGAAAAAAGGAATAATTAATTACTATATGTATATTTTCTTAATGATATCACCCAAAGTACAGACCTTTCCATGGCATCTTTTTATCATCAGTTCCAAATGCATTTAAATGCAAATGCATTAAAGAGACTCTTTAGTCTCTTTAGTCTCTTCAAGTCTTGCATGTTCAGTTATGTAGGTGCATATTTCAAGTCCAGAGCACTGGACATAATTATTTTCAATGTGAAGCTTAAGTTGCTTGTTTTAATTCACATGGACTTTCTTTTAGTGGGGCAGTATGCTGCTCTACTCTGTTGATCTTGTCTTACCTACTTCTCAAGGATCTATTCTCAAAAGGATCTTTCTTATTTCCCGGGATAAAGCAATTCTGGATCTGTCTGGAAGTCTGTCCCCTCTTTAGGGACTTTCTCTTTCCCTTCAGTACCTATTCCTCTGACCCTTTGGTTTCTTAAACTCCTCTCCTCTGTGCCATCTTTTGGATTTTACCTCTTCTCCTCCTTGGCCTCCATCCTGGTTCGTTGGTCATCTTTAAAAAAATTTTTAAATTCTGCCTTATATGACTGAACAGGACTTGAGATACAAACAAATGAAAGTGAGGATAAAGGAAAATGACCACTTCTGATCTTCCTTAGACTCAAATATCAACAAGAAAATTAATTAGAATGTTTACACTGGTAATAGTGAAAATTAAAAAGGCTTTTGTAGGTTGAAAACCCTTCCTAAGAGAATTCAGGATTTAGAGAATCCCTGCTGAGTCAGACTTAGGTTTCTCACTCCCAAGTGTAGACAAAGGTCCTGCAAATTTGGCAGACCTAGAAAAAGACAGAAGGAAGCATTGTGTGAATAAAGGCTGGTAGAGTTTTAACTCGTAAAGAATGAAATTTCTCACACCCTATTTTTCCCATATTCTATTTGCTGTGTTTGTATATGTATGTGTGTGTGTATGTGTGTGTGTGTGTGTGTTGAGGCATGACTGTGACTGAAATACAGGTTTGGGAATTTGAGAGCAGTGGAGACTTACAAATAAAGCACTCTAGAGTAGAGATGGCATGGTGGGATGTGTATTCAGATCTACTACATTATGCATCTGCTGAGGGTGCTGTTCACAGTGCCTTCTATGTGGGTAACTCACAGAATTCCATTAACCCAGAGTAATGCTGGGGCAGCAGAATGAACTGGAGAGCCAGGGGGAATAACTGAGTAGAGTGGCCTAGCTAGTCATGGGCCCAACAGAATAGTCCATGAGCCAAGATGGCAAAGGCATAAAAGGAGAGTCTCCCTACTTGAGGGCCTTTAATGAAACTAGAGATGGCATAGAGAACTACATTTTTACTAGACTGGAAGATGCTTGGTACTAGGATGACAGCATGTACTGAGAAGAGCAAGATTCCACCTCCTACCTTGACTCCAAACTTGGCCCCTTCTATATGCTTCAGAACTATTCACAAATGTAACATAAAAGCAAACTTTGGGAAGGAGGGGGAGGGGGAGCAGAAAACTGATTGAGGCTACTGCTATCTGATATATTAGAGGCCCTACCTAGAAATTAAATCTATTGAAAGATTAAAGAAAGTTACAATTTTTGCATTTTGATGACTGAAATTTATAGCATTATTTTGTGTGTTTTGATTGGGTGTGAGCAATTGCTATGCCATGAAAAGTGATACAGTAGGAGAAAAAAATACTACCATGGTAACTCTCCTTTCAGTCTAATGTGATTATTCTCTCTTTTAACTAAGATGTATTTAGCACTGCAATACAGCAGCAAGACAAAACAGGAAAGAAAAGATTTTTACTTAATACTTGCAAACTGACAAGAAGTCAGTAATCATCTTCTTTCTGGTGGGAACTACTTTGTGAACAGAGAAGGGTCAAGAATGGAATTTAAAATTAATATACAATCTATCATGGAGGTAAAAGTCTTGGTTTTGTTATACTGAGAAGAACATATATTATATATATAATATCTACATTGCAATTCTTAGACATACAAAGATAAAAAGTAGCATAATTGTTATGAGATATAAAAATGTTAATAAGTTGATTTGTCATCAGCTCATAAGAAATTTGATAACAAATAAATCCAGCTCTTTATATTACACTATACACCAAAGTTACTTTTTGAGGGATTAGAGATTTAGTATGAGATAAAAACAAGGGAAAGAGAAGAAAATATAAATGAATATATTTTGATCTTGGGGTGGGAAGAATATTTCTAATCATAAAACAATGGAAAATATCATGAAGAAAAAGCAATAGATGGAGATAACTCTTTCATATGTAACATGTATAATGTATATATCTGATAGATATATTTATGATAAACTGCATTTATCATAAATAATATAGACAAAGAATAGTCATAATATATAAACTGCCTAAAATATATTAAAAGCCCCAATAGAAAAATAAGTAAATGAAAAAGAAAATAGATAAAATGAGAATTTTAGCATCTGTAGTAATAATAGATAAATTAATAAAATAATATGTTTTATTTGGTAAATAAAATCATTAAGATTTAAAACAATGATAGTATTGGCAAAAGCACAATACTATGGAAGCCCTCATCCATTGTTATTGGGAATATGATTTGAAACAAATATTTTGTTCTTAGGGACTATGTCCCTAGCCACCTGTGCAATGCCTGGCATTATCCATGCTCAAAAATAAATAAACTTTTAGACCATCTCTTTGGCAAAAATTATAAAGAGGCTTGGCATTTCGTAGGATGTTCTATTAATTCCAAATTTTAGGAGTGTATCTTGATGAAGAAACAATTTTTGTTGTGAGAGTAATTAATTTTTCTCAAACACAACATAGGGAGCAAGCAAAAGACAAAGTTTTAATTCTCAGTAAATTTGCACCGTTTGGTAAAGTTACAGAGTAAAATTAGTAATATCATAAACAGTGTGTTAATCATTATTGTGCTGTGTGTGTATTACAACTTAGGGAAGTAAATTCAATTGCTTACAGCAATATGTATTAATAAATACAATTCACTTTAACAAACATAGTGAGTAAATTCAGTTTCTTATAACAAACATGTAAAACCAGATTTGCAGTATTCATAGCCTCAGGCACAAATGTTGTATTCCATTGGTGATGACAAAAGAATCATCTGGTTTAAAACCAGACTATTAAAGAAAATCTCTTTTTGCCCTTTTCAACAAATCATCTAGACAAATTCAATTTTGTGATGACAAGGTACAGAACATGTATAGATGTAATATAAACAGGACCTTCAACCCGAGCTGCTAATGTTCTCTTTTTGGCACCTTCATGGTATCTAATTTATAAAATTCTTCAACCCTCTTTCCACTGACACCAGAGTGGATTGCTTTGCCCAATATTTTATGTTCTCAAATGCTTTTACTTTTAAGATTTATTATTAAATACTCTAATGACCTATATAAAACTATGGTTTGAAATGAAGTTGTAAACAAGGCAGAATCAAAATATGAAGTTATGATTTTATAAGTCCACAATCTGAAGCATAAATTAAGATTTATGTACAAAGATATTCATCATAGCATTATTTGTAATGGTATAATGGAAAGTAATTTAAAACACCAAAATAGAAAAATTGTTGAATAAAATATGATGCATCCATGATAGAATGCTCTGATGCATTAATATGGTGTTTATAAAATATTTAAAGGTATGAGGACATGCTAGGATATAATGTTAAGTAAATAAAACAGTATATAAATTTGCATATGCAGTGATCTCAGTTTTGTGGTATATAAATGAAAAACAGTATGCTAATAACACATTAAGTTACTAGGAGTGATTATCTTATTGGCTATGTAGATATGGAAGATCTCCATTTTGTTTTACTTTTTGCATATTCCAAAATGTCTACAATGAGGGGCGCCTGGGTGGCTCAGTCAACTGACTGTGTGTCCGAAGTGTCGACTTCGGCTCAGGTCATGATCTCACCGTTCCGGAGTTCGAGCCTCAGCTGTGCTGAGCTGTCAGCACAGAGCCTGGAGCCTGTTTCAGATTCTGTGTCTCCCTCTCTGTCTGTGCCCCTCCCCCGCGCATGCTCTCTCTCTCTCTCTCTTTCTCTCTCTCAAAAATAAAAACAAACAAACAAACAAAATGTCTACAATGAGAGTGTAGTATTTTTAGAATCATAACGTTGTTAATATTCTTTAACTGTTCACAATAACGGGTTTAATTTCGATGTATAAATTAGGACAGAACAAGAACAAAAGATGTGAAAACAAGAGCTCTAAAATAAGTATGAACAATAATTATTTATTAAAATTGAAAATATGATACAATAAAGAGTATATATTAATAAGTTACTGTATTATCACTTATATCCCGAAAATAAAGAGATGTCTGGTATTAACATAAAAGATAATTTACCTGTTTATATAATAATCTTCTCCATGTTGTCTTTCAAAAATCAGATTATTTCTACCTAAGGCATGCACTATACTGAGTTTAACTCTCACCCTTTGATAAAGTAATTGAACCCTAGCTAAGCCACATAGGCTTTCTAAGTTATAGACTCATACTAAATTTCTTATAGGTATGAATCTATAAAATACAGATGATAATAACATTTATCAACAGGCCATATTTTCACTCATTTCAAATGTGTAAGTTACAGTGTTTTGGGTTAGGAAGAGGGGGGATAGGATAAAAAAAAAGTGCAACTTGCCTCAAGAAAATAAGAGTCTATGTCGGAAGACATGTTCACTAGCAGAATGAAGCACACATCATAGCAGAAATGTTATAGGAACAATACATTTCATATATGTGGGCCTTAAAATTTTTTTAATTTTATTTATTTTCTATTTGAATACAGTAAACATACAGTATTATATTAGTTTCTGGTGTACAATATGATAATTTAACATTTCTATATATTCCTCGGAACTCATCACAGTGTCTCTTAATCCCCTCTATTTCACCACCCATCCATCCCCCCACCCACCTCCTTCTGACAACCACCAGTTTGTTCTTTGTACTTAAGACTCTGTTTTTTGTCTTTTCTTTCTTTGTTCATTTATTTTGTTTCTTAAATACCACATAAGAGTGAAATCTCTGACTGACTTACTCACTTAGCATAATACTTTCTAACTCCATCCATGTTGCAAATGGATTTCATTCCTCTCTATAGCTGAGTAAATATTCCATTGTGTGTGTGTGTGTGTGTGTGTGTGTGTGTGTATCACATCTCACGGACACTTGGGCTATTTCCATAATTGGCTGTTGTAGATAATGATGCTATAAACATCAGTGTGTATGTATCCCTTTGAATTAGTATTTCTGTATTCTTTGGGTAAATACCTAGTAGTGCAATTGCTGAGTCATAGGGTAATTCTATTTCTTTTTAAATTTAAATTTTAGTCAGTTTTAATACAGTGCAGTATTGGTTCAGGAGTAGAATTCAGTGATTTCATCACTTACATACAACACCCAGTACTCCTCATAACAAGTGCCCTCCTTAATACCCATCACCCATCTAGCCCATCTCCCACCCACCTTCCATCAATAGGGTGGTTATAGTTTTAACTTTCTGAGGAACCTCCATACTGTTTTCCAGAGTAGCTACACCAGTTTGCTTTCCCACCAACAGTGAGAGAGGGTTTTCCTTTCCCCACATCCTTGCGAATACCCATTGCTTCTTGTGTTTTTTGTTTTAGCCATTCTGACAGGTGTGAGGTGATATCTCATTGTAGCTTTCATTTGTGTTTCCCTGATAAATCAGTGATGTTGAGCATCTTTTCATGTGTCTGTTTTAGTATATCTTGAAATCTGGGATTGTTACCTCCAGTTATGTTTTTTCTCAAGATTGCTTTCACTATTGAGATGTTTAAAATTTTTAAAAATATTTTTTAAGTTTATTTATTTTCAGAGAGAGGGAGAGCATGCACAGAGGGGAGGGGAAGAGAGAGAAGGAGAGAGAGAATTCCAAGCAGGCTCCGCCTATCAGCATGTAGCCTGATATGGCGCTCAGTCTCACAAGCCTTGAGATCATGACCTCAGCCGAAAATCAAGAGTTGGATGCTTAACCAACTGAGCCACCCAGGCTTCCCTATTTGAGATCTTTTGTGATCCATATAAAAGATTATTTGTTCTAGTTCTGTAAAAAATTCCTTTGGTAGTTTGATACAAATTGCATTAAATCTGCAAATTGCTTTAGGTAGTAAGGGCATTTTAACAAAGCTGGTTCTTCCAATCCATGAGCTTGAAGTATCTTTCCATTTGTTTGTGTCATCTTCAATTTCTTTCAGCAGTGTTTTATAGTTTTCATAGTACAGGTCTTTCACCCCTTTGGTTAAGTTTATTCCTAGATGTTTTGTTCTTTTTGATGCAATTGTAGATGGGATGGCTTTCTTAATTTCTCTTTCTGCTGCTTCATTATTAGTGTATAAGAATGCAACATATTTCTGTATATTATTTTTGTATCCTGCAACTTTGCTGAGTTCATTTACCAGTTCTAGTAGTTTTTTGGGTGGAGTCTTTAGGGTTTTCTATATATTGTATCATTTCATCTGCAAATAATGAAAATTTTACTTCTTCCTACCCAATTTGGATGCCTTTTATTTCTTTTTCTTGTCTGATTGCTGTGACTGGGATTGCAGTACTATGTTGAATAAAACTAGACAACCTTATCTTGTTCCTAATCAAAGGGGAAAAGCTCTGTTTTTCACAATTTAGTATGATATTAGGTGTGGGATTTTTATATGTGGCCTTTGTTATATTGAGATATGTTCACTTTAACTTCTTTGTTAAGGGTTTTTATTATGATTGGTTGTTGTACTTTATCAAATGTATCTATTGAAATGATCATATGACTTTTATCCTTCTCTTATTGATGTGATGTATCATGTTGGTTGATAGGCAATTACTGAACTACCCCTGCATCTCAGGAATAAAGCCTGCTTGATCATGGCGAATGATTTTTTTTTTAATGTATTGCTGGGTTCGATTTGCTAATATTTTGGTGAGGATTTTTTCATCTGTGCTCATCAGAGATATTGGCATGTACTTCTCTTTTATTGTGGTGTTTTTAACTGGTTTTGGTATCAGTTTAAGGTTGGCTTTATAGAATGAATTTAGAAATTTTTCTTCTATTTTTTGGAATAATTTCAGAAGAATAAGTATTATTTCTCTTTAAATATTTGGTAGCATTTATCTGGTCCCGGACTTCCGTTTATTGAGATTTTTTTTTAAGTTTATTTATTTATTTTGAGAGGGAGAGAAAGAGTGAGGGAAAGAGCATGGGGTAGGGGCAGAGAGAGAGGGAGAGAGAATCCCAAGCAGGCTCTGCACTGTTACAGCAGAGCCTGAAGTGGGGCTCAATCTCACAATCCATGAGATCCATGACCTGAGCTCGACCGACTGAGCCACCCAGGTGCCCCTGTTGGGAGTTCTTTTTATTACTGATTCAATTTCATTGCTGGTAATCGGTCTGTTCAAATTTTCTATTTCGACCTGATTCCATTTTGGTAGGTTATATGTTTATAGAAATTTATCCATTTCTTCTAGGTTGCCCAATTTATTGACATATAATTTTTCATAGTAATCTCTTGTAATCCTTTGCATTTTGATGGTGCCAGTTTTTGCTTCTTTTTCATTTAGGAAATTATTTGTTTGAGTCCTCTCTCTTTTTTTCTTGATGAGTCTGGTTAAAGATTTATCAATTTTGTTGATCTTTTCAAGGAAGCAGTTCTTAGTTTCATTGGTATTTTCTATTGTTTAAAAGTCTTTATTGTGGGGTTATTTCTAAGTCCTGAGGGGTGAATGAGGTAATTGCTGAAATGTCAGCAACATTTTCTGGTCTCAAGGCTGTAGAATGTGATAGGATGATCTCTGATGAGATCAGAGCCCTATGATCCTCCAAAGGACAGTTTAGACACAATACCTGCTACAATTCCCTGACATTCCCTGAAACCACATGTACTCCCTTCATGCCTTCACGTAGCCACCAGACGTATTTCTGGCTAATATCTAATGATCCTTTATGCTCTCTTTCCTTGCTTTTATGTTCTTTGATACTTCTATCTAATGAGATATGAAATAAAGGCTGTGTGCAGTTTGCTGCTGCAGCTGTTCCGATGGGAGAGCACCTGAGAACTTTTTCTCTACTGAGTGGCTACACTCTATTTCATTTATTTTTGCCCTTATCTTTCTTATTTCTCTCCTTCTGCTCACTCTGGACTTTCTTTCTTCTTCTTTTTTCTAGTTTCTTTCTTCTAGATATAAAGTTAGATTATTTATTTGGGATTTTTCTTGTTTCTTGATATAGTCCTGTACTGCTATAAATTTTCCTTTAGAACTGTTTTTACTGCATCCCAAAGGTTTTGGACTGTTGCATTTTCATTTTAATTTGTCTCCATGTATCTTTAAATTTCCTGTTTAAATCTCTTGGTTGGCCCATTTATTGCTTAGTAGCATGTTATTTAACCTCCATGTATTTGTGTACTTTACAGATTATTCCTGGTGGTTGATTTCTAATTTCATAGTGTTGTAGTCAGAAAAGGTGCATGGTATGACTTTAGTCTTCTTAAATTTACTGAGACTTGTTTTGCGGCCTAATATATGATCTGTTCTGGAGAACGTTCCATGTGCACTTGAAAAGAATGTGTTCTGTTTAGGATGGAATGTTCTGAATATTTTTGTTAAGTCCATCTGGTCCAATATGTCATTCAAAGCCACTGTTTTCTTGTTGCTTTTCTGTTTGGATAATATATCCATCAGTGTAAGGAGGGTGTTAAAGTACCCTACTATTATCGAATTACTATTGATTATTTCTTTTATGGTTGTTGTTAGCTCTTTTTTGTATTTGGGTGCTCTCATGTTGGATGCATAAATGTTTACAATTGTTCTATCTTCTTGTTGGATTGTTCCTTTTATGATCATATGGTGTCCTTCATTTCTTCTTACAGCCTTTGCTTTAAAGTCTACTTTGTCCAGTATAAGTGTTGCTACCCCAGCTTTCTTTTCCCTCTAATTTGCATGATAGATGCTTTTCCATCCCTTTGTTTTTTAATCAACATGTATCTTTAGGTCTGAAATGAATCTCTTTTAGGCAGCATATAGATGAGTCTTGCTTTTTTATCCATTCTGCTACCCTACCCTATATTTTGATTGGAACATTTAGTCCATTTACATTCAAAGTAATTGTTGATAGGTATGTATTTATTGCCATTTTGTTATTTGTTTTATGGTTGTTTTTGTAATTCTTCTCTGTTCTTTCTTTTCTTGCCCTCTTCTCTCACAGTCTGCTGGCTTTCTTTAGTGATATACTTGGATACTTTTCTCTTCATTATCTTATAACAATTAATGTTTTTGTTTTGTTGTTTTTTTATCTGTGCTTACCATGAGGTCAGTGTATATTGCAGTCTATATTGAGTTAATGTTCACTTAAGTTTGAACCTGTTCTATTTTTTTAATTAAAATTTTTTTTTAAATGTTTATTTTTGAGAGAGACAGAGACAGAGTATGAGTTGGGGAGGGATATAGAGAGAGGGAGACACAGAATCTGAAACAGACTCCAGGTTCTGAGCTGGCAGCACAGAACCCAAAGTGGGGCTCAAACTCACGAGCTGGGAGATCATGACTTGAGCAGAAGTCAGATGCCCAACTGACTGAGCCACCCAGGCACCCCTTTAATTTTTTTAAATGTTTATTTATTTTTGAGAGAGAGACAGAGACAGAGCATGAGCAGGGGAGGAGCTGAGAGAGAGGAAGACACAGAATCTTTAGGAGGCTCCAGGCCCTGAGCTGTCAGCACAAAGCCTGACGTGGGGCTCGAACTCATGAATTGCAAGATCATGACCTGAGCCGAAGTCAGACACTCAATCGACTGAGCCACGCAGGTGCCTTGAGTTTGAACTTATTCTAAAAGCACTAAATTTTTACTCCTTTTCCCCCACATTTTAGGCATGTGGTGTCATATTTTACATTCTTTTATTTTTTAATCCTTTGACTGATTTTTATACATAATCTTACTGCTTTTGTGCTTCCTACTTTTCTTACTCATGCTTATGGTCTTTCTTCTTCTTTCTTTTTTCTTTTTTTGTTTTGTTTTACTTCAATAGATTTTTTAAATTAATTTTTTAAAAAAATTTACATCCAAGTTAGTTAGCATACAGTGCAACGATGATTTCAAGAGTAGATTCCTTAATGCCCCTTACCCGTTTAACTCATCCCCCCTCCTACAAGCCCTCCCATAACCCTCTGTTTGTTTTCCGCATTTAAGAGTCTCTTATGTTTTTGTCCCCCTCCCTATTTTTATATTATTTTTGCTTCCCTTCCCTTATGTTCATCTATTTTCCTCATATGAGTGAAGTCATATGATATTTGTCTTTCTCTGACAAATTTCCTCATATGAGTGAAGTCATAAGATATTTGTCTTTCTCTGACTAATTTCACTTAGGATGATACCCTTTAGTTCCATCCACATAGTTGCAAATGGCAAGATTTCATTCTTTTTGATTGCTGAGTAATACTCCATTGTGTGTGTGTGTGTGTGTGTGTGTGTGTGTATGTGTGTGTGTAAATATATATATATACACACATCACATCTTCTTTATACATTCATCTATCGAAGGACATTTGGGCTCTTTCCATACTTTGGCTATTGTGGATAGTGCTGCTATAAACATTGGATTGCATGTATCCCTTTGAAACAACATACCTGTATCCCTTGGATAAATACCTAATAGTGCAATTGCTGGTTCGTAGGGTAGTTCTATTTTTAATTTTTTGAGAAACCTCCATACTGTTTTCCAGAGTGGCTGCACCAGTTTGCATTCCCACCAGCAGTGCAAAAGAGATCCTCTTTCTCCACATGCTCGCCAGCATCTGTTGTTGCCTGAGTTGTTAATGTTAGCCATTCTGACAGGTGTGAGGTGGTGTCTCATTGTGGTTTTGATTTGTATTTCCCTGATGATGAGTGATGCTGAGCATCATTTCATGTGTCTATTGGCCATCTGGATGTCTTCTTTGGAGAAGTGTCTATTCATGTCTTTGGCCCATTTCTTCACTGGATTGTTTGTTTTTTTGGATGTCGAGTTTGATAAGTTCTTTATAGATTTTGGATACTAACCCTTTATTTGATATGTCATTTGCACATATCCTCTCCCATTCTATCAGTTGCCTTTTAGTTTGGTTGATTGTTTCCTTCACTGTGCAGAAGCTTTTTATTTTGATGAAGTCCCAATAATTCATTTTTGCTTTTGTATCCCTTGCCCCTGGAGATGTGTTGAGTAAGAAGTTGCTGCGTCTGAGGTCAAAGAGGTTCTTGCCTGCTTTCTTCTCGAGGATTTTGATGGCATCCTATCTTACCTTTAAGTCTTTCACCATTTTGAGTTTATTTTTGTGTATGGTGTAAGAAAGTGGTCCAGGTTCATTTTTCTGCATGTCCCTGTCCAGTTTTTCCAGCATCACTTGCTGAAGAGACTGTCTTTATTCCATTGGATATTCGTTCCTGCTTTGTCCAAGATGAGTTGGCCATACTTTTGGGCGTCTATTTCTGGGTTCTCCATTCTGTTCCATTGATCTGAGGGTCTGTCTTTGTGCCAGTACCATAGTGTCTTGATGATTACAGCTTTGTAATACAGCTTGAGGTCTGGGATTTGGGTGCCTCCTGCTTTGGTTTTCTTTTTCAGGATTGCTTTGGCTATTCGGGGTCTTTTCTGATTCCATACAAACTTTAGGACTCTTTGTTCTAGCTCTGTGAAGAATGCTGGTCTTGTTTTGATAGGTATTGCATTGAATATGTAGATTGCTTTGGGTAGTATTGACATTTTAACAATATTTGTTCTTCCAGCCTGGGAGCATGGAGTATTTTTCCATTTTTTTGTGTGTCTTCTTCAGTTTCTTTCATGAGCTTTCTGTAGTTTTCAGTGTATAGAATTTTCACCTCTTTGGTTAGATTCATTCCTAGATATTTTATGGTTTTAGGTGCAATTGTAAATGGGATCATTTCTTTGATTTCTCTTTCTTTTGCTTCATTATTGGTGTATACGAATGCAACCGATTTCTGTGCATCGATTTTATATCCTGCCATTTGCCGAATTCATAGATCAGTTCTAGCAGTTTTCTGGTGGAGTCTTTTGGGTTTTCCATATAGAGTATCATGTCATCTGCGAAGAGTGAAAGTTTGACCTCCTCTTGCCGATTTGGATGCCTATTTCTTTATGTTGTCTAATTGCTGAGGCTAAGACTTCCAATACCCTGAATAACAGTGGCGAGAGTGGTAATCCCTGTCTTTTCCTTGACCTTAGGGGGAAAGCTCTCAGTTTCTCCCCATTGAGGATGACATTAGGGTTGGGTCTTTCATGTATGGCTTTTATGATCTTGAGGTATGATCCTTCTATCCCTACTTTCTTAAGGGTTTTTTTTAATCAAGAAAGAATGCTGTATTTTGTCAAATGCTTTCTCTGGTCTTTCTTTACCACGTAGAGTCCTCTTTAACATTTCTTGTAGGGCTGGTTTAGTGGCCATGGATTCCTTTAACGTTTGCTAACTGAGAAATTCTTTATCTCTCCTATTCTGAATAATAACCTTGCTGGATAGAGTATTCTTGGTTGAGGTTTTTTTTTTTTCTTTCAGCACTTTGAATATATCATGCCACTCTCTTTTGGCCTGCAAAGATTTTGCCGAAAAATTGCTGATAGCCTTATGGAGTTTCTCTTGTAAATAAATGTTTTCTTTTATTTTTCTGCTTTTAAAATTCTCTGTCACTACTTTTTGCTTTTTTAATTATTATGTGTCTTGGTGTCACCTCCGTGGATTGATTTTGTTGGGGGCTCTCTGTCCAATTTGGGTATTGATATGACAGACTGTGTGACATAATAAAGGCCAGAGTTGTAGGATACACACGATGTACTTGGTGGGAGGAGAAGTAAGAAAACAAACAAGAGAAAGAGGTTCGGAGTCACTGGAGCCAGAGGAGGCAAGAATTTCACTAGGAATTTAAGTTTAATATTGTCAAATGCTTGTGGCAAAGCAGAATAGGAAAAGAGTCAACGTTGTGAGATTTGCCAATAGTACTTTTTGTGATTTTTAAGAAAGTTTCAGTGAAGTGGTGTGGATAGAAAGTATACTATCTATATAAGGTGAACGTTAACAATGAAGGATAGAGGAATTGAGGAAGAATTACTCCTAATAGTATTCATAGGAATGAAAAGGAAAAAGGTAGAGAGACAGATTGAGGAATAATTTATTCAAAATTGGAGAACCTTTAGCATATTTGTAGATGAAGAAAGAAGCCAACAGGGAAGATAGGAGTGAAGGTGATGAGAAAAGAATTTATGAGGCAAGTTCTGGGAGTTAAATGAAATCAAAAGTAACATTGAAAAGCCAATCTTGGAAAGAAGTGACATCATTTATTCTTTTAAGACAAAGGGGGAAGAGTAGATAATTGAAAAAAGTCCTTAGACTTTTTTTAGGTAAAAAGAGAGGACAATTAATAGCTCTTATAGCGGAGAGCCTATGTCATCTAAGTGCAGTTATTACTACAAGCTGAGTAAAGGGAACAATCTTGGAAAACTAAAGAGTGGATGCTTTAGGGATCACTTAGCGATAGGTAGGAGAGTTACCAGGAGAAAAATTAATGAAAGAGGAGAAGCAATATTTTGAAAATTAAGGCATGATTTGAAAATTATGAACAGAAAATATATGTTACTGTTTCTAGATCTTACCATAGCCACCTTTAACAGAGTCCTTGTCATCATCCTGAAACAAAATGCCAAGTACACTAATAACCAACTGTGTATCAGGAGTCTGTGGGTCTTTATGGTATCTGTGGTTTCCAAAACATCTTTTTTTATTTTATATTTTATCTATCTCTAGGTTTGTATCATGCCAATTTTTGTGCCAGGCATTTTTGTTGATTGGGCTTCCAAATGGATTCAGACTAACAAGCTACAAATAGCTTGTCAAGCACATTTGGAGAATTTCTCCCCCATGAAATCTATGTTCTTCTTTTTAAGTGTATTTATTTATTATGAGAAGCGGGGGAGGGGCAGAGAGAAAGGAAGAGAGAATCCCAAGCAGGCTCTGTGTCAGCAAAGAGCCAGACATGAGGCTTGATCCCATAAACTGCAAGATTATGACCTGAACCAAAACCATAAGTCAGACTCGTAACCAACTGAGACACCCAGGTGCCCCTATGTTCTATCTCTAAAGTCAAAATTACCTCTCTTCCTGGTCCACCCATATTTTCAACTCATTTTTCCATTCTTTATCCAAAAGAGAAGTTGAAAATTGCCACATAAAGGAAGCTACAACGTAAATTATTGCCTAAAACTTTCTCTGTCATTTCTGAATTTCATATTACATTTTATTTTCAAACTCTTGTTCTTGTGGGAAATAGAAATATTGCTGATAGCATCATTTTTTGTGGCGCCAATACAGATGGTGTGTAAGCTGTTTCTCCAGTTTGGCCACTAATCCTGTTTGTCATAGATCCTTTATATGTCACTCAAGATTAGGGAGATGAATTTTGCCTACTTCTTTAACCAAATACCTTCTTGACCTCTCAAAAACAAATTCCCTATAGTTTCCAAAACCAAATTTCTATTTTATAGAGATGTTGGTCTCTCCGTCTGAGATGACATTCTCTACCCTTTCTGCATGGAAGATTTTTATACATCGTTCAAAGCATGGTTCAAGAATATTCTCCTTTGTACCTTCCTTCTGATTTCCAGCTTCTACCCACCCTAATGAAGTTGATTTTTCTTTTCCTTGAAATAGTAGTGATCATTTTGTATGCCCTAGTTTAGTACTTCCTAAACTATACTGCAATTATTTGTTTAATATTTGGATCTTCAATAGGCAGCAAGGTTTTTGAGAGCAAAGATGGTATTTTACACATCTTTGAATCTCTAATATTTAATAGTTAGTGAATACTCTATTAATATGTCTTTTGTTTGTTAAGCATTTCCTTAAGCATGTTCTACAGAAAACAGATCCTTCAAGATTTTGCATGAAAAAAAATTGTGGTCTCAAATTAGTTTGTGAGACATTGAATACTCCCCTTGATTATTAGTATGTTAAAGGTTCTGAGAAATCTTACAGAAAAACCTTAATTTTACTTAACCAGGTATCTCCCAAACTTTTTGATCAGGTAATACCTGTTAGCATCCCAGAGAACCAGAGCGGGGATAATGAGCATTTTCTATAAAGGACCAGACAGTATTTTAGCTTTTGCAAACCATGCAGTCTCTGTTGCAACCACATAACCGTTTTTGTAGCAGAGTTGTTTGGGAAAAGTAGCTATAGACAATCCATAAACAAATGAGCATAGATGTGTTCCAATAAAACTGTATTTATAAAAACAGGATTTAGTCTGGGTTGTAGATTGCCCATGTCTGAATTAGAGTTTTAAAAACACACACAGGAGAGAACCAAGTTGGCTTTGAGGCACATAAACAGAAAAGTAATTCTTAACCAATTTTCAAATTTCTTGACTTAAAACATAACATTTAAGAATTCTGAAAAGTTTTTCCACTTAACAGTACCATCCTTCAATCAACACCTATTTTCTGAGCTTGCCCTTCATACTCCTACAAAATTATGTTGTTCAGTCAGGTAAAGTGTTATCGAGGCTAAGCATAGGTCATGTTTCCAGTGAAATTAATTTCCTCAGAACTTTTCCCCTGGGGGCGATGTTACTGTCCTCTCTAAGATGGAAATTGAACATCTTTATGAATAAACTAGGGCGAATGTTCTAAACAGATCCCAGGATGCTTCTCTTCCTTCTAAATAACACATGTATGATATCAGAGGAATTTTTAGAGGCAAGGCCTTAGGCGAGGGCTTCACTCATTGCAGTGATTTCAATTTCTGGTAAAGCAAGATGAAAAGAAATCCTGGTGCAGAAAAAGATTTTGAGTATGTGGAGCAGTTTTGTCAAAGCAAAGCACACAGTACTGTGTCTACACTGATTAAGCTTCGACCCAGCCAAGAGGAAGGAAAGTCTCCAGTTAGAGCATATAGCAAATTAATTTGCCCAAATTAAAATGAGTAATTCAATCGTATTTACCAATTTGTCCTCCTAATTGCCAGCTAAATCACTTTTCTTTTTTTCTTGGTTACATACCCTTAAAATATTTATGGTCAGTTTTTCAGGCATAGGGTAAATTATTATTTAGATGAGGTCTCCATACTTAGTGTCTTTAATCTGTAAGTCAGTGGTATAAACAAATACCTCTGTTTCTCTGAAAAACACTTTTTCAGCTTTCCTCTGGATCTTTTCATTTAATCTACATTTTGTTACACTGAGATGCTCAAAATTAAATGTGTTATTCTAAGGTTATATGAAGAGAGGCCATTATTTTGTGGACTTGTGATATGCTGTTTGTTTATTTGGGTTCCGAATAGCTATGGCCTTTGTTTAATTGACCTCTCTCACTGTAAATTTATCTAATTTGATATCCAAAACCATCTCTGAATCTCTCATTATTGATTTAAAGCAGGTCTCTCCATGTTTTAAAAATTAGTATATATGTTGCTGAAGGGGAACTCAGAAATACTTGTTTCCACATTGCATGATCCCCTATCTGTGTATTTTAAAGTTATTTTATGCCCACAATTCTACTTTTTATCAAGGCTTGCCTACTTCTTTCCATTGGTAGGTCCTTCTTGGGACCTACCTGTGGGCAAAGGTGAGTTATAGATCAGACTCTAAGCCCATTCATGGCCATCAGGATGAAGGCAAGAACAGAGAATGAGAGGCAGTTTTAACTGTCCTTGCTATGCCGTAGTATCACCTCTTGTGAAAAAGTGATTATATCTATGTCTCAGATACTGACTCATCGTATTTTTCCTTTACCTCTTAAGAGTGTTAAGAGTTCAAAACTTTTCACTTCAGCAGTCTGCCACCTCCTCATAGGGAGGGAATGGGAGGCTCGACTTTTCTTTTATAGGAAGTGAAGAAAGAGAGATGAATGATTTCTCTCCAGTGACAAACTATGTTTGTTCTGGGTATTTTGCCTTGGTACTCCTGTGATTCTCTAATTGCCTTCTGTAGTATCTGCTTTGAAATCAGTTTCTTTTTTTTTTAATTTTTAAAAATGTTTTATTTATTTTTGAGAGACAGAGAGAGACAAAGTGCAAATGGGTGAGGGGCAGAGAGAGAGAGAGAGAGAGACACGGAATCTGAAGCAGGCTCCAGGCTCTGAGCTGTCCGCACAGAGCCCGATGCAGGACTCAAACCCATGGACTGTGAGATCATGACCTGAGCTGAAGTTGGACACTTAACTGACTGAGCCACGCAGGCACCCCTGAAATCAGTTTCTAGACCTGGGTTCCAACAGCTTCTCCACTTCATATTTACTCAAGACAGCCCTGTAAATTGGTGAGGGCACTCGAAATAGCCCAACAATGTAAGGCCAGGTACTTAATTTTCTGAGCTTTAATTTTTCATTTGTAGCATGATCTCTAACTTTATGCCTGCAGCCATAGAGTATTTGCTCCCCTTACTTCACAGCCTGCATCTTGGTAAATGTGATATTTACCATAAAAATCACACCCCTCCCCAGACTCTTGACCAAATGCTTTTTAGTGTCATGACTTAGCTTATGGTTTTCATTGCTGTTTTTTAAAAGCATCTTGCTGACATGGGACATCATTAAGATGGTTGTTCCTGACCCAGCTCCCCTCATAAAATGATCATTAGCAACTATCCACAGACATGACACCACTGTGAAAAATCCCAGAACCCAGGGATGGGGCTGAAGCACCCCATGAGACCTTAGGGACTGAGAAGGACTGCATTAAGAAGAGTAAGGGAGGGGCACCTGGGTGGCTCGGTGGGTTAAGCATCTGACTTCGGCTCAGGTCATGATCTCACCAATCTGAGTTGAAGCCCTACATTGGGCTCTATGCTGACAGCTCAGAGCCTGGATCCCACTTCAGGTTCTGTGTCACCCTCTCTCTCTCTCTGCCCCTCCCTGCTCACACTCTGTGCTATTCTCTCTCAAAATTGAATGAAAACATTAAAAGAAAAAGGAAGAGTAAGAGGAGTAGCTTCATTTTGACAACATCACTTCTCCTCTAACTTGACACAGCATTGTACCAGGAGTTCTCCCTGTGCCTATTGTTTCTCCAATGGGAAAAAGAGAGCCCAAGGTGGACATAAAATTTTCTCAGCACTGCATTACACTTTCTGGGGGGCCCATTCAGGTGTCATCTCATGAGGATAATTGGGGGAATCTATCAAGCTTGACCATTGGGGATCAGATAGAGACAGAGAAGTGGGGTGCAGATTACAGCAAACATTAGTCAGATCTTGGTGGATTGCATTCCTGCTTGCAGCACCACCCAAGCAGAGATCCCAGTCAGCAGCCTTGTTCATCTGCAGAGCCAAGGTGGTGGCCCTGTCTAACTAAGGAGCTCAGTTGGCAATTCTTCCTGATTTAGATCCCAACCAATACCTTACTAGCTGTGGAACCCATTTAATGGCTCTGCCTGGTAGGGGAGCAAATCTATAGTCTGTCCAATTGCTGAGCATAACCTCCAGTCTTGCCCCTCTGAGAAAACTGGCCATAGATGCCCAGCAGCTGTGGAGAACATACTATAGTCCACCTGGGCAGGGAGCCAAGCCAGAAGCCCTGCCGAGTTGATTAGTATAGCCTCTGGTCCTTTGTAACCATGGATCTTGAACAGTGAAACTGAGCAGCCTTAGAGCTCAGCCTACAGTCTTGCCAGTCAGGAAGTCAAGCTACAAATCTATCCAGCAGCATACCCCAGCCTATGGCCCTGCTAGATTGCTGAATGCAGCCTGTGGCCAGGCCTAGCAGGGAGTTCACTGAGTGGCCCTGCTTAACTGAGGGCATAGCCTGCAGCCCCACCTAACCAAGAAGCCTGTATAGCAACCCAGCCTAACCATGGATCCCAGTCTCCAGCTCCACCAAACTGCAGGATACAGGTGGAAGACCCCTGGCTAGTGATCTCCACAAAAGCAGACACAACCAGTAGCCTATACAATTGCAAAGCATGGCCTATCGACTTGCGTACTTTTAAGGTATAGCCTGCAGCTCCACTTGAATATGGAGTCTAGCCATGTTGTCTCATCTGATCAGAGAGCACAAGCCCAAGACCACACTTGACCAAGAGTAATTAAGGAGTACAGCCTATAGCCCTGCCTATATATACATTTGAAGATATAAAACTCAATGGTAAAGGTAAATATATAGTCAAATTCATATTCTCTAATATTGTAATGGTGTACATAAATCACTTATAACTCTAGTTTAAAAGTTAAAAAACAAATATAGTGGGGTGCCTGGGTGGCTCAGTTGGTGGAGTGTCAGACTTTGACTCAAGACATGATCTCGCAATTCATGTGTTTGAGCCCTGTGTCAGGCCCTGTGCTGACAGCTCAGAGTCTGGAGCCTGCTTCAGATTCTGTGTCTCTGTCTCTTTCTGCTCCTCTCCCACTTGTGCTCTGTTTCTCTTTCTCTCTCAAAAATAAATGAACATTAAAAAAATAAAAAAAAACAAATGTATTAAAAATAATTGTTACTACAATAATTACTGGATACACAATATAAAAATATTAATTGTAAAATCAACAGCCTAAAATATGCGTGGAAGGAAGTAAACGTATAAATGAAATTATAAATGAAAGACAATTATATGCCAAAAAATTGAACAAACTAGACTGAATGGATAAAACTACTCTGAAAAATTATATGCCAACAAATTGAACAAACTGAGAAATGGATAAATTCCTAGAAACAAAACTACCAACACTGAATCATGAAGAAATAAAAAATCTCAATAGACCAATAACAAGAAAGAAGATTGAATCACTAGTAAAAAATTTCCCAACAAAGAATAGCCCAGGACTTGATGACTTTATTGGTAAATTCTACCAAACACTTATAGAAGAATTAATTGCAATTCTTCTTAAATTCTTCCAAAACATGGAAGAGGAGGGAACACTCCAAAACTCATTTTATGAGACCAGTGTTATATTGATATCAAGGCTAGAAAAGGAAACCACAAGAAAAAGAAACTACAGTTCAGTATCCCTGTTGAATATAGATACAAAAATTCTCAACAAAATACTACATAACATTATAAGGATCATATATGATGATCCAAAGGGATTCATCCCTGGTATGAAAGAATGGTTGGTTCTACACATGCAAATCAATAAATGTGATACAGCACATTAATAGAATGAAAGATAATAATGTGATCATCTCAATAGAGGCAGAAAAAATATTTGACAAACTACAACATCCTTTCATGATAAAACTCTCAACAAATTGTGTACAGAATGAGAGTACCTCAACATAATAAAGACCAATAAAACAAGCCCACAACTAAAATAATGTTCAATGGGGAAAGTTTGAAATCTCTTTCTCTTGTTCTTTGTGGAACAGCACAAGGGTGCCCACTCTCATTACTTCTAATCAGCATAGTACTGGAAGTCCTATCCAGATCAATCAGGCAAGAAAAAGAAACAAAAGGCATCCAAGTAATAAAGGAAGAAGTTAAATTATCTCTGCAGATGACAGGATCTTATATAGAGCAAACCCTAAACACACCACCAAAAAACAGGTAGAACTATACATCATGTAAAGTTGCAGGATACAAAATCAATATGCAAAATTCAATTGCATTTCCATACACTAACAACAAACTATCTGAAAAAGAAATAAAGTAATCCCATTCACAATAGTATCAAAAACAACAAACTACTTAGGAATAAATTTAACCAAGAAAGTGAAAGGTCTGTGCACTGAAAAGCATAAGACATTGATGAAGAAAATTAAAGACACAAATAAAAGGAAAGATATCTTGTGTTGATAGTTTAGAGAAATTAATATTGTTAAAATATTCATACTACTCAATGCCATTTATAAATTTGATGAAATCCCCATCAGAATTCCAATGGCAATTTTACAGAAATAGGAAACAATCCTAAATTTCATATGGAACCACAAGTGACTCTGAATAGCCAAAGCAATCTTGAGAAAAAACAAAGTCGAAGGCATTATACATTTTGAAATCAAACTATACTGTAAAGCTATAGTAATCAAAATAGTATGGTACTAGAACAAAAAAAAACAGATACATAGACCTATGGAACAGAATCAAGAGCTCAGAAGTAAACTGCTGCATGTATGGTCAACTAATATTAGACAAAGGAACCAGAATATTCAATAGAGAAAGGATCATCTCTTCAATAAATGCTGTTGGGAAAAGTGGATAACCACGGGCAGAAAAATGAACTTGGACTCCTATCTTACACGACTCACAAAGTTAATTTGAAATGGATAAGGACTTAAACATAAGAGCTATACAATTCCTAAAAGAAAACATAGGGGAAAAACTCATTGAATATCAGTCTGAGCAATGATTTTTTGGCTATGACACCAAAAACACAAGCAACAGAAGCAAAAATTAAAAAGTGCAATAATATCAAACTATGAAGCTTCTGCACAGTAAAATCAATAATCAACAAAGTGAAAAGACAACCTATGGAATGGAAGAAAATATTTACAGTTCATAAATATATCTGATAAGGGGTTAATATAAAAATATATAAGGAAATCATGCAATTCAATAGCGAAAACAGAAATAATCCTATTATAAATGACCGAAAGGACCTGAATAGACATTTTTCCAAAGAAGATCTACAGATGTCCAAAAAGTACTTGAAAGGGTGTTCAACATAATTAATCATCAGGGAAACATGAATCAAAACCAAAATGAGATATCATTTCCTACCTGTTGGAATAGTTAATATCAAAAAGGTAAGAAATAACTTGTGCTGTTGAGGATGCAGAGAAAAGAGAACCTTTCCACATTGTTGATAGGAGTGTAAATTGGTATTGCCACTATGGAAAACAGTATGGAGGTTCCTCAAAAACTTAAAAATAGTATTATAATATGATCCAGCATGCCCACTTCTGGGTATATATCTGAAGAAAAGGAAATAGCTATTTCAAAGAGATGTCTCACTCCCATGTTTATTGCAGCATTATTTACAATAGCCAAGACACGGAAACAGCCTAAGTGTCTGGCAAACAATGACTGGATAAAGAAAATGTGATATATATGATATATATATATTCAGACATAAAAAGCAAATCCTGCCATTTGTGACAACATGGATGAAATTTGAGAACGTTATGCTACGTGAAATAAGTTCGACAAAGACAAATACTGCGTGATCTCAATTATATGTGGAATCTAAAAAACCTAAGTTATAGAAATAGAGATTAGATTGGTGGCCAGGGGCAGGGACGTGGGGGAAATGGGTGAAGTTGGCCAAAGGATAAAAAAGTCCAGTTATCAGATGAATAAGTTCTGGGAATATAATTACAACATCATGATTAAAATACCGTTTTTATATATTTCAAAGTTGTTAAAGTAGTAGATATTAAAATTTTTCACCACAAAGAAAAAAAGTAACAACAATGAATACACTATTAAACTTATTGTGGTAATGATTTTGCAATATATATATACAGACATCAACTCATCACCTTATACACCTTAAACCTACACTACTTTATATGTCAATTATATCTCAATAAAGCTGGGAGAAAAAACGAAACCCTATTCCTGCATCACCTCCACATTAGAATTGATCTCTTGGGACATATTCTTTAAGTTCTCACTCTATACAGAGGCTTTCCTATTCATGGAAATGTTAAACCTCAATATTATTGCAAAGAAAAAAGTGAAATAGAAAAGGAAAGAACCAGACAACATTAAATACTTAATATTTGACTTAAGATGTTCTGGATTCAGGGCCCCCATACCAGGGATGTTTTGGAAACTTGGACCAGAAACTGTAAGAGACAAGGATATTACATAGCATTTTATCCAAATAGTCAAGAAAAAAAGTCTGTATATTTAGAAAAACACAATTTTGAGCTGTGATAAATTTAGCATGGAAATATAATTTTGAACTGTAAAAAATTTAGCATACAGAAATAGACCAAAATGTGGCTACCTAGTTCCAAAGAGGTGAAAAATACTTCTTATGCAGGTAGCAATACCCTAAAATAAAATTAGGGTACAACTAAGAAAGAAAGTGAAAGTGGATATTGGGAAATACCTAGCAGATTATGCCATACCTATAAAAATGATTTACTACTAATTTAAAGATGTAGGATAAAACTGTTAATATAATGATGATTTCTAACTAGAGATACTATGGTCTGTAATAATCAGCTATTGGGTGTCTAAATGCACTACATGGGAGTAATGAAATGCATAGTATATTTCCACTAATTATAATGAAGACGTTTTTGATTGTCTTCACTGGGTTTTCAGCTTGCGATGAAGAGAACAACTAGCTATAAAAAATATATATATCTTTTAAGTTGGTCTCTTGCACAGAAGACACCAGATTTTCCCCCTATAAATTTTGTTTAATAGAGAAAGGAATCCAATAACCTTAGCTCATAAACATTATTTCTTGTTTTCTTCATTGTTTCTTATATTTGTTCCCCAAGCTTTGACTTTGTGAGTAGTTTGTTTTGATGTTAGTGAATGATATTTAACATGGAAACATCTACCAGGAGAATGTTACCCCTTTGCAGAACCAAGAAAAATCTCAGCCTAAAGCAAAACTCTTTGAGCATATACCACTTACAGATCAATTCCTATATTACAGAACCTAAAAGTATAGGCTGCAAAGCATCAAAAACAAAGATTTAACCTCCTTGCAAATATATGCATTTATTTACATAATTTTAAACTTCTTCTTTATTTAAAATAGAACAAAACTTTGGAAAGCAAAAACCCTTGGCTCTCCATTTCTCTTTAAATGTACTCTGATTTTGGGGTGCCTGGGTGGCCTTGTCTGTTGAGCTTCTGGCTCTTGACTTTGGCCTAGCTCGTGTTCTCATGGTGGTGATCTCACAGTTGTGAGAATGAGCCTCATATCTGGCTCTACCCTGAGCATGGAGCCTACTTGGGATTCTCTCTCTCTCTCTCTCTCTCTCTCTCAAAATAAATAAATATTTTAAAATGTACTCTAATTTTAATCAAAATCAGTGATAGAATATATTTCCCATATAGTAATAGTAACATATTCTGTGATAAATTCAGGGAAGTATTATTAGTCTAAGGGTTTATTTGTAATCTCTACGTATAATTTACACACAAAAAAACTTACTAATTACAAATAGCTATCTAAACATGGAAGGAATATATTAATTCATAAGAAATAGATAAAAGTGGAATTTAGTTTCACATTCTATCATTAATTCTCTAGGTTTGTTTTTTAGTTATTACTGTGTGTGAAGCTCTGTACTAAGCTTGATTGAAAAAGTGGTGACAAAAATATACAGTCTGCTCTTGAAACTGACCACAGTTTAGTTAGGAATTAGAACAGGGAGAGTGGAGATGGACGAACAAATTCCAGTTTGAGTCTTCACTGTAAGTACATACAGCCCTATTTGACAAATTGGTGGGTGTGCTAGAAGTCTATTTTAATAGGACTGTGGGGCTTTTTTTTTTTATAAGGAAGATAGACTAACTTAGTAATGAGGACTTAGTAGTCTGGTGGGAGAAGAGAGTTTTGATGTGACATAGATTAGTCTCTGGTTCAGATCACCATGTAATCACATCCATAGACAAGCCATATATATACACCATATGTGGTGCTTCTTAGGTTAGGTGCTGGGGCCTCAGAAGTAATTTGAGGGCTCTGTATTTGAGTATAATATAACAAAGGACTTAATGAATTCTTTCTGTTGGACTTCAGGCAGCATTAGGACATGGAATTTAAAGAGTATTCAGATGGTATATAGTGGAAAACAGAATAACAGTGGTGTTACAAAGAAGGAATGTCATACATTAGGGCCAACAAGGAGATCTTACATGGTAGATGACTAGATATTTTTTTAATAATTTATTTTCAAATTGGTTTCCATATAACACCCAGTGCTCATACCAACAAGTGCCCTCTTCAATGCCCGTCACCCACTCTCCCCCCTCCCACACCTCCCTCACCTCAGTTTGTTCTTAGTCTTTGAAAGTCTCTTATGTTTTGTCTCCCTCCCTCTCTGTGTCTTTTTTCTTTTCCCCTCTTCCCCTCACCCGTGGTTTTCTGCTAAGTCTCTCAAAATCCACCTATGCGTGGAAACATATGGTATCTGTCTTTTTCTGACTGACTTATTTCACTTAACATAATACCCTCCAGTTCCATCCATGTTGCTACACATGGCCAGATTTCATTTTTTCTCATTGCCACGTAGTATTCCATTGTATATATATACCACATCTTCTTTATCCATTCGTCAATTGATAGACAGATAGTCTCTTTCCATGATTTGGCTATTGTCAAAAGTGCTGCTATGAACATTGGGGCACACGTGCCCCTATGCATCAGCACTCCTGTGTCTCTTGGGTAGATTCCTGGCAGTGCTATTTCTGGGTCACAGGGTAGCTCTATTTTCAATTTTTTGAGGAACCTCCACACCATTTTCCAGAGTGGCTGCACCAGTTAGTGGTGGAGGGTGCCTGCTTTCCACATCCCTGCCAGCATCTATAGTTTCCTGATTTGTTCATTTTAGCCACTCTAACCGGTGTGAGGTGGTATCTCAGTGTGGTTTTGATTTGTATTTCCCTAATGATGAGTGACTTTGAGCATCTTTTCATGTGTCTGTTGGCCATCTGGATGTCATCTTTGGAGAAGTGGGTAGGTGACTAGATTTGTTACCTCAAGACACTCAGAAACAATTAGTGGTGGTGGTGTTGATGGTCATATCACTCTTGAAGGCAAGTGGCTGTTCACAGAAAATTGTAATAAATATACTAAGAGTCATGTATAGAATGCTATGAAATAGTCAATGAATGGAGGAAGTACTAACTAGGAGGGGCAATGAAAACTCCATGAAGAAGATGGCATTAGAAAAGGTCCTGGGTGAATGTAGAATTTGAATATTTGCAGACCGAAGTACTTCAAGCATATAGAGGAAAAATTAGGCAGTTTGATCCCAGACGTGAAGGAGGAGAGGTGGGAGAAGATGCCAAGGAGTTTATAGGAGGGGAGGCTATAAAAGGAAAGAATTGTTAATATGATCAAATGTTCCATAAAGAAGAGGAAAGGACTGAAAGGAGATATCAGCAAGAGAAAGGAGAACTGGTGAGAGTGTTGAAGATTAAAGATTGGATGATTACAAAAAAAGCACAGCAATAGACTTTTAAATGAAAGTCTAATGCCTTTTACTTATAATCAATCCAAATAGCTATTTCTTGAATTTCATGGCAGTAGCATACATAGTATGTCTAAGCGACAACTGTAGATCAGGGCAAAGACCTAGGCTTTGATACTAATGTTCTTCCTTTATTTAAATGCAGTGGTGTTTTGGATTCTTGTCATTCAGTAATCCTTTTCACACTGTATCCAAGTAGCGAGGTGACTTTTTAATGTCCACCATTTAATGTCCATTTATTTACGTTTATTTATTTATTTTGAGAGAGAGAGAAAATGAATGGGGAAAAGGGCAGAGAGAGATTCCCAAGCAAGCTCCATGCTGTCAGCTTGGGCCTGACACGGGGCTCATTCCCACGATCTGTGAGATCATGATCTGGGCTAAACTCAAGAGTCAGAGACTTAAATGACTGAGCCACCCAGGCATTCCTAGTGTGTATTTTTATGGTAAAGATGACCATATAAATGGAATTTAATGCTGTTTTAAAGAGAGCCACTAGAGGACATCACTATTTAAAAATAAAGGAGAGTTATAACTTAAAAATACTGTCCTATAAACTTGAAATAATACTTTCTGAAGAGGACCTAATCTAGTATAAAGGAAACTTGGTTACACTGACAAGATTCAAATTCTAATCCCAGTTCTTTCACTACTTTACCTGCCTTTGAATTTAGTTTTCCAGTGTCTCTGATCCCTCTTCAATTAATATATTTTATTTCCCACCTCACAAGATATGAATTCCATAAAATAGTATAATACTTAATTTTTTATTGATTATTATTTTGTTTCAAAAAATAAATGATTTATCTTTCCTCCTTCTCTTCCAACACACACACACACACACACACATGAGTGAGTATACAAGTGTGTGTGTATGTGTGTGTATATAAACTTCAGGAAGAAAAGATGAGGTGTTTATAAATGCAATACAACGTAGTATCTTATTAACATGGAACTTTCATCCTACACAAAAATGACTGATTTGCTGCCTTTCTTTAAAAGTTACATCACTTCAAGTCCTCATTCTAGTGATTTCAATATTCTATTCCCCCCAAACTAATATGCAAAGACAACTTTTTCATGCTTCTGATAGAGATAAAAACTTCTCTATTAATTTTGACACTGAAGGTACAAATATTTCTTTATTAATTTAGGTGGGATCCAGAAAGACTAGAAAGCTTGGTCATATATTTTTAAAGTCTATTAGTTCTACTATTGACGTTTGCGTGTCATTGGACTTTTCCAATGAGGGAAAACAGGCCCAAGGTCAGGTACAGCAATGAGCTCTGACTGGGGGCTGGAGCAGGAGAATGCTGTAATAATAACCAAGATCCCGTAGTCACCTTTCTTGAATAATGTGATCTCTTTCAGTCTGCTGCACTATTCCTCAGGCCACAGTAAGGAACGCTAAAGACTTTTTCATCTATAAGATTCTATCATGTGTTTACAACTAGTATATGTGGCAATATATACTACCCAGGCCCTCTGCTGCAGATGGAAAGAAGCATACATTTCAGATTTGAAAAATAGACAGTAGCATTAGGATCACTATACCCAAATTTTTCTTTCAGGCAATTTTGAAGTAAATCAATTATTTGAGCATACCTAACTTGTCCAAATAAAAAAGTAGTACAATTTTAGAGAATTCGACTATTAAACTTCTGTCTTCATCCATTTCCTTTTACAATAACCTTGCTGTTAAAACACATAGTATTTTATATTGACAATTATCTTTTTATGTTTTAATCTGAGGCTATTACTTTTCAACCAGGTCAGCTGAAAAGAACATAGATTGGTTCTAATTTTCTTTATTCTAAAATGTTTTATTCATCAATCACATTTCAAGTCTAGTAAATGTAGTTTTTAAATCAAGGCTATATGTGGAAATGAGTTTTACTGAAGGTCAGTTGGGGTTTTCTTAGATTAACATATATCACCTTTACTTGATGATGATAATTTTAAAAGTTTCTCTCAAAACTCTGGTCAACTTTCAAATTTCAGCATCAATTAAACTCAATTTGTTTCACATTTGGTTCAATTTTGGCTTCTATTAATACCTTGCTTGAGTCTGAATAATAAGGCAGATATATTTAATACTGAGAAGTTAGCATTGAACTTTTATGTTCATGTCTCAAAAAGTCTTAGTTTCTTTAATGATTGTGTCTATCACACATTCAGCCTAATGCTAGTAAAATTTTTGGATCAAAGTAGAATTTGGTCTAAGTTTAGTATTGTGGAAATATTAATTCATAGTTACATCCATCACCTTTAGCCTTGAGTATCTTATCGGGCTTGACATGGTTTCATTGCTATTTTCAATTCTACTTAGTAGGGCATTATTTTAAAATGTTTGATGCCTTTTTAAAATACTCTGATTTTTTTAAATGTAGACACTTTGTAAAAGTGTTCTCGTCTAGCATGTAATTATAAAAATAGTACAACATTTAAGTGAGTGTTTAATAACACAATAGCAACATACTATTATGTACTCCTTGTTTACCTTATAGTTAGAGTGTAATTACTTACTTTGAAGAGCAGCACTTACTTTTATTCATAATGGAGCAGCTCCATAATGGAACAAAGAAGAGTTTTTCCACTGTAACAGTTCTAATCAGTGCATAGCTCCTTTCTAAACCTGCAGCCCAGTTCACAGATCAACATACCAATTAGCCTTCAAAGAAAATGAAGAGTTGGTCTAATTTCTCAGTTTCCTAATGTCTTAACTAATTTTTAGAGATCCATTGATATCAGCAGAATCTAAAACCATTTGCAACTCTTTTGTCTTCTTCCTTTCTTTCTGTCTGTGTCCATACAATCTGTATAACTGATTTTATACAACTCATTTTGTGTTCAACTTTAGCAAAAGGTACACATGCCTGAAAGGGAAAACAAATTATTTTCATTAGGGCCAGATAGAATGTGATAAACAAATAAATAAATTTTAATAGAATAGGAATAATTTCCTTAACAAAACAAACTCTCCCTGATATTGTCTGGAATGTCAAGATAAGACTTAGAAGATAGTAATTGCTCACAGATTTGTCTTCCCTTCAAATCTCATGAATTTTATCTTGAATATATGTATGTATTCAACTCTTGGGTGTTTATGGCTTTACTCTAAAGAGATGAATGAGAGACTTTGGGATGCATCCCCGTACCCTTGTTTTCTAAATTTAGGTGCCATTGATTACCCATTAAGGTAGGTCCTAGGCCGCTGACCACAGGGAGATAACAGCAGGAAGAAGGATAGGGAAATTACAAATTCTTCGATGTCTTTGGGTGCATCCTTGCTTGCCATGCGCTGGCTGGAACTTTAGTGATTTACTAATCATTCTGATATTCAAGCATGATCTGAATAATTATATCCTACAGATGTTTTAGAAATGAGTTCTTTACTGATTGTGTTGTTGAACTATTAGATATATATAAAACATATTTCTACAACTAGGCATACTTTTCAAGATACTTCAGTATAATTTTCTTGCTTGATTTTACAATGTGGGGGGAGGTCTGTAGAGTATGGATCATAGTTTATTTTTTCTATGAAGATTCTGAGGTTTAGACATGTTAAGTTACATGCTCAAGCCTGCTGGTAGGTGATGAAATGCTCCTGATCTTCTGATTACTGTTGCTTCTACTTCTTTCAGCTGCTATTTATTATGTTTACCTTGTATCAGGATATGTGCTTTAGAAATTTAATCTCATTGAATCCTTCAACAGTCCTTTTAGGGAGGCACTGTTTCATTTTTACAGAATCCAGTGCTCTCTCCAACAGTTCCCTTCCAAAGCTAAAAGTTGATAAAGCAACAGTGCAATTGTTATTTTAGATTATCATTGTCTTTTCATTCGTTTTTAAATGCAGAATTGATAACTCTAACTCCCTATTCTACTTTGAGATCAATTTAATATTATTATTTTAAAAAGTTACAGGCTTTTGTGTTCATTTCTATTCCCTTCATAATAACAGGTGTTGAAATTCACATTATATACATCCCTTATTTTACTCTAAATCAGAGGCAGGAAAGACCTGTGGACAATTCTCTGTACCACAAAATGTCATACTGATAAATTATAGACCCCAGAAGGCACTGGTAACATACTGTCCTCTCAAAAAAGACAGAAGTTACTGGAGTTAGAGATAGAAAAGAAATATATTGGTTACTGCCAAAGGATATATTTACAATATAATGGTTTGTAGGTCTCAGTGAAATACTTAAAAGAAAAAAAAAGACATAAAAATTTACTTTCTTGTTTACTTCTACAGTAGGTTGTTAAGTGACAAAATACCTCCCAATGGCACAATGGCTAGTTTTCTCTACGTGGGTGAAGGACCTGTGCATTCAACTGCAACTCCATAAGAGACTGATACATGCAATTTTGAGCTAAACTGCAGCTCCTCTTGCCCCCTACCAAAAAACTCAAAATTCAGAAAATGCATTCTCCAAAATATGGGACCTACACTAGACATGATAGCAAGAACACTTAGATTCTGGCTTAAAGTAACAGATAAAACTGAATTTTCTCTTTGATACCAGACAAGTAACCTAGGTTATTAAAATTCCTTTTTTTAAGTTTATTTATTTATTTTGAGAGAGAGAGAGAGAGAGAGAGCATGCATACACGAGTGCATGGGACAGGGGCAGAGAGAGAGGGAGAGAGAATCCCAAGCAGACTCCACACTATCAGTGTAGAGCCTGACATGGGTCTCAAACTCAAGAACCATGAGATCATGACCTCAGCCAAAATCAAGAGTCGGGTGCTTAACCAACTGAGCCACCTTGTGCCCCTGGGTTCTTAAAATTCTAAAGCTTTTTTAAGTCTGGATATGCTATGATGATTTATTGTGTGGTAATAATACTTAGTTTCCCCTGAATTCTTGTGACTGTATAATTTTCATTTTTGAAATGAATAAAGTTGTCCCTAATTAATCACAAGAAACATATGTTTTGAATAAATACCAAATTCTTAAAATTAGTAAATTCATCATCACCTAAATTTCTGAGTCTAGAAAACTATATTTTTAGTTAAGTTCAATAAATTTTATGCCTTGATCCAGAGGGGTAAACATGAAAAGATTTATATAAATTGAATTTTTGGCTATGAATTGAAGAATGAGTAGTAGGCACATATTCTCAAGGTTGACCCTGATTTAATCTAGTAAGAACCATTAATAACTAAAGATACATGAGTTTCAGAAGCAAGCATGAAATCTACAGATAACACAGTGACTCTAAACCCATATTTTTCAATATTAACACTGAATGTAAATGGACTAAATGCTCTGATTAAAATACATAGGGTAACAGAGTGGATTAAAAAACAAGACCCATCTATTTGCTGTCTTCAGGAGACTCATTTTATTTATTTATTTATTTTTTTAAATAATAGTTTATTTTCAAATTGGTTTACATATAACACCCAGTGTTCATCCCAACATGTGCCCTTTTTAATGCCCATCACCCCCTCTCCCCCCCTCCCTCATCCCCCTTACCCTCAGTTTTTTTCTTAGTCTTTGAGAGTCTCTTATGTTTTATCTCCCTCCCTCTCTGTGTCTTTTTTTCCTTTCCCCTCTTCCCCTCCCCCTGGTTTTTGCTTAGTCTCACAAAGTCCACCTATTCGTGGAAACATATGGTATCTGTCTTTTTCTGACTGACTTATTTCACTTAACATAATACCCTCCAGTTCCATCCATCTGACTACACATAGTCAGATTTCATTTTTTCTCATTGCCACGTAGTAGTCCATTGTATATAAGTACCATAACTTCTTTATCCATTAGTCAGTTGATGGGCACTTGGTCTCTTTCCATGATTTGGCTATTGTCGAAAGTGCTGCTATGAACATTGGGGTACACGTGCTCCTATGCATCAGCATTTCTGTGTCTCTTGGGTAGATTCCTAGCAGGGCAATTGCTGGATCATGGGGTAGCTCTATTTTCATTTTTTTGAGGAACCTCCACACCGTTTTCCAGAGTGGCTGCACCAGTTTGCATTCCCACCAACAGTGTAGGAGGGTGCCTACTTCTCCACATCCTCGCCAGCATCTATAGTTTCCTGATTTGTTCATTTTAGCCACTCTGACTGGTGTGAGGTGGTATCTCAGTGTGGTTTTGATTTGTATTTCCCTGATGATGAGTGACATTGAGCATCGTTTCATGTGTCTGTTGGCCATCTGAATGTCCTCTTTGGAGAAGTGTCTATTCACATCATCCGCCCATTTCTTCACTGGGTTGTTTGTTTTTCGGGTTTGGAGTTTGGTAAGTTCTTTATAAATTTTAGATATTAGTCCTTTATCCGATATGTCATTTGCGATGATCTTTTCCCATTCCGTTGGTTGCCTATTCGTTTTGTTGGTTGTTTCTTTTGCTGTGCAGAAGCTTTTTATCTTGATGAGGTCCCAATAGTTCATCTTTGCTTTTAATTCTCTTGCCTTTGGAGACGTGTCGAGTAGGAAATTGGTGCGTCTTAGATCAAAGAGGCTTTTTCCTGTTTTCTCCTCTAGGATTTTGACGGTTTCCTGTCTCACATTCAGATCTTTTATCCATTTAGAATTTATTTTTGTGAGTGGTGTAAGAAAGTGGTCTAGTTTCATTCTTTTGCATGTTGCTGTCCAATTCTCCCAGCACCATTTGTTAAAGAGGCTGTCTTTTTTCCATTGGATACATTTTCCCGCTTTGTCAAAGATTAGTTGGCCATATACTTGCGGGTCCATTTCTGAGTTTTCTATTCTATTCCATTGGTCTATGTGTCTGTTTTTGTGCCAATACCATACAGTCTTGATGACCACCGCTTTGTAGTAGAGGTTAAGGTCTGGGATTGTGATGCCTCCCGCCTTGGTTTTATTCTTCAGTATTATTTTGGCTATTCGAGGTCTTTTGTGGTTCCATACAAATTTTAGGATTGTTTGCTCTAGCTTTGAGAAGAATGCTGGTGCAATTTTGATTGGGATTGCATTGAATGTGTAGATTGCTTTGGGTAGTATTGCCATTTTAACGATATTTATTCTTCCAATCCATGAGCATGGGATGTTTTTCCATTTCCTTGTGTCTTCCTCAATTTCCTTCATAAGTTTTTTATAGTTTTCAGTGTAGAGGTCTTTCACCTCTTTGGTTAGGTTTATTCCTAGGTATTTGATGGTTTTTGGTGCAATTGTGAAAGGGATTAGCTTCTTTCTCTTTCTGCTGCTTCATTGTTGGTGTATAGAAATGCCACCTATTTCTGTACATTGATTTTGTATCCTGCAACTTTGCTGAAATCATGAATCAGTTCTAGTAGGCTTTTGGTGGATTCCATCGGGTTTTCTATGTAAAGTATCATGTCATCTGCAAAAAGTGAAAGTTTGACTTCCTCCTTGCCAATCTTGATGCCTTTTATTTTGTTTTGTTGTCTGATTGCTGATGCTAAGACTTCCAGCACTATGTTAAATAGCAGTGGCGAGAGTGGACACCCCTGTCGTGTTCCTGATCTCAGGGGGAAGGCTTTCAGTTTTTCCCCATTGAGGATGATATTAGCTGTGGGCTTTTCATATATGGCTTTTATGATGTTTAAGTATGTTCCTTCTATCCCGACTTTCTCGAGAGTTTTTATTAAGAAAGGATGCTGTATTTTGTCAAATGCTTTTTCTGCATCTATTGACAGGATCGTATGGTTCTTCTCTTTTCTTTTGTTGATGTGATGTATCACGTTGATTGATTTGCGAATATTGAACCAGCCCTGCAACCCAGGGATGAATCCTACTTGATCATGGTGGATAATTCTCTTTATATGCTGTTGGATTCGATTTGCTGGTATCTTGCTGAGAATTTTTGCATCCATATTCATCAGGGATATTGGCCTGTAATTTTCTTTCTTTGCTGGGTCTCTATCTGGTTTGGGAATCAAAGTGATGCTGGCTTCATAGAATGAGTCCGGGAGTTTTCCTTCCGTTTCAATTTTTTGGAACAGCTTGAGGAGGATAGGAATTAACTCTGTTTTAAATGTCTGGTAAAATTCCGCAGGAAAGCCATCTGGTCCAGGGCTTTTATTTGCTGGGAGGTTTTTAATAACTGATTCTATTTCTTCACTAGTTATGGGTCTGTTCAATTTTTTATTTCTTCCCGTTTGAGTTTTGGTAGCGTGTGGCTATTTAGGAAGCTGTCCATTTCTTCCAGATTGCCAAGTTTGGTGGCATATAATTTTTCATAGTATTCTCTGATGATTGCTTGTATCTCTGAGGGATTGGTTGTAATTTCTCCCTTTTCGTTCACGATTTTATCTATTTGAGTTCTCTCTCTTTTCTTTTTGAGAAGCCTGACTAGAGGTTTGTCTATTTTGTTTATTTTTTCAAAGAACCAGCTTTTGGGTTCATTGATCTGTTCCACTACCTTTTCTGTCTCCATATGGTTAATTTGTGCTCTGATCTTAGTTATTTCTCTCTTTCTGCTGGGCTTGGGTTGTTTTAGTTGATCTGCTTCTAGTTCCTTTAGGCGTGCTAAGGAATTTGTGAATTTGTGTTATTGATTTTTCTTGTTTTTTGAGATGGGCCTGGATTGCAATATATTTCCCTCTCAGGACTGCTTTTGCTGCATCCCAGAGAGTTTGGATTGTTGTATTTTCATTTTCATTTGTTTTCGTGTATTTTTTAATTTCTTCTCTGATGGCTTGGTTGACCCAGTCATCTTTTAGTAGGTTATTTCTTAGCCGCCATGTTCTTGGATATTTTCCAGGCTTTCTCCTGTGGTTGATTTCAAGTTTCAAAGCATTGTGGTCTGACAGTGTACACGGTATGATCTCAATTCTTTTATATTTATTCAGAGCTTCCCTGTGCCCCAGAATATGGTCTATCTTGGAAAATGTACCGTGTGCAGATGAGAAGAACGTAAATTCCTTTGCTTCTGGATGAAGGACCCTAAAGATGTCTGTGAGACCCATCTGTCCTAATGTGTCATTCAGGGCTATTGTTTCTGCGGAGATTTTCTGTTTTGTGGATCTGTCCAATGCTGAGAGTGGAGTGTTGAGATCCCCTACTATTAGGACATTTTTATCGATGAGGTTGCTATTGTTTGTAATTAGTTGTTTTACAAATTTGGGTGCCCTCGAATTCGTTGCGTAGATATTTACAATTGTTAGCTCTTCCTGCTGGATGGTCCCTGAGACTATTATATAATGTCCTTCTTCATCTCTTATTACATCATTCATTTTAAAGTCTAATTTGTCTGTTATAAGTGTGGCTACTCCAGCTTTCTTCTGACTTCCAGTAGCATGGTAGATAGTTCTCCATCCCCTCACTTTCAATCTGAAGGTATCTTCAGGTTTAAGATGAGTTTCTTGAAGACAGCAAATAGATGGGTCTTGTTTTTTAATCCATTCTGTTATCCTGTGTCTTTTGATTGGCGCATTTAGTCCATTTACATTCAGTGTTAATATTGAAAAATATGGGCTTACAGTCACTGTATTATCTGTAAGTTTCATGTTTGTAAGGCTGTCCCTGGCAGTTTGTGTTCTTTGCAACCTTGTCTTCATAGAATGCCCCTCAGGATCTCTTGCAGTGCTGGCTTATTTGTGATAAATTCTTTCAGTTTTTGTTTGTTGGGAAAAACCTTGATCTCTCCTTCTATTCTGAATGAGAGGCTAGCCGGATACAGAATTCTTGGTTGCATGTCCTTCTTGCTCATCACATTGAAGTATCCTGCCATTCCTTTCTGGCTTGCCAAGTTTCTGTAGATAAGTCTGCTACTACCCTTATAGGTCTCCCTTTGTATGTTAGGGTTCTTTTGTCCCTAGCTGCTTTCAGGATTCTGTCCCTATCTTTGTATTTTGCCAGCTTCACTATGATGTGCCGTGCAGAAGGTCTATTCAAGTTACGTCTGAGGGGAGTTCTCTGTGCCTCTTGGATTTCCATGCCCGTTTCCTTCCTCATGTTGGGGAAGTTCTCAGCAATGATTTGTTCAAGAACCCCTTCGACTCCTTTCTCTCTCTCTTCTTCCTCTGGAACTCCTATGATACGGATATTGTTTCTTTTGAGTGCATCGCTCAGCTCTCGAATTCTCCTTTCCTGTTCCTGGATCAGCTTCTCTCTCTTTTTATCTGCTTCCTCTTTTTCAATGATTTTGTCTTCAAATGCACTAACCCTTTCCTCTACCTCTTCAATCCGTGCTGTGGCTGCTTCCAGTTTCCCCTGTATTTCTTCCAATGTCTTCTTTAATTCTTCCTGACCGTTTTTAAGGTCCTTGAACTCTGCTGCGCGGGACCCATTGCATTCATCTAAGCTTTTTTCAAGGCCAGCAATTAGTTTTATGAGTATCATTCTATATTCAAGTTCTGTTATGTTGCTTATATCTGTTTTCATTAATTCTTGAGCTGTCACTGCTTCTTGTAGATTCTTTTGAGGAGAATTCTTCTGTCTCGTCATTTTGGCTGGATGTGTTATGGGTTGTTTCTTGAAGTTTCCCTGGAAAGGAAAACTGACAGACACACAGAACACAGAAATACTCAAACGTACCGACAAATGGTCCAGACAAGCAGTTCACAACAGAAAAAAATAACAAGTGACTCTCTGAGGGCAATGTCCTGAAGTAACAGCTACACGTTAAGGACAGGGTATGTAGTGTGCTGGTGGCAGAGCATATATAGACAGAATAATGAGTGGTGCAGGGAGAAGAAGGAAATGGACTTTGCCCAGGTAGAGCGACTAAAGGTTTTAATCCAGACTGATAGAAATCAGAATAAGGACAGGTGCGAGGGAAAAGGAATAAAGATCGATGTCGTCTAGATGAACTTAAACGGCCTGGTTATTCCAGAAAAAGGGCTAGGGAAGGAAAGAAGAGGTTGTAGGACATGTCCTCAAAGAGTGGGTTAAAAAAAAAAAAAAAAAAAACAAAAAAAATGATTAAGTCAGTCAGTACCCTGGATGACCAGCTCAGGGATGGGGATCGGTAGGAATGAGAAAGGGAGGGATAAATTTAAAAGGAAGAAATGACTGGCGTTACTCCAGGCTGCAATCTCCACTTGGATCAGTCGCTCCTGCTGATCGTTTGGGAGGGGCGTGGTTTAGTGTAGATGGGTCCGGCCTCCACTGCTGCAGGGATGGCTTCTGGCGTGACTTCCTGGCTTGTGAGACAACAGTGGCGTCTCTCCAGACCCGCACCACCAGTCCTGGAGGCTTTATACGCCCCTTTATTTCTGTTCTCTCTCCACCGCCAGCGCCGGCCTAGTGTGGTTTACTGGAGCCGCCGCCTGGGGCTGCCTGGGTCCCTGCTGCCAGTCGCGGCGGCGGCGGCGGCGGCGGCGGCGGCGGCGGCGTGCGTGCCCGGAGGCGCTGGGCGAGGGTGGCGCAGTGGCGCGGCCGTCTGCTACCCCCCGATTTGGCTGTAACTGTGCGGGGGTTAGAGGTGCTCCGCAGGAGCCGCCGCCTGGGTCCCCGCTGCCTGTCCCGGCAGCGCGCGCGCCCCGGAGGCGCTGGGCGAGGGTGGCGCGGTGAGGCGGCCGTCTGCCACCCCTGATTTCGTTATAATTGTGCCGGGGTTAGAGGAGCTCGGCTGGTGGCGCCGCCTGCGTCCCCGCTGCTAGTCCCCCGGCGCGCGCGTCCCCTCGGCTCGGGACGGGGTTGGCGCAGTCCAGACAGCGCGCGGATAGTGCTGCTGTTTGCCACTGAACTTCTCTTCAAAGGCCCTGCATTTAGGGGCTGGATGGTAGCAGGTCTCACCCGCTCTGGCCCTCTCGTTCAGATGTTGTTCGATCCGGCACTTTCCCAGCTATCTCCGAAGACGCTCACCCTCCCCTCAGCTCAACTTCCCGAGTTCGAGTTCGTTTTATCCGACCCAGATTAAACTCACGGTTTAGTTGGGCCGTGTCTGTTTTCGCCTACGTTTCTTGTCAGCTGTAGCACCTTTTCCCCCCGATTTTTGGAGTTGAGAGAGACTATGGTTTCAGTCGTCCCCCTTTAAAGGGCAAGCGAAATACTGGAGCCCCCTACTCCTCCGCCATGTTGCCCCTCCTCCCCAGGAGACTCATTTTAGACCTGAGGACACCTTCAGATTGAAAGTGAGAGGATGGAGAACTATCTACCATGCTCCTGGAAGTCAAACAAAGCTGGAGTAGCCACATTTATATCAGACAAACTTGACTTTAAAGTAAAGGATGTAACAAGAGATGAAGAAGGGCATTATATAATAATCACACGGACTATCCAGCAGGAAGAGCTAATAATTATAAATATCTATGCACCAAATTCAGGGGCACCCAAATTTGTAAAACAACTCATTACTCATTATAAGCAATCTTATTGATAGAAATGTCCTAATTGCAGGGGACATTAAAACTTCACTTACAGCATCAGATAGATCAACTAAACAGAGTATCACTAAAGAGGCAATGGCCCTAAATGACACATTGGAACAGATGGGCCTGACCGATATCTTCAGGGTGCTTCATCCAGAAGCAAAGGAATTTACATTCTTCTAAAATGCACATGGTACTATTTCTGAGATAGACCACATACTGAGGCACAAGGAAGCTCTCAATAAGTATAAAAGAATTGAGATCGTACCATGCACACTTTCAGATCACAATGCTATGAAACTTGAAATCAACCACAGGAAAAAGTCTGGAAAACCCCCAAAAACATGGGAGCTAAAGAACAACCTACTAAAGAATGAATGGGTCAACCAAGCAATTAGAGAAGAAATTAAAAAATATGTGGAAACAAATGAAAATGAAAATACAACAATCCAAATGCTTTGGGATGCGGCAAAGGCAGTCCTGAGAGGAAAATATATTGCAATCCAGGCCTACCTCAAGAAACAAGAAAAATCACTAACACAAAATCTAACAGCACACAAAAAGTAACTGGAAGCAGAACAGCTAAGACACCCCAAACCCAACATAAAGAGAGAAATAACAAAAATCAGGGCAGAAACTAATAATATGGAAACAGAAAAAGTAGTGGAACAGATCAGTGAAACCAAGATATGGTTCTTTGAAAAAATAAACAAAATTGATAAACCTCTAGCCAGGCTTCTCAAAAAGAAAATAGAGAGAACCCAAATAGATAAAATCACGAATGAAAATGGAGTGATTACAACCAATCACTCAGAAATACAAGAAATCGTCAGAGAATACTATGAAAAATTAAAGTATCAAATTGGACAACCTGGAAGAAATGGACAAATTCCTAAACAGCCACACACTACCAAGACTCAAATGGGAAGAAATAGAAAATTTGAACAGACCCATAACTAGTAAAGAAGTTGAGTCAGTTATCAAAAATCTCCCAGCAAATAAAAGCCCTGGACCAGACGGCTTTCCTGCGGAATTTTACCAGACATTTAAAACAGAGTTAATTCCTATCCTCCTCAAGCTGTTCCAAAAAATTGAGATGGAAGGAAAATTCCCGAACTCATTCTATGAAGCCAGCATCACTTTGATTCCCAAACCAGATAGAGACCCAGCAAACAAAGAGAACTACAGGCCAATATCCTTGACGAATATAGATGCAAAAATTCTCAACGAGACTAGCAAATCGAATTCAACAGCATATAAAAAGAATTATCCATCATGATCAAGTAGGATTCATCCTTGGGTTGTAGGGCTGGCTCAATATTCACAAATCAATCAATGTGATACATCACATTAACAAAAGAAAAGATAAGAACCATGTTATCTTGTAAATAGATTCAGAAAAAGCATTTGACAAAATACAGTATCCTTTCTTAGTAAAAACCCTGGAGAAAGTCGGGATAGAAGGAACATACTTAAACATCATTAAAAGCCATTTCTGAAAAACCCACAGCTAATATCATCCTCAATGGGGAAAAGCTGAGAGCCTTCCCCCTGAGATCAGGAACATGACAGAGGTGTCCACTCTCACCACTGCTATTTAACATAGTGTTGGAGGTCCTAGCATCAGCAATCAGACAACAAAGCAAAATAAAAGGCATCAGGAAAGGCAAGGATGAAGTCAAACTTTCACTTTTCGCAGATGACACAATACTCTTCATGGAAAACCCTAGAGAATCCACCAAAAGCCTGCTAGAACTGATCCATGAATTCAGCAAAGTTGCAGGGTACAAAATCAATGTACAGAAATCAGTGACATTTCTATATACCAACAATGAAGCAACAGAAAGAGAAATAAGCTAATCCCATTCACGATTGCACCAAAAACCATCAAATACCTAGGAATAAACCTATCCAAAGATGTAAAAGATCTCTATGCTGAAAACTATAAAAAACTTATGAAGGAAATTAAAGAAGATACAAGTAAATGGAAAAACATCTCATGCTCATGGATTGGAAGAATAAATATTGTTAAAATGGCAATACTACCCAAAGCAATCTATGCATACGATGCAATCCCAATCAAAATTGCACCAGCATTCTTCTCAAAGCTAGAGGAAACAATCCTAAAATTTGTATGGAACCACAAAAGACCCCGAATAGCCAAAGTAATTCTGAAGAATAAAACCAAAGCGGGAGGCATCACAATCCCAGACTTTAGCCTCTACTACAAAGCTGTGATCATCATAGGTGGACTTGGTGAGACTAAGCAAAAACCAGGGGGAGGGGAAGAGGGGAAAGAAAAAAAAGACACAGAGAGGGAGGGAGATAAAACATAAGAGACTCTCAAAGACTAAGAACAAACTGAGGGTGAGGGAGATGGGGGGGGAAGAGGGGGTGATGGGCATTAAAAAAGGGCACATGTTGGGATGAACACTGGGTGTTTTATGTAAACCAATTTGAAAATAAACTATTTTAAATTAAAAAAAAAAAAAGCTGTGATCATCAAGACAGCATGGTATTGGCACAAGAACAGACACATAGACCAATGGAATAGAATAGAGAACCCAGAAATGGACCCACCAGCATATGGCCAACTAATCTTTGACAAAGTGGGAAAGAGTATCCAATGGAAAAAAGACAGCCTCTTTAACAAATAGTGCTGGGAGAACTGGACAGCAACATGCAGAAGAATGAAACTAGACCACTTCCTTACACCACTCACAAAAATAAACTCTAAATGGATGAAGGATCTGAATGTGAGACAGGAAACCATCAAAATCCTAGAGGAGAAAGCAGGAAAAAATCTTTTTGACCTGAGCTGCAGCAGTTTCCTATGCGACACATCTCCAAAGGCAAGGGAATTAAAAAGCAAAAATGAACTACTGGGACCTCATCAAGATAAAAAAGTTTTGCACTGCAAAAGAAACAACCAACAAAACTAATAGGCAACCGACTGAATGGGAAAAGATAGTTGCAAATGACATATCAGATAAAGGACTAGTATCTAAAATCTATAAAGAACTTACCAAACCCCACACCCGAAAAACGAATAATCCAGTGAAGAAATGGGCAGAAGATATGAATAGACACTTCTCCAAAGAAGACATCCAGATGGCCAAAAGATGCATGAAATGATGTTCAAAGCCACTCATCATCAGGGAAATACAAAAAAAAAACAAAAAAACAAAAAAAACACAACACACTGAGATACCACCTCACACTGGTCAGAGTGGCTAAAACAAACAAATCAGGAAACTATAGATGCTGGTGAGGATGTGGAGAACAGGCACCCTCTTACACTGTTGGTGGGAATGCAAACTGGTGCAGCCACTCTGGATAACGGTGTGGAGGTTCCTCAAAAAAAAATGGAATTAGAGTTACCCTATGACCCAGCAATAGCACTGCTGGGAATTTACTGAAGAGGTACACAAGTGCTGATGCATAGGGGCACGTGTACCCCGATGTTTATAGCAGCACTTTGGACAATAGCCAAAGCATGGAAAGAGACTAAGTGTCCATCAACCAACGAATGGATAAAGAAGATGTGGTATGTATACATACGGTATACATATATATACCACACCATGGAATACTACATAGCAATGAGAAAGAATGAACTCTGTCCATGTGTAGCAATATGGGTGGAACTGGAGGGTATTATGCTAAATGAAATAAGTTAGTCAGAGAAAGACCGATACCGTACATTTCCACTCATAGGTGGATTTTGAGAGACTTAGCAGAAAACCATGGGGAAGGGGAACGGGGGGAAAAAGCCACACAGAGAGAGGGAGACAAAACATAGGAAACTCTTAAATACTAGAAACAAACGAGGGTTGAGGGGGTAAAGGAGTGGGGAGAAAGGGTGACAAGCCCTGAGGAGGGCACATGTTGGGATGAGCACTGGATGTTGTATGGAAACCAATTTGACAATAAATTGATTAAAAAAATAAACAAACAAACAAACAAACAAACAATATTTTTCCTGTCTTACATGGAAAGGAAGAATAGATGGACTAAGTTATATTTTATTGTAAACAATTCATAAAATGTCAAATAATTGGACTCCTCGCTTTTTTCTATTTTCCAGGTATTTCCACAGTTGTGTTAATCTAACTTCTACCCTACCCTGTACTCCAGTTCGCATTTTATAAGTCAGTTAGCCAAAATATCAACAACTTAAAGTTCTCTTATCTTCCTTATTTGAAAAGTATCATTGCCTGATAATCATCCTGAAATAGAAGTTAATAAACGCTATTTTTAGGACCTCAAATGATCGAGATTACTATGGCATATTCCCTAACTTTTATGAAACTCAAAAATCAATGTATAATATATATGGACGCACCCATGTATATTGTAGGAAAAATTGTGCTCAGTATCAAAATAGAAGTACAAATAAAATATAATCGAAATGCAGGAAAAAGATTTATTTAAATTAATGTATATGAGAAAAAGTAGCATTTGAACTGGAATTTGAGGAATGAAGAGGGGATAGGAAGAAGAGGAACTTTCTAGTTGAAATGATAGCTTAATAAAAGTCACACAGTAAAGTCTAAGAAATGGTGAGAGTATGGGTGTGTGAGTATGTGTGTGTCCATTGTGTCTCTAGTGGCAAATGGTTGTTAAGAAAACTGAGTCCTTGTGGTAGAAGGCTTTGAATTCCAGGTTGAGGAGACTGTATTTTATTTTGTGTTTAATGGAAAGGAAAACCATGTAAGAATTTTGAACAGAGAATCTATAAGCCATTGTTTTAAGGACACAACTGATGACAGCAAAACACAGGATGAAATAGAAGGGGAGAAATTAGAAACCTAAAGACTAACTACAAAGTTGTTTTATAGTTCAGATGAGAGTGAAAATGGGAACTTGGACTTAAGCAGGAAAGAAAAATGGAATGTAGACAGAGTTTATGAAAGAAAAGACATAGGAACTCATTTGGTGGGGTTGGAGTCTCAGTCTTCAAGACGATGCTGATGGCATTAGCCAATATAGGAAGATATAGAGAGGATGATGTGTGGGTGCACATTGAGAGTGGAAACAGGAAAAATGGGAAATTTCTGCAAATCTTTGAGTACAGTGATCTATTTTCAGATATATGTTAATCCTTTTAGGAGAAACTATTTCTACTGCCGTAATCAGCAGCTAAGGGAAATAGGTTTGATTGTGATTCAAAAGACTGGTAGTTTTACTTTTGTTTTGCCATTGATGCTGAGCTGTTGAGTTTAGATGAAAATCTGGGTAGATGAGCTTTATAGTAAATGATATGATAGGAATGTTAGGAGATAGTAAAAGTCACAAGGGAAGAATATTTCTGACCCAATCTTTATAATCATTACCTTAAGTGTTTTGTTTAGTGTTCTATACTTGCTCACTGCATGGTCTATTTCTAAAGATTGTTTTTATTCCCATGGTATCCAGAATATAACAAATAGCAAGAGAGTAAACTAGAGTATGTCTGCATGGGAAGGAAAAATGAAAGCATATTTCATTTCAGGCTGATTGCATACATCTCTGGGATTTGATTTTTCTCTGTGCTAGCTTACTTAGAGGGCAGATGGTAAATGGTAGTTGTGAGAATTGAAATGATAAATTATATATATTTAAGTAAGTAAATTATATATACAAATATATAAGCAATACTGTATTATAAAATATATCAATTATAAAATATGAATATATAAGTAAATAATTATACAAATATATATATAGATAAAGATGTATACATATATATACATATACTTTGCTTGGTATCTTTTGAATATTACCACATTAGTGAAATAGGGGCATGCATCAAAATCTGGAAGTCAAGCACAAATCAAATTAAAATATCTTCATTAAAATCAACTAAGTAGTTATATTCTAGTAATTATTAATTGAAGGAACTATTACTATGTGGATTTTTAGATTGTTTTGTTTTGTTTTTCCATCTTTAGAATTTATTGGTTACATATGCAATATATAGTTTATTTGCATTACTGTATTTTTTCTCATACTACTATAATTTCTCTCAAGAAGATTTTTTCCCTTGATTTTTTTCACTTTTATTTATTTTTTAATAATTTTTTGAAATTTAAATTCTGGTTAATATACAGTATAAAATTGGGGTGCCGGGATGACTCAGTCAGTTAAGCTTCTGACTTTGACTCAGGTCATGCCTATCTCATGGTTTGTTAGTTCAAGCCCTGTGTTGGGCTCTGTGCTGACAACTGACAGCAGCTGGAGCCTGCTTAGGATTTCGTGTCTCCCTCTCTCTCTCTGCCCCTCCCATGCTCGCACTCTGTCTCTCTCTCTCCCTCAAAATAAATAAACATTAAAAAAATATATACAGTAAATATTGGTTTCAGAAATAGAATTCTTTTAATTTTCTTCCACATTTCAAGTGTCTGTTTATGCAATATTCTACTGTCTCACTTCTGCCTTCAAATAAACTTGAAAGGAAACAAACATAATACAAAAGCAGTCCATTTTGTTATTTTTCTGTAGATAACTCAGTGGAAACAACTGCGGCTTTAGGCTCAGTGAATTTTTGTTTTTCTTCTTGTGTCTTTGGTTTCTATTAGCACTTGTGGCCGAAGGTAAGAGGATGGGGACTCCTACCTGAGCATGTAACAAGTAACTAAACGTGTTACTTCTTTGTCGTTAGTTTTAATTTTAATGTAAATAGCCTAAAATTATTTTCTGGCCCCATGAGGACATATACTCTCTAAGTTCTTTATCTAGGGACAACCAATAAACATTAAACGTACTCTAGTACCATTCCCTATTACCACAAAGTTTTCAGAATTATCACTCCCTTTCTTTGACAATAGATTAATATATTTAGAATTTTAACAAAATCCAGACTAAAGAGGCAGTCAAATCAGCACCAATCTCCCTGTTTTATTTGGTGAAGGGATTTTTTTTTTATGGGAAGAACATGGGGTGTCTAAGAACATCCTACAAATATGTTTGCAAACCTAATAGATGAACCTTTAGTATGTAGTCAGGTAGAGGAGGGCTATTCTCACTGGTGCTTTGTGTGGAGAAAAATGAAAAGTGATTTTAGTAGCTCCGAACTCCACAATCCCCAGGCATAGCAAGACTCTTTGGGTTCTCTTTCTGGAGATGTGCACTTGGGAAACTACGCAGGTATAATTTTCATGAGAGATTTCTAATGGAGGAACCATTCACTAACTATTTTCCCGACATAACTGCTTATAATTTTGTAAGCAAACAGTAAGTGGTCTTTCTGTTTGCCTCTTATATGTTTTATTAGCAAAAACTATTTTAACACGGAGTTTCTTTTATTTTAAATGTTTATCTATTTTTGAGAGAGAGACAGAGTGCAAGTAGGGGAGGGGCAGAGAGAGAGGGGGACACACAATCTGAAGCAGGCTCCAGGTTCCAAACTCAGTACAGAGCCCAACCCAGGGCTTGAACTCACAAACCATGAGAGCATGACCTGAGCCAAAGTCAGACACTTAACTGACTGAGTCACCCAGGCACTCCACACAGTCAAAGTTTCTAGTTTTATACTCCAAGAACTTCATTAATGTTCAGGATACTTTGGAATTCCAATTCTATTAAATTTGGGAAATCTTTCAATTTCTGTCAGGAGCATCGTTTTGTCCTTGGATTAAAAAGGAATGTATGTTTGATTTTTAATTTTTGGTTGAAAGTTAAAAAAATTAAAACTTCAACAATTTCTGGTATGAGCTAAACAGATCCAGAAGTGGGAATCGGCATAAGAATCAGGGTGCCACTTGTCCTGCCTGAATTTATAAGTAAGAAGCAATTATGATGTTGAAAGAGAGAAGATTTTACAGGTAACATCGAAGGGTGCTTTCAGGTTGAAATCTGTAATAACATTGCTAGATAATGAAAGTAGAAGGTTAGTTTTTGGAATGTAAAGAAATCTAGATGTGGATTTCTTCTGGGAATGATGTAACATTCGACATATAAGACTCTGGTATCTTATGATCAGTGAATAATGGATTGAGCTTGTCAGCATGTCCCCTATCTGGAAGAGGTCATGGAAGTACAAAGTAGAGTCTCTCAAAATGGAGGAGGAATGTTATTCAGAGCAGAATGAGTATTTTTAGCATTGGTTTTCTACAGCAAGAAAAGTGTATAACTTGTAAGCACTTGGTAATTCCTATGCTAGGATAGACCAAACAAAAACTTATGACTGAATAAGAGTGAGGCTGTGATAGAAGGAAGAAAAGAATAGAATTGCCCCCAGACTAATTATTTACAAAGAGCAAAAAAAATCAGTCCTTTTGGAATTTTTAAGTATGATTAAGAGACAGAACACATATTAGCTTTTTTAAGTTGACAACTAAAATTTGGCAACTAAATTTAAAGTTGGCAACTGAAAAAAAATGTACAAATCTTTGACACTCAATCAAACATTAATGATACATACAATAAATGCTATTTACATACTATATTTGGACATAAATATTTAAAAATATTTAAATTCCAAGGCTTATGGTTAAAATGAGAGGCTATTCTGATATTTGGATCAAATAATTATAATATCAAAAATTCAAATAAATTTTTAAAGAAAAGTGCCATTTCCTTCTGATAAACTCGCATCTAAAAATGATGGGACCAAGAAGGGAGTGACATATGTTCAAAGTACTGAAAAGGAAAATCTGTAGCCAAGAATACCCTATCCAGCAAGGCTTCTATCTAGAATAGAAGGAGAAGCAAGAAAATTTCTCATACAAAAAATGAAGGAGTTTATGACTACTAAACCAGCCCTATAAGAAATATTAAAAAGAACTCTTTGAGTGGAAAAAGACCATAAGTGATAGTATGGAAAGTAAAAAACACAAAAGCAGTAAAAGTATTTCCAGAAAAATCAAAGATTCATAAAACAAAAGGATGTGAGATATGACACTATATACCTAAAGTGTGTGTGAGAGAGGGGTAAAGAATAGGTTTAAACTTAAGTGACCATCAACTTAATATAGACTGCTGTATGCAGAGGATTTTACATATAACTCTAATGACAGCCATAAACCCCAACCCACTAATAAATAGGCAAAGAATAAAGAGAAAGGAATCTAAGTATATCACTAAAGAAAGCTAACAAACCATGAAAGAGAGCAAGAAAAGAAAGTATCAGAGAAAATGTATAGAAACAACCACAAAACAAGTAACAAAATGACAAAAATACATATCTATTCTTTGAATGTAAATGAACACAATGCTCCAATCAAAAGATATAGGGTGACAGAGTGAAGAAAAAACCAAGACACATCTATACGCTACCTATAAGAGACTCATTTCAGACTTAAAGTCACCTGCAGATTAAAAGTAAGAGGATGGGGAAACATTTATCATGCGGATGGGTTCTAAAAGAAAGCAGAGCAGTGAAACTTATATTGAACAAAATAGGTTTTAAAACAAAACTGTAACAAGAGGCAAAGAAGGACACTATGTAATCATAAAGGGAACAATCCAATAACAGGATATAACAATTGTAAATATTGACGCATCCAACATGGGAGCACCCAAATACATAAAACAGTTAATAACAAACATAAAAGAAATAATCAATAGAAATTTAATATTACTAGGGTACTTTAACACCTCATCTACATGAATGGACAGCTCAAACAGAAAATCAACAAGAAAACAGTGGCTTTGAATGACAGTTTGAACTAGATGGAATTAACAGAAATATTCAGAACATTCCATCCTAAAATAGCAAAATACACATTTTTTTAAAGTGCACATGAAACATTTCCCCAAATAAAATGCACACAAAATCAGTCTCCACAAATTTAAAAAAGGTTGAAGTTATACCACGCATCTTTTCTGACTACAAGGCTATGAAACTAAAAATCAACCACAAGAAAAGGTCTAGAAAGACCACAAATACATGAAGGTTATATAACATTCTACTAAACAATGAATGGGTCAACCAAAAAATCAAGGAAGAAATAAAAAGTTACACGGAAACAGATGAAGATGAAAATACAATAATCCAAAGTCTTTGGGATGCAGCAAAAGTGGTTGGTTCTAAGCGGGAAGTCATAGTAACACAGGCATACCTCAAGAACAAGAAAAATCTCAAATAAACAACCTAATCCTATACCTAAAGGATCTAGAAAAAGAAGAACAAATAAAACTCAAACCCTGAAGAAGGAAGGATATAATAAAGATTGGAGTATAAATAAACGATATAGAAACTAAAAAAAACAAAACAAAACAAACAAAAAAAAAAACAATGGAACAGATCAGTGAAACCAGGAACTGATTCTTTGAAAAGATCAACAAAATCGATAAACCTAATCCTCCAGCAAGACTCATTATAAAAAAAGGGAGATGACCTAAGTAAACAGAATTATAATGAAAGAGGAAAAGTAACAGCCAGCACCATAGAAATACAAACAGTTGTACCAGAATATTATGAAAACCTATATGCCAACTCATTGGACAGCTTAGAAGAAATCAGTAAACTTCTGGAAACATATAACCTACCAAAACTGAATCAGGAAGAAGTAGAAAATTTGAACAGACCGATTACTAGCAATGGAATTGAATCAGTAATCAAAAAGCTCCCAAAAAACAAAAGTCCAGGACCAGACAGATTCATAGGTGATTTCTACCAAACATTTAGTGATGAGTTAATAACCATTCTTCTCAAACTATTCCAAAAAATACAGGATGATGAAAAATTTCCAGATTCATTCTGTGAGGCCAGTATTATTATCCTGATACCAAAACCAGATAAGGACACCACACAAAAAAGAAAACTACAGGCCAATATCTTTCATGAATATAGATGCAAAAATCCTCAACAAAATATTAGCAAACCAAATTTAGTAATACATTAAAAAAATCATAAACCACAATCAAGTGGGACTTATTCTTGGCTTGCAAGGGTGGTTCAATATTCGCAAATCAATCATTGTGACACATCACATTAATAAAAGAAAAGATAAGACCCATATGATCATCTCAATAATGCAAAATAAAAACATTTGACAAAGTACAACATCGATTAATGATAAAAACTCTCAACAAAGTAGGTCTAGAGGGACCATTTTAACATAACAAAGTCCTTATATGAAAAACCCACAGCTACATCATACCCAGTGGTAAAAACCCGGGAGCTTTTCCCATAATGTAATGGGACAACACAAGGATGTCCACTCTTACCACTTTAATTCAATATAGGACTGGAAGCCACAACAATTAGACAACATAAAGAAATAAAAGACATCTAAATTGGTAAGGAAGAAGTAAAATTTTCACTATTTGCAGATGACATGATACTATCTTTAGAAAATCCAAAGACTCACCCCAAAACCTACTAGAATGGGAAATGGAATTCAATACAGAAATCTGCTACATTGCTAAAAAGAAGCATGCAAAAAGAAAAATAAAACAGTCCCCTTTACAATTGTACAAAAACTAAAAAAACACTGAGGATTAAATTTAACCAAAGAGGTGAAAGACCTGTACTCAGAAAAGTATAGAACATTGATGAAAGAAATTCAAGATGATGCAAAGAAATGGAAAGACATTCTATGTTTGTGGGTTGGAAGAACAAATATTTTTTAAATGTTTATACCTGACAATCTAAAGACTTAATGCAATCCCTGTCAAAATACCAATGGCACTTCTCACAGAACTAGAACAAATAATCCTAAAATTTGTATGAAACCACAAAAGACCTTGAATAGTCAAAGCATTCTTGAAAAATAAAAACATGGGGCGCCTGGGTGGCTCAGTTGGTTGAGCGTCCGACTTCGGCTCAGGTCATGATCTTGCGGCTTGTGAGTTCGAGCCCCGCGTCGGGCTCTGTGCTGACAGCTCGGAGCCTGGGGCCTGCTTCACATTCTGTGTCTCCCTCTCTCTCTGCCCCTCCCCCACTCATGCTCTGTCTCTCTCTGTCTCAAAAATAAATAAACATTAAAAAAAATTTAAAAAAAAAAAAGAAAAAGAAAAACAAAGCTGAGGTATCACAATTCCGGATTGCAAACTATATTACAAAGTGGTAGTAATGAAAACACCATGGTACTGGTGTAAAAATAGACACACAGATCAATAGAGTAGAATAGAAAACCCAGAAATAAACCTACAGTTATAGGGTCAATAAATCTTTGACAAAGAAGGAATGAATATACAATGGGAAAAAGACCATTTCTTCAACAAATAGTGCAGGGAAAAATGTACAGCTACAGGCAAAAGAATGAAACTGGACCACTTTCTTTCACCATAGATAAAAATAAACTTGAAATGGATTAGACCTAAATACAAGACTTGACACCATAAAAATCCTTGAAGAAATCACAGGCAATAATCTCTCTAACATGGGTCATAGCAACATTTTTTTAGATATGCCTCCTGAAGCAAAGGAAATGGGAGCAAAAATAAACTATGTGGACTACATCAAAACAAAAAGTTTCTGCATAGCAAAGGGAAATATCAAGACAACTAGAAGACAACCTACTGAATGAGAGAAGATATTTGTGAATGACATGTCTGATAAAGGGTTAGTATCCAAAATATTTAGAGATTTTATACAATTCAATACACAAAAAAACCCAAGTAATCCAATTGAAGAATGGGCAGAAGACATGAACAGACCTTCTCCAAAGAAGTTGTACAGATGGCCAACATACGCATGAAAAGATTCTCAACATCAGTAATCATCAGGAAAATGCAAACAAAAGTACAATGAGATATCACCTCACGCCTGTCAGAATGACTAAAATTAAAAACATAAGGAACAACAAACATTGGCAAAGATGTAAAGAAAAAAGAACTTTTGCATGCTATTGGTTGGAATGTAAATTGGTGCAGTCATTGTAGAAAACAGTGTGAAGGTTCTTCAAAGTATTAAAAACAGAACTACTATGATCCAGGAATAGCACTACTGGGTATTTACACACAAAAAAATACAGAAGCACTAATTTAAATGGATACATATGTGCACCCCTGTTTGTTGCAGCAATATTAGAATAGCCAAACTATAGAAGAAGCCCAGGTGTCCATCAACTGATGAATGGATAAAGAAGATACACACACACACACACACACACGTGCATGCACACACATGCGTGCGTGCACACACACACACAGGACTATTATTCGGCCATAAAAAAAAGTATGAAATCTTCACCATTTTCAACAACATGTGGAGCTAGAGAGTATAATGCTGAGTGAAGTAAGTCACTCAGAGAAAGACAAATACCATATGAGTTCACTCATATGTAGAATTTAAGAAACAAAACAGATTAACATAGAGGTAAAAAAAGAGAAAGAGGCGAACCATCAAACAGACTCTTAATATAGAGAACTAAGTGAGGGTTGCTGGAAGGGAGATGGGTTGAATGGGTAACGGGCATTAAGGAGGGCACTTGTCATAGCACTGGCTGTTATATGTAAGTGATTAATTACTAAATTCTACTCCTGAAACTAATCTTACACTATATGTTAAATAACTAGAATTTAAATAAAAACTTGAAGCAAAACAAAACAAAAAGAAACACAACTAACAAATAAAAGAAAGAAAAAAAAAAGAGAGAGAAACCAAGAAACAAACTGTTAACTATAGAGACCAAACTGATGGTTACTAGATGGGAGGTGGGTGGGTGGATGGGGGAAATATGGGATAGGGGTTAAAGAGAGTACGCTTATCATGATAAAATAAAATAAATAAAAATAAAATGAGGGGCGCCCGGGTGGCTGAGTCGGTTAAGTGTCCAACTTTGGCTCAGGTCATGAACTAACTGTTGAGTTCGAGACCCGAGACAGGCTCTGTGCTGACAGTTCGGAGCCTGGAGCCTGCTTTGGATTCTGTGTCTCCCTCTCTGTTCCTTCCCTTACTTTCTCTCTCTCTCTCTCTCATTCTCTCTAACAAAAATAAAGACTAAAAAATGATAATGAAATAAAGGATAAAAAAGAAAATAAATTAAAATGGCAGGGCCAGAGATGGCACTACTTTTTAAGAAGTATTTGAAAATTTGTGAATTTGACACAGTGTTGGTCACCAGCCCTCTGCTATTGAATAGGCTAGGAATTTGCAAAGACCGGTGCTGACTCATACAAATGTTCCCCAAGTCATACCCTCACCTCCTTTATTCTTATGTTGGTCATTAGCCTGGAGTATCTCTTCCCCATGAATGTTTGTGTTTATGTCACCTCTCTGAGCCTTCCCTGTGGAATTAATTGCTCCTTTAGTATTTCCATTTATATTTCTGGCCTGTAATTTAGTATTAACATATATATTTGTTTGTCCCTACCACAGATGTAAGTTCCAAAGTATGAAGGTTTTGCCCCAATTTTTATCACTTATTCCTGGTAGTAACTAGCGTATGTTAGGTACATGATAAATGTTAAATAACGATTTGTTGAAAGAATAAACATAAAGGGACATTACACAATTAATCAATTGAATAAAATCACACTGAAATCATATAAGATTCTGATTGGAAGTGATTCTGTCATTCTATTCATGAAATGATATTTAGTATGTCCGTAGGTGTCAATGGTGTACTGACTTGCTGAATCTAATTAGTATATCAATTCCATTTTGATTTTGTGAGATGTATCCAAGATATATCTTAACCCATAATTGGAATTGAATTCTCATAACATTTTATTAAGAAGCAATGTCAAACTCATATCTCAGTTTAAATGAGGGAGCTTCATAATCTTGCAAGTGGACTTGCTCAGATTTCTCCTAAAACTTGGTAGGGCAGTGCACAGAAGAGGGTATCACAGTATTGATGCAGGACAACTCAGAAATGTGAAAGTTTTCATTTTGAACTAATTGCATGTGCTTTTGACAGGTAGACATATTTAAAGTTTAGGTTTTGAGGTACACAAATGTAAGAATAATCTAAAAAGGAAAAGGTAATTTGAGTTAGATTTTTTCCACCTAAATACTCCTCCATTTATCAACATTAATGTATTCTCTCTCTGTCATCCCTATATACTGATAGAGTTCTAGAAGATAGAATATAAATTATTTCCTTAAATCCATTGACTTTTGCCTTCACTGAACTTCAGCTCTCTGATGACATAAAGCCATCTTTTCTCAGTGATGCCTCTCCATCAGCAAACCCATACATCATTGAAATTATACCTTATCATTTTGAGTTATGTTTCACCGTTTGGGGTTATGCTACTTCTACAGTGGCAAACTCTGGAAATAGTGACAGCTATAACTTATCACATAGATGCTATATTGGAGATCCTGACCTAAGTACTTCACATGTATTTACTTATGGTTTCTCAAAACAATTCTATTTACCCCAGTCCCACAGTTAGTGAGGCAGAACTAGGATTTGGCTGCTGAAACTCTGGCTTCAGGACATGTGTGTATTGCCTGTCATTGAAATATCCTAATTTGATTTAAGCTTCCCTGACTACCACTTCTCCCAGCTCTTTGCTTTTCTTACTTATAGCCTTCAGTATGTCATCCAGCAACTTGGTTCCACTCTTTCTTTCTAATGCTTTCCCATTCTGTTTCACTCAGAATGGATTAAATGGTCATCCAATGCAACTATGCACTTGCTATTAAACAGAAGTTTCTTCCCTGGACCTTTTATCCCCCACCCTCTGCCCCAAATTTAGGCAACCAATCAGTCACTTCATCGGATCTCCTTCTTAAGGAACCAACACTTTATCACAAAATTATGTTGAGTAAATGCATTAAAAATTCAAGCTATCTAGTCCTATTTAAGTTCTTGCTATTGTTTAGTAAACTGTTAGTTCAGTCCCTTGACTATTCTCTATTACCTCCCTTAGGGCAAACAGACCTAAACTTTCCATATTTGTTAAGGTCTCAATATCCTCAAGACCTATCTCACATTTAGCAGATATACTTAATTCTTATTTTATTGAGAAATTTGTGTATACTTCCCTTTTTCAGCCTCACAATTTTTCTTTTCTTTAATTTCCCTTTTTATCCCCAGTCTTGGAAGAAAAAAGATTCTTCCATTTTAAGGTTGACTTCTTTACCTGTTCTTTCGGTCTGTTCTCATATAGGATCTGCTTCTTAGTTGTTTATCAATTGCACTCTCCTAATTTTCCGTCTTCCAACTGTTTGCTCTTACTAATTTTTCCCTCTCAGCAAATTAACTCTTTTGAATAATCTTTAAGAACTAAGCAGAGTAGAAGAGAACACGTATATACTTTGATCCTCTACATTTTAACTTACCTGTCTCATCTCCAGCCCTTGCTTCTCTGACAATTTCTTGAAAGAGTAGTTTACCTTCACTGTCTTTTCTTAATATCGTTCCTTAATATCAATACTATGCCATTAAGCCTATGATAAGTGGCCTAAGGCATTTACTTCACGTCTTCTTTTCTCAACCTGATCCGTGATTATCCTTCTTAAAAGTGGCAGCATTGGTCTTGTAGAAAGCTCTAATTCATCTTTTTTTTTTAATTAATGATTTTATTTATTTTTGAGAGACATAGAGACAGAGCATGAGTCGGGAGGGGGAGAGAGAGAGGAAGACACAGAATCTGAAGCAGGATCCAGGCTCTGAGCCATCAACACAGTGCCCGAAGCGGGGCTCGAACTCACAGACCGTGAGATCACAACCTGAGCCGAAGTCGGCCGCTCAACCAACTGAGCCACCCAGGCTCCCCTCTAATTCATCTTATTGTCCAAGATGCATGGGAGAAGAGAGACTAAAATATAGGAGGACTAAGAAATTTAAAAAAAAATACCATGAGAAAAATCTCTCAAATATAGTTTACAAAGAAGTAAGAATTTTTAATGTCTCTAAAACCTTTCTACTAGCACTGAGGACAACCTATATCTTGGCCTTGACACTGAGTGATGAAGGAAGTAGGGCCTTGGACTCTCTCTTTATATAGAAGAATGCCACTGGTTTTAGAGTTGTTCCAAAACTAATGAGTCTGAGGCAATCTGGATCATTTTCCCAAGAGTCCATCTGACTGCCTGGTGGCTGACTTGAAATTATGCCAGTTCCCAGGGCTTCTTTTGGCTAAGGTCATATATCTGAAACAGTATGAACAAGCAGTCCATCTGGAACTCCAAAGGGTGTAGGTGTGGATGAAAAGACTGATAAAGACCATAATTCATTATCTTTATTTGTATGTCATCCTTGCACAGGGAATGTGATAATTTTCTCTGTATTGTTCCAGCTTTAGTATATGTGCTGCCAAAGGGAGTGCATAATTCATTATCTTTAATTTTATGTGTTTATTAGAACTCTCATTTTACTTCAGATCCCTTGCCTCTTTTGGGACAACTCTGAGGTATAACTTACCCTCCGAGTTCTCCTTGCAAACAAGCTGAAGCTGAGTTGAATCCTACATGAGATTAAATTCACCTCATAAAACAGACATCCATGTGCTACTTTTAGAATTAGTTTTAAAAAACAAAACAGGAATTTACCATTTTGAAAAAGAATAATTCTTCTAGATTCTTTCTATACCTGCCTTGACCTTGAGATCTAAGAAGGAATGTAATGGGCTTCGTGAGTTATACAGTTGGAGACACTGACATAAGAAGAAAAGAAAACTTTAAAATGTATCATTGGAGCTGCTTCTACTTATGAGCTAGCACCGCCCATGGGAATTATTTTATAACTCCGTAAAGTGCAGCTTTCTTCATGGTAAGAACATTAGCACGTCTTTAAATGAGTGATGCCAAATCTTTCAAATGTCTATAGCTTTTACCAAAATTTGTGACTATTACACAGCCCATGGATATTCTATAATGTATCAAGTGGATTGTCATAACTTCTATTATAGAGTGACATAAAAATTTCAGTGAGCTGTCAAATCATTTTGAAATCTGAAGAACTTTATGGCTAAAACTAATATGTTGGCATTTGATGAGTTGATAATCAGGACATAGGAATTCACTCAAAACCCTGGAATCAGTACTTTTCACTAAATTTTTCAATAGAAAAATGTAAGTTCTATTATAAACATAATTTTTTAAAAACGAGGCCTTTGAAAATAAAAGTACACCAAATACAGCTTAGACAATTGCCATTCAGACTAAAAATATACCACCACCAAAACTGTTATGCCATATATACACTAGTGATTGATTTGATAAACATATCTTTGAACAACTCTTCTATTTTCTAACATGCAAGTCCTATCATCATTTAGTAAAAACAAAAGCCATTACCTTGACTGAATGTGATTGCTCACCTCACTGCTATATTAAAATATGACTCTGTTCTCAGTTTTGCTTTGTAGTTATTAATATGCAGTAAATGGCTTAAACTATATAAATTTAATTCTAGAGATAAGAAAATATCTTGAAGTAAGTGTGACTTTACTATTAATTTCACTCTCACTCTGCCCCCGACTCAGTATGTGGCTTTGGATAATCCATTTTATGAATTCAACTTCATCATATGCCTGCAAAATCTCATTTTTCATTAATTTATATTACTTATCTGTAAAACAGGGGCACTGAATTAGATATTCTGTACGATGCCTTCCCCCTTGGAATATAAAAACAATTATTATGTAGAGAATTTTTACTATCAGTTTTCAGAAACGGAATGGGAAACTGAGGTACACAAAATTTAAAGTGCCCCTTGTGATGACTTGGGGGTTTGGTATGGAATAGCTTCTTTACAGAGTATGGAGGCTAAAGAGAACTGCTTCAGTACAATTTCAAGTGTCAATAATGATTTAAGAGAAGCGGTTTCAGACATTATTTCCTTTTATTACTGAGTGAAAGTTCTTCAAATGCTTATTGAGATGACCTAAGAATCAGGAGAGAAAGCAGTGATTCACTGATGAAGAAGAAATGAATCTTAAAGAGAATCCTAATAAAGCAGCATTTATCATTCTTTCTCCTTCATTTATCTGCTCAGTCTGAATGAACATTAGCTTCTTCCTTACTGTGACTGATGCAGTTTTAAGATGGCATTCTTCTCTAACAGAGCATGGTGAATGAAATTCAGATCCCTATGATAAAACAGGATTGTCAATATTTACAGGTTCCCTCTCCCTCTACTATACTTTGGTCAATTTGTAGATAGCACCTGATATATGAATTAATATTTTAGTATGGTATGATTTAGCAAATCAGGAATCTCCACTGGTTTGGTCAATCTGTTCTCTTTAGATTATCATTATTCAGCTTATGCATCACAGAGAAAAAGTCTAGGGTCATCCTGGCTTCTGGTAAATTGTTTTCTTGTCTGTATTTATTTGTGGTTTCCTTTCATCTTCTCTTCGAATTTCTTTTGTAGCCCTATTGTCACCCCACCATTTCTCCAGAGCTCTCTAACATAAAGTGATCTACTAAATTAATTTATATTAAGTTTTTAACACCTTAAATAGATACAATTTTTATTTGTAAAAATGCAAATAAAAATTAAACAAATGAAAGAAAGCAAGAATGATTGGATAGGACACCAAGAATGTTCAGCTCAATAAAATTACATGGAAACAATATTTAGACTCACTACCTGTTGACTATAGAGCTTGTTCAGTCTCCAGGAGGTAGAACCCTGCAACATTATGGCAAGTGTATACTATAATGATTCCCTCAGTTCTTCCCAAAAGGTTCATAACAGTTATTTACTCAGATGATTATATAGCGAGGAAAGGAGAATACCCAGACATTTCTAGGCTGTTGAACACAGAAGATCTGAAATGTCATCATGTTTTCCCTACTAGAGAGCTAACGAGTAGGGGGATCTAGGCAACAAATAGGATGCTTAACAATATCCAGTGTACAGTGGGTCAGTTAGGTCTGGGACCTCACTCTGGTCATTCCCCCATACCTGAACGTTTAGCTGGGATGACATATTTGGCAGTTGAGGAAAACCTGGGTTTACACTGAGTCCACCTGGGGTTGGTGGTGGTCAAGTCATCATATTAGGTAAGGCCAAATGGAAACCTCTGATACTCTCCCCGACCACTTTGCCAAAGTAGAATATTAAAAAAACAAAAAACAAAACAAAGAAACAAATAAAAAACAACTGCTATATTTATCTGACATGCAGCAACAAAAACTAATTTAGAGAACTAAAAGAACTGAAAAGAAAGGAAAGAACTAAAAAGCTAAATAAAATATATGAATCAACAATTTCTAAAACATTGCCTATTCAGCAAGGAAGGACAGAGGTTCCCAAAAGAAGGGAAATAAATGTGTGTGAATACTACAGTCATCACAGCTTTCTGTGTGGATAGGGTTCCCAGGCTGCTGTGTAAAGGGAGAACCAGGTGGAGTCCAACTGCCTTTTTGAGTGGAGGATACAAAGATAGAAGTTGAGGGAAGCCCAAGGTAACTAGAATTCTAACGGGCAAATCCTGGAGAGTAGAGAGGATTGCAGGCAGAGAGAGCTCCAGTGATTCACAGATGCTATCTAGCAAGTCTTCTACATGCGAGGAAATGATCTGAGACTAGGGAAAGAACTATCCAAAAGGAGCAATATACAGAGATCACAAAAATCTGGAAAGAGATTGTGTCCCCAGGCAGGGTGGAAAACTTTGTACCTCATGGTGCATAGGGTGGAATATTCAGAAAAGCATTGCCTAAGTAGTGAGGAAAAATTACTCCTAGACTATACTGCTCTGCTTTCTCCTCAAAAAACTTATAAGTCTCAAGAGGATCAGATTCTTTCCAAGTAACTTAATTGCCTTATAGAACAAAGCTCTAGAATCTATTATCTATCTATCTATCTATCTATCTATCTATCTATCTACCTATCTATCTCTATTTATATCTTTAGCACATACTAAGTTTTTAATGATTTAATATGCATCTTTACTTAGAGTTAAATCTTTGCATTTCAAAGACAAGACTGCCTCTAATGGTATATTATCTGGAAATGAAGGATCTGTGAGGAGCTATTCACACTAAGAGGTCCTCTCAATGGCCCTGGTATCACACCACATGGACCTGTGGTTATTAAACTTAATAATACCAATTCTGTGACCCCAATCAGATCTTTTGAATCAAAATCTCCTGATATTAAAAACAAATTTTAAGCTCATAAGTGATTTTGATGATTAGCTTTCCTTGAGAACTATTGATACTCATGTCTGTGCATTTTACCCATCATAATGGACACAGTTTAGAGAAGGTCCTGATTCTCAGACATCCTTGTTTTGCCTGTTGTGGGATTGCTCCAGGATGTGGAAACAAACACTGGGAGGCCTTGCTCACAGGCACCACTCATTAATTCACTTTTTCATTCAATATACATTTATTAAACATATTGCATAGGTAAGGCCTTGTGCCATACCATGAGGATATGAAGATAAATAAAACTGATGCCTGATTTTGAAGAACTCACAGTTTAATGGGAAATAACATATGGGTATAGTTATAAGTTCTATAATACAGCTATGTATAAAAGGCATCAAATTAAACTTGAATTCTATTTTTATTTTTTAACTCTTTTTTAAAATTTGGAATACTTCTAAAATTTTTAAGTTTATTATACTGAAAAGAGAGAGATTTTTCTTTCTTATACAACATAATTTTTAAAGTAATACCTCAGTTTATTTTTATGCTTTTCATGCTGTTGTCAATAGTTCTATATAAACCCATGAAATATATTTAAGAGTAGTGTTGCTGGAACTATAACCTAATAAAGTTTCGTTCCTCCCCCCAAATAAGGCTGGAATGGATATGTTCCAAATTGAAATATTTCATGAATAATAGCCAGAATCTTAGATAAAGCATGACTTCCAAATATTAAAAATAATTTTATGTCAATAGTTTTGATTTAATATAACATTTTGTATGAGTTGGCCATGCTTTCCAAATTTTGGTTTTGTTTTTTTTTTTTTTTTTTTTTTTTTTTTTTTTAGAGAGAGAGAGGGCACAAGCAGGGAGGATAAGGGAAGAGGGAGAATCTAAAGCAGGCTCCACGCTCAGTGCAAAGCCCAACATGTGATACCCACAACCCTGGTATCACAACCTGAGATGAAATCAAGAGTCAGATGCTCAACTGACTGAGCCAGCCAGGTGCCCCTTGGCTATGCTTTACAAATAGGTACATAACTCCCTTTTATTTATTTTTTTCATAACTCCCATTTGAACACAAGATTTTATAGACAAAAAGTTCCACATTATATAAATGACTCAAAGGCATATGGCTGAGTCATCTAGATAACAGGAATTCAGTTTTTTTCAGATTCCATCTTTACCTAAGGTATGTGGACAATATCATACCTCCTAGCCAGAACTATCTTTTGGTATTAATGTTGACTGTGAACACTCAGAACAGGTCAGAATATTCATTGTTTTGTTAGAAAGCACCCAATACATAAGAGACTCTTAAATGCAGAGAATACTCAATAGGGAGTAGCGGGGAGAGGAAAATGGGTGATGGGCATTGAGGAGGGCACTAGTTGGGATGAGCACTGACTGTTGTATGTAAGCGATGAAATCATGGGAATCTACTCCCGAAAACAAGGGCACACTGTACACACTGTATGTTAGCTAACTTGACAGTAAATTATGTTTAGAAAAAAAAAGCACCCAATACATATATTTTCAATGAAAGTCACATTGTTTACCAATCTGAAGGGAAAAAAGTGTCAGAGATTTTGATAATATGTTTTAGAGGTAGCCCTTTTCCAGACAATACAACTAGATTATAAATGGCAGGAATGAAGACCTTGAAGATAAAAAGATTGGCCAGAAATTGTCGTGAGCAAATGTCCCCAAGTGACCCTGCACTATTTAAATTCAATTTCTAATTATTTAAGCTTGTATTATATGTATTTTATTTCATTGTGCATGAGTACTTATGAAAAGTTAACTTAATCAGAACAAAAGAGGAAGGTCATTATGTGATGTGACAGTCTGTTTTACTCTAAAACCTAGAATTAAGTAAGGAGAGCTTTCCTTATGAATAAGTTGTATAGACTGCTATGGGAAGTAAAAAAGAATGCCCTACTTTCATCAGCATGAATTACTCTCCTTCAACATTAAATACACAAAATATTGTAATCAAAAGTCAAAGGAGATATTAATTAGTGATTTATTATTTTTCAAAGTAATTGTTTTCAACTGACTGTTCTGTCTCTGAAATTATCTTCTGATTTTTGGTTATCATCTGCAAGATTTTCAGATAATCATATTAAATGTCACCTCTTCAGGGAAGCCTTCCTTAAACTCCTGTTGCGAGGGGAAAAAAAAGAAAGGAAGAAATCGAGACCCAAAGGAACATGCCAACTCATAAATATAGAATTAACTGATTTTATTGTGCAAAAGAAACACCCTGAATGCATACAGATAGCCAGCAGGTGGCTACAAAGCAATAATGGATTTTCAGCTCTTTTTATATGGAATTAAAGCTACAGTTGTTATACATTATCTTACTTTTAGTATATAGTTGATACATATTCATGTTAGTATTTACATTATAAGATATCCTGATGTTCTGTTTTATGTGTAATTCTTTAATAGTACCTTCTATGGTTGCCTCTGACATGTATTTGGCATGTGATTAGTCATATCCTTCAACATTCCCTCAGTGAGGTTAGCCTAGGTACCGCTTTCCACACAACTAAATTAACCATCCAGTTGTGTTCATATGTCTTCATGTTAAGTTTTCTTTCTAACCTTTTTGTTTTCTGTGTATTTTTTTAATTTCTTTGGTGTATTCATCTCTCTCTCTCTATTAGACTATAACCTCCAGAGACAATCAATGGATGCATGAATATTTTTGTGAGTCTATTTGGCATCATAAATTCTAAATTAAATATAGAGACAACTATGCATCTAGAAATTTATTTTTTTCCTGTTACATATGTAATAATTACATATTTGTATAAAACTAAATATTTGTCGGTAGCAAGCAAATGCAAGTAGCTTTTCAAATGCTAATTGTAAATGGATAATTTGATACTACTCTCTGAAACGTAAGACTTGTGAAACTCCTACCATATTTGTGAAGTGTTCATATACTAACAGCTGTCATCAAGATAGTGGCTTTTTTGTAGTTATTACAAACAGCAATTATTCAGATATACAACTTAAGCATGAAAGTTCAATTGCAGCATTTGCTGATCCCTTTTTCCTCCTCTGAATAAAAGTCAGTCTTGGATACGTTAACTGACATTCATTTAAATTGATCTAGATTCAAAAACAATAGCCTGAGAGGAGACCCAGGTGTAATGTTAAGTTTATTTAGCTCTTGGTGGAGCAGAACTGGGAAAATAAGGGAAAGAATAAGGGGAAAGTCTTTAGATTTCTGGCTTTTCAGTTATGAGGTTATGTTAGACCACTTTGCCCCTTTATTTTCCTTTTTCTTCCCAGGGCTGATTGAAGATTTTTCTGTTTTTGAATTCTGTGTTATCTATCTGGCTGCTTAGGAGGCTGTAACTGGCTAAGATGCAGCCCTTGTTTTGCTATAACTGTGCTTTTCCACATCCATTCCTGAAGTTAATTGTAAATTGGGCTTTTGGTAAGAAATTGAGGGCATGCATGGAAAATTTGCAATTTGGCAAATTCTTCTCTTCTGTTCTCACATGTGAAATATGTATGGAGAAATCAGGCTTTATGTAGGCTTTTCAAAAACTACAATGAAAAAATCAATATGGACATAAATTGCAAGGTAGTTCAAGTGTATTTTCCACACTGGTAACACATCACTGGCATGAAGGAGATTCCAATATACTAGCAGACGTACTTAATTCAATTTTCCCTTTAAATGCACTTAGTTTGATAGGTTTATTAATCATTCTGGACACCTCTATCTATATCCCTATTCTAGTCTATATATGCACTTGTGTATATATACCTAATACAAATAAGTATATTGTGTTTATATATGTACATATAAGATGCTGTGTATATGCATACACATATATGCAAAATTGTGCAAACATTTTCAGATAGTTTTTTTCAGATTTTTTATTTGTATAAGAGGGGCAGGAGGAAGTATAGTTATAGACTTCAATAGATATTACTCTTAGGGCTTGAAAAAATGTAGTGGTCTTTATGTTTATCCATACATTTCTCTTCCCTCCTTATGCAAATCAAATCATTATCTGAAAAAAAATTACCTGATATATATATACACAGGATATATATATATGTACATATATAAGAATTATTTAGTAATGAAAGTCATAATGTCAATAGGTTGCTTATATATATTTTGACTCTAAAAAGTTAACTCAAATATAGGAAGAAGAGAGATTCTGAATAGATTTTGTATGTTTAGATTGTAGACGCCTACCTTAGGACTGGAAATGAAGAGCAATTCCACTTTCTCATAGATTTTGGGGGGTTATCCATTGTCAGGTTTTTTAAAAATTGAGATTCAAAAAATTGTCTAAAACTTTGACATACTGATGTTGCATGCATTTTGAAGGAAAGGTGCTGGGAGAATTGGACAGCAACATGCAAAAGAATGAAACTAGACCACTTTCTTACACCACTCACAAAAATAAATTCTAAATGGATAAAAGATCTGAATGTGAGACAGGAAACCGTCAAAATCCTAGAGGAGAAAACAGGAAAAAGCCTCTTTGACCTAAGATGCACAAATTTCTTACTCGACACGTCTCCAAAGGCAAGAGAATTAAAAGCAAAGATGAACTATTGGGACCTCATCAAGATAAAAAGCTTCTGCACGGCAAAAGAAACAACCAACAAAACGAATAGGCAACCAACGGAATGGGAAAAGATCATCGCAAATGACATATCGGATAAAGGACTAATATCTAAAATTTATAAAGAACTCACCAAACTCCAAACCCGAAAAACAAACAACCCAGTGAAGAAATGGGCGGAAGATATGAATAGACACTTCTCCAAAGGGGACATTCAGATGGCCAACAGACACATGAAACGATGCTCAATGTCACTCATCATCAGGGAAATACAAATCAAAACCACACTGAGATACCACCTCACACCAGTCAGAGTGGCTAAAATGAACAAATCAGGAAACTATAGATGCTGGCGAGGATGTGGAGAAGTAGGCACCCTCCTACACTGTTGGTGGGAATGCAAACTGGTGCAGCCACTCTGGAAAACGGTGTGGAGGTTCCTCAAAAAAATGAAAATAGAGCTACCCTATGACCCAGCAATAGCCCTGCTAGGAATCTACCCAAGAGACACAGGAATGCTGATGCATAGGAGCACGTGTACCCCAATGTTCATAGCAGCACTTTCGACAATAGCCAAATCATGGAAAGAGACCAAGTGCCCATCAACTGACGAATGGATAAAGAAGTTATGGTACTTATATACAATGGACTACTACGTGGCAATGAGAAAAAATGAAATCTGGCCATGTGTAGCCAGATGGATGGAACTGGAGGGTATTATGTTAAGTGAAATAAGTCAGTCAGAAAAAGACAGATACCATATGTTTCCACGAATAGGTGGACTTTGTGAGACTAAGCAAAAACCAGGGGGAGGGGAAGAGGGGAAAGGAAAAAAAGACACAGAGAGGGAGGGAGATAAAACATAAGAGACTCTCAAAGACTAAGAAAAAACTGAGGGTAAGGGGGATGAGGGAGGGGGGAGAGGGGGTGATGGGCATTAAAAAGGGCACATGTTGGGATGAACACTGGGTGTTATATGTAAACCAATTTGAAAATAAACTATTATAACAAAAAAAAAAAAAGGAAAGGGAATCTAAACTACAAAAGGAAAGATATTGTGAAACAAAAATCTGTTATGTTTTCACTGTTTGAGGTAAAGAAACCAATTTTTACAAATACTTTGTTATTGTGGTGCCTGGGTGGCTCAGTCGGTTGAGCGGCCGACTTCAGCTCAGGTCATGATCTTACGGTCTGTGAGTTAGAGCCCCGCGTCGGGCTCTGTGCTGATGGCTCAGAGCCTGGAGCCTGCTTCGGATTCTGTGTCTGCCTCTCTCTCTGCCCTTTCCCTGCTCACGCTCTGTCTCTCTGTCTCTCAAAAATAAATAAACGTGGAGAGTCACTTCCTTATCTGGGGTTCTGAGAGCAGCTTTTGTGTTCATTCTCCTTCTTGGCCAAATCCAAAATGCTTTGCAGGAGGACTTAACATCAAAAAGAACATCTAAAGAACGGGAAACCAGAAGGACATGTGCAAGGCCTCCAGTTGCCATCAGTAAACCCCGCGGCATTTGGAAAGACATCTAATAAGAGTTATGGATCATGGCCTCCCTTCCTGCAATTTTTCAAAAGCTGTCTGAGAATCGAGGTCACAGAGCAAACTGCTGCTCCAAAAACTGAAGAGTCAGATACCAAGAATCACAGCTTACTAGCAGCGGAAGCCAGTCACTGGAGCCAGTACTGGCAACATGGCGGAGGAGTAGGGGGCTCCAGTATTTCGCTTGCCCTTTAAAGGGGGACGACTGAAACCATTGTCTCTCTCTCAACTCCAAAAATCGGGGGGAAAAGGTGCTAGAGCTGACAAGAAACTAAGGCGAACACAGACACGGCCCAACTGAACTCCCTTTTTCTGGAATAACCAGGCCGTATAAGTTCATCTAGACGACATCGATCTTTATTCCTTTTCCCTCGCACCTGTCCTTATTCTGATTTCTATCAGTCTGGATTAAACCCTTTAGTCGCTCTACCTGGGCAAAGTCCATTTCCTTCTTCTCCCTGCACCAGTCATTATTCTGTCTATATATGCTCTGCCACCAGCACACTACATACCCTGTCCTTAACGTGTAGCTGTTACTTCAGGACATTGCCCTCAGAGAGTCACTTGTTATTTTTTTCTGTTGTGAACTGCTTGTCTGGACCATTTGTCGGTACGTTTGAGTATTTCTGTGTTCTGTGTGTCTGTCAGTTTTCCTTTCCAGGGCAACTTCAAGAAACAACCCATAACACATCCAGCCAAAATGACGAGACGGAAGAATTCTCCTCAAAAGAGTCTACAAGAAGCAGTGACAGCTCAAGAATTAATGAAAAGAGATATAAGCAACATAACAGAACTTGAATATAGAATGTTAATCATAAAACTAATTGCTGGCCTTGAAAAAAGCTTAGATGAATGCAAGGGGTCCTACGAGGCAAAGTTCAAAGACCTTAAAAACGGTCAGGAAGAATTAAAGAAGACATTGGAAGAAATACAGGGGAAACTGGAAGCAACCACAGCACGGATTGAAGAGGTAGAGGAAAGAGTTAGTGCATTAGAAGACAAAATCATTGAAAAAGAGGAAGCAGATAAAAAGAGAGAGAAGCTGATCCAGGAACAGGAAAGGAGAATTCGAGAGCTGAGCGATGCAGTCAAAAGAAACAATATCCGTATCATAGGAGTTCCAGAGGAAGAAGAGAGAGAGAAAGGAGTCGAAGGGGTTCTGGAACAAATCATTGCTGAGAACTTCCTCAACATGAGAAAGGAAACGGGCATGGAAATCCAAGAGGCACAGAGAACTCCCCTCAGACGTAACTTGAATAGACCTTCTGCACGGCACATCATAGTGAAGCTGGCAAAATACAAAGATAGGGAGAGAATCCTGAAAGCAGCTAGGGACAAAAGAACCCTAACATACAAAGGGAGACCTATAAGGGTAGTAGCAGACTTATCTACGGAAACTTGGCAAGCCAGAAAGGAATGGCAGGACATCTTCAATGTGATGAGCAAGAAGGACATGCAACCAAGAATTCTGTATCCGGCTAGCCTGTCATTCAGAATAGAAGGAGAGATCAAGGTTTTTCCCAACAAACAAAAACTGAAAGAATTTATCACAAATAAGCCAGCACTGCAAGAGATCCTGAGGGGCATTCTATGAAAACAAGGAGGCAAAGAATACAAACTACCAGACACAGCCTTACAAACATGAAACTTACAGATAATACAGTGACTGTAAGCCCATATTTTTCAATATTAACACTGAATGTAAATGGACTAAATGCGCCAATCAAAAGACACAGGATAACAGAATGGATTAAAAAACAAGACCCATCTATTTGCTGTCTTCAAGAAACTCATCTTAAACCTGAAGACACCTTCAGATTGAAAGTGAGGGGATGGAGAACTATCTACCATGCTACTGGAAGTCAGAAGAAAGCCGGAGTAGCCACACTTATATCAGACAAATTAGACTTTAAAATGAACGATGTAATAAGAGATGAGGAAGGACATTATATAATAGTCTCAGGGACCATCCAGCAGGAAGAGCTAACAATTGTAAATATCTACGCACCGAATTCAGGGGCACCCAAATTTGTAAAACAACTAATTACAAACATTAGCAACCTCATCGATAAAAATGTCCTAATAGTAGGGGATCTCAACACTCCACTCTCGGCATTGGATAGATCAACAAAACAGAAAATCTCCGCAGAAACAATAGCCCTGAATGACACATTAGGACAGATGGGCCTCACAGACATCTTTAGGGTCCTTCATCCAGAAGCAAAGGAATTTACATTCTTCTCATCTGCACACGGTACATTTTCCAAGATAGACCACATTCTGGGGCACAGGGAAGCTCTGAATAAATATAAAAGAATTGAGATCATACCGTGTACAGTGTCAGACCACAATGCTTTGAAACTTGAAATCAACCACAGGAGAAAGCCTGGAAAATATCCAAGAACATGGCGGCTAAGAAATAACCTACTAAAAGATGACTGGGTCAACCAAGCCATCAGAGAAGAAATTAAAAAATACATGGAAACAAATGAAAATGAAAATACAACAATCCAAACGCTCTGGGATGCAGCAAAGGCAGTCCTGAGAGGGAAATATATTGCAATCCAGGCCCATCTCAAGAAACAAGAAAAATCAATAACACAAATTCTAACAGCACGCCTAAAGGAACCAGAAGCAGATCAACTAAAACAACCCAAGCCCAGCAGAAAGAGAGAAATAACAAAGATCAGAGCTCAAATTAACCATATGGAGACAGAAAAGGTAGTGGAACAGATCAATGAAACCAAAAGCTGGTTCTTTGAAAAAATAAACAAAATAGACAAACCTCTAGCCAGGCTTCTCAAAAAGAAAAGAGAGAGAACTCAAATAAATAAAATCGTGAATGAAAAGGGAGAAATTACAACCAATCCCTCAGAGATACAAGCAATCATCAGAGAATACTATGAAAAATTATATGCCACCAAACTTGGCAATCTGGAAGAAATGGACAGCTTCCTAAATAGCCACACGCTACCAAAACTCAAACGGGAAGAAATAGAAAATTTGAACAGACCCATAACTAGTGAAGAAATAGAATCCGTTATTAAAAACCTCCCAGCAAATAAAAGCCCTGGACCAGATGGCTTTCCTGCGGAATTTTACCAGACATTTAAAACAGAGTTAATTCCTATCCTCCTCAAGCTGTTCCAAAAAATTGAAACGGAAGGAAAACTCCCGGACTCATTCTATGAAGCCAGCATCACTTTGATTCCCAAACCAGATAGAGACCCAGCAAAGAAAGAAAATTACAGGCCAATATCCCTGATGAATATGGATGCAAAAATTCTCAACAAGATACTAGCAAATCGAATCCAACAGCATATAAAGAGAATTATCCACCATGATCAAGTAGGATTCATCCCTGGGTTGCAGGGCTGGTTCAATATTCGCAAATCAATCAACGTGATACATCACATCAACAAAAGAAAAGATAAGAACCATATGATCCTGTCAATAGATGCAGAAAAAGCATTTGACAAAATACAGCATCCTTTCTTAATAAAAACTCTCGAGAAAGTCGGGATAGAAGGAACATACTTAAACATCATAAAAGCCATATATGAAAAGCCCACAGCTAATATCATCCTCAATGGGGAAAAATTGAAAGCCTTCCCCCTGAGATCAGGAACACGACAGGGATGTCCACTCTCGCCACTGCTATTTAACATAGTGCTGGAAGTCTTAGCATCAGCAATCAGACAACAAAACAAAATAAAAGGCATCAAGATTGGCAAGGAGGAAGTCAAACTTTCACTTTTTGCAGATGACATGATACTTTACATGGAAAACCCGACAGAATCCACCAAAAGCCTACTAGAACAGATTCATGATTTCAGCAAAGTTGCAGGATACAAAATCAATGTACAGAAATCGGTGGCATTTCTATACACCAACAATGAAGCAGCAGAAAGAGAAATAAAGAAGCTAATCCCTTTCACAATTGCACCAAAAACCATAAAATACTTAGGAATAAACCTAACCAAAGATGTGAAAGACCTCTACACTGAAAACTATAAAAAACTTATGAAGGAAATTGAGGAAGACACAAGGAAATGGAAAAACATCCCATGCTCATGGATTGGAAGAATAAATATCGTCAAAATGGCAATACTACCCAAAGCAATCTACACATTCAATGCAATCCCAATCAAAATTGCACCAGCATTCTTCTCAAAGCTAGAGCAAACAATCCTAAAATTTGTATGGAACCACAAAAGACCTCAAATAGCCAAAATAATACTGAAGAATAAAACCAAGGCGGGAGGCATCACAATCCCAGACTTTAGCCTCTACTACAAAGCCGTGGTCATCAAGACTGTATGGTATTGGCACAAAAACAGACACATAGACCAATGGAATAGAATAGAAAACTCAGAAATGGACCCGCAAGTATATGGCCAACTAATCTTTGACAAAGCGGGAAAATGTATCCAATGGAAAAAAGACAGCCTTTTTAACAAATGGTGCTGGGAGAATTGGACAGCAACATGCAAAAGAATGAAACTAGACCACTTTCTTACACCACTCACAAAAATAAATTCTAAATGGATAAAAGATCTGAATGTGAGGCAGGAAACCGTCAAAATCCTAGAGGAGAAAACAGGAAAAAGCCTCTTTGACCTAAGACGCACCAATTTCTTACTCGACATGTCTCCAAAGGCAAGAGAATTAAAAGCAAAGATGAACTATTGGGACCTCATCAAGATAAAAAGCTTCTGCACGGCAAAAGAAACAACCAACAAAACGAATAGGCAACCAACGGAATGGGAAAAGATCATCGCAAATGACATATCGGATAAAGGACTAATATCTAAAATGTATAAAGAACTTACCAAACTCCAAACCCGAAAAACAAACAACCCAGTGAAGAAATGGGCGGAAGATATGAATAGACACTTCTCCAAAGGGGACATTCAGATGGCCAACAGACACATGAAACGATGCTCAATGTCACTCAGCATCAGGGAAATACAAATCAAAACCACACTGAGATACCACCTCACACCAGTCAGAGTGGCTAAAATGAACAAATCAGGAAACTATAGATGCTGGCGAGGATGTGGAGAAGTAGGCACCCTCCTACACTGTTGGTGGGAATGCAAACTGGTGCAGCCACTCTGGAAAACGGTGTGGAGGTTCCTCAAAAAAATGAAAATAGAGCTACCCTATGACCCAGCAATAGCCCTGCTAGGAATCTACCCAAGAGACACAGGAATGCTGATGCATAGGAGCACGTGTACCCCAATGTTCATAGCAGCACTTTCGACAATAGCCAAATCATGGAAAGAGACCAAGTGCCCATCAACTGACGAATGGATAAAGAAGTTATGGTACTTATATACAATGGACTACTACGTGGCAATGAGAAAAAATGAAATCTGGCCATGTGTAGCAAGATGGATGGAACTGGAGGGTATTATGTTAAGTGAAATAAGTCAGTCAGAAAAAGACAGATACCATATGTTTCCACGAATAGGTGGACTTTGTGAAACTAAGCAAAAACCAGGGGGAGGGAAAGAGGGGAAAGGAAAAAAAGACACAGAGAGGGAGGGAGATAAAACATAAGAGACTCTCAAAGACTAAGAAAAAACTGAGGGTAAGGGGGATGAGGGAGGGGGGAGAGGGGGTGATGGGCATTAAAAAGGGCACATGTTGGGATGAACACTGGGTGTTATATGTAAACCAATTTGAAAATAAACTATTATAACAAAAAAAATAAATAAATAAATTAACCAATCTCGGTTTTTAAAAATAAGCCTTTTTGAGATATAATTGACCTTCATAAAAATTTACCCCTTTTAAGTGTTTAGTTTTATGAATCTGATAAATTACTTTTAAGAACAGAGATGTCATAAGAGAAATAATCTCTGAATAAAGAAACAGCAATCATGCTAAAAAAAAAAAATAAAAATAAATAAATAAATAAATAAATAAATAAATAAACGTTAAAAAAAATTAAAAAAATACTTTGTTATTATCACTACTAAGTAACTACTTATACAAATAATTGCCTTTGTTTCTATTCATTTTGAAAATTTTATATTTTAAATTTAAGCAATCTCAGATGACAAACTAAGGAAAAGCTCTAAATAGCGGTAAATTTTGGGTTTGCTAAACTGCATTGAACCTTCAGAGAGTCAGAGAAGGAGTAAGAAAAACAGAAAACAAGAAAGAAGAAAGCAAAGACAAAGGGAGAGTGTAGGAGAAATAAAGAGGGAAAAGGAAGAAAGCGTGAGAGAGAGACAGACAGACAGACAGAGAAAGAGAGAAAGATGCTCTCACGAAGAGAAGTACTGTAACCACTCACGTATTCTTTCTTTCCAGGGCTCCTAAGTAGCAGCATCAATAAATATTTCCCATGATTGCATGGGGAGTGTCAGAAAAGAGCTTGTTGCTGTCAGAGTTTTATATTTATTTTGAGCAAAACAAAGAAATTTAGGGATTGGCCTATTGTATTAGTATCTCCAGTTATTCCATTAAGACAAGTGGTAAACTTTAAAGGAAACTTGTGATCATTTAGAAGCCGACATTTGATTTCCCCGTGTTCCCAGTCTCCACTATAATTTGCTGCCTCTAAACAAAGTAGTAAACAGTGTTCAACTTAAGATTAGGGCACAGAAAAAGTGTCTTTCCCATTAAAATAAAAACTACATTTGGCAAGCAGTACTGTTAGTTGCAGGGAAATTTATTGGGAAAAGAGTGAAACTGCTTTTATGAATAGAACATTGAGAAAAGCAATATCAACAGAAATAAAATCTGCTATGGTCATAATGTTCTTAACTGACAAATTAAATCAGGGTAAATCCCTATGGGACTCTGGTCCAAATCAGTGTGTTGGATAGTCATGTCAAGGGCCACCTTCTCCATCGATGTTTTTCTTTAATATTACTTTTTGACTGCCAGTGGTTCAGTGCTGGTCATATTTGAGTATCTTCATCAGATATAAATGTTGGTGGCTCTATTCCCATCACTCTCCTTCATGGCCCTCTCTATTTCCACTTATACACTGATGACCCCTGAATTTGTAAGCAAAGCCAATTCCTGACCTGTGCTCTGGGTCCCTTCCCTTCCTACCTCCTTATTTAAAAAATGTCTTTTTACCCTACTTCTTCCTACTGCTCTATTTGACACCTTATTCCCAGCAAACTTTGAAACCAGTTGACTGTGCTATCTTTGTACTTCCTGCTCTCCCTTCAATAACTGCCTGGTATTTCGACAGCCACCTCTCAAATGCAGTCAGGCATCTTGGGAGTGAGAACAAGGGCAGGTCAGACATGTCTCCTGGCACTTGGGGTTTGATGATCTGTGATGGCTGTGTTGAAATTCTTAATAATTTTATCTTTGAATGGGTGCTTTGGAAGTCTGATGAGATAGCGGATCATGCTTTGGACAATGGATTATCCTTTGGGGGTTTGGAGTGTTGACTCTCGTGTGAGGTTGCGTCCCAGCCTTTCTGTCTCCCTGGGAAGTGTTCTCATCAGCTGGCCCTACCACCCTGCCGAGGGACCACAATCACTCTGTGCCTCAGGTGGCAATGAGGTTGGTCGTGGGAGAGGAAAGGGGCTGCATTGCTGTTCCCCTCCGCCCCTAGTGGTCATCTGGCCATGAGCACAAGGTGAAGTGGAGGTAAGGTGACAGCTGTACTTCCCCTGCAGGCAGCTCCTCAGGTTGTTGGGGTGGAGGGTGGGGCAATGTGGCTGGGGCCTCTTGCTAACCCCCATCCAAGTACCTAGCTCATCCCCACATGGAGATGCAATTCCTTGAGGGCCCCTGGTTCAACATGTGTTGGGGCACAAAGAGGAGACACTTTGCTGCCCCTGGCCTGCTTGTATATTCATTTTGCACTGAGCCCTGACAATTATGTAGCCAGCTCTGATTATAAAGTCACTGCAAAACTCAGTGGATACTCACCAGGGGTTGTTTTTCCTAACATCTCTGGCGTTAGCCACTATGGCCAAGACAACTCCTTTCTCTTCAACCCCTTTCTTTCCCCTTCAGTGGCCACTGCATGCCCCTTGGTTTTTCTCTGATCTCTTCTTGTCAGTCTGCTTTGCAGGATTCTCTTATCTCCTGTTTACTGTTAGTGCTTTTGGTGGGGAGGTCAGAGAGAGGGATAGGTTTGAGGGTTTCTGCCTTCTCATTCACACATTCCCTTTTCATAGCTTTCACTCCACTGTATGCTCACTGCCCTGCCCATTCTACACCTTCCCCTCAGACCTGAGCTTCAGCTCTGGCTTTACCACTGTGTCTAGTGACAGAATCTTCCTTTCAAGCTCCCACAAGTTCTTTTCAGCTAGCTGAGAAGTTCATCTTTGCTGATAATAACTGTTGCTTATTTAGCACCTCCTGAAAGTTAGGATTCTTGTTCATATGCTTTATTTCTAGGACTTCCAATTTTGCTTCAAGGTAAGGATTATAATACATATTTTATAGATGAAGAAACAGGCTCAGAGAGCTTAAGAGACTATCCTGAGGTCACACAACTGTTACACTACTCAAATTAATGAGCTATTTTGTTACCTTTTCTAGGTAAAAATAATAATAAGCATTGGTTCTGTGCTAGACACTGTGTTCTAATGGGTTTACGTAGGTTAACTCATTTTATCAACAACCCTATTGGATAGATGCTGCTATGTAGAGCTAGTGAAGCTGAGGCACAGAAGGGTTTCGTCACTGAGGTCACACAGGCAGTAGGAGGAAGAGAGTCAGGATTCTAACCAAACTAGCCAGTCTCCAAACTGGAGGCTGTAGCTACCACGCATGCTGCCTATTCCTGCCCTGTTCTATCTGTCCACCTCTGAGGAGTTTGGAAAATGGCTTCTCCATACCCCACATTTTCTACATTTTAAACAGTGGCCCTAGTATACTCTTACAGTATCTTCCCTGGGTCCTGCTCTGTTCTGTCTATCCACCTCTGAGGAGTTCAGAAAGTGGCTTCTCCATATCTCACATTTTCTATATTTTAAACAGTGGCCATAATATACTCTTACAGTATCTTCACTGAGAAAATATCTGGGAGAATGCCAAACACATGAGATTTCTCTAGGTGATACATGTCAGATGATAATCTTAAACATAATTTTAAAATCTCGCTTAGCTTTCTGTAGTTCATTTCCCCTTCCTGGATAGAAGACTCAAGCATCATACATGCCCAAGTTATTCTTTCGAGGTTTGAATTAGTTATAGTTACATGGGAATAATAAAATACGTAACCTGCTGAGGTAAGTAACTATGGAGGCAATGTTAAAAAATGTATAATTCATTCGTTCATAAAATATTCACTGACTATCTGCTGTGTACCAGGTACAGTACTAGGCTTTGGGGAGGACACAACAAACACAACATACTTTCTATCCACACAGGCTTCATTCTAACAGCGGAGACAGGAAAATACTGAGACCATAACTCCACAAAGCACACAGAGACCAGGAGCTAAGAAATCCCCAGGAAACAAACCTGTCAGTGGAGGCCATGAAAACTGAACAGTCTCAGACAAAGTCTGCCAGCAGTAGACTTGACTTTAAACCCTAGCTATATACTGTTTAGCCTCTCAATGCCTCTCTTCCCCCATCTACAAAATGGGGTTTTGCCACATTGCACTGTAAAAAGGATTATATGAGCTAAGCTATTTAGCATATAACAGCATAATAAACAGTCACTAAATGTTGACCAATGTTACTACTATTATAATTGCCATAATTACAGCTGAGGCTGAGCTCAAGGAAAGGTGAAAGTGCCTCTTATTAAGGAGCATATTACACTAAACTTCTCCCACTCATCCAAAGGGGATTCAATCCAGTAAGAATTCATAGCATTCAAGGGGGTGATGGGCATTAAAAAGCACATGTTGGGATGAACACTGGGTGTTATATGTAAACCAATTTGAAAATAAACTATTATAAAATTAAAAAAAAAAAAAGAATTCATAGCATTCAATCAAGAAAGAACTCACAGGCTAAAGGAGCAGCGGAGCCCGCCAAGTCATACTTGGTCTCTCGAAGCCACATACAGAGGAGAGAAAACCGTCTCATAACTAGGACAAGTTCTTTGCCTGCTTCAGTAATAGTCCCTTGGATGTGCCCAAATTTCTCTTCAGATGAGTGGCTGCTCTTTTTGGGGGCTGACCGCCTGTATAATGGCTAAACTGAGCACTTCAGTTCTTTGGTGTTAAGGGCTATTGGAGGACAACCTTGTGAAGATTGTTTCCTGGAGATGCTGCGTATTCTTGTATTTTTCATCACACTCACATGGGACAGACACTTCCAACTACAGACACGCATTTTATGTGTTTTAGAACACAAAGCCTTTTTCTTTTCACTATAACTGACATAATACCTCAAAGTCCTGGTCATCATCTTACTTCCCCTCCCTCTTCAAAGCTCACATCTAATCCGATATACATTAATCTCAAATCAATCTTCTATCTATCTATCTATCTATCTATCTATCTATCTATCTATCTATCTATTATTTGTCTATCATCTATCATTTGTAAGGGCAAAAGCAAATTAAAAAGAAGTTTAATTCCCTTTGTTGAAAATAAGGGAAGAGGCTAACCACCTCCCCCCTTCCCTTGGAGCATTTACTTTAGAAAACTTGTAAACTCTTTCTGTCTCTTCGAAATGTATATAAATCTTTCTAAAAGAAAATAGTCTCTTCCCAGCTTTATGATCCAGGGATGTCTTTCTCAAAGACTTGGAAGCCATGTCTTTGAAATACCATCGAGGAAGCTCGTGCCCCTAGCCCCCAGTCTCTATGGAAGAGTAGGAGTCGAACTTGGCAGTGCCTCACTGCAAGGTGTAAAGCCATCGCCTTCCTAACAAAATGAAAAATTTATTTTTCCTTTGGGTAAATCCAATTAATAAACATTTAAGGCCACCCCAGTTACCAGATGAATCTAAGATGAACTTTGTGTGACAAATGGTGCTGACAAGGCCTTTTACTTGAGGGCGAGTCATTGCTAATCCTGAGAACCTGTATGGAAATGGTTGTGTCTGCTCAGCTATATAAAAGCGTGGGATTATGTTCCATCTTTGCATTCTCTTAGCAGGTTGTCTGTGATGTACCTCACAATCTGGCTTAATGGTTATTCCATAATAAAAGTGTTCTCCTTCTTTCCTGTCTTTGTGGAGAGATTTTCTGGGTTGAGAGAAGATTTTGTTTTTAATTACATTTCTCTGTCTGTGTTTTTACCTCTCTCTCTCTTTTTTTCTCTCTCTTTCCATTTCTGTTGTATCATCTTATGCCATGTTTATCTGCGTACAGTATTTCTCTACTTGCTTGTACTCACTTGCTCCACATAGTCAGCCTTGTGGACTTTTAAAAATGAAACTCAGGATATGTCATTATTTTTTCTAAAATCCTTTAGTGGATCCCATTGTGGCTCAAATAAAATCCCAAGTCCTATAAGCTTCAAGTGATCTGGCCCTTTTCCAACTCACCCACCGCAGCTCCTGTCTTTCTCCTGCTTGCACATTGCATTCCCGCCATGCTTCCTTTTATTTCAATTCCCTAAAGGTATCAAGTTCTTTCCCATCCAAGGCTTTTCCATATGCCATTCACTTGGCCTGGCATACTCTTTCCCTCACTCTCTATGGTTTATTTCTTGGCAGGTCTTAACCTAAATGTCTCTTCCCCAGAGAGGCCATTCTTCACCCAATCTGAGCACTTTGGCCTTATTACTTATGATGTCCTTTTCTTTTTATCATCGGGGGCTTATCACCATTCATAACAATATATTTATTTGTTTGGCGTTTGTTTATCACACAAAGACAGGGACTGTGCCTCCCCAGCCCCGTCATCGTAAAGGCAGTGCCACCAAGGCATATGCAATGTGGCATGATTCCACACCTATTGAATATGTGGATCTCCACTGAAGTGCATTTCAAAGAGAACTGTCTGTTAGTGTTTTTCCCCTTTTAGCTGTTTGTGTTTTCTCCTGTTGGAGGGCTGGACTGACATTAAAGAGATGCATTTGGAACATTAAACTTGCCAGGGAGTATAACAGTTTCAGTGCTTAAAAGCCTATGAATCCCAGTTGAGTACTTTCTGGTTTTTTGTTTTTTGTTTTTTACTGGCACTCTGTTAGTTAAATTATAGATCTGAAGGGTGAGGTGTGCTGCACTGCCGCACTTGGTGACATGCCGGGGAGACTAGGAGCTCCATGGGAGCGAAGATGCTGCTCCTCCATCTGTTAACCCATCGAGATGCTTTCCAACTTGCATTAAAAGTCTGCCCTTCACCAAACAGAATAAAGGGTCGGGAGGTGTGGTGGGGGCCTCACTTCAGTAAAATAGATGGTGGCGCAGGATTTTTGTTGTGGGTATGGTTGAAGAAAGTGCTAAGCCAAGAAGGCCCACTGAGGACAATGTAGGTCACAGATTTACATTTTCCTGCAAAAGTTCGAGAAAGAGTGATTTTAACAAAACAGAGGCTCAGTTTGGGATGTATGTAACCTTGCAAACAAGATTGCTAGGAGGTAAATAGTTTTGCAACTCAAGTGTTTTCTACTTTGTTTTATTTATTTATTTTTCACTCTAGTGCCTTCAAAACATTTGTTGCCAGTTTTATTTTTCAAATACCATTAACAAACACATGGATGAGACTTAAAAGTGTCATTGATGACATTGGAGGGTCTTGCTGCACATTTTTAGTGATGAGTCACAGGATGCATTAAATAATATGATTTAAATAGAGGTATCATTTACCTCCTGTCAGTCCCCACAAGGACTGAGTAAGAAGAATGCTGGGAGCAAATAAGTTTGTCTTCATGCACAGATCCCTAGATTGGTCCCCATTGTGATTTGATATTTAGTTTTGATTAATTAGAAGGCCAGAACTTTGGCTCTGACTTGAGGCAGTTTTTGCTTCTTCCAGATTGGCTGTGGAGCATCAGAGTCTCCCTGGTCTGTGGTTCGGACCACTGCTATTCTGCTTTTGCAGAAGCCGCCAGGCCTACTGCCCCTTGTTCCGGAGCCCTCAGCCTCCAGGTCAATAATGCAAGGTGAACCGAGGGTTTCTGGAATTACTTTCTCACTCACCTTTCCCATCTCTGAAAATGCAGCTGCAGCAGTTGTGGTCACTGACCCGCAGAGTGAAAAGTATCAAATGCAATCAGCAGCTGCCTGTCTTCCTGCTTAGCTCCGTTCTACAGACAGAAGAGATTCATGTCAAGTTCACCCATTGTTAAGAACAGAAAAGTCAGTGATTTCCCAGGAGCTTCTTCAGAAAACTGAATCTCATCTGAAGTCTGAATCCCTGGGCTTGAGCCTGCAGGTCAGAGGAACCAAGATTTAAACAACCAAGTCTCTTAATAAACTGTTGCTATCAATCTTTCATTTGACCTCTGTCTGCCTAAGATTGGAAATAGTTGCTGATTTTTATTTTATTTTATTATTTTTTTTACACCCCGCTGCTTTTAAAACCCCTTTACACACCATTTTTAAATCATAATTGTCAGGATTTCTGAATGTGTGATGCATTAGAATTGTCCAGGGACTTTTGGGATACTTCCCGGGCTAGCCCCATCTACCAAGTCAGATTCATGGGACTGGAGCCAGGGAATCTTCATTTTTAACAAGCTCTCTCATAAATGGTTTTTTTTTTAATGTTTATTTATTTTTGAGAGAAAGTGAGAGGGTGGAGAGGGGCAGAGGGAGAGGGAGACACAGAATCTGAAGCAGGCTCCAGGCTCTGAGCTGTCAGCACAGAGCCCGCCACGTGGCTGGAACTCACCAATGGTGAGATCATGACCTGAGCCAAAGTCGGAGGCTTAACCAACTGAGCCACCCAGGCGCCCCTCTCACAAATGTTTCTATACTCATGAATGAACATTTGAAGCTCCCTGAGTTACATGTCACATAGTGATGCCCCCATAGTAGTAACTTAATATATTAACCCATTGGCATGAAAGTTCATCAGAAACAGGATTAAAATGCCCATTGCCTTATATAATGCGTCATCCAGAGAATTTTTACTTGAGAGTATGCAGTCTCTAAACAAGATAGCCAACTCACTGTCCTGAAATGAATGATTTGATATTCACTGTCACAGCTTTGTTGATTTTTTGTATATACTGAAGACATACATAAGTTCATGGCTAATGTTACCAGAGCAATGATGTAATGTAGGGTAGAAATTATTTGGGTAGAATTTACTTTAAGGTTTTTTATATTACTCCAATCTTTTTTTTATATAGAATCATTAAGGATTTGAGTCACTTAAATTGTTCAGTTATAATTTACTACCTTCAAAGGAGGAAATCGTATGTTGTAGAAGCTGTTCACACTTGGATTTGGAGATCATAAAATGTCTTGGACATATTTATCATGGTAAGTATGCTTGAACAGCATCTCCTTCATCGCCTTGCATAGGACGTATCTGCATATTTGAATAAAGTGGAAATAAGACCTGATTTTTCCCCTTTGGTGTGGGTTAGAAACACCGTGGTGCTTATACTGGTAGAAGGCAGGGCATTGTGACCTTGCGCAGAGTAATCTTAGGGTTCCTGAAGTTTTAAGACATAATGTTTAAATCATTTCTGAGGGGACGTTCCACCATTTGACATTTGCCATAACTGCTGAAATCTATAGACTGGCTGTTCATGGGGATCGGTTTGTTAACGGACTCAGGTTTGCTGAGTAATTATCAGTGCCCCATTCCTAGAGAAACTTCTCACTTTGAGAACCATCTCTTAATTGGATCCTGGAAGATAAGTTCAAAAGGATCATAAGCAGTTCATGAGTCAGTCCATGTAACTGGACTAAGGGACTTCTTACCTTGGAAGGCTTATAGGCCCAGTGCTTGCCTGGTACACTGTTGCTTTGTGCTGTGAGCACCAGCAGCACAGAGTTGGAGAGGGCTTCTAGGGGATTTTCAGTCCATTCATTTATCTTCTTGTCGCCTGGGCAGAACCAACTGCATCCTTCCTCGTCACATTCATATCCTTATACGTTGTCTTACATAGGATAGACTTCATGCGGGCGTGTACAAGGTAAGATAGCAAATCTTACTTATAGATGCATATTGTATAGGTTCAAGAAAAATTACATGGCATGAGAAAGTGACAAGAGAAATGTTTTATTGGGGGTTCAATACTGTTCTTTGGCTTTGACAGTGTGCAAACTAATGTGTATCTGGAAATGAGTAGAAGGTTTCTCTCCAGAGAAAAAGAGAAGGAAAGAGAGAGAGAGAGAAAAAAAACAACCCAAAATGTTTAGAGTTTCTTGCTGTATGTTCCCAAGTAGAATGAATAGAAGAGACCCTTGCCTTAAACATGAGAAAGACTTAGCACTTCTTCAGGGAAATAACAATTTATTAAACCTTTGTTTCCTAGATTATTCCTCTATTATTTCCACCCCGTAGTGTTTTAATCATTGTATTCAGTCTGAGGATTGATAAGTACTGGATGAAAAGCAGAAAGCATCTCTTCTGGAAAGAGGAGAGTTAATGGCAGAACCACAAGTTTTGTATTTAAAGAGAGGGAGAAAAAGGAATAGGGAATGGCTGTATTTTCGTTTTAATCCTAAGTGCTGAGCTGTATTGTAGAAAATTCGTATATAGATAATTCTAATTCATTGCTTTACTTTAAATCCTACTGTAAGAGGTCAAAATGATCACACATTTTTTTTATTTTTATTTTTTTAATAGTGGAAGAGTCTTTGAGATTTTAAAGTTTAGCGAATTACTCACCTCCAAGAAATGGATACAGGTGAAACAATTTTGCTTTTGTCACCTGAGCTATCATATCCTTAAATTGTGCCTCTTGCTCAAATTATAGTTGAATCCAGTTTGCTTTGTCTTTTCTCGTTTTGTGCTACCTCCCTGGAATCTCATCCACTCACATTTCAGCTACTGACAATGAAGTGATAAGTCCCAAGGTGAGATTTTATTGAGATATTAATATTGCCTAGTAGAAGCTAGCAGGTAATGCTCTATTATGTAAGAAACATTGGCATGTGGTGAGTCAAAGGGAGAAATGATTTGGATTTATTATGGTATTATCTAACAAAATCTGATTATTGACTTATGCTGATTTTTAATTTCTTTGTTTAAAGGTTATGATTCTTATTACAAAAGTCATTATTCTTAGTTTTATATTTAATCAATGACAAACATTAGATGCAGTGCAAAATACACGTAAGTAGATTTCAGGAACTATGAGAAACTATCATCAAGTTTTATACATACATTTTTAATTTTCTCTTTCTTCCTTTTTCCACGAAGTTACTCATCATATGTAAACGGATTCATTAGAAGCATTTTTATTTATGTTACATGGAACCATCAGATCAAGACAAAATGGTGCCATTCATATATATATTTGTCAAGGACCTGGCCAATTAGTATTAAGGGGTTGGTAGTTGGTGGAAATCTGTAATTGATGATTGCTTAATGGACTGCCATCCATGAGAAAATGAGTCCATCTCACACCTGTCTGTGCATAAACCATGCACAAACTACCCTTAGTCAAGAGATGACTGTGGCTTTAATGGTAATTTTGAGTTATTTCTTGACTCTCACTACCTCTCTTTATCTTGGTTATTTGCCAAGTCCCTCAAAATGTTGATGTCACACTGCAGATATTTAATAAATATATATATATTTTAAAGTGCTTATACTAAGAAGACAGTCCAGACCTATGGAAGTTCCAGTTAAAGATGAGAGAAGACCCGATTCAGGTCACTGGATCTCTCCTCTTCTGAATTAAATTCTGTTTTCCAGAAGGGCACCTTCCCACAGTGTACCCAAAAAACTCTTTTGAGGAGTAGCTTATTTTTGGATTATGTACTCTGTCTTGTCATGTTCACCATGATTGGTAGATTTAAGTGTTTATTTATTTACTTTGAGAGAGAGAGAGAGAGAGAGAGAGAGTGAATGGGGGAAGGGGCAGAGAAAGAAGAGAGAGAATCCCAAGCTGGCCCCGTGCTGTCAGTGAGAGTCTGAAGCGAGGCTTGATCTCATGAACCATGAGATCATGACCCGAGTGGAAATTAAGAGTCTGACAGTTAACTGACTGAGCCACTCAGGCGCCCTGTCTTTTTTTTTTATTATTGTTTATTGATTGGCAAGATTCTGTAAACCTCTTAAATTGTAAGACACTAAGTAAATATCATTGAAATAGGATAATCAAACTTGCTTTCTGGAACAGTCTCAAAATCTGAAATGATCTATGCTTTTGGGAGCAATGCCTTGCATGAGGGGTTATTTGCATTATCATAAATCAGTTCATTCATTCATTCATTCAATTATGAATCAGTTTAATTGCTGAGCTCTTTACTACCCTGAAGGATTTTCCTGAGTTACATTATATAAAATCACCACTGCTGTTGGGAGGAAGTTACAACTACTTGGGCAGAAACCTTCCCTCAGGCAGAATCCAGGGAGGGAAAGAAGAGGAGCTAGGACAGGATAGGCTCTTAGGGTAGTTACTTGGAATAGCTTCTATTGGACATGGACAGGGGACTAAGGGACAGCTCTAACTTCAGGGAAATTTTTGTCTTTATGATCTTTACAACTTTGCATTATCTCCTCTCTCTTGGAGTACTAGGTTTTTATTCTGGTCTTTGCCTCTCTGCCAGTCTTCCCTCTTCCATCTCAAACAACTCTGACTTTTGAACTCTACCCAGATCTGCTCCTTTGGGAAAAGCTCAAATTAACTCTAACTTGTTTTACTCTGCTACTTTTGGCCCTTATTTTCTCTGCTTTTGCCCTTCTCCCACTTTCTAAATAAAACTTTTAGCAACATACAGAGAAGAAATAATGCAGACTTGGAATTCAGACAGACCCTAAATTCTAGTCTTGATTTTTTCCCTTTCTTTAGCTGTTATGGGCAAGTAACACCCTGACCCATAGAATTACATGGGTGAAATTGTGCTGATTATATGTATTGGCAATAGCTGGAAATATTTATCAACTCAGTTCATTCCCATATGGACCTAATCTTACTGTAGCTACTTAGAAATACACAGAGAGTCCAGGATAATGCAAAAAAATTTTATGTGTCCTTCCAAGGTCACTTCTTAGAGACAGTTTCACTTCTTGGAGGGCATTGGAAGCTCTCTCGTTTGTCAACTTTTTCTTTGCTTCTTCCAACCTATTGGTTTCCTTATAGCCAAAGCTCATTTATCTCTAAGAATGTCCAGGTATATTGAATATTTGAGTGGAATATCTATAAAATAAACTGACTATTCTCTTACTAATATCAATCTCTCATAGAATAATTTTGATACATTCTTATACATGAATGGACTTTCTATCCTCCAGAAGTAAGGGTGCAGAGAGACTGAAGGAGTGAAGGAAACAGTAGACTGATTGTTCTATTAAGCTGGGGGGAGTACGGGGCCAGATAAATGTGTGAAAATACACAGAACCTGGTTCTGCCACATGTATAGAACACCCACACTCAAGAGATAGTCTAAAACAAACAAAAATACTCATTTTTTTCTATTAATAACATGTATTAACAAAATATATAATTAAAATGAATTTCTACTAAAGGGTTAAATGCACATAGTGGAGAATGGAAAGGACAGACTCAAATAAATCTTTAATCTGTACAGTTTGAAGGTATTGGGGGAGACATTTAGGTGTATTGAATCCTATAACAGTGAATCATTATGGTGTTCATATAGAGAATTTCTCTTTTATTACTAACTCTCAATTACCAACAAAAAAAGGTGCCATTAATTTTGTTCTAAATTTTATTTAATTAGGATATTCAGTTTTATATGTGCTCAGCCTTTAAGTTTTATAGCTAACTTAGTATATTTTTCTTTGCAGGACTTAGAGGGCCAATTTTCCTAGGCAACATTTATTGAGTATAGTAAGTCCTAGCATAATAAGATGAAGGCGCCTTTTATAATGTGTGGTCCATGCCATTTCTTTTAAATAATGTTTCTATTCACTCTTAAACTTTTTTCTTTTTTCCTTTAAAAAATGTTTAGTAACACACCATTGTACAATTAAGGAAATTATTCCTTGTACAGTCAGAGAAAGTGACAGAACATAAAGACTATAGTGTGATAAGGGATATAAATTATCCTGGGAACATCAGAAAAGATTCAAAAAAGTTGCGAGGTATTGTATCCACAGCTCATCTCCATAGTTCCCAAACACTGCTGTGAGTACTTTGTCTCTTCTTTTTTTTTTCCTTTCCGGTTTTCTGGAGATATAATTGACATATAACATTATATTAGTTTAAGGTATACAACATAATGATGTTATATATGTATACATTGAAAAATGATTATCACAGTAAATTTAGTTAGTATCACTTCACATAGTTACAAATTTTTCTTACGATGAAAACTTTTTAAATCTACTCTCAGCAATTTTCTAATATACAATGCAATATTGTTAACTATAGTCACCATGCCATACATTACATCCTCAGAATTAATCAATCAATTAATTAATTTTCTATTTTAGAGAGAGAAAGAGAGAGCGTGAGCAGGGAAGAAGGGCAGAGATAGAGAGAGAAAATCTGAGGCAGGCTCCACACTCAGAGCCCACTCAGGGCTTGATCCCATGGCCACTGGATTATGATCTCAGCTGGAATCCAGAGTCAGATGTTCAACCAACTGAGCCACCCAAGCACACCAGAATTTATTTATTGATAACTGGCATTTTTTGTCTCTTCTTCTTGAGTACATGTACCCTGATTGCCCCCAATCTACCCTCATCTTGCCGCTGAAGACTGAGTTCCAAAAGAGGCATTCTTGACAAAGCAATGTGTTTTATAATGATTGAGACTTTACTTAAATACGAGGAATCTGTGCTTATTCCTTTAACTAGTAAAGGAAGTGTGGCATAAACTCCAATAAATTTCTGCAACAATGTTTTGGCAATTTTTTGCATTTTGCTACTGAAATGGGAAAGCAAAATTTATAGATGAGAGATTATAAAATTGACAGGATTATAAAAATATAGGTATTAGTCTTTAGGGCTCTTAACAAAGAATAATAAAACAATAACTATTAGAGACTGTTGTAGTGGTGTTTAGATATTTAATGAACATCAACTATATGGCAAGCACCATGCTAGATGCTCTGTATAAAAAGATGAGGAAATTGTTCCCATCTACAAGAAGCTCACTACCAAGCTAAAAAGGCAGGTATTAAAAAGAAACAATTAGATTAAAAATATAGCACTTGTTCTAACAGTGATGGATGAAATGACGAAAGAATGGGTTCTAAAGGTGCTAATTTATACTCAGGTGATAGCTTAAACATTAAGGATGCCTGCATCAGTGCATTTCTGCTATGAAAGAGGGCAGATCAAACAGTATGTGAGATGCTTGCTTCCAAGGAATTCTGCATAGGAAATGACAGAGGAAGGTTAAAGATGTTAGTGTACTAGCTCATGCAGGATCATTTATCAGACCATCCAATTATAAACATGTTGGGCTGAGTGCAAAATGATAAAAAATGATACTAACTCTGATCTAAAGAGATTTTTGGAGAGACAGAATCTGACAAACGAACTGGAGTTCAGCGGCATATATCTTTTAAGAAAACACTGGACTGGAAATTCAACTAATGTTTCTTGCAGCAATAGTTGAACTCTTTCATACTGCAGGCAACACTCAACTGTATGGAGTGTTGCTTATTTTCTGCTGCTTATTTTCTCTGCAACTTGGCCAACTTATCTGACCCTCAGTTTCTTTGAGTCTATACACGACCCTCATAGAGCTCATAGAGCTTTTGGGGGATTCATTCATGCCCAAATTTACTAGACATTATGTTAAATGTTTTTTAATTTTATCTAATATAATCTTCAATAACTTCAGTATATTATCCTCACTTGGCAAGAGAAGAAATCAAAGTAATTATCCCATGAACACATGGCTATAACTTGCAGAGCCCAGATTGGTATTCTGATCTATCTCACTCCAAAATCCAAGCTTGTATAAACTATGTCCTCATTTGACAATGGAATACATATGTAGGCACTCAAAAATGTCATTTCAATGTAGTTAATCAACAATTATTTAATACCTACTGTATTCTAGACATTCCATTTAAAGCCAAAGGTAAAGAACTTAACGATAGAGATTTCAGTGAGAGTAAAAAAATTTTGTAATCTGATATTTGTGAAGATAGAGAAAGATAAATTCAAAGATCATACCTCCTCTTCCATAGAAATAATCTGCTAACACTTGAAAATTTCATTGATGGCTATAACCATCAAGAAGACAACTTAAGGAATAATTTTCAGCTCTAAAATCTAAGTTTTATAACATTTTGATATTTTATGGATATAATACGCAAATTAAAAGATTAGAATTCTGAAGATAAATTTTAGAAAGAATATAGAATCTAATATATAGTGATACATAAAAACTTATATCTACATCTATCTGCCATATATCAATCTCCTTCTGTCTTGATATATCCATATCTGTATATATTGAGACAATATCAGAATTATGCAGGAAAAATAGTTAACCCTGATAACCATCTCTGAGTTTAAAAGAACAGTGCTCATTAAGACTTTGAGGGCTATAAGGGAAGGATATTAGGAGTGGTTTAGCTGAAGAGTGATTGAAATGTTGGTTTAAGAAGCAAGTGCTATAAGTAAGTCAGTCAGAGAAAGAGAAATATATGATTTCACTTCTATGTGGAATTTAAGAAATATAGAGATGAACATAGGGGAAGGGAAGGAAAAATAAGATACAAACAGAGAGTCAGACAAACCATAAGAAAGTCTTGAAGACAGAGAACAAACTGGGGGTTGCTGGGAGAAGTGGGTGGGGGAATGGGCTAAATGGGTGATGGGCATTAAGGAGGGCACTTGTTATAATGAGCACTGGGTGTTATAAGGAAGTGATGAATCACTGGGTTCTATTGAAGCCAAGACTATACTGTATGTTAACTAACTCGAATTTAAAAAATCAGGCCAAGAGCAGCAATAACAACAACAATAATAAATATATAAACATTAAACAAAAAAACCAAACGAGTATTGTACAAAAGCAAGAAATTGTAGAATTATGCCAGGATATGCAGGTAATTACAATTAGTTATTAATAGAACATGAAGAATAAGGCAGTGTTGTTGGAAAGTCGCTTGGAGAGGCAGAGAGGTTATTATGATTTTATTGGAGATTTGCACTGCTGGAATTTTTTTTTTTTATTACATAGGTTTTTGCAGTAGCAAAATGGGAGAGAAATAGATAGCAGTATAGCCATAGAAGCGTCAGCATTGTTCTGGGAATACAGTGGGACAGTAAAGACCAAAATGGGATGAACGTAGAAAAAGAAGAAATCAGAAGATAATTTTAAAAAAAAGGAGAAAACCAGATCAGCATTAGGTTTGTCTGTACCTCAAAAACTTTCAGTTTAGATCTTTGCTTCCTATTGAGGAGGAACTGATGATTAATACAATCTTCACTCGTGTTATGAGTCTCTGTATTTTAAATTATATAAGTGAATATATGTATATATATTACATACATGTATCTAATCTGTACCTATCTATAAATGATTAAGTGTAAATTACACAATCCATTTCTTTGGTCTTCATAAATAAAGAAGTTATATTTTATTTACATAAATAAACATGTGTTAAGAATTTACTATATTTGAGGTTCTACATTAAGAGCTTGATTTACAAAGATGGATACAAGATTGATCCTGAACTTTAAGTGCAGATGAGGAGCAATTAATGAACCAGGTGAACCCCAATGATGACTGTAATTGCCTTTTTGGTTTCTAAAGCAAGTGGTCTTATTTCTTACCTTTCTAGACCTACCTGTCTCATTCCTGGCTTTCATGCCCCCAAGGTTTTGGTAATCCCCAGCCCCATGTGAGAGATGCATTTCCTTACCCTTCAGCTCTGCAGGACCATACTGGGAAGATGGTCTCCTGGTCTTTATTTAAGAGAAGAGGATCAGACAAATAGTCCTGCCTTTAAATTTATTTAACACCCCAAATAATTAAGACATGAGGTTTTGATAAAAATCCCTTATTACATTTACCATGAATTCCCTAAACTCTACCTCAACATAAATTATACTGCATTTCCTCAGGTTTATAATTATGTGGAATCTGTTTGTAACTTGCTTGAATCAGACTAAAAAAGGGAATTATGTACTCAAATCCTAGACAATAAACCTAGGGAAATATGAAGCCATTTTTCACTTCTATTAATAATTTCCAACATGGCTAACATGAATCTATTTTAATTGGAGAATTGAAATTATAAAACAGAAAAGTCAGTTTTTTAAGATCAGACATATTAGTTTTTTTCTGCCTCTAGCTCAAATACTTTTTAAAACATTGGAAGATTCTATAATTATCTTTAAAAATGTGTGTTTTAACAAGGCAAATAAATCCAGTTAAAATATGCATTATTTGTGATTGGATTATTTAAACAGAAAACTGATGATTATTATTTAGATTTTTCATCACAGCCTTAAGAAATACTATGTATAAATTGAAAATATTTGTTAATTTGAAAATCATTTCAGAAGAAAACAATGTTACATAATATGATTAGAAAAAACATTCTATAACAGAATATAGTTTTCCTATTCACAGATGAAAATGCTAACATGGTTCATCCCCAAATTAAGATATATTTATTATTGTGATAAAAACCACATAACATGAAATCCACCTGTTAACAAATTTTTAAGTGTACAGTATAGTATTACCACTTGAGGTAGAGTACAGTGCATCTATTTCTCAGCCTTTGCTGCAGAATTATGTTAACATGGTGAACATCTGGTGAAGATGCCCAATTGATCTATCCTTATTAAAATATTATATTTTATTTTAGAAAATATTCCAGAAAAGCTTTTATTCTTGAATTCTTCCAAAGAAATCACTTCTTCATTAGTGATTAACCTCTCCATATATTTATCTTAAATCTCAACCAAAATAATAGTATTTTACTTAAAATTTCTTTATAACAATTTAGTGACTTGTCACAGCTAATTTTAATCACTTAAAAACTTTTAATCAAGTACAGAAGAAGATGGCCATCATTGCAATGACATATGTCACAGAAAGCAAAGCGGTCCCATCTTACTCAACTAGTGTGTATATACCAATCGCAGTTTTTTTTACTAGAATCAGTTTCCAGATTAATCAAGCTATTTCTCTCTGTCATGTCTCTCCTCAAAATTATTCAGACTCTGCTTTAATTATTGGACATATTCAAGTTCCTTTATGTGGCATTTAATACTTTCTGGAACCTAGTTCCAACTTAGCTTTCCTGCCAAACCTTACCACCCAGGGGCAAAGCCTAAGTGTTTATTTGTAGTCTCACATCACAGAAGACAGAGACTGGAGAGAGTTGAAACTTAGTTTAAGATTCACACAGCAGAGAGAAAGAGATGGGAAACAGAGCCTACACTAGGGATTGCTCCGGAGGTGGGGCAGCCAGGCAGCCTCAGAAGATGCCTAGCCATCTCAGTTGTAAAGCTGGAACCAGGGTGGAAGGTTCGATCAGGGGGCGATCTCTGTGTAGGGAATCCAGTAGTGGGTACCAGAGACCACAGGGTGAGGGATGAGAAGTGATTTGTGCCAGTAGTTTGAGAATAGCTTCGAGTTCTGGTTTACAGAAGAAACCTTCTGGTGGAGAAGGTAGATGGTCGGAAATAAGAGGCAAGAGATGCTTCCAAAGGAGGTAAAAGAACAGGTATTAGGTTTCATCTGAAGGGTAGGTCCAGAATCTGACTGGTAGAGAAAAAGAAGTAGCATAAGATTCTAGCGGATTTGGGGGTCTGGTTTTGAGGATGACTTAACTTTAATCTCATCAGATGAAGGACTGAGATTGTTGATGTACTTCTTGTCTTAGTCAGAACTGGCTAAGGGACTAGGCTAGAAATACCCAGGAAAGAAATATTGGAAAACTTAGGTGTGTACAGGCAAAAACATGAGAGGAGGAAGAAATGATAAGCTGATGTTTCTAACCTAACCTCTCACTGCTCCAAAATGCCAGCTGACCTCCCGACTTAGCACTCTTTTCACATAATTATTATTTTCCCCATTCCTCCAGCCTTTGTGCATGGTACTTTACTTGAGTGAGATGTTTTCCCCTATGGATAGCAACTGGATGCAATTCCACAAACATTTATGAAACAAATGCCTCGTGTCAAGTACTCTGCTACAGAGATGAAAAGAACAGAATCTAAATCTCATGGGTTTCCAATATTCCTCCTGAACCCTTACTGCTTACTCTCGCTGCTAATTTCCTTAACCATATGACTTGAGATATTTTATATCTTGAGTAAGTGTTAATATTAAATTCAGAGAGTATATCACCAGCTACCACTGCTGGACTGCAACTTATTTAAGGTGTTAGGTATTGTATATTAAAACTTCTTTCCATCTAGCATTGTAAGCAGAGTAAAACTTAGTAAGTTGTTGATTTACTGGCTATTTTAGTTTGGTGGTTATAAATTTTGCCTGTCATTAGAGCTTTTGCATTATTTCATGTCAATATGTAATTTTGTCAGATATTTTAAAATCCTTTAAATACTTGGAAATTTTAGAGAAAAGGATTGAACTGTGAAAACAGAAGCTCTGTGATAGACAATTCAACCTTCAAAATAATATTTATTTACATCATTAGAATTTATGTAGGGGATATCTTAATTTTATGGTCTAATTGGCAAGAGTTTGCTTCCAGGGCTTAACAAACCTATGGCCAGGTAAAGCTGAGAAGAATTGCCTAAAATTTTGGATGTATAATTGAATAGGTCACTCTTAAAACATTAACTTGTTTTTTTGTTATTGTCTTGTGTTATTGCTTATAAAATTATTTATTGCCTGTAATGTTAAACTCACACTCATGACTTAGATTATATTAAAAATTTAAACAATTATCTTAATTAGATATTAAAGCAGGATTTGCAGTCACTAATGAATCATAACAAAATTTAAGAAAGAGAGACTCAGATAAACACCTCATTCAGTTATGGAGAAAATTGTGATTGGGGAAATGTAATCCAAATAGAAGCTGGCTGTAAGAGATTCAATACATAATGCAAGAAGCAATTACGCTGGCCTTTTGAAAAATTATACCACTCTGTTTTTCCCCTTCAAATTTAGATTTTTTCCTTAATAATTAATCAACTTGAGAGCTGAGGCTGGACATTTTTCAGTGTTGACATTTGGGTGGGGTACTCTCCTTGATAATCAAAGAGGTCTATATTCTCAGAATATGATTCTTTATAGACTTCATTGTGTGAAAGTATTCTGAAAAAAAATGTATAGTTTGTTATGACATAAGTGATCCTGTTAGCTGTTATCTACAGAATATTGGGTAACACAAACTATATTCATTGAAATGATACTCTTTCAATCCCTTCTATAGTAGCTGTATATATTTGCATCTTACTATACTTTTCTGCAAACCCCAATAAAGGCCCAGGCATACAACTCTTTCTTTGAAGGAAAATGATTGCATCTGAGTTTCACAAGGACTTAGTTAGAATGTCTACATTTTGTGTATGTGTGCGTGTCTGTGATGAATCCTAGACTGAACGCGTATAGCCACATTTTTCTTTTCAGATGATGAAATGCTCCTGTGTTTCTTCTTTACTATTCACACAGAATATTTCTGTGACTAGATGTGTCAGTTTTCCACACCAAGGTATTCTCTGATGCCAACTGGGTGTCCTACAATTCAACTCAGTTTTGACACTAACCAGAGTTAGTGCAGACCCAATAAGTTAATGGTTCAGTCCCACAAGACTGCCCCTCACTTCAGATGTCAATTACAAGTCCAGGTTGTTACCTATGCTTCTGACTGACTGCCTGTAAATCAGGATTCCCATGAACCTCTCCTCGGGATCAGTAATTTGCAAGGATCTCAGGGAAACAATTTACTGGTTTAATATAAAGAATGCAATGAAAGATAAAGATGAGCAGTCAGATAAAGAGATACATAGGTGCAAGGTCGGGGAGGGTCCCGGGTTTGGGAACTTCTGTCTATGGAGTTAAGGCATCCCTCCCTCCCGGCATTTGGATGTGTTCACCAAACCCCAAACCTTCACTTTTGGGATTTGGGGGCAGGGGCTTCATCATGTAGGCATGACTTATTATTACCTCATACTCCAGCCTGTCTCCCTTTTCTAGAGGATGGAGGTGGAGGCTAAAAGGTCCAAGTGTCTACTCATGGCTTGGTCTTTCTGGTGACCAGCCCCCATCCTGAAGCTACTCAGAATAGCCTCATAAGAACAAAAGACACCCCTGTCACCTGGGACGTTCCAAGGGATATAGGAGCTCTATTTTAGGAACTGGCACCACAGACCAAATATTAGAATAAAAGATACTCCCAGTGCCCTTATCCTTTAGGAAATTATCAGAGTTTTAGGAGCCCGTGCCAAGGAATGGGATGGAGAGACCAATACATAGATTTTTATTTCACAGACTTTCTTCCACAGCAACCACTGCCTCAGTTTGCATTATTTTCTTATTTAAATCAGTATAGCTGCATATATGTTATAATAATTATTCTATTTTTGAAATAAATTTTTTTTCAGGATTTTGTTTTGTTTCTTTCCTCTTCTTTTTCTACCTGTTTAACTGGCGAGTGAGTGAATGAAGGGACGCACCTTTGCTTATCTTTCCAGGAGTGTACATTTGTTGAGTACCAGCCATATTCTGGATCATACCGTTGAGCAACTGACTTATTCTCTGGTAAAAGAAACAACATAAATACCTGAAGCACTTAAAGAATAGGAAGTGCTATACTGTCATGGTGATCGAAAGTCTCTTGACTGACACCCTTCTTTGCAGTGGCTGGTGAGCATAGAGCACTCCTTAGGGAAGAGTTAGGGCTGAAGAAATAGGATGTGATTGAGGGTCTAATAATAATAGTGATGATATGGTAAGTACTCATTTTTAAGTGCCTGTCATGTGCCAGGCCTTATACTAAGCACTTTCTGTATATTCATTCAAGCCTTAAATCAATTGTTAGGTCATCTTATTGTATTCATGCTCTTTCTCATGAGAAAAGCCAAGTATACTATTAGAATTAGATCCTTTTCTGATTTTATTAGTGGGGATTATTTTGTTTGGCTTCTTTCCAAAAACCTCCAATGAAATGACAATAGATCCAGAATTGACTTGACAGCAATAAAAGTAGGATGCCGTGGAAAATGCTGACAAGATTATTTTCTTCTATTGAGTACTTTTCCAGATCCCAAAGGGAGATGCAACTTCAGTGAGAAGTCTTGAGAGTATGATGCTTCTTGTTTTATAACATCTTTTCCTTCCAATTGAGATTGGCTCAAGCCCTTTGGACTATCCAAGAAACTTTCCAATGATTTTTCAGAGATTTCTGCTGCTATTAGTTAGCTTGGAGTCTGTTTTTTTTTTTTTTTATCTTTCACAGAACCATCTAGGAACTTTTTTAAAAACACTGTTCTGAATATGATACCTTTCTTTCAGAGAACTTCATGCGTTGCTTACAGAATGAAAACTAAGATCCTTAGAATGACCTTTTTTAATGGGCATTAAAAAAGGGCACATGTCAGGATGAACACTGGGTGTTTTATGTAAACCAATTTGAAAATAAACTATTATAAATGAAAAAAAAAGGTGATATGACATCATAGCAATAAGTAAAAAAAAAAAAAGAATGACCTTTAAAGCTGCCATCCTCTAGCACCTATCTGCCTTTTTAGTCTTTTCTTTCTTTCATTCATTCTACACTCTACCAACATCTGGCTATTTTTCAATCATAAGGAAATTTTGTGTTTGCTACTGGAAGACGTGAAGAGTTCAGACTTTGGAGACAGATAACCAGGTTTCCACACCTGGCTCTGTTTATCTCCAGCTATGTGACTTAAGGCAAGTTATTTGGCTCCATTTTTTCTTTATAATGAGAATAATTATAATATCTATCTTAATAGGGTTTTGGTGAGAACTAAATGAATTATTATATGTAAAGCACTTAAGACAGTGATTTGCATAAGGAGAGTGCTGTGTGAGTGTCATTTATTACTATTATTATTTTTTTGTATTCTGTAAATTCAAAAATATTTTTTTTATTTTATTTAATTTTTTTTAATAGTTTATTGTCAAACTGGTTTCTATACAACACCCAGTGCTCAATCCAACGAGCACCCTCCTCTGTGCCCACCACCCACTCTCCCCCCTCCCACGCCCATCTCTCCCCTCAGTTCTTTCTTATTCTTTGAGAGTCTCTCATCTCATGTCATGTCTTCCTTCCTCTCTGTGGCTTTTTTTTTTTCCCCCTTCCCCTCTTCCCCTCCCCCTTGGTTCTCTGCTAGGTCTTCAAAGCCTACCTATGCGTGGGAACATATGGTATCTGTCTTTCTCTGCCTGACTTATTTCACTCAGCATAATATCCTCCAGTTCCATCCATGTTGCCACACATGGCCAGATTTCATCCTTTCTCTATTTATTATTTTTTACCTATGTTCATTCATAGTCATATTGGCCTGAAGGATTTCCCATTTCTAACCTCTCACAATTTGCCCTTCAAGACACTACTCAGATGCTGTCTCCAGTATTAAGTCTTTCCAGACTCACTCCCTTTATCCCAGTAGTTTGTTATTCTACCCCCTTCCTATTTATGCCTATATCTTATTAGATTTTTACTTATATTATGCCATCCATCACATTGTGTTTATAAATAGTGGGGGTTTTTTCCTCTAGGGGATACTGTTGCTCCATGAGGGAAAAGACCAAAAGGCTCAGTATGTGGCATAATATACAGAGCAATATCTGGATTCTTAGAAACCTCGGTTAAAATTACTTGAAATGTGTAGAAAGCCAGATTACCTAATGCCTGCAAGCCTTAGTTTACTCATCTTTAAAATAGGTAAATAATTGCAACTTTATATGGTTATGTCCATGTATCATCATTGTGATATTAGCTCTACCCCCCTTGATATTTTGACAAATTTTATAGCCATTTCCTTTATTACATACTAATATGTAACCAAGCATGGGAGTTTAGAGAGATTGGGCAAAAACCTTGAGGATTTCATCAATAATGAAATAGTAATATAGTTTCCCCCTAAATATTTGAAATCATACAGTTTATCTGAGAACATTTTATGCCTTTCTTTGATTTTATGACATAGCTTTGCTCTTTGCTTAGGTAAGCCATCAGGAATAATCTGGGAATCTTTTTCCCCACGTGTCTCCTCAGAATAAAACTCTTCATGAGCCGACATTTCAGATGAATAATTATGGATTATTTTAAATCCTAGAGGTTTTGAAATTTCATGATTTAATAGTTTTAGAGGGCTTCTTTTGGGAGTTAATTTTCTTAAACCCTACTCGATGCAATATTTTTCTTTATGCCATTTTCTGTAAAGACTGTTCTTGGAAAATCAGTTAAGACTTCTGCTCAGTGCAGGTGTCCGTGAACATAGCCTTAACATTCTCTATGTTCCTTCATCAAGTATCCTTTAGCTGGAGCAAGAGAGAGTTAGTTTGTAATATTGCTTTGCATCTTTCAGATAAGGAAATTAAGGGATGAGACTGAAGAAAGAAATAGAAAGCAACTTCATGTCTTTGTGCCTGCTCATACCCACTCAATAGTTTGAAGATTTTTCCTCAGCTTTACACTGCATTTTTTCCCCTAAAATATTCTTCTCCGCCTCCATATATTATGGAGATAATTCAGTGGGAAACTATAAATAAAAATAATATTTTGGGATATATTTTTCTATATCAACCATTGTTTTCCCACTTTAAAAGCTTTGACAGCTTTGACTACCTACCATTAGAAATAACCAAATAGAAGAGCAACATGAATAAGAATTGCTGTTGCATTAGTCAAGGTCCAGAGAAACAGAATGAATAGGGTACCTATACCTACACCGCACTCTCTCTCTCTTTGTAAGAATATTTGTTATAGGAATTAACTCACATGATTTTGGAGGTCAAGAAGTTCCACAGTCTGCCACCTGCAAGCTGGAGAACTTAGAAAGCTGGTGATGTAATTCAGTCCAAGTTCAAAGACCCGAGGACCAGAGGAACTGATATTTGAAGGCAAGAGAAGGTGGATGTCATAGGCATAGCAAACAGTATATTTGCTCTCCCTCTGGCTTTTTATTCTATCAACGGCCTTTAATTTAGACTAACTGAAAATGACCTGTGAAATAACAAATACATATAATCTATGGTAATATAAAGCATAGTTATATACACTTAACTCCAAATGACATACAGTGAAGTTCTGCTATTAATTACTAACTCAAAAGAGTTGAAATTATTGAAAGCTTTCAATTAAGTGTTTGTTTTACCTCTTTCTTTTACAATTATCAGTCTTAAAATAAGATAAAATAAAATCACCAGTCTTTATTGCATGATTTTTTAGAGTTCAATTTCAAAACAATTTATTATCACTTCTCTGTTGTACTCTTTAAGATTAAGTTGGCTGTACCTAAATAACTAAAAGAATACCCCAAAAGAGTGGCTTAAACACGACAGAAGATTCTTTCTCTTTCATGTAAAAGAAGTCTGGAGGAAGGCAATTCACTATTTTCTGGTGATTCTTATTTTCATCAGAAATACTAGCTTCTATGTCATGCTCTTCATTCTCAGAGTCTGGCTTCCATGCTTCAGATTTCTTTGTGGTCCAAGATGACTTTGGGACTCTAGCCTTCGCATCCATATCTCAAGCAGCATGCAATTAAAAACTAGAACATTGCCACTCAGAGTGAAACTAGGGTTTTATAATTAAGGGAGAATGGAATAATGGATATTGAATGGGAACCAACAGGATTTGTATCCCTCTACATAATCTGCAAAATGCAGGCTGCTAATCAATTATTACAACCGAAAGCTTATTTCTTTATTTGTGTCATGCTGTGGCTTTGAGCAATGTCTGTGTAGTTTTCACTCAGCTGCCTTTGTGTTTTGTCTCTGAAGTACAGGGATTTTTTTTAACTGATTTGCTTTTTGTGAGAAAAGTAACATCCTAATTAAACTGGTGTTGGAAAGAATGCTTCATTATGCAGAAATGTGAATACTGTAATAGTTCCTATTTGAAGCTTAAATATCTTCCTCTGCTGACATATTATTGTAAACCATCGAATATTGATAATTGTAAAGACTATACAGTACTAATATTCAGAAAACAAATACAGGCTAGCTATGTCACGATATTTTTTAAATTTGACATCATATATTACTTACTATTTGTCAGGTACTTTTTAAAGTCCTTTGCAAATTTTACCTCATTTGCCTTTTCCAGTCTCATCCACTCAAGGGGATATAGTGGAGTTTCCCAGAAGCCACATGACTTGTGACGCCATCACCTACCTCTCTGATGACTGAAGGAATGTGCGCTTGTTGTTCCTGCACATTGAAAATTTCTCAGTTTTAATTAAAAAAATTTTTATTTTGTTTATTTATTTTGAGAGAGAGAGAGAGTGACAGAGAGACAGTGTGAGCAGGGGAGGGGTAGAGAGAGAGAGAGGGAGACACAGAATCCAAAGTAGGCTCCAGGCTCTGAGCTGTCAGCACAGATCCAACCCGGAGCTCGAACCCACAAGCTGTGAGATCATGACCTGAGCCAAAGTCGGACGCTTAACCAACTGAGCCACCCAGGTGCCTCTCAGTTTTAATTTTTTATACAGAGGATATAATATACACAAACAATAGCTTTTTGAGGTCCCCCATAATATGTGAAAGTGAAAAAGAGTTCTAAGACAAAAAAAATCACTGCTAGAACACTCAAATACATTAAAATTTTGATTTCCATATTCTATAGTCCATCCATCAATCAACATTTAAAAAAACATTTAACTGTGTTCAGAGTATATAATACTAAGGTGGAAACTAAGAAGTAGTTTTGTTGAGGTAACCAAATGTGTGTATGAGTGTGTGTATGCATTAATGAGCTACTGGCATGATAATACTAATAAATCACACCAAAACTAGTGGCATAAAGCAACATGCACACAAATCCATAGATTGGCTGGAAGGTTCTGCTGATCTTGGTTGGATTGACTCATGTACTGCAGTCAACTGTGGATTAATTGCACTGCTGGGACTGGGAATGCTTCAGATAGGATGCAGGGAGATGCAGCCCTTCCCTACATGTCTTATACTGTAAAAGAGTAGCCCAAGTATGTTCTCATGTTTATGGAACAGAGGTACAAGAATGGAAAGGCTAGGGCAAGCTAGGGGATATACTCAAGAATTTTCTAAGCTTTGCCTGATATCATGTCTGCTAACCTAGTTTCTGGCCAAAGCAAGTCACATGAACAAGCTCAGAGTCAAGGGCTGAAGCATAACACTCCATCCACAATGATAGAGATAGAATTGGGACCATAAGTACAAATGTCCTTATCTGGAGAAGGAAACATATCCAATCTAGGAGGCACAGAGAGTTCCCCAAAAATTCAATCCAAGGAGGACCACACCAAGACTTGTAGTAATTAAAATGGCAAAAAAAAAAAAAATAGTAATAAAGAAAAAAATTTAAAGCAGCAAAAGAATAGAAGCCAGTTACTTACAAAGGAATCCTTATAAGACTATCAGTGGATTTTTCAGCAGATGCTTTGCAGGCCAGAAGGGAATGGCATGGTATATTCAAAATACTAAAAGAGAAAAATCTGCAGCCAAGAATAATGTATCAAGCAAGGCTGTCATTCAGAATAGAAGGAAAGGTAAATAGTTTCTCAGACAAACAAAAAGTAAAGAAGTTCATGACCACTAATTCAGGCCTACAAGAAATATTAAATATTTTCTTTGAAGGAAAGGAAAGATTATAAGTGAGAGTACGATAAGTAAAAAACACAAAGGTAGTAAAAGTAAGCATTCCCATAAAAATCAGTTAAGGGATTCATAAAATAAAAGAATATTTTATTATTCATAAAATAAAAGATATGACATCATATACCTAAAAGGTGAAAAGGAGTAAAGAATGGGTTTAAACTTAAGTGACCTACTGGTCAATATAGACTGCTATATGCAGAGGATGTTATATACAAACCTAATGGTAACCACAAATCAAAAACAAGTAATAAATATGCAAAGAATAAAGAGAAAGGAATTCAAATATATCACTAAAGAAAGTCAACAAACCATTAAAGAAAGCAAGAAAAGAAAGGATCAGAGAAAATATATAGAAACAACCACAAAGCAAATAATGAAGTGACAAAAACTACATATCTATCAGTAATTTCTTTGAATGTAAATGGACTAAATACTCCAATCAAAAGACATTGGATGAGTTACAGAGTGGAGAAAAAAACAAGGCCCATCTATATGCTGCCTATAAGAGACTCATTTCAGACTGAAAGACACCTGCAGATTGAAAGTGAGGGGCTGGGGGCACTTGGACGACTCAGTCAGTTGAGTGTCCAACTCTTGGTTTCAGCTTTGGTCATGGTTCTAGGGTCATGGGATTAAGCCCCGCATTGGGGAGCTCCACATTGAGCATTGAGCCTGCTCGGTATTCTCTCTCTCACTCTCTCTCTGTCTCCCTCTGCCCCTCTCCCCTGCCTGTGCTCTCTCTCTCTGTCTAAAAAAACTTTTTATTTTAAAGGAAGAAAACGAGTGAGGGGATGAAGAAATATTTATCATGAAAAAGGATGCCAAAAGAAAGCCAAGTAGCAATACTTATATTGGACAAAATAGTCTTTAAAACAAAGACTATAACAATAATAAGAGATGAAGAAGGACAGTGCATAATAAATAAGGGGGGCAATCCAAAAAAAAGGATATAACAATTGTAAATATTGATGTGTTCAGTATGGGAGCACTCAAATACATAAAACAGTTAATAACATAAAATAAATAATCAATAGCAATACCATAGTAGTAGATGACTTTAACACCCCACTTACATCAATGGATAGATTATCCAAACAGAAAATCAACAAGAAAACAGCAGCTTCGAATGACACACTGGACCAGATGGATTTAACAGAAATATTCAGAACATTCCATCCTAAAATAGCAGAATACATATTCCTTTAAAGTACACATGGAACATTTTCCCAAAGAGATCACATAGTAGCCCATGAAACAAGTCTCATAAAATTAAAAAAGACTGAAGTCATACCATGCATCTTCCCAGACCATAATACTATGAAACTAAAAATCAACCACAAGAAAAAAATCAGAAAGTGCACAAATACATGGAGGTTAAACAAATTGCCATTAAACAATGAATGGGTCAACCAAGAAATAAAAGAAGAAATACAAAATTACATAAGAACAAATGAAAATGAAAACACAACAGTCCAAAATCTTTGAGATGCAACAAAAAACAGTTTTAAGAGGGAGGTGCCTGCCTGACTCAGTTGAGTGTCTGACTCTTGATTCAACTCAGATCATGATCTCAAAGTCTTGGGATCAGGTCCTGTTTTGGGCTCCACACTGAGCATGGAGCCTGCTTATGATTCACTCTTCCTGTGCCCCTCTCCCCTACTCATGCCCTCCCTCTCTCTCTCTCTGTAAAATAGTTTAAAAAAAGATTAAAAATCGTTTTAAGAGGGAAATTTATAGCAACACAGGTCTACCTCAAGAAGCAAGAAAAATCTCAAAAAAAAACAACCTAATCTTATACCTAAAGGAGCTAGAAAACAAACACAACCCAAACCCAGCTAAAGGTAGGAAATAATAAAGATTAAATAAATATACATATATTTATAAACATATATTTATAATAGGACCAGATGACTTCACAGGTGAGTTCTACCAAGCTTTTAAAGAAGATGGGGCTTAAGGAGTACACCTGTTGTGATGAGCACCAGATGTTGTATGGAAGTGTTGAATCACTCACTGTACTAGTACTGTCTACCTGAAACTAATATGACAGTGTGTGTTAACGAATTGCAATTTAACTTAAAAGTTTTAAAAAAGGAAAAATTAATACCTATACATCTTAAACTATTTTTAAAAACAGAAGAGAAAGGAAAACTTCTAAATTCATTCTGAGGCCAGTATCACCCTGATACCGAAACCAGATAAAGATGCTACAAAAAAAAAAAAAAAAAGACCCAAGGGAAATATCTCTCATGAATATAGATGCAAAAATCATCAACAAACTTTAGGAAACCAAATCCAATGATACATTTAAAAAATCATACACATGATCAAGTGAGATTTATTCATGGGACTTAAGGTTCAATATTCACAAAACAATGTGATACATCACATCAATGAGAGAAAGGATAAAAACCACATGGCTATTTCAATAAATGCAGAAAAAGCATTTGACAAAGTATAACATTCATTCATGATAAAAACTCTCTTCAATTTAGGTCTAGAGGCAACATATCTCAATATAATAAAGCCCTTTATGTGAAAAACCCACAGCCAACATCATACTCAATGCTGAAAAACTAACAGCTTTTCCCCTAAGGTTAAGAACAAGACAGGGATGTCCACTCTCACCACTTTTATTCAACATAGTACTGGAAGTCCTCACCACAGCAATCAGACAATGTAAAGAAATAAACGGCATCCAGACTGGTGAGGAAGAAGTAAAACTTCACTATTTGCAGATGACATAATACTATATATAGAAAACCCTAAAGACTGAAGCAGAAAACTACTAGAACTGAGAAGTGAATCCGGCAAAGTCACAGGATACAAAATCAATGTACAGAAATCTGTTGTATTCCTGTACACTAATAACAAAGCAACCAAAAGTGAAATTAAGAAAACAATTTCCACTTACCACTTAAGATTACACCAACACCAATAAAATACCTAGGAATAAACTTAATCAAAGAGGTGAAAGACCTGTACTTGGAAAACTATAAAACACTGATAGATTCAAGACACAGAGAAATGGAAACCCCATGCTTGTGGATTGGAGGAACAAATATTGTTAAAATGTCTGTCCTACCCAAAGCAATCTACAAGTTTAATACAATACCTATCAAAATACCAATGGCATTTCTCACAGAACAGAATAAATAATCCTAAAATTTGTATGGAACCACAAAAATCTTGAATAGCCAAAGCATTCTTGAAAAAGAAGAACAAAGCTGAGGTATCACAATTCCAGATTGCAAACTATGTTACAAAGTGGTAGTGATGAAAAGAGCATGGCACTGGTGTAAAAATAGACACATAGGTCAATAGAATGGAAGAGAAAACCCAGAAATAAACCCATAGCTATAGGGTGAATTAATCTTTGGCAAAGGAGGGATGAATATACAATGGGGGAGAGACCATTTCTCCAATAAATGGTGCTGGGAAAACTGTATAGCTACATGCAAAAGAATGAAACTGTGCCACTTTCTTTCACCATGGACAAAAATAAACTCACAATGGATTAAAGGCCTAAATATGAGACTTGAAACCATAAAAATCCTTGAAGAGATCATAGGCAATCTCTCTGACATGGGCCAAAGCAACATTTTTCTAGATATGTCTCTTGAAACAAGAGAAATAAATACAAAAATAAACTATTTGGATTACATCAAAATAAAAAGCTTCTGCATAGCAAAGGAAACTATCAATAAAACTAAAAGACCATACACTGAATGAGAGTATATTTGTAAATGACATATCTAATAAAGGGTTAGTGTCCAAAATATATAGAAAACTTATACAACTCAACCCCAAAAAAACAAATCAATTAAAAAATGGGAAGAATGTATGAACAGACATTTCTCCAAAGAAGACTTACAGATGGCCAACAGACACATGAAAAGATACTCAACATTACCCATCATCAGGGAAATGCAAATCAATATCACAATGAAATATCACCACATACCTGTCAGAATGTCTAAAATAAAAAACACAAGTGTTAGCTAGGATTTGGAGAAAAAGGAACCCTTGTGCTTTGCTGGTGGGAATGCAAACTGCTGCAGCATTGTGGAAGACAGTATGGAGGTTCCTCAAAAAATTAAAAATAGAACTACTCTGTGATCCAATAATGGTACTACTGAATGTTTACCCCCAAAATACTCTACTAATTCAAATGGTTACATTCACCCTTGTGTTCATTGCAGCAGTATTCAGAATAGCCAAACTATGAAACAGTCCTAGTGTCTACTGATAGATGAATGGATAAAGATGTGGTGTATACATACAATGGAATATTATTCAGCCATAAAAAGAATGAAATCTTGCCATTTGCAACAATGAGGATAGAGCTTAAGGAGTATAATGCTAAGTGAAATTAGTCAGGGAGAGAAAGATAAATAACATATAATCTCACTCATATGTGGAATTTAAGAAACAAAACAAATGAACAAAGGAAAAAAAATACAGAGACAAACTGAGAAGTGGAGTGTTAACTATAGAGAACAAACTGATGTTTACCAGAGGGGAAGTAGTGGGACAGGTGAAATAGGTGATGAGGATTGAAGAGTACACTTATGATGAAACAAAAACATATTTGTGGTGTATTTATTTATAAAGTATGACACTGTAACAATAGAAGAGATATAGTACATATCATTATTTTGAATTCTTTATTCCTCAAACTCATGAATTAGTCACCTTTAAAACGAGCAGTGGGCATGTGTTGTATGATAAATTTATGATAGCATTTTAATTTTATACAATTTCCTTTCAACTTTAAAATTATCTTCTCTTCAAAAATATTGAATTTTTAAAAAGAAATGTAATATCCATTTTCACTATGGTGAGATCTAAGGAAGAATTATTGATGTAGCATTATCAAAAATAATTTATAGAAATCATGAATCAATTATGAGAGACAATTTTGCTGTAAAAGAAATGTAAACAAAGCAATGCAATTTTAGATGGGAAATCCAATAGGTATCCCATTTTAGTGATGATGAAATGGTCCCTTCATGAAACTCTACCCTCTATCCTTGAGTCCTTTGTTCCTAGACTGGTGTCTAGACTCAGACTTGTTCTTCAGTCTTTGGGGATTTTTCACCCTAACTCATCTCCAATATCTTTGTTCACCGGTGAGAATCCTGAACGCCATGTCAAGTTTTCAACTTGTATTCACATCTTCTACATCCTCATTGGTACTTCTTGCTAAATATTTACTCTTTTCCTCTGTGCCTCCTCCTTTTATCACTTGCTTTGAAATCTTGTGTTTCTTACACACATTGACTTTATTAAGAGAAAGTCAGGATCATATTATTTATTTTTTCTGTATTTTTTCTGTATTTGATGTTGGGGTGGTCATTGCCAAACTCTAAAATGGTGTTTTCTCCATTTCTCCTGTTGGCTTTTGGGTTTGTTTGTTTTTTGGTTTTTTTAGTGTTTCATATGTGATTTTGGAATCATGCTACCCTAAATCCCTCCTGGTGCTTAGAAAATGGGATAAGTTGAAGGATTTATAGGTCGACTATAGTGTTAGTAGCTGCAATAGGTTACCTTTCCCTGGATGAACTTTCATTCATAAAAGACAGCTGGAAGGAAAGAGCAATGAATACCTAATGGTGGAATATGAAATTATTTGGAACCCATGTATGAATTTTTTCTTATTCATAACTACGCCATTTGCTGAATGGTTTCTATGTACCAGGTTTCAAACTACGTTGTCTCATTCAATTTTCACATCCTTTAGGCATTATCTGTATTTCACACATACAGCCACTGGGGCTAAAGTCAAAGGTCAGCCTAAGGTCATGGTGCTAATGAGAAGCAGAATTTGGGGCTTCAGGGATTGCAAGGTGATTTCAAAGCTTCTCCTTTAAGGGGGCTTTCTTGGAATCCTCAAGAGCACACAGAACAAACTGAGCACTGGACTTCAAGAAAGAGATGCTCTGCGTGATCCTCACATCAGAATATTTCTTTTTTCTGTAAGTCTGATTCTGTTCCCTTCTACAAAATTTAGACACTTTACCCTCTCATTCTTCCCATGCTGGCTACTCTTGCCTGTAGATTCATGCTCTCTTACTTTTGTGACTTTGTCTGCCTTTCTCCTCACCTTGCCTTCTCCTTTCCTTCTATTCCTCTCTTTATCCCCTCCCTATATCTCTATTCTAGGGAATTTTTGTTTGCATTTACATTATCCTATCACAAAATAATACCTTCCTATTTGTCTCTAGACCTAAATATTAAAAAATCAGTCATGATTTTGACGCTTTGGACAAAATTATGATTTGAGTCTAGTGGTACCACTTTATACAGAGTAAAGAATCCTTTGTAATGTAAGAAATCACCACCTAGTTCTTGGTGGTGTTTAATGTTTCAAAACATTAAGATTTCTTTCAGTCATCTATTTGATGGGAATAAAAACATGGAGTTAAAATGTAAGTTTTGTTTGTTTTTTTGTTCTACTCCATACTCAGCATGCTTTAAACCAAATTCATTACCTCCCCCCCACCAATATCCTTCCCTCATCCTGTATGGATGGCATCACTAGCTTCATATTTGCTTAGATTAAAAGCAGTAGTTTTTGCCACTTTCTCCTGTCTCTCTCTCACACATCGGAGGCTCTCTTTCCCAAACTTTTGTCTTCCTTTTGTTTTTCTCTCCCATCACTGCTGCTCTATCTTGGTTCGGCATTATTATTTCTCTCTTTAACTATAATTATAGTTATCTAACTTACCTCTCTGTTCAAATGCTTGTTGTTGTTTTCCAAAATACTCTCTATAGTTGTCCATTTTTTAAAGGAGCCTGGCTGAAACGTATCATTCCCTTGCAGATAGACTTCCAGTAGTTCACTATTGCCTACACAACAGTTAAAATCTAAACTTGGTGGTGACTTACCAGACTTTTTCTAACCATGTCCCCCTCTGCCTTCCCAGTCTCAGCTTCCCTTTTATTCCTTATATACCATGTCCTTTGGCTTAGGTTTACCTTTTCCACAATCCCAGCAAGCACATTTCTTTCTCTGGCTCTCCATCACTCAGCTAACTGTAATACCCCAGGATACCCATAAGCACAAAGAAGGGTAGAGAACTAATGAGATAAGAAGTGAGAAGCTCCATAGGTAGGACCTTAAGCCAGAACAGTGATCAGCAGTACTTTCATTATATAATGTTTGCGAATAAAATTGGGAACTCCCAAGAATGAACTAGGCCTAAGATTCCTCACTTAAATGATATCCCATGTGTTTGAGCTTGAGAAATTTGCCAGCCCTGGCCAGCCGTTTCTCTCTGTGATCTGACCTCTACCCTTGTGCCCACCACCAGTTCGCATCAGGGTTATTCCACCATGGCTACCAGCCGAAGTCCTGCTTTAAGCCAGAGGTTAAGTTGCTCTCCATTCCCCCTTCCTCCCCATCATGTGGCTGGGCTCCACCCTTCACATCAGAACTCACAGATGTCTCTACTCACAAAGACTGAGCCCAAGTTTTTTAAGCTTGCAGAGGACATTTGGTTTAATAAGATACTTAAATAAATTCCCTGTGACTTGAAACTTCTCTTTGTTAAAGTTATCCTTCACTAGTGCCTTTAAGGCTAACTCCTTATCGCTTCTCCTTCCACTGCCTCTGCTTGAAACGAGGGCCCTATCTATGGCAAAGTAATTGCAGAAACCGAATTCAGCACTGAAACATCTCCCTGCTTTCCTCCCCAGCAGCCTTTCTGTCTAGATAATTGTGGCAGAACTTGCTGAATGATATAGAGGAAATTGTATAGAAGACGCTATTGCAACAATTGTGCTTCAGATGCTTGTCAAACCTGGGCATGTTGTTATTCCTTTGTGCTGATTTCTGCTTTTATATATATTTTGGTAATTCGAATAGAAATTTGTTTAGGGATGCTTACGCCTCCTGAATGTCAGATGTTTCCTTATTCGTGGACATGATATAAAATTAAAAATGCCATTTTTTTCTTTACACCTCCATAACAAACCAATTATCTATCTTAATTTTATTTTTTTTGTCAAAAAGTGAGAACATGCTATTTTTAGTCACAGGGAGGACTGTAAAAGTCTATGCTAATGAATATTCTAGTTCAAGTCTTGCCTTCCATTTTTGAAGGTTTTTTTCATTGTCAAGGGAATTATTCTTGTTTTGAGTCCTGTAAGCCATTTTGACAACATTCTTTAATGGCATTTTTACTATTTTATTATAATTTTTTACTCTTATGGATATGGGGCTTTAAAGGCAGGGGTGATGGTAACATCCTTTGCCTTAGGGTCTAGCACACTGTCAGATAGAGCTAATGCATCAAACAAACGGCGTAACTCATTTATCTTTACATCCACGAAGCCATGCACATAACTCCCAACAGATGGTGGTCTTTAAGAATTGTGAGTGGATTGATGAATCAAAGACTTCTAAATAAAAGTATTTTGGGGGCTTAGGTGATAATGAATGCCATGAAATTACACTAGCAATCGCTGCCATCTTTTTAGCAATAGACTAAGAGCTTTGCATACAGTCTGACTTTAATCAAAACCTAATCTTGGGGCGCCTGGGTGGCTCAGTTGGTTAAGCGGCCAACTTCAGCTCAGGTCATGATCTCATGGTCTGTGAGTCCGAGCCCCGCATCAGGCTCTGTGCTGACAGCTCAGAGCCTGGAGCCTGCTTCGGATTCTGTGTCTCTGCCCTTCCCCTGCTCATGCGCTGTCTCTATGTCTCTCAAAAATAAATAAACGTTAAAAAAAAAAAAAAACAACCCCATCCTAACACTATTTCTCAGCTATGATGGGTCCTTATCTTACCGTTGAAAACTAAGACTTAGAAGAGCTAAATAACTTCCCTAAGTCATCAACTATCATAAAGAAGAGGCCTTCATCCCACCATTACATGAACTGAAAGGTCATATTCTTAATTCAAGGGTTACATTGAATACATTGCTTCTCAATATACTTTATGAATGAAAAGTACAATTAAAGTTTTAAATAAGTAGCCTAATATATTGATCTAACATGGGTAGTTAAATGACAGCTCTTACTCAGGTATGCTCTTCTTTGGCACAGAGATCCACTTTTCTATATCTCTGTTCTCCTTTCCCCATCCCTGTCTTCTTAATCTAGGCTTAAGTAGATATAATCTTTTCTAACCAAAGTTTTGACAAGGCTGTGTAATGTCTATTCGAGATTCTATAATTGCATAAGCTGCATCTGTATATTATGCTTTATGTTTTCATGAATAGGGAAAGCAATGCTTGTTTCTAAAAATTCAGAGGAATATATTTATTGGTTCTTTAATGGTCTGCCATACAGATGATCATTGCTTACTTAGCATCTTTTCTATTCAATCTATTATTGGGATATTTAGATAATTTCCAGTGTGATAAATCAATGTTGAAAATAACATCCTCATGTATAATTTTTGCATCTAATTATTTTCTTAGTAGTGGAATCACTTAGAGAATACAAATTCTTGTGAATAGTTCTACATAGCTATTTCCAAGTTGCTTTCAGAAAAGGGTGTGCAATTTACATATTTACAGTCACATCATCAGTTGGTAAAAAGCATGGATTTTACAATACTGGTACTACTACCAGCAGTAGGTTTGCTACTTTGATAGGCAACAAATGACATTTAGGTTACTTTATTCCTGTAAAAGCAGAACAATTATTCATATGTTTAATGACATATATATATATATTTTTTTAAGCTATCATTTCATATCTTTGTGACATTTTCATCGGGCCTTTAATGTCTTTTATACTGATCTATAAGAGCTCTTTATATTTAAAAATGCTATTCCTGGGGCACATGGATGGCTCAGTCTGTTGGGCATCTGACTTTGGTTCAGTCGTGATCTCGTGGTTCATAACATCAAGCCCCATGCTGGGCTCTGCACTGACAGCTCAGAGCCTGGAGCCTGCTTCAGATTCTGTGTCTCCCTCTGTCTCTGCCCCTTCCTGACTCATGCTTTGTCTGTCTGTCTGTCTCTCTAGAATAAATTTAAAGAAATTAAAAAAAATTTTTAATAAAATGCTATTCCTTTTTTGTATCTGGTATATTCTCCTGGGTCTTTTTCTCAAGTTTCCAGATGATTACAGTGGACCCATTTCTACTCTCTGAAATTCATCTCCCTTCCAGTTTTCCTCTTTTCCTGTACCTTAGTTTTTGCTTATATTAATTTTGCTCTTGCCTTCCCAGTCTAAACTTCAGCATATTTATTTCATCTGTTTATAGCATAGATAGGAATAGGACATATTTTATTACTTCCATGCAAACATGACCTCAGTTTTTGTCAGTAACATTTCACACAAGACAGTGCTTAATTAATTCAGATTATGTTTTAAAGTTTATTTATTTATTTTGACAGAGAGAGAGAAAGCACACATGTGCATGTGAGTGGAGGAGGGGCAGAGAGAGAAAGAGAGAGAGAATCCCAAACAGGCTCCATGCTGTCAGCATAAAGCCAGACATAGGGCTTGATCTCACGAAGCATGAGATCATGACCTGAGCCAAAACCGAGAGTCAGACGCTTAACTGACTGAGCCACCCAGGCATCCTATTAATTCAGATTATATTTCTTATAGATTTATATTATTTAAATTATTGGAAACAAGAAGAACTCATGTTTACTTTCTTCTGTAACACCAAGAGCTATGCCCTTACCATTATTTTTTTTTAATTTCACAGAAATATAATGAATTAGGAATAACTATTCCTTTTTTTTCTTCAGATGTAAACGCTGAGTCTCAGAATTTTAAATAGCTTTCTGAGGCCTACAGGACTCCCATGGAAGTTATCTGTTGTCTTTCTCATATTCCCTTTATGCCCTGCAAATGAGCAAAAGGCCAACTTTCTAATTAATATTGTAAAAGAAGATTGTTCAAAGTATACTTAAATTACTTTAGACCTACAAGTTTCTTTAGTTTCTGAGCATTTTTTAAAATACATTTTTTTCATAGAATGATGTTTAATACAAATATTTTACAGGTCAAATTAAGTCAGTCAAGAAATTTTAAAATATTGTAGTTTTGGGTGTTTGCTATATTTGGAAATATTAAGATTAATTTACTTGGAAATATTCTGAATTCCAACTGAGTGGCTATAATCTTTTTGCCTAAATTAGTGAGCTCTGTCTCTGCCCCATGACTGAGTAGGAAGCTCTGTCAAAGCAGTGGTTGAAATGTAAGGAAGCCAAATATATTTTTGGAGGAGGATTAAATTCAAATTCTATCTCCCAAGCTATTATAAAATAATTGAAAAGTCTGGGAAAATGCTTAATGGAATATGTCCTACACCCTTTGAGCTATATCCAATTTTTACTTAATTAGATGGCCTGGAGTCTACATTCCCCAGTAAATGGGAAGATGTTTCCTTGGCCTTTTCTCAATAACGTTTATTCTCTGGATTCACTAAGAGTGAAGCCTACCAGGATTTAATTTTTCTCCATCTCTGAACCCATTCTCCATGGAAAGGGCATTGAAAATAATCTATGGTATTCCTTAAACTCATTAGAGTCTTTTGAAACTATTTTCAATCACTTTGAGGCAGAGAACAATTGTATACACTCGAAGAACATTGCTGTATCAATAGAAATATATCATTTTAGTCCTATTTGGAAACAATCCTCTTTACTAAAATCTAGTACAGAATCCCTAAGGATAAAATAGAATTTCAGGTAAGATAAGAGTAGTTTTAGTTAAGTTAGTTGGAGTTTTAATAGCTCTTAGTCCTAGGCACGCAGACACACAAGCATTTTCTAATTTTCGATAATGAAGTTTGTTTATATCTAGCTGTTTTTTGTTGTAGTTGTTGTTGTTTTTACTGTTCTTGAAAGATGATATGTTTCCTTAGAAAGCTGATAAAAGGATACAAATGAGATCCTAATTTTAGAAATACATTTGATTTTTATTGGGTTATTCTGTGAAATGTAAGTTTGTTTATTCCATATGTTTTAATACTTATTCTCTCCTTTAATACTGAAATACAATGCTATATGAAAAGACTTAAATGGTTCACATTATTTCTCTTTTCTCCTTAATACATCCAAATGATGCTATATCTTAGCATCCATGTAAATGATGGTTATAACTTATAAAATATTTTATAATTAAAGTCTCTCCAAGAACAAAATAAAACACCCCATTAGATTTTATGAAAATATAAAGTGAAGCTAATAAAGTTCACAGATTGGGTCTGGATAAATGCCCATAAAACCATGGCAGTTAATTATGGTTCAAATGCTTGTGTTCTGGTGCCAAATATACCTCATTCTAATCTTAACTTCTTTTATTAATCAACACATGCCCATCATATGTCAGGAACATTTTGACCCTCTCATAATTAGGACCTATGAGACTTTAAAGCTTTGGGTTTTAATCTGAAAAGCTATATCAAAGTGCCCACCTGGGTAGCTTTCTGCATTCAGTTTTGTTCCCAAAGTCTATTTCCTATGCACCAGATAGAAAGAAGTTTACAAGTATAAATCAGACCAAAGCCCCTCCTTCCTTCAAAGTTCTTCCAAGAGATTGCAGCTCAATGTAATAAGTTTTGGCCTATTGAGCCACATATGATGCTGATTCTTCCCATAGCTCAGCCTTCTTTTCCAGCCACTCCTTTTGATTCACTCTTCTCTAGACGCACTGACGTTCTGGCTCTTCTGCCAAACATACCAAACTTCAGTCTATTCCTGGCCCTTTACACTTGCTGATGGACCTGCTTTTTTATCTACAGATAGCTCACTCCTTTTCTTCATTTAAGTTTCTGCTCCAGTAATACCTCCTTCAGGATGCTTTTCCTAACAACTACACTGAAAACAGCTCCTGCTTCTCCACCATACCTTTCCCCTTCCCTTGCTTATTCTTCTTCACACTAGTTACTACCAGAAGTTATAATATTATTTATTTCTTTACTTACTTATTGCTAGCTTCTCTCACTAGAATGCAAGCACTCTGAGGCAGGATCTTGATAACCACTATATGTCCAGAACCTAGAACAGTGCATGGCATAGGCTCTCCGAAGGTATCAGGTGAATGGATGAATCATTCAATTTGAAATAAAATGAACAATGTTTCACTGTCCTGAATCCTAAGTTGGTATTCTGGACCCTGTTTCTTATCACTTCTTTAGAATGCTGTCTCTCCTAACTAAACCGTCAGTGTGCCCTTTTTCAATCTCTACCTCTTTTTTTTTTTTATAATAGTTTATTTTCAAATTGGTTTACATATAACACCCAGTGTTCATCCCAACCTGTTCCCTTTTTAATGCCCATCACCCCCTCTCCCCCCTCCCTCATCCCCCTTACCCTCAGTTTTTTCTTAGTCTTTGAGAGTCTCTTATGTTTTATCTCCCTCCCTCTCTGTGTCTTTTTTTCCTTTCCCCTCTTCCCCTCCCCCTGGTTTTTGCTTAGTCTCACAAAGTCCACCTATTCGTGGAAACATATGGTATCTGTCTTTTTCTGACTGACTTATTTCACTTAACATAATACCCTCCAGTTCCATCCATGTTGCTACACATGGCCAGATTTCATTTTTTCTCATTGCCACGTAGTAGTCCATTGTATATAAGTACCATAACGTCTTTATCCATTCGTCAGTTGATGGGCACTTGGTCTCTTTCCATGATTTGGCTATTGTCGAAAGTGCTGCTATGAACATTGGGGTACACGTGCTCCTATGCATCAGCATTCCTGTGTCTCTTGGGTAGATTCCTAGCAGGGCTATTGCTGGGTCATAGGGTAGCTCTATTTTCATTTTTTTGAAGAACCTCCACACCGTTTTCCAGAGTGGCTGCACCAGTTTGCATTCCCACCAACAGTGTAGGAGGGTGCCTACTTCTCCACATCCTCGCCAGCATCTATAGTTTCCTGATTTGTTCATTTTAGCCACTCTGACTGGTGTGAGGTGGTATCTCAGTGTAGTTTTGATTTGTATTTCCCTGATGATGAGTGACATTGAGCATCGTTTCATGTGTCTGTTGGCCATCTGAATGTCCCCTTTGGAGAAGTGTCTACCTCTTTATAATAAACTTCTTTTTCATTATCAGCTTCAATTATAATCCTGTTTCCAGAACTTACTTTTTAAATGATATATTTATAAAATTCTTGTTTTCTCAACTTTAAAGTGGAGATAGTATGAAAAATTACCTCAGGGCTACTGTGAAAATTTATCGTGGATATTTCTTTGTTCTTATATTACTCAACTGCTCAACAGTATTTGGTATACTACATTCTTATTGAAAACTTTCTTCCCTTAACTTTGACTTTAAACTACCCCCTCGATTTTCTTTCCATTTATTCACCCCCTCCATCTCTATTTCTGTCCAAATTCTAATGTTAGTATGTCCCAAAGCTTACTTTGGCTCTCTTCTGTTTTATTTTCCCTCTTCCTCCCCCTCACCATTTCTCCCTTACTTTCCTTCTCCCCTTCCTCTTCTCTCCAATGTCATTCTTTAGTAATTTAAACCACTTTCATTCTTTAAATAACTTCTATTTCCCAATATGCTCCAAACAGTTATCTCTTTTGTTTACTTTAGATTAATAAATCCAACTGCTGACTTGATATACGCATCAAGTAGATGCTCTTAGATATATGCATCATTCTACTTATTCAAAATTAGATGTATATTTTGCTTTACTTGCTCAAAACAGTTTTGATTCCTCCCTTTCCTCTACCAGTTATTTCCCTCTATTTTCTATTAGTAAATGACACCAGCATGCTTTGAGTTGCTCAAACCAAAAATCTAGGTTTTACTCTTGATACCAGTCTGCTTTTCATTACCCACACCAATTGAGAAGCAAGATTTGTATGTTACACCTCCAAATTATATCTTCAACCATCCATCTACTTTTCTTCATCTCTTTCCACCCTGCTGGACAGTGAGTCTTCAAATTGGTCCCTCTATGTCCATTATTTTTTATTAAAAAATAGTTTAAAGTTTATTTATTTTTGAGAGAGAGAGAAACAGAGCACGAGCAAGGGAGGGGCAGAGAGAGAGGGAGACACAGAATTTGAAGCAGGTTCCAGGTACCCAGCTGTCAGCACAGAGCCCAACATGGAGTGTGAACTCACGAAGCATAAGTTCATAACCTGAGCCAAAGTTGGAGGCTTAACCGACAGCCACCCAGGCGTCCCTTTCTATGTCCACTATTGAACCAACTTCCAAATCTACTTTCTACCATGCGGCCAGAGCTTTAACTTTTAATCCTGTTACTTTCTTGCTTAAAAACATTTCGGTAGTTTCTCATTATAAGTGCAATAATACCAATTTTCTCAATGTGGCTACTAGACCCTTCACAGCCTGGCCTTCCTTTTCTTCCTTTTCTAATCCATGTCTTACCATTTTCTCCTGGCTAATCATGCTCCAGTCTCTTTCATCTCCCTTCTTTTCTCAGACAAACCAGACTGTTAATTTTCTTTCAGACTAGTTTTACCTGCTCTTCCCTTTGCCTGAGACATTTTTTTTTCTATAACTTCAGATGGCTGGGTCCTTTTCATCCTGATTTTAGCCTAAATTTCATCTTCTCAAGAGGTCTTTCAACCTAGTCTGCACCCTCTACATCCAAATTCTTCTGTTATATCTCCCAACTTATTTCTTGCATTCCAATTGCACAATCTGAATTTTGTTTATTTATTACTGGTTACCTTGTTCATTATACATATTCTCTGTAATCCTTATATCCAGGAAGCCAGAAAACATGTCTGTTTTGTTCACCATTGTGTCCCTGATGCTTAGAACATTGCCTAGATCATTCATTCGGATAATGAATGAAAGAAATGAGATAATACATATAAGAGAGAGATGCTTTTAGAAGCTGTCTCAAGAGGAGGGGAAGAAATGAATACTATTATATATACTATATATACTAATATACTATTATTATAGTCTTCAGCCCTGGTAAATGTGAATTGAGAGACAAGCATTTATACGTTAATTCACATATTTATTCAGTTTTGTTGAGTACCTATTATGGTCTCATGTCTACTTTGACTCTGTGAAATGTAAAAATGACTCAATTCATCCCTAACTTCCAAGGTCATGTTAAGATGACTTAATAAATCACAAACTTCAGGGGTGCCTGGGTGGCTCAGTTGGTTAAGCATCTGACTTCAGCTCAGGTTATGATCTCATAGCTCATAAGTTTGAGCCCCACATCGGGCTCTATGCTGACAACTCAGAGCCTGGAGCTTGCTTCAGATTCTGTGTCTCCCTCTCTCTCTCTGCTCCTGCCCCGCTCGGACTCTGTCTCTCTCTCAAAAATAAACATTAAAAAAATATATCACAAACTTCATAACACTAGATGATTAATGCACACAATAAAACATACAATAAAGTGCAGGGTCGGGGGGAAATGTGTTTCCCAGGAATGATATCTGGCATGAGCTTTAAAGACTAGGTAAAATGGAAAGGTTCTTGTGATGAACTTTTCAGCTAATTCAGTAGATGTTTTAAGGAAGCTTCTCTCCCAGTATGCTCTTTTACTCCCCCAGTATTCTCCTTTTTGGGATGATCATAGGACCCATCACCCAAGTGAGAAATCAATCTACTCTTAGACAATGGCCAGACTGAGTTGACTTCTGTGTCCATTTAAGTAATTCCCTTTCTTTATATTTCTTTTGTTACTGCTTTTTTTTCAGCACTTGCTTCTCCAGTCAACTCTCCACTTTACTGTCACAGTAATTTTTCTAAAACAGAGACTTAATATGTCACTGTACCACTTAAAATTCTTCACCGTTGATTTCTTTTCTGTTTGTGTGTGTGTTATGGCTTAGTTTGATGTCCGTTTATACTCGTGTTATACTACTTCCTGTAATAGTAGGTCTTTTTACGCTGTCTTTTTCATTGCTCTCTTCCTATGGAATCTTTGGTTTTCATGCCTGAATTTTTAGTACCTACCACAGTCCATGGTGCATACCAGGTCTCCTAGGGAAACCTTTGCCTTCCACTCTAATAAGTGGTGCTCCCTACCCTCATCTCTCTCTCTCACACATTATGATGCTTTATGATTATCATAGACCCTAGCATCTTGGAAACTATTTCTTATTAATGTTTACTTATATAAGCTAGACTGGCGAGGTGCAATTATGAAATAGCATTCATTTCTTCCCTCCCAAATCCTGAAACACTGTAGGTTCTTTCTGCTCTGTCTCAGAGAGATTCCTCAGACAAATCTCACAGCTTTTCCCATCTCACTTACACATTAGAATAGTCTCATTTTAATTGTCAAAAACCCCAGCAAAATATTAATTTAAATTTCATTTGTTTGTCCAGTTCAAAAATTCTCCCATTTTTTCAGTTCAGATCAGAGCTTCGCTCACAGCTGTGTGCTTTGAAGGGGTAGAATTAGGATGAGAGCCTGCTCTTTTTGCCATCTATACTTAATTTGCTGTTATACTTTCCTTCTCTTCTCAGTGCACTGCTTTGGCTTTGTTAGGACTACAGTGGGATCATTGTCATTCTCTCTTGTCTGTCATACCCTAAAGCTGGCTCTTTCTCTGAGGTGTAGGTATGTATTCTATACTAGTTCCCAGAGTTACCCCATAGAACTAAGCATTGGTTACCCACAGTTGTAGCTGGCTGGCCCATACTTTGATGACTGCCTTCTTTTCCTTGTCATCTTTCCTCACTCTTCTACCAGTGTTCTCTACACTTAGGCAATAAGCTACTTAGTCACATTATTTGTCTCTGTAAGGCAAAGGTTCATTAACCTTTTCTGTAAAAGGCAAAATTATAAATATTTCAGGCTTTGTGGATTATGTCATCTCTGTATCAACCACTCAACTCTGCCACTGTAAGCCCCAGAACAGCCATAGATAATGTGTGAACAAGTGAATGTGCCTGTGTTAAAAATTGTCAGAGAAGTGATAAAACCACTTGCTATAATGGTAAATTTGTCATTTTCTTTCTATAAGTCTATCAATTTTTGCTGTATATGTTATTTTATTGGACTTGTTGAAATTGAGAACTGTAATATCTTCTTGCTGAACTAAGCCTCTTTTCATAGTGTACCATCCCTTTCTATTTCTAATGATGCTTTCTGTCTTAAAATCTGTATTAGCTGATAAATAGCGACCCCCGCTTTATTGTGCCTAATATCAGCTTGATATATAAAAGGTAATCTTCTGTCCTTTTACATTCAGCTTTTCTATATCCTTCTGTATTATATATATGTTATGGACTAAATGTTTGTGTTGCTCCCAAATCCATAATTGAAGCTCTAACCCTCAGTGTAAGGGTATTTGGAGATGATACTTTGAGAGTAATTAGGTTTAAATGAGATCATGAGGATGTGGCCTTTATGAATGGGAGTAATATCTTTGTAAGAAGAGGAAGAGAGACTGGAGCTCTCTCTCTCTCTCTCTCTCTCTCTCTCCTATATGAGGATACAGCAAGAAAGCAGCTACCTGCAAGTCTGAAAGACAGACTTCACCAGGGAGCCAAATCTGGCAGCACTTTGATCTTAGACTTAGGCTCTAGAACTGTAACGTATAAATGTCTATTGTATATACCACCCAGCCTATGCATCCTTAGCTGACTAAGACAGTGTGCCTCTTATACACTACACATAATTGAGTGAAAAATTGTTTTAAATTCTCTGTAGTTTACTTGGCAAGACTTTTTAAAAATTTATTTTGATTACTGGAATACTTGTACATGTTTCTATCATTTTATTTTGTGATTGTCATTTTATTCCACTTCTTTACGTTTCTTTTATCTTGCCTCTATAATCTTATGATAAGCTACCTTTTTTTCTTAATCATTTTTCTTGTTCTGTTTTATAACTGTATATATATTCTCTTTCTAAATAGTTATTTTTGAAATATTATCATACATATCTGAGTCTAAATATTATCAAAATCCTTCTCCCAAAGACACTTATGCCCTGCCATATATAGACTCCAATCATCCTATCCTGACTTATGTGGTATTACTGTCCATTATTCTTTCTTTTTTAATTTACAGATTAGATATTGTTTTCCTTTTGTTTCTTAATTCAGAGAGTGTTTATTGAAAATTATTTGGATTTTGGCCCGTCATTTTGTTCATCATTTCCTCTTGTATCTCATACTTCTTTTTGCTCTCATTTATTTCTACCTGGAGGACATCTTGGTAGGTCTTTATTTGTAGACTGTTGATAGTAAACAGTCTCAGTTTTAGACTATTTTATTCCAAATAATAGTTTCACAGGTTCACAGTTCTAGGTCAATTTATTCTTTTGATATTCCAATGATATCATTCAGTGGTCTTCTGATCCTGGATAAGTAATTTAATCTCCCTAAAACTCAATTTCAGTGATTCGATTAAAATAATCCAAACATAACCAGGGCCTATTTATTCTGGGTCCTCTGGACAAAGAGTTTGCTAAGTCCCAGGTCTCTCTTCCTGTCAGTAGGAGCAGATACTCTGGGGACTGATGACAGGAGAGGCTGAGTATTTCAGGCCTCAAGATTTCTAGGGCCCGGGAGCTAGCTTTCCAGACAACTTCTAAAAACTGCTGGTAGCCCAAATCAGACTGCACTTAAAACACAGTCTGATGATTTCCCCGACCCAACTGCTATATCATACATACTCTGTTAAAGGTAAAGAGTACAGAATCACACCAGGAGTTCAGCAGGGAATCCTGCTTGACAAGCCTTACTAGGAGGTGATGAGCATATGGGAACCCATGCCTTCTTTGTGCTGCCTCTGGTCTTTTACATTTTTCCCTTCCCCCAATAAAGCTTACTACTTAGCCAATGCTGTATGGTTTTGCACGACTCGTTGGAAACACTAGTACATGAAAAGTAGTCTACTGGCACAACAGATTCCTAATTTACATCATGGTAGTACCAATGCCATTTATTTGGTGTAAAAGTTAAATGGCATGATACATATTAAGTACTTGGTACATAGAAATAACTCAATATTTGTTGGGTGATAATTTTTGTTATCAAAAATATGAAAGATCCTTTTACTGACTCCTCTTAAAACTGTTTCTTCTTGGGAAATACAAATCAAAACCACACTGGTATACAAATCACCTCACACCTGTCAGAGTGGCTAAAATGAACAAATCAGGAAACTAGAGATGTTGGTGAGGATGCGGAGAAATAGGCACCCTCTTGCACTGTTGGTGGGAATGCAAACTAGTGCAGCCACTCTGGAAAATGGTGTGGAGGTTCCTCAAAAAAATGAAAATAGAACTACCTTATGACCCAGCAATAGCACTGCTGGGAATCTACCCAAGAGATACAGGACTGCTGATGCATAGGGGCACATGTACCCCGATGTTCATAGCAGCACTTTCGACAATAGCCAAAGCATGGAAAGAGACTAAGTGTCCATCAACTGACGAATGGATAAAGAAGATGTGGTATGTATGTATATATATACATACACAATGGAATACTATGCAGCAATGAGAAAAAATGAAATCTGGCCATGTGTAACAACATGGATGGAACTGGAGGGTATTATGCTAAGTGAAATAAGTCAGGCAGAGAAAGACAGATACCATATGTTTCCATGCATAGGTGGATTTTAAAAGACCTAGCAGAAAACCATGGGGGAGGGGAAGAGGGGGAAAAAAAGCCACAGAGAAGGCGGGAAACAAAATATAAGAGACTCTTAAATACTAGATTATTGACAATTTCTTATACATATGATTCTGTAAGTACAAAGTATGCTATTTATATGTTGCATAAAAATATAAATATTCTTTCTAAAAAAAACACAATTGTTTCTTCTTTAATCATATATGGGAGTTCTATCCAAGGTGAATTTCTTTCTCCCCACATATTCATATGTTGCCTATAAACAATCACTGGTTTATTAGAGGAAAAACGAAAATCAACAATAGTTTCTAGACACCAGAGTCTGCTAACACTCTGCGGGATGAAAACACTTGATTAAGAATTAATCTCTAATATTAATTATGAAATGCTTCAACAAACACAAAATGTGTAATAATTGTTTACTGTTTTTTTCATTTGAGAGTGCACCCACATCACGGAAGCAGAAAGAATCTGAAATTAATTAGCAATTGATCATGACAGCATGTCATCCTATACAATTTATACAACACCTGCCCTGATTATTTTTGAATCCATGAAGGAGAACAAGCTTAGCTAACTGGCATTTGACAAACAAGCAACCTAATTAAAAGGCTATCAGGGACAGCAAATGGAACAAAAACTAATCAGAAAAATACTGTTTGCTTAAAGTTGACAGATTACTACAAGACAAAAATACTGGTGCATAAAATAACTTTATCTTTCAAACATTTATTGTAGGGATAGCTTTTGGTGGAGGGCTCAGCTCAGCAAATTTACCTATTCTTTTTAGTTGTTTGGGGATACATATGGAAGACCAGATGTCATTGCTGTCTCCAGTAAATTTATAGGGTATCAGGGAGACATGACAGAATATTAAGCAATTAAAGATGTTATAGGAATATCATGGTTGTTCAAGAAAACTTACAGTATTGACAGCTCTTAAGATGTCTTTTAAAAAAGGGTAGGAAAGATAAATAGAAAGTAGATGGCAACTGTATGTCAGAGTCCTTGTGCATTTTTGTGATAGATATCTGATCTTTGTGTGAGGATGTGGGTGGGGCAGAGAAAGCCAGAAAGCCATAATCTTATCAGAGGTTTCAAACCTTCCATATATATATATATATATATATATATATACATATACACACATATACATATATATATATAATTAACTTTAATTTCCGCATAGGTAACATATGGTGTTAAACTAGTTTCAGGAATACAATGTAGCGATTCAACAACTCTATATATTATTCAGTGCTCATCAAGATAAGTGTGCTCTTAATCTCCTTCACCTATTTCACCCATCCCTCATCCACCTCCCTTCTGGTAACCACCAGTTTGTTCTCTATATTTAAGAGTCTGTCTTTTGGTTTGTCTCTCCCCTCCCCTTTTTTTCATTTGTTTCTTAAATTCCACATGAATGAAATAATATGGTATTTGTCTTTCTCTGACTGACTTATTTTGCTTAACGTCATACTCTCTAGCTCCACCCATGTCTTTGCAAATAGCAAGATTTCAATCTTTTTTGTTGGTGAATAATATTCCATTGTGTATATATATATATGTATATATATATGTGTGTATATATATACACACACACACACACACACACACACACACACACACACACACTATATCTTTCTTATTCGTTCATCCATCTATGGATATATGGGCTGCTTCCATAATTTGGCTATTGTAAATAATGCTGCAATAAATGTATGGGTTCATATATCCTTTCGAATAAGTGCTTTCATATTCTTTGGGTAAATACCCAGTAGTGAAGTTACTGGATTATAGAGTAGCTCTATTTTTAATTTTTTAAGGAACTTCCATACTGTCTTCCACCGTGCCTGTACCAGTTTGCATTCCCACCAACAGTGCTCAAAGGTTCTTTTTTCTCCACGTCATTATCAATACTTGTTTCTTGAGGTTTTTATTTTATCCATTCTGACAGGTGTGAGGTGATACCTCATTATGGTTTTGATCTGCATTTCCCTGATGATTACTGATGTTGAGCATCTTTTCATGTATATGTTGGTCATCTGTATGTCTTCTTTGGAGAAATGTCTGTTCATATCTTGTGACCAATTTTTAATTAGATTATTTGCTCTGTGTGTGTGTCCAGTTGTATAAGTTCTTTATATATTTTGTATATTAAACCTTTATTGGATGTGTCATTTGCAAATATCTTCTCCCATTCTGTAGCTTATCATTTAGTTTTGTTGATAGTTTCCTTTGCTGTGAAGAAGCTTTTTATTTTGATGTAATCTAAATAGTTCATTTTTGCTTTTGTTTCTCTTGCCTCAGGAAACATATCTAGAAAAAATGTTACAACTGATGTCAGAAATTACTGCCTGTGTTGTCTTCTAGGATTTTTTCGTTTGTTTTGTCTTAGGTCTCGTGTAAGTCCTTAATCCATTTTGAATTTCTTTTTGTGGATGATGTAAAAAAGTGGTCTAGTTTCATTCTTTTGCATGTAGCTACCTGTCCAGTTTTCCCAACATCATTTGTTGAAAGGACTGTTTTTTTCCCATTGCATATTCTTGCCTCTTTTGTCAGATTGATTGACCATGTAATAACGGATTTGTTTCTGGCTTCCTATCTATGTGCCAATACCACATTGTTTTAATTACTACAGCTTTGTAGTATAAATTGAAATCTGAAATTATGATATCTCCAGCTTTGCTTCCTTTTTTTCAAGATGACTTTGGCTGTTCAGGGTCTTTGTGTTTCTTCACAAATTTTGTTTGCTCTAGTTCTGTGAAAAATATTGTTGGTATTTTGATAAGGATTGCATTAAATTTGTAGATTGCTTTGGTCAGTATGAATATTTTAACATTATTTGTTCTTTCAACCCTCAAGCATGGAATATCTTTCCATTTGTTTGTGTCATCTTGAGTGTCTTATTCCTAGGTATTTTATTATTTTTGGTCCAATTGTAAATGGAATTGTTTTCTTACTTTCTCTGTTTTGCTGCTTTGTTATTAGTGTACAGACATGTGACAGATTTCTGTACATTGATTTTGAATTACTTCCAGGTTATTTTAATTTTTCTAATTGATAAAGCTCTTGATTCTGGTAATTTTCCCTATGAAATTCTTCTAAAGAATTTCTGGTAAACTAGTGTAAAACTTTAAGTTTATATATTTTACTAGGTGAAGACAAAGCCAGTTATTCAATATATTTATGCAATCCTGAAGTTTATATCCTGCTTAGGTTCTTGGACAACTGCTTCTTTATTTTGAGCAGCAGCAACATTCCCCAAAGCATCTTGTATCAAACAGAAATTAAGCCTCAGAAAAAATGAGAAAAACATCAAAAGAAATTTAATGTCCTCTATTGGCAAAAGAACAAACAGATAAATGGTAGATGTGCTACTTGACATCAATGGTATACTTTTTTTTAATAATAAAGAAAATGGATATTTACCTTTGTCTTTTATATCAAGATGAATTCTTTTCTGAAATAAAAGAATTCTTAGTAACCAATATCATCTATGTTTGAATAAGCCCATTGGTGGCAAGATCACCCCCTCTTGAAGAGGTTCATTCATTTTTATAGAAAATATATTGTAGAAGGTGGCCATGAAAGAAAATGAGTATATATGTTAATGTAAACAGCAGTATGAGGTGATAGCAGTGAGGAACAGACAAACTTGAATCTTTCTAAAAGCATGAAAATGCAGAGTTCATAACTATAAACTTGGGAGTTAAATGTTAACCATAAGTAAAAATCCAGAAAATATTATTATAGAGGTTCAGTAGTATGACAGTAAATTTAAGATTCTAAGCTTGGATCTAAATACTAGCCTTACAAATAAAGATAGAAGGGGCTTGCAGCATACATATGAAGGGGAAATTTTATAGTTGAAATTGAGAATAAGTACATATGAGTTAATAGTATGATTGTCTGACAAAAGTGATGAAGCAGTTAAAAATTTTCTCTCAAGAGATAATTTTCCTTCTTAGAGAAGACAGAAACATAACAGAATCTCTGTTTTCTTTATTATTCATCAAAATTATACCATTGACTTCAATATATCCCTCTATCCTTTTTCTCTATTTGCTTTGTTGTTAAACACATGCATCGTAGGGTGCATTAAAAGAAATGTAATATCTAGAAAGGGAACATAGTGGTTCCTCTGCTATCTGCTCTTATAGAATAATGTTCAAATCACGCTTGTGTATGGCATTCAATTTTGGAAACCAAATTATAAAAGCTACATGAACAAACTGTAAATATTTCAGAGAATGGTCAGGAATATGGAAGGACTTAAAATCTTGCTGTATAAAAGATGGTGGAAGGAATTCTAAGTATTTAATTTAAAAAGTGTAGATATTGGGGAAATATGGCATTAAATACATACAAATATGTTATATTCTGTCATGTGGGAAGCTATTTTGATTTGTTTGAATGACTCGCTGAATCAACAGTTGGAAGCTAAAAGGAGATAGTTTTTCCTCAATTTAAAAAATAAAATTCTTGGGCGACTGGGTGGCTCAGTCAGTTGAGTGTCTGACTTCAGCCTAGGTCATGATCTCACAGTTCATGAGTTAGAGTCCCATGTTTGGGCTCTGTGCTGACAGCTCAGACTGGAGCCTGCTTTGGATTCTGTGTCTCCCTCTCTCTCTCTGCCCCTCCCCTACTCATACTCTATCTCTCTCTCAGAAATAAATAAACATTAAAAAATTTTAAAAAAGAAATAAAATTCTAAAATTCTAAATCATATCTTTTATCAGTAGAGATGTTCAAACACTGAGCTGACCATAACTCCCCAATGATATTCTGGAGAATATTAAAGCATTAAAGTATGGTTATAGATGGCCAACAAGACACATGAAAAGATGCTCAACATCACTAATCATCAGGAAAGTACAAATCAAAACTACAATGAGATATCACCTCATACCTATCAGAATGGCTAAAATCAGCAACACAAAAAAGCACAGATATTGGTGAGGATATAGAGGAAGGGGAACCCTCTTGCACTCTTGGTGGGAATGCAAACTGGTGCAGCTACTCTGGAAAGCAGTATGGAAGTGCTTCAAAAAGTTAAAAATAAAACTACTCAATGTTCCAGCAATTGTACTACTAGGTATTTACCCAAAGGAATACAAAAATACTAATTTGAAGGAATATATGTACCCAAATGTTTATAGCAGTATTCTCTACAATAGCCAAATTATGGAAACAGCCCAGTGTCCACCGACTGATGATGAATAAGGAAATGTGGTTATACGTGTATTTCACTATGTTACTCAGCCATAGAAAAGAATGAAACCTGTTCATTTGCAATGACATGGATGGAGCTAGAGAGTATTATGCTAAGTTAAGTAAGTCAGAGAAATGCAAATACCATGTGATTTCACTTATATGTGGAATTTGAGAAACAAAGCAAATGAACATAGGGGAAAAAAGAGAGAGAGAAGCAAACCAAGAAAGAGACCCTTAACCATAGAGAACAAACTGATGGTTACCAGAAAGGAGGTGGTGGGGGAATGGGTGAAATAGGTGATAGGGATTAAGGAGTATGTTTGTGATGAGCACTGAGTGTTGTATGGATGTGTCGAATTACATATATTGTGCACCTGAAACTAATATTACACTGTATGCTAAGGAATTGGAATTTAAATAATAACTTAAAAAATAAAAATATGTTCAGAAGTAATGAATAGTTATTTCTCTTCTAACCTTGAAATTCTGTGGATGGTAAGCAACTTCATATATTAGTGGGTTTCTTTTTTTAACTAGACTACTACTGTCCGGATAATTGCACTACTCTCTTTAGTAATCACATTATTTACTCCATAATTTATTCTAGGAGAGCTATCATTCTAAATAGAATAATCCCCTAATGTTTTGCTTTGGAATATAGTAACTTTAGTATAATAACCCAAACTAACACTGGGGTAACGTTTGCTAAAGTAAAAGAAGAAAGGCAGTTGCATTATGGCCACTTAATAGGCCATGTTTGAAGTCTGTTATGAATTTGAGGCCATAGTTGGTGACATTTATTATATCTGTATCAGTGGTTCTCAACCAGGGGTAATTTTGCACTCCCAGAGGCATTTGGCAATATCTGGAGATATTTTTGTTTGTCTCAACTGGAGGGGAGCTATTGACATCTGGCGGGTAAAGGCCAGGGGTGCTACTAAACATTTACAGTACATAGGATGGTTTCTCACATCAGAGAATTAACTGGCTCAAAATGTCAGTGCCAGAATTTATAAATTCTGGTCTATAGAGGAGGGTTCTTCCCTCTGCCATCAATTTCATTTCATTTCTTTATCCGCAGATTCTCTTTTTATCTGTCACATATTAATGTCTATATTTATTTATTCATTTATCCTGACAGGGAGCACAAGTTTTCTGGATCAGAAAATAGACAAGCTACTTCTCACAGAGCATCTTAGTGCCAGTTCCCCCACTTCCCCTGAGTGACATAATTAAGACCTGATGTCTTGCACATGCACTATAGGAGAGGAACCCCAAAATTATGAATCTTAGAGCTTATGTAGAGTGACTGACACATCTATTTGTCCTCCCTCAGAGGATGTAGCGAGATTTGCTCTAGAATGTAAACAATTCCTCTCTGGAGAGAGGAGGGGAAGATCTTATTTCACACTCCAAAAGGCAAATAAATGGCTTCAAAGAGAATTAACTAGAGGTCTCTATTTTTAAGGTCTCTATTCAGTTACCCTTTAACTCAACTTGCTAACAATCTTTGCTCGGAAAGTTCTACTCATGGAGAAACATGAGAATTATTTGTGAAGCATTGAACCCTGACAGTGTCCAGATGGTTATTCCTTTTCTTGCCCTCCCTCATGTAATTCTCCCCACCACCCTCTGCCAACCATGTTTCATTAGGCAGTTAGCATTACCTTGACTTTCTTTTTCATGATATTTAAGGCATATTGTGATGCATAAATGGAACTATGGACTCTTGAATTTCCTTAACAAACAAAAAGCTTCCAAACTAAGTTTGTGTCTGTATTTATTTCTTTATTTTTAAATTTTTTAAATGTTTCTTTATTTTTGAGAGTGAGAGCGAGAGTGGGGGAGGTTAGAGAGGGAGGGAGACACAGAATTGAAGCAGGCTCCAGGCTCTGGGCTATTAGCACAAAGCCTGATGCAGGGCTTGAACTCATGAACCATGAGATCATGACCTGAGCTGAGTTAGATGCTTAACCGTGTGGTGAGAGCAGGTTTTTGTGGAATATCATAGAATTTTTGAACCAACAGAAACAAATTACAACTTTAGAAATGTAAAAGGATAAGAAAGAGCATTATTTTTAGCAAGGTTGGTTGAATTTTCTTTCAAGTTTCCTTATTTATCTAAATATTGCAGTTTAGGTCCAAAATCAATGAGTGAAAACTATTAAGCCAATTTGAAAGCTTAAAACTTTTGTGAACTTTAAACTGAGTGATGTCTTGGGAATAACAAGATACATAATGAAGAAGCAGACGTGGTGTTACATGTAGAAGGGACTAAATAATCATTAACTGAACTGAATTAAGAAAAGTATTTAGATCATTTTTTAGAAGTATTACTAGTATATTCACTTATTTCTGTTTTTGTCAATTGTCTAATTTCCATGTTGACCTACATTAAACTTCTGTCACAAGAACACTAGGAACGAAATTAAAGAGACTTGTTTCTGAATTACTTTCTATTTGTCTGTGTCTTGGATGCTCTTAGTTTTGTACACTGAAAATAGTTCTATATCCTATAATAATTTTAACAGATTGAGAACTGATAGTACTTATAATTAAAGCAAAAGCTCTCTAACTTTGGGCAACTGTGCTACTCCATTGAAGAGAATCTTATTACCCAAACATATCATTGTTCCAATCTTGCCCTCTTTGCTACCTTATCTGTTTGGGGGGCTTCTGCAGCTTAGCTTCATTCAGCAGCATGTTCTGAAGGGCCCATGGTGTATGGAGATTTATTTAAGGCAGTCTCTTTGCAAGTTGTTGGAAATGTTTTGGAAAAACACTAAAATATATACCTTTTAAAAATATAACCTTATTCTGTTTTGTTCCTTATATTACAGCAATAATTTATTGCTATAGGACAGGATTCCTCTCTTAGCTATAAGCAAATAGCTATAATGTTAATTATTTATTAAAGCACCCTAGGCAAGGAAAATTTGTGTCTACCACAGAACTGTTTGCATTTTTGGAACTTTAAGAAGTGGAGTTTCTGATATTTTTCTCTTTCTTGATATCTATCTATTCATCTCTTTCCAAACACATATCCAGAATTAGGCTCAATTTAGGGTTCACAGGCACCTCGCATGCATTACCTCATTTAATTCCCATTATAACCCAGTAGAATAAATATTCTTATCTCAGGAAGAAACTACAGAGGCATTCCCAGCTGGTCACGGACCTTGCTTGCCCAGAGCTGGGAAGTTCAGGAATACCACAAAGAGCCTAGGGTGGTATCTTGGTCACTGTTAGGGTTGGGTGTCCTCCTGGTGCAGACCTCAAAGGGGCAGAGTGGTGCATGGAGGCAACTGCAGTGGTCAGGTCTATGGGGCAGGGGGGAGGATTAAAAAATACCCTTGACATAAACCAAGACTGGAATAGATGCAACAGAAACGAATATACTACAACTAACTTAGTCACAGCTAAGGCCCTCAGCTTAGGGAATCTACACAGCGAGAATAAGCTCATTGAGTTTGGAAACATGGGGTGTGGTATGCTGGTGAAGGGTGAGGATGTGGTAGTAGAAGATTAGTAAAGGGCCACCTCTTATAGGGCTTGGTGAGTCAGGGTAAGTGGTCAGGATTTTGTTCCAGAAGTGACAAACCTCTGGAGGCTTTAGGCAGGTCACTGAAAAGTTGTGATTTTTTCCCCGTCTCCCTTTCTATAAGGTAATAAGATATCCCATCTCAACATATATTCTATTTTTGTGAAAAATAACAATCTAGCATATATTAAATGCTCAGTAAATAAGGATTAATAATGGTAATGACCATTTTTCTTCACAGTAACATACCAAAGAAGGTGTAGAGCTGGTATCTTTGAGATTTAGAGAATAGGAATAATACCAACTACTTTTAATTGAGTAGCTACCGTATGTCTGTATTATATATTTTAAGCAGCACTTTAACTTTCTGCAATGGAAACTAACTTCTAAAGAAGTTAAGAAACTTGCTCACAAGGTCACAGCTGGTAAGGATAGCAAGAATTTTAATTTCACTATTGGTCTTTCTGACTCCAACGTTAATTCTCTTTCCTCTATGTCTTGCCGACACATGGAAAATGTATACCCTGTATTCTCTTGATGGTCTGAGGTTGTAGCAGAAGATCCCTTATCCTTATCAGGCCTTCTGGCTTTTATTGAGCGTGGATTTTATGAGCAGTTTGGCACATAAACCATAAATTACAAAACAGTCTTCAGTAATTTGTTCTGGGCATTGCCATTGTTGACTAAATTATCCTATAAGGTAATATTTATAATTCTGTCATCTACATCTTTCCATTTTCTATGTAAGCATTGAGAGGAAAACCGTCAAAGAAATAGCAAGTGACTGATGAGAAAGTAGTGCTGAAGGTGCTGTTTAAGTTCCAGATGTTGTTCTAATTGTTATTATCAAATGTATTACTGAGCTATGAAGGCAATAATAGAAATAACATTTCTCCGGCTACTTAAACTGACACTTTCTGCATGAAAGAGAACTATCATAAGGCATTAGAACACAGAAGATGATTGAATGAAGGGCTTTGTAGTGGAGAACTGAAACAAGCCTGGGACAGGAAGACTGTGTAGTTACGTTTCATTGATTGGAGAAGCCAACATAGACAATGATGGTCCCGCTCAGTTACTTGTGGTGCAGGTGATATGAGCTTCCACTGCCTGGAGCTCACTTCCACTTTTACCTCCACCATTGCCTTTTTGTGGATCTGTGAGAGCCCTTGGTGATACTAGCATTTGCTTTGTCAGTATTTGGAAGGCTATCAAAATTCTGTTGTCTTCAGAGATGGAGAAATATTGACAAACAGAATAAGGCAGATGTATGTAGTTAACATGGAAAAAAATTAAAGATTTGCCCTCATCAGCACCTGGTCCTCTATCATTAAATTAGTTATAATAAACTGCTTTATTTCAAATATCATTGTTTCTGTCTGTTTGAATTATAAGTATCTTTTCAATGAAACAATTGACATTTGTTAATATGACTGTTTATAGTAAAGCTTATTCTGAAACTCTGAAGCCTTTTAATCATCCAGCAGATATAATGCATATTATAAATATTTAATCTATATGCACAAATGTGTCTGTCCTTTCCTCTTTGTATGCATCTTTCTTTCTTCCCCTGAGACGAGAATCTAGAGTTTGGATTTAGAAGATTTTAGGTGGTTTAGGGTTTTGTTTTGTTTTTTAAAGTTTTCTATAGACCAAACACCCTTCTACATTTTTCAGTAAACAGTGAGATAAAAGCTCCCTGCCACTATGGGGTGGAGGCCCACTCTACCACAGTGATAGGAAATAAACATAAATATAAGAAATACCTAAACTACATATTCTGCTAGAAGATGATGGTTGTTACTGGGGAAAAAAAGGAGAGTGAAGACTTGAAGTAAGTAAAGATAAGCTGTTGGGTATATTTAGATAAATATCTTTTGTTGTTATTGTTCAAAATGATTATGCACTAGTGTTTAAGGTCAAAAGGAAAAGTTAGTTTTGTTTACACCATAGAAAATGGATAAATTCATATGACTATTTGTGCAGAATTTTTTTTGAATAATTTATTGTCAATTTGGTTTCCATACAACACCCCATGATAATCTCAACAAGTGCCCTCCTCCGTGCCCATCACCTACTCTCTCCCCTCCCACACCTCTCTCTCCCCTCAGTTTGTTCTTAGTCTTTGAGAGTCTCCCATGTTATGTCTTCCTTCCTCTCTGTGGCTTTTTTTTTTTTTTTCCTTTCCTTCCCCTCTTCCCCTCCCCCCTGCAGGAGGTTGTTTTTCCCTTGGTTAACTGCATGCCATATTTAAATTTGTTATAATTGGGTGTCATAACAAGGGGTGCTGTCTCTTCCACTAAAAGATGAGCATGTTGTATTGATATCCCCCTTTTGTTCTGAGTAGTGTGCATTAACTCTGATTAAAACAAATAGTAACTAGGGATGCCTGGGTGGCTCAGTCAGTTAAGTGTCTAACTTTGACTCAGTTCATGATCTTGTGGTTTGTGGGTTCAAGCCCTGCATCCAGCTCTGTGCTGATAGCTCAACCTGGCGCCTGGAGCCTGCTTCAGGTTTTGTGTCTCCCTCTCTCTCTCTCTGCCTCTGCCCTGCTCACATTCTCTCTGTCTTTCAAAAAAAATAAACATTCAAAAATTGAAAAAAAAAGAAAAGAAAAAAGGAAAACAGTAACCAAAACAAAAACTCCCCATACTTTGATGGGAGAAATCAGAACCTAGAATCATGTCTCTTTAGAGCAGAATGATTCCTTAGATATGATTGTCAAACTCAGTATGTCACAGCTGGATATTCTGGTTCCAGACAGGTGGTTGGTTTGACCACTGGGGTTGATCTGACTCTTCTGACCTGTAAAAAGTAGTGACAGGATCCCACATGGAGAACTCAAACATGCCTGGAAGACATGCCTCAAGAGCTCTTGGGTCTTCAGTGAGCAGGGCTCTCAGAAAGAACAACAGGGAAGCCTAACATATTAATTTTCAATACACAACTTTTTCAAAGAATGAGAATGATTTACTCATTCCCTAGAGACTGAAACTGAGCAAACCCTTTCAACCTTTAGAGAGTTCTAAAGAGATCCAACGAGATAATCAATGAGCTTGTAGCTCTTTTAAAAGCTCTCAGATTGAGGTCACTCACTGTCAAAGCCTTTCTGAGGGACTTACTCAGAGAACTAGACCCGTGCTTCACAAAGTCTGACCCTTGTAGCAGCGACAGCAACATCACTTGGGAGATTGTTGAAGTATTCAATCTCAGGCTTCATTCAGACCTACTGAACAGGAATCTGTATTTTAACGTGAAATAGGTGGAGAGTAAGACTGAGATGTACTGGAATAGAAAACTTCTGCCAGAAGTGAACCTGACCAGAACAGAGTAGCCCCTTGCTTTGAACTTGACCTTTGAATCCTGAATAGTGCCTGATAGCAACCAACCTCATTTCATGTTCTGTCAAAATTAATTCTGTGTTAATGAATATTAGACCAGCTTGACTAATTCTTGTGTCTAATGTTCAAAATTGGTAGGGCCCTGTGGCCGGCTCCTGAATGTGTTGTCCTTAGAGGGAGGGATGGATGAGGATTCAAATGGGACAAGAAAGGATGGTGCCAATTCATCTAGACATCTTGCACTGTGGCAAAACCCATTTGCCCTCTTTCTTATGGGAAGCCCTAACGTATCCATCTCCTTTCTTTCTCTGTTAGAGAACCAGTCTCTTCTTAAGATGGGATTCAATTATTCATCCTGTCACACATTTGTGTAACGTAATTGGAAAGATTGGATATTGTATGTTAGAGAGACATTGTTTGAGGATAAAAAAATATTGGAGATATTCTTATATTTGCTTCAATACATTATTCTTCTGCATTCTGTTCCTCTCTGACCTGTATTGACTTTGATTTCCCAACCAGTTCTGTGACTGCCTTTTGGAGATCCAACGCTAGACCTTGTTCACCTGATCATTAATACTGTGGCCTTGCAAAGAACAACCCTGTCTGCTCTATATTACCTGACTTCACCTGTCAGACATTATTCTTCTGGCTTTGGGCTTCGTGACAGGCCTCCGAATTTCACCACACAGGTTCCCATTCTTTGTCTCATCTGTAGGACAGCAATCCCATGAAGCAAACATCCCTATTATCTCCATTTTCCAGACTTAGAAACCAAAACTCAAGAGAGAAAATTAAAGGGTTCTCTCAAGGCGATACACATGGAGCTTATTGCTGAGGTAGACACATCTGATGATAGTTAACTCCAAAGAGAGTAAAAATTCAGAGTTTAACCTCATTTTGGATTTTTAAGATATAACATTTTGATCCTTAACTGGGCCCTTGGGTTCTCTAAACTATAGAAATTGGTATCAGGTTGAGATGCCTGGCTGGCTCAATTGGTTAAGCGTCAGACTCTCGGTTTTGGTGATTGAACCCCACATTGAGCTCTGCACATAGCACGGAATCTGCTTGGGATTCTCTCTCCCTCTCTCTCTGCCCCTCCCCTGCTTGTGCTCTCTCTCTCTCAAAATAAATAAATAAACTTAGAAAAAAAGCACATAGCACAATTCATGGGGTGCCTGGGTGACCCAGTCGGTTGAGTGTCTGACTTTTGACTTTGGTTCAGGTCATCATCTCAAGGTTTGTGAGTCTGAGCTCTGCGTTGGCCCCCCACTAATAATGAGGAGCCTGCTTGGTAGTCTTTCTCTCCCTCTCTCTGCCGCTCTTCTGTTTATATTCTCTCTCAAAATAAATAAATAAACATAAAAAAAAAGAAGAAATTGGCAAGAGGCTAACTGGGAGTTCCTGGCAAGGCTTTATCAGGGCTTATGCTTGAGCACATGGGAGGCAGCACAAAGAAGAGGGTCCTCAGGCTGACCCCCGGAGGAAAGGTCAGGGAGCACTTTTTTAAAGAAGCTTAGGTGCGAAAAGGTAACATCTAAGCATGTAGAGGTGAGGTTTTATCTGCAGTTGCGCATTTAAAGGTGTGGTTCTTCATGTGTTGCATGTCTAATTAGCATATTAAATCTCCGCGCTGGGCATAATTTTTAGTATTATAATGAGGGGGAAAGTTGGTGAAATGTCAGTTCTGGAGTTCATCTTGGTACAGACTGGTCCCATTTTCACCACTCTTTGTAGTAGGCATCTTCCTTTCAGTTTACGAAAGTAATCAGTAATCCGTCCACATTCCTGCAACATATGCTAAAAAGGGCAGAGACTTTTAACTATCCTGGAAGGCTGCATCTGGCTTTTAGAGTTATCGGGACCCAAGTCCAGGCACTGCTCTGTCTCCGTTTTTGACAGACTGTTTGGAGAAATCTCAGCTAACATTATAGAACCCAAACCTGTGTCAGCAACTGTTCCAAGCTTTACATATATTAACTCCTTCTGTGCAACAATCTTATTAGGGAAGCACTATTAAATGACCATTTTATAGATAAGCAGATGGAAACACAGAAAGGCTAAGAAACCTAGAAGTTATAAGAGTTGGGATATGAGCCCAGACAATCTATCTCTGTTCTACTATACTGTCTCATAATACTATCTGGAAAGTACATAGGAAGAACAAATATGGTGTTTTCAATTATTCATAAAGCCCTAAAGGAGGGAAAAGTTTTGTAAAGGGCAGAAAGCTTGGTTTTAGAAGGGTCAGATGCAATAATGCGTTATGTTTGTATAGAGCTTTTCTCCAAAGATATCAGTAATTCACTTCATATCCCTTCCAACCTCCTGACCTAAGGCCTTTTTTGTTAATAAGGAGAAGATTAAAGGAGTCAAGAGAAAAAAAAAATCATTCCTCTATTTAAGTGATCAAATGAAGTGGTGATTGCAGCTGAATACTCAACTAAGAACTTTATCAGTCAAATGTGAACCAGCCTGAGATTAGGAGGGTTTAAAGCTCTCAAGCAAATCCATGAGAGGTGGATCGACGTCCATTCTGCATCAGAGCTGATTGTACATGGGTGTCTAATGAGCAAATGATATGTCCTCCTGAGGCAGGTAAAAACACCTTTGAAATATAAATTGACATTTACTTACCTCTCCAAGTCTCAGCCTTCTAAATCTACGTAATTGTATCCTTCTTACTCATGTGCCAGGAAGAGGCAGAGTCTGGGAGCAATGGAAGATTCCAGGGCTCTGTGAGACAGGCTTGTGCCTTGGGCTGCAATAGAATAGACACAAACTTGACAGTTTGGCTCCTCCCATTCACTCTGACATGCACAGGAGAATGTCTTGGGGAAACGCACTGGAGCCTGATGCACTAATTCAGATCTTGTACTTATCGAACCACATAAAGATGCGTAAAAAATAAGACAAGCAGGAGAATTTCTGGTATGTTCCTCAATAAAAATGAAAAAGCACCTCGAAAATTCCCCTGGGCCACCAGTCCTGCTGATGTTTTGCTGTAGCATCTGGGAACAGAGGCATTGTAGCGACCCAGGCAACATCCCCCAAGGAAAACTTCTCTAATTTTGCCTGAGAGTCCCATGTTTGCTCAGAGTTTGCAAAAGGAGAAAGGAATTGGTGCAGGTCATCTCAGGATGATCCCAGAGTCACTCTGAGCTCCAGGGTGTGCTACGGAAGGATATGCATTAGTTCTGATACAATTACTCAGGGATTTTTTGTTTTTGTTTTGTTTCTGTTTTTGTTTTTGTCCAGTGACACTCAGTGTAGATCTGACTTTGAGTGACCTCTCTGAGGGTGAATAGAAGCTGAGAGGAAAGAAAGGGAGTAGAGAAGGAACATATCAAATCATAGGCCAGCCCTCCTTGGGACCTTTTGGGGTCCTCTGGTTCTGTTGATTCTCTCCAGACCTGGAACTTGAGGGTGCAGTGGCCCAAACAGGTCCTCAGATGATGCTCCTAGGACACATTCAGCACCACCAAAGCTGTTTGAGGTGAGGTGTTGGCAGCAAAAGGGTTTCACCCTTGGTTTATTGGAATATAAATGGCTACTCAGAATGCTGCTTCTTGTTTGCACCATTCTGATGGGGTATATATTTATAGAACACTCAGATTTTAAAGAAATCAGGGGTTAGAGCTAGACTATGTGCACTTAAGCAGTATGAGGTACCAACTGAAACATTTCTAGTCATTCCTAACCTATTGTTAACTTTTTCTGTGTCATGTTGCTCCTCTTCTGAATCCTTTGCATGAGGTAAAACAACAATTCTTTATTTAACACCCTCTCAGATTTCTCCATATAAGCTGTCATGAAGGCAAATATATGGTTCTTATTCTTTGGCTCTTTTTAAATTAAAAATTTTTTTTAATTTTATTTTTGAGAGAAAGAGACAGAGCACGAGCAGGGAAAGGGCAGAGAAAGAGGGAGACACAGAATCTGAATCAGGCAACAGGCTCTGAGCTGTTAGCACAGAGCCCGATGTGGGGCCTGAACTCATGAACCATGAAATCGTGATCTGAGCTGAAGGTGGATGCTTAACAGACTGAGCCACTCAGGCACCCCTAAATTTTTTTTAACGTTTATTCATTTTTGAGAGATAGAGAGACACAGAGCATGAGAGGGGGAGGGGCAGAGAAGCAGAGGGAGACACAGAATCCAAAGTGGGCTCCAGGCTCCAAGCCGTCAGCACAGAGCCTGATGTGGGGCTCAAACTCATGGACCGTGAGATCATGACCTGAGTTGAAGTCAGACACTTAACCAACTGAGCCTCCCAGGCACCTCGCTTGTTCTTTGCATCTTGATGGGACTACAGGATATATACATATTTACGACAAAAGGCAGAAGACTTTTGTTACCATTTGACATAAACATGTAAAATATAGCAAGACAACATACACAGAAAAGTATCACATTCTAAAATCCTTTCTCCAGGGCGCCTGGGTGGCTCAGTTGGTTGAGCGGCCGACTTCAGCTCAGGTCATGATCTCACGGTCTGTGAGTTCGAGCCCCGCGTCGGGCTCTGTGCTGATGGCTCAGAGACTGGAGCCTGCTTCGGATTCTGTGTCTCCCTCTCTCTCTGCCCTTCTCCTGCTCACACCCTGTCTCTATGTCTCTCAAAAATAAATAAAAAAAAAGTCTTAAAATCCTTTCTTCATTTTTCTAATTAAAGTAAAATTTCTATTAGAATATAAAACAAAATAAAACCGCACTGCCCCACATAATAGCAAATATTCAGTATAATAAATAGAACCATCATTTTAAGCTACTAGCTTAAGGTTCTTTGAAGACTGAAAAAGGGCTGTTTAAAAGGTCATTTTAATTTATTCTTTGCTTTAAGATATCTCAATATGACCTCTCATATTTAAGTAATAATTGCCAGTAAGGAAACAGCTGAAACAAGCATGGATACCTTATTATATCACAAATATAAAACATGTTTTCTTTAAGGTACTAGCAATAGCAATATAAAAATCAAAACTCAGGATCTCCTGCATTCTAATAAGAGGCATTTTGGTGTAAAGCTTAAGGACCTGGGTTGGACCACTTTGTATCTGTATGTTTTTGGATAAGTCATTTATAATTGCTAAACTGTTTCATCTCCTGGAAATGAAAAAATAATAGTTCTGGGTTATCGTGGGTATATGAAGTATATAGAAAGTATAGAGTAGATAAAGTGCTTAGCTCAGTGCCTACCTGCTTCATGATAAACATTCAATAAAGGTGTGCTTTAATCTGAAAAGTTAGAAACTTTTCACTTTGATTTGTGTCAATTTGGTCCACACTCAGACTGTGAATTTCACACAGGAGTTACATAATACAATTTAGTTTAGTATCACCACAAATTGGAACACATTTATTTTCTCCTATTAGTTTTGCCCATAGAATAGATATTTGTAAAGAGCTGTCTTATTATTTGAGTCTTCTTAGAGTAAGTCAGAAGAAGACATGATGGGGTCTAAATTGCCAGAAACTTGGGTAATGGAATTGCATCATTAGCTAACATTAGGTGTTCACAGCAAAAAGGGAAGTAGGGAGTCGAGCTACTGATCAAGTGACTTCAGACAAATTACTCGCGCTAGTCCAAAAGTATTGTTCATCAAAGGCGCTGTCTATTTTTTATAAGCCGTTTTCCAAAAAGCCATCAAGTAAGGTTGTGGGAGCTGTTTCTGCCCCTCGGAGGAGAAAACTTTCCTCCCCTTACTTCCAAAGCCTGCCCTTAGACAAGGAAGAAATATGCTCAGATTGGTCAGACCCAGGACAATGTTTTTCTACTAAGGGGATGTGGGGAACTGTCACCGTATTAAAGGGTAAAGTATATCCCTAACCAGGCACTCCTTCTACCTCCTGAGGAGCCTGAGATAGGACTCGGCTTCTCAGGACCCCCAGGCTCCACCAGTCCTGCGAGTCTGCCTTCACTTGCTGTGCTTTATCCCAGGACCCTATATCTCCTACAAAAAGATCCTCAGATTCTTCTCATCCATATGACTCTTTGTACTGGGCTGTTTCCCAGACAGACACCAAACAATACATGCTGTGTAGTGCTGGATGCTGGGGGAAAATATTGTTCTTCCTGCTGTCTCTCTTCTTGCTTTTGTTGCTGCACTGGTGTGCATGTTTTATGTTGGATTTTCCTTAGATTGCAGAGTAAGGACCCACCGTCACATTTGGAGGTGATGTACTCACAGACTCATTGGAGAGGTGGGGAAGAAATAAGAAACTTCATTTAGAGATTCTAATACAAGGTATTGTCTCCATCCAGCTTTCATCAGACCATTGCTTTGAGGTATTTAGTGGGCTTCATCACCCTGTTAACAAAGCTGATACTTTGTTTCCTATCTGGCCTTGTGTTTTTCATTTGGTTTTCTTTCCTGTTTACTTTCCGGTATTAATAAATAGAACTATTTCACTTTTTCAGGAGTTGAAAAGTCTAGCCTTGTCTAATATCAAAGTTTCACAATCTCATGCAATCCAACTTCTCTCCTCCAGGGTCAGGCTTTACTCTGCAGTGGCTCCAAGCTCTGCAGTGGGATAAGGAGTTCAATCTATATTTTTCATTTCCCCTCTAGTACTTTCTTCCTTCTTCCACTCAGTGCTTTTAGCCTTTTGGGGTAAGGGAAAGTGGAGAAGGGATGAGACAGGTAAAGGAAGCAAAAGGGTTGTAAATAACTGAGGTGACTTCAAAAGTGTTTCTTGGCTATTAAAATGCTCTCTACTGGGGCAGGTGTCCAAATACTAACATTCTCTTGTGCAGTGTTTTGTTTGTTAGTTTCTATTTTGTTTTTGTTTTTGGTTGCTCTATTTGTAGATCTTTGTTCTAGATAATGTCCCCATTGCTTGCTCTTCTCTCTAGAGATTCATTCCACCAGACTCTTCATTGGAATCATTTTGGGGACGTCTTCCGCCTCTGGGTATGCTTTTTTGCCAGACTTATATCTGGTCCATGAGAAATAGGCATTCACCTTGCTGTTAGTGGAAGTGCAGCTCACACCTATTCCCACCCTAGCCATCTCTCATCTTCTCTTCAGGGGAAGCTGTGGCCATCCTCGCGACTGTAGAATTTTCTAGGTGACAGTCATAAGACTGTATATTCCTTCCTTAGCTTTAGATGGTATCTTAGCATGTCTTCCATAAGTGATATTCCACTGGTTATTGTTCAGAAACTGAGAAAACAGGAAAAGTTAAATTTAACATCTTGTTACTGTTACATATAGATACATAGTTGTGGTTACTCAATGAATATTTTATTCAGGTAACGCTCTTGAGCTCTTAAACTTGGGTATACCCAATTCTCCAGTAGAACTGTATAGTTATAACCATAGCCTGATTCTCAAAAAATGGACATTCACTGGCCTGGTCATAAATCATATGAGATAATTAGAAATCAATAAGGGTAACTACTTTTTGTCAGTTTATTCAAAACGGCCTGGAGTTTGAATAGTAGAGGTTAACATACCTGTAGGTTAGAGTCTAAATAGCATATTCTTCCTCAGCTACATGGTTACAGTTTGAACTGCATATACAGTATAACTAATTAAAACATATATTCTTTGCCTCTAGTGCTTCATTAATTGTTACTTGTTTCAGGTATTGGCACAAGGAGGCGTTCCTGGGGCTGTAAGAAAATGGAGGTTCTGACAACTGTTTAATAAATTAACAGTCGAAAATATAAAAATTTTCAAACTGAGAGCATAATTTATTAACTTTCACCAAGTTTTTCCAGACCTTCTCTGGGCAGTAAAAGCAATTTATCAAATTTCTTTTCAAGAGAAATTGAAATCTCCCTCCACCATGGTGCCTGGCTAATCTAAGTGAAAATTGTTTTAAAACAAATACATTTAGAAATGCACTAAGGGAATACTTGAGTAAGCATGGTGTAATTAGAATTAGTTCAGAAAATTCAAGGTGGGAGCTTAATTTTTAACTGTTTTTTTCTTTCAAGATGCTATTCACTCTTAGAGGAGAAACACTTCACTTTACACTCTAATACTTCCATAAATTTTGTTGGAGTTCTTTCCTCAGGTCATGTCATAGAAGAATATTTAATAGGTTTTATGACTCTGGCCTTCTGGGTACTCCTATGTTTCAAGAGTTATAAAGTAACGTGAAGAGTTTCTTCCTTTTTCTTTTAGGGAAAGATGGAAAGATGTACACACTCTAGAGCTGGTGTATCATAAAGAGTAAACATTGACTCCTTTTATTTCCCTCTTTTATGCTTAAACTTTTGAAGCAATCTTGCAGTTGTCAGGAATTGTCATTTTCAGGAAAGCCAATGGCTGTGCATGAAAGATTAAACTGACTCCCTGAGGAACCTGTTTCTCAGATCTGGAAGTGAGCAGAATTTCTAGAAATGAAAATATTTAGATTGTCTCCCTTATTATAATTTCAGACATATAGAAACTCACTGGGGAGTTTACCAGTACTTAATGGATTATAATGCTTTTTGTTGTTTGCACGTATATATACTTCATACATGTCTAAGGATCAAAGGGTCAAAACAACGAAGGATTGGTTTTTACACTGCAATGGATGTAGTAAGTACAGTAAAACTTGGTTTGTGAGCATAATTCATTCCAGAAATATGCTTGTATTCCAAAGCACTTGTATATCAAAGCAAATTTCAAGAACCATTGCCTCATTGTGATCATGTGACATTTGGCGTCACATTCTACTCATATCGAAAGACGCTGCTCGCTTATCAAGTTAAAATTTATTAGAAATGTTTGCTTGTCTTGTAGAACACTTGCAGAATAAATTACTTACAATCCAAGGTTTTAATGTAATTTGGTATGATATATATGAGACTTTCATTGGTGAAGAACAAAATCGAGTTATTGAAATATTGTGTAATTTTATGTAAGAAAGAAAAAAACCAACAATGCCTCCTTGACAGTTTCAGGGTGGCCATAAATGTTAGGATCAGGAGAATGAGAATGGATTGATTCTCTATAATTGTAGTCATTATACTCTTGGAAAAGTCTTCTTGCTATTTAGGACAATTGATTATTATAAGGTTCTGTCTGGATATATTTCAGGAGAAATATGTTTCCAAACCTGATTTGGTTATAAGTTTATGCCTTTCCTCAGTTTGAGAGTTTACTTTGAGTAAGCTCAAGGGAAATGCCTCTTCTGGGAAACAGTTCTCTGAAGGTTGGGACTTACGTCTGTACATGTTAACTGGCCCATGCACAAAAGAAGCACACATGTTATTTTTTGAAATGTAACAGTCTGTGCCATTATTAATTTATTGCATTTCAGCTCCAAGTTTACTCTTTAATATATGCCCTGAGATACTAGAAGGGATTCTTTTAGCCATCTCTCTTTTACAGTAAGCATGATATTAACTTTTCTCAGTAAAGGGCTCTGGAGGGGAATGGGGTCTCCTGCTGTAGCAAATGGAAGTGGGGGTGGGCAGTCTCAGTGGTGTCAGAGCATAAACATCCTGTGGCTCTCCACCCCAGCCATGGGCTCTGAATCCTCAGCCACTTTGCAGCCTTTGTCTGGTGATAACCTTTCTATACCCTTCTTGAAATGGGAACTGGTGTCCCAGTGCTTCCCGCCTGCACCAGTGTTGAAAGGCCTCTGAACTTCATTGGCTCCCAGATCCCCTTTGCAGCCTGGAGGGGTCTCCTTTTGCGTGCCCATGCCCCAGTGCTGATCACCTGTTCTGTTCCTCCGCTCTGGAGGGTAGCCTTCCACTTGCCCATGAGATTGAAGACTAACTTCAGGGTGTTTTCTGCTCTTTGGGCTGAAATATACCTTTTTCAATGAGGTCTGAACCCCGTCTTGGGAAGGGGACCCCTTCTTCCGAGTTTGTTCTTTGGGTATTTTCCCTCAGTCATAGAGTACCAAATAGAGTTTCTTTGCATTTTAAAGTCACTCTTTTATCATCTTTTATCTTTTATTCTTTAATCTTTCTCTGTTTTTAACCCATTCTGTGGTTCTATCTCCTGATTGAACCCAGGCTGCTATACATCAAATCTCAATAGTTCCCACGGGCATTTAAAAAAAAGACTTCTAGGTAACATCTGAATTAAAAATGGGGGAGACTTTTATGGAAGCCAGCATCATATACTGAGTACAGTGTATTTTGGGCTAACGGATGTTTCATGTTGTGGTGATACTGGAAATGGCCTGTATGTGGGTGCTTGTGGGACCATCCTGCGGGGTTGATGGCTCCCTGAGTGTGTCTGGTAAAGAACGCTAGTGGAGTTTCAAAGGTAATACCTGCAACCATATGACAATTATGAGTGATCTAGAACAAGACAGTTATTCATTCAAAAAAAATTTTTTTTTAATTTTTAATGTTTATTTCTTTTTGAGAGAGAAAGAAAGAGAGAGGGAGGGAGCAGGGAGGGGCAGAAAGACAGGGAGACATAGAATCTAAAGGAAGCTCCAGGCTCTGAGGTGTCAGCACAGAGCCCAACATGGGGCTCGAACTCATGGAGTGTGAGATCATGACCTGAGCTGAAGTTGGACACTTACCAACTGACCCAGCCAAGTGCCCCTTCATTCAAAAAACTTTTACAGAGTGCCTAGTATGTGCCAGCTACTGTCCTAGGAATTGAAGGTGTAGCAGAGGAAAAAACAAAAACCCTTGCATTTTTTTTACTTCATTCTTTTCTTTACATTATCTTTGCCTACTTGACACTTGAAGTTAGTGCTTCCCACTTTGAACTGGCTGTTCTTGTAGTCGGTAGAATGAATCATTTCATATAATTTGGCTACAGAGGTACTTGAAGTGTGTGTATGTTGGGGGAGGGCAGAAAAATCAGTTATGTGCCAATGGCTGTGTTTAAGCTAAATTTAAGTAAAAACATCTTACTTTTGGCCAAACCTCTCAGGGTGATTTTACTGTCTTCAAATTAATAGCAACAGGTGAATGGAAAATTCAGCCTAGGTGGTGTATGAAATTGGCTTTGAATTTCTCATTAAGTAAGAGTGCTCAGTGACCTGGTTGTTCTAATTACATTGGCTGGGAAATTTGATCATTAGTCAAATGAAAACATGCAGCTATACCATTCTCTTAAGAAACCCAAATGAGACTTGGTATGGTTATGAAAGAATCAATGCTATGATTACCTCTTGCCCAGAGGAGGCTCCGTGGGGCAAGACTTTACTTCTTCAATTCTTGTAATATTTTGTTTCAGGTATATTTATTCCATCCATTTGGAGCTCTGCTTTGTAGGGTATGAGAGGGACTAAATCTGTTGACAGTGGTTTGATGACAGGACATTTTAACAGGATACTTTAAGATGACTAATTGTTTATTTTACTTCCAATCAACAGTTTGTTCACCTAATTTCACTAAAGATAATCATTGCTTTTTTTTTTTTTAAGGAAGAAACTGATGAGAGAATTCTTTTGTTTGTAATCCAAATAGCCTAAGGTAGAGGGCAAATGTTTAAAATTATTTTTTTTAAGTTTACTTATTTATTTTGAGAGAGAGCGTGCGAGCATGAGTGATGGAGGGGCAGAGAGAGGGAGAGAAAGAATCCCAAGCAGACTCTGTGCCGACCGTGCAATGCTGAGCTCGAACCCATGAAATGAAATCAAGAGCCGGATGCTTAATCGCTAGAGCCACCACGGCGGCCCATAAACATCATTTCTTTATTATCACATCACCTGTGTGTTCACATTCGCTGGGCAGAGGTGAGCCCACACTACACTTTTGTCCTTTTTCTTTTCACTTTCCCCTCCTTTCCCCTAGGAAGGAGGAGGGTGGCCAGTGGAGGAGGAAGTCCTCTCTGGATGCCATAATGTGATAGGACACAGAGACGCAAAGTTCTTTTTTCCCCCATCACTACAACTTAGTTTTTCTGTAGATAAAACTCAGCTGAAAAAAATTACTTCTTTCTGAAGCTTATGAAATTGAATCGGGACTAATGCTTGGGGAAATACGTGTACCTCCTTAAATAAGGTGATGGTATTTAAAATCATGTTCCAGTTTTATAGTATACACATTAAAATACTATTTCCTTGAACTGATCTTTTCATGTTTAAATTTCATCATTAGAATTTAATTCAAAAATCTCTATATAAGTGATACTATAGAGACAGCAAATTAAAATGTGTGTAACATTTAAGTACATTATTTCATTGACATTCTTTCAATAAAGTGGTTGTAAGGGTCTTGAACTCTGGAATCATTTTGTATTAAGAATCTGATTAATAAGCCTAGTGTGTTTTATTTCACTGTAAGTTTAACTTAAAAAAATCTAAGAATATTTTCAAAAATAATAGTTAAGACTTTACTGTATGTCAGTTAGAACCACAATTTTTCATGGTGGTATCGTCTTCCATTTATATCTTCCTTTTATTAGGTGCCGAGCGGAGACCTTGACATACTATAGAGGCTCAGTAAAGGGAAAGCTACTATTATCACTTTTTCAAATGGCAGTCTTGTATGCAGAAGCAGGAAATGTACCATGCATGCAATGCAGTTTTTCAGAGAATAGAATAGGATATCTGTGCCTTTGGAATAGGAGGCTTAAAGAATCAGGGTCAGAGGAGAACTCCTATTTTATTGATATAAAATAGTATGGAGAAAAGGGTACTCATTCTAGAGATTTTGATTCTAATTTCTGCTTTGCTACTAACCTACTATGTGAACCCAAGGAAGTCAATTAACATCTCTGAACCTTTGTTTCATCATTTATAAAATGAAGGGATTGAATTAGGTGTCCTCTAAAATGCTTCCAGCCATCAAATGTGATTCCATCTCTTTGGCGGATTTAGTTTTCATGTGTGAGATATTATTAGCCAAGTACAAAGCAAGAGAAAGGCATGTTTAAGCAATTTGCTGGCCTCAGATTTTGTAGTCAAATTAGTCATATTCCAAGGCTCTGTGATTTGTATATACCTATATGGAAGACCATACTTCACAGGTCTGACATTTGGAGAAGCAGTAAAACAGTGTAATCTGTTTCTCCAGAGATTGGGTAAGGAAATCTGGTGATTCGGGCAGTTCAATTTGGCTTTTGGTAAAAAGCAATTGTATCCAGGAGCTTTAAAAAAGCTGTTCTGGGGGCACCTGGGTGAGTCAGTCGGTTAAGGATCTGACTTCAGCTCAGGTCATGATCTCACAGCTCATGAGTTCAGGACCCACATCGGGCTCTCTGCTGTCAACATAGAGCCCACTTCAGAGCCTCTGTCCCTCTCTCTGTCTGCCCCTCCCCCATTCACACTATCTGTCTTTCTCAAAAATAAATAAACCTTAAACCAACTTTAAAAAAAGCTGTTCTGGGTGCACCTGGGTGGCTCAGTCAATTAAGCGTCTCACTCTTGATTTTGGTTCAGGTCATGATCTCATAGTTCATGAGCTTGAGCCCCGCATTGGACTCTGCGCTCACAACATGGGATTCTCTCTCCCTCTCTCTCTGCCCTTCACCCACTCATTCTCTCTCACTCAAAATAATGAAAAAAAAACATAAAAAAAATTTTAAAAACCGTTCTTAATAACTTTAAGTGTGAAGAAAATTTAATGAAAACAACAATGAGATGATGTCTTCTTGGGTCCAGTTCAATGAACACATACTGAGCTTCTATTAAAGGTCTATGACCTCTTATTTATAAAGCTGAAATCAAAAACTCTAAAGCCCGAGTTCATTTAGTTTCAAAACATGACCTGAATGAATATGACGTTATGTGCATATTTTATTTATCCCATTTAATGTAAATACTCATTTCTCTCCCTGAAGAAACTGTGATGTACTCAGCTTTGAGGTGCCATCCCAGAACCTGCTGGAATGTTCTGTAAGATGTGATGTGTGGCCTCTAGTGCCATTCTTAGTGCTAAACGTTTTGAATTCCAAAACTCATCTGGTTGTATGGGTTTGGGTAAAGGATCTTGGACATGTCTGTAATAAGGATGAAGGTGGGTGGCAGGATGGCTGGAGAGGAACTGGGTGAAATGCAAAGGTAAATTAATATGATGAAGTCATTGTTCTCAAAAAGTTCCCAGGCATACTCACCAATACAATATGGTGTATTTTATAGAAGAGATATGGATAAAATTTAAAGACGCTTGCTAAAGGAGCAATTATTTCTCCTGGAATTTCAGGGTGTATCACAGAAAAGGGAACATTTTAAGTGGGCCCTGAAGGATGAGTAGGCGTTTCTCACAGAGAAAAGGCATTCTAATCAGAAAAAAAGAGGGGCGCCTTGGGTGACTCAGTCGGTTAAGTGTCCAACTTCAGCTCAGGTCATGATTTCACAGTTTGTGGTTTGAGCCCTGTGTCGGGCTCTGTGCTGACACCTCAGAGCCTGGAGCCTGTTTCAGATTCTGTGTCTCCCTCTCTCTGCCCCTTCCCCACTCATGCTCTGTCTCTCTGTGTCTCAAAAATAAAAAAAAAATTAAAATTTTTAAACACACAAAAAAGAGGGACGTGTACATTCATGGTGTATTGGGAGCCCCAACACTTCTCTGGCTGAATTAGAGAACCATGGAGAGGAATGTCTGAAAATGAGATTGGAATTATTCAGTATTTTGTATGCCATGCTAATAAACATCCATGATCCCCATTTAGGTTGTGTTGCTCAGAATTGGCTCTGAAAAGAGTATTTATGTATAAATGCTTTGTTAAAGAAAACACCCATGAAGATCTGTAAGTGGGCAGGGCAGCAGGAAAGGGAAAAGCAGGAAGACAAGGGAGTAATTTCTTTGGTAGGCAAAGTGCTAGAGATGGCTCTAGCTTGATCCTGAAGTAGGGTAGTATCATGGAAAGTAAGCCGTAAATACTCCTTTATGAACATTTCAGTCATTGAGTAAAGGCTGTGTTACATGGACAGAAGGGGTTGGTGATGTAAATTTCCAGGCACATCACCCATCCCTGCCTGGGTTCCACCAAAAGCAAGTTTAAGTGCTGACTGAAGGGTTGGAGGTGGGTGAAGTGCATTAAAATGATGACTAGAAAGGTCTAAGGAGAGGGGTAGGGTGCCATTATTTTCTATCGTGATACCATTTGGTGAACTCTTATTGAATCTCCGGCTTTATGCTGAGTACTTCAAACAATCATCTCATTTAATTCTCATAACAATTCCATAAGATAGGTCATATTTTCCATTTTACAGATGAGAATCGTGAAGTTTGGAAGGTCACCTGGGCATTCTATTTAGTGGAGTTCTATGCTTAGACCAAGCTCTTTTTAGTCCAAATTTCCAGTGCATGGCAGGATTCCTTAGATCCTTATGGCTTCCCATCCACTCCTACTTTCCTCTTGAGCAACTCTAATAATCTGTTTTACTCACTGCTTCTTTGCAAATCCTTTTCTCTGAAGGAATTGTTCCAAAGTCTAAAAAGTTTCCAAATTGCAGCATATAATGGATAGCCAACAAAGTTTTCTATGAAAATTGTGATGAAACACTTCTGGAAAAGTACTCTCTCATTTTGTTTGGATTTCAGGTTTTGTTTTTTTTTTAAAGAAATAAGAGGCTTTAACTTTTTGAGAGAGAGAGAGAGCATGAATGAGCATAGGGGAGAGCAGAGGGAAAGGGAGACAGAATATTAAGCAGGCTCCGTGCTTGGCCTGGAGCCCAAGAAGGGGCTTGATCCCATGACCATGACCTGAGCCAAAATCAGGAGTCAGACACTCAACTGACTGAGCCACCCAGGCACCCCTGGATTTCAGTTCCAATTGATGTATTCAATGGATCCTGAATAAGGTTTTGTTATGTTTTAATTTTAGAAAGAGAGTGTGAGCATGAGCAGGGGAGAGGGGCAGAGAAAGAGGGAAAAAGAGAGAATATTAAGCAGACTCTGCCTAACAAGGGGCTGGATCCCATGATGTGATGATCATGACCTGAGCCAAAATCAAGAGTCAGACACTCAGCTGACTGAACCACCTAGGCACCCCCTGAATAAGGTTTTCATATTCCAATAGAGCAGAATAGTCTCTCTTAAGTTTGACTCAATTAAAGAATATTAAGTTGGGACTGATTCTTATTTTGTTGTGGCTTTTTTTTTCTTTTTAATTTGGAGTTCCCTCAAAAATTTTTAGAAAGTAAGTTAAGTTTTCAAAGGTAATAAATGGAATTAGTTGATACATTTAATTCCTCATAATTCTGAATTGTATCCAGTTCATCTAGGATTAGGTCTATCCTAATTCTGGCCATTTCTGGTAATTAAAACACATCATTTTAAGTAGTTCTAAGCAGTTCTAAGTCATAACTGATGCCTCAAAGAAATTATAAGTACAATCTATTTGAGAGGTAGATGTGTACATGTATTAAAGTTACTAGGGATATTTCTCTCTCCCTCTCTCTCTCTCTCTCTCCCTCTCTCTCTCCCTCTCCCTCTCTCTCTCCCAGACAGGCATCAAGGAGGCCAATTTGTTTGTTCATTCATTTAACAAATATTTGTTGTGGATCTATTACATGTGAGGCAGGAAACAAAACAGTCAAGATTTCTCTTGTTATAGAATTTAAAATCAAAAGAGAGCAGAATAACTTATTATGATTATGTCTTCTTGTAGTTGCAAATGAAACAAAACAAATTTTAGACCCTCAGAGTATGGAAAATTTGATTTGAGAGTATGGAAAAAAAACTTTTCTCTAGGAATTAGTCATTTTATATTAGGTGTTTAGCTGCAAAGCAAACAAATCTCCTCAGAATTGAACTCCACAAATATATATGGAATATCTACTATATGCCAAGCACTACTAGCAATATTCAAATGAAAGGCAGTAATTTCTTTGTTGGCTACAATGAGTATGGCAGATTCCAACCCTGTGAAAAATACATTCTCGTGAATGATGATCTCTTAAAATTCCAATAACTGCCTAAAACAAAATGCATAGATGAGGCTTCAAAATAGAACAAATACTCAAAAACACCATAAATAGCACAATTAAGATTTCATTACATTGTTATGGAATGAGCTTTTTTTTTTCTCAATTAGATATACTTGGGAAATAACGTTGACATTTAGTAATTTCTCTACTCAGGTGCAGTTACCCCTATTATTATTTCAGAAATATTCTATTGTCTGTAGGAAACGAGTTAGCAGTATTGCAAGTTTCCACTTTAAATACTTTCAATCTTTTGCTCAGTTTTATTCCATCCCATCTCTTCTTGGTGAGAAGAGAGGCTTTTCTGTCTCTTCATATTGTGTTTTATCAGTTGTATCAATATTGATGAGCCAAGAGGAAATAAGTGTTACTTACAAATAAATCTGTCCCTGTGTGTTTCTCCCAGACTGACTTCCATATTCATCGCAGCATCTGCACATTTGACTGGGAAAATCATGAGGCCTCCTGCCAAGTCTCTTACACCAGCTCTACCATGGCACTCGAAGGAGGAACTTGGTTTTCAAACAAGTGAATGGTAGGTATGAAGTATTTTCTCTATACATGTTCAACAGAAAGGAATATGGGCTTGAAATATAGTCACAGAGACTATGTTATCTTTTCCTACCTCGCTAACAAAGAGAAGAGCTTCCATTTTTGTTCATGCTGCCCTCACCTTCCCAGTCCCATCTACCTTGGGCTCCTGCTGCCCTGTCCATCATGTTATGCTGGGCTAATCCTGGATTCTCTTGCAGTTTGGCAGTGTCAACCCAGATATTGGATTGGCCTTCTTAAAGGGCCAACTAAAATTTTCCCTCTTCTTCTAGACTTCTTTGCCAGTTCTAGGGCAAACAGATCTCTAATCTCCATGAATGTTTTTATGGCCAGAACCAGCGTTAACATTTTCTCCAAAATGTTTTATGTATGTTAGTTTAATTCTTCCAATGACTCAAGAGCAGAAACTATTTTTATTCTTTTGATGTATGTGTCACAGTGCTGAGTACTGAGTCTTCTGTATTACAAAATTGTGTGTGAGTTCATTCAACCACTGAAAAAATTTCGTTAACTGCATACTTTGCAGTTGGGCGCTGTGTGAGGCACCAAAATTGCTACAAAACATAAGGCCGTTCTTGCTTTCTAGGATTTTATAATCTAGACAAGAAAAGAAACATGAAAATATATGTAACAAGAGTGACATCAGAGTTGCATTATTCACTCACTTATTCATTACTAGGTACTTTTCCGTTGGTGAGGAACATATTCACAGCCTCTGCAGTCATGGGGCTCATTGTCTATGTGTCCAGGGAGTGTCAGAGTATCAGAAGGACTGCAGAGGACCCAAGGAGACAGAAAGGTTCTCTCTCTCTTTTTTTTCTCTTTGTATCTCTTTCTCCCTGAATGACAAGAAAAATAAGACATAAGGAAAACAAGATGATGAGTAACTATGAAAGAGACTGAGTTCTATTTTCTCCACAAAAACTGAGAGGCTGTGGAAATATCTTTTATTTATTTATTTATTTATATTATCTGTAAGCAGATAAAAGATCGTATGTTGTCTGCTGCCTCCCAGAAAGTCAGATGAGCACACTTATAGGCTGGGTAACCAGAGGTGTGGAGAGTAAAATAAGAAACAGAGACCATCACCACCACCACCACCACCACAATCACATTATCACCACTACAATCACCATTACTACCACTATCATCATCACCATCACCACCGCTACTGTCACCATCATCACCACCATCACCCCCACCCCCACCACAATTAACACCCTCACTATCACCATAGCCACCACCAGCACCACCAGCACCACCACCACCCCCACCACCACAACAAAGTATCTTTAAGACTCAGCCTGTGCACTGGACACCTTAGAATACTGTATTGCTGAAATTGGAAGAAGGAAGCTTGACATTCTCACTATTCTCATTGAGAATAGAGCACGTGGAAAGTTATCTCTATTCTCTCACTTTCCACGTGCTCTATTCTCAATGAAATTGGCTTCTGTGTCCACCAATTACTAGAAATTGTTTTTTAAAAAGCAAACAGTTGCCAAATGAGCATTTTCAGTACACATACTATTGGACTTCTCTGTTGAATTTGATTCTGCTGATCTCTTTTGTCATGAAGCTTTCAGTTTCAAAACTTGATTTCTGTGATACTAAAGTATTCTGTCTTTCTCCTCTGGACTCTTAATCTTATTTTTCTCTGTTTTCCTAGAGTACATTTTCTATCTTCAGCTAATATGTCCCCTCCATCTATGTACTCTCCTTGGCTGATCTCATCAGGCCCCATGGTTTTAAGTACTATCTGTATGCTTATTCCTGGCAAATCTTTCTTATGTCTAGATTCTTCACCTAGCACCTTCAGCTGTATGTCTTATATGCCATTCAAAGTCAGCACAACCCACCCAGAGCTCTTAATTTCCCCCTATAAGATATTTCCTTTTTCAGTTGGTGATAAGACCATGCACCTAGTTCTCCTAGCCAAACCAAAAACTTAGGAGCAATTCTTGAGACTTTTTCTTCCTCACCAACCATCCGGTCAGTCCCTAAGTATTTTTTAAATATGTCCTCATATCTCTGTTTCTATTGCCTCTTTTATAGTTTGCTTGAACTCTTGTGGTCTTTCTAAGTGGTCTCTGGGCATTTAGTCTTTATTTCCCTTCAATTCCATTTTCTAAACAGCTAACAGACTAAATAAACTCTTTAACCATAGATCTGATATTCACTACCCTTGTTAAAGCTTTCAGTGTGATTTAAGTGTCAACAGCATTAGTTTTCTTACTGTGGAATAAAAAGCTCCCATCGGCCCCTACCTGCTTCCAGTTGTATCATCTTTCCAACTACCACCTGCCATGCAGTATGTAGCTGGCTGTGTGATTCCACACCTTTGCGTCTTTGCTCTGTCTGAAATCCTCTCACCCCTTCACCTTCTTGTCATGGCTACTAAAAACTATCTCCAAATATTTTATGGCTGTGACCCTTTGGGGCTCTGGGCTAACTTAAAAGATATAAAGGAAGCCAAAGGCATTTTTAGACACAGCGTATGAGAAGATTATAGTGGCCACATGATTTTCCACCTGCCATGCCCTCCGTGTCAGCAAAGTCTGGATTCATACTTGATACAGGCAGAGAAACATTAACAAAAGTCTCGAAGAATGCTTCTTCCATTTTACCCCAATGGCTACCCTTCTCATTATCAGGAAAATTTGGTGAAAATGGGCAGAAGGGGAGGATTGTATTCCTAACATTTCCTAACATTCCTAACATTGCTTTGTCCCTTTTTATCCCAAATAAACGATGGCCAAATTTTATAGTGTCCTGTGCTGACATTTGGGTCCCAAATTACTTAAATTTTATATAGTGGAAGTGTCTATACCCTTGCTTTTCTACACTCACTGTTGGTAACGAGGGGCTAAGAGTAAATAAATGACTTCAAACCCCAAAAGATCAATTCGCTGAAAATGAGGGAAACATGGTGTCCTGCATTTATGCCTATTCTGCTATAAGATCCCTGGGCAGAGACTAGGGTACGGGTGATAGGTATCTACTCAATTTATTAGAATTCTTCGTGATTAATGCTAGGCCTCGATATGGTTCTTTATATTATACTGTCATTCATTCTTGAAGATTCAGTTTATGAATTAAGGTCTTTTAATTAAGGGACAACTCTCACAGATTTCCAGACTGGGTTTTGTTAATCAGTCCTTATCCCACCCAATATTTTGTGAACATCTCTATCATTTCACTTAAAACACTGAATTGCATGTCTTCATATATCTACTTCTTCTACTACCTGGATTCCTTGACAGTAGGAAACATGTAATATTAATTTTTATTGCCCCTAAATTTAGAATGATGCCTAGTAGATCCTTAAAAAAATATTTGCTGAATGAGTAAACAAATTGTTACTGGTTGCAATGAAGGTTAGGTTTTAAAGAATCCATGAAATTTTTTAAGTGTATTTATTTGAGAGAGAGAGAGAGAGAGAGAGAGCATGAGTGAGTGGGGGAGGGACAGAGAGAGAGGGTGAGAGAGAATCCCAGGCAGGCTCCTCACTGTCAGCGTGTAGCCTGATGAACCATGAGATCATGACCTGAGTTGAAATCAAGAATCGGACCCTTAACCGACTAAGCCACCCAGGCACCCCAGAATCCACTAATTCTTAATGTCTGCATAGTAATGAGTAAGCTCTCTACTTTTTTTCTGATAAGACATTTTTCACTATCACATTGAGGCAAGAGTTTCTATATTTTAGCTATCCTCAGAGGTACTGTGAATAAGGAAGTAAATCACCCAGCAGTGTTCCATGAAGCTAATAGCCTATAAGAATTTGTATAAGAACATTTATTAAATATTATAAAGGCTAAGTTTTGCATTGTGTGACAGTGAACTGACATGCAAGGATAGGTAGAGGTACCCTCAGAAAGTGAAAATGGCAATCAACACCTAATGAACTGGAACACAAATATACAAGTCAGCTAAGGAGAGAGAGAGAAAGGGAGAGAGAGAAAGCATACAGACTTACTCCCAAGGGAGAGAAACATGTCACTAAAACCTGACTGAAGAGGTTATATCTGAAGGAAGGCAATACCAAGCAGCTGAGGAGCTGGACTGAAATGGAAATGTAAAAATGGGAGTATCACGAGAGTGCTCTTCTAACCTCTTCATAGCAAGAAGGCCCTTGGTCAGGAGAAAACCTCTTAGGGCCAGCTGTCACAGATATCCCTCCTGTGGAGATGGCTGTTTCAGGCTGCCTTAGACTGATGCCATTATAAGGGGAATATTGTAGGGAGAAGAAATATTTCACATGTAGCAAATGGCATGAATAGAGAAGGCAGTGCAACAACTAGTCCAGACTGGCAGGAAAATGGTGGTGACAAGTAGGAGGCTGGTGCTAATGGTCAAGCAATAGACTGAGTGTATGGGAAGAATGAGACATTGACTTAAGGTATTTGACAGTTAATATTCAGGTTACAGGTATATCGAAGGTAATTAAGGCAGAAATTAGAGTTAAGATATAAGATCGGACTTGTGATTTTGCTCACAATAAAATGAATAATGAATAACTGGAGAATCTATCAGAGGTTTTTGCAATATACAACAGATAAGAAATGATTAAGACCTAAACTGAGCAATGGACAAGAAAAAAATGTTGAGTATGTATTGTAAAAAAGAACATTAAGACGGAAAATTTGAAACACTTCTAGCATTGACAAATAGTAGCCAATGTTCAACACTACTCAACTGTCTCAACTTTACTTCGGATCAATAGAACATGTGAATGATGTCGTTATCACTGAAGCCCTGAAGCACTGTTTTTTAAAATTATTTTTTATATTGTGGTAAGTGTACATAACATGAAGTTTACTATTTTCACCCTTTTTAATTATACAATATAGTTGCATTAAATACATTGATAATGTTATATAATCATCACCCCTATCCTTCTCCAGAACTTTTTCATCTTTCCAAACTGAAGCTCTGAATGCATTAAACATTAATTTTCTATTCCCTCTCTCCTTGGTAATCTGCTTTCCTGGTAACCTCTCTTCTACTTTCAGTCTCTATAAGTTTACCTGTTCTAAAAACCTCATAGAGGTAGAATCGTACATTTGTCTTGTTTTATGCGCTTATTTCAGTTAGCATACTTTCAAGGTTCATTATTATTGTAACATGTGTCATTCCTTTCTAGGACTGAATAATATTCCATTGTACACCTGTATCACATTCTGTTTATTCATTCATCCATTGAGGGACATTTGGGTTGACTTTACATTTTAGCTATCGTAAATAATGCTGCTATAAACACTGACATACAAGTATCTGCTCAAGTCCCTGTTCTCAATGATTTTGGATATATACTTAGAAGTTTTAAAGTCTTCCTTCACTGTGGTAGTGTGTAGGAATGAAATGCCAGTTGTGTACTTTATGCCATCCAGAACTCTGAATTACCATCCCTACTACTCAAAAGAGGGTCAAAACATTGAATCGTTCACTATGGGAAGTTGACAATGCCCTGAATTTTAAGGAAATTACACTTTCGTTTCTCAAAATCCAGGAGAACAACTTTTTTCCCCTCACTCAATAGGACGTACATGTCATCAGAGGCCCTTCGTGCAAACACATGGCATGGCATTTCCTAGCAGCACACAAACATAGAAACACAAAAGGTTCTGGGCTGTGGGACTGAATGCCCCAGTGTGAGAGCCTGGGGAGAATTAAATCACACCACTGAAATCTACTTTTCTTGAAGATTCACCTCACCTTTGTTAACAGCATCTAAAGCTGATGCTGAATTTGACTCCTATGAGAAAACAGTGCTGAGACTGAGAGGTAGGAAAACCGAATCTCAAATATCAGTATATTCTGAATCAAGGCATAACTTTGTGTGTAATAGTAACATATATTGAGATCATACCATTTGCCAGGTGCCTTTCTTTCTTTTTATTTTCCTTCAAATTTTTATTTGAATTCTAGTTAATTTCAGGAGAATTTAGTGATTCATCACTTACATATAACATCAAGTGCTCATCGAAACAAGTGCCCTTCTTAATGCCCATCCCCCATTGGGCCCACCCCCCCAACCCCCTTCCCCCATCAACCCTCCTCCATCAGTTTGTTTGCTGTTCGTTAAGAATTTCTCTTGGTTTGCTTCCCTCTCTCTCTTTTCCCCCCCTTCCCATATGTTCATCTGTTTTGTTTCTTTTTTTTTTTTGAAATAAAAACAATTATTTAATAAATGTGAAAAATACATTGACAAATGTTAACATCTACTGCTTATAAACTCTCAGAAAACTAGGACTATAAGAGAACTTCCTCACAATTCTATTGTTTTCTTTTATTCTCTGTTTTTTTTAAATAATTTATTGTCAAATTGGTTTCTCTACAACACCCAGTGCTCAATCCAACGAGTGCCCTCCTCTGTGCCCATCACCCACTCTCCCCCCTCCCACACCCATCTCTCCCCTCAGTTCTTTCTTATTCTTTGAGAGTCTCTCATGTCATATCTTCCTTCCTCTCTGTGGCTTTTTTTTTGTTTCTTAAATTCCACATGAGTGAAATCATATGGTATTTGTCTTTCTCTGACTATTTTGCTTAGCATAATGCACTATAGCTCCATCCATGTCATTCCAAATGGCAAAATTTCATTCCTTTTGATGGCTGAAGAATATTCCATTACATATATATTTATATATATAATAAATACTATATATTCATATATAATATATTTATATATTATATTTTAATATAATATATTTATAACATATAAATATATAAAAAATACTGTATCTTCATATATAATATATTTATATATTATATTTTAATATATTTATAACATATATAAACATATAATAAATACTATATCTTCATATATAATATATTTATATATTATATTTTAATATATTTATAACATATATAAATATATAATGTAAGTATATTAAATATTTATATATATTTATACATACATACCACATCTTCTTTATCCATTCATTAGTTGATGGACATTTGGGGTCTTTCCATACTTTGGCTCTTGTTGATAGCACTGTTAGGAGTCTTTCTAAGTCTTTTATTTGTGAAGTGTTGAGCACACGGCAGAAGCCAAGCACCTGTTTTTCAAGTCGAATTGCCTTATTGTGTTAATATAGGCATTACCAGCACCTGGTTTTGTGGCAGCTCGAAAGACAGATGGAATTAGTCAGAACTCTATCTAGCAATCAGGACCTGGGCTGCACACTCCAGTTTAGTAATCATTTAATCAGCATCACCTTTGGCCATGTAGAATCTGCCAAAAGACAGCCTAGACTAAGGTCGAAGTGAACCTAGATTCTGGTAGGTTCAGGGTTTGTTGTTGTTGTTTATTTTTGAGAAAGAAAGAGAGCATGCGTGTGAGCAAACAGGGGAGGGGCAGAGAGAGAGAATCCCAAGCAGACTCCGCGTTGTCAGCACAGAGCCCAACATGGGGCTGAATATTATGAACCCTGAGATCATGACCTGAGCCAAAATCAAAATACGAATGCATAACCGACTGACCCACCCAGGCACCCCCAGGTTCTTTTTAAAGAATATTTCAAATATTAACAAGTTTATATGAAGCTAAGATACAGAAAAAAACATTGAAGGTAAGGAAATTCATCAAAAATAGTTTCTCCATTATAGAGTTCCCTGGGGATAAAAAAAGAGTATTTTTAACTCTTTTTTTTATAAGTCATTAACATAAAGGCAATTTTAGTAACTATTCTACCTGTTTCTTTTATGGTTATCATCCCCTCAGTGGGGAGTCACAGCCATCTACATCATTTTTGTAGTTAAAGTTTAACCCCCAAATCCCTAGGAGAAGTAGCACAGTGACTTGAATTTATATGAAAGTAAAAGTGTGGGTCTGAAGGAGGGAGGGCATGGGAAGTGGGCAGAGGAAGAGACAAGAGTCACTGAGTCCATGTGGGGAAAGCTTTTTTGGAAATAATTGAGAAAAGCAGGCTTTTTCTCACCCACGCCCCCTCTTGCAGGTGTCTGTTGCTTGAGGCGTGTGTGGCTAGACAAGGAGACAGAAGAGCAAATTCAAAATTGAGTTTTACAAATTTTTCCCTAAAGTTCAGGGGATTTATTCAGACAGAATTTCTTACAGAGTACTTTATGCCTTAAGTGAGGAGACATTGGTCCATGGGACTTAAAATTGCTCCTTTTGCTGAAGCTCCATTCCTTGGTTTCCCTGAGGAAACAAAAGAATCATTTATTGTCACAAATGTCACAAAGGGTTGCTGGCTTGGTGACTTCCTTTCCTGACATTGTATCATTCTCTTATTTTATATCCACCAGTTTGGTATGAGGAAGAAAGGTGGATCCTAAAAATTACTGACCTTGTTCTTGGTTTGGCGTGGCTTTGAGAGCCAAAAGATTTGGGGGGGCACCCTTTATCCTTACCTGAAATTAATTTGCAAAGAAGAGTGAAAAGGGAGCAAGTTTAGTTCAGACTTTTACAGGGATTGGTATTTTCCTTTAATCTGTTTTTCTTTTTTCCCCAAAGTTTTCTTTAAATTCTAGCTACTTAACATATAGTGTAATATTAGTTTCAGGTGTAGAATTTAGTGATTCATTCCTCACTTACATACATCCCTCGTGCTCATCACAAGTGCCCTCCTAATGCCCATCACCTGTTTATCCCATCACCCACCCATCTCCTCTCCAGTTACCATAAGTTTGTTCTCTATAGTTAAGAGTCTATAACTATGGTCCAGCAATTGCACTACTAGATATTTGTACAAAGGACATAAAAATACTGATTCAAAAGGATATATGCACATGATATTTATAGCAGCACTATCAACAATAGCCAAATTATGAGAAGAGCCCAAATTTTCATCAACTGATGAATCTATGAGGAAGATGTAGTGTATGTATATGTGTGTGTATATATATATATTAGGATATATACTCAGCCATAAGAAAGAATGAAATCTTGCCATTTGCAACAACATAGAGCTAGAAAATATTATGCTAAGTGAAAAAAGTCAGAGAAAGACAAATAATATAGTCTGTTCTTCTTCTGAGATTATAATAACACTACTCCTGTGTATTTGAATGTGTCCCATGGATATAACAGAGCACTGCTTTGCTCATCGAGGTTTGACAAACTACACTTATTGATTTTTTTGTCAACCCAAAACAGGATCTCCTCATACAAAAGCTCTGAGTTGTTCTTTGTTTGTTTTGGAAATGAGACATCATTTTGGAGGCCCCTGTCCACTTATCTGAATTTCTTACAAGGAAAGTAGAATATAGACAGAGTAACTAGGAAACTCCCTGTAAGAATTTAACTTATTTACACCTTCACTAGACTGTTTTTGATTAGTGAAATGTAGTTCTCTATACACTTGAAAACAGAGGTTCCTGGGTGGCTCAGTTGGTTGGGCATCCAACTTAAGCTCAGCTGATGATCTCACGGTTCGTGAGATCGAACCCCACATCAGGCTGTCTGCTGCTGACATGGAGGCTGCTTTGGATTCTCTGTCCTCCTGTCTTCTCTCTCTGCTCCTCCTTTACTCGTTCTCTCTCTCTCAAAATAAATAAATAAAATTAATATATATATATTTCTAATTCTTTTTTGCATGTGAGGGAAGCAAAATTCAGAATATATTCAGAAAATTATAGTATTTTTTAAAGTTTATTTTTTTATTTCAAGAGAGACAGAAAGAGTGTGAGCCAGGGAGAGGGGCAGAAAGAGAGAGAATCCCAAGCAGGCTCCAAACTGTCAGCACAGAGGCCAACATGGGGTTTGAACTCATGAACCTGTGAGATCATGACCTGAGCCCAAACCAAGAGTTGGATGCTTAGCCTTCTGAGCCACCCAGGCACTTCAGAAAATTATAATATTAAATATAATTTGAACTTGTATCCTAGACTCTCCTAGAAAAACAAAATGTGAGCTACAACAAGGCTAAGTATTAGCTGGACTCATATGACAGACCATCACTTGGTTCTAGTAGAAGAGTCGAATGATCCAAAACTGATTTTAGATTCTATGAAATAAATTAATCATTTATATGAAAGCTCTTGGAATGGGTAAAAAGCAAAGCAGGAAAACTAAAGGAAATAGAACTGGTCATTCATGTGTGTGTTTCTCTCAAAGCTGAAAAACACATTTGCAAGTTTCAAAACTAATTCCTGGTCTAAATTTCTTGTAAGCAGGATAGGTAGTATGTCTCTATTTCTCTGCTGAAAATTCTGCTATTAACTTGGAATTAGACACCTGCTTCAGAAATAATGACCATTCCTGTGTGCATTTATGCTTGGAAGGTTTAGCCAATTACAAATGAGCTGCCAGGGCCTTAGAACTATTAATGTAATCAATCTGCTAACCAGTGTACCTCTAGTCCTGTAACAATGCCTAACACATATCCGCCATTCAATAAATTATTTGTCGAATGAATGAATTAAATTGACAGAGAGAGGAACTCCATCTTCAGCGTGTATAAGTTTAATCTTCCTAATATTAAAATGAGAACTTTCCTCAGGATAGAGGGAGATCTGTGCATCTAGAAATTCATATGAAGATATTCAAAGGAAGAGAGAAACCCATAGAAATATTGGTAGGGTTGAAGTTTGGAGAGAGGCACAAAGTCAATTTTACCCTAGAGTTAGGGAATCTTTCTTTTAATTCTGTACAGTCACAGCTTGCACAGAGAATAGGTTAGAGCAGAGCCTCCTAAGCTTTGCTTACTTTAAGTGCCCCTAGTATCTTGGTGATTTTTAAAATAATACTCTTGGGCCAAAAGAAAAAGTGAACAGTTTCATTTATTAAGTGATTATATCTAAACACTTAATAAATATTTAAGTCCTAACAACTTAATATCCATTTGAATAAATAATGCAAATACATTGGGGAAAAAACGTTTTTATTTCATTCTGAAATAGGCAAAATTACTTACTAATGGGATGTGTGTGGCCGTTAGGCACTTCACAACATCTCAAATTTGGGTATCATTGTTACCCTCATTTTCCTTTCCACACTAACTCTCTTCAGTACTTGATTTTTTATCACAGCAATCACTGAAAACCCAGTTTCACAAAGATATGATGTATCAAAGGAGCATGGTGATCTAATGTTAAAATAGTTCATGCAGTGTCTGAACAATGTTGGGGATGGTTGCATTTTACTCAAAAATTTAAAATGTCCCACTGTACTTGTGAGTTCAATGCAGTGTCAGAAACTTTAGAAACCACAAGTTTGTAGAGATGAAAGATATGCATGATAATGATAATAATGTCAACTGCTCACTCACCAAAAAAGAGCAGCAACATAAAACAAAACCACAGTTATTTTTAACCCATTAAGGGAGATCAATATCTTTCTGAAGTCTCAGTAACATTTCTGAGGGGGGAGGTGAAGGCAAGGATATATATGAGGTTCTTTGAGTCTATTTAAGACAGACCTTTCAGTGCAGCAACCTGATTGGGATTCGACAAAGTTCTTGACATAATAATTTAAAATCAGTGGTCACAGTGAGATAAGGATTTCAAGGAAATGTGGAAGCATAAAGTAGTCATTCGATAAGCCCAGTTCAGTGGTCTGTTGTCTTGAGAAGGGAGGTAATTAGGGATTGCCAAAAGTTTGGATATATGGATTTGGAGAAGTTCTGAAATAAAAAAAAAAAAAAGAAAAGGTTATTTGTACTTTTAGCTTCTTGGGCAAGAGTTTCCTGGAAGGGTAAAATCATGTTAATGCAGACATTGGACTGTGTGTTTTAAATTCTTGATAAAAGTGATAAAAATATCAATAGTTATCAACCTTTTTTTCTTGTTAGCTATGGTTCTTAGTACTTTACATGAATTTTATTTTAAAATATTCTCAATTTTATGGTGGAGGAATTATCCTCATTTTTATAAGGAAAGGATATGAAAGGAAGACACTTTCCTGTGGTCATGAAATGAACACAAGACAGAGCATGAGTCTTTGTTTTTTGCTTTTTCTTTCCTTTTTTTTTTCTGTTTTTCTTAAGCCTTCCAGTATTGTTGGTTTTTTTTTTTTTAAATATAATTTATTGTCAAGTTGGCTAACATTAGTGTGTAAAGTGTGCTTTTGGTTTTGAGGGTAGATTCCCATGATTCATCACTTACGTACAATACTCAGTGCTCACCCCAAAAAGTGCCCTCCTCAGTGCCGTCACCCATTTTCCCCTTTCCCTGTCCCACTCCAATCAACCCTCAGTTTGTTCTCTGTATTTAATAGTCTCTTATGGTTTGCCTCCTTCTCTCTCTGTTTGTAACTATTTTTTCTCCTTCCCTTCTCCCACGGTCTTCTGTTAAGTTTCTCAAGATCCACATATGAGTGAAAACATGTGATATCTGTTTTTCTCTGACTGACCTATTTCACTTAGCATAATAGCTTCCAGTTCCATTCACATTGCTGCAAATGGTATGATTTCATTCATTCTCTTGCCAAGTAGTATTCTATTGTATACATAAACCACATCTTCTTTACCCATTCATCAGTTGATGGACATTTAGGCTCTTTCCATAATTTGGCTATTGTTGAAAGTGCTGCTATAAACATTGAGGTACATATGCCCCTATGAAACAGCACTCCTGTATCGTTTGGATAAATTCCTAGTAGTACTATAGTTGGATTGTAGGGTAATTCTATTTTTAATTTTTTGAGGAACCTCCACACTGTTTTCCAGAGTAGCATTTCGTATTCCCCCCAAAAGTGCAAGATCCAGTTCTCCCAACACCATTCGCTAAAGAGACTGTCTTTTTTCCACTGGACACTCTGTCCTGCCTTGTCAAACATTACATACATACTGTAATATGTAATACATACTGTATTATGACAATACATACTGTAATGTCATGTAATATGTAATACATACTGTAATATGACAATACATACTGTAATGTCATACATTATGGGTCTAGTTCTGGGTTTTGATTTTTGATTTGTATTTGATTTGTATTTCCCTGATATTAAATGATGTTGAGCATCTTTTCATGTGTCTGTTAGCCATCTGGATGTCTTCTTTGGAAGTGTCTATTTGTGTCTTCTGTCCATTTCTTCACTGGATTATTTGTTTTTTGGGTGTTAAGTTTGATAAGTTGTTTATAGATTTTGGATACTAACCCTTTATCCAATATGTCTTTTGCAATTATCTTTTCCTATTCTATCGGTTGCCTTTTAGTTTTGTTGATTGTTTGCTTTTGTCTTGATGAGGTCCCAATAGTTCTATTCTCCTTTAAATCCCTTGCCTTTGGAGATGTATCAAACAAGAAATTGCTCTGGCTGAAATCAAAGAGGTTGTTGCCTCCTTTATCCTCTAGGAGTTTGATAGTTTCCCCTCTCACATTTAGGTCCTTCATCCATTTTGAGTTTATTTTTGTGAGTGGTATAAGAAACTGGTCCAGTTTCATTCTGCTGCATGTTGCTGTCCAGTTCTCCCAGCACCATTTATTAAAGAGGCTGTCTTTTTTCCATTGGATACTCTTTCCTGCTTTGTCAGAGATTAGTTGGCCATATATTTATGAGTCCAATTCTGGGTTCTCTATTCCATTGGTCTTTGTGTCTGTTTTTGTACAATACCATACTGTCTTGATGATTACAGCTTTGTAGTAGAAGCTAAAGTCTGGGATTATGATGCCTCTCAGTTTGGTTTTCTTTTTCAACATTACTTTGGCTATTCAGGTTCTTTTGTGATTCCATACAAATTTTAAGATTGTTTGTTCTAACTTTGAGAAGAATGCTGGTGCAGTTTTAATTGGGATTACATTGAATGTGTAGATTGCTTTGGATAGTATTGACATTTTAACAATATTTATCCTTCCAATCCATGAGCATGGAATGTTTTTCCATTTCTTTGTGTCTTCTTTAATTTCCTTCATAAGTTTTCTATAGTTTTCAGCATACAGATCTTTTACATCTTTGGTTAAGTTTATTCCTAGGTATTTTATGGCTCTTGGTGCAATTGTAAATGGGATCAATTTCTTGATTTCTCTTTCTGTTGCTTCATTATTGGTGTATAGAAATGCAACCCATTTCCATATATTGATTTTGTACACTGCAACTTTGCTGAATTCATGAATCAGTTCTAGCAGTTTTTTGATGGAGTCTTTCAGTTTTACTGTGTAGAGTATCATGTCATCTGCGAAAAGTGAAAGTTTGACTTCTTTGCCAATTTTATTTCATTTTGTTTTCTGATGGCTGAGTCTAGGAATTCCAATACTCTGGGTTTTTTTTCTTTTTTTTTTAACATTTATTTATTATTGAGAGACAGAGAGAGACAGAGCATGAGCAGGGGAGGGGCAGCGAGGGGGAGACACAGAAACCAAAGCAGGCTCCAGGCTCTGAGCTGTCAGCATAGAGCCTGATGTGGGGCTTGAACTCATGAACTGCGAGATCATGACCTGAGCTAAGGTCGGATGCTTAATGGACTGAGCCACCCAGGTGCCCCCCAACACTATGTTAAACACCAGTGGTGAGAGTGGACTTCCCTATCATGTTCCTGATCTCAAGAGGAAAGCTCTCAGTTTTTCCCCATTGAGGATGATATTAGCTGTGGGCTTTTCATATTTATGAAAAACAAGAAATTGCTGTGGCTGAAATCAAAGAGGTTGTTGCCTGTTTTCTCCTCTAGGATTTTTTGATGATCCTTTTAATGGTGTTTAAGTATGTTCCTTCTATCCTGATATCTTGAGGGTTTTTAGTAAGAAAGGATGCTGTATTTTGTCAAATGCTTTTTGTGCATCTATTGGCAGGATCATATTGTTCTTATCCTTTTTTATATTAATGTGATGTATCACATTGATTGATTTGCGAATATTGAACCAGCCCTGCAGCCCAGGAATGAATCCCACTTGATCATAGTGAATAATTCTTTTTATGTGCTGTTGAATTCGATTTGCTACTATCTTGTTGAGAATTTGTGTATCTATGTTCATCAGGAATATTGACTTGCAATTCTCCTTTTTTGTGGGGTCTCCGTCTGGTTTGGGAATCAAGGTAATACTGGCTTCATAGTATGAATCTGGAAGCTTTCCTTCCATTTCTATTTTTTGGAACAGCTTGATAAGGACAGGTATTCACTATGCTTTAAATGTCTGGTAGAATTTCCCTGGAAAATCATCTGACCCAGGACTCATATTTGGTGGAAATTTTTTTATAACTGATTCAATTTCTTCACTTCACTAGTTATGGGTCTGTTCAAATTTTCTATTTCTTCCCATTTGAGTTTTGGTAGTGTGTGGGTGTCTAGGAATTTGTCCATTTCTTCCAGGTCGTCCAGTTTGTTGGCATATAATTTTTCATAGTAGTCTCTGATAATTGTTTGTATTTCTGAGGGGTTGGTTGTGATGTGTCCAGTTTCATTCATGATTTTACCTCTTTGGGTCCTCTATTTTTCTTTTTGAGAAGTCTGTCTAGTGGGTTATCAATTTTGTTTATTTTTTTCAAAAAACCAGCTCTTAGTTTCATTGATCTATTCTACTGGTTTTTTTATTTGTTTTTTTGTGTTTTTTTTTTTTGGAATCTTTATTGTTTATTTCTGCTCTAATCTTTATTATTTCTCTTTTTCTGCTGGCTTTGGGGTTTCTTTGTTGTTCTGCTTCTAGTTCCTCTAGGTGTGCTGTTAGATTTTGTATTTGGGAATTTTCTCATTTCTTGAGATAGGCCTGGATTGCAATGCACTTTCCTCTTAGGACTACCTTTGCTGCATCCCAAAGGGTTTGAACTGTTGTATTTTCATTTTCATTTTCTTCCACTTATTTTTTAATTTCTTTTTTAATTGCCTGATTGGCTCATTCATTTTTTTATAAGGATGTTCTTTAACTTTCATGCATTTGGAGGTTTTTCCAAACTTTTTCCTGTGGTTGATTTCAAGTTTCATAGCATTGTGATCTGAAAAAATGTGCATGGTATGATCTCAATTTTTTTATATTTATTAAGGTCTGTTTTGTGACCCAGTATGTGATCTATCTTGAAGAATGTTCCATGTGCACTCGAGAAGAATGTGTATTCTGCTTTTGGATGAAAAGTTCTGAATACATCTGTGAAGTCCACCTGGTCCAGTGTATCATTCAGAGCCATTGTTTTCTTATTGATTTTCTGTCTAAATGATCTGTCCATTGCTGTAAGTGGAGTATTAAAGTCCCCTGCAATTACCACATTCTTATGAGATAAGAATTGCTTATGTTTGTGATTGTTTTATATATTTGGGTACTTCGAATTCGGTGCATAAACGTTTACAATTGTTAGCTCTTCTTTATGGACAGACACCATAATTATGATATAATATCTTCTTCATCTCTTGTTACAGCCTTTAGTTTAAAATCTAGTTTGTCTGGTATAAGTGTGGCTACTCCAGCTTTCTTTTCCAGTATCATGATAGATGGTTCTCCATCTCCTCACTTTCAATCTGAAGGTGTCCTCAGGTCAAAATGGGTCTCTTATAGACAGAAAATAGATGGGTTTTGTTTTTTTATCCATTCTGATACCCTATGTCTTTTGATGAAGACATTTAGTCCATTTATATTCAATGTTATTATTGAAAGATATGGGCTTAGTGTCATTGTGTTATCTGTAGGTTTCATGCTTGTGGTGATATCTCTGGTCCTTTGTAGTCTTTGCAACATTCTACTCACAGAGTCTCCCTTAGGAACTCTTGCAGGGCTGGTTTAGTGATTATGAACTTCTTAGTTTTTGTTTGTCTGGGAAAACATTTATCTCTCCTTCCATTCTGAATGACAGCCTTGCTGAGTAAAGGATTCATGGCTGCCTGTTTTTCCTATTCACCACATTGAATATTTCCTGCCACTCCCTTCTGGCCTACCAAGTTTCAGTGGACAGGTCTGCTACTACCCCTTTGTTTCTACCCTGGTAGGTTAAAGGCCCATTTTTCCCTACCTGCTTTCAGAATTCTCTCTTTATCTTTGTATTTTGCCAGTTTCATTATGATATGTTATGGAGAAGATCAATTCCTGTTACATCTGAAGGAAGTTCTCTGTGCCTCCTGGATTTCAGTGTCTGCTTCCTTCTCCAAATTGGGGAAGTTCACAGCTATGATTTGCTAAAGTACACATTCCGCTCCTTTTTCTATCTCTTCTTCTGGAACTTCTATGATATGGATATTATTGCATTTTATTGAATTACTTAGTTCTCTAATTCTCCCCTCAGAGTCTAGAATTTTTTTTATCTCTCTTTTTCTCAGCTTCATCTTTTTCCATAATTTTATCTTCTATTTCACTACTTCTTCCCTCTGCTTCTTCAAACCTTGCTGTCACTGCATCATCACTTACAGGATTTCCTAATTTGTCATGACAATTTTCTAGTTTCATGATCTCTGCAGCAATAGATTCTTTGCTGTCTTCTATGATTTTTTCAAGCCAAGCAATTAATCTTATGACTATTATTATGAATTCTTGATCAGATATATTGTTTATATCTGTTTTGAGCAGTTCGTTAGCTGTCATTTCTTCCTGGAATTTCTTTTGAGAAGAATTCTCTATTTTGTCATTTTGGCTAGTTTTCTGTCCCTTATGTCTTTTAAAAGCTTGTTATGTACCCGCAAGCACTACTATATTAAAGGGGGGTAATACACTATCCAGTGGCTGGCCCTTCAGGAGGTGTTATTTGGAGTGTATTACTTGCTCTCTGTTGTTTTGGCTCTGGATGCTGTATCTCCCTACTTGTAGTGATGGTTTGGACCCTTCGCCGGGTGTGCTTTGATTTGTTCATTGAAGTAACCCTGGGGGAGAAATTTTGTTTTTTAAAAAAGGGGGGGCAGTTGTGGGGGAAGAGGATGTATATCCCATACAAAGAGAGAAATGATAGGGGTGAGGAAAGAGAAATGAAAATAAAATTGACCAGTCAGAGAAACTATATAGTTTCATCCAGAGAGAGAGAGGAAAATAAAGAAGGAGATAAAGAACAGGTATAAAGAGAATAGATTAAATATATCTGCTTAAACAAGAGAACAACCAGAATAACCAGACTAGAGGAGGGAAGAAATAAGGAGAAAAGGAATAATTAAATCTTCTTATATATATAATAATATTATTATATTCTTATTATATATGTGTGTGTATATATATATGTGTGTGTGTGTGTGTGTGTGTGTGTATATATATATATATATATATATATATATATATATATATATATATATAAATTGTCCAAGAATTAAATCAGAAAATGCAAAAACGCTGGGTGCATTGGAACTGGTGACAGTGTGGGTCTGAAGGAGGGGCATCCCCATCAATCTTGCTTCAGTAGATACACAGTTACCAGGCACAGAGGGCATGGTTTTGTGTAGGTGGGTCTCACCTTCACTATGGCCTGCTGTGTATTTCCTGAAGTCCCCACTTGGTGATGGAGAGAAAAATGGCGACAACCCAGTCTCTCCACCCCGGACCAGGTGTCCCAAATCCCTCTGTTTAGGCTGTCCTCACAGTCTGGCTGTGGGTGCAAATGAGGTGGTTTGTCCTGCTCTGCGGATTCTTCTGCACCTCCCTGGTGCTCCTCTGGGATTCAAACCCTGATATCTTAAAGGATCCTGCTCCTTGGGTCCCAGTTCTTGGGAAGTGCTGCTCCACCCCACTGATAAACGGCTTCTGGCTGGGTGCAGGCAGGGATCTCTGTTCTTGGAACAGCTGTATACCTTCTTCCCACAGCACTTGAGGGAGGAGGTTGCTTTCTCCCACCATGGACTGCACCTATGAGCTAGTTACTGAGCCTGGGGCTGGCTCCCTTCCTCTCCAGGTGCACAAACAAGGCAGCCAGCACAAGTCTGGAGAAAGCCCCACAGTTAGAAATTGGATCTTTCTCCATTTTTTTCCAATCCCTAGTCCATGGTTTTTCTCTTGTTCAAATACAATCCTACATTTCCGTAACCCCTCTTTCTCTTTCTTTTGTCTCTCTGAAGAAGGGAATCCCTTTCCTTAATGCTATGCTGCCCGTTTTATCTCTCCCAGTTCATAATCATGCACCTATGGCCCACCAAGTTGTCTCCGTGGGCCCCTGGAGACGTCACTGTCATTCTGAAGCCTAGACTCTTGGAATTCCAAGTTTGACCTCAACACTGCTGTGTTAGAGGGATGAGGGAACTTAGGGTCCCCCTACTTCTCTGCCATATTGGATGTCCCCAAGTCTTCCAGCTTTTAGAACTGTTTTTTCTTTTTTCAAACAGTAAAAAGGCATGGTAAATATGATGACACTAATTCACAGGTTTTTGCATTGAGTGTTTATTTTCAAAGTGTTCTTTAAGCATTCATATTACTCTTTCTATAGCCTTATAAGGGTCTGTGAGGCTCCCTGACCATACTGTGGATACAGTTTATTGTAGCTTTCCTGTTTATTAATCTTGGTTGTCAGTGGCCAACCTCCCAGGAGCTGACCTCATGCCTTACACTGCTGCTGACTCTGGAAGAAACCTAAGGGTAACACAGCCTTTGGACATGGAGAACAGGTCTTCATCTGGCCAGCACAGGGAGTAGTGCACAGGATCTCATACTTTATGGTATGTTGGTTGTTTAGTTATGGAGCCATGTTGCAGATAGTGACTTCATTCCGAAAAGAAATAAACAGCAGAGTTCAAGTGATTTGCATCTTTGTTACTTTAAAAAATATTTTACTTTAGATGGCAGTATTAGATAGTAAAGAAACAACAGATTTTGATACAAGAACTTGGGGATCGAATTCAGGCTCTTCCATTTCCAGACCATGTTACCTTAAGCAAGTTACCTAGCATCTCTGAACTTCAGGTGCTTCTTTAGTAAGTTATGGTGAATATGAACTTCACAGAGTTGTTGGGAAATTCTAGTAAGGTAATAGTAAAGTATATTAAGGAGGTTTTTAGCACAATATCATATTATATATGTTAATTATTATTATCATTATTATTGTTGTTACTATGTGGTTCAGTGAAATTATATTATACATAGTCAATTACTAGATAGCCCTTTAACTCTATTTTGTGCTACTTCATGCTTTATTCCTTGAAGCACAGGTGTTCATATGAATCATTCTCTACTTCTAGGCATGTTGTAACCTAACACCCTGGCAGCTCATCTACAATACACTAAACATTTCTAAGCACAAATGCATACTGGATTGATAATTACTTCTTCAAGCTATATTTTGAGTTAGTAATTTAATTTCCATGCAGGCTCTTAAATTTATTTTATAAATACTTTAATTTATATTATATGTGTCAGCTTAAACACATGCCCACAGCACATTCACACCGTGACAGAATTTCCCATATTCAGTAATTAATCTTTAGAAAGCTTCCCCACTCCAAAGGCAAAGCTCAAGGGGAACTTACCAGACCAGATGTTTTCTAAGAGAGAGATATACTCTTAGATTTCCTTTTAGTCCTTTGAGAGGTATAGCTCCCATTTACATCAAAATAAATTATGGAAGTGAAGGAGAAAATGAAGAAATACATGAAAAACAAATATATTTGGTTCTTCCACATTACTAAATCCACTGAATTTAGTCAGCATTTTAAAAGATCAGGTTATCATCCCATTTATCAAATTGAAACACAGTTCCTTAGTTTATCCCATAGATTTGACCATGTGTTGAAGATACAGAATATATAATTTACCAAATAAAGGTTGATTTCAGATTTTGTATTTTATTAAGTGTAAAAGGACATCTAATTTGCCATTTGACCCTGGTGTTCCATTCAACACTAGCTATAATATTTATGTCAGTTGTCAGGTGTGTCTTGGAATCAATAATAATGATGCATAAAGTGTATACATCATACAATAGAATAATAACAATGGTGTATATAATGTATAAAATGATTTATTTAGTTTTTATTGAGAAAGAACTCGTTAGAAAGATCTGGGATTTCCCTATGGACTCAAGAATAGAAAGGTAGTGATGGCATCATGACAGGAACTAGGACCGAAAATTCACCAGGACCCAGGCAGATTTTCTTAGCATGTGCCTCTTGCAAGTAATACATATTACTGTTTCTAGGCATCTCTTATTGTCCTTTTCTTCCTAAAGAATGGTTCTCTGTGCTCTACTTAAACATACTTCTATCATAGCTTTGTCAGAGTGGGATCCTTTACCTAGGAATCTATATCGTGTGACAAAGAACCAACCTCCATTGACTGACCTTTCCGTTCTTTGGTCCAATTCCAAATTCCTGGGAGAAAAACTCTCATTACCCCAGCCTGGACTTTTCATTGTTAGCTCTTATGTAAACTATCCAATGGGTTACAACCATTGAACAGGGATCTGAATTACAAATATGTCTTTAAGAGTAGGTAGCAGTAGCTCTTAGAAAAGGGAAGTTGGGCAGGATAATCACCCCTAAGTCACAATGAAAATGAAAATATTTTTATAATAGAAACACTTTACTCTTGCCACAGATATATTAGTGTGCAAAGATCCAGGTTTATAAAAATCTGGATTTAGTTTATGTTCTTAGTTTTTCTTAATCCCCTAGTTTGTGAACATTATTTTAACCAATCCTTCATGGTGTTTGGTACAGTTATTTAAAGGAATTCTATGGATGTATCCTTTTAAAAAACATCCAATCAATCAATATACCTTTATGGAGCAACCCTTTCTGAGTATACTCTTGTACTTATGTAATTTCCCATGGTATATTGGTTTAACAGTCAACAAAGAATTGATTTACTTTAAATTACTAAAATAGGTACTTTATGAAATTTTATGTTTCCTTAAGCCATGAGGTTCTGTCCATTTTGTCATAAATTTTTGGTTATTGCTCCTTCCTTAAGTCTTTATCTCCTTGTGTATAGTCTATATACAGAATTACTGTCTTAATTCTAAAATAAGCATAGGACAGAACTCGAAGTGTTATGAGCACTAAAAGAAAGTGAATGTGACTGCAATATAGTGACCAAGGAGAAAATGATACATGTGCATAAACACCAAGAAAGGTTCAAGTCAGACATGAAAAAAACACTTTATGGATTTTGTGATTTTTGTTTCCAGTGTGTGAATTTGCTGAAGACCAGTGCAACTTACAAAACTAACTCTTAAGGTGTTCCATGACTCCTTGAGTTAGTAGTGCTTTCTTGGAATGGAGAAAAATCTAGGTAAAGTGCGGTTGTACCCTCAGATCTCCTTCCCTCCTTGGAGATCAAATAAGTCTCCTCTAAGTAAGAGGCTGCCCATTAATGTTCAGGGAAAACTGAATCTGCAAAGCTCTGGACTTCTATACACAAGAATCAGCAACACATTGGCACGAAAAAGTTTTAAAAAAGAAAATTAAAAATAAAAACAGAGACAATACAGGGAGGATTAGTAGACACTTAAACAAAAGCAACTGTTACTATGGAAATCCTCAGAATGATAAGTAGTGCATCCCGTACAAACAAGCAAAAAAGCTAAAATCTGATGCTTATGTAAAGAAACAGAATCAGAAAAACTTCCTATAAACTAAAATAAAATCATTTAGAGAAAGCCAATAGATGTTGAGAAAATCCCTAGGAAAATAGAATCAAAAGATAAAGAAATGGAAAATAAAAGAAGAAAGGTAAGAAAATTGGATAATCAGTCTAAGAGTTTCAGCATTATAGATAATGCATAGACAGCAGAGAAAGCAGACATTAAGAAATTGCTCAAGAAAGAGAACGCAAAAATATTTCCGGAACTGATCTACAAAGGCCTCCAGGTAACAAAGAGCCAGCAAGAGCCCAGCAAAAAAAGATTCACATCAAAGCACATTTTTATGAACTTTCAGAATAAAAGACAGGATTTCAAAACTTTCCAAAGAGAGAATTAAAATGAAAACAAAACAAAACATTTACCTACAAAGATTCTAGATTCAGAATGACATTAGAATTGTTGAAAATAACACTAACACTGGAGTTAGGATATTATGGAAAGATAGCTTAAAACGTAGAAGAAACATAGTTCTCAACTTAAAATTATATAACCGGGCAAACTATTATTCAAATATTCGTGTAGAATTTATTTCAAGAATGCAAGAAAAAAAACCCAAAAAACCAAAAAAAAATCATTCTTGATTTCTGTGCTCTTTTTCCCCCCAGCTTTATTAAGGTATGATTGACAAAAATGATACATTTTTAGGTTGTAACATGCGATTTTTAAAAAGATGTACAACGTGATGATTTAACATACATATACATGAGTTCCTGCAGAATAAGCTTCAGCAACATGAGAGGATACAAAAAGATGAATGACAACCTGGAACCAGGGAAAGGAGGTCCAATTCTTGAAGAGAAGTACTTTTTTACTGCCTTGCTGCCTACTTTTTCTCATGCTTTCCTTCCTCTTTTTCTTTTTTAGCTTGAAATTGGTACCATGTTTTAAATTCTGTAACCTGGAATCTGTAGGTATTAATAAGTCTTAATGACATAGAAATTCTCTTTGTCCAAAATAACTTTTGGCATCCTATCTTTAATGAGTCCTGTGGTTGTTGACAGTGATAAAGAGATAATCCCAAGAGTAGTGTGGCTAGGGGGAGAAATTCAAGAGAGAACATAGGAATTAATGAAGAATATAAGGAAAGCAAATTGAGAACTTCAGGAAGCAGAATGAAAATGAGAACAATATGTTTTCCCTTGGACAGATAGAAATAGAATTAAAGCTTTGTGGGAAAGTTTGAAGTCTTAGCTTGCAAAACATCCTCAAAGTTATCAAAATATTTTATGCTTTTATTAGAATTTCTGCATCATACTTTATAACCATGAGTACAATTTAATTACAGATATGCTGAGGAGCAGTTGAAGAAAATCTTGTAACAAACAACTTTACTGCATACCAGAGAAAGAATTTAGAATTTGACAGTTATTTTATCATATATTGCCACTCACATCTGTGTTTAGCTTGTTTTTATATGTGTGCATTATTCTATAGTTCATATGGAATGAAATAGTAAATAAATTCTTTAGCACACTATATCAGATATTATATTTTTATCAATAATCTTTCCATTAGGGAAATATCACTTAAATGAAACCATTTATTCTATTTCACTGTTCGGTTTTTTTTAACCAGTACTTTGATGAAAAGGACAAAATGAGAGAAATTGGTTAGTACTACAAGAAACTGAAGCAGAGGGTCTGTAGACTAATTGTTTTTCCTTTAATAATATTAGGATATGTATTAACTGTCTGTATTGGTATAATAGAGTACATGAGAATTAATGTTAGTGACACATTTCTTAAAAACATTTATAAAGTTAGGCATTCGAGGGGTGCCTGAGTGACTCAGTCAGTTAAGCATCTAACTGACACTTGATTTCTGCTCAGGTCATGATCTCCCCGTGTCCAATCAAGCCCTGCCCCAGGCTCCACGCTGAGCATGGAGACTGCTTAAGATTCTGTCCTTTCTCTGCCCCTTCCCTGCTTGTGTGTGTGTGTGTGTGTGTGTGTGTGTGTGTGTGTGCACGTGCACGTGTGCGCACACTCTCTCTCTCTCTCAAAAGAAATTTTTTTTAATTACACATTTAAGAGACAATGGTACCTATGTCAGATTTTGCCTGCTCTAGCCACAGCTCCATGGAAGGGGCAGAGCCATGTTTGATTCCTGGGTATCAGCTGGAAATTCTGATTTTTTTTACTCTCTTCCTTTCCCATCTCTCCTGGTATCCTTGTATGTCTTTTACTGTCTTGTCTCCCAACATTTTTTCCCCTCTAGTTTAACAACTAAAGTATGTTTTTAGGTCTCTATGTGTTCTGGACACCACATTTAATGCTTAGCTAAAGTTTGCCTTCACTTAAGACTGCAAGGAAATTACACTTGCAAGATTGTGGATTTTGAGCCAAATTACACAGTGAGTGCCATTTCTTAAAGAAACAAAGCTTGAGAGATTTATATGAGTTAATCTCTCTGAGCCAGCAGCTAAAGTTACTCGGGGTGCTCTGGAAAGTCTTGCTTCTTTTCCTTCTTCAGGGAAAGGCTATTGAAAAGATTAATCAACAGTGGTGAATGCTGTTCTATTGAGATTTATTCAATTATACTCTCTTTTTCTTCTTTTTTTCCACCTGGTTGAGCTGGCAGGTTTTATATTTACTTTTCTATGTCTAAGTATGCAATGCAGAAGAAAACACCCTTGTAGAAGGAAAGATGAAGAATATCTACTGGGCATTTGTGAATATGGACACAAAACTGAGCTAGTAGTTGGAATTGTTCAAAATTGTGTGCATTTTTTATTATATTATTACTGGGAAATTTTATGCATATTTTTATTTCACAGGTTGGGTTTATATATAGATAATTTATGTATGTTGTAAGATGTGGCATGAGGCTGTATGTTATGTGCCAAGGTATGAATGAAGAGATCAAGCCACTTGAATGTTGAATTTCCCATCGGCTATGTACTATTTCAAACATTTTGATTTTTGATTGCAGATGGTTTAGGTCTGCTATTTTTGCCTGCTTTTCAAATTCCTCAAAGTTGGTATCTCGGAAGTTCTCTTTCCAGTTTTCCCCTATTTCATTCATTGCATTTGTTACTAGTGCAGTGTCATATTTCCATGGCCAATATGTCTTTATTTTTGAAGTTTATTTATTAATTTGAGGGAGAGAGTTAAAGCAGGAGAGGGCCAGGGAGAGAGAAGGAGAGAGCCAACTGGGCTCTGTGGTGACAGAGCGAGGCTCAGTCTCACGAACCACAGGACCATGACCTGAGTGGAACTCAAGAGTGGGATACTCAACTGACTAAGCCATCCAGGTGCCCCACCAATATATCTTCCAAATGGTCAACTTTAAAGTTGGTTTAGATGGCAAAATATTTGAAATATAATTGATATATTATGAGAGAAAAGAGGTACTGAATTTTAACTTTACAGATTTACTAAAGGATATACACAATAATTTCTATAACTTATGATAATTATAGTCTCATAAAAATTATTGGAAAAAGAAAGTAATTATATAAGAGATTATAAGGGAAAGTTGGTGAAAAAGATATAAAATAAACTCAACAAAGGTTGATTTTGAACAAAGAATAAAAACAAATCTTATTCTTATAGAGGAGGAAGATTGGAAGAACAGCAGGAAATTGAGAAAAAAAACTGTGGAGGAACTAAGTTGAAGAAGTTTATATTTATGACTCTTATCTCTTCATGATCATTCACTCCCTTCCCCAACCATCATTCTTATTCTACCAACCTGATTATTTTCTTCATAGTATCTCCTACTACCTAAAATTATTTTGTTCTCAGTATTTCTTTAGTTGTTTCATATTAACCAGCACCTCCTGGTAAACTCCCTGAGATTAGAATACTTGTCTATTTTGTTTATACTTAGCATGTGCCTGGAATATAGTGGGTGCTCAATAAATATTTAATGAATGGGCATTGTCAGTAAATTTTCATGTAAAAACAAGGGAGGATATGTTATGTGAGTAAAACACTTTGGGACATACATTGCAGTGAACGACCTACCTAATATTTATAGTATTAATCGCAGCTGCTCTTTATTGAATACCTATTATGTGTTATGAACTAATCATAGGAATTTGTATATATTTAGTCTAATATTGACAACCACCTTTAGAAAAACTATTACTATGCCCTGCTTGGAATGAGGAAACAGCTTCGAAGTATATTTAGAATTAGGAAGATGGTAATTAGTTTGTCCATGTGTTGATTTTCACTCACCTAGGGATAAGTAAACAGATTTTTAACAGTACTTATGACTCAGTTTTTGTTGAAAAATAAACTTATAAAGGATCCACTTGTTTGGTAAAATAGTTTTCTCCACTAATTTCAGATAGTATAGAAGCTGAAGTGAAGAAAATAATTTTCCCAGGATTTCAGATAAGCAAGAATAAGATTTGCTGGGGGACTCTGGGGACCAGGTGAGAGGGTAAAAATTTCCAGTATGACTGCAAACAGTTATAGTGACTGGACCTTGTAGGAAGACAAAACCTAGGAATGGACCAATAGACTGGTGCTATTTGAGAATATTTCTGTGGGAGAGAGTGATCAAGTGAGTTTAACTCATTGTTTCCTCACATCTCATTGACTTTCTAGCTTGTCTTCAGTCCTTAAAACCCTACTCAAACAATACTTTCCACTTTCTCTGGTATGACACTATGAGAACATTTCCTCATAATTTGCTTTCTTCCCCATTTACATGGAAGTTTTCTACAGCATTAAACCCAGTTGATTTTACACTTCCCGAAAGTATTTCCTTGATTTACATGATGATGTACTCTATTGACTTGGTTCTTATTTCTGACTACTTACTTCAATCTAGCCTCTCTTTCTTCATCACCTCTTAAGATATAAGCATTCTGCAAGAGTTGGTGATTTTTTTTTATGATTATGTGCTCTTTCTTTTTTTTTTAATTTTATAATAGTTTATTTTCAAATTGGTTTACATATAACACCCAGTGTTCATCCCAACATGTGCCCTTTTTAGTGCCCATCACCCCCTCTCCCCCCTCCCTCATCCCCCTTACCCTCAGTTTTTTTCTTAGTCTTTGAGAGTCTCTTATGTTTTATCTCCCTCCCTCTCTGTGTCTTTTTTTCCTTTCCCCTCTTCCCCTCCCCCTAGTTTTTGCTTAGTCTCACAAAGTCCACCTATTCGTGGAAACATATGGTATCTTTTTCTGACTGACTTATTTCACTTAACATAATACCCTCCAGTTCCATGCATCTGGCTACACATGGCCAGATTTCATTTTTTCTCATTGCCACGTAGTAGTCCATTGTATATAAGTACCATAACTTCTTTATCCATTCGTCAGTTGATTATGTGCTCTTTCTATTGCAGTTATCTAGTCTCAAGATCATACCATATCAGACATGGTCCTTCCAAGGTCCAAGTACCACTAAACATCTCCTTATGGATACCTACCCTGCTAATAATTCAAATTTAATGCACTCAACACAAATCCATTGTTTTCTTGATTTTTGTGTTCCCACCTCCCAAGCCTGTTCCTCCTACATACTTGGGTGGGTGATTCCCAAGAGAGTGTAGGACAGAAAACTCAGAAAATCTCTTGACTTTTCTCTCTTTCCCTATCCAATCTCTCACTGGGGTTAGTTAATCCTCCCTGAAATATCTATTACATGTACTTTCTCTCTTCTGTTTTTAAAGACTACCTATTTTGTATTATTGCATTAGTCTCCTAATTCATCTCCTTGTTTCCAAAGTTTTCTCTCTGCAATCCATATTTCTGACCCCTTGCATACACACACAGAAACATCTTACTTACAAATATAAGTCTTAAATACTTCTCATTGCTTACCAAATAAAGCAAAAATTCCTTAACATTGTATTTAAGACAAACTAATTTTCTATGACTTTCCTTTTTAGGCTCATTCCCACCCCCATATCCTTTGTTTTAGACTCTACTTTTAAACCCTTCAACAACCATTCTATAATTAGTCTTTAATATGCCCTGCATTTTTCTTCAGTTGAACATTTGCTCTTGAGTTTCCTTTCATTGTATTGCTACTAGACTTTTCCTGTGAAACACCACTATACATTATTCCAAATGTAGCTTAATGATCAGTTCTTCCATGAAGACTCCCCAACTTTATTCTCATCAGTGATGTCACCACGCTATCCAAATACCATGACATTTTGTTTATACACTTTATGGTACTTCTATTAGAGAGATATTCAGTTTAGTAATGAAAAAGAAAGCATGCTCAAGGATCAGATTTACTTGTTGTATGATCTCTGGCAAATCACTTAATCTCCCTTAGTTTCTTTGTCTATAAAAATAAAATTGTTAACATCTACTTCATTGAGTAGGTAATAAATGCAAAACTCACAGAAGTGTGTCTAGGTCAGAGTATGTGTTCAACCAATGATGATGTTCTCCTCCTCCTCCTCCTCTCCCTCCTCCTCTTCTCTTTCTCCTCCTCCCCCTCCTCCTCCTCCCCCTCCTCCCCCTCCTCCCCCTCCTCCTCCTCCTCCTCCTCCTCCTTCGTTCCTTCTTCTCTTCCTTTTCCTCCTCTTCTTCTTCTTCTTCTTCTTCTTCTTCTTCTTCTTCTTCTTCTTCCTCCTCCTCCTCCTCCTCCTCCTCCTCCTCCTCCTCTTCTCCTTCTCCTTCTCCTCCTCCTCCTCCTCCTCCTCCTCCTCCTCCTCCTCCTCCTCCTCCTTCTTCTTCTTCTTCTTCTTCTTCTTCTTCTTCTTCTTCTTCTTCTTCTTCACCATCATCATCATCTCTTGTAAGAGACATTTGAATAGATGAGCATCTGGATTACTTCATAGACTTTGAGCTCTTTGAGGCTAAAGAATATATTTTTTATTTTGTGTCCTAAATGATAGCACAGAGACATGAGACAAACATTTTAAAAGATTTAATTGAAATAATACAAACACAGATCTCAAAGAGAAGCTAACATGAAATTTATGTGACTTTTTTTTCTTTGAGTATAGTTGATACAAATGTTACTTTACTTTCAAGTATACACAAGGTGATTCAACAACTATATGTTATGCTATGTTTACAACAAGAGTAGCTGCCATCTGTCACCATGCAACACTTTAAAAAAATGTTTATGCCTTTAAGAGAGAGAGAGAGGGAATGAGAGAGAGCATGCATAAGTGGGGGAGAGGCAAAGAGAGGACGACAGAGGATCAAAAGTGGTCTCCACGCTGATAGCAGAGAGCCCGTCATCGCCAGACTCAAACTCACAGACCAAGAGATGATGACTTGATCCAAAGTTAAACGCTTAACGAACTGAGGCACCCACTACAACGCATTTATAATACCATTGACCATATTCTCCATCCTGTACCTTTCATTCCCATAAATTATTTGAGTTCCCTATGTGACTTTTAACCCATGATGCTGCCAACTGGGATGACTAGCAAATTGAGGTTATATTCTATTATTAGAAACTTAAAGGTCAGGGTGTTAATACGGTTCTGAAACATGATTGATTTCAAGGATGTAACATGTAGGGAATAGGAATTTGTATTTGATAAGTACCTCCAACTTCGCTTCTTCCTCTCAAAAGTTTATAGATTCAAATCTGTGAAAGTTTTTACTTCACTTGGGTTAAAAACGATGCTAAAATGATATTACAAAGTAACTTTCCCTCAAGGTATAAAATTTTGGATGTTTGCATGTTTTCTTCTTACAGATCCAAAATGTCATAAAAGCCAAACATAAATCTGTTGTGGGATGAGTCTGGGAATAAATAAATAGTGAAATAGGCTTGAATTAAAACATCTCAAAGGCAAGTATGCTGATGGCAATCATCTAGGACATATGCTCTATTATATTGAGTATGATAAATATAAAAATGTCACTAAAATTCTATATAACCTAGGATGGCGGTAAAAAATATCTCTTTCTTCTGTGTCATTGTGACTTTTCTCTTCTGTTTTATATTTTACTGAAGAAAGATCCTACTCTTTTTGGGGGACATCTATTAAAAATATGAGCAGATTTTTCTAGAACAAAGAGTTGTAAAATAGACATCTAATCTACTTTCCAGGGCAATAACCCAAATAACATTAAAGTGACATTGTAATGCCTCTCATCCTAACTTCAATTAAGACGGTATAATTTATGAAAATTCATAACAAAATGAAAACTTATTTCTTGAATTATGTGCTCCTAGAACTTCTTTTTGACATCTTATCCCAGGCATTAAATTTGTAAATTTTTGAGTTGTACTATTGCCTATGTTGTTTTTTTATAAAGTTTGTGACTCTATCAAAAGTCTTATTCATGAGATCATCGATAATCTAAGAATGCTTTCAGTATTTTTCTATTAAAAATTAATGATAATTGGCTTATTCAAGGTCATGCTTTATGAACAGCCAGATATCAATGAAAAAGACTAATAATAGTGAATTATAAATGGAACGATCTCAACATACATTAATAAGCTGTAAGAAATTGATTTTTCATTTATTTAGTTACTTCATTACACACATTTTTGCCTTAGATGAAAAGCTATTCCATGTTCCCAAGAGCTGGTTTTATCATTTGTCAAAACAGGTCATATTAAAAAAAATCTATAGAGATTTTCACTAGTCTTGTTGTAATATAATTTTGGCCAGACATCACTTAAAAATTTCTTCCCCATATTTGAGTTCTGGCTTAATAATTCAATGTTTGAACAGTAGATAACTCAGCTCATATTCAGTTAACGTGTTCTTTCTTGTTTTTATTGAAAGTGGTTCCTGGGGGCAACTGTAATGTACCCCTGAAAACTGGTAAATAGGGGTAATGAGATTGTTTTTCGAGAATTAAATTACAAAATCAATGGATAGTGGATTGGAGCAGAAATATGTAGTCATATGAAAAAAATTAGATTTGCTGGCAGGGTCAGAGCAAGACTTGGCTAAATATATAAATAATTACAAAAGAAAAATAATAGTCAATGAGGATGTTATACAGCAACAAAATCAAGAAAAGCTGACCCAGAGGAGCAAACATTGGCTGTGTCCATTCTCAACACAAAGAATATTGTCCATTGACTTTATTGTGAAGATCCATGCTTTACGCAATACTTGAATTTTATAACTTACTTTTGTTGTGATTATGATCTTACCAAAGACCTAGCCCATTAAAATTTGACTTTCCTTGAGTGTATGCCTTTGGGGAAAGAGCTGATTATGCTGATGTGAGTGTTTAAGAAGGTAGGATATCCATATTTCTATTTCTATAATAGAATTCTAATTTTACACATCATTCTCTCCCTATTAGGTGGTTGAGGTCTACTCTCTGAAAGATAGATTGATTCTGAATGTGCTGACATTTAATTTTTTTTTCCAGTTTTACTGAGATTTAATTGACATATAACATTATGTAAGCTTAAAGTGTATACAATGATTTGCTATACATATATATTGCAAAATGATTACCACAATAAGGTTAGCTAACACCCATTGTGTGTGTGTGTGTGTGTGTGTGTGCGTGTGTGTGTGTGTGTGGTAAGAACTTTAAAGATTTACTCTTAGCAAATTTCAAGTATCCAATGCAGTATTGTTAAATATATTCACCAAACTGTGCATTAAATTTTCATAATATATTCATCTTACAACCTGAAGCTTTGTACTATTTCACCACCTTCACCTATTTCCCAACTTCTACCCTTCTGCCCCTGGAAACCACCAATATATTTTCTATTTCTGTGAGTTTGGTATTTTAAATTCCACATAGAAGTGAGATCATATAGTGTTTGTCTTTCTCTGACTTATTTCACTTAGCATAACGCCCTCAGGGTATGGCAAGATTTTCTTTTTATGGCTGCCTACCATTCTATAGTATATGTGCACCACTCTTTCTTTCTTTCTTTCTTTCTTTCTTTCTTTCTTTCTTTCTTTCTTTCTTTCTTTCTTTCTTTCATTTCATTTCATTTCATTTCATTTCAGAGAGACAGTGAGAGAGTGAGCAGGGGAGGGACAGAGGGAGAAAGAGAATCTCAAGTGGGCCCCATACCCAGCATGAAGCCTGACATGGGGCTCCATCTCATGACAATGAGATAATGACTTGAGCCAAAATCAAGAGTTGGACCCTCACTTGACTGAGCCACTCAGGCACCCCTAAATTTTCTTCATCCATTGATGGACATTTTGGTTCTTTCCATGTCTTGGTTATTGTGAATTATGTTGCAGTGAACATGGGGATGCAGATATCTCTTTAATCCTGATTTTATTGCTTTTGCATATATACCCAGAAGTGGAATTGCTGGATAATATGGTAGTTCTGCTTTTAAATTTTTGAGGAGCTTCTATACTATTTTCCATAGTGACTGTACCAATTTACATCCTTATTAGTAGCACACAAGTGTTCCCCTTTTCCACATGTGTATGTACTGCCACTTATTATCTCTCTCTCTCGCTTTTTTTTTTTTTTTGATAATATTCACCCTAACAGGTGTGAGATAATAGCTCATCATGGTTTTTGATTTGTATTTTTTTGGTGATTAGTGATGTTGAGCAACTTTTCATGTACGTGTCGGCCATTTTTACGTCTTCTTTGGAAAAATGTCTATTTAGGGGAAGGTTCAATATAGTGACATAGAAAGACCCCGAACTCATCTCTTCCACGAATATACCAAATCTACACCTATATATAGAATAATTCCTCCTGAAAAAAGAACTGAGGGCTGAATGAACAACTTCTAAACAATAAAAGATAGAGGAACCACGTAGAGAATGGCAGAGAGATAGAGACACTGTAATGACGGGAACCCCACTCCTGATGCTGTATGCTACAGTGGGGGATGGATGATATTGAAGAACTAGAGTTAGTGAGAGTTCAGAGGGGCTGCTGAGTGCCACTGTTTATGTTCCTCCTGCACCTAGATAGTGGAGATGGGAGCAGCACTGGGCACCCTAGTCAGCCCACTGCCTCAGTAAGCTCTGAGTCCCTTAGCCTGCCAGCCCCAGGCATCCCCCCAAAGGAGGCATCACTAAGTGGCCCCAGTATGGCATATATCAGGACACCCCTGTACAGAACCCACTACAGCTCCAGCCATCTCACCAAGGAGACACAGGCACAGAGGATCCTGTAACACTTCAGGCATGCACCCATTTCAGCGCCAGTTGTCCTTTTTATTATAAGATTGTGTTAAATTCCTTCAAACCATATATATTTATATTTTAAAAATGTTAATAAACTATTCAAGCCTATAATCTTTTCCTTCTATAACATAATTCCCACTCTAAAAGCAATTAGAAACCTCTTTGAATATATTATAGTATATAAATACATATGTATATATAAATATATACATATACAAGATAACACCTCAGGAAAAAAAACTAAATGAAACAGAGATAAATAACCTACTTAATAAAGAGTTCAAAGTAATGATCTTAAAGATACTCACCTGACTTGAGAGAATAGTAGATGCATTCAATGAGAACTTCAACAAAGATATAGAAAATATAAAAAAGAACCAGAGTTGAAGAATGCAATAAATGAAAATACACAAGAGAGAATTAACCACAGATTAGAAGATGCAGAAGAATGGATCAGCAATCTGGAAGACAGGGTAGTGGAAAGATTTCAATCTGAACAACAAAAAGAAAAAAAGAATTAAAAAAAATTAGGATAGGCTAAAGAGATCTCTGGAACAACATCAAGCATGCTAATATTTATATCATGGGGGGGTCTCAGAAGGAGAAGAGAGAGAAAGGGACAGAAAACTTACTTAAAGAAATAATAGCTAAAAACTTCCCTAACCTGAGGAAGGAAGCAGACATCTGAATTCAGGAAGCCCGGAGAATCCCAAATAAGATAAACCTAAGAAGGCCCACACCAAGACATAACAATTAAAATGTCAAAGATTAAAGATTAAAAAAGTTAGAAAAAAAAAGAGAAAATCTTAAAAGCATCAAGAAAGAAACAACTAGTTATGCACAAGGGAAAACCCATAAAACTCTTAGCTGATTTTCCAGCAGGAACTTTCCAGGCCAGAAGGGAATGACATGATTCAAAGTGCTGAACAAAAAAAGAGTACAACCAAGGACATTCTATCTGGTAAGGTTATCATTCGGAATTGAAGAAGAGCTATAGTTTCCTAGACAAAAAGACCAAAAAATGTCATCACCACTAAACCAGCGTTATAAGAAATGTTAAGGAGACTTCCTTAAGTGGGAAAGAAAGAGCTATAATTAAAGAAAAATTTAAAAGGAAAAAAATTACATGATTAAAAACAAATAGTACAGGTAGTAGATTAATCATTTATAAAACAAGCATGAAGGTTAAAAGATGAACATAGTTAAATCAATTATATCTAAAAAATTAGTTAAGAAATTCACAAAATAAAAGGTTGGAAAATATGACATATACATAAAATATGGAGGTTGGCAGTAAAAATGTAGTTCTTTTAGAATGTGTTCAAACTTAAGCGATCATTAACTTCATATAGATTGCTATATATCTAGGATATTATATATGAACCTCACGGTAACCACAAACCCAAAACATAACAGATGAATAAAAAATAAAGAGAAATAAATCAAAGTATAACACTAAAGAAAGTCATCAGTCACAAGGGAAAAAGTCAAGAGAAGAAGAAACAGAGAAGAACTACAAAAACAACCAGAAAACAATTACAAAATAGCAAGTACATACCTATCAATTAATTACTTTTAATATAAGTCATTAAAATGCTCCAATCAAAAGACATAGGATGACTGAATGGATTAAAAAAAACAAGACTCATTTATATGCTGCCTCCCAGAGACTTACTTCAGACTTAAAGAGACATGAAAACTGAAAGTGAAGGAATGGAAAAAGATATTCCATGCAAATTAAAGTGGAAAAAAAAACAAGGTGCGGTAGTAATACTTGTATCAAACAAAATAGATTTAGAACAAAGACTGTAGCAAGAGAGAAAGAAGGACATTACATAATGATAAAGAGATCAATTCAATAAGTAGATGTAACAGTTGTAAATATCTATACATTCAACATAGGACTACTTTAATACATAAAGAAAATATTAACAGACATAAAGGGAGAAATTGACATAAGTAGTAGGGGACTTTAACAACCCACTTACATCAATGGATAGATCATCCAGACAAAAATAAATAAGGAAACAGTGGCTTTGAATGATACATGAGACCATATGAACTTAACAGAATATATACGGAACATTCCACCCAAGAACAACAGAACATAAATTCTTTCCAAGCACACATGGAACATTCTTCAGGATCAATCACAAGTTAGGCCACAAAACCAGTCTCAATAAATTTAATAAAACTAAAATCATATCAAGCATCTTTTCTGACCATAATTGTATGAAATTAGAAATCAGCATAAGAAAAACTGGAAAAACACAAATATGGTGAAGAATGAACAATATGCTACTAAACAACCCGTGGGTCAATGAATAAATCAAAGAGAAAATTTTAAAAAATACATGGAGAGAGACGAAAATGAAAACACAGTGGTCCAAAATCTTTGGGATGCAACAAAAGCAGTTCTAAGGGGGAAAATTTACAGTAAGACATCAAGAAACAAAAATTTCAGATAAATAATCTAACTTTACAGCTAAAACTAGAAAAAGAAGAAAAAATAAAGCCCAAAGTTAGCAGAAGGAAGGAAATAAAGATCAGAGCAGAAATAAATGAAATAGACACTTAAAAAACAATAAAAAAGATCAATGAAACCAACAGCTGCTTCCCTGAAAAGATATACAAAATTGACAACCTTTGCCCAGACTCATCAAGAAAAAAAGAGGACTCAAATCAATAATCTTAAAAATGACAGAGAAGCAAAAATGGACACCACTGAAATACAGAAGATTATAAGAGATCACTATAAAAAATTATATACCGGTTATCACATGGGGCGCCTAGGTGGCTCAGTCGGTTGAGCGTCCGACTTCAGCTCAGGTCATGATCTCACAGTCTGTGAGTTCGAGCCCCGCGTCGGCTCTGTGCTGACAGCTCAGAGCCTGGAGCCTGCTTCGGATTCTGTGTCTCCCTCTCTCTCTGCCCCTCCCCCACTCATGCTCTGTCTCTCTCTGTCTCAAAAATAAATAAACATTAAAAAAAATTAAGAAAAATTATATACCAACAAATCGGACAACCTAAAAGAAATAGATATATTTTTAGAAATATAAAATCCCCCAAAACTTAATCAAGGAATAAGAAGTAGAAAATCTGAACAGACTGATTGCTAATAATGAAATGGAATCAGTAATCAAAAAACTGTCAACAAACAAAAATCCAGGAGCAGATGCCTTCTCAGGTGAATTCTACCAAACATTTAAAAAAGAGGTAGCACCTCTTTTTTTCAAACTATTCCAAAAAAACCTTCCTCAAAGAGGAAGGAGAGCTTCCAAGTTCTTCATTTTACAAGGGCAACATTGCCCTGATACCAAAATCAAAGACACCACAAAAAAAGAAAACTACAGGCCAACATCTCTGATAAATATGGATGCAACAATCCTCAACTGGATATTAGAAAATTGATTTTAACAATACATTAAAAAGATCATTCATCATGATCGAGTGGAATTTATTCCAAGGGTGCAAAGATGGTTCAGTATCCACAAATCAATCGACGTGATACATCCCATTAACAAAATGAAGGATAAAAACCTTATGATCATCTCAATAGATACCAGAAAAGCAGTTGACAAAATTCAACATCTGTTCTTAATTAAAACTCTCAACACAGTGGTTTTGAGGGCACGTACTTGAACATAATTTAGTCCATATATCAAAAACCCAAAGCTAACATCATACTTAATGGTGAAAAACAGAGCTTTCCTTCTAAGGTCAGAAACCAGACAAGAACATCTACTCTTGCCACTTTAGTTCAGCATAGTGCTAGAAGTCGGAGCCTCAGCAATCAGAGAAGAAAATGAAATAGAAAGCATGCAAATTGTTCCCAAAGCAATCTACAAATTCAATGCAATACCTATCAAAATGCCAATAATGTCTTCCAAAGAACTAGAGCAAACAATTTATATGAAACCACGGAAGACCCCCAATAGCCAAAGCAATTTTGAAAATGAAGAACAGAGCTGGAGATATCATAATCCCAGATTTCAACATATACCTCAAGCTATAGTAATCAAAATACTATGTTACTAGCACAAAAATAGACACATAGATCAGTGGAATAGGAGAGAAGGCTCCCCAAATACCCCCATTTGTACAGTCAATTAATCTACAATAAATGAGACAAAAATGTAAAATGAGAAAAAACAGTTTCTTCAGATAACAGTGTTGGGGAAACTGGACAGCTACATGTAGAAGAATGAAACTGGACTACTTTCTTATACCATATACACAAACAAACCTCAAAGTGGATTAAAGACCTAAATGTGAGACCTAAAAGAAAACAGAAAATTATCTCTTAGACATAAAACTTAACACAATTTTCCTAGATATGTCTCCTCAAGCAAATGAAACACAAACAAAACAAACTGTTGGGAGACATGAAAATAAAAACAAACAAACAAACAAAAAACCTTTTGCATAGTGAAGTGCATCAACAAAATGAAAAACTGAAACCTACTGAATGAGAGAAGATGTATTTAAATGATATATCCAATAAAGTGTTAATATTCAAACTACATAAGGAACACATCCAACTAAATACCAAAAAACTCCACAAATAATCGAATTAAAAATGGGCAGGGGACCTAAATAGACATTTTTCCAAAGAAGACATACAGTCACATGAAAAGATGATCAACATCTTTTACAGGAAAATGAAAATCAAAACTGCAGTGAGAGTCCACCTTTTACCTGTCAGAATCACTGTTGTCAAAAAGACAAGAAATAACAAATGTTGGTGAGGATGTGGATAAAACGAAATCCTTGTACACTGTGGAAATGGGTGCACCAATTGGTAAATTGATAAACTATTGGTAAATTGATGCAGCCACTGTGGAAAACATTATGGAGTTTCCTCAAAAAATTAAATAGAAGTACCATACAATCCAGTAATTCTACTATGGGTATTTACCCAAAGAAAATTAAAACACCAATTTGAAAAGATATATGCATCCCTATATTTATTGCAGTCTTATTACAGTAATCAAGCTATAGAAGCAAACAAAATATCTATCGATCGATGAGTGAGTGAATAAAGAAGATGTAGCGTGCACACACACACACACACACACACACACACACACACACACAAAGGAATATCACTCAGTTATGAAAAAAGAGAGATTTTTCATTTGTGACAACATGGATAGTCAGAGAAGATACATATCACATGATTTCATTCATATGTGCAGTCTAAAAACAAAGCAGAAACAGAATCATAAATACAGAGAAAAAACTGGTGGCTGCCAGAAGGGATTGGGGGTGGGTGGGTGAAATAAGTGAAGAGGATTAAGAGGTACAAACTTCCGGTTATAAAATAAAAAGTCATAAAGATGAAAAGTACAGCATAGGGAATATAATGAATAATATTGTAACAATGGTGTATGGTGACAGATGGCAACTACTCTTATGATGAGCATACTGTAATGTATAGAATTGTTGAATTAACTATGTTGTTCCCTCGAAACTAATATAACATTGTATGTGAAATATACTTCAATTAAAAAAATAAAGAAAAATGTCTATTTAGATTATTTGCTCATTTTTAGTTGGATTTATTATTATTATTTTGCAATTGAGCTGCAATTATTATTTTGAGCCACTGTTATTATTTTGCAATTGAGCAATTTTATTTATTGGATATACGATTTTAAAATATTTCCCCTCATTTCATACATTGCCTCTTTTTTTTTGATGATTCTTTTGCTGTTCAGGAACTTTTTAGTTTGATGTAATCCCACTTATTTATTGTTGCTTTTGTTGCGTGTGCTTTTGGTGTCCTATTCAATAATTCATGGCCAAGAACAATGTCAAGGAGATTTTCTCCTACATTTTCTTCTAGGAGTTTTATGGTTTCAGCTCTTACACTTAAGTCTAATCTATTTTGAGTTACTTTTTGTGATTGGTGTAAGATAAAGGTATAGTTTTACTTTTTGCATGTGAATGTGTAATTTTTCCAGCATCACTTTTTGAAGAGTCTATCTTTTCCCCATTAAGTGCTCTGATCAAAAATTAGTTGACCATATATGTGCGGATTTGTTTCTAGACTCTTGATTCTGTTTTATTGGTCTATATTTTTATGCCAATACCATACTGTTTTGATTAATGTAGCTTTGTAGTATAATTTGAAATCAGGAAGTATGATGACTCCAGTTTTTTTTTTTCTTCCTCAAGATTACTTTGACTATACAAGGTCTTTTGTGCTTCCATACAAATTTTAGGATTTTTTTTTATTCTGTAAAAACTGCCATTGGAATTATGATAGGGACTTCATTGAACCTATAGATGACTTTCAGTAGTATGGTCATTTAAACAATACTAATAGCTCTGATCAACGAACAAAAGATATCTTTCTATTTATTTGTGTCTTTTTCAGTTGCTTTCATCAGTATCTTATAGTTTGCAGTGTATAGATCTTTCATCTTCTTCATTAAATTTATTCCTAACTATTTTATTCTGTTTGATGCTATTGTGAATGGAAATGTTTTACTCATTTCTCTTTCAGATAGTTAATTGTTAGTGTATGGATATACAACTGATTTTTGCATGTTGGTTTTGTGTCCTGCAACTTTACTGAACTTGTTTATTAGTTCTCACAGTTTTTTGATGGAGTCTTTAAGGGTTTCTCTGTATAAGATCATATAATCTGTGTAGAGAGACAGTTTTACTCATTCCTTTTTGATTTTGGAGCCTTTTTACCCTTTTTTGCTTAATTGTTCTGGCTAGGGCTTCCAGTACTATGTCGAATAGGAGTGCTAAGAAAGAGAGAGAACACTTTTTTCTAGTGAGGCTCAATTTCACTATGCTTTGAAACTTCTCCACATAAAAGCACAACAGAACTTCTTGTTTGGGCTCAGGAAACATTGCTCAAAATTTAGTCTAAACTCTATGTCATATTATGGTTTTGTTGTAATCAATTCTTTTATCTAGATAATAGATTAGTGATTTATTCAGTGATGTAATAGTGAAGTGGGCTATAATAGACTACTATAATGGTTTTAATTTTCACCTGAAAGTATTTTTTTGTATATACGTTGAGAGATAATGAATAAAAATAAAGAGCCTCCATATATGAAACCTGTTAAAATGACAGTCTTAGTATTTTAGAGTTGGTAATTTCAAATTAATTCTCTCTTGATCCTTTCAATAACTGTGTGAAGCATGCTGGGAAGTATTATTATTCTCAATTTGTAGATTAGGAAATTGTGGCTCAGAGAGTTTAACTGACTAGCCAAAATCATGTGTCTAAGAAAGGACAACCAGCACAGGCAGATATGCCTCCAAACACTAATCCAGTACTTTTCCAATTATGTTACTCTGTCTTGCATATAGAATTAAAGGACATTTTTTAAAAACTCCAAAAGCTAAAGATTGAATAAAATTTTTTTAATAAGATGCCCTATATTTGACTAAACTGTGATAAGAGGAACATGATAAATTATGATTAACCCATTCATAACATTTTTATCATGCACTTGCCCTGTGTCAGACACTGAGCTAGGTACTAGAAGTTCAATGGGATACAAGGTGAGTAGGGTTCCTGGTTTCATAGAACCAACAGTTTTAAGGAAGATAGTCATTTTGCACATAAACAAATGACCATGTCAGTGTGATTGTGATAACAGATGGGAGCTTGTGAGAACTTCCCTTGGAGTGACATTTACTCTGAGATCCCTTAGACAAGAAGTTAGCCAGATATAAGACATGAGTGAGGAGGGAGTTTCTTTATCCAGAAAGCATATCAAGTTTAACTTAATCATCTTAAATAAAAACAGAGAAAATGAAGTTCTCACTACAACGTTTTGTCCACATTCAGATTCTGACATGAGAGAGATAGAGGGTGGGAGGAAAAAGGAAAGAGATGGCACTTCAAATGAGCTGGTCCCTGATAATTAATTACCATGGCTTCTTGATTTTCATTATTATAGTTTAGTTGAAACTTTGAAGAAAAAAAGCCCCGCAAGGTTTTGGGATGTCTAATAGGATATTGTGTCGCAGTAAAAATGATTAGTTAGAGGTCCAAATTTAATTGTCTTAATAAGGCACTTAATCATTCATGACAGACAAGAGAAGCCACAAAGGACCACAATTCTAAGGCCTTCAGTTTTAAGTGTTCAAAAGCTCATTAGTAAAAAGTAGGGTGTAAAATTATTTTATGCAGAGGCCTCAGTTATTGTTAATCTCCAATTGTGGAGTTTCTTTGTATTCGTCCTTTTCAGTAGCATGAGAAAAATTTTGAAGGAGTCCCCATGCAGAGGTAATAATAAGCATCTTCATGACAAAATAAAATGAACCAGAAATTACTTTGAAAATAAAATTTTGACCACGAGAGACTGAATAGCTTTCATTATAAGTAAAACAATTAATAGAGCCCAGACTTTGATTAACTGAAAGCTTGGAAAATGGATTTGTTTGGCCAGTTATTAAAAATATTTAAAAAATAAACTCACCTTTCCAAAAGGGATTTTTTCATGCTTGTTTTTTTTCCTGATTATAATATAATATGTGCCAGTGTTAGAAACTTGGAAAATAATGTTTTTAATTTTTATAGAAGACAGTCATAATCAGTGATTAAGTTAAAGTAATTCAACATCCAGGCACCAATTACATTTTAATGTATTTCCTTCAGGTCCTTTAAGAATTTGTATACATAATTGGGGCGCCTGGGTGGCTCAGTCGGTTAAGCGGCCGACTTCGGCTCAGGTCATGATCTCACGGTCTGTGAGTTCAAGCCCCGCATCGGGCTCTGTGCTGCCGGCTCAGAGCCTGGAGCCTGCTTCGGATTCTGTGTCTCCCTCTCTCTCTGCCCTTCCCCTGCTCACGCTCTGTCTCTCTGTCTCTCAAAAATAAATAAACGTTAAAAAAAAAAATCATTAAGAATTTGTATACATAATTAAATATATGAAAAAACGGACACAGTACTGTGTATAACATTTCACATTTTTGTCAGTTATATTATGAAGATTCTCATGTAACATTAAATATTTCTAATATTTACATTTTTATTTCTGTCTACCATTTTAACATGTAGATGTGCTACACATTATTTAACCACTATTCTTATGCTAGATATCTTGGATGTCCGTGTTTGTTTGTTTTTGTTTTGTTTTGTTTTGCATTCATAAAAATGCTTGAGTAAATAACCTTGCTCAAGGCTCTGAGTTTTTTCCTTTTTGCATAGATTCCAATGAAGGAATATTTAAAGTGTATATTATATTTAAAGAGTATGAATGTTTAAAAATGCATTTTTATGTGTTATAAAATTGCAGGCTCAGTCTGTTTTATTTGTTTTTTTGTAACAGTTTGTAGAAAAAAATACATTCATTTGTTTTCATCCCGAATAATATTAGGAAAGTGCACATTCTACTCATCTTATAAACGTTGACAATTACTCATTGAATTATCGTATCTAGTGATAATGGTAGACTGAACTGATATGTGTGCATCCCTCCTAACCTAAAATCCTTAAACTTACAGAAAATTTATTTTAAAAAAATAACCTATCACAGTCTGGTGCAAAATAAAAAATCAAGATATTTGTAGGAATTACTAAAAATAAGAAAGCAGATGGCATTGGGATCTCAGAGAAACAAGAGAAGAGAAAAAGGGTCGGAAACCAAATAGCTGTGTCTTGGTTAAGGAGATTATAGGGAACACATTACACTGCTCTCTGGTCATGCTAGAAATAGCTGACTAGTATCTAGTTAGTGTGTATTTCGGGGTTGGGTCTTGCCTGTGCCCATGAATTCTTTAGACCATGTTATCTATGGAATATCTTATCCTGTTCTCCACCCTGCTTTTGGCATCTACTCTTTTGTAATCTTGGGAACGCCTTGTGTTTTTTTGCAAGCTTTCTATACGTTCTTTAAGTTCTTACTGGCATGTAGCCACTGACATATTGCACAATGTTTTCCCTATAATGTATACCTAATAAATACAGGAACTTAAGAGAAGCTCGGGGAGATTTCCTTTAGCCTCCCTCTCACCTCTCTTAACTTGTAGAGTCTTGAGTAATCCTTTCTGGTGTCCTTGACTTTGCTGGACAAAACCAAAAGCCAAATCCACACATAACCCAAAACAATGGGTAAACTATTGCAGGAGAAGAAAGTCCAGGGATATTACAAGCTTAGAGTCAACACACACAAAGGCAAATGTTGTGTATGGTTGAGTTATCAACTTAAAAGATTACTGTGTGTTTGCACTCCTATCCCTTGGAGTTCTCCCTAAATGAATTAATGTGTCTGGAGAGAGCATTTAGAGTGAATGCTTTGGTCAGACAGAGTAGAAATGAAAGGACATGTTGTCATCAGGGAAACAGTTAAAATAGCTCTCCATGGCCATCCTGAGTGAAGTTCTCTTTGTTTTAGGATTCATACATATTGGTCTATAGCTTACCTGTCTGCTTCCCCAATGCTCTTGTATAAGTATGCTCAACTTAGATAACACAGAGACAGCATTCATCTCCTCATTTAGAGGGAGGCCTGTTGGACGGCTAGAGTACAAGTGCAGGAGACAAGTTACCCATGTCAATCAACATGGTCTTTCATTCATAAATATGCACCACCAACCAAGGATCAGCAGATATTTGAGGAAAACAAATAGCATTTACCTTTTACCATTGAATTCTCTTGTCACCTTTGTAGAAAATCATTTGATCTTATTTCTCAATTCTATATTATGTTCCACTGATCTTTATGTCTACTCACTCACTAATACCAAACTATCTTGATATCTGTGACTTGAACTCATATAGGCTAAGTGTTCTAACTTTGTCCTTCTTTTAAAAGATTAATTGGCTAAGAATTGTATATTTACATACAAATTTTAAAAATAAGCTTGTTAATTTCTACAAAATGCCTGCTGGAATATTTTACTGGGAATGCATCAAATCTATAAATCAATTTGAGAAGAATTGACATATATTGAGTCTTTTAATACATGAACATGGCGTATCTCTTCATTTATTTAAATCTTCCTTAATTTTTCTCAATAGTGTTTTATAGTTTTCACTGTAGGAGTTTTGGCCTCCTTTGGTTAGGTTTATTTCTAGGTATTTCATGATTTAGATGTTATTACCAATGAAGTTGATTGCCAATGAAGTTGATTGCCACTTTTTTATTGCTGGTGTAAAACAAATACAATAGATTTTTTGCATATTAACATTATCTTGTATCGTTCCAAATCTAACTTATTAATTTTAGTAATTATTTTTGCATAGTTTTTGGATTTTGCGTACATATGCAATCATAGGGACTTATGGACACTATTTTTTTTCTGTTCCTTGTGCCTTTTCCTTTCCTTTCCTTTCCTTTTCTATTCTTTGCTTTGCTTTGCTTTCTTTTTCGTTAAATTTTCCAGGACATTGACAAAAGAGGAAAAGTTTATCTTTCACCATTAAGTGCTATGTTAGTTTCAGATGTTTTATATGCCCTCTTTCAAAATGAGGAAGTTTCCTGTTGTTTTAGTTTTTTTGAGAGTTTTATTATGCTTGGATATTGAATTTGTCAATTTTCATCTATTGAAATGGTTATATTATTTATCTTATTCTGTTAATATGGTGCACTATGCTAATTAATTTTTAAATGTTAAGCCAACTTTGCATTTGTGATATAAACCCTACTTGGTTATGTTTTATATATTTGTACATATTGATGGATTAGGTTTGTTAATATTTACTTAAGGATATTTGCATCTGTGTTCAAAGAGATATTGGTCTATTGAAGTCTTCATTAGGTTTGGTATTACAGTTTGTCTGGCCATATAAAATGAATTGGGCAGCATTCTCTAATTTTTTTAAGCAAAAAGTTCTCTCCTCTCACTTTAGCAGTCAAGCTAAGCGTTGATCAATTTGTTGATCTTTGCAAAGATGTATATTTTGGTTTTGTTAATTTTGTTAATTTTCTGTTCTGTTTTCTATTTTAGTAATTTCTTTTTTTAATTTTAATTTTTCTTTCCTCTACTTACTTTGGATATATCTTTCTCTTATAGATTCTTAAGGTAAAACCAGTGGACATTGTCTTAGACACTTTTTTTTTTTTAATGAGCATTTTATGCACTGGTTAAGCTGCATCCTACAAATCGACATACTGTATTTTCATTATTATTCAATTAAAAATATTTTCTAATTTGTTTCATGAAGTCTTAATTGATGCTTGATAAGCATCTTTATGAGTTATTTTGAACTCTCTACTGGGTAAATTATTTACATTTTTATTAAGAAAGATTTCTGGAGATTTGCCTTATTCTTTTATTTGGAACCTGTTTGCTTTTTCTTCATTTCCACTGACTGTCTGTATTGGTTTCTGCACATTAGGTAAAACAGCCATCTCTCCCTGTTTTTAGAGACTGGTCTCTTATAGGAGATAAACCTTGTCTATCAGCCTAGCCCAAGAGCCTTATTGCTTCTCAAACCTTTGTGATTGTCCAAGCCACTGTCTTTGTTTTTAATGGCTCCCAGTACTTGAAGTTATGCCAGTACCCATCAGTGTCCAAAGAGGGGATCATAACCAGCACCTAGATGCAGACATATTGGAAGCCAGACCCTCAAGAAATAGCTGGGAAAGCATGCAGTCAACCCCTTCCAGGGAGAACCCGGGAGATGGGCATTTTTGCCTAATTCCTCTGCACTGAGGCTAGGTTTATAACTGAGAGGGATGCTCCTGTGCCCAGTTAAAAATTGTTTTTTTCTTGTTATAGTTCTGTAGGACTCATGCATTCAAGTTCCATTATATATCAGAGCTAGGTGATTTGGGGGCCCATCCCCAGGGTGGCAAACATGAAAGTTGAGGTGCTAGGTGTGTGGACAAGTTCCTTCCAGGGAGATGCTGATGACTTGTTTTTGTTGTTGGAGCAAGCCAGGGGTAGAAGATTAGGGAAATATCCATTGGCTCTTTCAGGCTCTGGGTATGCTTCCAGTCAGCACCAAGATGTGTGCTAAATAGAAGTCATATCAGGCAGTAGCCTGTGAAGTATACAGTCCAACTCTTTCCAGGGAAGGACTGGAGATGGGTATTTTTGCCTGCTCCTTCTGTGCTGAGCCTTGGGGGATATATATTCTGCTCAAGTCTTCACTCACCTGTTTATTATTACTTCTCTGTTTACTATAGCCTGGTGCGACTCATGAACACAAGCCCTGTTGTTTTTCAGAACTGGGCAATTTAGGGGCTCATGTTGACAGTGGTAGCCTTAAAAGTTGGAGCACTACAGGTGTGATCTAAACTCTTTGCTCCTTAGGGAGAAGATGGGAGTTGGGGGCTCTCTCCCAATTGTTTGGTGCTGTACCAAAGGTGAAGGTTTTGATGAGAGTGTTTCTTAGCCTTTCCTACCAGTTTTGATGTGGATATTTTTGAGTTATCTGATGCATGGAAGCCACTCAACTACTTTCTGGATTTCTTTCAGAGAGAATTGCTCCATGTGTAGCAGTATATTCAGTGCATCTACATGACGAGAGAAATTCAGGAGCCTCCTATGTTGGCATTTTGGTCGACAGTAGTGCGTTTCTTGTGCAGGTCGGCCGGAGACAAATCTTCCTTCTTTATTTTTTTCTGAAAGTGTCTTTATTGTGTTTTCCCAATGGACAAATATGTCACTATTATTCCCATTATTTAACTGCCCACACTGTTTCTCCTACCTTCAGAGCAAAGCACAAAAGACAGGGAGAAGGGAGATTTTTATTACCTCTCCAATTTGATTCCCTTCCATAGTATGCCTACTATTGTTTGTTTTCTGAAATTCTTAAGTAGTTGTTTTTTTTTTTTATAATTTGCCCAGAGTTTACAACTGTTAGTGTGTACCAGAGGGTTGATCTGGACAGGAGTCATTTTACCATACCAGGCACAAAATTCTGTTCTTTAGTTTTTATATCTAGCACAATAGCATAATAACTGTTGTATGCTTGTTACTTTTTAATATTTTTAAGTGAAATTTATTATAAAATGTAATTAATTGAATTGTATACTATACAAAAGAGTCAGGTAGTTTTATATTGAAATGTAATTATACATAAACAAGTATAATTTGTTTCAAAACAAAAACAAAAATAGGAATGTGCATTTGAGTATGTTATCCATTTTTAAATTTTGGAATAATTTTAACCCATATAAGACAAATATCTTCTTATCGTTGTTCTCTTTCTCATTTTTTTCTTGAATATGCTAGCATATTGTTTTCTTCTAAATGAAATTTAAGAGCATATTATCATTTGACCATTGTTTCATTCTTTATATAGTATTCTTTAAAATATCATTGGATGTTGTCACTACCTGGCTTAAGACTCTTCAGTAATGTCCTTTGAAGTTCATTTTAATGGGTACCTGGGTGGCTCAGTCGATTAAGTCCGACTTTGGCTCAGGTCATGATCTCATGGATCATGAGTTTAAGCTCCGCATCAGGCTCTGTGGTGAGAGCTCAGAGTCTGGAGCCTGCTTCTGCTTCAGATTCTGTAACCCTCTCTCACTCTGCCCCTCCCTCACTCATGCTTTCTCTCTCTCTCTCTCTCATTCTCTCTCTCTCTCTCTCTCAAGAATAAACAAACATTAACAAAATTAAAAAAAAATGAAGTTCATTATAATGATAATAGATAATAATTTTAGAACTTTTTTTAATGTTTATTTATTTTGAGAGAGAGAGAGAGCATGAGCAGGGGAGGGGGAAAAGAGAGAGGGAGAGAGAATCCTAAGTAGGCTCCACACTGTCAGTTTGGAGCTGTCGTGGGGCTCCATTCCACGAACTGCAAGATCATGATCTGAACTGAAATCAAGAGTTGGATGCTTAACTGACTGAGCCATCCAGGTGCCCCAGAACAATTTTTAAGTGGTAAGCGACATGTCAGCATTTTATTTAATCTATTCCTCTAAACCTAAGTCATAGAAATGTTAAATACATATTTAGAGAAAATGACAGTATCTGAACTTTTAGTTACTGTATAATGAGTCTTCTCATTGCACTTAGAAGAAATATAGCCTCAGTCAATGTAGCAGTTAGAATAAGTTAGAGTTTACTGGGTTAGCAAGCAACTGTAAGTTCTTTATTCACAAAATTAGATGTATATTTATAGCCAGATTATTACTTGAGTTTTCATCATTAAATGGTTTGGGAGCTGGCTTGTGTGAGAGGAATATGATGGCACTGAAGAGTGGGAAAGTGGTTAGACAGATACATGAAGGAGGGCACTGGGAGGAATACTATTTGCCGGCTACATTTTTTGATTAATTAATTTAACATTATTATTATTATTATTATTATTATTATTATTATTATTATTTTATTTTTCTAAGAATGATCAGTACCCTGAATATAAAAGCAAGGACATTTTCTTTCCTTTCTTCTTAACTGCCCTAAAGTTCTAGCATCTAGAACTCTTCTAAGTATGTAAGTATTATAACTCTGCCATTTTACGGGTAACTGTCTTTTTCAATCTACTCTTTGACCCTAAGCAACATATTTTTTCCTGAGCAGTATTTCTAACAGGATTTTCACATTTTAAGATTTTACTTGAAACAAATTATAGTTATACATTTGAGAATTGAGGAAAGTCTACACAGAACTAGCATCCAAGTGACTTCTGGCATTTTTCTTTCCAGTGTATATAATTTGTTTAAGCTCTGTCTTCTCCATGAGTCCACTGTAAATTATTCTACATTCTAAATGTTCTGGCTAAATGGCATGACTCAGTTTTCCATGTACTTGCCCCTAGAGGAAATATTTATTTTACTAACAACTATTTAGTATACCAACAACTATTAAGAGTTTAGAAAAATAGTACTTTAAAAAGTATTTGAGGGGTGCCTGGGTGGCTCAGTCGGTTAAGCGGCCGACTTCAGCTCAGGTCATGATACCATGGTCTGTGAGTTCGAGCCCCGTGTCAGGCTCTGTGCTGACAGCTCAGAGCCTAGAGCCTGCTTCAGATTCTGTATCTCCCTCACTCTCTGCCCTTCCCCTGCTCACACTCTGTCTCTATGTCTCTCAAAAATAAATACATGTTAAAAAAATTTTTTAAAAAGTATTTGAAACTCAAACTATTATATGTAGAATCATCTATGCGATTCTTTCTATTTAGTGGAAGATGTTATAACATACTAAGTTTAAAAGAGTTCTGTTTCATTGTTTAAGTAACAGAGCATGAGTAAATTTCTATCTCCAGAGTCCTAGGATGTTATGGTTCTGTGACCTTTGGTTATTTAAATTATATTATTGTTGCATGCAACAGTAATAGCCCAATGACAGTCATGAACTTCATGATACACATTCATAGAATCCACCACTCTGACTAAAACACATATGGTCTCATATTGAAGAAGACAGTTAATGCCAAAGAAAAATGACAGATGTCCCTCAAGACTTGTGCTCAAATAATGGCAGATTCAAAGCCAGCTCAGCATTTCCCAGAGTCTGGTATTTCATCATGGTTCTGTCAACACAACTTGATCAATGTCTTCCAAGGAAAGTTAGAGGCAAACAGATGATTAACTTCAAGCATTTGTCATTGAGACCACGCTTGGAGCAGTCGTAGGCAGTGATGGATGTCACAGAGAAACCTCTTTGTATCTGCCAGTCAAATGCAATCGTGAATGTATTTAATGATATAGGCGAATCCTCATTTCTCACCCTCTGCTTTCCTAAATTTTCCTGGGCATTGTTAATATTCTACAGTGCCAAGATGATATAGCCAGAAAAGGGGAGTTAGGGACACATAAGGAGAAAGGAAAGATCTCTATGTTTGGATTTTCCAGAGACCATTTTCTCTTCCTTTTTCATTTTACACAATAAAATACCTATATGTATATGATTGGACAACATATATGGTGGAAAAAAATAAGTATTTGGATTCAGAAGACTTGGGTTTGGGGCCCCATTCTGCCACTCACTAGATGTGAGACCTTCGGCAGCTTTTCTACATATTCCAAGTTTCATCATTCTCATCGTTTAAAATAGGAATAATAAATCTTGCTTCATAGGATTTCATTAGGATTAGTGACCTTGCAAGTACGTGGCACATAGAAGGAAAGCCTTTATAAAGATTTAAAAGAAAAAAAAACACACAGAAATGTATATTTTTATATGTATACATTTACATGGAAAGAAGAACAAAGGATTCTTGAATATCACTTTTTATAATAAAAGTCACACCAAAGAAAATCAGGCTATTCTCAGTACTGTTTTTATTAATAAAATACAAATAGTCAACCATTACTGTGCACACACACACACATACACACACACACACCATATATATGTATATTTTTGGTAGTGTATCTTCATTGTTACACAAATGCTGCATTAATTACTACTCTAGCAGAAAGAGTGTCAAAACTAATAGTCTTTGTTTTATTTAAGAAAAAATGCTGCCAAAAAAAAAAAAAAAAGGAAGACAGAAAGAGAATATGCTGCTGCTGTACTGCCTAGACTTTGCCATCCGTTTGGAGTAATTAGTTTACTTTTAAATAGTATAATATAATAATGACATTTATAAACCATAATTCTTTTAACAAACAATCTTTAGTTCCATTAGTGACTAAAAATATTACTTGATATATACTTGGCAAGATGACTAGCTTCTTCTTTGATAATTTAGTGGATGTTTGAGAATAATTTTACTTCTAAGATTCTAATTTGCTTCTAAATGATTAAATACTTTTCTGTAAGACCACCCCAGTTGGAGAGGATGATTCCTTTGGTAAAGATGCTGGCCTATGTAAGATTCATTTAATTCAGGAGTATTGGGTTTTTTTTTTATCTCATCCCTAGGAAGTGGTGTGTTACTAGATGCCAGGAAGCACAGTCTTTGTCTGTAGGTATGGAAAATGAATCCCTTAACCCTGGAATTAGCTGACTACAATGCTCAGCGGGCCATGGGTAAAAGAGGAAGGGGGAAGGAGAATGAAAATTTAGGAAAGAACAGGAATGTGTATGCACCCATACACCCACACACACACTGTGAAAGACAAAAAGATGAACACAAGGGTGCAAATAGTGAGTAGTAAGAACAAGCATTGATGTTTGAAATATACTGTTAGAATATTAAGCTTTCTTAAATACCACCTACTCTTCTCATAGCTCTTATTTCTTTTGAGAAACACATTGTATTTAAAGGAAAATTAAATTGGAGATCTTTAAGCACAATAATTCATCAGATCCCACTTCTTATATGGGACTTGGGGAAGTTGATTGGATGTATAATGATGTATCACTTCCTTGCAGGCTGCAGTGCAGGGAATCATGAAAGTGATGTGGAGGGAATCGCTCTTAAAGAAGGAACTGAGACCATCCAGAGTCTCCATCAGACACTTGTAATGTGGTCATGCAGACGAGATGATTCCAGATATGAAGGCACTGGATAGAAAGGGGAGACACCTTAAGAAAGTAGAAATGTAAAGCAAAGTATGGAGCATGGAGCCTGAAGGAATGTATAAGGAATGTATCTAAGTGGTTATTCTGGTTGGAACAGTGTCCATAAGGTGCCACAAATGTGCCTGTACAACCTTGAGAGTTGTCCTGTCTTTCTGTTCCTGTAGTGTCCCATCCTTCCTAGAAACAAAACAGGGAGAAACTGGCTTTTCTTTTTAGCCTTACTGTGCAGGATTGGTGATTTTATTTATCTCTCTTTCCCCATTGTTTGTAGGCTGCACCTATGCTGAGGGAGTTTTATCCTGGGACACATCTGTGATCTGGAACTGAATGAATGACAAAGATCAGTGTTGTTTGACTGCATTCATGAATAAGAGAATTCCTTATGTTGCAAACAATCATCTTTTATTGCTCAAACTCCCATTTGTTGATTAATTCTTGAATCAATTATCTTAAATAGCTTTGTGCATCTTAGGGCTTAGTGTGAGACTACAGTATGTTTTCTAAGAATTTTATCTTTTTTTCATTCACATGCTTAGATTTCTGATTTTTCTGGAGTAACTAGCTTGAATATTTTATTAGATGTGGAGTAAAGAAAGTTTACATCTGAAATCAGTGGTTTGAGGAGTCAACTCTTGACTTAATTTTACGTAAAATTTATAAGAGACTGTGCTGGGGCATCACCCAGCTGCTTTCAGTGACACTTTTGTTGTTTATTGCCTTCCTAGATCAGTTTAAACATATGAAAACCTGGAACTAAGATGTTTGGCAAAATACTTTTATTATAAAGGTTAAGTTAGATTCCTTCAAACCATATATATTTACATAGAAAAAATCTTTCTTTAATAAACTACTCAGGTCTATAGTTCTTTCCTTCTATAACACCATTCCCACTGAAAAGGAATTAGAAGCCTCTTCGAATGTATAATAGTATATGATTACATATGTGCATATAAAATATATATGTATTTTATACATACATATATGTATGTATAAAGTTATCTTTTACTGAATATGTGTGTTTGTGTATGAAGATATTAAAGCAGGGCTTCTCTTTTCCTGTGAGCTGAAGACCCAGGGCAAAATGCTGAAATCCAACCACAAACTTTGTATTGACAGCTGTCATTTGCCGCAGCAGATTTGCATTGGCAGAAAGATAAACACACCTGTTGGGTCAATCAAATAAGATTTCCTTTTCCCATTAATACAGAGAGAAGCTGGTGCAGTCAGCATGAGTCACAGGACATTTGCGGAGGTATTAGCTTTCAGATGATAGCGGGGGTAGACATTTGTGGCTGTCAATGTCTGAGTCAGCAGGCACCCATTGGAACCTCAGTAAGCACAACTGTGGAAACCCACTCCCCAAGTTAGCATGATACATATATATATGAGGTTGGGCCATGTCTACAGACCATGCCTAGCGTAGTCTGGATGTGTGTAGAGCGGACCAGACCACCTTGTCTGAGCTAGGTATTTTTATCTCGTAGAGCTCAGGATCATACAAGGTGACTGCTGAGTAAAACAGAAAGCAGAACACTCACGTATGAACACATCTCTCATTTATCACCCTTGTCCTCCCCAAGCTGAGTACTCCTGGTCCAGGTATGCTCTTAAACCTAAAAGTGGCAAAATAGGATTCAGGGCTGGTTATCCAGAACTCTCTGGAAGTTAGGTCAGTCACAGAGCTTATGCTTCAACCACTAATGAGGCTATACTTATTTCTTCTACTCTTTCTCTAGCTTGATGGCTTAATCTTGGATTTCACTAGTTATTTTCTTCAGGTATATGAACGCCTTTTTTGTTTGGGAATGATTCAGAGTCCTATGCCCTAGTAGGACTAAACAATATCTAACACCTTCCTATTGTTTCTCTATCCCTTCACTATCCAAGGAGATTTATCCAGCTGAGACAGGCCAGTGTGGGCTAGCACAGTGATGGGGCTGGGGCAGTCCTGTCAGTCCCCAAAATTAAAGTGAAATGAAGGAGCACAATGCAGACAATTTTTAAAATAAAATAAGTGATAACCATCCCAGTGGTCATCAAATTTTTACCAAAATTCATCATCTGGTTACTGTTGGCAGTTAAGGCATTAACTATTTGAAATACATACCAAATGTGCAAATGCCCTCCTATCTTAGACGGATAACTTGTTGAGCAAATATTAGGGAGCCAAACAAAGTTTTGGATAAATTCAAAATCTAAACTTGTAACAAAAATCCCTGATGAATCAAAACTATGAAAGTGGTCTTATTGATACAATCTAGACATTTTTACAATATTAGCTATAAGTAGCGGTCTGTGTTTTTCAGCACAGAACCTCAGTGGGACAATAATAATATTTATTTCCAGGGCAGTTTTCAGGCGTGAATGTTGGCTTGTATTCTCAACATTACTCCTATCTCCATGCATTCTTACAGTTTGCTGATGTGGTCCTTGGACTCATCTCTCTTCCAAAGTAATTTCCTCCCACTTTCAACCTCTGAATATTTCACATGGGCTGATTATCCATAACAAACAGCTTGGTGAAATATTTGTACTCTTCCACTGAAGTGAATCAAACTACAAGGCCTGTGGAGAAAGGGAGGGGAAAAAAATGAGACACTTTGGCATGCACAGCTCTTCCTTTGTGTGTTTCATTATAGACACTCAACATAAACACTGAATGGGTCAAACGCTGTTAATATTTGAAAAGATTTTCAGCTCTTTCAATATCTTATGACATTTTTTATATTAAAAAAGCAACAGAAGGGCAGTTATTCATGTGATTTTTTTTTTCTCTTCTCTTTAGCGATGACAATTTTGCAGAGCTGGCCCAAGGCACATTGAAAAAATGGAGGAAACTTTCTTTATTAGGCTTCTGGGTTTTGCCAGTGCATACTATGTGATTTTGATCAGTTATATAAATTCCCAGAGTCTCAGGTTTTCTCATCTATAAAATGAATGTGATATTGCCTGTCCCTCAGGATTGCAAATTCACTAGATAATTTCAGACCTTCTACTCTGTGCTGGGGATGGAGGAATGAATAAGAGATAAGGGTCCTGGCCTCCAGATGCTTACATTTCAATGAGAATAGGATATAAATAAATAGGTAAAATTACTGTTCATCAGATAATGATAAGCCCTTGAAAGAAAAATTAATTGAAGGGGGGAATGAGGTGGGGCACCATTGTGCAATGTCAAATACCCATATCAGAATGCCTTCTGTGATAATGTGATCAAGAGATATTTGAGCAGATACTGAAGAAGTAAGGAAACAAGCCATGGAGGAAGTCCTTAAACTATCTACTTGATTTGGCATGAAATCATTTTGAATTCTTTCCCTGTCAGTTATGTCATTAGAATGTAAGCTCGCTAAAATCAGATATTGTTGTCTGTTTTATTTATTGCACCTAGTATTTTCAGCACCTAGAATGGTGTCTGGTATTCAGAGAAGGTACACAAATATTTGTTGAATAATGAATAAATGGACAAGCCAGTAAACTAGGAATAAGTAACAGAAGATTAAGTAACAGGAAGTAACTCAGAATAAGTACCCAGAAGGAGAAGAGAGCTGTTTCTCCTAGAGGCCAGTTAAAAAGAGTATTTGAAGGAGGCTGTGATAAACCGAGTGAAATAGTGCTCATTGGTTGGATAAGACAAGTTCTCAGAACAGTACTCCGTGGCAGAATTTTTTACCTTGTTTGCCTTCTCTCAGTCATGCAACACACCAGACTGAGTGCTGAAAGCCTCCCTTTTGCTTTCCCAAGGGTGGTACCAAAGCTCAAGTTTGTACTCTCCCTAGCCTACAGATTTGGGCCGGCTTTCTTTCTTGTGCACTAGCCAGTGCTCACTCTTGTCACCATCGGGAGCATGCACAGGGAGCCAGCCACAGGGTGGAGAGGTATGTGGGGGAGGCATGTGGAATGCTAGGAGTGCCCATTGGCCAGTTAGGATCTGTGGGTAAGGCATCCCCAGTGACTAGTGGGGAAGTTCCTTAACGGATTCCATGGACATAGTTGGTGGGATCTGGATCCTTTTAATGCCCTCTGAAAGTCCTATCTGTCACTCTTCCAGCCTCTACCTGGTCCTTAATTGTCCAGCTCATGACTCAGTACTCTGGATGCAGTTAGAGAAAAATGGGCCTCCCTGGCAGCATCCTTCACAGCTGGGGAAGCCAGATGCTCATTCACATACTTTCACTTTACCTTGCAGGTGAAATCATAAGCCAAGAAGGTCTCTGTTGGCACTGAACTCTTCTGCCTTGGGGGAGGGATGTTGGTAAAGCCAAACTGTTCCTCTTATCCTCTCCAATGCATCACCAAACTCACATACATGTTTATATATATATATATATTGCTCTAATGGTGTGCTGGAGCTTCTTCCCTTGTTCTTGAACTTTCACAAAGACTCTCTCATTGATGAGCGATTGTCCAAAACAGTGTTCTCCAGGGGCTTCCCAGACCATGGCTGGGAGGGGCCAGAGCTCGTTTACTGGTTTCTGCAGGGTCCACAGCCTGGAATAAGATCTGTTTGCCTATTACCCAATGTCTGGGTTAGTTAGACTCTTCTTGGGTCCCCTAGTGTATGGTGCTGGATCCCACAGCTCCCATAAAGATACTTTTGTCCATGAATGAATACCAAATTGTTGTTGTAGTTGAAAGGCATACAAGTTTGGGATGTCTGTTTGGGCCATGTTTCTGATGTCTCTCCTTTGCACCCTACTCTCTAAAATTTAGTCATTTTTTAGTGTCATCATGGAGACTGAGGGCTCCCACGATCTTGTGTTTATAAGCTAGAGACGCAGGAAAGCCAGTGGTATAATTCAGTTCAAGTCTGAAGTTCTGAGAACCAGGGGAGCCAGTGGTATGTATCTCAGCCTAAGGGCAAGAAAAGTTGAAATGAGTTGTCCCTACTCAAGAAGTAATGCAAGAAAAAAGGAATTGTCTATTTTAGTATCAGAGAGGGCAGAGTATAAATATAGATACAAGTGTGGATAAGTAATTGGATTTGGTGGTGGAGATGTGAAGTAATAGTTTTTCCATTTTTTTTTAATTTTTAAATTTACGTAAAGTTCACTCCTCTGATATGCAGTTCTAAGTCTTTAACAAATGAATATATTTTGTGTCTGTCATTACCATCCTGATACACTCAAAAATTCTGTTGTACTGCTCCTTTCTAGTCACCTCTTCAGCCCTCTATGATCCCTGGTAGCCACTGATCTGTTCTCCATTCCTATAGTATTGTCTTTTCTAAGATGTCAAAAATGGAATCATGGTTTGTAGTTTTTTTGGTCCAACTCTTTACACTTAGAAAAATGCATGGGAGATTCATCCATGCTGTACCATGTTATCAATTTATTGTTCCTTTTCATTGCTGAGTAGTATTTCATTATATCAATGTACTACAGTTTGTCCTTTCACTGGCTGAAGGACATCTAGGTTTTTGTAAACAAAGTTGCTATAAGCAGCAGATTTCTGTGTGTTCACAAGTTTTCATGTCTTTTGGATAAATATCTAGACATTGGATTACTGAGACTTCTGGTAGGTGTATATTTAATTTATTAAGAAACTGCCAAGTGCACCTGGGTGACTGAGTCACTCAGTTGGTTATGTCAGTTGGTTATGTCTGACTTCTGATGTCAGCCCAGGTATGATTCCAGGGTCGTGGGAGTGAGCCCTGAATCAGGCTCCAAATTAAGCGTGAAGCCTGCTTAAGCTTATTTTTCCCTCTTTCTCTGCCCCTTCCCCATATGCACCTGCTCTCTCTCCCTCTTCCTCCTTCTCTCTGTCTCTTGGTCTCTCTCTCTCTCAAAATAAAAAAAAAAAAAAAAAAGAAAATTCCGTACCTCCCCATACTCCCTCACTCTGCCCAGTAACTGTGGCCCCTCATCACCACCTCATGGTCGAAAGTCTCTCCTTCACTGTCCTGCCCACCTTTCCCTTGCAGTGTATTCAACAAATTTATCTCTCTTAAAAAAAAGAAAGAAAGAAACTACCAAATTGTTTTCCAAAGTAAAACCAAAATGTAAGAGCAATTCACTGACTCCATATCCTCACAGCACTTGATATTGTCAAAAACTTAGTCATTCTAAAAGGTATGTGGGTATTTCTCATTGCATTTTAATTTGTATTTTGATAATATTTGATGATGACAAACATCTTTTAAAATACTTAGTTGCCATCTGTGTATCTTCTTTGGTGAAGATTAGCTTTTTTTGCTTATTAAAAAATGTGTTCTTTTCTATTGTTGAGTTTTAAAAAGTTCTTTATATATTTTAGATTCAAGTCCTTTGTGAGAAATATGATTTGAAAATATTTTCTCTAGTTTGTGGCTTTTCTTTCACTCTTGTAATGGAATTTTCACAAAGCAAAAGTTTTAAATTTTGATAAAGTCCAATTTATTCATTTTTCTTAATAGATTTTCTTTTTGGTGCTATACCTAAGAAATCTTTGCCTAGTCCAATATCAAAATATTTTTCTCCTATATTATCTTCTAGAAGTGTTTTGTCTCATGTTTTCATTAGATCTATGATTTATTTTGTGTTAATTTCTTTACGTTTGAGGTGCAAATAGAATTTCTTTTTTCTTTCTTTCTTTCTTTCTTTCTTTCTCTTCTTTCTTTCTTTCTTTCTTTCTTCTTTCCTTCCTTCCTTCCTTCATTCATTCTTTTCTTTTCTTTCTTTTCTTTTCTTTTCTTTCTTTCTTTCTTTCTTTCTTTCTTTCTTTCTTTCTTTCTTTCTTTCTTTCTTTCTTTCTTTCTTTCTTTCTTTCTTCTTTCCTGTTCCTTACCTCCCTCTCTTTTTTCTTTCCATATACATGTTCAATTTTAAATCATTTGTTTAAAAGATTCTTTTTGCTAGTACATTGTCTTTACACTTTTGTAAAAAATGATTTGTAAAAATTAATATAATTATATTGGTGTGGGTCTTCTTTCATGATTGTTTTGATTTTCTTGGTAAAATAAACAAAATCACAACCTGAAAATTAGGAAGGTAGAAGAACTATTGGAATTTAAGTATAAAGAAAAGAAACGTAAAATTAATTTATTAATTCAACAACTTATAAGTATGCCTATTATGTACCAGGCACTATTTTAATTTCTGTACATACATTTGTAAGCAAAATAGACAAATCTTCTGCCCTGATAGGATTCTCATTTTAGTGTGTTGAAATATATACATGTAGGAAAATTAGTGATTAAAATAAAAGAAAATGTAAATAGAATTCCAGTAAACCCTAAAGGCCCACTTGGGATAGTGGGCATAAATTTAATTGAGAGCAGTCAGCAAAGCACCTATTCTTCAGATTTATTCAGCTGCTCATATGCCAGACTGTAGACTGGTCAGAGATTGACATAACTGGGTTAGGAATTTCACCAAGAGTCTATGATAGAGAGAGAATATGGCAAGGGTATTTAGAGTATATGTGATTATGATCAATGATCTTGAAATCTCAGATAGATAAGGAGAAATAGAGAACATGAGACAAGCAAAAGCAGTGAAAAAATGAGAAAGTAAATTAATTGGAAGTTATGGCAGATCAAAAGATTATTGAGGAGGGTGCAAGGAATGAGATGGAAAGACAGAAGGAAGTGGTCAGTCAATAAGATCCTAGAAATTGAGATTATAGATGGTGAGAGGTCCAGTTACTGGTAATGACAGGGAATGATGAGTTATTTGCTTAGATAGTGTAGGGGGTAAGATATTAGTGTAGTGGGTAATCAGGTACTATAATCTTCTAGGAATGAGGTGAGATTGTATGCCTAGACCTCTGTAGATGATTGCATCCAAGTGGGGTATATTAGTTTCATAATCCTTCTGTGAAGAATTACCACAAAATTACAGTTCTGGAAGTCAGAATTCTAAAATCACTTTCACTGGACTAATATCAAGGTGTCAACAAGGCTGATTCCTTTTGGAGGCTTTGAATAAAAAGATCTATTTCCTAGTCTTTTAACCTTTCTGTGGCTTCCTGCATTCCTTGGCTTGTGTCCTCTTCCATCTTTAAGGCTCATCACTTCTCTCTTCTTCTATGGTCATACTACCCTCTTCTTTTGTCAAATCTCTCTCTACCTTCCTATTATAAGGACATTTATTATATTTAGGATGTACTTGACCTGGATAATCCAGGATACTCTTCTCATATCAAGATCCTTAACTTAATCACACCTTTGCCATATAAGATAATGTTCACAGGTTCTAGGAATTAAGACCTGGCTATTTTGGGGGACCAGCATTCAGCCCCCCACATTATGGTATAGACTGATGGAGTGAGCTTCAAAGGAGCCTGGAGGTTTAGTAGGAAAGAAATTCAAAGGTGTGGAAGCAGCAACAAGGCGTAAGGAGGACACCCATTTATATACCATAAAGGGCAAGGAGAGAAAATAGGCTCCACTTAAGAGGGATTAAGGAAAAACAGTAGTATCAGAGAATAGTCAAAGTTCTACTGGAGCAAAAAGGTAGAGAGAACTTTCACAAAGTTAGATTAAAGATAGAGAAGATTTTGCCCATAACGTACTTGGAACTCTGGGTGTAAGGGGAGTGTTTGAGGAGAGGAAAAGAGTGAGATTGGGTCTCATTTGTAGATATGCTCTATTTTCTGAGGTTATAAAATGTTGTTGAAAAATATGACACCAATCTAATGTATTTTCCCCCTCTTGGTCACTTAGTATTTATGTCTTAATGTTTGTTTGCTTTATTCCATATCTTTAAAGTACAAAGTAACTTTACTAGATATGAGTGCTGACTACTCTTGGTTATACTTTCCAAGTACTCAGTGTGATCAATTAAATATGTAGATATAATGTTGTTATTGTTGTTTTTCAGAAGAAAATATCTCTATATTGCACTTTAAATTTTATTATTTCAATTATTATGTTTTCCTTCTTTAGTTATTTCGATATATCTAAACTTTCTTTGCATGTCCTTTATATCTTTGACTTGAAAATCCTTTGTATCTTTATTTCTGTTTCATTATTCAGTTTTTCCCTCTTCTTTCCTCTATTTCTCCTACTTTGCTTTTTATTTATATATTCTTGTGTTTCTTCAAATCATCCTTTTTTTCCCACTTTTTATTTATTCATGATTTCTGTTAACCTTTAAAAAAATATGCCCTTCTGTTATTTAGTCATTTTATCTGAGATGTTCCAATTTTGACTTACACTGCTTTTTCAAAGCTTTAATAATCTTCTTAATTTCTTTTATCCCTTTTTGAAATAGTACGCTACTTTCATATTCTTTGTAGTCATATTTTCATCATTCTGGATTATTTTCATCTTTAGTTTTGTAATATCTTTCTATGATATTATATCTTTTTTATCGTAATCTTGTTTCATGTGTTTGAATGCAATAGTATTTCCTGAATTATTAGTAGGACGTTTCTATATGGGAGGTATGGCTGGGCTATACCCCTCATAGCTCAAGAGCTTTCCTATCTATCTAATCTCTATCTATCATCTATCTATCTATCTATCTATCTGTCTGTCTGTCTGTCATCTATCTGCCTATCATATATCTACATGTTTTAGCCACTTACACATCTTTCAGGGCCAGCACGATATGATTCAGGTAGATTTGCTGCCTCTATTTCTGTACTGGCTAGAGATCTACCCTCCTTGCTCTTCACGGTGATCTCACCGTTAACACTCTTCTTCGCTATTACAGTACTCTATACTGGTTTCTTCTGCCTCATAGTATCTGGGCTTTATCTCTCCCTGGGATCCCCAGTGTTCTCCCCCCTTCCCAATGTGATTTCTGTTTCTGTAGTTTTACTTCAGAGTGGACCTTTCCTTCCAAAAGGGATGGTTTATTAGATATTTTTGTATTCCACTAGTGATTTATTCTCTTCTGCATTATTTGAATTTCTTGTTTCTCCACTAGTTGGTGTCTTGGAGTCTTTGTGCACTAACCTCTTATTTGAAGCCTAGAATGACTTCTTCAAAATTCATTAGGTGTCCTCAAAGTTATTCACATAGGGTTCCATTCAGCTTGTGATCCTCTTCTCATGGGGTTAAGTATTTACTGGTGGTTACTTACACATCCTTCCACTTTTTTTTTTCCTTTTATCAATAACACTGTGTAGCTAGCTGTTGGAGTTGGAAGACCTGTTTTGTTATTGGTATTTTGGCTTCACCTGAATACTCAGGAGCATTCCTTATTACATAGTTATATTGAAGATATCATTGGCCATTTTTGTCAAGTGCCATTATTGTACTTTTAGCATTTTTTTTAATGAGGGGATTTGAGGTTATAAAAAATTTACTAACACTCTTTTCACTGCCTCTGTAGTGCCTCTAGAAGCCTGTCCTTGCTGGGTTTTTTGGGTTTTGTTTGTTTGTTTGTTTGTTTTGTTTTGTTGTTGATGTTGTTGTTTTTAATCTTGAAGGATGTCTTTGTTTCCAGCGTTGTTAAATTTCATGATGGCATGCCTTTGAATGTCTATTTTTATATTTTCACTGGGTACTTTCTGGACTCTCTCAAAGTGGGCACTCGTGTCTTTATGCACTTTGAAAATCTCTTAAATAATTTAATTGATTTTTTCCATTTTTTTTCTTTTCTTTCTTTCTGCAACATCTTTTATTTGGATATGGAGTCTAATGAAGGCCTTCTACTATTTTTTTTTACTTTCCTATTTTCCATTTTCTTGTCTTTTTGGCATACTGTCTAGGAATTTTTTTCAATTCCTTCTTCCAAACTGCCCACTGACTTTTTCAGGTCTACTCTTCTTTTTGAAAATCTGAAAGCTATTACTTTTTGTCTTGAGTATTTTTTCTTTATTTGTTTAGAGCATCCCATGATGGCTCATGGGTACCATAAGTTATTTCTCTCAGGATATTAATGATAGTTAAGGTTTATTATTTTTTTAAGTTTTCTTCTCCTTATGTAGTTATTTTTCATTTAATCCAAATGGATACTTTCCTGTTTGAGTTGGTTTTTCTTTGATTTTATAAACCTTATTAAAATGTCTGGTAATCCTTGATTGAAAGCTCATATTTAAAATTAGAGCAAGTTAAAGTGAAATAAATCAGTCAGAGAAAGACAGATATCATATGTTTCCACACATAGGTCAATTTTAAGAGACTCAGCAGAAAACCATGGAGGAGGGGAAGAGGGGAAAAGAAAAAAGACACAGAGAGGAAGACAAAACATAAGAGACTCTCAAAGACTAAGAACAAACTGAGGGGTGAGGGGAGTATGGGAGTGGGGAGAAGGGGAGACTGAGTGACGGGCACAGAGGAGGGCACTTGTTGGGATGAGCACTGGGTGTTATATGGAAACATATATATATTTGACAATAAATTATTTATAAATAAATAAAATTAGAGCAAGTTATGGGGTGCCTGGGTGTCTCAGTCAGTTAAGCATCCAACTTCGGCTCAGGTCATGATCTCACGACTTTTGGGTTTGGGCCCCACATCATGCTCTGTGCTGACTGCTGAGATCCTGGAGCTGCTTCACATTTTATGTCTCCCCCACTCTCTGCCCTTCCCCTCCTCTCAAAAATAAATAAACATTAATTATTTTTAATTAGGGCAAGTTAAAGTTGATTGGAAGTTCTGAGTGTGTGAACGGGGCTTCTCAATTTTGAACTTTATTGTGAGATACTTGTTTGGGAAATGCTTGATGTCTGTATCTTAGATTTTTGTCTCCTGAGTTGTTCAGAGTATTCAAAGATTTTGTCCGTTTACCTCCCTGGTGATATGTATGTACCTGACAGAGTTTTGGAGGGAGGGTCAAAACAAAGAGTGGAACTTTCTATATTAATATTTGTATTTATATTTAATTCTACTATATGTGTGGAATCTCCTGGACCGGGAGACTTTGGTACTATTTCAAAAAATATATACTCTCTAAAATTCAAATAAAATCACAATGAGACCACTTTATATCTATGACGATGGCCAAATGAAAAAGACAGATAATAGCAAATTTTTGTGAGGTTGTGAAGTTGGAAATCTTATGCATTGCTGGTGGAGAAGTAAATAATCCAGCCACTTTTGAAAACAGTCTGCTAGTTCCTTAAAAGACTAGCTTACAATTACCATATGTCACAGAAATTCCACTCCTAGGTATATACCCAAAGGAAATAAAAACATGTGTCTGTACAAAGTCTCATACACAAATGTTCATAGCAGTTTTATTCATGATATAGAAAAAGTGAAAACAACCCAAATGTCCATCAGTGGAAAAATGGGTAAACAAAATATGATATATATATACAATGGGGTACTATCTGATAATACAAAGGAATGAAGTACTGCTACATGTTCTAACATGGATGAACCTTAAAACCATTATGAAAAGTGAAAAAAGCTTTATAAAAGGGCACATACTGAATTAATCAATTTATATTAAATGTCCATATTAGATAAATCCACAGAGATAAAATTTTAATTATTCTTAATTTATTTTAATGTATTTTTATTAATTTGATTATTAATTTCTCAGAGCTGGAAATAAGGGGGATTGGAGGGTGATAGCTAATGGGTATGGAGTTTCTTTTTGGGGTAATGAAAATGTCCTAAAGTTGATTGTGATGACAACTACACAACTCTATGAATATATTATAAACCAGAATTATACATTAAATGTGTAGTTTTTACGATGTGTGAATTATATCTAAATAAAGCTGTCAAAAATATACTTGTAGTTCTCTGCTAATATAAGAGAGAAACAGTACCCTACAGTCTTTGGACAGAGAGGGAGATCGAAGCCTTAATGTTTGAGCAAGTTTTCAACAAATTCTCATGCTTTTAGTGCTCATTGAATCCATTTCCAAAAATATTATCCTGCCAGTTCTTCAGGCATTTAGGCATCTATTTTAAATCAAGAGTTCAAGGGATTGCATCATGAACTTTTTTTTTTTAATGTTTGTTTATTTTTGAAAGAGAGAGAAACAGACAGACTGTGAGTGGTGGAGGAGGAGAGAGAGAGGGAGACACAGAAGCTGAAGCAGGTTCCAGGCTCTGAGCTGTCAGCACAGAGACTGAAGCAGGGCTCGAACTTACAAACCTCAAGATCATGACCTGAGCCGAAGTTGACGCTTAACCGACTGAGCCACCAAGGTGACCCTTGAACTTTTTATAGGATAGGTTTTATATTCGCCTTCTGCTCACCTTCCAACTTTTAAAATAGTTGCTCTGTTTTCTTCTCTCATTCTGCTTTAATGGATTTATATCTTAAGAGACTTTCATTAATTTTTTTTAACAACTGATTTATTAAAAAAGTTGTTTTCTGCATCTGCAATGGTGACTTCAACCTGAACTCCTGGCTCAATAATGATGGAAGTTATCTGTTTAATAATGTCAGAAGGACTGCAAATCAATGAATCATTTGCGGATCCTCATCTGAAAATGGTCCCAAGTCTTAGAATCTTCACCACAAGCAGTTTTCTTATAGTGATTCTCAGAATCACAGGCCCTTTCACTTTGGGATTCATTTCCCTTGCATCTCTGATCAAGTCAGCACACATCTCTCGAAAGAGTTTACATTGTGGCTGGTTAGAGGAATTCTAATTCTGTAAATCATCACCTTTGGTTCCACGGGTGCCTCCCAGTGTCTTTAAAACCCATGGCTGCAGCATGGCTTCCTAACCAACTTGCTCCTCAGCAAAAGCAAACAGCAGGGAGTCAGAATAGGAGCAGGGCGCCCAGAGCTCTGCTGGGTCTGCCACCATCTTCATCAAAGAGCTTAAGAGACTTTCATTGAAGTTTTAATCAAGTTTTAGGAGGAAGTAAAAATAATGCACGTTTTTACTCAGGAACCTTTATATGGAAGTCAATAGGATACATTTGTTTACTTTTTAAAATTCATATTAGAAGGAGGTTTAAATTCTTAAAATCCATCTGCTTGTATAAATGGAAATATTCTGATATATGTTCAGTTGTCAGGATTGACTTTGGTAGTTTACAAGTAACTGGTTAGGCAAGATGGCAATTATACCAGGACTGAGTTACAATTGGATATATTCCAACAAATGTTGTTTGGGGGTTAACATAAAAATACATAAATTATTAGCTAATTTGCCAAATTGTTCATTCACTAAAATTATTAGCTAATTTAAGTGAAAGCACTTAAACATGTCTTTTTAATTAACTTAAAAAATCCTAGTAAGCTACATTACTGCACATAAACTTAGATACTGAGTAATTAGCTTTTGATTTTAAGAAGTTCTCTTTTCCTCTGGTTAGCATTTTTAACTATCTGTGTCATAATCTCTGTTTTGAAATGCACTATGCTGTGTACAATTTCTTCTACTTGTATTTTAAAAGATTGTTAATGCAATTTTTAGGACCTTCTTTTTATATTCTCAGGTCTGAGAGATTTCCTGCCCTAAATTTGTGAGACACAATGGAGTGGAGAACTAAGATAAGTATCCAAATTATGTTTCTATATTCTATGCCTCTATTTTATAGCTATTGGCTTTTTCCTTGGTTCACTTATACAGTCTTCTCTATTTCTTTTATTTATTGACACCTGTGTATTGCTCTCTGTGTATTTTCCATCAGTTTATAATTCATATATTTCATTTAAAGAATTACCTCATTTTAGAACCAAAGGTACAACAGACCCTTTAGTAATAGCTAAAATTCCAAATTTCATTTCTCAAAAACCTACTACCTGATGAAAAAAATTTAAAACAGTTAAACAAAAATCGAATTTGAGGCAAACATATCAGGTGGAAACACTCATACAAGCTTTTGTAGTTATATTTTAGAAAGGATCACAGATTAGTTTTATTAAGTTTAGAAAAGATTATTATTCATATGTCTAAGATAAATGGCAAAGTTAAGGATAAGTGATTATTTGTATATAAGGGAACTAGATGACAATAATTCTTTTTTCATTTGCTATAATACATAATACAAGAACAAAGCTCTCTGTGGAATGGCTTTTATGTACTTAGAAGAAATAATGAAAGTCGCTTTGATGTATTACAAAATTCATATTTGGAATTCACTACCATTTGGTTGTTATTGAGACAAATTTTTCCTCTGCATTTTTAAAAAGTTGAATAATGTTTTTTCATTAATCATCTTTTGCAGTTACTTATTGTTGTTTTTATAGGGCTGTATATATACATGATGCCATATCATGGAGAAATTATAATCCTGAACAAATGAAGCGCATACCCAGAAGAGCCTAAAGTTTAGTTTTATGCATATTCGAATAAAAAAATTAAATTTCATGGTTCAGTATATAACCTAATCTCTGCATGGTCTAGAAAGAAAACTGCTTTGATAAAAGCAATAAATACCAGGCATTTAGTCAGTGCTGTGCAGAGGAAATCTTCCTGAACCATATGGCTTAAGATGCCACGTGGCATTGTTGTCTCATCTCTGTAATAAACTTACTTTCATAAAGCAGTATTTTGAGTCCCAGACTTGTAAAAAACATTTCTGATGGTTATAGCTGCTCTGCGAAAAGACAGATATTAACAACAGGGTATCTAAAAATGCCTCTTTATCAACTCCTTTATTAAAACCAGAACTCTTTTTAAAAAACATTTATATTCTCATTATTGTAATTGTTATTATTTATAGCCCACATACACATGATCTTACCTTTTTATTATGGACACGTGGCCTAATTCACCACAACAGTATAATGGATCTGGAATTTTATAAGTTTGTATTCTTTTCAAATTAATAAGCAAATTGAATCTATCAATGAATAATGCAGTATCCGTTGAGTGACCTCTTCTGTGTACAACATTCTACTTGGTTCTGTAGAAAGAAAGAAATACCCAACTGAGATATATATATATAATATAATTATATGAAAATGATGATATACGTTATATATATCAATGGTATATAATTATATATACATACATATGTATAATATGTATAATTAAGAATCAAAACTGGCAAGAAATATTAAACTATGTGGTCGTTATTCCAAAAACTAAGAAATTTAGAGAAGGAAGAAATCAAATCAGCACATGAGTGAAAGGGTGGAGAAGGATTCAAGAGAGTGTCAGGAATTTGGATAACTCTGTCCCTTTATTATTTTTTTAAATTTTAATGTTTATTTATTTTTGAGAGAGAGAGAGTGGGGGGAGAGGAGGAGAGAGAGAGACACCAGATGATCCAAAGCAGGCTCTATGCTGACAGTAGAGAGCCTGATGTGGGGCTCAAACTCACAAAGTACGAGATCATGACCTGAGCCAAAGTGGACACTTAACTGACTGAACCACACAGGGACCCCCCCTCTTTGTCCCTTCAGTACCTGACAAGGTCCTATTATGCCAACATCATTTGAAAACTGCCCCCCTAGCTGTGCTGTTACTGCCATTGACACTGAAGATGTTTCCTGACGATTCTTATGAATAACCATGTTGTGCTTGGGGGTATTTAGCCTGTGGCAGGCTGAATAATTGCCCCCAAAGGTATCCATATCTTAATCCTCAGAACCTGTGAATGGTTACCTTGTATGGCAAGATTGATTTTGTAGGTGTGATTATGTTAAGCTCCCTTGAGAAAGGGAGATTTTATTGGACTATCTAAGTGGGGCATTCCTATAATCATGTGTCCTTTGTTTTTTTTAATGTTTATTTATTTTTGAGAGAGAGACAGAGCATAAGCGGGGGAAGTGCAGAGAGAGAGAAGGAGACACAGAATCTGAAGTAGGCTCCAGGCTCTGGGCTGTCAGCTCGGAACCCATTGTGGGGCTCGAACCCATGAACCACGAGATCTTGACCTGAGCCAAAGTCAGACACTTCACCAACTGAGCCACCCAGGTGCCCCACAAGTGTCTACACAGGCAAAAGTAGATTTGATGATAGAAGAGGAGAAGGCAATGTGATGACAGAAGCAAGAAGTGGTGTTATGTAGCCATAGCTAAGTGATCTGAAAGGAATCAAGGTATTGGTACCTTGATTTTAGACTCTAGAGAGCATTTTAGACTTATGGGCTCCAGAACTGCAAAAAAATACGTTTCAGTAATTTAAGTCAATAAGTTTGTGTTCATTTGTCACAGCAGCAACAGAAAACAAATGCACAACTGAAACTTCCCAACTTGGTCAAAATATATTTAAATATAGGAATAGCATAAGTAACTGCCAACTTAAGTAGGCATCTCTGATATCTAGGAGATATGATATCCAAAGACAGTGAAAGAGTCTGGGGAATTACTGATGCACCTGTTGAAATCACCGTGTTGATGACAGAGCATTCTGCAGAGATACCCGTCAGCTGAGAAGGTAGAAATGGGTCTTCAGAACAATAGATATGTAAATTGATGATCAGAAGTTTAGGAGAGTAGCAGACAATAGATTAAATGGTCTATAGTGATAACATTGGCCTACTGAATGAGGACAAGGGAAGAAATAATCATCAGGGGAGAGGACTATGGAGTGATGCATCATTACATTGGGTTTTAAGCTCAGCGAACTTAAAGAAATAAAGAGAAGTGAAAAGTCTTTAGAAAAAAGAGGCATTTACCAAAAGAGATGAAGGGATATCGTTTCTCTGAGGATGGAGGTTGTTAGTAAAGGTAAAAGGGGGAAAATTATGGAGAAAACTAGGCAAGAATATAATGAGAGAAAACTTGGACTGAGTTCCATGTGGCAAAATATTCATGCTCATAGGAGAAAAATGGGAGAATAGGAGCATTACAGTGAGGAAAAGTGATGATGAGATGATAGGAGATAATTATTTATAGGCTGAGAGCAAAAGGGCCAATGTTCTTGAGAATATGAGGTCTGTGCATAGAAGCATAAGTAGTAAGACTCCGACTGGACACATGGCCACACACCTGCAGAGTCAACGACAGGGTCCTGGCTTTGGCCGCTAAGTAGAGGTGTGGGTCTATGTTCAAAAAGCAGTGGAATTTCATGACATGTGAAGGGCAGGTGTGCTATTGAAATGGAAATAGCTTCTAATATGCTTCTTTAAGAAAACTTTCTCTTCACCATGACCAAGTGGGATTTACTGCCGGGCTGCAGAGATGGTTCAATATCTGCAAATCACTGAACATGATATATGACATTAATATAAGAAAGAATAAGAACAATATGATCCTCTCAATACATGCAGAAAAAGCATTTGACAAAATACAGCATCTAGTCTTGAATAAAAACCCTCAAAAACATAGGGATAGATGGAACATACCTCAACATCATGAAGGCCATATACAAAAGATCCACAGCTAATATCATCCTCAACTGGGAAAAACTGAGAGCTTTTCTCCTAAGGTCGGGAACATAATAGAGATGTCCACTCTTGCCATTTTTGTTCAACATAGCACTGGAAGTTCTAATATCACCAATCAGACAACAAAAAGAAATAAAATGCACCCAAATCGGCAAGGAAGAAGTCAAACTTGCACTGTTTACAGACGACATGATACTTTATGTGGGAAACCCGAAAGACTCCACCATAAAAACCGCTAGAACTGATACATGAATTCAGAAAAGTCACAGGACATAAAATCAATGCATAGAAATTGGATGCATTCCTATACATCAATAATGAAGTAGCAGAAAGAGAAATCGATGAATTGATCCCATTTACAAAGGCGCAAAAACCATAAGATACCTAGGAATAAACCTAACTGAAGAGGTAAAAGATCTGTACTCTGAAACTGTAGAACACTCATGAAAGAAATTGAGGAAGACACAGAAAAATGGAAAAATATTACATGGAATAACAAATATTCCATTGGAAGAACAAATACTGTTAAAATATCTCTACTACCCAAAGCAATCTACACATTCAATGCAATCTCTATCAAAATAACATCAGCATTTTTCACAGAGCTAGAACAAACAAATCTAAAATCTTTATGGAATCAGAAAAGACCTCATATAGCCAAAGTAATGTTGAAAAAGAAAACCAAACCTTGAGGCATTACAATTCAAGACTTTAAGCTGTATTACAAAGCTGCAGTCATCAAGACAGTATGGTACTGGCACAAAAATAGACACATAGATCAGTGGAACAGAATAGAAAACCCAGAAATAGACCCACAACTATATGGTCAACTCATCTTCAACAAAGCAGGAAAGAGCATCCAATGGAAAAAAGACAGTCCCTTCAGCAAATGGTGTTGGGAAAATTGGACAGAAACATGCAGAATAGTGAAACTGGACCACTTTCTTACACCATACAGAAATAAATTCAAGATAAATGCAAGATCTAAATGTGAGACAGGAATCCATCAAAATCCTGGAGGAGAACATAGGCAGCAACATTTTAGACTTCAGTTGCAGGAACTTCTTACTAGGTATGCCTTTGGAGGTGAGAGAAACAAAAGCAGAATTGAACTCTTGGAATTTCATCAAGATAAAAAGCTTCTGCACAGCAATGGAAACAATTAACAAAACTAAATGGCAACCGACGGAATGGGAGAAGATATTTGCAAATGACATACTGGATATAGGGCTGGTATCCAAAATAAAATAAATTAAAAAATTAAAAATCCAGTTAAGAAATGATCAAAAGACATATTCATGACACTTTTCCAAGGAAGACATCCAAATGGAAAATAGATACATGAAAAAATGCTCAACATCACTCATCATAGGGAAATACAAATCAAAAGCACAAGAAATACCACCTCACACAGGTCAGAATGGCTAAAATTAACAACCCAGGAAACAATAGATGTTGGTGAGAGTGCAGAAAAAGGAGAAACCTCTTACACTGTTGGTGGGAATGCAAACTGGTGCAGCCACTCTGGAGAACAGTATGGAGGTTCCTCAGAGAGTTAAAAATAGAACTACCCTATGACTCAGGAGTTGCACTAGTAGATATTTATCCAAAGGATACAAAGATAGTGATTTAAAAGGGCACATGCATCCCAATGTTTATAACAGTGCTATTCACAATAGCCAAAATACAGAAAGAGCCTAAATGTCTACTGACTGATGAATGGATAAAGAAGAAGTGGTGTATATATACACATATATATATATATGTATATATACACACACACACACACATAAACATACAATAGAATATTACTTAGCCATCAAAAAGAATGAAATCTTGCCATTGCAATGACATGGATAGAACTAGAGTGTATTGTGCTAAGTGAAATAGAGAAAGATAAATATCATATGATTTCACACATATGTAGAAATTAAGAAACAAAAGGGGAAAGAAAGGAAAAATAAAATAAGATAAAAACAGAGAGGGGTACAAACCATGAGACAAATAACTATAGGCAACAAACTAAGGGTTGCTGGAGGGGAGGTAGGTGGGAGGATGGGCTAAATGGATGATGGGCATTAAGGAGGGCACTTTAATGAATGAGCACCGAGTATTATATGCAAATAATGAATCACTAAATTCTTCCCCTGAAACTAAAACTACACTATATATTAACTAACTTGAATTTAAATAAAATCCTGAAAGGAAAGAAAAAAAACTTTCTCTCCACTTATGTCTATGAAATTATGCTTAAGAATTTAATTTGCAACATCATTTGTTATTTTCTCTATGTGTCAGCCTTCTTGTTTTAACTTGTTTATGATAAAAAATATGCTGTAAACTATCTTTTAATAATATACACTTTATAGTTCATTCATAATAGTTTGCTCCTGAAATTGAAATTTCCTAGTCAGTGGAAATATGTTAGCTGTAGCTTTCACTCTACAGACACTGTGATTCTGGACCCCAAATGTAAGTTGAGCCCTCAGGGTGAAAATACATAATTACTTTTTATTTTATTTATTTCTTCCATTTAATTTATTTTTTATAGTAAGGATTTACTGTGTGTGCTCATAAGAGCAGTCATTCTGGTACAGGAGTATGCCCTGCTGTGATGCAATTCCATACTCATATTAAATCCAGGTACCCCCTAAAGTATTACAAGGCTTTCCCAGTCATCCTTGTCAAAAGCAGAAAGCACATATATTTACCGTGCAGACTATTAATGTTCCATCAAAGTGTGAGTGTAAATGCCCATATCTCCCCTGCTTTGCATTGGTTACCTCTGTTATTTTAATAGCCCATAATCATAAGCAAATTGATTTCCAAATCATATGTAATCTCCAAAAATATAAAACCACGCAATAAAATAAACCAATACTCCCAAATTTATTTCTATTTCTCCTTTAAGGTCACCAAGTCTGTAGATATAAAAGCAAGAAGAGAACAATGTGATATGATTAATATAATAAATATAATATTGTATACATATATTAATATAATTCAATGTTTAGTAAATATGTTCAGTAAAGATGAATGTCTTTACTAAATGGGAAAATGTTTTATGAGGTATTTAGAAAATATAGTAGGGGTGGCTGAGTGGCTCAGTCGGTTATGCGTCCGACTTTGTCTCCGGTCATGATCTCACAGTTTATGAGTTCAAGCCCCATATCGGGCTTTCTGCTGTTCAGCACAGAGCCTGCGTCGGATCCTATGTCCCCGACCCTCTCTACCCCTCCTATACCCATGTGCTCTCTTTCACTCTCCCTCAAAAATAAATAAACATTTAGAAAAAAAAAAAAAAGAAATATGACAGTGACTTGCCCAATGAACCTATGAGAAATTATTCAGTTGCTAAGGTGAGTAGTTTTAAATTTATGTTTGTTTTTTCCACAGTTTTTGGCAACTCTACTAGAAAGTGACACTCATTTATTTGTTTTATAAGATGTTTCTACTATAAATTACTGTGTCATCTCTATCTGTTTGTTAAAATAACCAAGTGTTTGTTTTAAGCCCACAGATTTATTGCTAAATTATAACTCTATCCCTGTGTCTCTTATACATAAAACACATTAGATCTCTACATAACATTTCGCTATCAATCCACATTAGAAGGCTTGCTATTGTGAGAAATTTTAGTGTGATTATTATACCTGATATAGTAATCCACAGAAATGGAGTGTGAACTTTGATTTGTTTCTATCATTTTACTAGATGCTGTAGACACAAGCCCCATCACTCAAAACCTAGACAGTCATCTTAGTCCATGTCAGCCAGTTTGTCACACAGGATCAACTACTTGATAGGCTTTTGCTATGAATTACAATAGTATTTTACTTGAATTTAGCCAAGTTAATAAAATAGTTCCCACAAAACTTTTGGGATGGTGGGATAGAGTCTTTTGACCTGCTTGGACGGACTATCAACCAAATTCATGTGTTGAAGCCCTAATCCCCAATCGTCTGCCTTTGGAGATAGAGCCTTTAGAAGATAATTAAGGTTTAATTAGGTCATAAAAGTGAGGCTCTAATCTGGTAAGATCGATGGTCTTAGAAGAGGAAAAGAGAGGTTCTCTCCACATCCTTGTGCTCAGAGGAAAGGCGTGTGAGTCCTGCATCAAGAAGGCAACTGTCTGAAAGTAAGGAAGAGAGTTATCAGCAGAAACCAAACCCTGATAGAAAGTGAACTGGAACTTCCAGCCTCCAGAATTGTGAGAAATAAGGTTTTTTTTTTTTATATTTTTATGCCACCCAGCCCATGATATTTTGTTATGGAAGTCTTAGCAGACTAACATGATTTATACCCAGTAGTGCCAAGATTCTGTAACGTAAAGTTGGTGATTTGTATTACCTAATTGGCACACACCGAAATAAAATTGACAGTGAAAATGGCCTTTCAGTTTTGAAATCTCTCAGCCATTTGAATTATTGATCTTATCACAGATTTTTATGACTGATTTATATTTAAGTAATACATTTCAATAAATTGCTATTTTAGTAATTGCAAACCATGTACATTGTTCACAATAGTACAGATGTACAGAAATAATATATGAAACATTTATCAACCTCATGTAAGGCATATGCATTAGTCAGTTAAAATGGACATCCAACCAATGAGAACAGAAAATAGCTGCTATGTTAACATGACCCATCGAGTGGCAGATCTGCCTACCCGTACATCAGTCTGATTTTTTTTAATGTTGGTTTATTTTTTTTAATTTATAATAGTTTATTTTCAAATTGGTTTACATAAAACACCCAGTGTTCATCCCAACATGCCCCTCTTAATGCCCATCCCCCACTCTCCCCCATCCCCCTCGCCCTCAGTTTGTTCCTAGTCTTTGAGAGTCTCTTATGTTTTATCTCCCTCCCTCTCTGTGTCTTTTTTTTCTTTCCCCTCTTCCCCTCCCCCTGGTTTTTGCTTAGTCTCACAAAGTCCACCTATTTGTGGAAACATATGGTATCTGTCTTTTTCTGACTGACTTATTTCACTTAACATAATACCCTCCCATCAACTGACGAGTGGATAAAGAAGATGTGGTACATATATACAATGGACTACTATGTGGCAATGAGAAAAAATGAAATCTGGCCATGTGTAGCAACATGGATGGAACTAATGTTTGTTTATTTTTGAGAGACATAGAGACAGAGTATGAGCAGGGAAGGGCAGAGGGACAGGGAGATACAGAATCGGAAGCAGGCTCCAGGCTCTGAGCCGTCAGCAAAGAGCCTGATGCGGGGCTCGAACTCACAGACTGTGAGATCATGACCTGAGCCAAAGTCGGCTGCTTAACCAACTGAGCCACCCAGGCGCCCCAAGTCTGATTTTTAAATGAGTGATAGTACCCGCAATAGTTGATGCAGTGGGTATTCTGAGACATTTCTTTGAAATAATTTTATAGTTCTTTTTCTATAAACGGTTTGAGAGAAAACCTGACTTATTTATGAAATATTGTGCAGTATAAGAGTTATAACCAAGGTAAGTTTTAGATGAGGTACCTCTTGAAGAGGGCAGTTTCATTATTATTAAGTTAAATGCTAAAACCTCTCTCACATTTTTGGCTGCATGTGTTATCTTTTTTTCTCTTTTGTGTTACTTCCTTGCCCCTGGCATAGAGACTAACTGCTTTCCTTGGATTGATTTTTAACTTTTGTTATTTAGTTATACTTATTTTAAGACCTTTCAAATAATCATATGATTTTTTTTGTCAGATGATAGTTAGGTGAGATGGTTCCACCACCTACAACATGCAGGTATGTTGGACTCCTGCAGTTTATGGAAAAGTGAAGGTGGGAAAGGCCCATGGAAACCATTCTGTGCAAATCCCACCTCTCCCTGGGCACAGATTTTAAAGATAATAATTTTCTCCCTTTCCACATGGTATCTTTAAGAAAGGCTGTTCCTGCTCTGCACAGTTTTGTTTTGTTAATTTCTAGCAGGTATCAATGAATCGAAATTAAGAACTTCTAAAACAAAAAAGAGCAAATTCAAAATTTTGTTTACCTCATTAAAGGGCTGAATTTTATATTAATTCCCAAATTTCTGATTGTATTAGTTTTTAGTTTTTAGTTTCATAAAAGCTGAATTAATAGTATTATTTGTAATTATTTGCTTTTCAAAGGAGACTTTCCTTTTTCTTATTAGATATACCGCTTGTCTTCACCATATAGATTCTTGGAATAAATAGCATATGGACATTGGTTCTGATGTTCTTAACTGCATGCTAGACTGGGAAAAAGTATAGCACTTTAGGCAAATATCTTAATTTCTGTGAGCTGAGACTCTTTATTTATAAGTCAGAAGGTTTAAAGTACTAACCTTCTGAAGTTTCTGTAAGGGTTAAATGAAGTAATGGCTTATAGTGAGAGCCCACTGCATAACAGATATTTTAAAGAATGATCTTAACCATGCCACCTTCTGTCCTCGTCTGTCGTCACTTCTGATATGACATGACAGCGACAGAAAGCACATGGCAACAAAGGAGTTACACATGGTACAAGCTTATAGGTCACATATGTTTCAAAGTAAAACCATTAACCATATTTTTCTTAGGTTACTGTGTGACACCTTTGGATTCCTTCCAGCTCTTTCTGGCTTGACCAGGAGGTACCCAAAAGATGAGTGTGATTGACTATAGCATGAAGAAATCCTTACTGGAGTCCAATTTTGCTCCACAAGTACATAGCACAGACTATTATTTTAGTGCTCCAGATGAACAAAATAAATGAAATACTCTATCCTTAAAAAACAACTTACAGTGTAATTCACACGTTGCTTTACTCCGGTGGGGGTCAAGATTTGGTGGGAACTGAGGCAAAATTACTTTGGCATGATCGTGAAACCGCGTTATAAGTGGAATCAGCAACACTTGGCTCAGATCCATTCACTCTACTGCATTATGAGTGACTCAATTTAATTGAAAATCACCGCCCGACATTGTTATTAGATAAAGTTATGAAATGATTTGCTGTAGCAGCAGGGACTTATAGGTCTTCTGTGCAAGATAAAATTTTAATGAAATGGGCATTTAAAGATTACCATTATAGTATATCATGTAGTCTACGATTAAAACATTAAATTATTTTTACATAATAAACCAAGATAAATGCAAGGTCTGGGATTTCAAAATGACAACCAAAGAAAGCAAATGAGTTTAGATTTTATTAATAACATATTGTCACATAAAAAAAAAACAAGTATGTCTGGTAATGACTATGTAGTATACACCATTGAAGAACTATTTTTTTTTTTTTGTCTGAGAAGCAGAAAATAAAACAGATATTTAGGAAAAGGGCATGGGTTTTCAGTGCCATACACTATGAGGTGCTTGGAGATTTGATGTCTACATGAGATATCAAGAATATGTTTTGAAACATATTGAGCCAATGTGGCAGACTCCCCAACATTTATTCCACTCGAACTGGTTAGCCTCTAACCACTGTCATCTTGTTCTTCTGGCCAGTGGTTTGTTTGGTTGTGGGAGCAACTTGGCTCCACTAGAACGTACGCTATATGAGGGCAACATTTTTGACACTTGCGTGCATTGATGTATCCCTGTAACTTAGAACAGTGACAGGCCTATGGTAGATACTCAATAAATAGTTGTTGAAAAAAGAGTTACAGAGAGACGGAAAAAGAGGAAAAAAAAAACAGATGAAGGAAGGAAAAAAGAAGGGAAAAGGGGAGGGAGAGAGAGAAAAATGAAGGACAGACAGAATATATAAGGGAAGAAGAAAGGAAAGGAGGAAAAAAAAGAACAGAGGATGACACAAAGGAAGAAGATTCCTTGGGTTCCTGGAATCAATCAATTTATCTCTCTCTGTCACTCTCTTCCTACTTGAGCAAGGGTCATTTTGCCTTATTTTTTTCTGACAGCCATAGGATAGTATAGATCTCATGTAGGGTAGAGCAGAGCAACGGAAAGAACCTGAGTTCTTTATTTTCTTCCAGTCTTATTGGGGTGTAATTGACACATATCACTGTACAAGTTTAAGGTGTATAGCATAATGTTCTGAGTTACATATATTGTCAAATAATTACTGCAGTAAGTTTAGTTAGCATGATATAGATACAATAAAAAATTTTACAACAGAAAAAAACTTCTCGTGTTGAGAACTTTTAAGGTTTATTCTCTTACAACTTTATTATTTATCATAAAACAGTGTTAGCGACAGTCATCATGTTGTACATTACATCCTTAGTACTTACTTATTTTATAACTGGAAGTTGATACCTTTTGACCACCTTCTTGCACTGCCCCCCACCACTTATTTGCTTGGTATCTGGATTCCCGCCCCCCTTAGATTCCACATATAAATGAGATCATACCAGTGTTTGTCTTTCTCTGTTTGACTTATTTTACTAAGCATAATACTCCACCCTCTCTGGTAACCAGTGGTTGTCTCCTGTATCTGTGAGCTTGTTTCTGTTTTGTAGGTTCATTTGATTTTAGATTCTACATATTAGTGGAATAATATGGAATAATATGGTATTTTTCTTTCTCCATCTAACTTATTTCATTTATCATAATATCTTCTAGGTTCATCCATGTTGTCTCAAATGGCAAGATTTCATTCTTTTTCATGGCTGATAAATATACCATTGTGTCTTGAAAACAAAAAGTGTGATGCTTTCTACTTTTTTCTTTCTTAGGATTGCCTTTGTTATTCAGGGTATTTTATAGTTCCATATAAGTTTTAGGATTTTTTTTCCTAGTTCTGTTAAAAATGCCATTTTTGGAATCTTGATAGGGATTGAATTAAATTTTTAGATAGCTTTTGGTAGTATTAACGTTTTAACATATTAATTCTTCCAATCCATAAACACAAGATACCTTTTCATTTTTTGTGTCTTCTTCAATTTCTTTCATGAATGTTTTGTACTTTTCCAAATAGTGATCTTTCACCCTGTTGGTTAAGTTTATTCCTAAGTGTTTATTAATTTTTAATGTTGCTGTAAATGAAATTGTTTTCTTTATTTTTCAGATAATTTATTGTTAGGACATAGAAATGCTACTGATTTTTATATGTTAATTTTGCATTCTGCAACTTTACTAAATTTGTTCATTAGATCTAACAGGGCTTTTTTTGGTGAAACATTTCAGATTTTCTCTATATAAAATAATGTCATCTGCAGATAGAGATAATTTACCTCTTTATTTCCAATTCTGATGCCTTTATTTCTTTTTCTTATCTGATTGCTCTGGCAAGGACTTCCGTACTATGTTGAATAGGAGTGGTAAGACTGAACACCTATGTCTTGTTCTTGATCTTAGAGGAAAAGATTTCAATCTTCACCTTTGGTATTATGTTAGCTGTAGGCTTATCATAAATGGGCTTTATTATGTTGAGGTACATCGATTTTATACATAATTTGTTAAGAGTTCTTATCATGAATGTATACTGAATTTTGTCAAATGCATTTTCTGCATATGTTTTTTAGAAATATACAGTGTACCAAGACTGAATCAGAAGAAAAAGTCTGAATAGGTCACTTGCTAGTAAGGAGACTGAATCAGTAATGAAAAACTCATAATGCAGAAAATCCTAGAACTACATGGTGAATTTTACTAAACATTTAAAGAAGAATTAATGCCAGTCCATCTCAAAAACTGAAGCAGAGGAAACACTCTCAAATTCATTTTATGGGTCAGCAGCACCCTGATACCAAAGTCAGAAAAGACATTATCAGAAAAACAAAACCAAAAAAAACAATAAGCCAATATCCCTGATGAATATAGTTACAAAAATTCTCAAATACCAGCCAACCAGGGATACCTGGGTAACTCAGTCAGTTGAGTGTTCAACTTTGATATCAACTCAGGTCATGACCCCAGGGTTGTGAGATTGAGCTCTGTGTCAGGCTCTATACTAAGTGTGAAGCCTGCTTAAGATTCTCTCTCTCTCTCCCTTTGCCCCTCCCCCTCATTCGTGCATTCTCTCTCTGTCTCTAAAGTAATAATAATAATAATAATAATAATAATAATAATAATAACTAACCAAATTCAGGAGCGTATTAAAAGGACCATTCACCATGATCAAGTGGGATTTATGCCAAGTGGGATTCAAGGATTCAGCGACATATGCAGATCAATCAGTGTGAATATATCACATTAATAGAATGAAAGAAAAAAAATGATTATCTCAATAGGAACCTGAGTTCTTGATGATGAAGTTGAGCATCTTAATTAATCAAGCCTGAAAGCAGTTCTACCTCTGAACTTAATTATGATGCAGCAAGATATTTTATCTTATTTTATCTGAATTGAGTCAGAAGTTTCATTTTTGTTGCTCAACACTTCCTAACAGATCAAGTCTGGATTCCAGAGACTGCAGATAGTAGACTTAGGTTTAAAACTAGTCATTTTACCAGTCAGAACCCAGTATGGCACCTGTAGTGAGGCTGTCTGTAATCAGTAATAAAAACAGTAACAACAGTATTATTCCCTGACACTATGTTCAAGCCCTGTGCTAATGTTTTACATATACTAGATCCCATGCTAGTCTTACTAGGTGGATATTCTTGCTGCCAGCTTGCAGATGAAGAAGCTAAGGAAATTTCAGAGAATACATAGTGATTAAGGGAGGTTGATATAGGATATTAATCCATGTCCATTAGACTCTAGAGTTCAAGCTTTGTATCCCTAGGATGCATTTTCACAGGTTGGTCTGATTTGAGAGAGCTTCCTTTTAAAATTCACATGCTGTCCTTAGAACAAAATACAAACTAAGACTTTAGTTTCTCTTCGTAATTCTTAATTCTCAGCCTTCCCTGACAAGCCAAGTATATGCTTAATTACCCAAATGTCTAGTTTTGTCAGTGCCTGTGGATATTTGAATTAGAGAACAAAATAGTGCTTAAACATATATGTACAACATTATTAATTTGGAAAACATGATACAAAGAAAATGTCCAGAATGATAGCAGAATCTTAGATGAAGCCAAACACAGCGATATAGTGGTCACCGAGAAAATTGGTACCCAATTTCCATCTGCTATTTAGAAACTAAAAAGAATTTGGAGCACCTGGGTGGCTCAGTCAGTTAAGCATTCGACTTCAGCTCAGTTCATGATCTCACAGTTCGTGAGTTCAAGCCCTGCATGGGACTCTGTGCTGACAGCCGAGAGCCTGGAGCCTGCTTCAGATTCTGTGTCTCCCTCTCTCTCTGCCCCTTCCGCACTTGTGCTCTATCTCTCAAAAAACAAAAACAAACAAACAAACAAAAACAAAAAAAACACATTAAAACAAAAGAAACTAAAAAGAATGCAAAGCTTAAAAACTCTTTCAAAGCAAAATATGTCTGTTTAGTTTGTCTTAAAAACTTTAAATGGTTTTTGAATAAGTAATAATAGTAAACTAAGAATCAGTGTTTGTTTAGGTTAATTGCTTTTAGCACTCAGTATTTTTATTTTGCTTGTCATTCCTTTAAGTCTCATTCCCTACTATCCATGGATGAAAAATATACTACTACATGCTAATATTAATGAAGAATCTCTTCCAAGTAAACATTCATACAAAGTTCCTTTGAAGTAATTTCTTATTCCAAAGAAATTATCATTTAATACCACTTGGGAAATCTTTGGAAAAAAGCCAAACTCATTCTGATAATCTCTGGAATCTACATTTTCACTATTACCACAATTTTCCTTTTTATACTATTTCTCAATTCCTCCAGGATATGAAACTCATTGAATTTTTATTAGGTCTAATATTTCATCAAAAATCTAGGTGGATAGTACCAAAACTCTATTTATTCATTTATTCAGGTAACATTTATTGGTAACTTACCAGGCAATATGAAAGACATGGTATAAAATAGATAAAGAAGGCACAGTTCCTAAGATAGGAATGTGACAGATATTAAAAGTGCAACTAAGTCCTATAAGAACAGCAGATAAGAAGAATGTTAAAGAAACCCATAGAACACCTAAACCTGCCTAGAGAAGTTGGCAAACCCTAACTTGAATTGATAATTCTTCAGCTCAGCCTTAAAAAATGAACAAAAGTTTCATATGTAGGAAATAAGATGTAATTAAGGACTATCATCAAATCTAGAATGATGTGTTATAATAAACTAAATCCTCATAGTAGTCCTATGAGTTTTTGTATTTATCCTCATATTATTGACAAAAGACCTAAGACTTGGAAAATTTAAGTTTTTACTGTTTGCTCAATTCTGTTTCTTACTCTTCTTTAGTTCAAGTCTTTTTTCCCTTATGAACTTATATAAAACCTGTCAGGGATCCAACTCTATCATAATTTCTCAGTAAATATCTGTTGAATAAATACATGGATCAAGGACACAAAGGAATTCCCCTTTATTTTTAATATTAACAAAAATTTATGTGATTTAATATTGGCCCAACTATGATTAGAATTCATATCAAAGCTTGTGAGAACAATTTTGAAAACAAAACTTATCTCAGAATTTCAAATAAGATATTGGTTACAGAGAGAAAAAAAAAAAAAGGAGGGTGACCTAGAGGAGGAGAAGGAGAAGAGAAGGAGGTAAAGGAGATAGAGGAGAAGGAGAGAGGGAGGAGGAGGAAGGAATTGGAGAAAGTACAGAAGAGGGAAGATAAGGAGGAGAAAGGAGAAAGAAGGGAGGAACAAAAAGCAAAAGGAAGGAGGAGAAAAAGGAGGTGAAGGAAAAATGCTCAGAGATTAGAACTGCCAATGAGTATTTTTCCATATGTTCATTTATTATTTGCATTTCCTTTTTGTAAATGTAAAATGCCATTCAAATAATTTTTCCACTTTTCCTTAGGGTTTCTGGGCTTTTTGTATTAATTTGTAGGAGGGTGGAAGTTCTTTATATGTTCTTCAGGCTAGCTTTTTCTTAGTTATGAGTTTCAAATCCTTTTTCTTATTTTGTCTTTAGCTCCTTTTTGGTGTCTTTTGATAAATAAAAGTTCTGATTTAATTGAAGTAGAATCTATCAGTCTTTTCCTTTATGCTTAGTGCTCTTTATGTCTTGTTTGAAAAATTCTTCCTTCCTCAAGGTAATAAAAATATTCTATATGTTTTCTAAAAGCTTTATTGATTTGCCTTTCACATTTTGGAAATTAATCCACTTACAATTAATTTTTATTTCAGTTGCAGAATATTGTGTCAGTGTCCATTCTGGAAAATAGAAATCACTCCAGGTAACTCAGTAGAGCACTTAGTTAGGGAATTTATTAGAAAAATGTTGGAAGGACTGAAGGAGCAAAAGGAAGAAGGAGGGGTGTCTCAGAGAAGCAAAAGTGAGAGTTGTTACCCAAAGACTAGGAAGGAGTCTAATACTCCTATGGCTGAAGCCTACAGTCCATAAACAATGAAGCTACTCAAGGTTATGCTGCCACCACTAATGTAGAAATTCAGTAAAATACTAGGAGCCCACCCTCCCCTGCTGGTACTGCTGACACCTGTAGCAGCTGGCAGTCACCTTCAGTTTCCTGCCTTTGCATTGATGTCATTGTTACAGGAGTGTATTATGCTAAGTGAAATAAGTTAGTCGGAGAAAGATAAATACCACATGATTTTAAATTAAAATTTTTTTAATTGGGTTAAGTTTAATTAATTAAACTATATTACCTGGGTATTCTGTGATCATTTTAGACGAGATTAATTTATGTTGGCTATTTATTATACTTTTTTAAGTCCAAAGTGTGTTTCTATGTCCTATATTAAAAATATATGGAATAATAATGGAGCATGTCTTCTCTGAAACTTATTGTGCATATGCACTGAAAAATGTATCTCAAAAATGTCCACTTCACAATAACATAATATCTTAATTCTTTTCCATCAATAGAGGAAAGCTGAATAGCTATTTCTGTTATATATGTCAGGGGTTCTTAATCATGGGTGATTTTGCACCACCAATAACACCAATTTACAATGTGTGAAGACATTTTTGGTTGTTGCAAGTGGAAGTGAAGTGTTACTTTGAGACTAGAGTAGAAACCAGGGATGCCGCTAAAACATTATGTAAGGTACAGGACAGGCCTTGACTCCATGCAATTAGTGTTGAGGTTGAAGAATTCTGCTCCAGGTTTTTCAGCACTATGTTGAACAGATTGAAGACCACTGAACTACTTAAGACTGTTTATAAGCTCAGTTGCTTTAAGTAGATGTTAATATATTGAACTAAGAAGCCATCCAATAGGAGTATTCTTTAATGAGTTCTCAATATAGTATATGGAGGAGGGTCAGAAGTATGTTTTCATCATCTGTGCCATAGCAAATGGTTTTCTCTCACCAGGCAAATATTTATAGGAAATTTCTACATAGAGAGAAACCTTCAAAGTGGCAGAATGATATTGAAATCTAGATCGGTCTGTACCTAAGGCTTTGTACTTTGGAACTTCTTGTTACTATAGTATGTTCTTTGAGTGTTTTTATTGAAGAGTGTTCCCATATGGTAACTGAACAATTTTCCTAGTCCTTTCTGTCTCTCATAAAATAAAAAGTACAATTCATGTTTAACAGTTGTTCTGTTGAACAGGTTCAATATCAAATCTTGCACTACACGTATGTGGTAAAGCACATATAGAAAGTATTGGAATTGAAGTAAACATAATGATACTTTTTAAAGATACGAATTTTAAAAATGGTTTCAAACAAGAAAAATGAAAAACGATCATGTATTTCTACTACCTTTTCTAGGAATAATTATGCTATAAATAGGGGAAGTACAAGAAGCTTCCTATTACTAACTCAAAATCAAGTCTGTCTTTCTGCTAGGAACTTTGCTGACTTACACTCCATATTTTGTCAGGGAGTTTTCTGTCTCTGAAATCTAATTTTACATTGAGAGAATCCTTGATTCCTAAGCCCAGTCAACTCTGTTGTTTGTGTATATTGATTATAGGTTTTTTCCTGATTGGACATACATGCTAAAATTGTAGATGCTGCTTTGATATCTGCTTGTTTGTTCTTATCTTTTTCTATTCTTTTAAGCTGATCTGTCACAAGCCCAATTTTTATAGTTGCACCTCAGCGGCCTTTCTTTGGAATAGCAGTCTTCTACACTTAGTTTTTTGCTGTGTATACATTTAGTATCTTGTGCATAAACACACACATTTCCTATCCATGGTCTACATTGGATCTCTTGCCAATGGAATATTTACTAAAATTAATTAGGTACTGTGTCACCAAAAGTGTCATGATAAATTCCCAAAGCGGGATTTTCACAAGTCATAGTCTCTGGTCACAATAATTCAGTTAGTACAAAGAATGAACAAGTTAGAAGACATTAACCCATTTAAAATTAAATCTTTGGATCAAAAATCGACTAAAAATGGAATGTCAAATTATATAGAAATTAATGAAAATATGAATAATCGGATGAATACCAATATAACATAGTTAATGCTTGTATTTAGGCTAAAATGTATGACTTTAAAAGTTTTAATTAAGGGGCACCTTGGTGGCTCAGTCAGTTAAGCATCCCACTCTCGATTTCAACTCAGGTCAGAATCTCATGGTTCATGAGATTGAGCCCTATGTCAGGCTCTGCACTGACAGCACAGAGCCTGCTTGCAATTCTCTCTCTCCCTCTCTCTCTGTCCCTCCCCTACTTGTGCTCTCTCTCTCTCTCTCTCAAAATAAATAAGCATTAAAACATAAAAGCTTTAATTAAAATAAACAAGATTGAAAACAAATCAGTGATCACCTTAAGAAATGAGAAACAAATAACTGAAACAAATTTGGAGAATAGAATCAGTGAAGATAAATGCTGAAATTAATGGAATATAAAGTGAAAGAGTAAAAATTATTGGCTAAACGAAAACAATATATCTCTCAAGAAAAAGAATGTGAATAGGCAGTCATAAGAGAATATATCATACATGTAAATGCAGAGCTCACCAGTACTTAGGGAAATGTGTATGCAAACAATAAGATATTACTTTTCAACCATTAGTTCAGCAAAATATTAGAAAGAAATTTATTATGTCTTTTATAAGATTGAAAGAAAAAAAATTCTTATACATTGTCAGTTGAATATAAATAACCAACAATGCTTGATGCATCTGATAGGATTTTTTCCCAAATAAAAAATGATCATATATTTTACCCAGCAATTCCACTTTTGGGGATTCATGTTCTAGAAATGAATGTATAACTATGCAGTCAGTACTGTCCTTATATTTGGGTCACAGCAGGCTCTGCCCCTGGCTCTGTTCTTCAGAGCACTCGATCCTGATTACCTTTCCCTATGGGCTGGAGGGTTGTTGGACTCAAGAAGTCATGTCATCCTGGAACCTTTGATCTCCTGCTTCCACCCTGGGTCACATTTCATATACTCAGGATTCTGAATTCTCTGCTAAATGACCCAAATCAGATTCTAGGTTCTGAATGTGCTTTTTCTCCCATTTTATTTTCTCTCACCACCTGTAGGCTCAAGGAGGGGTCAACTGGAGGCTATGAAGGGAAAGAGTAGGTCATTGAATTACTGGTTTCTTTTTTTGTTTAATCACTAATCTTCATTGGCTTTTGTGGTGATTTTATATTTTTTTCTTTGTTCCTTATACTCCTTCTCACTTTTACCAACCTCAGCAGGTGACTTTGTTTTATTGCCTTTACAAAAGTAGAAAGCATTCAGTAGTAGCTCCAAAAGGTGTTCCGATAGCAAACTCGCAAATGTAACAATGCCACAAGTTCCTTTATCCTCCCCTAAAATTACAGGGAATTTCTTTCTCCCACCCAAGACCTGCTTTTCCATTTGTGTCCTGGGTCAATTTGATCATTTCTTGTTTTTCAAAAGACTTTTCTCTTTCATAGAATTTCCTATCACTTTTGTATTACCATCTTTTCTCTACTGGATTTTTATTATACCCATAAAATCAAAAGCTATCACCTTAAAGAAGAATCTCAGGCCCTTCAACCCCCTCCAGCTCTTTTTTCCATTTCTTCACTCCAGTTTTCCAGTAAGTTTCATAGTCCTGCTTCTTGAAAGAGTTGTCTATTCATCTGTTTCTACTTCCCCAACCTTCATTCACTTCTCACCTCACCTCCCTCTGGCTTCTGTTACCATCATTCTTTGAAAGAGCTCTTTTTTTTTTTTTTTTTTAGGATAAACTTTAGGTTTATTTTCTTTTTTTCTTTTTTTTATAATTTTTCTATTTATAATAATTTATTTTCAAATTGGTTTACATATAACACCCAGTGTTCTCCATTAGTTACAAACTAATCCCCTGTTGCCAAATCTGGAGAACACATTTCTGTCCTTATCTTTCTTGATTGTTTAACAGCATATGACACAGTTTACTACTCTGTTCTCCTTGAAGCAAATACTTTCTCTTTTGGCATTCCTTTTTTTTTTTTTTTTCTTTTTGAAAATTTCTTTTTCGTTTCTTTGCTAGCTTATCCTCCTGTATCTGATATCTAAGTGTTAACATTCTTTGTTGCTTTGTTCCTTGGTGTTCAGTTTCTTAAGCTGCTATTCATTCTGTATATGTATACTCCCTGGTCAAGTCTTGTCCATCCTCACTTATTTTATGCTAATATGTTCTAAATTTGGATCTCCTGCACAGACCTCTGTTTAAGAGGTCAGTTGACATTTGTCAATTTTACTCGTGACCAAAGGCACCTAGCACTTAGGTACCTAAGATTAAAATTACATTATGGGGACATGAAATAAAGGAAGCTCTACCTCACATGTATCTTTAATGATGGAATAATATTGTGGTATATCTTGATGAAAATTAAGTTTCACTAAATGTGAGGTTTATTTTAGGAGAAAGCCTTAAAGACAATACCATTTTAACAAAATTTGAAATCCCTTTCCTTAGGCCTGTTATAATCGAGGTTAAGATTTAGTTGAATGTCAAAAGCAGCAATGGCAAGAAGCTTCAATCACAAGAACACAGTTCCTCTCATTATTGCAGCTTTAGGAATTATTACTGACATATCCATTTTTCTATATTACTTCAACATCTGGCTTACAGGAAACATTATGATTTGTCTGTCTTGCCAGTAGACACAGCCCATCAGTAATTTAAAACCTAGTGAAGGAGAAATTTTGAAATATCACAAGTCTTCCACTTTCAATAATGCCTCTCATAACTTCTAAAATCAAATTTCCATGTATGTTTTATTATATGAAACATAATGGATTTATGTGGGATATGGTTATCCTGTTATAAAAATGCATTTTTATAACATGTAATCTATGGTTGAATTCATCTGTCAACGATCTCTGTGTCTCCAGTGACTTAGATCACATTCTTGGAAGTTACTACATTTTTCTTAGCTCGAGCCCTAACCTTCGAATGTGCTTCCTTCTTACAAGTTTTTGAAGGGCAAACCACCAAGGATATTTTAATGCCTAAGATTCTGTGAAGTTGTATGTGAAACCATGTCCAGCTTCCTTAACAATGACAGTGGGTTACTCTCTGCAGTCTCTTCCCCCAACTTGGTTTTCTTTCTGGAATCATTGGTGTGTTCTTAGATTAATTTTGAGCTAAGGTAACCATTCATTCCCAGTTTGTCCTAGAAGCTTCTCTTTATACATTCTATCTGGCATCCCCTTTCATTACCACTTCTTTTTATTCTCAATGGTACGCCAGTTTGGATGATAAGATAAATGGTTGCCCTGTTGGTAGCTGGGTAGTTAAATATGAAAACCGTTGCTGAATTGTCTTCTTTCCAAATGTATCTGTCTTCATGTTGCCTACTCTCAAATACAATTTTTAAATCCCTGATCTGTTCTTTCCTTTTGTCATGGTCTTGGGGCAAGATCCACTAAAGTTGGAATTTCTCAAGCCTGAGAGTTGAAGTTCACTGGGAACTCAGTGTTGGGAAGTTCTCATCCAAAACAACCAGTGAAATGATACGTAAAGAAACTATAGCTAAAATTGTATGAGAAAGCTAAGATAAAGAAATTCAACTGGGGAGTGTTTAAGATATAAAAAACCAAAACCTCTACCTGAAGTGAGAGTCAACAGTCCAGAATTTGTTCCCAGAGATGAAAACATGTGCAAAACAGATGGAGTTTTCCAAAGTTTTGGGCTAGAAGGAAGGCTGTGTTTGAGGCCTCAACCTCTTTTTAAAGAACCCTGACTCTGTGTCACTAAAATTATCATTTTTACTTCAAAGCCAAGGAGTGTTTGTGTGGTGTTTGTCTTAAATGCATCATCTCCCTAGTAACTCCAATTATTTTTTAAAAACCTACAGACTTTCTCTTCCTGTAAAATATTTTGTGCTTGTGGGGGGGGGCACATTTTCCAGAGTCTTCTGCTATATGTTTGTTCAATTATAATTTAGTTTTTCAACTTTGTTATTGTATCATTGTTTAGTTTCCTTTGAGCAAATAAAATAGAGCTGTTAGAACCAGAGTAAAAGGAATCTACCTTATAGAACTCACTCCCATTTTGATATTAATTGTGGGTTGATGATCATTTACCTTTCTAGTGACCCATTCCTACCTTCAACTCTCCACATAGCCCTCATTATTTCCATGCTTTCCTTAGGCACTCATTCAGTCCTTCTTCATTTTGGTCTCTTTATAGTCATCCAGCACAAATAGAACACTTTTTGAAGCATTAGATATGACATATTCAGTGGGTACAAATTTTAGATGGACAGTTTTATTTTTAAGTCCTCTTATAAATAATATAAATGCTATAACTTTCAAAGGCAGCTTTCTCAACCCCACCCATCACATAAATCCTCCTCTCTCAGACAATAATAACTATTATCGGAGTTGTAAGATAATGACAACTACAGCTAAATTTCTGAGATTTAAAAGCATAGTTTTATCCAAAACATAAGTACAAAGTTGTGCATAGAATATAAAAATAACTCAACTGGAATGAGAAAATCTTTACATAAATGTATCCCATTGGCTCAATATAAAAACTTTCCAACTCAAATTCTAAACCTTCATCCTACCAAATTTCAATTGATGATATAGTTCAGTAGAGCATGATGAGTTCACTAGACTGTTTCCAAGATGTATTACAAGTAGACTTTATGAAATTTAGAATTGCTCTTTATTTCCATATGATATTTCTATAACCAACTTTTAACATAGTTTGTACAAAGAACAATTGAGTAATAAATATAATTCCTCGGTTAATGGAAATAAACACAAGAAAATCTAAATGTAGAGTAGTTGATATCCTTGTTAACCGAAAATTAGTTCAATTGTAACAAAAAATTGTGGAATATTTTTGGTGTCATGTATACTTGCTATGTTTTTAAATTGGTTTGGAGACCAGCAAGAGTAGAAAACATATTTCTGTCACTGTGAAAACTGGATATAGAGATTTGATAGCTTGAAAATTTAATGGCCTTTTTCATAGAAAAGATTCAACTCTACACTAAAGACAAAGGCCTTATTTACTATTTATTGAACAAATAACTTAATCTCTATTATTTATCCTCTATTTAGTAGTTATTTGCAAGAAAATATTCACTAATTAATACAACAAGTAAAAAGTGAAGGAAAAAATTAGATTTCTGTCTACCTAATCTACAGTGTTTTGGAAAATTCCAATTTGGTTGACCCGGCATAGGGGAAATTCTGTTTGATATTCCAACTGAAGAATCTGGTCAAGGGTCAAGGGAAAATGAATTTTAAATGGATTAAAGACTTAAACAGGAGACATGAAACCATAAAACTCCTAGAAGAAAACATAGGGATAATCCTTCCCTAAGGAGACAAGAATATGCATTGGGAAAAAGATAGTCTCTTCAATAAATGATGTTAGGAAAACTGGACAGCTACTTCCAAAAGAATGAAATTGGACTCCTTTCTTACACTGTACACAAAAATAAACTGAAAGGATTAGGGACCTAAATGTGAGACCTGCTATAAAAATCCTTGAAGAGAGCATGGGCAGTAATTTATCTGATATTGGCTGTGTTTTCTATATTTATCTTCTGAAACCAGGAAAACAAAAGCAAAAATAAACTGTTGGGACTACATCAAAATAAAAAGCTTCTGCACAGCACAGAAAACAAGACAAAACAAAACAAAACAAAAACACCTAAAAGACAATTTACAGCGTGGGAAAAGATATTTGCAAATGACATATCTGATAAAAGGTTAGTCTCCAAAATATATGAAGAACTTATGTAACTCAACACCAACCCCCCCCCCAATAAACCATTAAAAATGGTGGAAGACATGAACAGACATTTCTCTAGAGAAGGCATACAGATAGCCAACAGACATAGAAAAGGTGCTTAACATCACTCATCATCAGAGAAATGCAAATCAAAACTACAATGAGATATCATCATCTCACACCCATAGGAAGGCTAAAATAAAAAACACAGGAAATTATAAGTGTTGCTGAGGATGTGGAGAAAAAGGAACCCTTATACACTATTGGTGGGAATGCAAACTGGTGCAGCCATTATGGAAGACAGTATAGAGGTTCCTCAAAAAATTATTTTTATTCTTTTTACAATCTAGTAATTGCACTACTGGGTATTTCCCCCAAAGAATGTAAAAACACTAATTTGAAGGATGTATGTGCCCCTATGTTTATTGCAGCATTATTTACAATAGGCGAATTATGGAGGCAGTCCAACTACTCACTGATAGATGAAGGGATAAAGAAGATGTGGTATACATATATAATGGACTATTGCTCAGCCGTAAAAGAGAATGAAATCTAGTCATTTGCAACAACATGGATGGATCTAGAAAGTATAATACTAAGCATAAGTCAGTCAGAAAAAGAAAAATACCATATGATTGCACTCATATGTGGAATTTAAGTAGTAAAACAAATAAACAAAGGGGAAAAACAAACCAAAAAACATATTGCTAACTGCAGAGAATAAACAGAGGGTTTTCAGAGGGAAGGTGACTGAGAGGATGGATGAAATAGGTGAAGAGGACTAAAAGTATACTTATCGTGATGAGCACTGAGTAATATATGGAATTATTGATTCACTATATTGTACACCTGAAACTAATATAACACTGTATGTTAACTACACTGAAATTAACAACAAAAAGGAAAATGTAGGTAAAACCTTCTCGATGTTGATTTTGACAATGATTTCTTGGATACGATGCCAAAAGTACAAACAACAAAAGCAAAATTAGGTGAAAAGACTCCATTGAACTTAAATCTTTTGGACAGAAAAGGAAACAACCAATAACATGAAAAGGCAATGTATAAAATGAAAGAAAATCTCTGCAAAACAAATATCTGAAAGGGAATTAATTTCCAAAACATGTAAGAAACTCTTACAACTCACTAGCAAAAAAAAAGAAAAGAAAAGAAAAGAAAAAGAAACCAAAAAAAGAAAAAACAAACATGCAAAAAACCCAAAAGCAACCTCCCGCCCAAAAAAAACCCAAAAAGAGTAACTTGATTAAAAAATTGGGGCAAGGACTTGAATAGGCACTTCTAAAAGGAGACATACAAATGGCCAACAGGTATATGAAAAGATTCTCAACATTATTAAATGTAAGGAAAAAAAAAATGAAAACCGCAAAACCACAACATTACTAAATGTCAGGAAAATGTAAATCAAAAGATATCTCCACACATCTGTTAGGATGGTTATTTTCAAAGAGCAATAAAAAGAAAAAAAAAGTATTGATGATGTTTTGGAGAAATTGGAAGTGCCGGGTTCCAGTGTAAAATGGTACAGCCACTATGGAAAACAGTATGGCAGTTTCTAAAAAATTAACAATAGAACTACCATATGATCCAGTAATCCCAGTTCTGGGTAAGTCCCCCTAAAAATCTTAGGTATCTGAACCTCCATGTTCACTACAGCAACATTCACAGTAGCTAGGATATAAAAACCACTCAAATGTCAATTGACAAGATGCATGCATAAAGAAAATGTGGTATATACACACACTGGAATTTATTCAGCCTTTAAAAAGAAGGAAATCCTACCATTTACAATAACATTGATAGACCTGGTGAATTAAATCAGTCACACCAGGGCAAATACTGCATGATTCGTCTTAAATGAGGCATCTATAATGGTCAACCATATAGAAGTAAACAGTACAATGGTAGTTAACTAGATGATGGATGGGGAGAGGTATTGAAGAATTGTTAAATGGGTATGAAGTTACAGTTATCAATATGGGTACATTCCAGAGATCTGCTGTATAATAAAGTACCCATAGTTAACAATAAGGTATTGTACACTTAAAATTTTTATTATTTAATAATTTTTAATGTTTTTTTATTTTATATTTGAGAGAGAAAGCAGGGGAGGGACAGAGAGATGGAGACAGAATCTGAAGCAGACTCTAGGCTCCGAGCTGTCAGCACAGAGCCAGACATGGGGCTCGAGCTCACGAGCAGTGAGATCATGGCCGAGCCAAAGTCAGAAGTTTAACCGACAGAGTCACCCAGGCACCCCATCCACTTAAAATTTTTAAAGGAGATTATTTGTTTTTTGGGTGTGGAGTTTGGTAATCTTTATAGATTTTAGATACTAGTCGTTTATCAAATAATCCAGTGAAGAAATGGGCGGAAGATATGAATAGACACTTCTCCAAAGAGGACATCTGTTGGGAGCCGTTTTGGGCTCACAGGTTGAGACCCTTCCCTGTGTAGAAACGTGGTTAAAGCAAAGCTCCAGCTAGCCAAAATGGCGGGCTTGGATTTCTTGAGCTAGTCTCCTTGGCCCCAAGAAATGTAAAGGGGAAGGTCCTGGAGCACAATGCCTTGATGGATTTTTAAGACCTTAAGGAAACACCCTGCTCTCTCCCCCAACCCTAAATTTATCTTAAAACCAACATACAGGATTAAGGAGGTTTGCCACCCTGCTAGTAAAAATGGATTATTGTTAAAGAGATCAAACTACCTTTTAAATAAAGACACAGACCAGCAGGGAGAGAATCGCCAGAATTGAGAAGATGCCAGAGGACGCCAGAATAGAGAAGTCGCCAGGTTGCTTGGTCATTAAACTACACTTTTCTCGTGACTCTCACTTCTCTTCACCTGACCATCTGTCCTTCGCGGACCCGTAGATTCACCAGAACAAGGACCCCGGCAGACATCCAGATGGCCAGCAGACACATGAAACGATGCTCAAAGTCACTCATCATCAGGGAAACACAAATCAAAACCACACTGAGATACCACCTTACACCGGTTCGAGTGGCTAAAATGAATAAATCAGGAAACTATAGATGCTGGCGGGGATGTGGAGAAACAGGCACCCTCCTACACTGTTGGTGGGAATGCGAACTGGTGCAGCCACTCTGGAAAACGGTGTGGAGGTTCCTCCAAAAAATGAAAATAGAGCTACCCTATGACCCAGCAATAGCACTGCTAGGAATCTACCCAAGAGACACAGGAATGCTGATGCATAGGGGCACGTGTACCCCAATGTTCATAGCAGCTCTTTCGACAATAGCCAAATCATGGAAGGAGACCAAGTGCCCATCAACTGATGAGTGGATAAAGAAGATGTGGCACATATATACAATGGACTACTACGTGGCAATGAGAAAAAATGAAATCTGGCCATGTGTAGCAACATGGATGGAACTGGAGGGTATTATGTTAAGTGAAATAAGTCAGTCAGAAAAAGACAGATACCATATGTTTCCACGCATAGGTGGATTTTGAGAGACTTAGCAAAAATCAGGGGGGAGGGGAAGAGAGGAAAGGAAAAAAAGACACAGAGAGGGAAGGAGATAAAACATAAGAGACTCAAAGACTAAGAACAAACTGAGGATGAGGGGGTTGAGGGAGGAGGGAGAGGGAGTGACGGGCATTAAAGAGGGCACGTGTTGGGATGAACACTGGGTGTTACATGTAAACCAATTTGAAAATAAACTATTAAACAAATTTTAAAGGAGAGGTATCATACTAAGTGTTCTTACCAAAACAAAACAAAACAAAATGGCACAAGGAAACTTGGAGTTGATGGTATTTTATTACTTTTATTATGGTCATGGCAATAGAAGTGCATACATATGCTCAAACCCACCAAGTTGTATACATTAATTATGTGCAATCTTTTGTATGCCAGGTATATCTCTGTAAATCTGGGAAATAAAAGGATGAGGGGTCAAATACCTGAAGAGAAAGCATTATTTGCCTAAATATGTGGTTTGATATATTGCAATTTTTGGAAAGTTGGTATAATTCCTGTCTATGTAAGCATGTAAGTGCTCAAATTTTAGATTTAATAAGCCATTAAATGATATAACTTTCTCCATCTGTTATATATGACTAATGGTAAAAATTATTGGAGAATATTACAAGATTGAAGAAATCTTCAAAAATTATCTAGAACTTTTAGAATTTCGCTTTCATGTTAAAGAAAATATGCACTGTCTTAAACTGTCCCCTGAAGAGGAGATTCTTTCTCTTCCAATAAGAGAAGTGTTGGAAGTGTTCCCCTCTAAACTTCAGCTGTAATATTGACTATGTTGACAAATCTCCAGAATATTGACCCTTTTGTTAATTATATACAGAGAAGAGTATTTAAGACAAATCATTCAGGAAGAACTTATAAAAAGTTGTGAATTTAACTTTCAGTTGCACTTGTTTGCTGAATACAACTAGAGGAATAATTTTAACTGATCATCAGTTTGCATTGGTCAAGGGCTACTTTTCATTGAAACAGTAAATCTTCAAAAAATTACTTCTTTCTTTTCTTGATCCACTACCCTTTACTCATAAAGTACCCCCCCCTTTTTTAAATTTTTTTGTCAAGTTAGCTAATATACAGTGTAATTTTGGCTTCAGGAGTAGGTTCCTGTGATTCATCACTTATATACAACACCCAGTGCTCATCCCAACAAGTGCCCTCCTCAACGTCCATCACCCACCTCCTTCACCCCTCAACTCCTCACCCCTATCAACCCTCAATTTGTTCTCTGTATTTAAGAGTCTCTTATGATTTGCCTCCCTTTATGTTTAGAAAGCGAGGAAATATTTTTCCTTCCCTTCCCCTATAGTCTTCTGGTAAGTTTCTCAAATTCTACATACGAGTGAAGTCATATGATACCTGTGTTTCTCTGACTGACTTATTTCACTGAGAATAATATCCTCCAGTTCCATCCATGTTGTTGCAAATGGCAAGATTTCATTCTTTTTCCTTGCTGACTAGTATCCCTTTTTAATAGAAGATGGATAGGGATGTTTTGTTATAAATATAAACTACCATGTTAAGTGTTAAATAATCACTTCATGTAGATTTTGTTATTGTTATGATGTACTTAGCTATAATTAAAATTAAAGATAATCTTTTTATCCTTTGGTAAAACCAGGTGATTAAGTTAGAGCTCATTGAATAAACTTGATAACTTTTTTTAATAATACTGTTATAATACAGTATTAGCCCTTAAGAAAATAATTAAGTCTAAAAGTCCTGCAGAAAAAAGAAGAAATCTTAGTATTTACAAACTGGAAATAGTACTTACTGTAATATAGTCATTAGAGAATATCAGAAATTGGGTTCTTTTCATTGTGTTGAGTAAAATTGGCCTTCATTTAAATTTGATGATTATTAAATATGGAGCACAATCATCAAAGTCATGTTTTAGATTCAAGACCATTTTCATACCTCTTCAATGAATATTGGCAACATGAAAATTGTTATTTATCAGCTAACTGAGAGTTTCACATATGTTAATTTTGTGTTATACATATATACTAGAAAAACAGAGGATAAAACAGCCTGAATTTATACATCTTGCTTCTGAGAATTTATTGCATGAATTGTTAGCAAGATGAAGCTGATATCTGAATTTTATAAGCCAATGGTTTTGTGGCATAATTACCTGATGCTAATTAGAAATTGCACTCTGGATTTTAGAATATCACTTTGAATTATGTGTTGTTAATAGAAATTTTTCATCTCTATTAGATTATTAGCATCAGTAACTTTATTTTCATAGCAATAAATTCTACTGGTAATGCATGCATAAGCTTAATGCTCCTACGTAAATGCATGATCATATTTTTTTATTGATTGAATCATTTTAGTTTTTTTAAAGTCATGTAAGGAAATACTTCATCAAGTACAGAAAACAGATTTAAAGACAGGAAGCAAACAGTGAGAATGAGAAGAATTAAAAAGTGTTTGCAGTGAGATGCTTCAGGGATGGAAATGATGCTTTATAATACATTGTTGTGAAAAGAACCAAAAGAGAAAGCACACAGTGAAATTAGAACTTACAAATAACAGTTCTCTTAAAATGACTGGGGCATACTTCAGGCTGCATTTATGATAAGCAGTTGATGAGCACAATTTTATACCTGCAAGTGAAAATTCATGTCCAGAGAAAAATCCAATCCAAATTTATGAATTCAATGATGCCTGTCCTTACCACCTATATTTCACAAGGCTGCCATAGCAAAGTGTCACAAGCTGGGTGGCCTAAAAGAACAGAAATTAATTTCCTCACAATTCTGAAAGCTAGTAGTCCAAAATCAAGTTGTTGGCAGAGTTGGTTTCTTCTGAGGACTATGAGGGAAAATCCTTTGCATGCCTCTCTCTTGGCTTCTTGTGAGGGCTGGCAACCTTTGGCATTCGGTGGCTTGTAGGTGAATCACTACAATCTCTGCCTCTAATCAATTCATCTTTCCACTTTTCTAGACAATTAGTCTGTACCTTCTCCTCTTTCATCAAATCTCCAACCCCATTTTCACCTCTTCACTCTCGGTTAATAACTTTGTTATTTTACATGAAAACAAAAGGAGGAAAGAAAAGGAGTTCAATCTTCTACACCCAAAACTACATGCACTTATATAATTTGTGCTCTCAGGCTCTGCCATCAGTCTTTTAAATATGAATAAGCTATGCTCCATCTAAGGCTCACCCCTTTTCTGTGCCCTGGTACCCATCTTCTCTAACCTACATTGCTCCTACCATTCTCCCTTCTCTCCTCTCATCTTTACTTTTCCTTACCCCACTAGATCATTCCCAATGAAATATTTAGAAACCATACTAACAATCACTTAAAAATCTGCCTACCCTTTTTGATCTCTTGTCTTAGCCCATGTACTTACCTCATTTCTCAGATCCATTTAAATTGAAACCACATTGAAGGGTTGTCCCTACTGATTGCCTCTACTGCTTCCTCTCCTATTCTCTTTTGAACCTAACTCTACTCAGGATGTTATCTCAACCATTCCATTGAAACTGCTCTTGTGGAGTTTATCACTGACCTCCAAGTTACCAAATGTGGTAAATCCTTTCCCAGTACTTATCCTAGATTACCTATCACAAAATTTGGTTCAGACAATCACAACTTCATTCTTGAAACCCTTTCTTTACTTGGATTCCAGGACACACACTCTCCTTGTTTGTCTTTAACCTCCATGGCTACTTTCTTATCTTCTTGACCTCTTAATGGTACAGTGCTTTGAACACCAATAATATCCTGATAACTTCAGTATATTTATCTCTAATTAGAGGTCTTTTTTGAATATCAGTCAGGCTCATGAAATGCCTACTTGTCATTTGTATGTGAACATTTCAAAGTATCTCCTCAAACTTAAATTGAAAAATAATACTTCTGATTCCAACACTTTCCCCACCTAAAATATACACTAGCTCTTTCTATAGTCTACCAATGTCACCACATGGCAACTTATATTTACAGACGCCTTTATCAGAAACCTTAGTGTGATCTTTAACTCCCCTTTTTTTCTAGTATCCTTGCAAATCCTTTCTGCTCTACCCTCTATTTATACCTGAAATGTACCTTAGTCCATGCCATCATTAACATTTGTCTGGATTGTTGCAGTAGTTTCCAATGGTGTCCTTGTCACCACTCTTGCAAAGGGAGGGGATTTTTCAAAATTCTTGTAAAAAATGGTAAAATTTTCCATTTGATTCTTACTTACATTAAGATCTTTAGTCTTTACTATGATCTCAAAAATGTACATGGTGTGGCCCCTAAAACCTCTCTTAAGTCACCTCTACTCCCTATGAAAAGGTCAGTCATGTCTCATCTCAGGGTCTATGGACTTTCTCCATTTCCTATCTGTAATATTCTTACCTTGGATGTCTGTGTGGCTCACTCCTTCACATCCTTTGTAACTCTGCTCCTATGTTTTCTTATCAGGAAGCATTCCCTCTGACCCCCTCAATCCCTTTACCCTGGTTTAATTCTCTTTATAGGACTTCTTATTGACATGGTCTCTATTAAGTGTTTTGTTCTTATGTTGTTTATTGTTTACCTTCCCCTTCTAGAAGATAAACTCCATGAGAGCATGATCTTGGTTTGTTTTGTTCACTTCTGTGTCCCCAAAAGCTTGGAATAGTGCCTGGCACATAGCAAATGCTCAATAAGTATATGTTGAATTAATGAAAATTGGTCCCTGGTTTGTCCTTTAAGACTAAGACAGTAACTCTTCCAGTGGTCTCAGGGATCTACATTGCTAACAAGGCCTTCTAGTATGAGTTACTGCTCTGGATTTTAAAATAATTGTAGGAGCAGAATCAAAATGATATATTAGGGATCAGAACTTTAAAAAAGAGGAACTTAGAAATACATGTGGAACTTTGAAATGAAATGTGTATTTTAGATGGCTGAGGTTAATAAGTAAGTGAATTCTTAATTATTATCGGATTTATTAAAATTTTTACTTTATAGGAAATATTTTCCACTCTTGTATTTCATTCAAAATGCCAAGTAAATTTGAGATGTATCTTGCATGAAGATATGAGCATTTACTGTCTAATTATTTTGTTTTTTTATAAATTTTCTTTTACTGTAGGAAAAACACTGAGTAAATACACTGATAAAAAATTTTAAAAGAAAATATTAAAATTTAATGTTTCAAATGTATTTGAAATGAATTCTGAATATTACATATGTTAGAAAATTATTTTGTCTATACATTCTGGCATATTTTTAAATTTTCTATGATTCTTCCATATGATTCTGACAATGTGGTAACATGGCTACATTCAAATTCTTAGAGGTATTTGAAATAAGATAATTTATCCTTATTTTGCTCCATAGACAACATATGGAAAGAAAATAGAATCATTGTCCTGAATTAAGCAAAGAGACTATATCAGGAGACCACTCTGAACCTAATGATCCACTCCAGCAAGTAGTATGTTTTTCAGATTTTTCTTTTCCTAATGGCTCATCAGGTAGTCTTTTAAAAAATGAATTTGAGTTGTACTGTATAAACAATAGAGCTTCCTGTCAGTCATTAAGACACTCATCAGAGAGAAATGAGGTGTAGTTCTATCTTTTCTTAGCAGTAACAGATGGCAGATACATTTTGGTTCATATTTTCCAGCCATAATTTCCAAAGCAAGAAGCCTTTCTTAAGAATATGTGAATAGTATAATTTTAAAATAACCTTGGCCTCCTATTGGAAAATAACATTGAAGTTATTACTTTTCCTGGAGCTGTGCTTTTTAAAGGTGGTTTAAAAAATAGACCAGTAATTATTGTAATTTTGGTAATTGGCAAGTCTAGGCAAGAGAGTTCTAAGTCATGGAGGAGGGTTAGAGAAATCTCAAACATTGCCTTCCTTTTCATCCTTGATATTATTTGAATAGTTATATTTTAAAATAAATGTTATAATCATGTCTTTTTCTCTTATACATCCCTGTATACGGTGATAGTGGTTCATAGTGGTTTGAGAGTCAAAGCTTGGGAATCAAAGACCTAGGTTTAATCTCTGCTCTAGCAATTAGCCCCTTAGCCCAAGTGGCCTGCAGAAAGTGTCCTAACTCCTCACATTCAGTTAACACATCTAAAAGGTAGGATAATAATAGAATATATAAGGGTAGTAATGTCAGCAAGATGGTTCCAGTTTCTCCTTCCTCCCAATGGAAACAAGGATTCAACAACAATAGACCAATTCTCATCGTGAGAAGTACAGATACCAGTTAAGAGGCTCTTACACTCCATCTGAACACAAAACCAGCTACATCAAAGCCAGTAGGAAAATTCTTGGCAATCAGATGCCATAATCCCTCTCCCCAGTTTACTGCAGTGTTATCGTGAGACCCTCTCAACTTCTAGCATCTCCCTGAAGACTAGAACATATACAAACTTGTAAACTTTTCTAGGGGGCTACTGATTTTTATCTAAATATAACTGGTGATAGAAAAGAGCAAATTGAGGGTCACTGAAAACAAAGGTAAAGGTTTGTACCAGCACACAAACCTTGCTATTATCCTCCCCAACTCCCCAAGCATTGAACAAGCAGGAGAAGACCCCCAACTCAGGGCTTCTCCCTCAGGAGGGAAACAGTTGGGTCACGTGCCCAACATTCCAGATTTTGGGGGGCAAATTGGGGGACTGATTTCTCTCTCACCTGTCTTGGAATGTTTTTGGGATCTGGCATGACCTAGATGGCTAGAAGCTGATGAGAACAAAAGATAGTTGTGTATTGCTGCTACACCAGAGAACCCATGTGATGGCAGACAAAAGATGATATGTTTGGTGGCTTCTTCCTCAGGGAAAAGGGAACCGTGATTCATTCATCAAACCTTATAGATTTGTGGGGGCTTCCCAAGGGATTGCTTTCTGTCTTACCTCACTTGGAGTACTGATGGAATCTGGCATACTCTAGAAGTCTTCAGGCTACAGAAAATAAGAGAGAGAGACAGCTTGAAACATATACAGAAAACCCACAGTACAACAGATAGACACAGGAAAGATCAAAAGATTATGAACTTCTGAAGGAAGGGAAGGGGAGGGGAGGGAAGGGAGTCCCTCTACATAGGGATTTGAACTCTTTTTTTTCTTAGCATAGGCAGTTACAACTATGAACAGTCTTCTTAGAACTTCTTTTGCTGCATTTCATAAATGGTGTATTGTATTTTCATTTGTCTCAGGATATTTTTGGAATTTTCTTTTGATTTCTTCTTTGATCCATTGGTTGTTCAATAGCATGTTTAATCTCCACATATTTGTAAATTTTTCAGTTTTCTTCTTATAGTTGATTTGTGGTTTTATACCATTGTGATCAGAAAAGATATTTTATATTATTTCACTTTTCTTAAATTATTAAGACTTGTTTTGTGACCCAGGATGTGATTTATCCTGGAGAATATGTGTGCTTCAGAATCCTATTGCTGTGTATATCCTATTGCTTTTGGATGGAATGTTTTGTATATACATGTTAGGCCAATATAGTTTATAGTGTTATTCAAGTCTGCTGGGTTTTTTTTAATTGCTTCTGTCTGTAAGATCTATCCATTCATGCAAATGAGGTATTAAAGCCCCCTCTGTTATTGCTATCTCTTTTTCCCTTTAGTTCTGATATTATTTGCTTAATATATTTACATGCCTCATTGTTGGGTGCATGTATATTTACAACTGTTATATCAATCCTGATAAATTGGCCCCTTTGTAATATAGTGACCTTCTTTTTGTCTCTTTTGTTTAATTTTGACTGAAAGTCTATTTTATCTGTTGTAGGTATAGCCCTCTTTGTTCTCTTTTAGTTCCATTTGCATGGAATATCTCTATCCTTTTACTTTCAACCCGTGAGTGTCCTTAAAGTGAGTTTCATGTAGGTAGCATGTTGTTGCATACTGTTTTTTAACCCATTTAGCCACTCTGTGTCTTTCGACTGGAGAATTCAATCGATTTGCATTTAAAGAAATTATTGATAGGTAATGGTACACTATTGCCATTTTCTGTTTGTAATTTCTCTCTTTCCTTTTGCTGTCTTCCTTTGTGATTCCTTTCTTGATTTTTTAGTAGTGGTATGCTTTGATTCCTTCTTTATTATAGTTTTGTATCTATTCAACGTTTCTTTTTTGTAGTTATCATAAGGCTTACATAAAATATCTCCCAATTGTAACAGTCTACTTTAAGCTATTTTAAGTCTATTTTTAGCAATTTAACTTCAATTGCATACAAAAACTAAGTCTATTTTTAGCAATTTAACTTCAATTGCATTTCAAAAACTATACTTTTACTTCTTCTCCCCAATATTTAAGCTAATTATGTAATTTTACTTATTTTTTATTTTTTTAAGTTTTTATTTATTTTGAGAGGGAGAGAGAATGAGTGGGGGAGGGGCAGAGAAAGAGGGAGAGAGAGAGAATCCCAAGCAGGCTTTGCACTATCAGCACAGAGCCTGACACAGGGCTTGATTCCACAAACCATAAGATCATGACCTGTGCCAAAATCAAGAGTCAGACATTCAACTGACTGAGACACCCAAGGTATGCTGCCTTTGATCTATTTTTTACTATTTTAATAATTTTAAATTTTGTTTTCATTTTCTATTTATATTGTAGTGTTTTAGTTCTATCAATTTTACATTGGACTTATAAGTAGTAGGCAACGGTCATGATCACGGAGAATGGTAAATGCCTTTTTCAAATATTTTATAATTAATTTATTTGGTATTTTCTATTGTCTGAATGTTTGTATCCCCCAACATTTATATGTTGAAATCTTAAGTCCCAAAGTTGATGGCATTAATAATTGGAAGTCTTTGGGAGCTGATTGAAGGAAAAGCCCTCATGAATGAGATTAATGCCCTTACAAATGAGGCTCCACAGAGTTCCCTAGGTTCTTTCACCATGTGCGGATACAGTGAGAAGCCTATGACCCTGAGGAGGGCCCTTACTCAATTATGTTGATGCTCTTTTCTTGAACTTCTTTTGCAGAACTGTGAGAAATAATTTTCTGTTGTTTATAAAAGCACTCAGACTGTAGTATTTTGTGATAGTGGCTTAAAGAGACTAAGACAACTTAGTCTTAATATTGACAAGTCAATTATTTATTAATATTGACAAACTACCTATTAATTTCTCTGAATTTGAGGTTTACATCTTAAGGAAAGGACCAGAAATTTTTCTAGTTCTAAAGGAACTATTAAGGTGCGATTTTAGATATTCTTAATGCATATCCAAATTTCCTAAATTTGAAAACCAAAAAACGTTTATTGTGAGTAACTCAGAACACGTTATGATTTATATTCCTTCTTGTATAATAATGGTCTTCAGCTGCATTTCAAGAAATTGGAATGGTGTTGATTTCTTAGAAAGGGACATGTGTGAACAAGGAAGTCCAGCTGAGTACATCTGGGTTGTGAGGCCAACTTAAAGGGTTGTTTTGAGATAGTTGGTAGGAGAGGTCAGTGGGGCCAGATTAGGTCAGCAGATTAGATTTTCTTCAATATTCAGTTAGGAATCACTGAAAGTTAGGGCAGGGTAATGGTCCAGCATGAAAACTCAAGTTACCTGAAAGCACTTTTTAAGTTGAAAAAATACTGCAAATGACTATGTTATTTTATTGTTATGAGAAGCATATCACAAACAATATTTTTGGAAGACCATTTTGGTAATGACATGCCAGTTGGAATAGAAGGGAGAGGCTGTGGACAAAGGGAGACTACAGGATCTTTTCCTCTTTGGTCTAAAAAGTCTTCAAGCCTCTGTGACAGCTACTATTTGCTGAGTAGGAGGGGAGAAGACATTCAGATCTAGAGTATTACTTCTCACTTTTGCATGTGCATACAAATCACCTGGAAATTTTGTTTAAAGTGCGGATTTTGATTAACAAGTTTGGGGTGGGCCTTAGATTCTTCTTTTTTAACAGCTCCCAGGTAATGCCAATGCTGTTAATCCGTGGAACATTCTTTATGTAGCATGGATTCAGAGGAAGTTGTAGAGGATAAAGCCTCAGAGATAGTGAAGATTCCAGTTGGCAGATTGCTTTCAGTTTGGGTCAATTCCAGACAGTGAAAAAAAATCGACTATCTCTCACTGTGAAGGATTTCCAAGCTATGCACATCAAACATTAAAGGCTATATTATATTAAAAGGGCATCTGTCTTTTTCCTTACCATAAATTATATTTAAAAATCTTTTCAATTATCCTGTCCCCTTTCTTTTTAAAAAAACGAAATTAACTATAATGTGAAGGAAAAAATTATACCCCACAGCACAGATGATGATAACATAGAGTTAAGGAAAAAGCCATTTTCCGATGAGAGTAGTGTTAAAATACTCTTACAAAACATCCTTAATATTGACAAACTAATTGCTTACAAGTTCTCTGAGTTTGAAGTTTACTTCTTAAAGAAAGGACCTGACTTAAAAATTTTTTTTGAATGTTTATTTATTTTGAGAGACAGAGACAAAGCACGAGTAAGAAAAGGGCAGAGAGAGAGGGAGACACAGAATCCGAAGCAGTCTCCGGGCTCTGAGCTGTCAGCACAGAGCCCGATGCAGGGTTCAAACCCACCAACCATGAGATCATGACCTGAGCTGAAGTTGGAGGCTTAACTAACTGAGCCACCCAGGTGCCCCAAGGACCTGATTTTCTAAACCATGACCAACATACTGACGATAAAAATTGAGGGCTTTTTTTCTTACTATAGATTTCAGAATATGTCACTGAAAAATGGATTGTACTGACTTTGTAAATATGAATCCTTATCCCTTTTTATTTTGCTTTGAATGTAAATCATCACAAAGTAAATGGCTTGATTGAATACAGACTTGTAACTTGAAGCCCAATAGGTAACATATATATTCAGCTTAGGGTGACCCAAATAGGATAGACATGGGGAATAATTGTCTACCTAGTATCTCTGGAAAATATTGTTATCATTGAAGAGCTCATTTCATGCAATTAAACTAAAACATTTTCTTTCTATTAACAACAGTATTTGAGGGAATTAAGGACATGTTCCCATTTTAGTTTCAGTTCACATTGTTTAATTGGAAGTTTTCTTTTCCCTTTAAAATATTTTGCATAGTATTTCAAAACTGAAGGTGGCTGGATGAATCTCTTCAGGATAACTTAGCCTCTATTTCCAGAGGCTGTAGACTGCACTAAGGATTTTGTTAGGTTGTTTAATTTGAACATTTTGAATAATAGGTAATCCATGCTTATGAAAAAAAATGTACACAAAAAGATATTTAGGTGGAAAGTAAGTCTCCCTCTTGATCAGGTTACCCTACATCCCAATGTCAAAGCAAAAAATGTAGCAGATATTAAACATGCAACAGGGAAAGATGCCAAAACTCTGTCTGAGCCCAACTGTACTAAAAAAAAGGGTAGGTGGAGGGGAGTAGGAGAGTTTTTTGGATCTGAGCTGGGGAAATCATTGGTCACCTGTCTTTGCTAATGGCATTACCTAAGGAAAAATTAAACTTTTTCTTTGTGACAGGAGGTAGTTTCATAACTCAGAGCAAGTCACCTCCCTAGGTATTAGTTTCCTACCTTCCCACAGAAACTGGGAGATAGGGGCCATCTTCCTTGATGGTTACATTTCAGAGAGATGGCTTCCAGGTCCTTGAGAAGGCAAAGCAAATGTCCTCCTAAAAGAGTCAAAGAACATTTTAAATATTTACTTCTCAAAAGGATAGAAAAAGAATTTACAAGTATAAGTTTTCTAAATTAAATGCTTTATGAAAAATGCTGTCAGGAGTCTAGAGTCAGAATTAGCTTGTCTAAGGTATAGTCAAGCTAAGGGAATCATAAGGCCTTCTTAGTCACTATATACCCTCCCTGAAGGCAACTACTGCCAGGTTCTTCAATGTCTTTCCAGAGATGATAATCTATGGCTATTGGATGTAAATGCATTTTATATTTTTCAATATTCTTTAACTTTCTTTTTTACTTTATAATGTATTTTGAAGACCAGTATTATTATAAATGGTATACAGTTAATTGTAAGTATTACTCTGTATTATAGATGTACTAAACTATTTAAATAGTGCTTAAATGATAGAAATTTGGGCTGTTTTTAGGCTTTTGCTATAACCAACAGTGCCATACATTGGAACACACTTTGTTTTGTACATAAGAGAATATTTACACAATAAATTGCTAGAAATGGTATTGCTGAGTCAAGAAGGATGCATTTCAAATTTTGTCAACTGTTACCAAGTTGTCTTCCCTATGTTGTACCAATTTTGGTTTATATCATTGTTTGCAAACACAGCATGTTATCATACTTTCTGATTTTTGCCAATGTGATAAGTGAAGAGTACTGACTTTTAACTTTTAATTCACATTTTATATGATGAGTATTCGTGCTGTCAGAGCACAGACATTCAAACTGTGCAATGCATTTGTTGTTAATTGGCAGGTAGAAATAGTTTGCTGTTATTAACTACCCAGTAGTGATAAAATGTCTAAATTGTGTTAGGAAAAACGTCAAAAATTATAAAGTAATTACAGGACTTTCTCTTCTTACAAAAACCTTCAAGAGACAGAAGGTAAAGGACGGCCATGGATAAGGGAAATCTTCATGCTTTTGTCTTTTCCAGTCTCTGAGCTTCCCATTATCATGTTTCTGATTCATGCTGTTCTCGTTGTTTTCCTTTCAATGTCTGTCCTGATTCTTATCTATGCTATCAATAAGAATATGAGTTTAGAAAACTTAGGGGCACCTGGGTGGAATGGTAGGTTAAGTGTCCAAATCTTGATCTCAGCTCAGGTAATGATCTCACAGTTTGGAGTTTAAGCCCTGCATTGGGCTCTGCACTGATGGAACTCTTCTCTTCTCTCTGACCTTCCTCTGCTTGTGCTCTCTCTCAAAATAAATAAATAAAAATTTTAATAAAAAATAAGAAGAAAAAGGAGGTTTTGAAGAAAATTATTTTTGGAAAATCTACTCCTCAGTTCCTCTGAATCATCTAGCAGGAATAAGAAAAGGAGCTGGGTAAAAATGAGTATTGTTTGTTAAGCAAGATCCCATTGAGTTTATTTCTCTATACAAATATTATTTTGTTTAATCTCCAACATAACTTTCAAGATAGATGATATCATCTTCGTATTACATATGGGCCTCCTGCGATCAAAGGAGTAAACCAGTTGGACAAGGTTTCTCACTGGGGAATGAAACTGGAATTTGATCCCTTTATCATGTCACTACAAAACCCCACTTCTTCTACATGGCATGTATTCTCTGCCTATCCCATGTTATGTAGAAAGGTTTTGTCAATTTATTATGGCTACATCCCATCTCAACTAAGAAAGGATTTTCTGGCTTTTCTGGCTTTTTCTGGAGTGATATACACATTCTAATGTTGGTATATATGAAAGAGTGAATCATGTTTCACTAGATTATTTTGAATAGGTAAGAAAATAAGTATGTAGATACATGTGACTTACTGATAGAAGAACTGTTTTGTTGACACTGAAGTTAGACGATTGTTTTTTGCCTAAATTTCCTGGAGGAATTTCAGTAAAAGATATCCGCAAGAGTATGTTTTGATTCTGTGCTGACAAAGCAGCCTTTTCTTTTTCCTTCCTTTTTTAATTTATTTTTGAGAGAGACAGAGCATGAAGTGGGGGAGGGATGGAGAGAGAGGGAGTCACAGAATCCAAAGCAGGCTCCAGGCTCTGAGCTGTCAGCACAGAGCCTGATGTGGGGCTTGAACTCATGAACCACAACATAATGACCTGAACTGAAGTCAGACACTTAACTGACTGAGCCACCCAGGTGTCCCAAAGCAGCCTATATCTTTTTAATTTCTTTTTTAAACATTTTAATTTTATTTTTGAGAGACAGAGCATGAGTGGGAGAAGGGCAGAGAGAGGGGGTGACACAGAATCCAAAACAGGCTCCAGGCTCTGAGCTGTCAGCACAGAGCCCGATGTGGAGCTTGAACCCACGAACCGTGAGATCATGACCTGAGCTGAAGTCGGCTGCTTAACTGACTGGGCCATCCAGGGGCCCCACAGTCTGTTTCTTAATTGAAGGTTTGGTTGTGTGTGTGTGTGTGTGTGTGTGTGTGTGTGTGTGTGTGTGTTTTCCATAAGACATTTTGGAATTATATGGAGAAGGATGACCTAGCTTCATTTCTCCAGGACATGATTTCTTTAGAATGATAATAAAGGTTCCTTGAAAAAGGATGGTATAATTGTGTGAATGTGAAAAATGACGGGGTGAAAAAAAGTGGGCAGGCTGACTTCTTGAGACTTTAGTATCCTAACAAACACTGCAGCCTCTAAGGGGGATTTTGGAATGGTGAGTTTCCCAATCACGTTTAACCTAGAACTTCCTTTCATGAGTATCCTATGAGACTAATGCACAGGAAGAGTCCACTGGGAAACAAACACTGGTGTAGAAAGAGTTGCCAGCGAATAAGGATTGCAGATCCAGTACTAAGGTATGACCCAGTTTATACTATTGTCTTTAGGTTTATTGGTTTCTAAAATCTAGTCTGCCTGCAAGTTTTCAGGTGCTTCTGGCCTGATTTATTCTGAGAGTCTTCAACTTAGAACCCACCATTCTCAGCTTTCTTACTACTGTTAGTTGATAAATATCCTCTCTGGTGTCCTTAATGCTATAGAATAGCAAGGCCTGTGATCATCAGTTGTTATATTCGCAGGTTGGCCGCTGAAACCCCAGGGGTGTGGATAAAGGGTTGTGGTGTGGATAAAAGAAAATCCTTTAAAGGATTGTCATATTTTCACCTGGTAAAGTTACTGAAATGTCACTATGACAAAGACAGTTTCATCATAATACATATGCTTTCCCCCCCCCCAATTTCCATAAAATATTTTATTCTGAAACACTAAAAGTAAATGATGGTTGGTTAGGAGTAGTAGGTAGTGAATTTTGCAGTGCACCATCCATACCTCCCTTTACAATGAAGCACTCATTCTGCAAACTGCCAGATGTGTTGGCTACCAACTGTTAACAGCTGAGTGCCTCCCCAGCAATTGCATTCAGGAACACAGAACAGAGCCTCTTTCAAGGAAGCAACCAGTAATGCCGGATAAAAGGCCAGGATTTTGGCTTAATCCTGGATGACTCTAAAAGGCTAGTCTACCTCCAAATCTCCCTGTCAATTCAGCTGAGTCCTTTATTGCAAGTTCATGGTGATTTAACCTGCCCCCCTGCTCACTCTAGCTTCCTGCATTCTTCTCAAAGGTATTAGTCTCAAGATCCCCGCTCAATAACCTTCTTGCAAAAGCATCTCTGTCTCACTGACTATTTCTTGATGGATCTGACTTAGGCCATAGTAATTTTGAGAAGAATGTAGGCCTGCATAGTGTTAACCAGCATGGAAAAGAATGGACCTTGTAAATCTGAGTTCATATCTACCTGAGTCTATTGAGCCAAATATCTGTAGTCAAAACATCTAAAAGTAATTAATATCCATCTAAAGTGTAGCAACCAAAATGTTTTTGTGGAGGGAATTTATTCCTTGCTGAAAACAAAGACTTCCTACTTCTCTGAGTCTAGGGGGAAGCTAAAAAAAATAAAACATTATAATATACATAGTCATCTTGACCTTTTCAAAGGAACTAGACTTGGCTCATTGTCAGTCATTTGGAATCACCGCACCCCAAATATTGGCCCTAAATCATATTAGGGAGGAGGTGAAGCCAGCTTGACTCTGTTAATGTGGTCTACATCTCTAAATAAAAATAATTGGACCTGTTGGAATCTGCCAAATTCTTGACTACCTAAGTCAGCCTAAGTCAAGAGTCTACAAATCTAGGGAGGCTCCACTAGTTTTGAGAAACTCTACAATTATGTAAAGAAGGTCCAAGCTTGAGGAAAGTAGGTAATTTTAGTGATAGGGGAGTGAATGAAGAAGAGGCGAATGGAGGGAAAGGGATTGTTTGACTTCAGATAGTAATGGCTGCATCATAATTATCATCTCCTTTCCCTCCCCCTCCGCCGCTCTTATTTATTGAATATGATTATGTGTCAGACACAAGGTATATTTTTATCTAGTCCTATGAGGTAGACATTTTATCCCCACTTTAAAGATGAAAAAACTGATGTCCAAAAAAATCAAGTAAACTGCCCAAAGTCACTGCCCAAAGTCTAGCTAGATCTAAAACCATATTATTTCCACTATGTTTATAATGGAAATTGTGTTTCGTGCCTCTTTGTAGCAAGAGAACTAGTTTCTATTTGCTCTCAAAAAGTTTCAGTTGTTTAATTCAACAGATTGTAAATTATTCTCAATGTACCAGTTAGGTTGAATTTTGCCTAATATATTGATGAGTAGATAATTTCACACTTGGAGCTATAACTAAGAAAAGTAATGGGAAAACAATAAAAATTTCAAAGGGAATTCATACACTAATAAGGCTTTTTTTTTTCTTTAGAGCGACTAAACATCTTGGAAAGAAAAATGCACATGCTCACCAAACACATTGACTTGTAAGTGGAAAAAAAAAGGTACCATAATTATACAATTAAATATATTGAAAATATCATTTGTCAAGTTGATTATTGAAGATTAGGTATATTAAGTTGGCTTCTGGAGTTGTCGAGTTTATTACTGGTCATTCTCTTCAGAGTTTAAAAGAACTTTGGAAAAAGTCAGGATTATTGTGATAACTCTCCTATTTCTCTAGGGTCAGAATATAACCACCTCTGGGAATCGAAGGAAAACTCTATTATTATCTCATCTCTGTATCATTTCTAGGACTATCTCAAGAGAGAAAGAGTGAGTTGTAGCTAAAGAGAGAGAAAGAGGAAAGTAGAAATATAAGAAATTCAACTTCTGTTCCCTTGCTATCTACAATGAAACCAATTAGGATTTAAGAAAAGTTTTAAAAAAAATTCAACTTCACAAATACCCAGTTTAAGATGAAGTTGGAATTGTAAATTAGGTTTCTTTACTTTAGGCTGAGATATTTTACAGAAGTAGTTATGTTAAATATTTCATGCAATGCTATTGGTGAATTAGGTAGTAAACTCATCAAAATGAAAATCAGGAAAATGAAGACATTTATGGTTGAATCACCAATTTTTAAATGTGAAGTATGTATTACACAGGTTTACCTCAACTTTAAAGTGATGAAATAATCTTAAAAGTATAAACCGATGTAAAACCCAATAGGATTATGAATAATGTTTATTGTATCCATTTTGAAATATGTTAAAGTAAGAGGCATCTTCACAATATAGCAGAATCTTAATTTGATTGGAGAAAAATCAGCAAAAACTGTTTTACGAAAACATAGTCTTCACTTCCACAGTTTAAAATGGACATATACAATAAATAGAACATAAATAAATTCATTTTAGAATAGATGCTTCCGAAAATATTAGTCAAATTTTTGTTTATCTTACATACATACATATTGTTTATTATATTTTTTAAGTTTCTTTACTTAATTTTGAGAGCATGATCAGGGGAGGGACAGAGAGAGAGAGAGACAGGACACAGAGAATCCCAAGCAGGCTCCTGCCTGCCGGCGCAGACCCCAATGTGGAGCTCAAACTCACAAACTGCACGATCATGACCTGAACTGAAATCAAAAGTCCGACGTTTAACTGACTGAGCTACCCAGGCACCCCTGTTTGTTATATTTTAAATGTACTACTGGAGAGGCTAGTCAAAGGAAACCAATGGTGACTCCTTAGTAAAATAAGAATTTTGAGATGTGAAAAATTACGTTCTGAATTTATCTAGTTTATGTTTTTTTTTAATGTTTATTTACTTTTGAGAAAGAAACAAAACTCGAGTGGGGGAGGGGCAGAGAGAGAGGGAGACACAGAATCCAAAGTAGGCTGCAGGCTCTGAGATGTCAGCGCAGAACCAGATGTGGGGCTCAACCCACCAACCTGAGATGATGATCTGAGCAAAGGCAGACGCTTAACTGACTGAGCCATCTGGGTGCCCCTTTGTTTGTTTTTATTATATATAAATTAAGCTAATTTAAAATGAGCCATACTCTTTTATTATTATAACTTATCAAAATTTTAAAGATTAATGTGTGTGCAGGTGAGTAAATACTTTGTTTATTAATGTTGCAGTGGCACCTTCTTGCTGAATTAAAAGCTAAACTTGAGTGCCCATTTAAAATGGCTTATTTGGGTTTCATGGGAAAAAGGTGAAAAAATTACACTCTCAGATATTTACATATAAATAAATAAATAAATAAATAAATAAATAAATAAGCTTTTTTCCTCTGGGAATAAGCATCGCAATGTGATAAGGTTTTATTTTTCTTGTTTACTATATTAACGATGATTGCCCAGAGCTGATATTCTCTGAAACATCCTTATTTCAGCCATTGTCGGGTAGTATACCTTGTGAATGCAGTTGTTTACCAACATGACTATTTGTTGACAAATTTGTTCACAAAATTTAATGCCTCATGTTTTAACTATCTCTCATTCAGTTTCAAACTTCTAAAGTCATAGTTACTCAATAGATTACACTCTGATGTAAGCAGCAACAAATGACAAGATGGAGAATTACATGACATGGAAACTTGACAAAAAACTAACATGAACATTAGATACAACTAATTTTGGTATATTTTCATTTCTTTATTCTCTAATAGTAAAAATGTCACACTTAAATATTGAATACTTATTATTGTGCTGCATTTTTACGTTTTATTAACTTTAATTTATTACTAATTCATTTGGATAGAATGGCAGAAAGAATGAGAAATGCTACCTTTCTGATTTATCAAAATTTATGAGTACTGGCACATAATTTTATTCCAAAAAAAGACAGTGGCTCAGAGCATAATATCGGATGTTATATATGTAAATATTTAAACAACACAAATATTTTTCCCAAACAGCTTTCATTTTTAAAAAGATGATATGTAGATAATTTTTCTAAGTAATAAAAATCTACTTTAATAGCCCATTGCAAAAGCAGACTGTGAGTACGACTACAGAAGTTGGTGGGGGCTTGTGGGAACTCTTCTCTCACAAAATCTTTCAAGTGAAGCACAGAGTCCTGAGAGAGAAATGGGCTCTTACATGAAGAATCATGTGAAGACTTAGACATGTAAAGAGTTCTGACTTTTTTAAAATTTTCCCTCTGTAATGTTACATTGTTTCCAGAACAACTCTGTAGGACAGTTAGGGCAGCTTCTTTTAAACCTGTTTCACATATTTCTCTTCTTTTCTAATAATCTTGTCGTGATTATGGTCATAGGCTTAGGGCTACATTACTTAGCACACTAGCTATGGGAATGTGCTCCTTTCTGGAGTCCCTGCCTCTGATCTACCTTACTGCCAACTGCTATAAGAGTAATCTTGATGTAGGGCACCGAGTATGATCTCATCCCTATCTGTTTTTCTGTAAAGTTCTTTATGTGACTTTAACAAGCGCCTGATTTTCTAGTGGTTTGAAATATTCTTGGGGCACCTGGGTGGCTCAATCGGTTACGCATCCAGACTTCAGCTCAGGTCATGATCTCTAGTCACGAGTTCAAGCCCCGCATCTGGCTCTGTGCTCACAGCTCAGAGCCTGGAACCTGCTTCTGACTCTGTGTCTCCCTCTCTCTCTCTGCTCCTCCTTCACTTGTGCTCTGCCCCTCTCTCCCTCAAAAATAAATTAAAACATTAAAAAATTTTTTTTAATATTCTAAATCATTAGATCCACTTGGTTGTCTGTGCAAATGAGGCCAAGAAAAGAACAATGGGAAAGTAGTAGGGTAGTTAAACAAAACATGACATAATACTTTAAGGAAAAAACACAACTTAAACACAAATATTTTGTATTTGATGAAGAGCTTGCCAGTATACTCCTAGTTAGGGAAATTTAGAATGAAAGTGTTCAATAATGAAATGATTGTAGCTTTCTAGAATGTTGACTGACAGGTTTTGACCTGCTAATGAAATTGGCATAATATTTAAATGAATTATAACTGATAAAATGAGAATAATGAGACCTAGAGTTAAACTAAATGGAACAGATTACATGGGAGATAGAGTTAAATTTCTCATAAAAGATATCTGATGACAAAGTAATTACCAAATAATTATGTAGTAAATTATATTTTTTATCTCTACCAGTGGGAAAACTCTATTTGCTGATTCACTTTAAACTTTGTTAAATAAACTTTCAGTAAAATTAATCAGTACATCAAAACAGATTTCAGAAAAATTTAAATTAATATGATATACTGGAAGACTGAAGATGCTTTTATTAATCATCCTAATCTACTTTTATGTTTCAGCTTACTTTGGTTACTGACATGATTTTGTAATTTGAATACATAAGGATAGTGATCTGTCAATGCTGTAGCCAAGAATGTGCATTTCCAAGGCTTGGGGATCTCTCTCTCTCTCTCTCTCTTTCTCTCTCTCTCTCTCCCCTCTCTCTCTCTCTCTATACACACACACACACACACACACACACACACACACACAGCTTGTGTATTAGTAAATTTTTACAAATTTCAAAATCAGGGGAGAATGAATCTGACCAAACCTAATGCTAGGATCAATGGTTTCAATGATAATGTGTATTCACCAGGATCCTTGCTTCCATTTCTCCTTATTTTCCCAAATATAGCCACCCTTCAGACATCCATCACTTGATGAATCCAACTATTCATTTCTTTGATTCTGTTGCCAACCTGCAAAGTGTTGCTGGACAAATCGCCACGTTAAGTCAATAAGCTCCACATAGGCCTTATGCTTTATAGCTCCACTGGAGTTCCTGCGTGCTTCTTCATGGTCTCTGCACCATTTTTTATCATGTTCTCTGCAACTGACTTTGTTGGGTTTTCCAAAAATTTGTTCCTCTTGTCAATGGCATACTTACCCTCCCATTGCTGCCAGGAAGAAAATATGGCCATTAGATAGGACCAGTTCCAAACTTTGTTTGACTTGCATATGATATCATATACTCTGGTCTCCTTCTTGTTTCATATTAAAAGAAGCAGAGTTGGTTTTCCTTTCCTAGTTTAATCACTCACTCTTACTCAGTGTGGTAAACAGAATAATGGTCCCCCAAAATGTCAACATCTTCATATATGGCCCTTGTAAATATTTTACTTGGCATGACAAAAGAGACTGTGCAGATGATTAAGTAGAGAATCTTGAGATAAGGAGATTGTTCTGGATTATCTGAGTTGGCCCAATTTGCTCACAATATCTCTGTAAAAAGGAAATACAAGGTCAGAGTCAGAGGAGATATGAAGATTTGACAATGGAAGTTGAGATATGAGAGAGAGAGAGAGAGAGTTGAAGATCCCATGCTGCTGGCTTTAAAGATGGAGGATGAAGCTACAAACCAAGGAATGCAGGTAGCCTCTAGAAGCTTGAAAAGGCAAGCAAATGGAACATCTCCTATAGCTTCCAGAAAGGACTCAGCCCTACTGACATCTTGATTTTTTAGCCTGATAAAAACCCATTTTGGACTTCTGACTTCCAGACTGTAAGATAATGATCTTTGTTGTTGTAGGCTACCAAGCTACAGCATCAGTAAGAAACTAGTATACCAGTATCTCAGCTCCCATCACTTATAAAGAAATTTTATTCCATTATCTTCTCTATTTTCTCTACCAATAATTTGCCTATTCTTTTATCTCTTTCTTTTCAGGTTATAAAAAAACAGCCTTCCCTTATCCTGCTCAGATGACTACACTTCTGTCTCTCCTTCCTTTCAGTATCATTCTTATTAAAAATACTTTATGTCTTCAAAGTCTGCCCCTTAAACCTTGATTATTGAGTCTCTGACTCCTGTCCTGCCCTGAATGGCTTTTCCAACCTCCACTGCAGTTTCTGTTATTTGACAAATTTAACTAAGCTTTTCTCCTACCTGAGGGGTTTGCAGTTTTCAACAGTAATTGCCTATTCTCTCGTGGCTTCTAGGTATCATTTTGATTAGGCTATTTGGGATTCTTCATAGGCTCCTTTTCCTCTGTTGTCTGGTCATTATTTACTGTTGGTGGATGACTCAAGATCTACTCTTTTCTCTTTTTCATTTTTATTTTCACTGTAAACTTTGGGTGGTCTGATCTACTTTCATGGTTTTCATGACCAGATACAAAGGGACAACTTCTAATCAGCAAGTCTCAACTTTACTCTTGAATTTCAGATACGTTTATCTACTAGACAAGTCTGCCTGTTTGTCTTCCACGCACCCCGAACATTATTTTTTTTAATTTTTTTTAATGTTTATTTATTTTTGAGAGACATAGAGACACAGCGTGAACAGGAGAAGGGCAGAGAGAGAGGGAGACACAGAATCGGAAGCAGGCTCCAGGCTCTGAGCCGTCAGCACAGAGCCCGACGCAGGGCTCGAACTCACAGACTGCGAGATCAAGACCTGAGCTGAAGTCGGTCGCCCAACCGACTGAGCCACCCAGGCGCCCCAGGAACATTTAAACCTAGAGAGATTCTTCTCATGTTCAGTGTCTCATAGAATAAACAAGGAATCACTCTTAGCTTCTCCATCCTACTGATTCTTCTTTCTACTTTGCTCAGTTGAGTTTATTTCATTAACATCAAGCAAATTAATTCCGTGCCCCACAATGCCTCATTTTAAAGGTCACCTCATATTTTCTCTAGAAGACTTAACAGTCTTCTAATTGGTTCTTCTACCACAAACTTCCTCATCTCCAAACCTGTCCTCACCCTGACACCAGGATTCTGTTGCCACAGATAAAACCTACATTCCTTAACATTGCCTCTAAGTGCTTGCTTCAGCAGCACATACAGCAAAATACAGAGAAGATTAGCATGACCCAGTGCAATGATAACATGACCTCTAAGATCTGTTCTAGTCTTCTAGCCAACTTCTCAACCTTTCTCCTCTCCACATCAGATACCCCATGTTCTAAACATTGAGAGCAACTCCTTATTCATGAGATCTGTCTGATCCTTTCTTGACACATGTCTTTGCATGCATTCTTCCTAAAATTTGCTTCCTTCTTCTTTATGCAGCAAAATCTGCCAATTTGTTAAGCTCTTTGAATCTTTTCTCAAGTAACCGGAACCAGTCACTAAATGTATGTTTCTAGATCACTCTGTTCCTGTCTAGGTCATAGCACTTGCATTTCATTGTCGTTATTCGTTTTTGTATTCTGTCTGACTGGTCTTTGAATTCTTTAAGGGCAGGCTATGTCTTCTTGATGTTTATATACCTAGTACTTAGCACTGTGTTTGACATATGGGAAACATTAAGTAAATGTAGCATGGATCAATGACATCATAAATTCATGTGAACAAAAGGTCATGTAATAATTTTCTGAAAAACAACACTCAAAACTAGAGGAAGCTGTGAAAGAATTGATTATGAAAGTAAACGTATCATGGAAGATGTGACAGTGGAGATAACAGTTCAAAGATCTGACATTCCTCGTGAGGAAGGCCCTTTACATTTCCGTTGGTTGTATACACAGACGAATAGGATGCCATCTGTGTTCTCAAAAGATACAATCTGGAAGGAAAAACAGTCATATGAACAGTTTAGTGGAATAAGGAATGACAAAACTATGATGGATGTGCATACTGGATACTAGCATCATACAAAGAGAGGGTACTGAGTTCCTTACGCATGAGTTAAGGCTTCTTAGAAAAAGTAATGAAATCAAACAAAAAGAGAAGCATTTTGAGGAACAAAGCAAATATTACTACCAGAAGTTATAAAATTTAAGATGGTTAATGTATGAGGTGGAGCATTGGTTTTTATGTTCCTCTTGTAAGCCAATGAAACTGTGTCATTTTCATGTCCATTTATATATATTTGGAAGCTGTATTCTGATCGAAAATTTCCTTTATTACAAATTAGTGTGTATAATAGATTTTATTAAGCAACTGTATTGAATTTGTACCTGGCTAGAGGATAAATCGAAATATTTCACTGCGATCTCTGATCCTATTATGGTGGGAAAAGAACAAAGCTTGTAGTCAGGTGAAGTGATGGAGCTCCTGTTGGGCCTGGCACCAGTTTATAGGAAATTTAGGCTTTGTTCTTATTCCTACATTCTTTAGGGATATGATCAAAGGCATTTATATGTCTCAGACCACACAATTTGAAACTGACAGTCCACCTCAGAGAAAAGATTCTGAAGAGTCTATGAGGATGTTATCAGAATACCATTAGTTAATTATTATTGTAAATTAAGCAAATATCCCTGGTAAAAATCATTAAAACTTATACATAAAATTAATTTAATAATTTTATTTTGTAGTTATTTAGTCCCATTAACGGAAAATTTATTTACATGCTAACTGTATTTTAATACGTTTTTGATGCAATTTTGATACACAGTGAGGCTAAGATGTCTACATGCATTTGATATTGATTGTTTTTTCCGGAAGGATACATCTGCCTAAGGAAAAAGTAGTCATTATACTTAATGAAAATCAGATGGTTTTGAACTCTATTGTATCTGGATAGAAAAAGTTCTCAAAACTTATTTGTCTTCTTTGTTAAGAATTTTTTAGCTGGTAAGGCACCTGGGTGGCTCAGTCAGTTAAGCGTCTGACTTTGGCTCAGGTCATGATCTCATGGCTCATGAGTTTGAGCCCCACCTTGGGCTCTCTGCTGTCAGCCTGGAGTCTGCTTTATATCCTCTGTCTCCCTCTCTCTCTGCCCCATGCCTGTGCATGCAGTCTGTCTTCTCTATCAAAACTAATAAATAAATATTAAAAAATAATTTTTAGCTGTTCTTATGTTTTATACATTCAAATTAATTTTATAATCAGCTGTGAAATTTCTTTGAAACCATATAAGATTTTTATTGAGATTGTAATTAATCTAAAGGGCATTAATTAAAAAAATTTTTAATATTTATTTATTTTTGAGACAGAGACAGAGCGTGGTTGGGGAAGGGGCACAGAGAGAGAGGGAGACAGAATCTGAAACAGGCTCCAGGCTCTGAGCTGTCAACACAGACCCCAATGGAGGGCTCGAACTCATGAACTGCGAGATCATGACCTGAGCTAAAGTTGGGCACTTAACCTACTGAGCCACCCAGGCATCCCTAAAGAGCATTAATTTAAAAAGAATTGAAATTTTGTGTCAATTGATGAATACGGTATACATCTCTATTTGTCTCAATAAGGATTTACACCTACAGAAATGTGTAAAATGTTTGTTAAATTTATTCCCAGGTATCTATCTTTATTATTATTATTATTATTATTACTATAAATGACTTATTTCACATCTATCTTAGAAAAGCCTGTCTAGCACTTTTCCAAAGAAGACATCCAGATGGCCAAAAGAAATACAAAAAGATGCTCAATATCACTCATCGTCAGGGAAATACAAATCAAAACCACAATGAGAGGGGCGCCTGGGTGGCTCAGTTGGTTAAGCAGTCTACTTCGGCTCAGGTCGTGATCTTTCACTCCGTGAGTTCGAGTCCCTCGTGGGGCTTTGTGCTGACAGCTCAGAGCCTGGAGCCTGCTTTGGATTCTGTGTCTCCCTCCCTCTCTCTGCCCCTCCCCAGCTCGTGCTCTGTCTCTCTCTATCTCTCAAAAGTAAATAAACGTTGACAAAATTTTATTTAAAAAAAAAAACCACAATGAGATACCACCTCACTCCGGTCAGAGTGACTAAAATTAACAACTCAGGAAACAACGGATGTTGACAAGGATGTGGAGAAAGAGGAACCCTCTTGCACTGTTGGTGGGAATGTACTGCTCATTGTGAAGTTTCCTCAAAAAATTAAAAATATAATTACCCGACTACCCAGCAAAAGCACTACTAGGCATTTATCCAAAGGATACAGGACTGCTGAGTCATAGCGGCACATGTACCCTCATGTTTATAGCAGCTTTCAATAATAGCCAAATTATGGAAAGAGCTCAAATATCCATCAACTGACAAATGGATAAAGAAGATGTGGTTTATATATTCAATGGAATAATACACGGCAATGAGAAAGAATGAAATCATGCCATTTGCAGCAACGTGGATGGAACTGGAAGGTATTATGCTGAGTGAAATTAGTCAATCAGAGAAAGACAGGTATCGTATTTTCACTCATATGTGGCTCTTGAGAAACTTAACAGAAGACCATGGGGGAAGGGAAGGGGAAAAAATAGTTTCAAACAGAGAGGGAGCAAAACTATAGGAGATTTTAAATACTGAAAACAAACTGAGGGTCGATGGGGGGGAGGGAAGAGGAGAAAATGGGTGATGGGCACTGAGGAGGGCACTTGTTGGGATGAGCACTGGGTGTTGTATGTAAGTGAATAATCATGGGAATCTACTCTCGAATCTAAGAGCACACTGTATATACTGTATGTTAGCTAGCTTGTCTAAGAATTTTCGTATGGTGTTTATTAATTGCAAGGATGACTGGAACTATGTATTTATTGACCAGAGAAAGTATAAATGTGCTCTCTCCACACAATGGAATATGGTACATAATGTAAATTTGAGTGAAAAACAGTATATACAATAATATAAGCATATCTTTGAATATACTATTTTAAAAAAATTCAGAGGGCTATGTACAATACATAATTTTTATAAGCTCAAAAATAAGCAAATTGAATATATAATGTTTTAGCAATAGTCACATATGTGGTAAAGGTATTTTAAAAAAATAATAAACTCAAATTAATGATAAAAATTACCTTGGGGGTAGCAAAATAAAGAACAGGATTAGGGAGAAATAAAAAACTTCAAAAGGAGAGATAATATTCTAGCCTTAATTGGGGTGGTATTTCATGTGTGTTCATTTTATTATATTTTATTAGTTACATACATTGTTTTTTATGCATCAAATATTAGATGCTGCTTTTTAAGAGGAATAGCTCAGTGACTTTTAAAAATGGTTAAGAATTCACAAATAAATAACAGATCACTAAGAATTACTGTAAATCCTTTTACTACTAACTTGTAATCCTCTTATTCAAGGCCTGTGAACACCAAATCCTTGAAAAGAGGCTTTTATAAGCTTTGTATGTAGCCTTAGACATAATAAGAAATATGTGTTCTTAATACATTAAATTGATTCTGTGCTTGAAAATATGATACCCTTTGAAATAAATAAAATATGGCACTATATTATTAGAATATCAGCATCATAAAATTACTTTCTTCAGGTCTTTACAAAACTATCATCTTTTTAATGAAGCCAACACTGACTATCCTAGTATTACTGCAAATTGCTTTCCCCATTTCTTAACCATGGTCTTTTTTCCTTTTTTCTCATTCATAGCACTGTGTACTTTATTTATAATATTTATTGTGTTTAATATCTATTTTCTATCACTAGAAGGCAGTATGGGAGCTAAATTCCAAGATGGCCCCTATGTTCCACTTCTAGTATTTGCGTCTGGCCATGGTACTCCCCCACTTTGAATCATGTGTGGTCTGTGTGAAAAATAGAATACTGTAGAATTGGTTTTGTATAATTCTCAAAACTATGTCATAAAAATTACTTCAGCTTCTACTTTGTCCTCTCTTGGATCATTTACTCTGGATAAATCCATCTGTCCTATAATAAAGACATTCAAGTAGCCTTGTGGAAAGGGACGCATGAGAATGAACTGCGGCTTCTTGCTAATAATTAGAAACACTTGCCAGCCAAATGAGTGAGTGATCTACCTTGAACGTATATTTTCCAACCCCAGTCATGCCTTCGGTAACTGTATCTCTGCCCACATTTGACCACAACCTCATAACAGACACTTAGCCAAAATCACCCAGGTGAATTCTCCCTGAATACGTGATTCTCAGCAGCTATGAGAGGTAATAAATGCTTATTTTTTTAAGCCAGGAAATTATGATTTAAAAACAAATCCATAAATGTAATTATTAAATCCTTTGTTGAAACCTCAGAAAGATATAACTCAGAGAACTATTCAGTTGAACAATGGTGCTTTGTTCTCATAGCCCCAGCTTAGGTCTAAGGTAGAAAACATCTTGAAGATGCCCAGGAGTGTGGCTTTTATCTAATGAAATGAACCACAATATAGTTCATAAGGGACCAAAGAAATTTTAAGAGCATTATACAGACAGAAACACTGCTAGCTTGACTGGAAAGGGGCAGAAACGGTGCAGAGTAAAGAGGATTTGGATTCCTATTTTACATACAGGAAGCAAACTGATATCATTACTCAACTGTAAACAGAGGTCACTTTTCCTGACAAAGAAAGAAGGGCTAGAAATAAGGGCCCAGAGTGTGGAGCAAAGAACCATGACCTGGGTTTTAGTTCTAAAGGAAGAACTAGCAACATATGCTTTGTGGGACAAGCTCCTATAAGCCTCCCATTCTCTCTCTTTTTCAATAAGAGAATTAATAGTAGTATTCTTTGTCTAAATCAAGCTAACTATTGAGCATTTACCATATGTTATATATTATCATATCTAATCCTTACAATCCTATGTGTCAGCATTATTAGCTCCATATTACGAAATGGAAGAAAATGAGGAAAATGGGACATAGAGAAGTTAAAGAGATTGTACTAGTTATTGTCAGAGACAGAATTTGAACTAACACAATTAGACTCCAAAAACTATGTTCAGTGAATATCATCAATTCACTATGCTATCCTGACTTAGATTCCAAGGCTAACATCCTGATTTCAGATGGAGGGCCTTTAGATTCAGTAAAACCATGAAGAATTTCTGGGGTATACATGCTGACTTATATTCTGAGGATGTTATTGTCTCTGGCATGTTCTGAAGTAGAAACTTTGACTTTTAAATAGAGTGCCTTTGTTGAAACCTCAGAAAGGCTTACCTGCTAATATTTTACAAAAAATTAATTTAAATATTAAATGTAGTTGATGACAAAAACTACTCATGGATCAATTAGCTATGAATTAATTTATCATTTTATATATAAATAATGGACTAGGAACAAGATATCTGTAATAAATAAATCCTACAGGGAAAAAAGAAAACCGGGTGGCAAGTAGCAGTCTCTAGTCTGTAAGCAATTCTGGAATCCCATTGAACAGACATATTAAGAAATTTTACCCTGAGTAACAGAGATTCCTTGATTAAGTTTATCATTGTGCTCTGAAAGATTTTCTGTATCTATTTTTCTCCCTATTCTTTGGCTCTGCTTCTGGGATGTTTCTTCTTTTCTATTATTCTTGGTTCATCTGAAGTAGGGATTGGAAACTCTGATCGATGAAAAGCTTTCTCAAGAAAACCACTTTTCCCCACATAACTTTGAAGGCCTACAATATTTTCTTTGTTTGTTTAAGCCAGGAACAGTCTGAGGTGTCCTATAGTCCAAGCTTATAAGCATCCCTTTGAAAATGCGGTAGACTTCTGATTTATTTGCTTCCAGTCAGTTCCATGAGTTATGACTTTGGAGTCCTCTTTTACTTTTTTGTTTTCTTATTCATGTATCTCCCCCAAATATTGGAAGCTAACTTGAAGTTCTCTGGAACATATGTCAGCTACACCTGCAATCTGATCTTTTCCCTGTTTCTTTTTATTTAGTAGAAAATGTATGTTGGTTTTGGTCCCTCAGAGCCAGTTCCAATCCATTCTCTTAGTGTCAGAATCTGAAAACAAGGCCCAAATTGCTATTTGTAAACTGGCTAATTCTTCCTATGCTAATAACTTACTCGTAATATATTATGAAACACCGCCATTACCAGTTAATATACAATCATTTCCCTGAAACTACTGTTGGTTCTCAAATCGGCCCCTTGATGTGCAGAGGGCAAGGAGAGACCAAAGAAAGAGGCAGACCACTCCAGATTGGTAGGTGGTAGGTTTTAATAAGCAGGAAAAACATACAAGGCTTGTCTTGGGTGGCTACAAAATGACCAGATCTCCTCACCTGCTTGCCAGAATCTTAAAAGTTTATAAGGACCTAAACTGTATTCAGTTACATACATCATGAAGATGGTTTCAACAACATTTTACTCTTAAGACTATGTCCGTGGAACAGCTCCCACTATGGCAACAGTGGGGAGAATGTGTGTTCCAAGGACAGGGAAGAGGGTGAGGAGTCTCAATTGCTCAGGTATAGCTCACAGGTCAACTGGAGATCATGTCTTCTCAATGACCTCCTCTAACAATTACAAGTTAAATAGTACATGGTCTTTCTTCTGTTTTGTTAGCATTAACAAATATAGAGCCTATGCATAATTTTTTTCTCCCTTGCTGCTGATACTGGTTACCTTGCCTTGTGATTACAGGTTACTGTCAAATATTTTAGGCTTTGTTACACCAAAAGCACATTTCTTGCTTTATCTGTTCGAGTAAATAATGTTAACTACACAGCAGACCAACCTCAGAATCTCAGTGGTTCAACAGAACAATTTTTTCTTACTCGTATTTCTTTTCCAATATGCAAGATGGCAGGAGAAGGCACCCTACTAGTCACTTGATCTTAAGAGCTCTGCTGACAATGCATCACTTCCATTCATAGTCCACTGACTACAACTAGTTCAAAGGCCCCAAACTAAGTGCAAGTGAGTCTGGGAAGAATTGAGAAGCACATAGAATAATAAGAATGTAGATGGAATCAACTTTCAGATTCTCTTAGCTCCACATTTTTATGAATCTTTGCCTAAACAATAACCTATTCTTTAACAGTTTACTTATACATAATATCTCATAATATCTGTCAAATACAGATAACCTATTCCATGTTGGAAGAGTGAAACATCCCTCTCTCTCCACCATGCCCCCACCCCAAACTTCCACACATTTCTGTTATGTTATCTGAGCACTCTTTTTATTAGAAGATATTTAGACTGAACTTTTATATTGCTTACATGGACAATAAAGCAAGTTAGAGTAAAAGCAAATGAAACAAAATGGCTAACAATTTTTCCCCACTTAGAAAAAAATAAGCTAAGTAGCTACTAATATGATAGAATTTTTATGAATTCAGGGACTAAAATTTCTTCATTCAAACTCTGGATTGTGTTTATATTTTAATCAAAATTGTTTATTTTGAAGAAAGTGTAACATTGATTACCACTGTTATAACAACCGCTAATTTAAATCTTATTTCTATTTTCTAGTGTTATGTTGATATAAAAGAAAAGTTTTATTTTCTCACTTAAAATGTAATATTTTGTAATTCTCTACAGAATAGAAATGGCTTTTGTGTTCTCTAGCATGTGTCTTTAACTATAGTTTGTATTTCTTAGAGTGGTAGATTTTTTATTTTCTGTTGAGTTTAAAATTGGGGATAACAGGGGAAGAAAAAACCCTTACCTTTTAAACTTTATACTTGTACAATTCAGGTTCTGAAATAAAAGGGGAAATTTCAGATTGAATGTGTATGTCTGTGTCTGTGTGTCTGTACATGTCTGTCTGAGTGTATGTGTCTGTGTGTATAACTGAAATATTATCTATGATCAAAAAACATTCCTTTCTAAAAAAAATTTTTTTATGTATATTTACTTTTGACAGAGAGATAGAGTGTGAGCACGGGAGGGGCAGAGGAAGAGGGAGACACAGAATCTGAAGCAGGCTCCAGGCCCTAAGCTGTCAGCACAGAGCCCGACCTGGGGCTCGAACTCACAAACGGTGAGATCATGACCTGAGCCGAAGTTGGTGCTTAACCGACTGAGCCACCCAAGTGCCCCAAAGGATTCCTTTCTAAATAAATTAGAACAAAATATGAGTGCAATGTTTTTTTCTGGAAATGGGACATAATTATTATTAATACAATTATTTATTTAGGTAAAGATTTTTTAAATACAGAAATTTATAAGTATATAGTTTTGTAAGTTATATGGCAAATTCAAATGATTACTTTATCAAAGGGAAGGCCCCGGACGGTGGGCGTGCTCTGTACCTACAGAATCAAGTCCAGAGAACTCAGCAGGCCATGTTCTGGCTTGCTTCCCTCTCCAACTCCGTCTTGAGCTCCTCAGCATATCCAACCTCATGTACCAGCATTACTGAACAGCTTGTGGTTCCTCCAAAATGTCATACTACCTAGGAACTCCATAATAATGTCTGCCTGAAAGTATTTTCCGTCTTTTTTTCTATCTAAGAGAAATGTTCTTTATATTAAGAACATTTACTCAATTTATTGATGTATGTATTTATTAGTGTCGTTACTTGGTTCAAGCCTGTTTCCCCAGGTAGACTGTGAACTCTGTGTTATCAAGGGCCCACTAAATCTGATTTGACCATCACTGTGTCCCTGCGGCGTTGTGCCTGTCCCATGGTAGGCATTCTTTACTTATCAAATGATCAAAATAATGAACTGTCTTGTTATCTGTCTTTGAGTATGGGACAGTGAAAAGCTAGAACTGACATTACTATGGGAAAGTATGGTTGTCAGTTTCTGAGGAATCTGTTTTTAGTTGTTAGTTTTCTACCTTTTAGAATAAGTAGAAGAGACATTACTGGTCCGTGAACATTCGTTATGTGCAGAGTATTGAACTGTGTTTGTACAGATGCATGAGGATTTATGCATTGTGGAAATTAAAATCCAAACAATGACCAGGATTAAAAACATGAAAAATACACAAGATAAACATAATTTTCCAAAAACTGAGTTTATTTTACTGCCAAGGCCCAAACCAGTAAGTCTGAGTAACCACTTTCACCAGGCTTTTATTTTATTTTTGTTTGCCCAAGGGCATTTTATGGCATCTATTTGGAATGGTTCACTCTAAAGACTAACTTGGAAATGTAGTTTTATTTCCACATCACTTAGGGAGTGAGAAATCCAGAACATGTAGCTATTATGAGAAGGGGAATAGAAACAAATACTCATGAAGAGAGCTTCCTAATATATTTAGTCCTGATTCCAGATGGGCCTCCTGCCAAGCCCGTCCCCACCAAGCATCTCTTGTCCTTCTTACGCTTTACAGGATGGCAAGTTCAATCTTGACGGCCACCTTAGTGCCATTTCCTACACCTATATTGATTTTTTTTGCCTAAATATTTCTTTAGTGAAAATGCAAAGAAATGTGGGCAGAAAACGGTGAGTTATAGATGAAGAATACTTTGACCACCTTTCCCCAAATATGCCCATAATCGCAATAGGCAAACTTTGACCATAAATTTACTGACCCTTTCTACTACTGGATAATATGATTCATTCAACAGCAAATATTTTTGGAGTACCTGTTAAGTACTCCAAAACTGTTCTAGGGAATGGAGATGTAGCATTGTACAGAAAATAATCCTGTCATCATGGATCTTACATTGTGGTAGAGGATTTCACTTTCCAGTGTCTACTCCAGACACTAGACCAAAGCACTGCTGAAAAATTTACTTTTCATGCAAAATCCACTCCTTTTTGTGTTTTGAAGCAAAGTTTTCTAATAGCCTAATAGGCATATGAAGGCCTATATAATTGGTCTCTACTTAACACTTTAACCTTGTATTAGTTTTCTGAAAACAACACAAGTGTACTGTCTCACAGTTCTGTAGCTCTGAAATCCAGGTTGGCTTAGTTAGTTTCTCTGCTCTGGGTTTCACAAGATGAAAATCAAAGTGTTAGTCATCCGAGGCTTTACCTGGAGGCTTTGGAAAGAATCCATTTCAAGTTGTCAGTTGAAATCAGTTTCTTATTGTTGTAGCACTGAGGTACCCATTTTCTTGCTGGCTGTTATTCAGGGCTGCCCCTAACTTCTAGAGTCACGTTGCCTGGCTTATGGCCCTCTTTATCTTCAAAATGGACAATGTTGGGTTGAGGCCTTCTCATACGTTGATGCTTTTAGTCTTCCCCCTTTTTCTTCATCTAGACTTTAAGGGCTCATGTGATTAGATGAGGCTTACCAAGAAAATCCCAAATAGGAAAATTTCCCCTTTTTTAAGGTCAGTAGCTACTAAGCATTTGCAAAATCCCGTCACATGCAGTTTAACATTTTCGCAGGTTCTGGGGATCAGCGCATGGATATTTTGAGGACCTTTATTCTGAGGATTGCTAACTTCAACTGTGGTCATAATCTCTCCTCCTTATACTCCCATTCCCTATTATGAAAATTTTCTTTCATACTTTCTAAATCCCTAGCATGTTAAATAACTTCTTATGATGACTAAATGTCTGTTTTCTTTAAATCCCATGCTCCTCTTTCTTTTAATTTGGATATCTTCTGGGGCACCTGGGTGGCTCAGTCGGTTGAGTGGCCGACTTCGACTCAGGTCATGATCTTGCAGTCTGTGAGGTCGGGCTCTGTGCTGATGGCTCGGAGCCTGGAGCCTGCTTCGGATTCTGTGTCTCCCACTCTCTCTGCCCTTCCCCTGCTCATGCTCTGTCTCTATGTCTCAAAAATAAATAAACGTTAAAAAAAATTTTTTTTAATTTGGATATCTTCTATCTATGCTTCCTTTAGATCTCAGCTGGAAGCACTCTTTTCTTTTTAAAATGATTTTTTTTTAATTTTTTAACGTTTATTTATTTTTGAAACATAGAGACAGAGCATGAGCAGGGGAAGGGCAGAGAGAGAGGGAGACACAGAATCTGAAGCAGTCTCCAGGCTCCGAGCCGCCAGCAAAGAGCCCGACGCGGGGCTCGAACTCACAGACTGTGAGATCGTGACCTAAGCTGAAATCGGCCGCCCAACCGACTGAGCCACCCAGGTGCCCCGGAAGTACTCTTTTCATGGAGTCCATGGTGCCTTTCCTGGATTTCCCATAGAACTTTGAGACTTATCTAAGCATATGTACTATATTTATTTTCTAAGTTACCTCTCTCCTAGTAGGCCAGTGGCTCTGACTTTTCGGAGAGGAAGGTACCTTAATCCAGCATGTAGCCTAGTGCCTGATATAAACTAAGAATATTTGTTGAATGAATACAGGACTAACCACTGTGTTGTCAGCCACTACCGGTTTCTTTCTTTCTGTTTCTAAATTCCAGTATAACTAACATACAATGCTATTAGTTTCAGGTGTACAATATAATGATTCAACAATTTTATACATTACTCAGTGCTCATCACAACAAGTGTGCTCTTAATCCCCTTCACCTATTTCACCCATTCCTCCTACTTGCCTCATCTCTGGTAACCACCAGTTTGTTCTCTATATTTATGAGTCTGTGTTTTTTTTTTTTTTTTGTCTCTTTTTTATTTTGTTCATTTGTTTTGTTTCTTAAATTCCACATCTGAGTGAAATCATTCAGTATGTGCCTTTCTCTGACTGACTTATTGCACTTAGCATTACACTCTCAGATCTATTCACATTGTTGCAAATAGCAAGGTTTTATTCTTTTTTATGGCTGAGAAATATTCAATTATTTCTCCTTTATTCATTCATTTATCAATGGATACTTGGGTTGCCCCCATAATTTGGCTGTTGGAAATAATGCTGCAATAAACATAGAAGTGCATTTATCTTCTCAAATTAGTGTTTATGTATTCTTTGGTAAATACCTTGCAGTGGAATTACTGGATCCTATGGTTATTCTACTTTGAATTTTTTGAGGAATTTCCATACCATTTTCCACAGTGGCTGCCCTAGTTTGCATTCCCACTAACAGTGCACAAGTGTTCCTTTTTCTCCACATCCTCACCGACACACGTTTTCTGTGTTTTTGATTTTAGTAAAAATTTGATTTTGATTCTGACAAGTATGAAGTTATATCTCATTATAGTTTTGATTTGCATTTCCCTAATGATGAGTGATGTTGAACATCTTTTCATGTGTCTGTTAACCATCTGTATATCTTCCTTGGAGAAATGTCTATTCATGTCTTCTGCCCTTTTTTAATTTTTTTTTGTATTGAGTTGTATAAGTTCTTCCTTTATTTTGGATACTAACCCTTTATTGGACATATCATTTGCAAGTATCTTCTTCCATTCAGTAGGTTGTCTTTTAGTTTTGTTTTATGTTTCTCTTGCTGTGTAGAAGCTTTTTATTTTGATGTAGTACCAATAGTTTATTTTTACTCTTGATTTATTTTTCTAAATATGTCTCTGCCTCAGGAGACATATTTAGAAAAAAGGTTGCTACTGCTGATATTAAAGAAATTAATGCCTGTGTTATCTTCTAGGATTTTTATAGTTTCAGGTCTTCTATTTAGGTCTTTAATCTATTTTTTAATTTTTGTGTATGGTATAAAAAAGTGGTCCAGTTTCATTCTTTTACATGTAGCTGTCCAGTTTTCCCAACACCATTTCTTGAAGAGATTCTTTTTCCCATTATATATTCTTGGCTCCTTTATCATAGATTAATTGACCATAAAAGTGTGGGTTTATTTCTGGACTGTTTATTCTGTCCTGTGATTTGCGTGTTTATTTGTGTGCCGGTATCATACTGTTTTGATTACTACAACTTTGTAGTCTGTCTTGAAATCTGGGGTTGTAATAACTCCAGTTTTGTTCCTTTTTAAGCTTTGGCTATTCAGGGTCTTTTATGGTTCCATACTAATTTTAGGATTATTTGTTCTAGTTGTGCGAAAAATGCTGTTGGTATTTTGATAGTAATTGCATTAATTTGTAGATTGCTTTGGGTAGTATAGACATTTTAACAATATTTGTTCTTCCAACCCATGAGCATGGAATATCTTTCCATTTGTTTGTGTCGTCTTCAATTTCTCTCCATGTTTTATAGTTTTCAGAGTACAGGTCTTTCACCTGCTTAGTTAATTTATTCCTACATATTTTATTGTTTCTGGTGCAATTTTAAAAGTTTTTTTTTTTTTTAATGTTTTATTATTTTTGAGACAGAGAGAGACAGAGCATGAGTGGGGGAGGGGCAGAGAGAGAGGGAGACACAGAATCCGAAGCAGGCTCCAGGCTCTGAGCTGTCAGCACAGAGCCCGACGCGGGGCTCGAACTCATGGACCACGAGATCATGACCTGAGCGAAGTCGGACTCTCAACCAACTGAGCCACCCAGGCGCCCCTGGTGCAATTTTAAATGGGGTTGTTTTCTTAATATCTCTTTCTGCTACTTCATAATTAGTATATAGAAATGCAACAGATTTCCATACACTGATTTTGTATCATACAACCTTACTGAATTCATTTATCAATTCTAGTAGATTTTTGGTGAAATCTTTAGGGTTTTCTATATATAGTCATGTCATCTGCAAATAGTGAAAGTTTTACTTCTTCCTTACCAATTTGGATACCTTTTATTTCTTTTTGTTGTCTGATTGCTGTGGCTAGGACTTCCAGTACTATATTGAATAAAAGTGTTGAGAGTGGATATTTTTGTCTTATTCCTGATCTTGGGAAAAAAGCTCTCAGTTTTTCACCATTGAGCTGGATGTTATTGGTGGCTTTTTTATTTATGGCGTTTATTATGTTGAGATATGTTCTCTCGAAACCTACCTTGTTGAGGGTTTTTAACATGAATGGATGTTGTAATTTGTCAAATATGTTTTCTGCATCTGTTGAAATGATCATAGGTTTTTATTCTTTCTCTTGTTGATGTAATGTATCATGTTGATTGAATTGTGAATATTGAGCCACTCTTGCATCTTAGGAATAAATCCTACTCGATAGTGATGTATGACTTTTTATTTCTTATTATTTTTTTGTGAATGATTTTTAAATGTTTTTTGGGTTAATATTTTGTTGGGGATTTTGCATCTGTGTTTAACAGAGAAATTGGCCTGTAGTTCTCCTTTTTTTGTAGTGTCTGTCTGGTTTTCTTATCAGGGTAATGCTGGTCTCATAGAATGAATTTTGAAGATTTCCTTCCTCTTCTATTTTTTTTTCAGAATAGTTTGGGAAGAATGTAATTAATTCTTCTTTAAATGTTTGGTAGAATTCATCTGTGAAGCCATCTCATCCCGGACTTTAGTTTGTTGGGAACTTTTTGATTACTGATTCAATTTCATTGCTACTACTTAGTCTGTTCAAATTTTCTATTTCTTCTTGATTCATTTTGAAGATTATGTTTCTAGGAATTTATCTATTTCTTTAAGTTTATCCAATTTTTTGGCCTTTTTTAAATTTTCTCTTATAATCCTTTGTATCTTTGTGGTGTTGGTTATTATTTCTCCTCTTTCATTTCTGATTTTGTTAATTTAAGACCTCTCTCTCTTTCTTTCTTTCTATCTATTTTGATGAGTCTGGGTAAGGTTTTATCAATTTTGTTTATCTTTTCAAAGAACCAGCTCCTAGTTTCATTGATCCGTTATGTTGTTTTTTGGTTTCTATTTCATTTATTTCTGCTCTAATCTTTATTATTTTCTTTCATCTGCTGGTTTTGCATTTTGTTTGTTCTTTTTCCAGCTCCTTTAGGTGTATGGTTAGGTTGTTTATTTGAGATTTCTCTTGCTTCTTGGGGTAGGCCTGCATTGCTTTAAACTTCCCTCTTAGAACAACTTTTACTGCATCTCAAATATTTAGGACCATTCTGTTTTCCTTTTTATTTGTCTCCATGTATTTTTTTAATTTCCTCTTTGATTTATTAGTTAACCCATTCATTGTTTAGTAGCATGTTATTTGTCCTCCATGTATTTGTGTTCTTTCCAGATTTTTTCTTGATTTCTAGTTTCATAGCATTGTGGTCAGATAAGATGCATGATATGATTTTGATCTTTTTGAATTTGTTGAGACTTGTTTTATGGCCCAACATGTGATCTCTTTTCGACAATGTCCCGTGTACACTTGAAAAGATTGTGGGGGTGCTTGGGTGACTCAGTCGGTTGAGCGTTTGACTTCGGCTCAGGTCATGATCTCACAGTCCATGAGTCCGAACCCCACATCGGGCTCTGTGCTGCCAGCTCAGAGCCTGGAGCCTGCTTCAGATTCTGTGTCTCCCTCTCTCTCTGCTCCTCCCCTGCTTGCACTCTGTCTGTCTGTCTGTCTCTCTTTCTCTCTCTCTCAAAAAGAAAAATAAAAAGAAAAGATTGTGTATTCTGATGTTTTAGGATGGAATGTTCTAAATATATCTGTTAGATCCATCTAGTCCAGTATGTCATACAATGCCATGGTTTCTTAGTTGATTTTCTATTTGGATGATCTATCCACTGATGTAAGTGGGTGTTAAAGTCCCCTGCTATTATCGTATTTACTTCCTTTATGTTTGTTATTAGCTGCTTTGTGTATTTGATACTACACTTGATCTTAGCCAAAAGGCCGAGAAGCGATGCTTTGTGTATTTGAGTGCTCTTGTTCGGTGCATAAATATTCACAATTGTTATATCTTCTTACTGGATTATTCCCTTCGTGATTATATAATATACATCTTTGTCTCTTGTTGTAGTCTTTGTTTTAAACTCTATTTTTTACCATATAAGTATTGCTACTCCAGTTTTCTTTTTACTTCCATTTGTGTCATAAATGCTTTTCCATCCCTTCACATTCAATCTGCAATTATCGTTAGGTTTGAAATGAGTCTTTCATGGGCAGCATAGATGGGTCTTGCTTTTTATCCATTCCACCACCCTATCTCTTTTGATTGGAATGTTAGTCCATTTACCTTCAAAGTGCTAATTGATAGATATTTACTTATTGCCACTTTGTTACTTGTTTTATGATTGCTTTTGTAGCTTTTCTCTGTTCCTTCTTTTGCTTTCTTCCCTTGAGCCTTGCTAGCTTTCTTTAGTATTATACTTGGACTCCTTTCTCTTTATATTTTGTGTATCTATTGCTGGATTTTGATTTGTGGTTTTCATTAGGTTTATATATAACATATTATGCATATAGCAGTCTATATTAAGTTGTCAGTTGCTTAAGTTTGAACCCATTTTAAAAACACTAAAGTTTTATTCCTCTCCCCCACATTTTAGGCATGTGGTGTCATACTTTATTCTTCTTATTTTGTGAATCCCTTGACTAATTTTTTATAGATATACTTAGTTTTACTGCTTTTGTACTTCCTACTTTTCTTATTTCTGCTTATGGTCTTTCCTTACCATTCAAAGAATCTGCTTTAATAATTCTTATAAGGCTGGTTTAGGGGTGATGATTTAACTTTTGTTTGTATGAGAAACTCTTTATCTCTTCTATCTCAAATGAGAGCCTTGCTGGATAGTGTACTCTTGGTTAGAGGCTTTTTTTTTTTAAGCACTTGTAATATATCATGATATCATGCCACTCCCTTCTGGCCTGCCAAATTTCTGCTGAAAAATAAGCCGACAACCTTATGGGATTTCCTTGTATGTAACTATTTTCTCTTGCTGCTTTATCATTACCTTTTGTCATTAAATTACTATGTGTGTCTTGGTGTAGAGCTCCTTGGGTTCATATTGTTGGGGGCTTTCTGTGCCTCCAAGGTTGGATTTCTGTTTTCTTCACCGGATCAGGAAAGTTTTCAGCTATTATTACTTCAAATAAATTTCCTGCCTCTTTTTCTCTCTCCTATCCATTTTGGGTCCCTATCATGCCAATGTTATTATGATTGATGGTGTTGCTGAATTCTCTACCTATTTTTATTATATTTTCCTCTCTCCTGTTTAGCTTGATTATTTTCCATGTTTTGTCTTCCAGGTTACTGATCCGTATCTTTTTGTTCCTCTACTCTGGTATTTATTCCTTCTATAGTATTTTTAATTTCAGTGATTGAGTTCTTCATCTATGATTGATTCTTTTCTATATTTTCTATCTCTTGAGCATCTCAGTGAATTCCTCCATTCTTTTTTCAAGTCCAGTATGTAACTTTATGACCATTGCTTTCATTCTCTATTAGTCATACTCATTATCTCCATTTTATTTAGGTCTCTTGATGTGATTTTGTCATGTTCTTTTATTTGGTACATATTCCTCTATCTCCTCATTTTGTCTCTCTGTATCTGTTTCTATGTTTTAGGAAAGTCGGCTAGGTCTCCTGCTCTCGAAAGTGATGGCCTTATGAAGAAGAGGTCCTGTGTAGTACAGTGTCTCTTATTCGTCAGAAACTGGCACTTCAAAGGTGTCTCCAATATGTGTTGCATGTATCCTACTCTTGTGGCTGATCCATGTTTGCCTTCAGTACAGTCATCTGCAATGGCTCTCTTTGCCTATTGTGGGGAGGGTTTGTTTCCTGTACTGTTAATGGGCCAGTCTGAGGCCATCTTGGGCTTAAGTTGGGTCAGGCCAGGTATTTGCCAGAACTGTGGTAGCAAACTGTGGTCCTCTCCCTGGGCTGTTCCCTGAGAGATTTTTGTTGATGGGCAAGGTCTGCAGTCAGACCATCTCTCTTCCCCTATCCTACTGCTAGGTCACAGTACAACTTGTATGTGTGGGTGTCTTCCCCTCTCCTCAGGGCCGGAGTCACTTTGGAGTGGTGCTGACCCTTTTGGGGCTATTTGCACAGTGACATCCTGCGATGCTGCTTTGGATGGACTTCAGATGAGGGTTGGTTGGAGGGCGTTGGTCCATAGGAAAGCATGGGGACAGGGAGTATTGTTAGATGGGGATAGGGATTATTGTTAGCAAGCTAGATGGAGAGTGTTCAAATTGGTTCCTGGAAGTGTCCATACATCTAGCCCAGGGTCAGGAAAGGGAAGTGGCACCCACCAATTCTTTGGTGCTTGGAGAAGAGTCCTAAAGATGACTGTGCCTTCTAGCACATGTTCTGATATTAGTAAATAAATCTTCCTTTATACCCCAGGCACGTTTCAAATAGCTGCTTTTATGCCATATCTCATCAGGGTGGCTGTTATGCTGTCTCTTTAAGGGTGGAGACTTAGTTTCCAGTTGCCCCCTGGCTCTCCTAGAACTGAGCTGTTGATTTTTAAATTTCCCACTGTGTAGCCCCACTCATTGTAAGCTCCTTTGGTGTTCAAATCCAAATATTATGCAGATTCGTCTTCTCAGTGTGGATCCCCTGTGTCTGGAGTACCTAGTGTGGGATCTGCTCACCTTACTTTAACATGCTTGTAGTGCTCCTCCTTCCTGCAGACAGTCTCACAGCTCAGTTTGGTTCCCAATTGTGTGTCTGCTCTTCTTACCATTTTTGACATGGCCTCTTCTCTATGTTTATCTGTGGAGAGTCCGTTCTCCCAGTCTTCAGGTCATATTCTGAGTTACGGTATACTGATGTGGGTGTTATTTAGGTGTATTTGTGGGATAAGGTGAGCTTAAGGTCCTCCTAATCCGCCATCTTTTCCAGAATGCCACCACTATTGGTTTCCTTAATCAGCCATTTAGAGGAAGTTATTTTGTCCTAAGTATTTTTGTTTCTTTTTTTTAATATTTTTTCTTTAACGTTTTTATTTTATTTTTGAGAGACACAGAGACAGAGCATGAGCAAGGGAAGGGCAGAGAGAGAGGGAGATACAGAATCTGAAGCAGGCTCCAGGCTCTGAGCTGTCAGCACAGAGTCCGACGCAGGGCTCGAACTCACAGACCGTGAGATCATGACCTGAGTCTAAGTTGGCCACTTAACCGACTGAGTCACCCAGGCGCCCCAGTATTTTTGTTTCTAATGCCAACCATAGTGTTTAACACCTGCAGTGGTTCAAGTTTACCGATAGACTGAGTACAGTGAAAAAAAACAAAACAAAACAAAACAAAAACAAACTCTTGCTTTTTCATGGAATAATCAACTAGAAATGTTAATAGATACAGTTATAAATTAAACATTTTGAATATTGGCTTAAAATTCATGAATTTAAACTCAACTTACCTAGAGGATTTATAGGCTTAAGTTGCCACCTCATTATTAATTCAACTCTATGGATTTGGGTATAACTTTCCTCTCCTTAGAGTTAATAAGTCAATTTCTGTTCATATTTGCTATACTTTCAGTTATTTTTTTTTCAAGTTTGCATCCTAATTTTCTTACAAAAAGGATTTTAGTTGGCTGACTTATTTATGTTAAAATGTCAAGCAATGTATTCTGGATCCATTCAACTATAAAATTCTATTCAACCAAATTGCTCACATCTCATGAATACAATTTTTTGTTGTTGAATTACTCTGTTGAATTATAGAATAAATATTGTGTCACTCTACTTGAACTTAACCTTAACTAATATTTCTTTACGTTTCAGGTAACATGAAAGTTGTAGATGATTCTGTTTTGCCTCTGAGTGACTAAAGAAATATTAACTTTGCATAAACCAATATTTATTGTGTCTGTATTTTATCTATTTTGTGAAAATTAGAGAGCCGTATATTATGAAGACTATGTGAACTGTAGGTTAATAAAATTATATACATGTTTCCCCCCACTATCTAAAAGTTCACTTTATCCCACTCTGCTCTTACGAAAGACCTACATTGGTACATATTATTTGCTAACTGAAGAAATCTGAAGAGTATTTTCATGTTTATGAAATAGTAATTACTTTACCTTATACCATTTTGGCTTATGAGTTTTCATAGGAATGGTCTACTTCTGGATAATGAAAGAAATCTATACTTGAATACTTCATTTGCCAACTACAGGATAACGGAGTTTGCTATTTGCATTTTTTTTTTAAGTGGTATCATTGTGTCATCTGAATGGCTTTTCCTATTCATCCAAAATTCTATTTTCAGTTCATCCAGATTTAGTAAGGAGAGATTCCTTGTACTTTGAATACAGACTGTAAAGGTCCTTAGAGATCACTTAGTCTCTTCATGTTTGGCCATCACGTACTCATTGTTTCAGGAAAGGCATACAAGAGCAGAAAGAAAAGGGAAAAAAGTAACTTTCAGGCTGTTTCACTAGCCAGTAGAAATGGAAATAATATTAATAATAAACAAATAGGAATAAGGCATCATAAATAAGAGCAGAGCTTCCTCAAACATAACCTAGGCATAAATTTTCCTTGTACAGAAGGCGGAAGCATCAGGAAGCACAAATTTTGGTGGCCCTGAGGGGGATTTTCTGTGTTCTGCAACTTGGGCCAAGTCCTAGAGAAGGCCAAATGGCAGCTTGGATTTGCGGTTGCTGATAGCAATGAATACCTGATCTCCATTTGTGTGGGTAGGGCTTCCAGAAGCTATGAGACATCAACAAGAAAAGGCCTGTATCATGAAGCCTTCCAGAGTTCCAATAATCCAGTGTGGCCTGGCAACATAGCAGTGATTCCACTCTAGCCTCGAAGGGCATAGAAGTGGCCAGAAGACTGTACACTAGAAATAGTCTCGTGAATGTGAACAAGTAGAGTCTTACAGCAAGTTAGGAGGACTAGCAAACGAGGACATACATTTCAAAAACAGTGAGAGTAATTAAAGACAATTTTTGGTCACCTTACATCAAGATTTTGATGTATCTTAAATGTTCATGTTTCTCCTACATTCATGTTTTGAAGCCTATATCCCCATGTGATGGTGTTTGGAAGTGGGGCCTTTGGGAGATGATTAGGCCATGAAGGCAGAGCCCTCACGAGTAGGATGAGTGCCATTATAAAAAATGCCCAAGAGAGCTTCCCCATCTTCTGTTATGTCAAAAGACAGCCATGTATAAATCACAAAGCAGGTTTTCACCCGACACAAAATCTGCTGGAAACTTGACCTTGGACTTTCCTGCCTTCAGAACTGTGAGAAATAAATTTCTGTTACCTACAAGCCACCCACTCCAAGCTATTGTGTCATAGCAGTCCAAATGGACTAAAGCATGGCCCCATATCATTCTCTCCCCCAAATCATACACATGCATGTGCGCACACACACACACACACACACTCCATGACTTGATCTATGTAAGACTTTTGAAGTTTAGGTGCAACCTAGGGGAATATACAAATATAATGAGACTAAATTTCCATGAATCCAGTGAAATAGAGATTAAACTGACTTACAAGAAGTAAATATATAAAATTCTCTTTTTTAAACATATACATGTGAGGACTTCAATTCTTACCCATTGCATTAACATTTTTTCAATGTGACATAAAGATATTATGTAATTTGCCAATATTATGCAACAAAACAGTGAGAGATCCAGGTAAGGACCTAAATTGATGACTTTTACTTTAAAGCATTTTCCATGACATGTCATAGACACAATTTGTAACTAGGAAGGTAAAGCTAGTCTTTGCTTTTAATATAGCCATCAAACACATCTTCAGTGACTTTATATGTTTCTAGAATTATGTGCATGAAAAGTTTTAATCTTAGTTTACTTATCTAACACCACATAGCAAATTTATTGAACAGCTTATGTTGGGGTATGGTCAAATTTAATATTTACCCTTCTAGATATAATGAAAGAAATAAGGTGAGTACTTTAATAAAGCTTCTAATTATGTATGCTTATTTCAAAAGTATAGGTAACGTTTTAGATTTTGTTTTCATTTGTGGTTTGTGGTTTGTTTTTTCAGGATTATTTGTTGGTCTGTAGAACGTACATGGCTACCAATGAATTTAAGGGAAGGGGTTCTCATTTTATGAGCTACCCGGGTTTTTGTTGTGTAGGGAAAACATAGTTCCAAATAACTGCTGCAGTGGGGAGTTCCCTGCTTCCAAAGATCTGTGTCCTGCTATAACCTTTCTACAATGTTCCCAGAAAGTTAAAATGGAACATACTACCATGTGCTGCAGGTCTGGAAAAATTATATTGGTTTTAGATCATTTTGATAACTTGAGAAAGGCAGAATGTTAAAAAACATACACTGTTTTCATTTCCATTCAAACACCATGTCCAGTAAGGTTCTTCCTACATTTAAATTCTTAACCTGAAAGGGTTGTATTTTGATGTATTTATCGATAGAGAAGAGTAATCCCACAGAGATCATAACAGCAAAATAAAAACTCAAAGCTTCTCGAGATAGCTAAGGTGAAACTGTGACTAGAATTCCCAAAGGAGTTTAAAAGTGATAACCTGTGCCTACCCATATGGCATTCAGTCTGTATTCTTTTAAACTCCCAAGGCCCATTTCCTCAGCTCATACTCCTTCCTACATTCCTCTCTTCTAATGTACAGTTCTTTTGATATCTGACAGAATCAACAGTACAGTGTTATAAGTTCTCTCCACACTAGCTTCATACAAAGGGAAAATTGATCAAATGCTGTATACTGTACTTTCTGGAGAAGTGAATTTAGCACCCGATTATCTTCCTGTTGGTGTGATTTTTTGAGTCAAGAGGCAACTTTGATCAGTCAGGAGGCTCCCTCAATGTACTTAGCTCTGTTGTGAGTGAGCAGGTATAGAGGGAGGACTTCAGAAGTGAGAGGTCTGGTGTGCCTGGCTGGCCGAGTTGGTTAAGCATCCAACTTTGCCTCAGGTCATGATCTCACGGCTCATGGGTTCGATCCCCATGTTGGGCTCTGTGCTGACAGCTCAGAGCCTGGAGCCTGCTTCGGAGTCTGTGTTTCCCTCTCTGTCTCTCTCTGCCCCTCCTCCGCTCAAGCTCTGTCTCTCAAGAATAAATAAATATTAAAAATTTTTTAAAAATGAAGTTAGAGGTCTGATCCTATGTTCCTATGACATTTCCCGTGTCCATGTAGTAACAAGACAATCACACTTACAAGTATGGTCGTTTTGGACACTGTTGACCAGCCATGAGCCCTGTCTATTTAGAAAGACTTAAAGTCAGTCAACATGTTTGTAAATATTCAAAGAAATGTGTTGGAACCTCCTTTCACTTTCTCAAAACATTACCTTTTGGGTTAGTATTGTGTTTATATATTATCCAAAGAAATGGATCAGCAGTATCTTGCCTTTCTTTGTCTTACCATTATGTGAGAAGTGCTATGAAAATGTGAGCTATTAGTATTTTTGTGTTCTTATTATTAACAACTGTAATTGACTTCATGCTTGAACCCATTTAGTGGCTTCACATTTATTAGAACAAAATCTATCTTTCTTACAGTAGCCTACATGTTTTTCTACATGATCTGTTCTTTGCCTCCTCCTGAAACTACCCATTGGGCCACTATGCTTCAACTCTTCTCCACTTTCAGGTTCTTAAACGTGCCAAATTGTTTCCATGCTAGTGCCTTTGTAGCTTCCTGTTCTTCTGCCTGGAAAACTCGACTAGTTATTCCTACATCCTTTCCGAAGATGGAACTGTCTCTTTCTTCAAATTTTAACCTACAGACAGTAGCTGCAGTAATGGTGAGCGTAGCATAGCATGTAGACTTGTAGAATCACTACATTGTACATCTGAAATGAAAGTAATATTGTGTGTCAACTTTACTTCAATAAACACACACCCACATGCACACACACACACACATACGCACAACCTCAGTTAAAATATGTCATGAGACTGACCTTCAGCAGACTATTCAAATTAGGACACTTATTATTCTCTAATACAGCTTACTCTTTTATAGCAAAAATCTAGTATATAATTATGCTAGCCACTTGATCCCCTGTATATTTCTAGTCCAAAAGTCCCAAAGCTGGGACTTGATTTTATGTTGCAGGTGACCCCCTGTCTCAGATAGTGTCTAATACATTGTTGGCTTCTAATATTTGTTGAATGACCAAAAATGAATGAATAAGAAAAAGAGAGGAAAAAAGAAAGAAAGATGATTGACAGAAAGAAAGAAGGAAGGGAAAGAAGAAGGGAAGAGGGAAAAACCAAACCCTGCTTCTTTTACAAGGTATGGTGTAAAAAAGAAATCAGGAAGGAGAGGTTTTCAACTCTCTGAGGCAGGTTGTCTTTTTTGTATTGGTATCTCCAGCACTGCACCTGGCATTTAGTGAGAGCTCAAAAAAGGTAGGCGGAAAATAGGACTGAGTAAATGAATAAATGAACAACTATGCTGCTATTTAGTCTCTGTCTAAAAGAAATACAATCTGAAAAAAATCAGGCAATTTTCAAGAAGAAATCCTGGAGAGGGGAGCCTGGGTGGCTCAGTCGGCTTGGCATCAGACTTTGACTCAGGTCATACTCTCACTCACAACTTGTGAGTTCAAGCCCTGCATCGGGCTTTGTGCTGACAGCCCCGAGCCTGGAGCCTGTTTCCAATTCTGTGTCTCCCTCTCTCTCTGCCCTTCCCCGACTCTTGCTCTGTCTCTCTCAAAAATAAATAATCATTAAAAAATATTTTTTTTAAAAAAGAAGAAACCCTGGAGAATGTACAGCATTGTTGGAAGCAGTGAATTTGAAATCGTTTCAGTTCCTATGAAAAACAGCAAAGCTGTAGTGTACTTATTTGTGACTTTGCAGGCTGTTTCCACCCAAAGTTAGATTTTCATTTTTTATTTAATCTGTGTGCATAAGTCTATCATGATTATGCCAAGCTAGAGATATATACATTTAAATTGCACTTTTTGAAAAAAATATAAAACTTTTGGAACAACTTTTTTAGTCAATTTGAGAGCAATTTCAGCTTTGTATAACTCCAAATAACATTAAAAACATGGAAACAATAAAAAAAGGATTGGAAAAAATTTACTGAGATTGTATTTAAAATGTTAGCCTTGGTTCTTACTTTGGTCTCTAGATGTTAGCTCAACATAAAAACTAACTGGCATTTAGACAAAACATCCTGAAGTTCTTTTGGTCCCCAGGGTTACCGTTTTTTCCAGCTGCACAGTATTACTAGCAGCATATAAATTGGTGTGTTTGTGAGAGAATTCCTTGAGTTGTTTTGCTTTTTGAATCAGTAAAAGGAACGTTTTAAACATGAGTAAAGTTAACTTCTAAGACTTACCTTGCAGACAAACTGGCACTAGAAATGCCCATGGCACAGATAAACGGCCCTGGTTACTTTGTGGGGGTTCTTACGTGTTCCTTAGCTTAACGTTCTTCTCTTGCTACTCAAAGACTGAGAGAAATCTCATCCTTTGATATCCCAGTGGCTTAAAAATTCCAATTCCCGCATTTTGAGTAAGGTGGCAAGAGGGTGCCATGTTTAAGTTCACACTTGTGCTAGTAGTGTAGGTGGAGAGCGCAAAAATGTCTGCCAGCATCTCTGTCTCCAGGGAGTTTCAGCTGTCCCCGCCCCTCCAGAAGATGATTTTAGATTAGCGAATGAATCTCCTTAACATAGAGTCTAGGAACTTTTCAAACTGCTGTTTCTTCATTAGTTCTTGGACAAGTGAAATACACAAGATTCCTTTGAAAGAGGAATCTCAGTTTTCTATAGGATGTTGGATCATTCATACTTCAACCCCGTTAGTTTTTCAAGCCAGACTTTCCAGGGGTTCATCTGTCTGGTAGAGATCCCAGGGGTTGGGATATCAGTGTGAGGAGCACCATTCTGGTGAAACCCCTCACTATTGTGGATCAGGGCTTTTTTGTTTTGTTTTGTTTTGTTTTGTGTTTTGTGTTTGTGTTTGTTTTTGTTTTTGTTTTTTGTTTTTTTTTTTTGTGAGACTGGCAGTGGTTCTCCTATCCCATCTCCATGTGGTTTTTATCCTTTATTGTGGAAAAGCAGTTCATCTAGTTTTCAGATCTTTTTCAGAGGGAAATGATTCATATGTAGCTATAGATTTGGTGTAGACCCCAAATTTGGTGTGGGAAGAGGTGATTTCAGGATTTTCATAGGCTGCCCTCTTGCAGAAGTCCAGAATGTTAGTCTTTTAAATCCTAAAATGACCCACAGCAATATTTCCCAATCACCTTACAAACCCTGACAAATTTTAACACTCAGGTCCTCCACAGTCCTGTCCTCCATTGTCAAATCACATGTCTGAGGAAATACTTTCATGTAGTACTATAAATACTATCAAGAGGAGCCTTACCTAGAGGCCCAAGTTGTGTATTATTAAAACTTCGGCCCACTATGGTCAGCAAGAACGTATACTAGTGGTAAACCATGGGGCGCCTGGGTGGCTCAGTTGGTTAAGCAGCCGACTTCGGCTCAGGTCATGATCTCGCGGTCTGTGAGTTCGAGCCCCGCGTCGCGCTCTGTGCTGGCGGCTTGGAGCCTGGAGCCTGCTTCGGATTCTGTATCTCCCACTCTCTCTGCCCTTCCCCTGCTCATACTCTGTCTCTATGTCTCTCAAAAATAAATAAACGTTAAAAAAAAAACAAAACCAAGCAGTGCGTATAAACAGTTCTGTGTAAAGGATGGGGACGGAAGGTCTTGTACGGGGTAGACTTGTTACCAAATCAGGAAAGTTCTTTGTTTATTCATAAAGAGAATGGCTCTGGTGTTGCTGGCACTGAGAGAAGTCAAAAAGGACACATGGAGACAGCCAAGAAAGTGTCTTCAGAAAAAGATTGCATAAAGAGATATAAATTGTGCACAATTAGTAAATAACAGTGAATGTTAAAAGAAAGACTTACATAATAGCAAACTTCATTCAACTGCAGTTAGTTACAAATGATTTGGGTAAAAGGAGTGACCATTTCAAAAGAGGATAGCTTGTGGGAAGAACAAGGTCAAATGTAGGAAGATCAATTGAACAGGAGAATCTAGCCCTGTTTGAATAAAGCAGTCTAACCATTGGTGGTCCTCTACCAAATCTCACCCAACCATGTGCTTTGTTTAGTTAGCACAGGTTTCAAAAACTTGAATGTAAATGCTTTAATGTGGCACTAATAATCCCAGTTCATTATGTCACTTTCTGTGAGGGGGTGGAGAACTATCTACCATGCTCCTGGAAGTCAGAAGAAAGCCGGAGTAGCCGCACTTATATCAGACAAACTAGACTTTAAAATGAACGATGTAATAAGAGATGAAGAAGGACATTATTTAATAGTCTCAGGGACCATCAGGCAGGAAGAGCTAACAATTATAAATATCTACGCACCGAATTCGGGGGCACCCAAATTTGTAAAACAACTAATTACAAACATTAGCAACCTCATCGATAAAAATGTCCTAATAGTAGGGGATCTCAACACTCCACTCTCAGCATTGGATAGATCCACAAAACAAAAATCACCACAGAAACAATGGCCCTGAATGACACATTAGAACAGATGGGCCTAACAGACATCTTCAGGGTCCTTCACCCAGAAGCAAAGGAATTTACATTCTTCTCAACTGCACACGGTACATTTTCCAAGATAAACCACATTCTGGGGCAAAGGGAAACTGAATAAATATAAAAGAATTGAGATCATACGTGCACACACTGTCAGACCACAATGCTTTGAAACTTGAAATCAACCACAAGAGAAGGCCTGGAAAATATCCAAAAACATGGAGGCTAAGGAATAACCTACTAAAAGATGAATAGGTCAACCAAGCAATCAGAGAAGAAATTAAAAAATACATGGAAACAAATGAAAATGAAAATACAACAATCCAAACGCTCTGGGACGCAGCAAAAGCAGTCCTGAGAGGGAAATAGATTGCAATCCAGGTCCACCTCAAGAAACAAGAAAAATCAATACCACAAATTCTAATGGCACGCCCAAAAGAACTAGAAGCAGAACAACTAAAACAACCCAAACCCAGCAGAAGGAGAGAAATAACAAAGATCAGGGCAGAAATTAATCATATGGAAACAGAAAAAGTAGTGGAACAGATCAATGAAACCAAGAGCTGGTTCTTTGAAAAAATAAACAAAATAGACAAACCTCTAGCCAGGCTTCTCAAAAAGAAAAGAGAGAGAACTCAAATAGATAAAATCATGAATGAAAAGGGAGTAATTACAACAATCCCTCAGAAATGCAAGCAATCGTCAGAGAATACTATGAAAAATTATATGCCACAAAACTTGGCAACCTGGAAGAAATGGACAAATTCCTAAATAGCTACATGCTACCATTATGTCACTTTCTATTATCAAATATTCATCCCTTTTATATGGTTATGGTACCTGCATGGCTCCTGCATGCATTTGAACTCATGACATAATAAGACATTTTTATATGTTTCATGAGAGGAAGAGTGAGATGCTTGTATCAAAGCACCATTTTAAAAACGCTTCATTGGTATGCTTTGTAGTTTGTTCTATTTAATTATGCTTAACTCATCTATTAATACTAAACAGTATATATATACATAGTTCCTATGCCATAGGCATTTTAAATACATGCTTCTGCTATTTTATAAAGTCTCCAGTTAAAAACCCTTTCAGATATTGATTGTTAAATAGATAGGTAATAGAGTATACCTTAATGATCATTGCAGTTGAGATGCTTTCAAATAATCCTCAATCACAAAAATGACATCTCAGCTATGATTTGTGAAGGATTCATTATACTGCAAATAATAACACCCATGGTTCTTCTTTTCTCCATTTTCCCCCCTTTCCTTTTGGAGTCCAGATTTTGCCCTGATTGTGACAAGTGTGTTTTCTAGTTTTCATCACAACGGAAGTCATTTCTCCCTAACACTGGTTAACTTCCTATCCTTCTCAACAGGGTGAGCATCCTTCCCCCGAGAAATGGTTTATTCAGGGACTAACAAGTTATTCCAATTTTTTGTTCATTAATTATGTCGTGAGTCACTGAACGTTTCTTTGTGAAATGCTTCCTAAAAGGATATACACATACACAAACATATCCACAAAGATATATACATATAGGTATACATAAATCCATATGCATAAATACACATTCATGTGTTTATGTGTATGTGTGTTTATATTTTCCACTCCATAAACACCTTTCACAGGAAAAGGTAACTGATAAAACCTACCTTCTGGGTGATTTATCTACTCAACTCTCACCACAATTCTATCAGTTTGGTATTTTAATTTTTTAAAATAATTTTTATAATTGAGGTACTCAAGGTTGTAACAGGTTCAGTATGTTCCCAGGTCACCTAAGTAGAGAATAGCAGAGCCAGGAGTAAATGTCTAAGTCTATTGCATTTCTATCTCATCATGCTACTTCAGGTCGATCTCTGCAATGCAGGTTAAGATAGATCAGCTTTTACTTCTCTTCACCTTACGCTAGAAAAACAGAAAAGGCTCCACTTGATGATATTGTCTGTATTTTTTGCTGTATTCTTTTTTTCCTCGACAAAGAAATAAAAACTCTTCTCATGTTTTATTTTGTCGTTAAGGCAAACAAGAGTAGCAACATGTTTTGAATGATTTTGCTTAGTTTTAATAGGTAATGAAATTATAACCCATTTCTGCAAAAGAAGAGACATGACCTTACATTGAGATGTGCAACAAAAGTAATTTAGAGTAGCAGACCCTTGTCATATCTCTGAGACTTGTCTTGTCAATCATTAGCTGTCAAGAGTGTTCATCCTGTCACTTTGATTAAAAGTAACAAAACTTGTTTGATGGAAATACTTTCTTTCTTTTGATGAAAAATCATATGACGTTATCTTCTCTGTCTCTGTAAACAAGGGAAAAATACTTGTCATCATTTATCTTGGCAAAGTGTTGAAATGTATTAATTGAAAATAACCAAGGGCAGAGGTGGTTTTTTTAATGTTTATGAATTTTGCATAGGAGAGAGAATCCCCATGGAGTTAGTCTGCCTGATATTCTTTTGGAGACTTGATTTCTGGAATCCAAAACAGAATAAAATTGGCATTAATTTACATTTGTTTGCTTATTTTTCAAATCAAATATGTTAAAAATTCACAATATTTATGTCCTAGTTCTGTTGATTGATATACATGGAATATATCGATTATGCAAATATTTGTTGTAAAAGAATTTAATTACATAATGACTTTGTTCCTCATCTTTTATGCCAAGAGAGAAAAGAGCAGAGTACACTGCCAGGCATAGGAACATAATCTTTCCTCTATTTTGCACTGGAAAAGAATAGATTTCCATGATGTCACTGTATCTTCAATCTGTATCTTTGTGTCATAAATAGACAAGATTATAGATCTATGCTTCCAGCAATTCAGTTTTAAAATTTTTCCCATTACATGGGGGTGCCTGGGTGGCTCAGTCAGTTGAGCGTCCGACTTCGGCTCAGGTCATGATCTCGCGGTCCGTGAGTTCGAGCCCCGCGTCGGGCTCTGTGCTGACAACTCAGAGCCTGGAGTCTGCTTCGGATTCTGTGTCTCCTTCTCCCCAAGAGGAAGAAAGCATAACCTTATGAAACGAAAACAAAATTCATCCCATGTGACCCAGAAAATCTCACTCTAAGAAATACATTCAAAGTGGCCCTACTTCGATAAAGCTCCATTATGCCTGGCCAAAGTTAACTCGAATCCCCCTTGGAGAAATCTCTACTCAACTCAGGCCTCTGTTGGTTCCCATACTTTAAGGTCATACAAATATCAGTTTAATACTTCACAAAAAGATGAGAAAATAATCCACCATAAGCAAGAGTTAGCAGAAATAATAAATAGCAGAACTGGACAAAGCATGATTTAAATAATTGGGACCTATCAAATTTAAAATATAAAATAACTATGATTAAAACATTCAAACAAATAAAAGGAAATTGAAAATATGGTCAAGGAGGGCAAGGCTAACAAAACTTTTCTGGAATTTATTTTAGAGAACTAAATATATTGTTTCGAAATAAAAACGCAGTCGGTTAAGCGTCCAACTTCCGCTCAGGTCACGATCTCCCGGTTTGTGAGTTCGAGCCCCATGTCGAGCTCTGTGCTGACAGCTCAGAGCCTGGAGCCTACTTCACATTCTGTGTCTCCCCCTCTCTCTGTCCTTCTCCTGCTCATGCTCTGTCTCCCTCTGTTTCTCGAAAATAAATAAAAATGTTAAAAAATTTAAAAAAATGCAAATTTAAAACTCAGTGGAATTAATAAACAGAGAAGAAAATTAGACACAATAGAAAGCTAGTATATGAAGAAATTCTTTAGAAACAGAGAAGAAACACAAAGTGAATCAATGTAGAAAAAAGGTTAAGAGACAGAGTGGGCAGAATACAAAACCCAGTGCTCTGTCTTCTTAGTTACAGGAGAAGAAGTGGAACATGCCAGTGATTAAACCTGTAAATGCTGAGTATTACCCAGAATTGATAGGAAACCCAGAATACCCAGATTCCAGAAACATGATAAAAGCTACAGTAATATAGATATAAAATAATGGATTCGTGGACACATGTTTCATGTATATTAAAATCAGATGTTTCATGCAAGTATTTATTTTAAGAAGAAAAAAAAATCATCTACGAAGGAACAGTAAGTGGAATGACATCTGATTTTTAACAGTAAAATATGTCACCATAAGCGGAATAATATGATCAAAGTACTGAGAATAAAAATAACTTACTCTTAATCCTATACCTAATTGAACTTTCAATAAAGAAAAATTCTCAACGTTTGTGGGCCATGCTTCTGGGCTCCCAGGGAAACTATACTTTTACTTTTGCCAAGGTCAGAATGACTTAACTGAACTTCAAAGCATGGGCTCTATTTCTGCCGGGAGCATACACTTTACATCTGTCTCATTAGCAAATAACCTAAGAGAAACATTTCAAACTAAAGATAAGAGTAAAAACCTCCTAAAGTTCTCATACCTCTGAAGCCTACAACCTTGTACATACCAAAAGCACAAGATAAAGTTTGTAATTTTCTCTAGCATGTCTTATGTCATGATGATTTGTAATTCTCAATGTAACAAAAAACATAAATAACTCTCTATTAAGCCCTCCTTCTCTGGAGCACTCTCTTCTTTGTGAAGATTATGTATCTGGAGCAGCTGTTCTAACTCAGGCTGGAATGAAACTCTTGTCCTTTCTCTCTAAAATTTCAAAAAAGATTTGTTCCTTTTGCACCAACAGTTTCACTTAATAAGAATAAGTGAAATAAATAGATTTTCACAAAAATATGAAGAGAGTTTGTTTCTACCAGACTCTTGCTGAAGGAACTTTCAAGACTTTACTTCAGGAAAAAAAGAAATAAATCCAAAATTTAGCACTGAGAGCAAGAAGGAATGGTAAACCAAAACACTGATATACATGCGGTTATTTCTAAATAAATATTTTTGCATAAAAATCATATTGTTGTACAACATATGGGATTAAAAACTGGAGAACTAAATTGTTTGAATATAAGGCAAATTTTGAATTAAAGCCCTTGTGTTGCCAAGAAGAAAATTGAGATGCTCATTAACTTTGGGCTTTGAGTAAAATATGTACATATTAAAAATCAAGAAATTGCTCAAAGAAAAAAAAGTAGCATGTAGTATTTCTATTATAGCAGTAAAAAATGGGAGTGATAAAAGAATTTTAAAATCCATAATCAACTAAGCATAAAAAAGAGCATACGTAGAAAGAAAAGATTAAAGTCAGCAGGAATATAAACCATTTATAAGCTTAAATGTACCTAATATAGTCTTGAAATATAAAAAGTAAAAATCGTCAGAACTATTGAGTTGATAAACCCACCAAGGGTAAGAGGTTTTTATTTTTTATTTTTTTTTTTTAAAGTTTATTTTTGAGAGACATAGAGACAGAGTGTGAACAGGGGAAGGGCAGAGGGAGAGAGGGAGACACAGAATCCGAAGCAGGCTCCAGGCTCTGATGAGCCATCAGCACAGAGCCCGATGTGGGGCTCGAACTCACAGACTGAGAGATCATGACCTGAGCCGAAGTCGGCCGCTTAACCGACTGAGCCACCCAGGTGCCCCAGGTAAGAGGTTTTTAAAACAAAGTTCTCAGTACCTGATAGATTAATAAGATAATAATAAATAAAGATATAATAGATTTGAACATATTTTTTTTTGTTTTTTTCCTCCAATAATAACTTATTGAGAGGTAAATTATTCTTTCTTATTCGGGAGAACTTCCTTCAGTCTTTACCCAAATTGCACTTCCTCAAAATTGATCCACCATTTTTAGTCTTCTTTCTCTATTCCCATCATTCTTTATTCTCTATCCTAGGTTAATTTGTTTTCATAGCTTTTTTATTAAATGACCGTATGCCAGTATTTATTTGTATATGTCCTTTCCCCTTTACTCCTTATGTCCACTTGACTATAACACAGCCTGGTACATTAATAAATATTTGTTGAGTAAACAGACACAAGGGCTTGGCAATGTTGTTCTATTTGTGGCTGAGATCTTCCCTACCTCTTTCCTTTTCCTGGCAAATGCCTTCTTTCTTGTCTTTTTAACATTCGGTTTTCAGATTCCTCAAAAAATCTTTTCTTGCTTCTCCAGCCTAGGTTTGATCCCTGTGTTTTATGCTTCTATAGCACTTTACAATTCTTTTTGTATATTCACTCAACAATTATTTGAGTGCCTAGTATGTTCTAAAACCTGTTTTACACCCTATGGATGCAGTAGTGAACACAACAGACAATCTCAACTCTTGTGAAGTTTATTTATATCTAGTGTGGTGGGATTGGAGGAAGTAAACAAGTAAATACACAGTACTTCATACAATTACACTCAGTGTGAGGAAACATGAAGCAGGAATAGGGAGATGAGAGAGCCAAGAAAATAGTAGATGGGGCTCTTTTAGATAGAGATCCAGGGGGCGCCTGGGTGGCTCAGTTGGTTAGGTGGCCAACTTCGGCTCAGGTCATGATCTCACAGTCTGTGAGTTCGAGCCCTGCATTGGGCTCTGTGCTGATGGCTCAGAGCCTGGAGCCTGCTTTGGATTCTGTGTATCCCTCTCTCTCTAACCTTCCCCTGCTCACACTCTGTCTCTGTGTCTCTCAAAAATAAATAAAAATGTTTAAAAAAAAAAAAGATAGAGATCCAGGTAAGTTTTAAAGGAGACCTATAAGTAACCGAGGGGTTGGCTCCAAGCATAACTGGGAAAAGTGACCAGGTCAAGAAAACAGCAAGTGTGAACACCTTGAAGCAATAATGCTTTGAAAGTTTCCTTGGAACAGCAATGAGACCAATGTGGGTGGAGTAGAGTGAACAAGAGAAGGGATAATAAGAGATAAAGTCAAAGAGAGAATTTTTTTGGAATTCTTTTGACGAGTGATATCATTTTAGTTTATGCAGTTGTCACACAGATGGGTAGGGAGAAGGGGAAGGGGCAGATGGTCATAGGAACACGGGATTCTGAATGTGCAGCTTCAAGAACAGCTGTAAGATGACGCCAAGCTGCTCAGGATGCTCTCGGATGTTCTGGACCGGAAGCTGGAGTCATAGTGATTCCAGGGGACTCACTCCCCACGAGGTGGATGGGGTCGGAAATCCCCTTCCCAGATGGGTTTCTCTGCAGGTCCAGGGCCTGGCCTTGGTGGTGCCCATCTGTTCTGGGTGCAGGTCAGTGGACACAGCCCAGGGACTGGGTACAGCCCAGGCAACTCAGCAGAAGGTTACTTAGCTCCTTTCTGTGCTGCTGCAGGGTTAGAGTAGGGAGGTCCCAAGCAGTCAGGTCACCACACGAAAGCTCTGTAGCTGGACGTTGTAACTGAGGCTGCTGAGGGCTATCTCTACCACTTCCTGGAAGATGATGTGGATGTTTTTTGTGGAGCTGAAGGGAGCACTCGAGGTAGACCACTGCTCTTAGCTAAGGATTGAATGAGGCTAAAACTTGCTATTTTAAAGATGTTGGCTTTCACTAAAGCCACAGAAGAGATTTTAGTTTCAATAGGCTCACTTGTAGGGGGTAAAGGTAGAGGAGACATTACTTAGAAAGTAATTAAAAGAAACCAGATCAGAAATGATAGTGGTTGGGATCTGGATAGTAGCAGGAAAGGTAGTGTTAAGTGGTCAAATTCTGGATACATTTGGAAGACTTAGCCAGCAGGATTTGATAAGAGATTGAATATAGGATGTGAAAGAAACAAAGCAGTCAATGATGAATCAAGGGTCTAGCCTGATTATGGGAAGTCTATAGAGGAGGTGGGGAGGAGGGCTATATCTAGGGGAAATACAGATTTTTGACATGTTGAGATATGGGACACCCAATAAAGATTTTGAATTGAAACCTGTATATAGAATTCAGGAACCAGAGGGAAAAGTCCAGGAATAGAGACACAAATAGGGGGATTATCAATATATAGATGATATTTAAAACCATCTGCAAGATGAAAACAACGTACAATCAGGAAGTTGGATGACTCAGCTCTGGGTAATTCCAGCATTTAAGTATTGACAGGATGAGGAAGCACTAGGCAGGGAGGACATCCAAAAGAGCAGTGATCAGAAGCCAAGTAAATGAGTGTTTTAAGATGGGAAGGATTAGCTGTGTGGCATGCTAATAGGTGAGGCAAGATGTCATCTGGGAATTGACCATTGTGTCTAGCCTCATGGAGGTCACTGGTGGTCCTAACACGTTTGAAATAGCAGATAAAAGCTTCATTGGAATAGGCTCGACAGGGGATGGAAAACATATGGGGACAGTATGAACAACTTTTTTGAGAACTTTCGCTTTCAACGGCAGCAGCAGAGAAATAATATAACAGCTAGAGGGAGATGGAATAATTAACCTGCTTGATACTCCTGTGTTCCCATAAATGTGGTAAGACTTGCATGCTGTAGGAACAGCTGCGTCTGTCCTGGTGACTGCTTTTTGCCTCGTACGGTGCTTGACCCAAAGCAGGTATGCGATTAAATACTTCTTGAACAAACAAGTACATGCCGTTTCTGTTAAAATTACAATCTAAAATTTGTTATAGTTTGAAAGTATTTTCAATAGATGTTGCTTTTTCTTTTAAGCCAGAGCAAGAGTATGCAATTTGACTTTGGTGGGAAAAAAAAAAAAAGATTACAGATACGATCATGTTACATCTACTCATCAGTTTCTCAGCTGACTTAATTATGCTAAGCACTACATACCATTTTTATTTCAGAAAAAGTGTGTAATATGACAAGTTGATTTGCTAAAAATATTAGGTGCGGTTAGCTTTAATTATATTTAGCAGAGTTTTTCAAATCATGGAGAAAAGAAAGTAAATATATTTTTCTACAGCAAAGTAGACTTTGATTTAAGTTTGGAGAGCATCGACAAACCATTAAGTCTTTTTTTTCCATATAAATATTTTTATTTTGTCTATTTTTATTGAGGTATAATAGATATATAACATTATATTGATTTCAGGTGTATAATATAATGATTTGATATTAGTGCATATTGGGATATGAGCACCATGATAAGTCTAGCTATCATTCATCACCATGCAGACTTACAGAATTTTTTTCTTGTGATGAGAACTTTTAAGATCTGCTCTTTTAGAACTTAGAACTTTCAAATATGAAATGCAGTCTTGTTAACTATAATCACCATGCTGTACATTATCTCCCCATGACTTATTTATTTTATAACTGGAAGTTTGTACCCTTTGATCCATTCACCTATTTTCCCCACCTCCCAATTCCCTATCTGGCAACCAGAAATCTGTTTTCTGAGTTTGATTTTTTTTTTTTAAGATTCCACATATAGAAAGGATCACATGGTATTTGTCTTTGTCTGACTTATTTTACTTCACATAATGCCCTCAGGGTCCATCCATGTTGTCTCAAATGGCAAGATTTCATTCTTTTTGATGGCTGAATAGAATTCTATCCTATATATGTGTAGGTATATATTTATATATTTATAAAGAAAATGTGATATCCATATCCATGGATGTATTGATGGACTTTTGGATTGTTTCCTTATCTTGACTATTGTAAATAATGCTGCAATAAACATAGGGGTGCATATGTCTTTTTGAGATAGTGTTTTCATTTTCTTTGGTTGAATACCCAGAAGTAGAATTGCTGGATCATATGGTAGTTCTATTTTGAATTTTTTGAGAAACCTCCATATTGTTTTCCATGGTGACTGTGCTGATTTACATTTCCACCAAGAGTGACAAGGGCTCTTTTTATCCCACATTCTCACTAAGACGTGTTATTTCTTGTCTTTTTGGTGATAGTCATTCTATTGGGTATGAAGTGATATTGCATTGTGGTTTTGATTTGCATTTCCCTGGTAATTAATGATATTGAACATCTTTTCATGTGCCTGTTGGCCATTTGTATGTCTTCTATGGAAGAATGTCTGTTTGATTTCTCTGTCCTCTTTAAAAATTGGATTGTTTATTATTTCTATTTTTTGCTATTGAGTTATATGAATTATTTATATATTTTGGATATTAACCTCTTATTGAATATGTGATTTGGAAATAATTTCTCTACTTCAGGAGGTTGCCTTTTCATTTTATTAATGGTTTCCTTTTCTGTATAGAAGCTTTTTAGTTTGGGATAGCCCCATTTGTTTATTTTTGCTCTAATACCTTTGCTTCTGGAGTCAGATCCAAAAAATCATCACCAAGATCAATGTTAAGGAGCTTACCACCTATGTTTTCTTCTAAGAGTTTTGTGGATTTAACTCTTACATTCAAGTCTTTCATTCATTTCGAGTTAATTTTTGTGTATGATGCAAGGGAGAAGTTCAGTTTCATTCTCTTGCATGTTGCTGTCCAGGTTTTCCATCATTTATTGAGATATTGGAGATATTTATTGGAGATATTCTTGGCTCTTTTGTCACAAATTAGTTAATCATATACATGTGGGTATATTTCTGGACTCTCTGTCCTGTTCCATTGATCTATGTGTCTGATCTATGTGTCTACCATGCTATTTTAATTACTATAGCTTTGATATATAATTTGATATATAATTTGATATATAATTTGAAATCAGGAGGTGTGGTGCCTTCAACATTATTCTATCCCTAGGTTGCTTTGGCTATTCGGGATCTTTTCTGGTTTCATATAACTTTTAGGGCTGCTTTTTCTATTTTTGTGAAAAATGCTATTGGACTTTTGATAGAGATTGCATTGAATCTGTAGATTGCTTTGGGTAATATGGGCATTTTAATTATTCTAATCCATGAACATTTACTTTCCATTTACTTGTGTCTTCAATTTCTTTCATCAATGTCATATAGTTTTCAGTGTACAGGTCTTTCACTTCCTTGGTTAAATTTATTCCCAGATATTTTCTTCTTTTGATGCAATTGTAAACGGGGTTACTATCTTAATTTCTCTTTCTGATAGTTCATTGTTAGTGTGTAGAAGTGCATTAGATATTGTGTATTGAATTTGTATCCTGCAAGTTGACTGATTTTTTTAATTAGTTCTGACAGTTTTTTGGTGGAGTCATTAGGTATTTCTATGTGTAAGTATCATATAATCTGTAAATAGGGAAAGTTTTACATCTTCTTTTCCAGTATAGAAGCCTTTTAATTATTTTCCTTGTCGAATGCTCTGACTAGGACTTCCAATGCTATGTTGAATAAAAGTGGTGAGAGCAAGAATCTTAGTCTTGTTCCTGATCTTAAGTGGAAAATTTTTCAATTTTTTACCATTGAGTATGATGTTAGCTGAGGACCTGTTATATACAGGCTTTATTGTGTTGAGGTACATTCCCTCTATTGCTTTGTTGAGAGGTAGATGGATATTGAATTTTGTTAAATGCTTTTTCTGCATTTATTGAGATGATATGATTTTTATCCTTCATTTTGTTAATGTGGTAAACCGCTTTGATTTGTAGTTGTTCAATGACCCCTGCATCCCTTAAATATATTCTGTTTGAGCATATGATCCTTTTAATGTATTGTTGAATTCAGCTTGCTAATATTTTGTTGAGGATTTTTGCAGAAACAATAGTATTAATGCAACCTAAATTAGGGAAAGACATTCTTCTCATGCATACATGAATCATTTATGAAAACTGATTATGAATATTCCATAAAACAAGTTTCAGTGAATTTCAAGAAATGAATTTCAAACCATCAGTTATCACTGATCACAAAGCATCTCACTTATAAATAAAACACAAAAAGATATGAAGATAAAAGTATAAACACATTTCTAAATAAATAGTAAAGAAAGAAATTATAATGTGAACTATGCAATACTTAGAACTGAATAATACAAAAGTACAAAATATCAGTGTTGTAGTATGCATCTACTAAAGCTCTTAATGCATGTATAATAAATTTTAAATGGATTAAAAACAAGGAGCTAAGCATCCAAAAAACAAATACTGATTCCAAAGAAACAAAAGAGAAAACCACAATAATGATAAGATCAGAAGCTTATAAAATATAAATTAGAATAGAAAGAATCAACAAAGACAAATAACTGAGGATTAAAAAAGACTAACAACATAGACACTCTTTAGGCAAAATTGATTCTAAAAAGAAGTAACAAATACATAAATATTGTTATTGCACAAGTGATCATAACAAGAAATACAGCAGGTATTAAAGATAAGAAAATACTATGAACAACTTTTTGTCAGCAAATTTGAAAACAGTATTGATATGTTACCTCCCAAAATAAAATTTGTCATTGGTACTTCAAGAAAAATGCAAAATTGTGCAATTCTGTAAGAAGTAAGGAGATTACATCAATAATTAAAGTCTACTCACTAAGTCCACTCACTCTAGATGATTCTAATTTTATTTATTTTGTTTAAGTTTATTTTCTTTGAGAGAGACAAGAGACAGAGTGAGTGATGAAGGGGTAGAGAGTGAGGGAGAGAGGGAGAATCTCAAGCTTGCTCTGCACTACTAGTGCAGAGCCTGATGTGGGGCTCAAACCCATGAAACTGTGAGATCATGACCTGAGTCAAAACCAAGAGTCAGACCCTTAACCAACTGAGCCATCCAGGTGCTGCATAGATGATTCTAATTTTATTCAGACTATTCTAAAGATAAGTAAAGTGAAATCCTTATCAACTCATTTCTGATACTAGTTATAACTTTGTGAAATCATACATGAATTATATAAAAATTAAAGATTATAGCTTTTATTTATAATAATAAATAGAAATGTATTCTATAAAAATGTTGATAATCTGAGTCATGTAACATGTATCTGAAAAAATGCCGATAACACAGAGATTATTGTGGAATGATTTACCTCAGTAGTACAAGAATATTCTAATAAGAAATTCCAGGTAATGTATATTTATATAAACAAAAATGGTGATACAATACTTAAAATGTAGAAAATTGAAAGATATTAGTATCTTTTTTCCTTACTATCATACTTGTACTAGCCAGCATGTTCGGCAAAAAAGAAAAAAATAAGCAAATATACCTTATTCAAAGATGATACGAGTATTACATAGTAAGCCCAGTACAGTATTTGGACTTGATCAAAACTCAAAAAACTTGCACATATAAGATATACATATACAAACGCACACATGCACACACACACACCGACTATATTCATGTATTCTAGCAGTAAAGGTTTAGGAAATATAATTTTAAAATATTTAATATATCAATGATAGAAAAAATTAATTGGAATACACTTAACAAAAGTTGTGAGTGATCTTTATGGGGAAAATGCAAAATTCTATTACAAAAAGATGTAAATGAATATAAGTTCTACCATAATCATCGATAGAAATACTATAGCAAAGCCACAAAATATCAATTTCCACAAATTGGTCTGTATTTTAACAATTAAAATAAAAATGATGTCAAATTTAGAATCCTGAAAATATCTTAAATTTCTATAAGGCAATTTGAGAACACCAAAAATCAAATAGAAAAATGGGCAGTTTATAGAATAGGAAACAAGAAATATGCAAAAATGTAAGAAAAGAGTTCAATATTACCCATAGTTAGGGAACTATAAGTTGTAGTCACACTAAAATAGCATTTCATGCCATTATGTTAGTAATTGGTAAGAATTTAAGTAGAATGAGAGTATGTGGTGCACAAAGACAGAGAAGCAGTTAGAATTCTTATATACTTGGTTAGTATAAATAAATTAATTAATCATATTATTCATTATTAATTATGTATTAATTAAGTTGCCTTGGAGAACAACCTGGCTATTTCTAGGAAGTTCACATCATGTCTACCCCACAATTAAGCAATACTACTAATAGGAATATGTACAAGGTGCTTATGTTAGCATTTTTTCCCCAAAAGCAACAAATCAGAAACAATCTAAGTGTGAATATCCATAAACTGGAGAAACAACTTCAGGATACTTGTACAGCATCAAAGTATGAATGAATGAAGCTAAATGTATCAATATTGATAAATCTTTCCAATATAATATGAATGATAATAAATCTACAAGTTTTGATTCAATTTATAGGAAGTTTTGAAATAGGCAGAACAACAACACCTATTGTTAAAGAATATATCCATATTTAATAGATGTATAAAGAAATGTACGGAAATTACAGACAGCAAGTTGAATAAACACAGACAGAAAAGGAAAAGAAAGTCTTCAGGGAAGTATACTCAGGGGGCTTCAACTGTATTGGTAATGTGTTATTACAGTGGTGTGGTGAGTGTATGGGTGTTTATTTTCTTTGTCTCTATTCTATTTTATATGCCTTCAGTGTTTGTTAATACATGTTTATATTATAGGAAAATGTGTAGAGGAAAGCTGAAGAATGTAAAAGAAAGGGTAGAGAGGTTGGTGAGAGGGCACAGAGGGGAGAGAGAAGACATTACAGAGCCAGGAAGGGCACCGGCTCCACACTTCTGCACAAATTCTGGTGTAGATGAGATTCATCCCAGCTGAAATGTATAATAACAGTGTGATCTTGGACAACTTCCTGAACCTCCCTGAGCCTCATATCCTTATCCGTAAAGTAGAACTATAATGTGCCCTTCATCGGTTACTGTAGTGCTGAAATAAGGAAATACAAGTAAAGCATTTAGCAGAATTCCTATTATATACTAAGTGTGCAATAAATCTTAGTAACTATTATTTTTTATCCTTCAAACCATCGCTCAATATCTCCTTCCCTCAACACTACCTTCCATTTGGCAGTAAAGCACAGTCTGTAAAGTATTTTGACAGTGATCTGATCCATATGGCATCTGGGAACATAGGCAGAGAGGTATCCTAGAGATGAAGTGACTTGTCCAAAGTCTCTTTTATGAACTGGATCTTGAAATTACTCTCCACATCCACAAACCAGTGTTCTTTCCAGTCTGTCATGACTGTCACCTTTACAGGTGATGATTTCCATGTGAGTAGAATCTATATCTTATTCTGCTTTGCTTTGTATTCACTATTGTATTTAACTTTAAACTCTTAAGTGTGTACCTCACTAAAATAGAAATGATTGGTGAAAATAGCAATAAGCATTTTTATCACAGTGGATTTTGAATTTTCTTCAATTACTAGTACTTACCAAAGATTTTTAACTGAGAGTGAAAACCGTAGGGCAAAGCTGTGCAACACTTAATTGAGGCGAATGGTAGTGTTGTCAGTAGTGGGTAAGGTAAAGAAGTGGCATGCTCAGTAATCTTTGAGGTTATGGAGCTATATTTTTATGCCTATTTCTCACATCTTTGGAGTTTATCTGATCTTTTAAATCAGCAAAAAATATGTACGAGAATTATTAAAAATGAACCAGAGGTATAACAGCAAGAAGTAAAGCATTGATTTGGGCACTGAGAAGCAAACTGGCCACAGTGTGAATGCAAGGACAAGGCCAATTAGATTTTGAACAGATACAAAAGTCTGCTTTGCCAAGGAAGGAAGAAGGAGGAGACCAGAGCTTCTAGGTGTTGCATGAAATCTCTCACAGAGGAAACAGTGAAAATGAGACCCAGGTGCAGGCTAATGTGTACTTTCTTCAGTGACTCATTTATTATTGCAGGAAAAAAAAGGCTTCCAAAACAACACCCTTCCAAATAGCCAATGTGTGATGACAAACAAGGAGAAATACGGACAGGCAGAAGACTTGAAAGATGAATTACGGTCCCTAAGGTAGTCAACCAAAATGTTCTTTAAATGACATTGTTCAATATTAAGAGGTTGTGAAGCCAGGGCACGAGCAAGGATAAGACCAAATCACCCTATTGATGGTTTTCCACATGATGGAGTGGGATCTATCTGTAGATGTCTTCTTAGCCCCCCAAATGGGACTAATATTTAGCAATTTTATTACTTCAGAAAGAGTGTTATTAAAATAGAGTATTAACATGGGCACCTGGGTGGCTCAGTCGGTTGAGCATTCAACTTGACTCAGGACATGATCTCATGATTCGTGAGTTTGAGCCCTGCCTTGGACTCTGTGCTCACAGCTCAGAGCTTGGAACCTGCTTCAGATTTTGTGTCTCCCTCTCTTTCTGCCCCTCCCCTCCTCATGCTCTGTTTCTCTCTCAAAAATAAATAAACATTGAAAAAAATCTTTTTAAATAGAGTATAAACAAATCATTAAATATATGCTGAAAAGTTACTGATATTTTTCCACTTCATATTTCATTGATGGTGCTACTGCTAATGACTACATATAAATGTGGATAACTGAAAATTTGTAAACTGTACTTTTTTTTTTAACGTTTATTTATTTTTGAGAGACACAGAGACAGAGTGTGAGCAGGGGAAGGGCAGAGAGAGTGGGAGACACAGAATCCGAAGCAGGCTCCAGGCTCTGAGCCATCAGCACAGAGCCCGACGCGGGGCTCGAACTCACAGACTGCGAGATCATGACCTGAGCTGAGGTCGGCCGCTTAGCCAACTGAGCCACCCAGGCGCCCCTGTAAACTGTACTTTTAAGGATAATGCACATACTGCATACTGTGAATGAACACACAAAAGTATTATAAAATATTCAGACTCTATTCTAGCATTCTCTAAAGGATTTCACATGTTATTGACATAGTAATTGGGGTTTCTTATAGAAATGATGAAAAAAATTAGGGATTTCAGGGTTGCCTGAGTGTCTCAGTCAACTAAACATCCAACTCTTGATTTCTGCTAAGGTCATGATCTAACGGTATTGAGAGCAAGCCTTGTGTCAGGCTCTGCACTGGTTATGGAACCTGCTTAAGAGTCTATCTCTCTCTCTCTCTCTTTCTCTGTACCTTCCCCACTTGCATTCATGTTGTCTTTCTCTCTCAAAAAATTTTGGGGATGAAAGCTAGAAGAATATTTTCGTTGTACAGAGATTTCCGTTGTAATGGCATATTTTGAAATGGGCTTTGACTGGCATAATGAGAAATAGTTGCTAAAAAGTCATACCCTGAATCCAAACACTGAAGGAGAGAGTATAATTTTCCCATGTTGAGTCAGAGCAATCATTCATCTTACTTCACATTTCACTGTGAAGAGCTCAAATCTCAATTGAATGAAAACTCCCATAGAAAACTGTTTGATAGAGAACCAGGGCTCTTCTGCCATGTTAAATGCCTGGTTCCTGAGGGAGACATCTATCTTCTCTGCTTCAGAAATCACCTGACATCTGTAAGTGGGTCTAGACCTGCTGGCTGGTTCCCGAAGCTTTCATTCATTTTTCACTAAGGAAATGTAATATTAATGTAATTTCAGGCTACATGGAACGAGTGAAATAGAGTACAATCGAATAGTGCGCATCCTATTGGCATTTCTATTTGGTAATATTTCTTAGCTTTAACTTGAAATAAGAGGACTTAGCTCATCCTCTTATTACTACTCAACAAGATACAGCAGTGTGAGCAGGAAGTACTAATCACCTACTGCCACATTAAACTATGAAGCTATTCATTATATAATGAAAAAAATATTGTGGGGAGAATTTTTCTTAGTTAACTGGTAAGGAACTTGAGTTTCAGAAGAGTAAAGAGCTTGCCCACTGTGGCAGTTTTGGGAAATGAATTCAGTGAGGAAATTCATTCATAATTCTACCACATGAAGCTAGCCTTCATTAGCATCTTGGACTGTTTTTGAAATTTGGAAATAGCCGCTTGTATTTAATAGTAGTCTACTTAAACATTTTTTAAAGTTTATTTAGTTTTTGAAAGAGAGAGAGAGAAGAAGAGTGCACATGTGCATGGGGGAGGGACAGAGAGAAAGGGAGAAAGAATCCAAGCAGCAAGAGAGAATCTGACAGCTCAGAGCCTGATGAAGGGCTTGACCTCATGAACTGTGAGATCACAACCTGAGCCAAAGTCAAGAGTTGGACACGTAACCAACTGACCACCCAGGCGTCCCCACAGTAATTTACTTTTTAATTGAGTAAATAACCAATATTTCTTATTGACCTTCATGGACATGACCTTAATGGTTTATAGTGTTCCATTTTATAAATGTACAGTGATTTACCAAACAAGTCAATTTGGTTGTAAATTTAGCTTTTTCCCCACATTCCAGTCTGCTGTAATATGTATTTCTACCTAAATCTTCTTGAACATGTCTGAATAAATTTTTCTAGCATTTCCTTAGGATAAATTTTGAAGTGGGATGACTAGATATTAGGGTACAAACATTTCTAAATATCACCAGTACACATTTTGAAACCGTACAGATTTGAAATATTTTTATTACTATATTTATTCATGGATTTTCTGTTTCTTTCAACAGAAATATGTGAGGTCTTTTGATGTACAAGATACCGTACTCAGTCCTAGGAGTACATCCCTGAGTGTGACAGCTGTCTCTTACATCCAGGACTTCACATTCTACTGAGAGAGACATAAAAGTAAACAGCCAGTTACAATGCAGAGAGACAGCAGCAATGTTAGGATCTCACTACCCACAAGAGCGAATGGGTAAATATAAATAGTTTTAGGCCCAGGGCTACAAAATCATGAGAAGCAGCCTTCATGTGAGGGGAAGTAAGATCCTCAGGGAAAAGGTAGGTTTTACTTAAAGTGATTAAGGAAACAAATTTTTCTGATAATAAATAATGAATTCCAGTGGGTTCAGTGAAAGATTCAAGATTTGAGGAAAAACTGGTAAAAGGGAGAGATGGTGCAGCCTTTTTCGTACAGAGAGGGAGCAATGAGGGTGACTTGAAAGTCTGCAGATTTTGGTGTAGCAACATAAACAGGATCAAAGGGTACGATGAGATTAGTTCCAGTGGTGAGCACGCTGGGATTGTTGGGTTTCTAGTGGAAAGACTCCCCGTATCCTGAGAAGGCAGTTTTCTTTAAAGTACACTGAATATCAGAAAAACAAAAATATTTCATGAAAATTTAAAAAATTAAAACGTTCTTTCTTTAGAGTTCTCTCATCAGCATGACCTTACTTCCTGTGGTGTAGTATCTAACTTTACAGCATTTGGAGGCACCTTGTGGCTCTGGGTTCACAAGAGAAAGAGCTATTCACTGGGAGGAGAATCCTCTGCTTCATTTTCACTCTGGGATCCTTGTTCTACCAGAACTGTATATGCGAAGACGACTCCCTCTGATGAAACTCAGAGCTCCACAGTCCTAATTCTATCTGTCATAAGCACTAACAGCAGAGGCAGCAGTAGCACAACTGAGTTCCCCAGGTGGGATCAGCTGTAGTCTGTTGTCAAGGAAGGGTAGAGTTTGGCTTATAAAAATATCCAAGAAACTGAGCAAGATTCATGCTGATTTGTGCTGTTAACCAAAAAAAAAAACAACAATTTTGTAATGCATTTTTTATACAACAATTGTCAATATACCATCAAAATTAGGAAAGGGATGTCCAATGAATCATCTTTATGTCAAATCTATTTTCCCTGTCCCTATTATGTGATAGTAGCCCTATATCCTCCTTATGATTGGGGTCAGTTTTCTCTGCCAGGGTGTTACCATTCCTTGTACATTGTTCCTTTAGTTGCTGGACTCTTGCTGTGCCTATGGTAGAAATGTTCCCTTTGGTGACTGAGGTCCTTCACAATCTAGAGTTGTGTGAGGATGGACATCCAAATTTTCTAAGTAGGCCACAGAGAGTGAGGCTAAGCAGGGTCTCTCCAGCTAATGGTAACAAAACAAAACAAAACAAAACAAAGCAAAATAAAACAAAACAAAACAAAATTGTCAACTTAGGATACATACTGCATCTTGGAGGGTATTTCTATATGTTTGCATGGTGTCTTCAAGCTGGACCCTCAGCTGTGCCTTTGAAAGGCCATTGTATTACTCTGTCAGGTGATGTGGTATGTTATAGGACTAATTGATGTCATGTTCATATGTCCAGTGTTCACCTCTGTTCTCTAAAGTGGTTTGCTTGGTCAGTGTTCGATGGGTAAAATGTCAGATCAAACACTCGCTATACCTCATTCACTATATGGTAATGAATCACTCCCTCTTCTAAAGTGGAAGGCGTTCAGTGTAGTCAAATGGACATCGAAGGGCTATTGACCTACTAGAGAGATGGTGCCATTTTGGGAGCTCTGCCATTTTCATCTCTCCAGATGGTAGGTTGGACATTTAGTATTGGCAGCAGCTGTGTATGCCTCGGTGAATGGAAGCTCATGTTTTGGGGTCCAAGTATAAATCCTCTAGCCCTACTCTCATGATTATTCCATTTTTGTTCCTATTGTACAAGCACTAGAGTGGATGATGACAGAGGTTGATTAATATCAAATAATTGAATCATTATGTCTACTTGGTTATTTAGTGCTTTTTTTGGTGGTGGACTTTCTCTGGCAGGGAATTACATATGACACAAAGATCCTCACACTTTGCTAACTCTCATAGTTTATTCACATACCCCCTGTCTCCAATCTTCCCTTTTTTTTTTCTTCCAGGCCCCTGACCTAAAAGCCAAGCTATTCTCTATTATCTGTAAATCCATGTGTATATTCTTACCTCTCGCCAATTGATGTCCAGAGATGCACTGCCCAAAGCCCTTCCCTTTGGGAGCTCTGCCCCTACTGCTGTCTTTCAGGGACACAAATCAGTGTCCCTGGAGGACTATAATGTGGCAGTACTTAATTTTCGACTTATGGCAACATTAGAGCTGAACCATCTGTGAACCAACATTGCCCTTTTTCCTTCTCCATCAGTTGTGAGCTGAGGAGGAGAAGCCATGATACGGTAAATGGCATGGGGTCTCTACAGTTTACTTGTGCTCTCTGGTCTTAGTATACCCAATTCCTTATGTACCATTTCCATTTTATGATGGGTTGCTACTGCCCTGCCCAACCATATCACTTGATAGGCAGGAAAAAAACTCAAATAATGCAGTTCTGGCTGCTTGTTCACTTGATCTATGTCTAACAGGATCCAGTAGTATAGCAGTAATGGTTTATTCAATAGTGTATAATTTTTGTTAAAGATGGCATGGTCTTGTTCTAGAACCTTAGGGACCTTAGTTGTGACTCTCCCATTTATTGCCATAAATTCTATGCAAAATTGTTGACTACTAGTACCTCTAAGACCATAGGGTTTTCTCATTCATGTGGCTCATCCGAAAAGACAGTTGCATTACAGCTTGGGCCCCATTAAAAGCTTGCAACCTTCCATGTTACTTGGTCAATGTGTTGCAGCCATACTCCAAGTGTAAATTATGCTTCCATCACTATATGAAGAGGCCTACCATATCTTCTAGTGGTGGAAGATACCAAATGTGATCATTTGAATTTTACTTTGAGAAGAGAGGTTATGCTATACCCCTGATGATGGATGGGACCATTAAACATTCATTGATGAGATAGGTATCTGAATCTTTGTAGAATTTATCTTTTACCCTGTGGAGTGCATTTATGTTACCAAGGCCTCCAAAATACCTCTCATTTATTATTCTTCTTTTCTGATTAAAATGATGTCAGCGTGATGTTCTGCAAAAGGTCCATCATAGATGGTCTAGGTAACTTCCAACTATTTTATGACAGACGGTAGGAGCATTAACATAGCTTTGGGTCAAGACTTCAAATGTATACTATTGTTTTTTTCATCGAATGTGTGAACTCTGGTTTTCTTTTCTAGTAACTTTGGAAAATAAAGCATATAAAAACAAATGCCTCACGTTACATTCCTAAGGCTGTGTTGTTGATCTGCCTTAACAAAAATACCTGTCGATCTGCTTAAACACCCCCAACTGACCCCTAATATTTAACGATGTTATCACCCTCATTGCTATCAGGAAGCATTTTCTTAGATAGCTCTTGACATGATTTTAATGTGTTGCCCAGTTTAGGAGCCACTGACTTGACATATTTTTATTTTTATTTTTTATTTTTTTGGCATTTATTTTTTTTGAGAGAGAGAGAGAGAGAGAGAGCATGAGCAGGGGAAGGGCAGAGAGAGAGGGAGACACAGAATCTGAAGCAGGCTCCAGGCTCTGAGCTGTCAGCACAGAGCCCAACACGGGACCCAAACCCATGAGCAAGATCATGACCTGAGCCGAAGTTGGCCACTTAACTGACTAAGCCACCCAGGTGCCCCCGACTTGACATATTATATAATTTTGACTTTAGATAGGACATTGTATCTTGCTTACATACACTAATGGAAAAGACTATTTATAAAACTGTACTAATTATTTTCAATGAATTGTTTTGAAAAAGTCCCAGATTGAAGACTTATCATAGAGTCACCTACTGATCAGGAATACCTATTTTGGATTATGTTTGAATCACTATATGTTCTAGATTCAGTTTGCTACAATAGGCAACATTATGCTAAATAATGCAAATTGCAAATTAAAAAACAATTATAGGTCTTTCATAAGAGCTATTTTTCTATCAGCTTCTCCCCCATGATTTTTGTGTATAATACACATTTTGCATATAAATAATCTTATTACTCTCAGTCCACTTCCTTTTACCATACTTAACATTTGTTTACCATCTGTTACTGAGATTATATGAACATATATTCTGTCATTTCATGTGTTAACCTGTTTCTCTCAATTTGGGGTAATATATAATCTAGGTAAATTCACCTATGCTTTTCTCCATTTTCATTGATGATACTGTTGAATGGGAAAGGGCCAAGGGCACGACCCTGCAGTTGACCTCCTTGACAGTGATAAAGCTCCATTAATCAATACTTTGGGGGCTGCAGTTGCTCAACCAGCATGACCCACATAATTGTCTGTCATTCAGCTCACATTTACTTTGTCCACAGGGAATCATCAGTTTGTCAAAGGCATTGCTGAAACAGAGAGATGCTATGTCTACAGCCTTTCCTTTGTTGCATTAAAACAATCATAACAGGTATGTTAAGAAGCTTGCTGAACACTGTACTTCAATTATCTCATTTAAATGTCATCACATTTAACTTTGCTCCTATTAGAATTTAGTTACTGCTATTTTATTCATTTCACACATAAGGAAACCGTGGGTAAAAGAGGCTCAGTGATTTGTCTATTGTCATGCAGCCTCTGGATTCTTTTGACTCCAAAGAATGTTGCCAGAATAACAATTGTACCAAAAAAATTAATTGATAAGTAAAAATCTCTGATTATCATTTTGTACAACGTAAAGTTACTATGGTCATAGTCCTACACTTTTTCTCTATTTTATAGTTCTAAATTTCTGAGGTAGTTTCTAATTTACTTATATTCTTAAAATTTTTACAGGAAAAAAATTAAAAAAAGAGATTCCATTTAGTTAGTGCCAATATTTTAAAAAAACATTCAGAAAGTCACCACTGGGGGAAAAAACCTTCAAGAGGTTCCTGAAATTAACTGGAAATTCCAATTAAAATTAAATAGACTTATCTTGACAAATACTGCAATACTAACAACACTTCTCTTGGTATGAGTACTGCTAAGAGATTGATGACATTCTTATACATACTTTGTCATGTATAATAAAAATCAAACATTTGCCACCTCCTATGTTATTTTTATTAGATATTTAAATGCATTTTGTAATAATTTCCATATAATTTGCATTGTTCAATTCATTTAACAATCACAGCATAGACTGTAGCATTTCTTTCATTTATTTTTATGGAATTGTTAAATCTTTTATTCCTATTCAATAATATGTTTAGTTGGCACCTTTTCAACTGGACAAAAAGGTTATGGAGAACAGGGAACACAGGTTTTAGGAGGAAATGGAGGGTCTAAGAAAATTAAGAAGATTTTAGAGAACAGAGACTGTGTTTAAATCCTGGGGCTTTAAAAGAATTTTGAGATATAGTCTTGGTGCTAGTATCAGACAGTTTTGAAAAATCATGGAAAATATCAGAGGTGAGAAGTGGGTCAGTGTGGACCAGAAACTTAGAAACAATCAAAAAATGAATTTAAGAAAATGACATTGTATAAGTCACATAACCTCTCTTGGCATTAATTATGAAATGAAGTAATTATTCTAGATGGTTTCTAGAGTTTCTTCCAGGACTGACATTCTATTTTTTGTGTTTCTAAAATTTCTGTAAATTCCTGGCAAGAATTATGATAAATTTGTAAACAGATGGAGTCTGTGATTGTGTGAGGATGTGTGCACTTAAAAAGAGATGTGAGTGGCTGCTGGGGAATTTCTGGGTTAGTGTGGTGCCAGACTAGACAAATACAGTCTTCCAAATTGTTGCTAAAATACACATGAAAACATGCACAAAGAAAATAGCACCAAGAGAACTTGGAAACTGAATAAAATGAATATTACACACAAAATCCAGAGTGCTAATCTACTGACTGAATTAGCAAATCTCTTAACCTAAGTAGAGTAATGACTTGGCAAAAGGTTAAACAGAATAGAGACTGTCTACACCTGGCCACATAGCTTAAGGACATGGGCATTATATTATGTAGATAATTACCTGTCCCTCTTCTAAATCTTCTGAAATTACCCTTGCAGCCATCCAGAACCAGAATCATGCCACCATCATATGCTTCCCTTTGTCTATGTCTCTTTAGATTTTTCTTCCACAATATAAGACCTTTAGATGTGGAGGAGGGAAGAAGGGACTTAATTGTGTTATGGGATATTCATTTAGCGAAGGCAAATGTTAAAAAGCAGAGAGAAAAAAATCATTGTGTGCCACAAATCTGTGTTACAGATCTTGGAAGGTCTTGCACCCTATTTTAAAGACTTTTGAAGAAACTGAGAGGACTTCTTCATTACTCAAAACTCTCCTCTTTATGCTTACTTTTTATCTTTCACTTCAAAACGCCCTCAGGTATAGCAATCGGGATTAAAAAGCATCCACCTAATATTTCACTGGAGTTTTTATATTAAGTTTTTTTCAGGTCCAACATATGTCAATTAGAAGAGTCAGAGACAGAAATTTTTTTTTCTCCAGAGAAGAGAGGAGGAACCAAAGGAATATACATTTAACCCAGAATGAGAATGAAAATTCTAACATAAGTTTCTAATAATGGAATAAGTTTCTTTATAATATCCAAGTCCCTATCACTGTATATTTTTGAGGATGGATAGCCTATCAAACTGATAGGGTAATTCCTGCAGTCAATAAGACACTTAATTATGTGTGTTTGTATACACACACACACACACAATGGAATAGTACTCAATCATCAAAAAGAATGAAATCATGCCATTTGCAATAATGTGGATGGAGCTAGAGTGTATTAAGCTAAGCAAAATAAGTCAGAGAAAGAAAAACACTATATGATTTCACTTATTGGTAGAGTTTAAGAAACAAAACAGATGAATATATAGGAATGGGGGGTGGAGAGAGAAGAGAAACAAACCATGAGAGACTCTTAAATACAGAGAACAAACTGAGAGTTGATGGAGGGGAGGTAGATGGCAGATGGGCTACATGGGTGATGGGTATTAAAGAGGGCATCTGTTGTGTCGAGCACTCGGTGTGTATGTAAGTGATGGATCACTGGATTCTAGTCCTGAAACCAATATTGCACTGCATGTGAACTAATTAGAATTTAAATGAAAATTTGAAATGAAAAAAATGAGACATTCACTTAAATGACTCCAGAGTCTGGTCTAATTCTAATAACTCAAGAATCAGTAAAGGACCACATAATTTTGTGTCTTTCCTGTATGCTTCAAGTGCAATGTAAATCAAACTGAAATTGTCTATTGGAGATTTGTTGTTTGGAGCTAGTTCAATATCATGGAGAAAGTTAAAAGCTTGCATGGCAGAACTGTGACCCATCATTTAGACAAACCTCAAAACTATTTAATATGCAAATATCCATAGTACCCAAGAGTATCTAATCAGTGATATTATAACTTCAGCGATAATCTAAATATCAACGATATTTAATTGAGAAGAAAACTACAACAGATCCATTAAGATCTGAATATTGGAGGTTGGAAGATGGTTGCAAAGACGGAACCAGCCTCGTATATACCAACCACAAGTATGGCGACTCACTGGCACAATAGCCACATGACACATTCAATGCATGTTGACCCTAACAAGAAAGGGGAAATATGTTCTTGCCAAGAAAGAATAGAATAGGTCACATTGTTAATGCGTTGATTCACAGTAGTGTGACAGACAAATGCTTCTTAGTATCAACAAGGAATAGGTTTTTACAATTTCTCTGATATGATTTTCTAGTATCACCTGTGACTATATAAAGACAATAGGACCCCAAGTCTGTTTCTGTGACAAATCAGCTACAGGAACATGGATGAGTCAGTTAAGCACTATCGCCTCAGTTTCCCTAAATGCAAATTCAAAGAGATTGAACTTGATCAGTGATTCATTTTACTTTGACAGAGTTTCCATGATCAAATTAGTGTAGGGAATTATATAATATATATAGTGGAATATTAAGATTTTCTTAGTAAAAAAACATGCTAAATATTTTCCCTCAGACACCTTTACATTTTTGGCAACTTCCCCTTCTTTTCCCCATTCCACCTCTTCTTCTGTCTTCTCCTTTTTCTTCTCTTTCCTCACACACCTCGCCCTTGTTTTCCTCTTATCTTCTATTTTTAATTTTCTGCTTTCTCTTATTCATGAATGTCCTGTTTTCTCTGAAAATCTCTTTGGGAATTATCAGAAATTCTCAGTTTCAGATATTGATGTTGCGCAGTGTATATTCCAAATCTCTGAAACAAAGCTCCTATGAGCCTAACTCCCTACTGTTGAGAGATGTAGGACTTAAAGAATTCAAAATTAGTTTGATATTTAAAATTTACAGGGGCGCCTGGGTGGCTCAGTCGGTTGGGCAGCCGACTTCAGCTCAGGTCATGATCTCGCGGTCTGTGAGTTCGAGCCCCGCGTCGGACTCTGTGCTGATGGCTCAGAGCCTGGAGCCTGCTTCTGATTCTGTGTCTCCCTCTCTCTCTGTCCTTCCCCTGTTCACGCTGTGCCTCTATGTCTCTCAAAAATAAATAAACATTAAAAAAAAAAAAAATTTACAGGGGGACAGTTTTCTGGGAAACTATTGCAAGTAACCAATCCTGTCCAAGTGCTGCACCTAGATTGTTCCTACAGCCTGGAGCCTGGTGAGCAAGAAGGGAGTCCCACAGGCATACATCAGGACATAGCTTATAGGGCCATGTAGATTGTGAAGTTTTTAATTTTAATAAAGTTCAGCTTATCAATTATTTCTTTCACGAATCATGCCTGAGGCTGTTTGGGGCCAGAAGTTTTCTTATCTGTGGGCAGACTGATGAGGAAATCGTATTCATTGTCCTAATGCTCTATCTTACTGTATCCTATCATACCATATTATCATATCATATTACATGATTAAATGCCTGCACGCCCCTTTCTCTTCTTGGTTAGATGAATACCATATATCACTACTCCCTTAAAAAGTGGTCTGAATAATTCTAGCCAAGACACTATCTATGTGGCTAGAGTAGTTAGTCCTAAGGGACTAACAAGATCCATGTTTTTTGTTCTGTAGAGCAGAATACAGGAAAAGCAATTCAGATGTGTTCATGCTAAAATCTTGAAAAGAAAGAAAAGTAAGAAGTTGGAAGTTAAATTCAAATGCCAGCTTCATAAAAACAAGACAAGAGCAGGAGCAGCTGATAAAAAACTCAAGATTTCTCGTAAGTAGTTGGTTACTTTATTATTTTTTAAGTTTATTTACTTATTTTGAGAGAGAAAGTATGAGTGGGGGAGGATGAGAGAGAGTGCAAGAATCCCAAACAGGCTCTGTACCAACAGCATGGAGCCTGATGCGGAGCTCGAACCCACAAACTGTATTATTATGACGTAAGCTGAAGTTGGACACTCAACCAACTGAGCCACCCAGGTGCCCAATAGTTGGTTACCTTAATGTCATTTTTTTCCTTCTTCTGGTATGGAAATGGACCAGGCTATCTCCAATAGTCAGGATTGGAAGCCATTCATAAAACGCATAGTTACATGATATATATTTAAATAAACATGTCATATTTATATAATTATATGAGATGATTGGTAGAAATACATATGGAATGGAATAAATGTAGAAGATATGTATTGTGAAGCATCGTACACTAATTTGTTTGACAAATCAGAATGATAGTACTTGAATACAGATTTGTAATTGAAAGGAGGTTATTAGCAAATTCCAATTAAAGGAGGTAAAAAGTTAATCGGAACATGTGGAATAACATTTTTCTTTGTCTTAGGACTCAATCTTTGTGATAACTGAAGAATATTTTTTTTGAAACATAAGAAACCTCATGAGTATAACAGTTATACCTTATTATCCAGGACAGTATTTTATTTCTTATAATGTAAAAAATAACATCATTTGAACAGTTTTCAGCAGGATCTCTTAATTTTGAACAGAGAATAAACACGGTTGGTGAATACATATAAATGCTATACAGTGTAATTCCATGTAAAATTCATAGTTAGATGTATTTGATTATGCAAAACAGCAAGACAATACCAACAGAGAGTTTCTTATTTAAAAAATGGTAAAAATAATATTCTCATGCATTAAATATTGTAAACTAAATATAAAATAACATAAAATTCACAATGGCTACAATCAGTGAAGTGATCTAGGAAAAAGTTCTCATTTAGAATACAGGTATATACTGACATATAGTAAACCCATTCTTCTACTCTTTCTGCTGCAGAAATGATCTGGGATTACTTCCTTAATCCTGATCTGTACACATTGAAGACAAATTTTGTTTGTTCATTGCTGAAGTGCTGATCACAGCTATATTAGTTGATTGCTTACTTTGTATCAGCCTTTGCTTTCTGTCCCTGTTCACAGTAATAGGAGGCGGTAGTTCTCCCTGCATTACAGATGATAAAACTGGGGCTCCATAGGTTCGGTCACTTGCCCAAGGTCACAGATAGTGTCAAACTTGTCTTGAAGCTAGGTCTGTAGAGAACATTGACTCTTCACAGATATTCTGTATTGCTCTACTCTCTGTATTATTCTAGCAGCAATTTTAAAAATTGAAAAAATGAAAAACTGGGGCTCCAATTACAAATATGTATCTTATTTTGGTAAGTAGCAGGAAATTCTGGGATCCTGATGACCATATTAGGATATTCGATTTTTCTCAATACAGGGTGGACTTTCTGCCTCTTTATGAGACTTGAAGTAACATTTCGTTTTTAGGTTTCGTAGTGGTGGTTTAAATTATTTTTAATGTTTATATATTTTGAGAGAGAGAGAGAGCGAGAGAGACAGAGTGTGAGCAGGGGAAGGGCAGAGGGGAAGGAGACACAGAGTATGAAGCAGGCTCCAGGCTCTGAGCTGTCAGCACAGCCCTGATGCGGGGCTCGAACTCATGAACCGTGAGATTGTGACCTGAGCAGAAGTTGGATGCTTAACCGACTGAGCCACCGAGGCGCCCCTTATAGTGGTGGTTTAATGTTTGCTCTCAATGTCTAATTGCTACCCTTTGCCTTGACATCACTGGCATTCTCTTTACCTCCAGTACTATTCTACTCATCTCTTCCGAAGTACATCTTACCTTTCCTTCAAGGTCCATTTTAGATACCATTTTTTTCCATTCAAATTCCCCCTTTCCCTTAAATAAATATAAACTTGCCTCTTCCCCAAATGGAGAATTAGTCCTTTCTTCAATATTTTAAATTAATTGCCTACTATATGGCAGGCATGTGCTAGAGAAAAATGATTTTTAAAGCTTGAAAACATTGTCTCTTCCCTCTAGGAAATTGCATTTTAGTAGAGAAATAGATACATAAACCAAAAATTGCAATAAAATGGCATGTACTAAAATAAAGGTGACCGTGGAATTAATTGCCCAATCTGGATCATTTCTGAAAGTGAAAGGGAAAATTAGTAATTCAGCCTGGAAAACAGGCATGACCTGGGTCTCTCCTGGCAAATCCAAATGTGTGGTCACACTGTGTTTATGAACCTGTGTTTCTGGTGAAGATGATTATAGAAAGAGGTGTGGCTAAGCCTAGATGCTTGTGATGTTTAGAGCTTTCTGTCTCATATTACTTCCATTACATACACACCTTATTTTGCCACCAGAGGGCAAGAATTTTGAAGGTGGGCTTCAGATCGTATTCATCATCTCACGTCCCACTGTGCTCACAGAATACTTGCTTGCAGGTGGTCACTTGATGTGTGTTGAGAGGATGCATTAGTTTTCCTGTCATGTTTCAATGCTCTCTTTCTGCCAGTTTTAGAAATATGCAATCATTATTCTCAGGTACATCTCTACTGTTTGTGCATTGTGGCCATCATTTGGTTTTTAAATTTATTGCTTTGCAAAGCAATTTAATTATAATGTTTATTATTTCGTTCATTGTAAATTCTGTAAGGCTTGCTTGCTACTGATTAACTGTATGTGGAAAGAACAGAAGAGAACCAGAATCGTAACTTAACAGATGGCCAAAAAAATAGTCAGACGAGGGGGATAGAGGATAAATTGTACTTTGTGAGAGGAAGGAAAAGCCACTGACCGAAGCCCAATAGTGTCAGAACTCTGGCAGTCACTTACAAAACCTCTTGAAACGGACACTTCTCATTTCAAGTGAGTGACTCACTTGTCCATCCCAATAGGGTACAACCCAAGCTCTGTGACAAAGTGGGGAGGGATCTGGTCTTCTCATCCTTTCCCTATGGCTTCTAAGGGAGCTTGCCACCCTGTTTGTCCCATCTTCCTGGGCAATGAACCCTGCTCCTCCTGGAATAAGGCAGAATAAGAGATCTATGCTAGAAAAAGCTGTAAAGATGACCCCATGCACCTCCTCATTTCACTGGTGTTTCGGAAGTGACGGGGAGTGGCAGAAATGGAACCAGGCGGAGAATGTGACTCGGCTCAAATGAAATGTGTGCCTTCCAGAAAACCTTGAGAGTAATGTTGCAGATTTATAAACATATTTTGACAAGTGAGTAAAAACAGTTTGATTTACAACCAATTTTCTGTAAATAAGGACTGTAGTTTAAATTCTGAAGAATATTACTATTTGGTGAGGCATCCTAAACCTTTTTGAGCCCCTCTGTGACCTCCTAGAGCCGACTTCTGTGATGCAGAGGATTAAGTCTGGATCTGGTACAGTATCTTTAGCCTTGATTCTGCACACTGGCAATGAACGATGCACCTGCGTTAGTCAGGAAACAGCAAGTGTCTGGATTTGGCTCCTCGTTAAATAACCAAATCCAAGAAGACACACTTGGGGAAGGGCCAGAATCAGTTGAAGGCACTGAGTAGCACATGCAATCTAGCTGTCTTTATTGTAGCTCTCTAACTGAAGTTGATGATCAGATGGACAGAAAATGTTGTGGATAAGAGCCTGGCATCAGGCTCAGATAGACCGAATCCAAAGCCTGACTGTGTCAACGACTTTGGAAAGCAACTCACCCTCTTTGTACTTAGTTTTCTCATTTGTAAAATAGCAATATTAATTCTTATAGAGATATTTACTAAACATCCAATTAGATAAAGCATCTAAAATGCCTTGCACATAGTAAGCACTCAATAAACACTGTGGATATCAACATTATTACTCTTTATACTACAACTTGGTGTCCCAGAGAAGTTTTCTAGCGTAAAGAAGAGGGGCAAATCAGGGGCGCCTGAGTGGCTCAGCCGGTTAAACGTCTGACTCTTGATTTTGGCTCAGGTCAAGGTCTCGCTGTTCATGAGTTTGAGGATTCTCTTCCTCTCTCTCTGCCCCTGCCTCACTTGAGCACACTCTCTTTCTCAAAGTAAATAAATAAACATTAAAAAAAGGAAGGAAAATCAAAGGAAGGAACACACAACCTAGGAACGAACAGATTGATTCCCATATCTGTTCTCTGTACTCGTTCTTATTATTTACCAAGTCTTAAAAGAATGAAATAGTATTGTTCCTTAGTATCCTTTCTTGATTGTAAGAGAGACATTATTCTGGCCTTGGTAGTGAAAAGCAGTATTATGAAATAAGAAATGAAAAAAAATCTTAAAAATGACAATACATGGAAAACAATTTTAAAAAGTCAAGTGAAATAAACTGTCTTTTCATAGTTGTTCTCCTTCATGTCTAGAATTATCTCCACTTTAGAAGTTACAAATTTCTTATTTTCAGAATCCTGAAAATCCTGAGGGTTTTAAAAAAAACTCTATTAGTCCAGGGAATAAAGGGGTTGCAGCAAAATTTGAGTTAATTAATGTTGTCAAATTGTTCGTGCTCTAAAGGCAGAAGTAATTGGTACGATGCTGTAAATCCAGTAAAATTTCCCTGGAAAGTAAACATTCTTCCTTTTGAAGATTAAAGGTTGGCTTCTCAGCAGATTTACTTAGTGGAACCAAGAGGATTAGAGATCAAGTACTATACAACTAAAGCTGTTCACCAAGGCTCACATGGACACCAGGGCCACCATTTTTGGTGTCCCTCCAGGTTAAATCTTGTTAGAGCAAATCAACAAAAACATCTGAATAACCAAAAGTCATTGGAGCCAGGCAGTGGCACTCTTACTGCAATCCTATTGACAGAGAAACAGCAACAAGGGAGTAAGATCTCTGTTGGGGGTTGCGGTAATAGGACTGAGGGACTGAGCTACATGTAGCTGCATAATTTAAAATGAAAATGGTGGAAAGGCAACAATGAAATAGTGAAATGAGAGATGGAGGCTGCCATTTCCTTGGCAGCAAGAGAGGAAGTGGCTGCCTTCATTTAGAAGAGCTCAATGGACCAGCTGCTTAATCAATGTCATTTAGGTACAAATTTTGCAAACATGAGTAAAGGGTTTTGATAACATGACATTGTAAGTCACGGAAATCACAATGGTGTTAAAAATGTAGGCTGTTGGCTATAGCCCGATGATTTCAGAAATCAATAGTCTTGAGCAAGCATTTTTCAAGACATGTATAACATAGCTTGAGGGCAACACGCTTCTAAAATCAAGTGTATTCATCAAGAGAATAAAAAATAGATTCAAATAGGAGATGAGGGAGCAAGTTAGCAACTTGAAAACATTATGCAGTGTACTTGAAAAATTGCTGCAGTCAACCTCCACTGGTGATAATTTAGAAGAAAGGCAGAGGAAAAGACAGTCCAACTGAGAGGGTGGAATTGAATATATTTGCTCTGATAATGAAAGCATCTTTTGATAACCAACAGGAAGTATGTTCACATTATCAAATCTGGCATTACCTTAAGTCATTTCTTGCTGCTTGGCATCTTTCCTGTAACTTCAGTTCCTGGCTGGTGGCCCTAACAGGTGGCTAAGAGCGGAGGGGATGTCACTCAACAGTCCACAGTTCTTAATTAACAGAAGCCCTCTGAGGATATTCAGTTCTTACTGCCATGTCGATTTAAAATACCAAAATCAGTTCAGTGTGTAAAGCAAAAGTACCACTTTTTTGGGTTAAACTACTTTCCTAAAATGCTAGGTCTACTTTTTTGGCAAAAGAATCCTGCGTCGATCCTTAGTGTACATTTTTTTGGTTTGTTTAGCATAGCTGTTCATAATTAACAGACAATGCATTCGTATCAGGAAGCTTTCATAAGATAACCATTCTGAGCAAAAGTTAGAGTCAATAATGTACTCTAAACCCTGGCTATTCAAATGAGTCTGTAGATCAGCACACCGGCATCATCTAGAAGCATACAAGAAACGCAAAATCTTAGACCTCAGACTTAGTGAGTGAATCAACATTTCCCAAGATTTCCCTTGTATTTCCGGATGCCTCTGCATATGAATTTGCAAAGCACTCCTCTAATGTCAATAAAGTTTTTCTCTAATTAATTAATTTATGTACCTTACCAGTTTAATGTTTGAAATATTCAGGGTTATGTCTCAATGTTTAGAAATATATTAGAATATTTCTGTAAACTTTATTTTTCTGATTTTTACTTAACCCGTAGCTTGAATTATTTACTTTGAACTTAGTTTGAGTGTATGTTAATATAATTTTACCTTTTCTTTTTCCTCTCTTTTTTTTTTTTAAGAGTCAGTGTTTGATTTGTTTTTCCTTGCTTGGGTGTAGGAAGTGTAGGTAATTATACTGAGTAAACACAAAGTGAATTGGGGGAAATTTGAACCATAAAAGAGAAAAAGTATGCTAATTTTATAAGTGCAGTTGCTTACTCAGCAAATTTCAAGGACAAAGGGAAGACCTAATTTCTTCAAATGTTCTCCTACCCAATATTTTAGACTAATGCCTCAAGTGTCTCATTTGCCTCATGACATTTGTATTTGTAAATATGCCCGAGCAGATAATACTATAGGGAAATAATTTGCAAAGTATATTCTGAAGCCAGAATGTGTGTTCTTAGCATCTCACTTTGAAGATCAAGAGTTTAGGAGACTTAATTCTAATTCTTTCTCACAATGGTACACTTGGAATACATTGTCTATTACACTTGGAATCTACTGCTTGTTATAGTCTCCTTTTTGCATGCATATTAGCAATTAAAGACTGAGAGGCATTATATTTTGTTCAGCCCGAAATTAACCAAACCACATATCCTATCATGATATTTATTGAAATCTTATGGAATTCAAATAGAAATACTCAGATATAATATATGGATTATTTTTACTTGATTATGAATGAAAGATATGAGTCTAGTTTTAATGAAAGCAAGGGCGGTAGTCACTTGAGCAGAAGGGAAGGATTTGAATTGGTGGGGATATAAGCACAGACAACATGAAGGTTAGGTAACTTGAATGGTATAATCTATATTCAGTCCTATGGTTTGGCTTTGTACATAAAATGGAGCCTAGGATGGGTGGATTGTGTGTGTGTGTGTGTGTGTGTGTGTGCATGTGTGTGTGTGTGTGTGTGTATTTTGTGTTAATAGAAATAGATGAGGAGAAAGGAGCTAATCAGGAAGTCTGCTACTTGGGGTTCGTGTTTTATTTTTACTGACCCAGAAAAGAGTGCCTATTCTCTAGAATGTCTGTGAGGCCTTAGGTTGGCACAGGAAAAGAATGTCTAGCATGAACTGGGGATTCTGGAAAGAAAATGATGTGTTTTGGAATCTAATAAGTGGAGACCTAGAGTGAAGCGGTGGCGAAGAGCTGTGGCTTCCATTGGCCAGATATGGTTTGCATTCTGCATCAACAACGTCTGAGTGGCATTGGGCACATTTTGATTTCTCTTGAGTGCCATTTCTTTGATAAGTAAAAACAGAAAACTTGAGATTAACTGTGAGGGTTAAGAGACCATAAAGGTAAAGCCCCTGGCATATATTAGGTCATATGAGATAGTCAATCAATGGCTGTGGTTTTTGTTCTAACTGAGGATTTACCAGGGAGGGACCAGTCCTGGGAGCTGTGTGTGGTATCCAGGGGGTTAGATATGATGCTAGAAATGGCATCGTGTGCCTCAGCTAGACACATCTGGATAGATCTCTTATAATTTCTCACAGATTACAGAGATAAAATAATGTAGAACACTTTCATGTGCATTCAGATGAATACTTGAAGAAAATACTGTTTCTTTTTCAACCAGAAATGAAAAAAAAAAGTCACTTCAAAAATCATGTTAGGGTTCAAAGAAATATCTCCATTTGGAAAATCCAAATTATTTCCAACTCTTTTATCCTTACATGTTTTCTTAATGGGCAATTAAGCTAACAAATACAACTTGAAATATTAATTTTTTAATTCTTAAAGTTATGCAGGCATATCATTGAAATGCTCAAGGGATTCATAAGGTTTACTGTTAAATGTCTCCCTCCTAGGTCTTCGTCCTTCTCTTCCCCACTAATGGTCTTTGACTGTCTTTTCGAGATATTTTATGCATATGTCACCATGCGCATTTATCTCTGTATACATTCTCTTTTTAAGTTTATTTATTTATTTTGAGATAGAGATCTTGAGCAAGGGGTGGGGCAGAGAGAGAGGGAGAGAGAATCCCAAGCAGGCTGCACTGTCAGCACAGAGCCTGACAAGGGGCTCGATCTCACAAACCGTGAGATCATGACCCCAGCTGAAATCAAAAGTCAGATGATCAACTGACTGAGCCACCCAGGTGCCCCTCTGTATGTATTCTTAACACTTAGGTAGTATGCCACATACCGCAGTGTGTTTTCATATATCTTCGAGAGCTGCTGCTCTTTTCAATATTAAAATTTCATTGTATGTCCTAACTAGTACCTGATTAGACATTGAGATTGTTTTCGGTCTTTACAAGTAACAATGTCACAATAAACATCCTAATAAGTATTTCAATTTGCAAATATGCAACCGTAGTGGAAGCGTAATTCTTGAAATACAATTGCTAGGACTTGGGTGTACATTTTTATATTGGTAGTTATTGCCTAATTGCTTTCTGAAGAGATGTGTCCATTCTACCAGCAATGTATGAAATACCTTTTTCCTAGAAGGCATTATAAATTTCCCACCAGATAGGTACGTCGTTATTTAAATTTGTTTTTCTCTTACTGTGAGTGAGATTTAACAATCTTTTTATGGATTTAACATATTTCAGATCATTTTTTTTCCTTCATTGAACTGTCCAGTCATGACTTTGCTCATTTTTCTCTTATACTGTCCATTGTTTTGGGAGATTTATAGCAAGTTTTTATGTATTAAGAAAATTAGCCCATTATCTGTCATGCAAGTTGTCAATATGTATTTTATAGGTTGACCGTGTTTACACTGCTTTTGTTGTGTGATTGTTTTCTATCTTTACGAAGTCTCATTTACCTATCTTTTCTTCCATATCTGAGTTTTGTGTCATACTTAGGGAAGGTTTTATTCTCTTGTGATTTCTTGTAGCATGTTTGCAGAACATTTTCAAATGTCAGTGGTTGACTCGTCTGCATTTTGTTTTGTGGTAAGGAGTGAGATGCACCATAATATTTTTTTTCTAAATATCTCTCCAATTTTCTCAACATGTTAGTTGAATGGTACCTTTTCCTCTGCGGATACACACTGCCCGCAGGAACAGCTGGGGTCTAGGCAGGGACACAGAAATCACTCTGGGTATTACAGAGCATTTATGTAGGGAATTTGTTACACAGGTGGAGGAAATAGGGGTACCAAATAGAGGGCAGAGATTAGCAACAGCAGCAAGCTGATACCACTTCTGCTGCTGTACTGACAAGGCAAGAAGTTAGTGATCAGAGTCAGGAATTCAGTGTTTCCATTGAGAGACAGCCAATTCAAGGGATGTTATGTGGAAACTGGTATTATGGAGGTAGTAACTGTCTCATAGGAGCAGGAGCCATGGAGAGAGAGTACCTGAGATATACCTTAGGTTTTTTTTTTCCCTTTCCTCTCTGCCAGCCTCCACCAATGCCTCTTGTTGCATCCCATCCAGAAGAATGAAGACACAGGGCCCAGATTACTTACACAGGAGGCCGGGAAATAGAGTTCTGTGCCATTCCCATGAAGAAAAAGCAAGTGTGGGGTTTGGAGAATAGCAGAATAAGTACTCTGTTCACTAGCATACCATCTATTTTGCTTCATTAATTGTCTACCTATTTGTGTCAGAACTACACTATTTTGTGATAGTTTTAGTAAATATTTTTTCCATCTTAGAAGTCAATCTTTTTTCTTAAAGTTGAATTTGCCTGATTTTTCCCAAACTGTTTTTCCAAATGAAATTCACAGTTTGTTTACTTCTAAAAAATCCTCTTATAATATTATTATATCCATATTAAATGTATAGATTAATTTAAGGATAACTGATATTTGCAGGATGTTGAAGATTCATAGAGAAATATTTGAGACTTGTTTGGGATTCTTCGTAGATTTAAAAATTTTTTTCCTATAGTTTCTACATGTTTATTCCTAGGAATTTTCCTCTTTTTTTGGTTGTTCTGTTACTTTTTTTTTTTTGAGATATTTTCTTCCACAATGTTTTCATCTAGCTGTTGATGACTATAGGAAGCCTATGTTGTGTACGTTCATTTTGTGACTAATCACCTTACAGAATTGTTTGTAATAGTTTTCAGTTGATTCTCTTGAACTTTTCCCATGTCTAACACCACTTACTTTTATTTTCTTCTTTCTAAATTTTATTATTCTTCTTTCTCCTTTTGTCTAATTTTGTTTGCTAGTTCCTCTAGAACAGTGTTCAAATATTTTTTATTTGAATAGGAATGATTTCTCCATATCAAACACAATTATCTCTTGTGGGTGCTTTTTCCCCATTTCTCTTCACTGGAGGAATTCAGAAATCATTTGAATTCAAATTCTCAATTATATTTATGTGGCAGAATAATCCATATGCAAAGCCTTTGTATGGTAGTTTCTTGACAAAGTTCTCTTTTTTCTCTTGTTAATTAAATAATTTAGAATTCCTTACATCTTCTGGGAATGAGATTGGTATTTCACAGTTTTTGGAAGTCATTGTTTTCATGTATATTTTAAATTTCATTTGCATAGATCGAGCAATGTGATCTCAAATTATTCTTCTACTTTTTGATGTCTGCCATTATTTACCTATTGTCATTTCTTGTTTTGTGTACTCATTTCTCTCCTTATTTCTATGAGTAAATTAATGGTATTTTGTCTATTTCTGATCAATATATACATTCTTATATTTATTTCTTAGTTTCATCATTTTTCTTTTTGCTAATTTATTAATACCTGCTTTAGTCTTTATTATATCAATTTTTTGTTACACTCAGAGTGGTCTGAACTTTGAAAATATACTGCTTGAGATCTGAAGCTGCCCGAATTCAGCCTCTAGATGATCTTGTACTCTTGTGACGTTTCTCATGGTAATTGGTGTCCTTTTCTCAAATTGTCTCTTATAGGAGTATATGTCTCTTGGAATTCACAAAGATGAAATTTGTCTCTATTTTATTCAACTTATTATTTTATCTCCTAATTGTTCAAAAATGTCTTGTCTCTCTGTTTCTCATTCTTCTAATTGTTTTGGTATGATTTACCTTAGGAGGAGGCAGCAGTAAAATTTTTCATTGACACCTTAAACGTAGAAGTCTTCCTCTAATACGTAAATGTTAATATTTTTGTCTTTGGAGCCTCTTAGTTCTAAGTAGCTTTCTTTCACTATTTCAGAACCATTCCTAGCCAATATTTCTGTTACTTTAAAATTTCAAACTTTATTTTTTTAAATAAAGCTTTACTTCCTGAATTGTGGAGATGTTTTGACTTTGCAAATAAATAATTTTAAAATCTGTAATGGATCTTATTATAGTTTCATAAAATGCTGAGATTCTGGTCTTAGGGGAAAATTGAGATGATGAAAATATCATTGATAGCTCTTTTACCTTTCTGAAATTTAGGATTTCACCTTGATGAATTTTTTTCAGGGTTGAACCAGACATTGACTGTTTGGTTGACTGATACTTCCTACAAATATTAAGAGAATTTAAATTTTATAATATTATTTCTTATTTAGGTAATAGTTTTGTGATTGGGCTCAGAGAATGTCTAATCCAGTCGTTATTGGCTATGAGGTTTTATTAAAATTATTTAAATATCCTGGGCTTCAGTTTCTTTTCACCTTGATGAAAATTTATGTATCAAAATGCTTGTTCATCACTGAATCCTGATGATGAGTTTTGGAAATTTTGTTTAATACTACTCATCTAATATGACTGTGTGGGAGAGATGGTGCTAAATGCAACAAATCATTTAATCCTCACCAAGAAGTAGATATTTATTTTTGAAGTCAGTTGTGATTTATATCTTGAATATCTGGCAGCCTCATCAGGCTCAGTATATTACAAAGGGAATCAATCCCATTCCATGCCCTTTAGAACCTGCTTTCTTCCCTCTCTTGTGTTCCCTTTTTCTTTTAATGGAATTACCACATGCCCAGTTGTCCAGGCTTAAAACCTAAAAGTTAATATAAATGTCTTCTCTTCTAGTGCATATGAAGTATGTCATATTTATTTCTTATTTTTGTATTTTAAAATATTTATACTGAGAGAGAGAGAGAGAGAGAGAGGAGAGAATGAATGGGGGGAGGGAGAGGGAGAGAGAGGAGAGAATCCTAAGCAGGTTCCATGCTGTCAGTCTGACACAGGACTCAATCTCACAAACCATGAGATCATGACCTGAGCTGAAATCAAGAGTTGGACACTCAACCAACTGAGCCACCCAGGTGCCCCAAAGTATATCATATATACACTTTTTTTCTTAGTTGTTGTCACCATCATCATTATTCTTCAGCCTCTCCACTTCCTACTATATAGCAGATTCTGTGCCGGGTACTGGTAATGAATAAGACAGCCAAGGTCTTTGGTATATAAAAGAGATAACGATAATACAATAATAGAATGTGATTAGTAAGGAGAAATAAAGGGTAAGTAAGTAGTAAGGAGAAATAAAGGGTAGTAAGGAAGCACATAAGAGGGACCCCTTACCTACACCTGCATCCTCAGAGATTTCCTTTGAAGCTGCATTTGTATAGATTGGAGTTTTTACCTAAAATTAGGTCCTTTTTTTTAACTTTATTTATTTATTTTGAGAGAGAGAGAGAGAGAGAGTGAGGAAGGGAAGGAGAGAGAGTACCAAGGAGGTTCTGTGCTGCCAGAGCAGAACCCCATGCGGACCTTGAACTCATGAACTCTAGGATCATGACCTAAACCCAAATCAAGAGTCAGACGCTCAACTGACTGAGCCACCCAGGCGTCCCTAAAATTGTGGTTTCTATGGGAATTTTAAGCAGCCTAATGATGAATGTGGCCAGTTGACTCTGAGACAGCGTCTGATGATCCCTGCCTCCTGGTTTATGATCTTGTGTAATCCCTTCCCCTTGAGTGTGGACAGGACGTGTGGCTTGCTTCTAGCCAACAGATTACCTCAAAGATGACAGAATGACCCTTTTGTGAATCAGTTACATAAGATTCCGACTGGATTCTTTTATCAGACTCTATACTTTTGTTGCTCCGATGCAACAAGCTGCCATGTTACACATTGCTCTGAGGAGAGGATCACATGAAAGGTAGGGAGAGCAGCCCCTGACCGGCAGCCAGCAAAGACCTAAGACTCTCTGTCCAACAGCCCAAGAGAAATCCTGGCAACAACTACATGAACTTGGAAGCAGATCCTTTCTCATTGAACCTTCAGAAGAAACATTTTGACATCAGTGTTGTGAGAGACCCTGAAACCTAGAAGTCAGCTAATCATACCTAATTTTGACTCAGAGACTGTGAGAAAACAAATGTGTGTTGTTTTACGCTGTGAAGTCGGTGATAATTATGCAGCAATAGAGAACAAATATGAGGATGACCACGTACTTTCACAAAAACAGCAGTCAATCTTGGGCCGCCACAGACTGGAAAACATTTGTAGTTTTTTAGTTAAGAGATATTGTAAGCAAGTGATGGTGGGTTATCAAAAGAAGATGTATTAGAGAGAAATTTAAGAAGTAGAGTTGGCTAGATATATGATTAATTTGATGAGGTAGTGGAGGGAAAGGAGATATTTACAGTGAAGTTCAGGTTTGCCTTCAGTCACTGGGCAAAACAACAGTGTCATTCAGCGGCAAGGTCATCAGTAACTGGAATTTGAATCAATGTATTCTCTCCTCCAATGTGGTAGTCTTTTTTTAGTATATCATGTCATATATCAGGAAACTAATACAGTATGGCATTGCTTATATAAATCATACATAAAATATTTACAAGGTACAAATCATACTTATGAGAGCTAGGGAAAGGACTGTATACTGGATTGGCAAATTCTGACCCTGGAAAGTGAAACACAAGATAATTGAAAGTATCCGGAAACTGTTGAGGGCACAGTGGCCTTATCTGTAGACCGCAGATAGGGATCTTTGCATGCTTCCAGTCTTTACACCAAAATGTGGGAATGCATGAAATTAGGGGAAGTACATATCACAAATTCATGTCATAACTTAGTCTTCTTGTTCTTATCCTATAAAAACATGTGTCCACCTCAAAGGGCTGTGGACCTGGGGCAGCGAAGGAACTGAGAAAAAAGAGATGACTGTAGAGCAGGGCACAGGGGACCCGAGCAAAGGCCCCCAGGTTTATTATCCATCTCATTTTTTGCTTTTACAGAGCTGCTAGGATTAACTGCAGAAGGTCAGTAGGGTGTGAAAATAATGCATCTCTGGTTATGCAGATGTAGTCTTGCAAATGCATAGGATAAGGTGGGAAGCTTAATGGCAATATGAAAACAGGCAATATGAAAGACAGACAGGAGAGTGAAGGCACAGTGCTAGTTACAGCTAGCTTCCCTTAAGCAAACATCCTGATCTGCATACTAAAGAAGAGACCACAGTCTCAAGGGCATTTTCACTGGATTCCTTTGGAGTTATTTTTAACCCAGCAATCCTGAGTTTTCTCAGAGATCTCTGAGTCTGAAAGAATATGGTCTTTGTGGTGTTCTGTTTCCCACAAACGTGCACTTTAAAAATCATCTACCTAATATTCAAAGAGCTATGCGTTACCACCAGAGAGATAAGATCACCTAAAGGGAGAGGTGGCCAAAAAAATCTCAGTTTACAACATGCATAAATGAATACAGAGTAGTATCTTCCTCTATTAAAAGATAAAACCCCAGGAATATCCTCTGTACAGAAACCCTCAGAGCTCCTTTCGCCAGTGTGTGGACAGTATAGGTGCTGACAAAGACCCATACTTGTGCAGATCTAAACTCTGCCACTATCTTCCTGTAGCTCAATATGTTATTAGTAGAAGTGGGATTTTTGTTTTGTTATTTCCATTTGTTTTGTTTTGTTTTGCTGGATTGTCTTGGCGTGGTGTGTGGACAGAGGCAACTAAACATCAATCCTATACAACCAGCACATTATAAGAATAGGTTCATAGGTTCTATATTTTATAATCGCATTATTGAAACTGTGGTTATTTTCTGCATTTATGATAGCAGTAGAGTTTTAGCTTCAGGTAAAAAAGGAATATTCTTTTTCAAAACATCTTCATCATAACCTTGAAATATTAAATTCTGAGTGACAAGTCTATTCATTCAGTAGGTCAATTTCTTTTGTGTGGTGCATTCAATTGATAATGAAGCATAATTACTATGATTGAGTGAAAATTTGGAGATCCTAAAATACAAATTATGCTTTTTGTAAAGTAGAATTATCCAATTTTTACACTTTTTTTCAAGTTCAAACATCCTCAAGCTGTCAGATATATTTACTTTTATAACTTGACACACGGTCTGGTTAAGGTTCACTTTCACTGGAAACTTCAGAGGCAGTAAATAGTTTTGGACAAATAACAATGTGTATTATATAAGGTATATTAAAAATGATTTCAAAAGGATGGTTATATTCTTTCAAGGGACATCATGTCAATATGTCTTCAAAGCAAAAACACTTCTGAAAAGTCCATGGTCAGTTCACTATGTAGTCAACACTTGAACTCTGTAGAACTTCTCAATTTTTTCTTGTAGGGAATGGCTTTTGCCATAGCCCTCTGCCTCTGTTACAAATAGATTGGGTTGGAAAATAGTGTATTCCAGCCATAACTTTTCTCCTTTAAATCCCAGGCCTATTTCACCAAGGACAATATCTTAGAGCATAGAATAGGGTTGTAGAAATGTTACAGGAAAGGTAGCATTCATTTATCTAGTTTAGAAGGGGTGGTTCTATTCAACTAGGTTTTACTGTATGTTAAATTTCAGGTTGCCCAACTCAACCAAATGATATGGAAACTAGAATCAATCTATTATCTCTGTCTATCTATCTATCTATCATCACCTACTCTTTTCCTTCTGGTGATTTCTCAGAAGTGCTCTTCCCACCTTTGTTGGCCTGGCTCACTCCCACTCTCGAACTCTCAGGAGTCTCCAGCATTTCCTGAGCTCACACACTCTGCTAAGTACTTTACTCTGTGTGTCAGTAGCATCAGGGGCATGCATTTGTCATGGTGCTTGTTCTATTGTAGGAATAGTAGCCGTTTGTGACTTTGTCTCTCCTATTAGGCTACAGTCCCTTGAGAATAAGGCAACATGTCATCAGTAGCCTGTACTCAGAACTAAGCATAGTTCAATAACTGTTTGATCTGATGAATCGAATAACATTATTTGTATATAACTAAATAGGCTGTAAGAAAAAAAAAAGTAAAATGCAGTGAGCAAAGCAAATCACATGCTAGACATACCAATCCCTGAAAGCTATTTAAGAATATCTCTCCCTAAGAGCTGCCCGCAAGTATTTCCCATCAGCTACTCCTTTTTATTGATTAATTGAACCTCTTTGTTGATAAAACAAATGCTTTTTGAGAAGGTTAGGATATTTGGGTCCTGTGGTGAATACACATGAATTCGTTTCTTAGATTTATTGTGCCAAGGGCAAAAACCCACAAGCAAAACAAAACAATTTGATAGCAGAGCCAGATTTTGAGGAAGGAAATGGTTTGGCTGAGAGAGAAGTCTCCGGCTGCAGTAAGCCAAAGTCGGGGGCAATGTGAGGGAGGGTCTTTATGATGCAGATATATTCAAACTTGTCAGCCCCTGAAGCTCCCATAAACCTGGTGTACTGACCTTATTGCTCCAACCAGAGACTCTGAGCATCTGCCTCTCGGCAACAGAGCAGATCCCCAGAGCAGCACCTCTCTGAAGTAGCGTGGAGAGTCACCTCCTCCAACACACAACACTTGTAGTGTGGGTTACAGTGAACTCCACCTCCCAGGGCAGTTGGTGAGAAACCTGAAAGCTTGTGTCGTAGGGGCAAATGATGTTAGGACGTGTACTCTGTTCTTTCTCAGTGTGTCTCCTGCATGTGAGTCTGTCTTCCCACTATTCAGTGCTCTCTCGCTTTCCACCAAAATAATCAGCAGCCACAATAGGTCGTGAACTAAAACGTCCACTTGTAGAGAAGAAGAGTGTAAGAGACAGAAATCTGACACTACTGTTGTACACACTCTGAGGGGCCCGCCTTCCAGTATGTGCAATCCCAGTCTGGTCCTAAAATGCGGTGGTGCTCTGCGTTTCCATATCCTGTAAGCCGAGTCTGTGCTCCTCTCCACGTACTCACTGGGTCACTTTTCATTGCTCCATGTTTCAGCAATTTTCTCCTCTCTTTCGTTATTATATTTTTCTTTTCTGCTAGATCTTGCCCGTAAGCATAAACGCATTACTATTTCTTCCATCTCAAAAATCTGCCCTCCTTGTGCCCACTGCCTTAAACCTCTGCATAACCTTATTTTCTCACCAACATTAAGCCTTTGCTGGAATATTAGCTTCTCTAAGAGGCTTTTCTTCATCACAGTATTTAAAGTTGCCACTCACCCCCTCTGTCATATTTATTCTGTACCTATTTTTTTTCTCATAGTATTTTATCTTCCTCTAACTGTGTGGAACAATTATTTATTTGGCTGGGTTTTTAAAAATTTTTCTGCTCGTATTCTCTCTTAAATGAAGCTGCATAAATAAATAACAAACTACTTCCTGATATTAGTAGGTGCTCAGTAAATGTAGAATGAACAAATTCATAAATGATGACACATTCATTTCATTGTTTGAGAGACTCAGTCTTAAGGTTTTCGCTATAGAAATAAAATTTATTTTTTTTTTAACTTTTTCATGTTTATTTATTTTAGGAGAGAGAGAGAGACAGAGCATGAACAGGGGAGGAGCAGACAGAGAAGAGAGAATCCCAAGCAGGCTCTGTGCTGTCCACAGGAAGCCTGATGCAGGGCTCAATCCCACAAATCATGAGATCATGACCAGAGCCAAAATCAAGAGTTAAACACTTAACCAACTGAGCCACCCAGGAGCCCTAAAAATAAAATTTCTTAACTGAGAACCATTGTATTGCCGTTACAAAAGTTAATTTCATTTCTTATTTGCATTCTCCTTTGTTCCACAGAGCCTGATTCATTCTTGGTTCTAGAATTTCATGTTTTCTGGACTGTGTGGTCTTCCAGGTATTTCAGGTAGTATATGAAAGGGGCTTTTAGACTGACAAAATTATCTACTCTGTATCTATTATAAGGCAGAAAAAACAGTTCTTTGAGGACTTGTTTTTAAAACATTTATTTATTTTTGAGAGACATAGAGACAGAGCGTGAGCAGGGGAAAGGCAGACAGAGTGGGACACACAGAATCTGAAGCAGGCTCCAGACTCTGAGCCATCAGCACAGAGCCCGATGCGGGGCTCGAAATCACAGACTGTGAGATCATGATCTGAGCTGAAGTAGGCCGCCTAACCAACCGAATCACTCATGCGCCCCTGAGGACTTTTAAGAAGTATCTCTTTTGTACCCAGAAGCACTCATTCAGAGATTCTTCCTTTCAGGGTGCTGTGTTTTCCTTTGGACTATGCATTGATAGAGTACTTAATACAAATTAATTGTTCACGAAGCTGGCCATCGTGTCCTTAGTTTCCACTAAGGAAACTAACTAGTGTGGTTTATATTTGACTTGAGTTTGTGGAGTAGGTCTTCACTAACTCCTGGTTAAATTGAATTCAATTCACTAATCAGTTTCAGTCATTAGCTAACAAGGCAGAAGTACGGAGACAAGACTAGAAAGAGTTGGTAAAGGACTTGCAGTAAGGATCTCTCAATGTGATGAAAAGCTACATCTTTAGTAAATATTTCAAAAAGGAGTAAGGGATTAAGATAGAAAAATAAGGTAATCTTAGCTACAATTGCTATTTACATAAACGTCTTCTTTTAAACCATTTGGTATTACTTTTTAAAGACCTGTGCTGACTTTTACTTGCATCTTTCTCCTTCTTAGGATGGAAATTATGCTTTACTTCTATTAGAGGTATGTCTCCACTTGGCTGTAGAGTTCTACAATTCTTCTTTATTTAACCCCTTACTACAGGAGTGCAGGCATGTGTGCTCACATGCATGTGCACACATGAAAACATTATATTTTCCATGTATGGCAATTCCTTCCTGAGTTTTGCCAGATTTAAAAGAGAGTTCTTTTAAATGGAAAATAGGGATGGGTTTCTGTTTTAGATATGGAAAAATAAGAAAAAATACTTTGTTTCCCACAGACCCTGTTTTTACATTAAAATTATCTGAAAAAAAAATTAAGTACCATTTCATGGGCTTCATCTCAATCCAACTGAATTATAATCTTACGAAGTATAGCCAAGCAGTAGTACTTTTTTAATATCACAATTCCTGTTTAATAAATTCCTATTATTAATGGACTATGCACTTCACTACTGGTAAGAGTCTATTTCCTTTTTTTTTTCCTATTTGAAAGTCACAGTTTATCTTTCTATAATTAGATTGGGAGAAAAAAAAAATGAAGAACCCACTGGGATCAGGAAGAAGCAAGAGTCTTCTAGGGTCTGGCATTTGATGAGATAGATATTCAGTTACTGTGCATTTCTATTGGTTTTCCATGGCAGAACATAAGGCAGAGAGTTGGGAACACACATTCCTGAAGCCAGGTTACTCTTATGTTCCATAACTGTGTTGCTTGCAGGGCTGTTGTTGCCACAGTAGTTGACTGTGCCCCAGACAAATGGGGTGCTGGTCTGTTCCCACAGATCTTTATCCCCGTCTTCATTGCAAGGAGGGCACTGCCAGGTGCTGGTTTGGTTGATAACATCCTTCTCAATGCAACTTTTATTGTCACAGCTTGAGATATAGTGGCTGATTTCAGCCTGAGGAAACTGATGGCGAGCATTGAAGGGACAAGTAGTCAATTCGTTTGCAACATCAGGATGATTCTTTCTGCACTTCTTAAGATGATACAGAAACCTGCAGGCTCTGAGCTGGTGGTTTTTACCCTAGGGTGGATTGCAATAGCTTTTCAGGGTCCAGGGAATCGATGTAAGTTTCTTCCATGTTGGAAATGAAAGAGCTGAATCCAAGTGCTGGTCAAGACACGCGCTCCCTACAGTCACTTTCTCCCCACATCCGTGCCCCCAAGCGTCTGTTTTCTGTACCTCTGTCACTCACAACTTGCTGAAACAACTTGCTATCATATTGCCTCATCTATAAATTTTTAGTTTTCACACTCTCTCAAAGATAAAGAATATCTTGAGGCTTTTATTCTAACCATTATCTTTCTTATAATTTTCTTGGAAAAGTGTGGTGGCAAACAAATGTTCCTTGAAATGATATTCAAAATCGTTTCGTGGTTATATGAAACCTGCAACGAGAAAGAAGTTTCGAACATTACATGTTATTTATACAAAGAAAAGAAAGAGGTTACATGTTTTCTGTCTTGTTTAAGTAATTGGCTCACTCACCCTGTACACCTACTTGTATTGCCAAGGTCAAATTTGAGAAAAGATTATCTCTTAGGGTACCTACTAGTTTCCATGCATCCATGCATTCTTCCTTTATTTTTCGAGTGAATAATCACACTCTCTAAAACTGCATTTGGATTTTAGGAAGATAAAAATGGTAAATCATAAAGCAATGAAGTACCCAGAAGAAATACCAGGCTTAAAAGTTTTATATTGCCTTTTTTTTTTTAAGTCAATAATAAGCTACCAAGGGAGAGAATATGAAGGTGTGGAAACACTGTAAAGTTTAGAGTAAGATAAACCTGAGTTTGAATCTCATGTTTTTTATTCACAACTCATAGCCACTGCCTTGGCAAGTCTGAGTCAGACCACCCCTCACCATTTCCACAGCTACAGCCCTCAGTTGAGGTAGTAGTATCAGCCGCCTGGATGCAACAGCTCCTGGTCCTCTCCCACCAGAGAATGGAAGTCCTTTCCTATTCGTCCTTCAAGAACCTTCCCTACGCAATAGTCAAAGTAATCCTTTTTGTTTTTGTAGTTGTTTTCAGCTTTACTGAGAGACAATCGACACATAAGAATTGTATATGTTTAAAGAGTACAATTTGGTGATTTGATATATTGTATGCATTGTGAAAGGATCACTACAATCAAGCTAATTAACATATCCATCTCCTCAAATTGCTCGCCTCTTCCTTCTTCCTACTTACCTTCCTACCTTTCCTTCCTTCCTCCCCTCTCCTCCTTCCCTCCCTCCCTCTCTTTTACTCTCTCTCTCTCTCTTTTCTTCTTGTGGTGAGAACACTTAAGATTTACCCGTTTGGCAAATTTTAGATATGTAAATCATTATCGTTAACCATAGTCACCATGCTAAACATTAGATCTTCAGAATTTATTCATCTTGCATAAATGAAAATTTGGGGGGGCCTGGGTGGCTCAGTCGGTTGAGCATCCAACTTCGGCTCAGGTCATGATCTTGCGGTCTGTGAGTTCAAGCCCCACGTCGGGCTCTGTGCTGACAGCTCAGAGCCTGGAGCCTGCTTCACATTCTGTGTCTCCCTCTCTCTCTGCCCCTCCCCCACTCATGCTCTGTCTCTGTCTCAAAAATAAATAAACATTAAAAAAATTTTTTTTAAAAATAAAAATAAATGAAAATTTGTACCCTTTGATGCTTCTCCTCATTACTCCCCCCACCATAGTCCCCAGTAACCAGCATTCTACACTCTGCTGCTATGAATTTGACTGTGTTAGATTCCACGTGTAAGTGAAATCATGCAGTGTTTGTCTTTCTATGTCTGGCTTATTTCACTTAGCATAATGTCCTACAGATTCATCCATGTGGCTGTGAATTAAAGGATTTCCTTTCTTTTTTTTAAGGCTGAAATCTTTTTAAAGCATAAATCTTACTGCTTAAAACCCTCCAATTGCTTCTTATTGTATTAGATAAATTCCACATTCTTTATTCTGGCTCTAAAGTTCTGATCTCATCTTCCACCCTCTTCCCCTTGCTATATACACTTCAATTACACAACTGTCTCTGGAATAAGCTAAGCTAATTTTTATGGCCTTACACCATAAATTCTAGATAATTCTAGAGCAAGACAGAGATAAGAGCAAGGGCTTATCTCATGCCCTCATGAGGCAATGCCATATTTAATATTTTCCAAATCTGTTACCTTGTCTGTGAAACTTTTTTTTTCTTTTCAGTGAGATCATGGGAAAGTCATTGCAAGTGTCTAGAAATTATTGAGATATACAAGCTAAGAGAATGGAGCTATTCATTTTAGGCCTTGAAAGATTATTAAGTAATTGATAGCCAAAGATAAGGTGACTGAATTCTTCATCACAACCAAGATTATAACGACTACTAAGCAAACACAGTACACCAGACACTGTATTGAATGTTGTAGATGATAAAAAGTGGTTGAGGATAAAACAGGCTTCACTCTTAGTTGCTTAAAATCTAGAAGAGAGGATAAGGCAAGCACAATGATAATGCCACTACTAAGGAGATATGTGTCATAAGAGTCAGACATTAAGGGGCAGGGGTTTTACAGATGAGGGTGTGATAGATCTGAACCCCACTGTAAGCAATAGTGATTTAACAGTTTATATTTCTGTTCCCCAATCTGTTCAAACCGCTTCCCCATAATTGAATTGAAATATAAGATTAGTTAAGTTTGGGGATCAAGGAATTGAGGAAGTCTTAATGAAGGGATTGGCATTTGAGCTGGACCTGGAAAATGGGGGAGATAATGGAATATGTTTTTATTATCTCTTTCTTAATTCAGTCATGACTTTCCCCAAGAAAATACAATGAACTTTGTGATTTTGTAGAAGTATACTTGTTGAATGTTACTGGTCTTGTGATAGTTTTCCAAGGAAAATAGGACTCCAGTCTCTGGAGTGAGAAGGATCCTGGACAAGTAAATCGATCTCAGATTTTCTTCCCTAACTTGTAAAATATCCAATTTGTGTGATTATTGTAAAACTTAGGGGGAATAATATGAAATCTCTGACATACGGTGCTTAATTAATGCTATCTGTCACTTTTACTTTTTAATAACTGGAGAAACTATACTACAGAAAGTCGGCAGAATTGTGGCTGGTTAAAGCGTGTACTCTGTATTCTCTGTATTAGTCAGATGGCCTTCGAATTCTGACTCTGCCCCCTCATTTGCTTTGTGATCTTGAGTAAGTAACTTAACATTACTTCGCCTCATTTCTTTCATCTGTGAAGCAGGGGTTATAATGTATCCTATCTCAGAGGATATTGTAGGGATATTACACCATATAATTTATATAAAATGCCTGCTGTACTCATGACCTATGGTATATGACATGTCGACACATGCCAGGGTGAATTACTTTTTGATGAAAAGACTATTCTCAAATAAAAAAAACTTCAGCTAATCAGATATATAGGCCCAGAGTGCTATTTTGAAGGACCTGCCATTTGGTATTCTCATTTTATTTGACCATGTTGCCAGTGTTGTTGTTGTTGGTGTTGTTTTATGTATGCTTTTACGATTCACTATTTATCACTGGTTTTTAAAAATATGGTAAGAGAGGTCAAATCCAGGAAGCGATGGAAGGTATAGTCCCACCTCAGAAAGATGAATACAAAAGAAAAAATAATCTTGTTAGAAGAGAATGCCTTTAGGGGTGCTAGAGAATTAAGGATAGAATTTTTCTATTTTAAGCCAAGAAGTAATAAAGAAGTGAAGACTAGAAAGTGGAGAAATTGTTGCCCATGAGAGGAATTTCTTGCTTGACTGCTTCCTCTAAAACTTCATTATGTAATTTGACTGATTGCTTTTTCCCAAACTCAGATTCAGATCCTAAGTAGAGAAGAGCAATTCTAGTGAAATACTTAATACTTTACTTTGGAGTAAAACATTTTATTTCTATATGCTTGTAATTGTTTCCTAGCATACTTAGAAGAGCGTATCGTTTGAAAATTCTGGAACTGAAAGTTACATTCCCTAAGTAAGCATGAAAAAAATATTTGGTCCACCTCAATATGAAATGAGGTTTATTGATTCCATTTTCCCTCAGACAGCCTGATGAGCAGATAGACTGTCACCAGCAGAATTCTGGAAGAAGAAGATATTACTACAACTACTCTACCTAACTTCCTAGGGCAGGTTTCATATCTAAATGCAACGTGGCAAAGATGTACCCGTTTGCTCAAGGGAGGGGAGAGGTACGCTGCTTACTTTAAAGACTCAGGCTTTTTGCTCACCTTCCATGTCCTAAGTTACCTCCCTGTTCTTTTCATGTATTCTGCACTCCCACCAAAGGGAATAACTGTCTTGCTGCTATCCATTATTTCTGAGGATTTTTAATTTTTTTAAATTTTTTTAAAGTTTATTTATTTTGAGAGAGACAGAGACAGTGCAACTAGGGGAGGGACAGAGAGAGGGAGAGAGAGAGGATCCCAAGCATACTCTGTGCTGCCAATGCAGAGCCCAACACAGGGTTCAAACTCACCAAACTGTGAGATCATGACCTGAGCCCAAACCAAGAATCTGATGCTTAACTGACTGAGCCACCCAGTCGGTTTTGTATACACATTTGCCTCCACCTGAAGGTATCACCTCCATGTCCACTCACCCAAACCTAACTCCTCATCTAATTTCAGTTAGATGCCACTTGTCTTTGAAGCCTTTCCTGTTTTCAACAAGAAATGATCCTACACTTTACAAAAGCCTCCTAGATCTTCCTCAGACTTCTAATATGGCATTTTATTCTTCATATTTATTGTGTATGTACAATATGCCAAATGGTTCTAGTGCCTAAAACAGCCAGAAATCCTTGTAAACTTAATAAACAAGTTTAAAATGTGTGTTAGTGATTTAATGCTAAAAAGGAGAAGGCAGAAGAGGAAGTGGAAGTGGAAAGACTGCAACTTTATGTGGTCAAGAGAGTCCTGACGGCAAAGGAGACTCAAGAGTAAAGACCTGAAGTATGATGTGCATTCAGGCAGAGGGAAGAGAAAGCACGAAGATTCTAGGTGGGAGTGTACCTTGTGTGGGATGTCGCTGAGCTGGGATTGGAGTGGCCAAGAGGGAAAGGGATAGCAGATGATGTCATAGCGGTGAGGAGTGGGGAGTCATAGAAGAGCATGAGGAAGAACAGGCAGATTGTACAGGGTTTAGAGTGAATGACTTTTTCTCAGGGTTCGATGACCAAACCATAGAAAGGGTCTTGATCACCACAGAAGAATGACAGAACTTGTATTTTGACATGAGCGACAATGCAGGATTGAGAATATGTGGATTCTGGAAATACTCTGAAGATAGAAACTATTGAATTTATTGACAGATTGACCATCAGAAGAAAAAGAGGAGCAAGTGGAACTCAAAGGCCTGTGACTTGAATGATTAGAAAGAAGGAGCTTCCATTAGTTGAAATGGAAAAAGCTAGAAAAGGAACAGGAAATGGTGTCAGGCATTCTGGTTTGAACATGTGCAGTTTAAGATTACTGCCCTGTCCTGTGATTAGTTGGATATGTAAGTTGTAAGTTTGCGGGAACAATTGGGAGCAATTGGTATCAATGATGCCAATTTGAGAGTTACGAGCATTTATTTTTCTTCTTTTCTTTTTTTAGATCTATTTTTATTGTTTTGAGGAAACCAGATTGTTTTCCACAGGGGCTGCACTGATTTACATTTCCATCAGCAGTGCACAAGGGTTCTCTTTTCTCCACATTCCCCCTGACGCTCATTTCCAGTGTTTTTGAGAATACCCATTCTAACAGGTGTGAGGTGATATCTCCTTGTGGTTTTGGTTTGAATTTCACTGATGATGAGTGATGTTGAAAACCTTTTCACATACTGGTCATTTGTATATCTTCTTGGGGAAAATATCTATTCAGATTTCTTGTTCATTTTTGGTTATTTGGTTTTTTGTTATTAAGTTGTGTGAGTTCCTTGTGTATTTTTTATATTAACCCCTATTGAATATGTGCTTTGCAAATATTTTCTCCCATTCCACTGGTTGCCTTTTCATTTTCTTGATGGTTTCTTTCACTGAGCAGAAACTTTTTTTAGTTTTATGTACTTTCATAATTTTTGTTTCTGTTACATTTGCTTTTGGTGTCAAATCCAAAAGTTAATTACCAAAGCCAATGTAATGGAGCTTACTGCCTATCATTTCTTCTGGGAGCTTACAGTTTCAGGTTTTATATTCAAGTCTTTAATCCATTTTGAGTTGATTTTTGTGCATGGTGTAAGATAGGAGCCCAATTTCATTCTTTTGTATGTTAGTGTCCAGTTTTCCCAGTACCATTTATTGAAGAGACTATTCTTTCTTCATTGTATATTATTGGCTCCTATGTTGTAAGTTAATTGACTTCTATGCATGAGTAAATCAAAGTTCTCTTTTCTGTTCCATTGATCTATGTAATTTCAGTATTAATGCCAATACCATACTGTTTGGTTACTATGGCTTTGTAATATAGTTTGAAATCAGAATGTGCGCTGCCTCCAGCATTGTTCTTTCTCAAGGTTTCAAACAGGGTCTGTTTGGTTTTATACAAATTTTAGGGTTCGTTTTTCTATTTCTGTGGAAAAATGCCAATTTTCATAGGAATTGCAATGAATCTATAGATTTCTTTGAGCTGTATGGACATTTTAACAAAATGAATTTTTCCAATCTCTAAACATGGAATAACTTTGCATTTATTTGTTTCTTCTTCAATTTATTTTATCAATGCCTTATAATCTTCAATGTAAACTTCTTGCCTACTTATTTAAATTGATTCCTAAGTACTTTTTGTAAATGGGATTGTTTTCCTAATTTCTCTTTCTGTCTCTTTCTCTTTCTGTCTAGTTCTGTTAGCATACAGAAATACAACTGATTTTTGTGTGTTGATTTTGTGCCCTGAAACTTTTCTTAATTCTTTTATTGGTTTTGACAATTTTCTGATAGAGTCTTTGGGTTTTCTATACAGATCATGTCATCTGTAAACAGAGACAACTTTACTTCCTCCATTCCAATTTGGATGCCTTTTTCCCCGTTTTTACCTAATTTTTCAGGCAAGGACTTCCAAAACTATGTTAAATGAAAATGGAGAATGGTCATCTATCTTTTCCTAATGTTAGAGGAAATACTTTGATCTTTTTACCATTTAGTATGATTTTTAGCTGTAGGCTTATCATATATGGCCTTTGTTTTGTTGATGTATGTTCCCTCTATACCCATTTTGTTGAGAACTTTTATCGTGAACGGATGTTGAATTTCATCAGATGCCTTTTCTGCATCTATTGAGACGACCACATAATTTTCATCCTTCATTTTGTTTATGTTTGTATCACAATTATAGGTTTACATATGTTGAACTATCCTTGCATACTTAGAATAAATCCCACTTGATAATGGTGTATGATGCTTTTAATGTAATGTTGAATTTGGTTTGCTAATATTTTTTGAGGATTTTTCCATCTATGTCAGAGATACTGACCTGTGATTTTTCTTTCCTTGTAGTGTCTTTGTCAGGTTTTGATATCAGCGTATTGCTGGCCTTCTAAAATGAATTGGGAAATATTCCATTCTCTTCTATTTTTTGGGAGAGTTGGAAAGGATTGGTATTAATTGTTTTTTCAACATTTAATAGAATTTATCAGTGAAGTCATCTGGCCCTAGACTTTTGTTTATTGGGAAGTTTTGGATTACTGATTCAATCTTCTAGTAATTTGTTAATTTGTTTAGATTTTCTGTGTCTTCATGTTTTAGTCCTGGTAGGTTGCATTTTTCTAGGAATTTATCTGTGTTTTCAAGGTCATCCAACTTATTGGTATATAATTGTTTGGAGTAGTTTCTCACGATCTTTAGTATTTCATAATAATCCATTGTAGTGTTTCTTTTTTCATCATAATTTTGAATCTCCTCTCTTTTTTTTCTTAGTCCAGCTAAAGTTTGTCAATTTGATTATCTTTTCAAAAAACAAACTCTCAGTTATTTTGTTTTTTAACCTTTCCATTGTCTTTTAGTCTCTATTTCACTTATTTCTATTCTGATCTTCCTTATTTCCTTCCTTTGACTAACTCTGGGCTTATTTTGTCCTTTTTCTAGTAGTAATATTAGATCGATTATTTGAGATCTTTCTTTTGTCTTAATGTGGGTGTTTATTCCTATGAACTTCCTTCTTAGAACTGCTTTTGTCCTACCCCTAAGTTTCAGTATGTTGTATTATCATTTCATTTGTTTCAAGATGTTTTTGGATTTTTTCCTTTGATTTCTTCTTTGACCCATTGATTCTTCAGGAGCATTTTATTTAAGTTCCACATATTTGTGAATTTTCTATTTTTCTTGTAATTGGGTTCTACTTTCATACCATTGTGGTTGGAAAAGGTGCTTGATATGGTTTCGGTTTTCTTAAATTTATTAAGACTTGTTTTATTGCCTAACTGTGACCTATCCTGGAAAATATTCCATGTGCTCTTGAGAAGAATGTGTATTCTGCTGCTGTTTGATGGAATGTTCTATATGTGTCTGTTAGGTCTATCTGGTCTAATGTGAAGTTTAAGTCCATCATTTCCTTACTGATTTTCTGTCTAGGTGATCTATTCTTTATTAAAAATGTGGTATTGAAGTCCCTCATTATTATTGTATTGTGGTTTTTTTTCTTGCTTTAGATCTGTTATTATTTGTTTTATATATTTAGATGCTCCAGTATTTAGTCCATAAATATTTATACTTGCTATATCCTTGATGAATTGGCCCCTTGTCTTTATATAATAACCTTTTTTTGTCTTACGATTTTTGGATTTTGTTTTATTTTGTATCATATGAGTATAGCGACCTCAGCTTTATTTTGGCTTCCATTCACATGGAACATCTTTTTCCATCCCTTCACCTTTAGTCTGCAATGTGTCCTTAAAGCTGAAGTGAATCTCTCGTAGGCAGCATATTGTTGGGTTTTGTTTTTATCCATTCAGCCACTCTGTCTTTTAATTGTAGAATTTAGTTCCTTCACATTTAAAGTAACTAGTGAAAGGTATGGACTTACTATTGCCATTTTGTTCATTGTTTTCTGGCTGTTTTATAGTTCCTTTATTCCTTTCTTCTTTTCTTCTTCTCTTTCTTTGAGATTTGATGATTTTCTATGGGGCTATGTTCTGACTCCCCTTCTCTTTATCTTTTGTGTGTCTAGTATAGGTTTTTGGTTTGTGGTTATCACAAGGTTTATGTAAAAAAATTCATGGTTATAACAATCTATTTTAAACTGAAAGCAACTCTACTTCACGTGTGTATGAAAGTTCTACATTTTTACATTTCTTCCCAGACCTCCATGGGAGGAGGAAAATTCAGGGCCTTCTATGTCATCATCTTGGTCTGGAGTTAAGACATATGCTACCAATTTTTTTTAAATAACTTAGACTATTTGTATAAAATTATTAATAAAAGACAACTGCTACATTAAAATATCAAATTTTGAATTAGGCTCTGGATATATAATTATGTTGTATCCTTGAACAATTCTTTGTAGTTCTAAAGAGCCATGACACCAGCAATTCATCTCTCAGTATCTGCAAAGTGAGTTCATTAAATTTGGTTTAGTGTTGTAAGGCACATTTTGCTATTTTTCCATATCTATTTTATCTTTTACAAGACATACTAGAGATTTATTGTGCTCCAAATTTTGTAATACAGTATTGCAGTGTCATTAATATATTTCTAATATTTTTATATTAGCTTTAATATTAGAATCATGTTTTCCTTAAAAAGAGTTCTCACAAGGACACATGAAATAATTACACAAAATATTTTAGTTTCTTATACAATATTATTTTTAAAAGAATGCAAAATATTTAAACATTTAGCATTATGTGACTCTTCTCTTTCATTCAAATCAGAACACTCGAACCAAGGTATTTTGTAGTTTGTGATGATGCAGATGTGAAAAGATGAAAGAAGGGGCGCCTGTGTGGCTCAGTCAGTTAAGTGTCTGACTTTGGCTCAGGTCATGATCTCAAAAAAGATGAAAGAAGAAATGCATTTATTCTATTATGGAAAGAATGGAAGAAGAATGGGGGGATTACCACATTTCTAGAACATGCATTCACATAGATTATTTGAGATGAGATGAATAAAATTATATGGCTAAATCTATACACTAAAAACCATTGCGTACATTTTGCCTTCATATTTCTAAAGAAGTAGCTTCATGGAGTTAGTCATTGAATTAAAGAACTTTGAATTTTGGATCCAAACGATTCTTCAATCATCTCTTTGTCACACAATTTGTATTCTGTAGTTGGGTTTAAAATAGCATTCCTGACAGAGATTATCATGTGCAAGAGCCTTGAGGCAAGAAGTACCGAGGTACTTTTGAAGAGCTTTTAAAGAAATCCTAATGGCAATGGTCCTTAAATGCGGTGAAAATCTGATCATAATATATTGTCACATGACAGGATAAGGTTATGAAACACATGTGTAACCTTATGTTGTTTTTTGAACACCCATATCTAAGTGGCTCAGGATAGTGGTTGAAAGCAGACACTCTGAAGTCAGACTGCCTGGGCCTATCCCCCCCCCCCCCCCCCCCCGCCGCCATATATTGGCTGTGTTATCTTGCACATATCCTAAAGTAGTATGTGCCTGCAGTTTCTGATCTGTCAAATGGGAATATTAATCATACTTTTCATAGTGCATTTAGGGGAATTATATATGATTATATGATCAGAGTATTCAGAACTGTGTGGCTACAGCACTTAGTGTTCAGTAAGTGTTAACTAACTATTATCCTATTATTTGTAGGACCTTCTAATAGGAAAGGCATGTGAAAATGTTAATGCTATTTTTTATGCATTGCAAAATTAAAGCGAATCCTAATTTCATACCCTTTATTTACATGTACTTTTATAAAATGTCTATCGTGAATTGTGCTCTAAGGAATTCTACCATGAATTCTACCTATATTTAGAGACCGGATGACAAAAAGTAAGTTCTAAGTGCTTAAATAAATTACTAGGCATTACCATTTTATAATTTCAATCTGAAAGAAACATTTGAAGTATTGTTTTGCATGTAGTAATTCTGCTCTTGACTAAGCATAGTAAAGTGTAAGTATGAAAAGGGTATGTTTATTGAATACAGTATGGTCAAAATATTTATGGGTAGATATAATTGATTTTATAATTGTAGAGAAGAAATAAATATTTGTTTTAAAAAACCCATATGATAGGTGCTTGACACTTTTTTCTACTGATTCGTTGCTTGCTTTGTTCCCAGTAGGTCTTTTCTGTGTTCTTGGATGAGTTGGCAGTGCGGAGCACACTTCAAATGGGAATTATAAGACTGAATATTCGAGTGGTACTTCTAAGTTTGTTAACCTATATGGGCTTGAGCAAGTCACTTAATATCCCTATGTCTCCAATCCCTCTTCTACAAAATGAAGAGAATAATATCTGACTTGCTGTAGATTTGCTGTTGTGAGGGTCACAGCAGTGCTACATATAAAAGTACCATGAAGGCTTTAAGTCACTAAACAGATGCGAACTATCCTCAACCGTGCTCATTTTAAACACATAAAAGTTGTTGCTATCGTAAATATGAATGGGCATTTCCCAGAGATTTTAGTACGAAGATAAAAGAATATGGACTTGAACTTTGCGATTAAAAGATGGATTCCTTAACTTCAGTGTCCAGCAGATGCAGATCAGAGTTTTCAGGCCCATCCTCCCAATGGGGACAAAGAGAAACTCTGGACAAAATTTATTTTTTTTTTATTTTTTATTTTATTTTTTTTAATGTTTATTTATTTTTGAGACAGAGAGAGACAGAGCATGAGTGGGGGAGGGGCAGAGAGAGAGGGAGACACAGAATCCGAAGCAGGCTCCAGGTTCTGAGCTGTCAGCACAGAGCCCGACGCGGGGCTCGAACTCACAGACCGCGAGATCATGACCTGAGCTGAAGTCAGACGTTCAACTGACTGAGCCACCCAGGCGCCCCAGGACAAAATTTATTTTTAAAAAATTCTGCCTGAAAGCATTGGAGAACCAATAATGCAGTGAAGATCTATACGGCTAAGATCATTTAGAAGAGAGAAATACAGAGAAGGGAAACCTGGCAACTGCTTCCATCTCGTATTGTCTGTCAATTTGGGGGCAAAAAAAAGGGGGGGCCTTTTTTTCCCACATGGGAGCTGAGAAGCTAAGGAGAGCTTCGGTTCAGAAAATAAAGTTATACAGCAGTGCTATTTTTTCTCAGCGTAAGATTATTTCTTTATGATATATTCCGAGCAGAGGAATTGCTGGATAAGAATTTGTATTAGTTTGGATACAGGCTAAGTTATAACAAAGAAGATTCCAAAAATACAATGGCTTGAATACAAGAGAAGTTTTTTTTTGTATGTTTGTTTGTTTGTTTGTTTCTCTCAGAAAAGAGTCTAACCATCAGACAGCTCTCCCTCATGAAATCTTTTAGAGATGGAGACTACCTCCATCTTATCCTTGTTTAGACACTACCCTCATCTTCGTGATAAAACAAAACAAAACAAAAACCTGTGCCATTACCCAAATCTTCTTTGCAGCCTATACGAAAAAGAGCAGCAGGATAAGCAAACTTGACTTTTAAATTAGAACCAACCTGGGTGTGCCTGGTGGCTCAGTTAGTTAAGCATCAGACTTTGGCTTAAGTTATGATCTCCCAGCTCATGGGTTCGAGCCTCATGTTGGGCTCAGAACTGACAGCTCAGAGCCTGGAACCTGCTTCGGATTTGTCTCCCTCTCTGCCCCTCCCCTGCTTGTGCTTTGTTGCTCTCTCTCGCTCTCTCAAAAATAAATAAACTTAAAAAAAATAAATTGGAACTGACCTGGAAGCTGTATATATGAATTTTGTTCTATTTCCTTGAAGAAAAAAGAGTCCAGTAGCCAAGTTGGACTGGATTTGGTTGCCAGGGGGGCAGGAAATGTGGTCCCTAACTGTGAAGCCATGTACCCAGCTTCAGTGATTTTCCTGTGAAAAGAACGAGGAATTGAAATTTGGCCCACGTGTGTCTCTGCTACGGAGATTATATCCTTTGTTTTTATCAATCTTAAAATATTTTTCAAAATTGCTCTAGAGAGTGTTCATTAACTGAGTCTATTCAAAATGTTGGTAACCACATTAATCTGTAATGTAAACAAATAAAAAAATGTCAACTGCATGAAACCATTAATAAGATCCGCATCAACAGGTTTGGGACATAATCGACTCAGTAAGCAAACATCTCAATGTATAGAAACAGAAAGGCGTAGAATTTGCATGCTGACCACAAGCACTTACAGTGTCACAGGCTTTGGTGAGTATAATTTACACTAGGATAGGGAGCCAACCTTCATCTTGCAGGTTGTTAAATGGAGTTAGTGAACATAGTTTGTTTTTTTTTATCCCACATTTTCTTTTTATTTTTTAATGGTTTTATTTTATTTTTGAGAGACATAGAGACAGAGCATGAGCAAGGGAAGGGCAGAGAGAGGGAGATACAGAATATGAAGCAGGCTCCAGGCTCCGAGCCATCAGGACAGAGCCCGATGCGGGGCTCGAACCCACAGACTGTGAGATCATGACCTGAGCTGAAGTCGGCTGCCCAACCGACTGAGCCACCCAGGCGCCCCTTATCCCACGTTTTCTGTGGCACTTGCTACATTGCTCTGAATACCATCTCACCAAAATCCACTCGAGCTATAATCTAGTAATATTACAGTGAAAAAAATAATTCCCATTTCTCAGGGATGCTGTTATTTTTTTCAAGTGAATATTGCTTGCATTTGGAGAGTCATTTGCTAATTTTTCACTGTTATATCGAAAATAGTGTTTACACATACAAGATAAAATGATTAAGTGGAAACCAGAATTTGTATTGGTGTAGTGATTTCTGAAGACATCAAAATAGATAATAATACACATTAATACAGTAACTGAAACCTCATCATACATTCCTTCGTTTCCAATCATAAGCAAAGAAAGCTTGTGATTTTCATTTCTGACCTGCTGCATTCTGTTCTCAAGCTATTTTCTATTCATATTCATTTTTAAAAGTTTTGCTTCAGGATAGTCTTATTGAACTGCATTAATCTGAGGTAAGACAAACACACAGAATTTCAAGTGTGGCCTCACTCTTTTTTTAAAAAAATTTTTCTAATATTTATTTATTTTTGAGAGAGAGAGATAGAGCATGAGCAGTGGAGGGATAGTAAGAGAGAGACACAGAATCTGAAGCAGGCTCCAAACTCTGAGCTGTCGCACAGAGCCCGATGTCAGGCTCGAACTCACAAATTGCAAGATTATGACCTGAGCCAAAGCTGGATGCTTAACCAACTGAGCCACTCACGTGCCCCAAATGTGGCCCCACTCTTAAACATGAGATGGCCAGTCCACAGCCATTGATGAGAACCTGCTCTAGGAGAGCTCTGTACCAGGTACAGTGAATGGGAAGGAAATAGTGTCCAGCCTCCAGGATCTTACCCTTTAGTTTGTGAAGATAAAATACGCTCTAAGAAGCAACCACTTGTCAAGCCTAAGTTTTAAAATTAACCTTGACTCATACCTTTTCCTCACTCCAGCATCCAACTAATCCTAAATTCTCATATGCTAATTTCTCATCCCTACAGCATTCAGCTTGTTCTGCTGGCTGGGGCTTCTCTCTCTCCAATCCACTCGCACTGAGAAAGAATCCCTCCACTCTTCACCTTATTTTGGAACACATATAGCAAAATTTATTGATAAATAATGTGTCACATACAGATAAAATAAAACGCAAGGAAGGTGACGATTCAGTCCACATGCATGTAACCTCTCTGTGAATCAGTCAGTACAACATCCTGCCTACTACCTCCATGTTCTTATGGAGCATACTTACTCTGTGCCCTTCAGGAAAGACTGAATGTCCAGGGTTGAAATCTGATGTGCTTTCAATATTCTTAAAGTCCACACTCACTCACGTGGCTCTTGAAATTTCCGACGTGGTGTTGCCTTGCTCTCTCGGTTTATCTCTAATCATTTCTCTCCTCATGTGCCGAAGCCTGCCATTTTAAACCGTTGTGGTTACCCACACTTCACACCCTCTCTTGCTTCTAGGCTTTTGTACCTGTTGTTTCTTCCCTGGAAATAACATCCCTTTTACTTTTCTTGTAAATTTCTCCTTTGTACATTCCATGGCCCTAATCCAAGAACTAGGGTTATGGCTCTTAAACGCTCCCATAGAAACCTGTAACACTTACCATAGCTCTAACAGAATTTTATTGTTATTGCCAACTTATTTGTTCAGATTCCTATGGAAACTCAGAGTCCTTGAATACAGAGACTGTATGTTTTTGTCTTTTTATGTCAACTGCTAGTACAGTATTTAACATATAGCAAATATACAATAATTGTTTATTGACTTGAAATTCATAAAGAAACAATTTATGGTATGGAGTAAATGTATTTGTGCCAAATTAAGACAAAAATGAAGGTTTTACTGTTTGTCGAGTACTTACTTTATACCAGATATTGGTGATAACACAGTGAACGTAATAAAATTCCTGTCATCCAAGAGTTAAGTTTAGTGGTTAGTTCCTTTTTCTTTTCTCTATAGATCTTACTTAACTGCCACCTTTGTTATTATCACCTTTTTAGAAAATGCTTGAGAGAGCCCCAAATTTTAACATAAGCCGTCTTATAAATAACAGGTACAGTTAGGGGAGACTGGAATTTATTACTGAAATAACATTTCCATGAATCCAGTAAAGGAAATAGGCTGACATTCCAAAAGAGATACATAGCATGGGAGGGAATGCAAAAAGACTTATTTCAGATAAAATGACTGAGTAGCTTGGCTGGAGCGAAGAAAACCTGAGGGGTAAGTACAAGATATGAGGTCTGAGGATCGTAAGTAGGATCTGAGTCATGGAAAGGGACTTGGAGAAATGAAGAGCCGAATGATTAAGCCTTGAGTAAGGTTGACATACAACAATAATAGATTATTTCCAAATAAAATATGGAATAATGAGTATTTTTAAACATATGGGTTATATAGAAATATATAATGAGAAGGTTTAAATTATAATGAAAATTTTGAAATGCATTAAAACATCTCCAACAATCTGTAATGAAGACAGAACATTTCAGAGTCTAATAATTTTAGTCCTTAAGATATTAAATGCCTACGCTGCCATGAAGAATTTTGGTCTTTAATAGTTTGGTTTAAAAGCTTCAAAATTACCACAGTCTAGAAGTTTGTGAAATTTTTTATATTTTGAACACGAGAAAATTTTAACATACAAGATATGAGGTCTGACGTCAGAAATGTTATCTTTATATATTTGAAAGGCATCTTTAGAGGACGATAACCCCCGGATCTACATCCTTACAGAAAACAAAATGAAATGTGCCTTCACTGTATGAAAATGAGCAAAGGAAACCTCATTTAAAAGGGAGTCAGGAAGCCCTGAAAGGGGAAACTTCACACACTACCGCTAGTTGCCTCTTGCACAGGTCAGCAGGAAGAGGGAAGATTTCCTCTCAGCCCAGCATCAGCAAGGCGCCCTTTGCCTGCAGCCAATGAGAAGCCTGCTGCCTCTTTGAACTCTTATTTTCCTCCAATGGACCTCTGTTGTAAACAGCCCCTCCCAACTACCCCCCCTTTTTTTTTCTCTAAAAAAGAATAGTCCCTCTGTTTTCTAGATTTGTCTGTGCTTCGGTCCCTGTTAGGGGTGAGAAAGAGTCTGTGTTGTGTGAATGGAGGTCTCCCTGCCCAGGATAAGAGGGCCAGTTGGAAAGGAGCAAGCACAAGGCAGTTTATTAAAGTAAAAGTACACCCTCAAGGTGGGAGAGCAGGCAGCGGGCCCTCTAGGAGGTGGAACCGGTTGCTAGGTTGATTTGAGATGGGGTATTATTGGGTCTTTCTGGGCTGGGAGGAGCTGGGAGGTACAGAGGGGTGGTCTCTAATAGAGGCTACTTCCAATCCTTTGGGGACCTCCTCCCACAGGTGGGTGGGGGAGTTTTTGACTCTACAAGGTTTGCACTAAACTGTCAGGGCAGCCTCTCTCCACCGGGCAGGGCAGTTCTCACAATGCAGATGAGTTATAATGATGGCAGAGGCGAAGTGGAAGCCGAGAGTGCATGCTCTGACCCTGTGACTCTTGGTGTGTCAACCCCAAGCTCTTGGAAGCCACAAGGTCAGGATTTTGAACTCCTGAGCTTACAATATGTTTTTTTTTTTTAAGTTTATTTTTTTTATTTTGAGAGAGCCAACATGAGTCAGGGAGGGGCAGAGAGAGAGAGAGAGAGGGAGAGAGTGAATCCCAAGCAGGCTCTGTGCTGTCAGTACAGAGCCCAACCTAGGGGATCCAGCTCATGAATGGTTGAGATCCTGACCTGAGCCAAAATCAACAAGTCTGACACTTAGCAGACAGAGCCACCCAGGGGCCCCTCCCACTTTTTTTTTAGTCGCTGCCCTTGCCTCCAGCACAGGTCTTTCTCATTCCCCTTTAAGAATTTAGGACTCTGTCTCAGGGTTTTCTTTCCAGTGTTCTTGTCTAGCTCCGACCTAACATCCTGAATTGCAATTACTCTGTCATCACTGAATAAAACTCCTTTTGCTGACATAATAACTGGCTCTTTTATTTTTTAAGGTTGACAAGCGAAACAAAAGATTTGGGATGGATACAAGAAAAACCTTGCACACATTAGAGATCGTTAAACACATTTACTTGGACCTTCAAAGAGATGTTTTTAAAAAGCAATATAAATGTTCTAATATAGAGAATATATAATATAAAGAAATATAAGTATATAAGATATATAATATATGGAAATGCTTTTTATGGTCCTAGGCTTTTCAAGAGACAATAGTACAAGGGCAATAATCATTTTGCAAGAAAAATTATTTAATGTTTATTTCCCATTTGAGAGTTCATCCTAGCTCCCTCCAAGAAAACTGAACATTCTTGGAGTTCGGTTAATAAAGTAATAGATGACTGCTTAAAGGATCGTCCTTGGACATTAGCTGTATAGAGAGCACCACTTTGAAAGAGGCCACAACTGCTTAAGTAGTGATAACTTTCTTTTAAGAAGGATACTTAAAATAGACTCTTCCAGATTCCTGGAAATTTTTACTTTGAGACATACATTTTAATTTAGTCCGTGAGAATCTTTCTAAGACAGGAGGATAGGCAAGAGGAGAAAAGAGAGAAATGAAAAGAAAATGGATAAAGAAAGAAGAGGAAAAGGGAGTGGGTCACAGTAAAAGAAGAAAAATAGGAAGGTGATACAAATTTGAAGAGAGAGGATTTGAAGGAATACAAAATGAATGTTGTGTACCAGTACACTAAGACTAGCTAATGTGACTGACAAGAGATCTCATGTTTCTTTGAGTAACCTACAGTACCTCAGTAGTTTTCAAAAGGTCTCCATACCTGCAGCACCTGGGAACTTGTTAGATATGCAAATTCTTGGGCCCCACCCAGAACATCCGATTCAGAACTAGGGGGATACAGCATAACATCTGCATTTTAGCAAGCCCTGTGGGGGTGGTGGGGGTGCTGGCACACACTCAATTTGAGTACCACTTTTATTTCTTGCTCATGTAAGTGTTTACTAAAGATATTCAGCTGGTGACTGTCAAGAGTTCAAGACTCAGACTTAATGCGATCTTTTGGCTCTACCTGCCTCTCCATCTGCTTAGTTGTTCCTCATCAGCTCCAATTAGACCCTGATTCTGCTTTTCTGAGAGTCACTTCCTTATCTGGGGTTCTGAGAGCAGCTTTTGTGTTCATTCTCCTTCTTGGCCAAATCCAAAGTAAGTAGTGAGGATTCTGCATGGTCTGTCTGTTTCATGGTTTTCCAGCTTCAACAGCCTGTGAACGAACTACCTGTTCATACCATTTGTGGGGCCTGAATGTTATGTAAATGGCAACATTGCCGAATTTTATTTCTTTGTTTTTATCCAGGCTTGTGGTTTCATAGGCAATACAATTTCTTCAAAAATTTCTTACGTGGTCTGATTAGATATTTGATTTATAGGTTACTAAGCTATTCTACATGCTGTTGTGCCGGTAACTACACCCAAATTCTTTACTCAGCATAGTTCTTAAGACTGTTACTTTTTTTTTTTTTAAGCCTTATTTCACATATGTTTCTCTCTCTGAAGTAATTGGTGGCTACTTCAGGGGTATCTGATACAATGTGTTTAGGTAGAGAAGCATTAGTCTGTGAATTTTGCTACAAGGCTGAGTTTTAGTGTGGTTTTGTTGCTCAGAACCTTTCTTAGTCTTATTTTACACAGTCTGAGGTATAAATTTTTTTTTTGTTGGTTTGTTTTTTAACTTGGAGATTGTTCATTGTTTGCCTGAGGTGCTCTCTTCCTTCTGTATTGCTACTGCTAGCCAGTAAAAATCACTGATAGAAAACTTAGCGTTTTGTTTTCCAGCCTCTTCCTCTAGAGCTACAGGCACCCGGTTTCCCACCGTGTTCATGCAGGTGGCATTTTTGCCAAGCGATTTACCACAACATAGTGTGGCTCCCCAGGCTGCCCGCTTCCTTAGCAGTTTTCTTGCCAATTGCCACCTGATCAATAAGTCAGTGCGACCACAACCTCTCAGTTCAGGGTACAAATTTCTGCACAAATTAAAGTAATGCTAGTTTATGTAAAAATAACCCCTATTGTTGGTGGCTTTATAGAAAAGAACGCTATTTTTGTTACAAACAGTTCAATTCTGGTATCCACAAAGTGTTCAAGGACTCGGGCACCTTTCATCGATGGTTTTGCATCTACCCTCCTCCTTGTCTTCTGAGTTTTGTACATTCAGCCAGTGAGGGGAAAAAGAAAGCGGAGAATGCCGTTGTGGCTTCCGTGGGCCAGACCTGGAAGTAGCATTTTTCACTTCTGGATCTCAGTCAAATGGCTGCACCCAACTTGCAGGGGGGCTGAGGGGTGTCCGTATGTTGTGAGTTCAACAGGAAAAGGGAAAGAGTTTGGCTTTGTGGTGGAAGGTATTTCAGGCTCTGCCACGTGAAAGAGAAATGACAGCAATAGGAAAGGAGAGTGTGGAAGAGCAATGAGGAGGAAAAGCTGTTGAGAGATGAATAGAAGATGTAAAGAGAAAAGGAAATTTGGAATGAGAATTTGTTGTTTAATCTTTAGGATTATGAACTGTATGTGCTGTGTCTTTCCTTCCTTTATAGATTAAAAACCAAAAACAAAAACAAGTCAGGTTTCGTGAGCCTGATCTCTTACCTTAATTTCAAACAGCTAAGAAAGGTTATTCTGAAATTCAGATCCATAGATGTCTGAAAAAAAAGCCATTATCTTTCCACTAGAAGGAACACACACACACACACACACGTGTGTGACACACACACACACACACACACACACACCCCTTTAATATCTAGTAGCACGTTATACCCAACAAAGCCAATTGATATTTGGCATTATACTCTGAGCCTCATCATCCTTCCTGCAGTTTTTCCTTATGGGAGATCTAGCAGGCATCATGTGCTTCACAGTTGTTAACAATTTGATTAGTTAAGAAAGTATGGTCAACTAATTTAACTTGAGTATAAATTGGTGAGCGTACATCACCAATAATCAAGACTTTCATTAAGAATGTAAAACAGTAAAATGCTTTTAGATTGAAGAGATTTACCCTTTGAGTCTATATTCTAAATGTTTTTACATTGCTCATTCAATAAAACACGCAGCATTTTATTTAATTACTATCATTTGTCTCCAAAAGCAAATATTTACAAACTGTGTGAATTCCTCAAACACTCCATAGCTTTTAATATGAGCTGAGAAAGCAAGCATCAGACTAATGGTTTTTGTTCAAAAACATACAGATGTATGAATAAATAGAAATGATTAATTTTTATTATTACACTAGAAATGAAATAAATGAATTCCTTCAAATATTTTTTTTCTCTAAAACCTTTATCTGAGAGCCGTGGGAGAACTGGATGTGAAGTAAACTATCTTTGTTTTGTCCTTAAAGAATGAATATGTTCCTAAACCACCAGGTAAACAAGGCTTTTATATCAGTTGTGTATATTATTGCCCTCGCTAAGATTTTAAGCCTCTTAACAGGCCATATATTTTGCCATATAAACAGAAATACAGACTTGTATATTTTTAAATATTCTGGTGTTTGGAGAGAAACTCCTTTCTTGGATGTATCCCACTGAAACCACATTCTTTGGAGGAGCTATTCAATCTTCTCATTCTGGAAAAGAGAACCTTACTGTCGTCCTAACAGGTCCAGCTTCTTTATGTGCATAGCTCCGAAAATAACTAAACGGTTCTATTTTAATTTTGGGGAGAGACATCAAAGTGTTAAAGATAAACCAAGGATATTAACAATTTAAGTTTATTTGAGTGAAATTCTATTCGAAATGGGCAATGCCAAATCGGAAGTGTTAAGGAATGGTTGCTGACTGGAGGTGGAGGGAAAGGCATCTGGAGAATGTTTAGAACCAAGGAAAGGAAATGATTTGATTGGCTACAACTTACAGCCCAATTAGCTCTTTGTGATTGGTTGCCCTTAACGTTTTGATTTTGTAAACGAGCATTTATAGGCTTGGATTTTTGTCTGCTTACATAGGCTGCTATGGCATTAGTGTCACCTCAGTCTAGTGGCTTCCTTGTTTAATTAATTTACAATACAATTAAAAATATTTAGTTGAGAGGTTAACGGAATGAATTATTTATAGAGGAATAAGATTGAATGTATATATATTGTAGACAGTATGTTTACATAAATATATACTTGAAGTATGGTCCTGCCAGCTCCCTGTCCTGCCATTAGATTAAATTACATCTGTGTGAATTCACCCAGTTCTGAGACCAGACTCTACCTAGACCAGAGGCTTGCTTCAGAGCCCATGCTGGAGTGCCCACATTACTCAGGGAGGACCACTGGCTTTGCCACTTCTTGATCTTAGGTGTTTTGTGTTGCTTTGTGTTCTAAAAGCAGAGAATTCTTATTTGTCCCTTCTGCAAATGACCAAGCGCCATGGTTGAGAATGAGTCTTCATTATTTTTCTATAGGCTTTTCTATTTCATTTCTATTAGCTGTGACACAGACTAGGTAAGGTGGAAACTTCAGGAATCAGGGACTTTGCTACAATGGTGTGTTTTGCAAATTGCTGTAAAAGTTGCCAGTGAATCCTGTTATAGGTTCTTCTCCCTTATGATCTTATCAGTGTGAGGATTTATTAAAAAAACTGAATTATTTGTTGATGAGAAAGACTTCTAGAACTCTTAGTTTTCACCCACTATTCAACAAAACATTATTTTGTATTCATTTTCTCTGTTACATTAATGCTCCACTCTGTTGAGATGAATTTTTGCCCTTTAAACCTTTTTCGCTCAAATAGCTGAGTGTTGTTAAAAGATAAACTGAGACATTAAAAATTTAAGAGTTTATTTGAGAAAAAATTGACTTGACTTGGGCAGCACCAAACTAGAAGTAGTCAGGAGCACTCCTTCACAGAGACTTTGCATCCAAAGTAAGGAAACTATCGATTGGCTCTAGCTTAAAGCCTAGTTAGCTGTTTGTGATTGGTTGTCCTTATAGCATTTTGGTTTCGTTTTGGTTTCATAGCGCTGAGGCATTTACAGGATGAGATTTGGGTTTGCTTGTGAGGCCACCATGACATTAGAGTCACATCAGTCTAATGGCCCCTGTATTTAATTAACTTTACAGTGTATTGTTAACCTTGAAAATAAAATAGCCAGTTACTTTACCCGCAAAATGGATTTATTTGGGAATAACAAAAAAATTAGAATTCAGGACATGCAAACTATGGCAAAACCATAGCAAGTCTGGAAAACAAATGAGAGGAATGCTCTTTTATAGAGGAAAGGGGAGAGTTGGAAGGGGATATTACAAACAAAGTGTTCATTTGAGTAAACTGGGTCAAAGTGTAGTGGCTTTTCATTGGCTGAATTGTGACAGTCTCGTTGGATCGGCTGTTGCTGAGCAAGGAGAAAATCTTTCAAAATTCTTGCTGGAGTAGTAAAGTATAGGCTTCTTCATGCTGGGAACACAAGGTACCTCTCTTCCTGTTGGGGTCTGGGACTGATTATGAGTGGTAGTGTGAGAGGGCTCCCCCTTCTGGCCTCCTAGCTCTATTTTAAATGAGTTTTCCTTTATTCAATTTCACAGTATAGTTAAGTACAATTTAAATTTAAAGGAACCTCAGAGACTTTCTTGTTCACTGTTCTTTTTGTGTGGAGGAGGAAATAAAGAAAATCTCAGAATCCTGTGACTTGCCAAAGGCTAATCCACTCTTCAAAGTCAAGGAAGGCACTGGAACACAGACTTGTGGTTCTAATTTCCTGATTCCCCCCACCCCCCACTATTTCTTGCTGACTATTCAGTATCCTTCTCTTAGATAGGTAAATGGAGATATTTGAATGTTGTTTCTCTAGCTATACATTATTCAACTTAAGTGAATTCAAAGTTCACATAGGATAATTAAAAGGGGATTTTACAGCTATCACACTTAAGCATAGATACCCAATTCCAAAATATAGAGGCCCCAAATAGGTGGCTAACATTTACTAAATAGTCCCTAGAACAGTCACATTTCATTACTGGCAGTGCCAATTCTTGATAGCTATATGACAGTAAACATCAGATAATGTAATTTAATTGATAATATAAATAATTTTCACATATCTAGCTTTGTGGCACTATAGAATCAATAGTCATACAACAGTTTGTGCTATATATATATATATGTATATATATATATACACATATATATACATATCTGTATATATATAATGGTTTGTAGGCAACTTTTGAAAGAAAGGTCAGTGTAGTTATAGGATTAATGACTGAAGAAGGAGGTTAAAGCAGATGAACACAAGGTACTAAGTGAATTTAAAGCAACACATATTATCAGATGATTGGAATTGGGTTCTTATTGTATTAAAGCAAGGAAATATAATTGAAAGAGTTAGAAACATAATTTAGATATACTCAGGGACACCTTGGTGGCTCGGTTGGTTAATGACTTCAGCTCAGGTCATGATCTTGCAGTTCATTAGTTCGAGCCCCGCGTCTGGCTCTGTGCTGACAGCTCGGAGCCTGGAGACTGCTTCAGATTCTGCATCTCCCTCTCACACTCAGTTTCTCTCTCTCAAAAATAAATAAACATTAAAAATAAATAAATATAAATAAAAAATACTTGGTATTTTAAAATAAAGAATATAGCGTAACTCTAATGAGATAAAATCTTTATAGCAAATACTTTAAAAAGAAGGTAGCTGTAAGATTTTCCTAGCCAAGAGGAAAATAAATATATTTTAAAGTAAGAGGAAAAGAGTATAATTTGAGGAGTATGAAATGTTAGCTGTTTTCCAAGTGTGAGGCGAAATGAGAAGAAAATGCTCACTGTGGTATATTAAGTAAAAAAATGGAATTAGTAGAAAAGAAGGAAGATCATTTCCTAGAGGTTTTTAATGTAACTCATAGAACTTTATAGACTCTTTATGGGAAAAAAATACCTTTTTCTTGACGGTTAATTATAAAAGTACCAATTTGTAAAATAGTGTGGATTTTTTGTATTGATTTTGAAAGGATCGTGAATATCAGTGCAATGGGTTATTAGTCAATCATTGGTATTAAGAACTAGCTATTAACTATGAAGTAGATGCTAAACATATTATTCAAATAATTCTCTCCATAGAATTTTTGTTTGGGGTTCCCAAATGAGGTAACTTTATGTGAATGTCTCAGTACCAACTTAATTATGTTTTCACTTTGGAAACAGAGTCTTAATAAACGTCTATATACCTTAGATTGAATAAGATACTTTAGTGAATAATCTGGTGAAATGTTGCTAACTATGTTGTAACACTAAATTCAGTTCTGTATTCAGTGATTCTCTTTTTTATTCTTAGTCCTCAAAAGGCAATATGAAATCTAAGGTAAAAGTGAATTAGAAAGTTAAGAAATTGGAGGAGAGGTATTTATAACTGCTGAAATATTAGCTAATTTATAACCAAATACAGAGTGAGAAAATGAAATAGTTGTGGTATGAATTATAGAAAATAGACACTTTTGTGAAAAAGCCAAAGCCAAATGCTGTTATCAGAGAAGCTGAGTGGCTATGCATAAAATGTAAAGGAGAAACAGTTTTTACATGTTGGTCAAGTAAACAAGATCAAAACTCCATTTTTTTTATCATAAAGAAATATATTCATTTATTCAGAAATCTAAAGGTACCACTTGTGAGTAAAACACCAAATAAATATTACTTCCATACAGCTATGAATATGTACAAAGATAAAAAATATACATGGGATTTCCAAGGTGTTTCAGTGATCTGTTCCAGCTGTGAGCTACCGCTACAGCCTAAATATGTCAGTTAGAATCAATTTTTCAGAAGCTGACTGTCCGAGTAATCTATTTCCGTGTGTGTGTGTGTGTGTGTGTGTGTGTGTGTGTGTGTGTGTGGTGTGGTGTGGTGGTGGTGGTGGTGGTTGCTTTTGCCTCTGAAGTCATTTGTCTCTCTTTTTTGCTAACTTCTCTATTTTAGTCATTTTTAACCAGTTATCTACAGAATGATTTTCACGGTCATTTTCAAGTGATTGAGTTGAGTTTGTATAATAAATAATAATTTTAAAAGAATAAAAATTGTAAGTGATTTGTTTCTAACAAACTAAAATTTCCATTCAGTTTGATAAGCAATCTGAGATTTTTAATACTCCGTTTAATACTTTTGCCCACCTTAGAGTATTTTTACAAACTTACTCTATTTAATGGGTTAGACTTTTGCACAAAAACCAGGCAATCAATCATAGGAAAATGAGCACGTCGACCAAGAGAGGAGGTATGTGCACTTGTGAATTCAGTGCACTCAGTTCAAGTTCATTGCCCATTTTCCATAGGAGTATTAATGGCATCTTATTTGTTTCTAAGGGATTTGGACCGACCATGGCCCCTTGATAATACGGGGTAATAATTAGATACATAGTTCCGAGCCTGATGGTATGAATTCAAATTCCAACTCCACCATTTATTTGCTGAAAAATATGGACCAATTTTATTAACACTTCCTTAACAATTATCATATTTCTTCTAACCATGTCCCATGTATAATAACTCTCTATTATTACTATATTGGGCAAACAATTGGACTTATGGTGTTCTGTAAAGTTTCGAATTTCCTTAAAAATTTTTTAACGTTTGTTTATATTTGAGAGAGGGACAATGCAAGTGCAGAAGGGGTAGAGAGAGAGGGAGACACAGAATCCAAAGCAGGGACTGTCCGCACAGAGCTTGATGCTGGGCTTGAACTCACGAACCTTGAGATCATAACCTGAACTGAAGTCAGATGCTTAGACTGAGCCACTCACACACCCCATAAAGTTTTGAATTTTTATGCAATGGTATCTTTTTATAGATCAAAGAAAGTATGCTAGTCATTCCATTGCATTCTTTATATGATTGTCTTATTCTTCTTCAGCTGCCATAACAAAATACCATAGACTGAGTGTCTTAAACAACAGACCTTCATTTCTTATTTTGGACACTGGGAAGTCCAAGATTAAGGTGCTGACAGATTCATTTACTGGTGAAGGACTTCTTCATGATCTTAGATGGCTGCCTTTTGGCTTTGTCCTCACATGGAAGAGAGGGCAGGAGAGCTCTGGCCTCTTTTGGTCTTCTTCTAAGGATACTAGTCCCATCATGGGAGCCCTACCCTCAGGACCTCATCTAAACCTAATCACTTCCCAAAGTCCCCATGTCCAAAAATAATGTCACATTTGAGACATATGAATATGAAATTGAGGGTTTGGGGAACATAAACATTCAGTACATAACAATAACTGTCTAATTTCAATCTCATTTTATCTTATAAGATTGATGCATTTATTATCCGACTTCACATATCCGGAAACTACTGTTCTCCAACCCGTATTTGGAAAATTGTTTTAACTTTCTCTATTAGACTTGAAATTCATCCTATTGTTAATTTTATAGGTACATTTATAAAGCTCCAGTAACATTTTTACATATGTGTATTATTTGATTTTATTTCTATAGTTTGAGGGAGAAATGATGATTAAAATAACAAAACAAAGGTCATATTTATCATATTTTAGTTTTAACAAAAAACATTTGTAAAATAATAAACAAAAATCTAATGTTATACTTAAGTTTCTTATTATTTTATCAGAATGAGCACACTTTATTTAGTGCACACTCTATTTGAGTGCATATGTAATTCCTGTGTCAACCTTCAGTCATAATATATTTATTAATCTTTTTCAGTTACTTTGTTACTGAAATTCAACTTATATAAAATATTTCTAGTCTATTAGTATCCAAACATTTTATTGAAATGTTTCCTTATGGGAGAATAGTCTCATATATCATGACATTGGCTTTTTTAAAGATATCTGTCAGCAGTATGTTTTGCCTTATCTCTGATTCTGTTTTGAAAAAAGGAAGGAGTGTGTGGGTCCAGCTGGTTGTGATTGTGAAACTAGCATATATAAACCCTTCCACTGTGTGCTCTGTGATTAACAAGGTTCTGAGGACTGAGTTGTGTCTGCAGAATGAGGACTTGTTCTGTTTTGTTCTGTTTTCATACTCTAGGTATCTGTAGCCAGGAAGTGGAGTTGGTTTCTTTTTTTCTTCACATTACTAATTCTAGATATTATTTTCTATTCTTTCTTGAACAAAACTTCACCGTTGTCTTGATATTCATGATCATGTTTGACTAGTTAATCTCTTCCGTTTCTCCATGAATTTTCCTTCATTCAGTAAAGTCTTGAGTTCTTGATTCAAAATCCCTTTCTGGGGCATCTGAGTGGCTCAGTCAATTAAGCGGCTGACTTCCACCCAGGTCATGATCTCAAGGTTTGGTTTGTGAGTTCAAGCCCCGCATTGTGCTCTCTGCTGACAGCTCAGAGCCTGAAACCTGCTTAAGATTCTGTCTCTCTCTCTCTCTCTCTCTCTCTCTCTCTCTCTCTGCACCTCCCCTGTGCACGTGTGCTCTCTCTCAAAAAATTTTTTTTTGGGGAGACGCCTGGGTGGGTCAGTCGGTTGAGCGTCTGACTTCGGCTCAGGTCATGATCTTGCCTCGTGGGTTCGAGCCATGTCGGGCTCTGTGCTGACATCTCGGAGCCTGGACCCTGCTTTGGATTCTGTATCTCCCTCTCTCTCTGCTCTTCCCCTGCTCATGCTCTGTCTCTCTTCTCTCTTAAAATAAAGAAATGTCAAAAAAAATTTTTTTAATCCCTTTCTTGAATCCATTCTTACTGTCATTCTTGATGGCATCCCCATCATGAGGAAGACCCTTTGTCCACCGTGGCATTCCAGTCCCTCCAATGGTATTTTATCCCAATCCTCTTCAGCTACTTGCTAAAATGATATCTTAGCTATTGCTATTCCTAGAAGCTCTGAAAGTGAGATTTCAAACATCTCCCTTTCCATCCCAACACCCCCTATCCTCCAATTCCACTGATAGAATTCCTCGTATTGAAGCTGCTGATCCACTAATCCCATAATTTACTTCCTAACCAACATTCCTCTTCACAGCTCATTCCACTCTTTGCTCAATTTATACTGCATGGTCAATTTGATCCTTGCAAAAGCCCTGTCACATTTGAGCTCTGATGTTCACCACCAAAATAGTCTAACTCCTGTTGAGTCCAGTCATCCAAGTTATTTCTGTCTTGAACTTTGCACAGAAAAATCACGTAATCTGGATAGCTGGTTTTCCTTTAATTAATAATGACAAAACTTGGATATTTATGTAACACTGGCACGAAATTCTACAATGTGTTCCTAGTAAGCTACAAGTCTCTCTCTCCCAGATCTGTGCTCCTTAAAGTGTTTTCCAGAAACTAGTACTCCTCTGTAAACTATTTATTAGTGGTCCGTGACAAGTGTATTTTAACAGTTGATAGTAAGGATTTGCAAACTTTTAGAGTAATTTCAAGGAGAAAGTTTAATTCTCCTGAATCTAATGTTAAAAAGTTTTGTTTGTATTTTGCCTGACTTTTTAAAAATTTAATTTTCCAATATTCCATTTTTATTTATTTTATAAAAGCATTTGTCCATGGTGGATTGGAAATTAAAAATAAACGGCATATTGCCTTGGATAATTTGAGAAACACTATTCTGGAGGATTATTTCATACCATCTTCCTCTCTTCTAAAACTTCCCTCTACCCTCCTCGTTGTCTTGCAGAAGATACAACTGTCCTATACATCACCAAAAAAGAAAATAGAAGCAATCGAAAGGGAGTTCCCTTACCTCCCATCACCATGTTAAGAGTTGCATCAGCATCAGCCCTGTTGCTGCTCTCCCCTGTTCGGGTGGAAGCGCCCCCCACCTGCACCCCAGAATCCCCCCTCTCACCTGTGCTTCAGAGCCCCTCCTCCTGTCTTAGATTTTCCGAGATTTGCTCCTGCCGTTTTCCCTTTCCTCACTAACATGATCTCTTTCTCTGTATAATTTCCATTAATCCTGCAAACATGCTAGTGTCTCTCATCTTGAAAAGAAAAGAAAATGAAAGACAAGAAAAGAAAAAAGGCAAATATGCACATCTAAGCTCAGTATTCCCACAAGGTCCTGCTCCATTTCAATGCTTGCCCTTCACAGCTAAAGTTCTCGAAAAAGATATTGGAAAGCTGGTGACTCTAGAGAAACTTCCTAACTCTGGCAAAATTGGGAGGGAGGCACCCCAGATTCCGGTTTCTCATCGTAATGGTGTGCCTGTCCTGTGGTAATATGTGAGTTCCCCACAAATCAAAGGGGGATTTAGTCAGTGTTTATCCGATGGCTCAGACAGAATGATAGGCCTCATTTGTCCACATTTTGTATTAAACACCACGCTGTTCCTAGACCTTTCAAAGCAGCAGACCAGCGCAGGCAGCAAAGCCTTTTTTGTCTGCTCTCTGGTGACCCCAACTAAGTGTGAGTCACACTGACAGCTCCCTTCTGATTAGGGAGTTCCTCACTTTTTCAGGCAGAGTGAGTCTCAGCAGATATTTCTCTGAACACTGCTGGTCTTTATTGACTATTTCATATTCACCCCTCTATCTCCAGCTGGGACAAGTCTTCACGTATTAAGAACTCCATAATATTTCTCAATGAATACATTTCTCCAAAGGAAGGTTAGTCATAGTACATGTTATGGAAAAACATGTTCATTAAGGCATCTACTGGATTCTAAAATTAAATGTTTGCAAATCTGCTTAATCCGCAATCATGAATACTGTGATGTTTGTTTGATGAGAGGACAACCTAGAAAACACTGATGAAAATTCTCAGGGGAAAATAAGTCTCTGGTAGGGCTAAAGAGGAAAATATTGTAGTGTTAAGTAGATAAATATCTTACTCCCTTACAGTTAGTCATCACTTTTAGATATTGTTCAGTGATTCTTTATTATTTTAATATTTTAAGATAATCTGCTTCTAATTGTACAGAATAAAAGTATATTCTGGCCTTAACAGAAGACCATTGTGAAACAAATGAATCCTCAATGAAAATGCAATATGAATATTGGGGTTTTTTTGCTAACTTTTTACTTAAATTGGATCATTGTTTTATTGATCTAAATAGCTCTCTATATGAGCCTACTTTTGCTTAACATTATCTTTCTGTCAAAGGATACAAATTATTTATGAAGCTCAAATCTAAGTGATTTTGTTTTATTCATCAAGACTTTATAGCATGAAGATAGAACACTTAAGAAATGCAACCATCACACTCTATAGATTTGAGGTGATCTTTCATCCCTGGCTCCTTGAATCAGAGAATTATAAAAATGTACTACTCAATTTCACCAAGTGAAACTACCATCTTATCATTAGTGTCAATAGATAAATGCACTTTTATTGCTGATTACAAGTTTTGTAAGTTCTGACGGTGATCATCTATTATTCGCTACATCAAATAAAGCTCACTCACCGCTATTGCAACTCCAGCCATGTGTTTGTGAGGGATGCTGCCAGTAACCCACTGCAGCTCTCCCAGTCATCTTCTGATCGACAACAAGTATTTGATACATGGAATGGCAATAAGAACCCGTCATTAGAATTTTTCAACTCAGTAGTAAACTGAGCTGCATCCATTTTCTTGCAGTAAAGCTGATCAAAGAGAATGAAGGCAACATATAGCGAGAAACCGAGATGAGAGTTGGAGATTGAGTCCAGTTTGCCTTGGATTCCTTGGTTTCGGTGTCCTTGAAGTTTATCCCTTCTTTTCCTACCATACTTACAGAACAAGTAAAGTTTCCTTCAAGTTTCAGAGTTAGAAATGAAGTTTGACATTGATAATGAAATGATCCCTAGCTCTGTCTGGATTCTAATTTTATTCGCTAAGTACATACATGTCAGTGAAGAGAATGGTGTTTACACTGATGGATGAAGTCTTTTTGAATGAACACACTGGTGGCTGAGTTGGTGCCAAAGCTATCTGTCCTTGAAGAGGGGCTCATTCCTTTGAAGTAACCACTGGCAGAAATTTGTTCAGAAGCAATGATGAGGGTAAACAACGGAGCTAACTCACACAATATCTGCGAGAAACAAGTAAGCCTAGAAATAGTGACATTTTCTATGAAATGTAGAACTCAGTACAAACTTTAGAAGAAAAGATGGTCCCCTTGTCATGGGGGATGTTCATCTGCATAAGTGCTAGGAAGTTACGTCAACAGTCTAAATGTCAAAACTAAGTTGTGGCTGAAAACATCCTTTTAATGGTAAGAAACTTTGAAAATTTCAAGTTCTACTCACTGCAGAGAGGGAGTAAAGACATAGTACTGCTTTGATCTGTTTTTTACACTAGACTTACTGTAAAGTGAAAAATTGTAAAATTTGAGATCATACCTTTTTCTTACCAAAGAAGGTGTGTTAGATATTAAAACTATTTCGGTTTATGATTAGCAGGACTATTTTTCTGCATAGAAGCTTGAAATGTCATAATCGTATTGATGAGTTATATGTTCCTATTTCAGAGATCCATCCTTCTTCTTTTTTTTTTTAATCTTTATTTATTTTTGTTAGAGATAGAGAGAGAGACAGAGTATGAGCAGAGGAGGGTCAGAGAGAGGGAGAAATAGAATCTGAAGCTGCCTCCAGGCTCTGAGCTGTCAGCACAGAGCCCGACGCGGGGCTTGAACTCACAAGCTGTGAGATCGTGACCTGAGCCGAAGTCAGACACTTAACCGACTGAGCCACCCAGGTGCCCCCATCCTTATTCTTTAAAAAGACCTATAATAACATACTGATTGTAGTCACACTCAATTTCACTTGTTTGTGTAGCTTGATTAGTCAGCAAGATGATATGAACTTAGCACAATACCAACTGTTTTGGTGGATTAAAAAAAATATCTTTAAAATGTTCTTGCAGGGGCGCCTGGGTGGCTCAGTCGGTGGAGCGTCCGACTTCAGCTCAGGTCATGATCTCGCAGTCCGCGGGTTCGAGCCCCGCATCGGGCTCTGTGCTGACAGCTCAGAGCCTGGAGCCTGCTTCGAATTTTGTGTCTCCCTCTCTCTCTGCCCCTCCCCCACTCGTGCTCTGTCTCTCTCTGTCTCAAAATAAATAAACATTAAAAAATTAAAAAAAAAATGTTCTTGCCCTCGAGGATCCTTAGTAAGGATTTACAATTAATTTCCATGGACATGATAAAGTCAATTAGATGATGTTTCTTATAAATACAATAAAATTTTCACTAAAAGATCAGTTTTGGAGTGAAACCTGTCCCTGGGGATAGGAAGGCTTGATGTGGAGGAAACTGAGGTCTGGGAGGGATAATGAAAATCAATTTGGTCAGAGAAAGGACCCAAAGTTTTCAAGGTACACAAATGGAACAGGGTATTATGTGGAAGAGACTGTGTGGATATTAACTTGAGTGAATCTGTTTAGAAATAAAGTTCCTATCTAGTTTGCCACCATGGGAAACCTTCTGTAGATATTTTCATCAACTTCGAAGGGTCTATACATGAGGGTCTTATTTAAAAAACAAAAAACAAAACTCTTTAAAGTATATGCTTTGATAGCACTGTGGGAATACCTCAGAGACATCTGTTTGGAGGCAACTGTAAGAGAAAAAGAGAAAGGCAACGTCACGGGTAGATCGAAAGGTTGTCCATTTGGAGGTAGAAGGGAGAGGTAAGCTCTCTCAGAAGCAACTGAGAAAGGCTGAGGCACTGAAACAGATATCTTTGAGAGCCACTGACACCGCGGTTGAGCGAGAGACCCGCGTGGGTACCAACCATGAGAGAGATGCTCTTTCATAATCAACTAAAAAGAATGTTTAGTGGGAGGAGTACTTGGCTGCCAATTGGAAGAAGATCACCAAATGTATTAAGATGTTATGGAAGAGGAAAACAATGATCTCGAATATGTAAGCCTCAACTTGATTATGCTACAGAATCTAATATTGATTTAATGACTAAAATATCTTAATAAAATCTAAAATGGAAGGATAAATCTAAAGCCATATGCTTTTCTTTTTTTTAAATTTTTATTTTGTTTTATTTGAGAGAGCACAAGCAGGGAAGAGAGGCAGAGATAGAGAAAGAGAGAGAGAGAGAGAGAAAGAGAGAATCTGATGCAGTCTCTGTGCTCAGTGTGGAGCCCAATGCAGGGCTTGATCCCACAACCCTGGGGTCATGACCTGGGTCAAAATCAATAAAGAGTCAGATGCTTAACTGACTAAGCCACCCAGGTGCCTCAAGCCAGGGAGGCTTTTCTAATTGTCAAGTATCACTGGAGAAAATTATTAAAATTCCAGAGTTTCTGCGATGGTTATGAATGTGGCAATATTCAGTTTCTAGGTATATCAGACATGTACTTTGAAACACCAAACTACTGTGAAATCAAATGATGTTATTAATTTTTCTGTACCTTTATTTAACTGACCTCTTTACTCAGAAGAAGAAAACCTAACCCTACCAATGCAAACACGCCTTTGGTTGTCAGCATCTATCCCTGCCTAACCCTGCTGTGACGTCTGCTGAGCCCCATCCACCAGTCGTTGGACCCCTGCTGTTTACTCCGCGTTATTCTTCGCAGAACTGGACAGCCTGTCTGGCCTATCTTACATCAATGCAGAGTGGGACAAGCTACTTTTAGATGCTCTTCTGCACCTTTATAGACCTCTGATAGTGTGGGGATGGGTATTTCAAGCCGTATATCTGATTTGAAATACTTTACCACCATTTCGACTCCACTTATGCTACCCACATTAGCACTGAGTGAGTGCTGCATAAGATTACATCACCTCTGAGAGCCATATAGCAAGTTGGGCACTAACACCCTCTGCTTTCTGAACCCTAAGCCTACCAGCTTTTCCTGGCCTATTGAAGTTTCAATATTAAGAATTAACAGCAGCGAGATTGTTTGTTTTTCTAGGAAACAACCACCACTGACTCATTTTGTGCCCTTTCTATTTCAAAATTCTGCCAGAGAGTAGAACTGCCCCATGGAAATGGCCATTTACCAGCACCCCTTGCCTCTAGGTAGGGCCATGGGACTGATTCCTGCAGAAAAGTAAATGGAAGGCAGTTATTTTCTTTCCAGACCCTTAGGGCAGTAAAGAAACAAGTGTATGATCTCAACACTTTCTCCCCCTCCTCCTGGTCAGATGCCAACACTCGTGGTGACATTAAAACAGCTGTGCTTAACAAAGGCAAATCATCTATCAGCCCAGTATCCGTGAATGACTATGGGGAGCATTGCTGCACCCCAGGCTACCATCAGCTATCAACTTCGATTGTACTTTGTACAGTCAAGAGATCTCTTGATCAAGAGATAAACTTCTGTGGACTTAAGCCATATAAACTTGGAGTCTGTTATAGCAGCTAGTATTACTGAAATGAATATACTTATTTTTAGAGAGGTCTACTTAAGTTCTACTGCTCCTAGTGTTTCTTCTCTTCATATTTAAAACCTAGAATCAGAAATGTAACAAAATGACTGTTCTGTTTTAAGCATCTGGCTTGCACTTTCTACATTAGCCATTCAAGACTATTTTCTTTGCTGTAACTCCAAAGAACATATTTTAAAACATAAATTCAATACATTTTTTCCATAGCTATATCAACCCTCCTCCTAAGGACCGTATTTGTACAAAGGTGTTATTGCCTTCTAAATGGTAAGGGAAGGGAATAGTAGGGAAAATGGTGTATGGGGGTAGAGTTTGAGGGAGAAGCTTCAGTTAATTATGTGGTCCTCAGTTATTATAAAATAGCACTGAGGACAGTCATTACATTTTCTTTTGGGAACTTAGGAGTGAGAACAGTCTTTCAATCCCTACACAGCTGCATAAGAGTGGTCCTAGGCATAGGACATTTTCTTTCAGAAAGATCAAGAGCCTTTACAGCCTCAGCTAGACATTTCTCTTTGCAATTATCCTTCCCTGGTCTGGGCCTGATGTGTGCTTTTCTGTTTTACTTAAGTGTGTGCTGATATGGTTGCTATCTCTGTTTCTCCTTACATCAGCTATGGATGAGATCTGCTGACGGTGAGGCTCTGATGCTCACTATTAAAGTTGATCTTGCTCCGCCTCTTCTTTTCTCTATGCAAGAAAAGTGGTGCTCCAACCATGGCCTGTGTGAGTCCTGTCTGTCTTGGTGACCTCAATACTAACAAACTGTGCAGTGGTATAACATCCTGGGATTACTGCTCCTGGGACTGAGCACCAGATGTCACTTGCTCAACATTTTCAAGAGAGGGCAATGAAGCACATTCTGTTCTCCCCCTGTCATACAGTGAATTCTCTAGAACTACCTTTCTTCCCCCCCGCCCCCAATGTTTGCAGTTCCTAGCAAGCACCAGTGACACCATGATTAGTAAGTCTCAGAGGCAGATCATGGTATTTCCAGATGCTAATATTCACCACATTATTCCTGAGATGGTCAGCTCTATATAGCATGCTCTAGGATGTGTAAAGAACAGTAAGAATTTTTTCTGTATGTGTTCTAGTTAGAAAAAATGACAAAAAAAGACATGTAAAACACTTAGTCACAGTTCAGAATTGTTTCAGCCATTGAAAGGTATCACAATGCTAAAATTAATTTGTTCAATGTCTTTACTTTACTTTTCACCTTGTGTTTGGGACCGCAGATAGGACAGAGTCAGATCTTGGAGAGTAATAAATATTGCCTTATTCTTCCACAAATATCTATTAAATAACTACATTCGATAAACCTTACTTCCAGCATATGCAGAATGACAAAGCCAGAGTGGCTAATAGACGCTAACGTGGGTTGAGGAGCATGGAATAATAAAACCAAAGCAGTGTTTTAGAAATAAAGATCTACCTTATTCTAATTTAGCCTGCAGTCCTGAACTATCCTCTGTATCAGTAATTTAGCTCTTGATTATAGTCCCTGGATATTGTACTGGGCTGGGTGTCATTTTGGTCTAAGAGGGCCACAGTTTTAGAAAAAGCACAGTAGCACAACATTGAGTTAGCACTTCAGAAATCTGACTTCATTAAAGAATTGACTATTCTCTCTATGTATGCCAATATGCTTGTTTGCAAAATCAAGTAAATACAATCCTCTAAGAATCTGTTGTCTCACAGTGTAATTAAGACTTTAAGTTCTATAAAAAAATCAATTCTCTGTGCAAACAGACATAAAGATCTTTTAGATGCTTTGATTTATGACCCTGTGCGACCTGACTAGATCTGATTAACTAGAAACACGATCATCATAATCTTTATGGCCCTTTTTCAATTTGCCTATTGAATGAATTAATTCAATTCTTTTAAAAACTATATTGAGTCCCCATAATATGCCAAACACTGTTCCCAAAGCTCCCAGCCATAATAAGTCAGATGAGGTATTTGCCCTCCTGGAATTCACATTCTGGTAGAGGCATAGAGACAGACAACAAGCAATAACAATAGCACTAATTAAGATAATTTTGGATTGTTGTAATGACTATGAAGAAAACAAAGGTTATGCAAAATAGACTGACTGCAGTCCTGGGTGGGTTGGGTGATCAGGGGAGACTTCTCTGAGGAGATTACTTTTGAAATCAGAGTTTAATAACATGCAGCTGTGAGAAAATCTAGTTCAGAGAATTTCTGGTGGAAGAAAAAGTGAGAATTAAGGAACTAAAACAGGATCGAGGTTGGACATGTGTAAGGAAATAAAAGATGATAAAGATAACTGTATCATGGTGAGTGAGAAGTACGGTGACAAGGAGGGAAGGAGGCAGGATTTAAATGATAAAGGGCCTTGTGAGCCATATTAAAGGGTTTGGATTTTATTCTATGTACAAAAGGAAACCATTGGAAGTTTAAGCAGAAAAAAAGGTTTAAGTGTGATCTGGTTTGCAGTTTATAAGATCACTTAGGCTATTTTGTGGATAATGGACTAGAGAGACAGGAAGAAGTTTGGAAACTATCACAGCAAGTCAATAAAGAGATTATGGCGGTAAAACTCGTGTGTTAGCATTGCAAATGAAAACAAGTAGATTCAGGATAGATTTTAGATGAATTTCAAACTACTTTTGATAATTATAGAATTCTATAGAATGGGTGGATGGATATGAGGAAAAGGGAAAAATCAAGGAGGACTTTTTAGTTATTTCGTTAAGCCACTGAGTGGGTGGTTTTTCATTTACTGAGATACAGCTGACTGGGTAGGAATGGATCTACCGAGTTCTGTCATTCAAATGTGGCCATTTACATGATTACTAGATATCCACGTAGTGGGGTCAAGTATGCAGCTGGTTTTAGTAGTCTGGAGCTCAACATAGAGGTTGGGGGGCAAGATGCACATATAGAATACCAGGAATAAAAATGAAATGTAAAGCTAGGGGACCAGATGAGAGGATAGTTAGCATTTATAGCTAAAATAAAGGAGATGTAGTGAGCAAAGTGACTAGAGAGAGTAGGGAGTGTGATAGCTGAGTGTGGTATCAAAGAAGCAAAGAAAAGGGAGCATTTCAAGAAAGAGGGCATGAGCAACTGGCCAACTGTGTTGTGTGCTGTAAGGATGGAGTCGGAGGAGGGTAGGCCTGGATGACCTGGGTTAGCAAGAAGATTATGAGAGAAAGAATTGATAACCTGGATTCAATTAAAAAATAAACAACAACAACAACAGCAAAAAACACTTTTCCTCTGTGAGACACTGTTAAGAGAAGGAAAAGACAAGTCATAGACTGGGAGAAAATGTTTGCAAAAGACATTTGATAAAGGACTGTTCTCCAAAATATCAAAAAAAAAAAAAAACCAAACCAAAAACTTTTAAAACTCAGCAATAAGTAAACAGTCTGATTTAAAAATGGGCCAAATCTTAAAAGACACCTCACCAAAGAGGACATAATGATGGCAAATAAGCACATGAAAAAGATATTCCACATCATATGTCATGAGAGAAATGGAAATTAAGCAATGAGATGCCACTAAAATACCTATTAGAATGGCCAGAATCTGGAACAAGGACAACAGGGAAATGCTGTTGCTAAAAAGAAATGAACTACCAAGTCATGAAAACACGGGGAGAATCTAAAATGCATACTAGTAGTGAAAGAAGCCAGTCTGACAAGTTCTATATACTGTATGATTCCAACATGTGATATTCTGGAAAAGGCAAAACTGTGGAGACAGCAAAGAGATCAGTGGTTGCTGGGGGTTTGGAGGAGAGGGATGACGAGACAGAACACAGAAAAGTTTTAGCACAGTGATAATACACTCTGGGATACTATAATGGTGGATACGGGTTTGTCTAGACCCGTAGAATATACAACATCAAGAATAAACCATAATGTAAACTATGGTCTTTGGGTGATTGCGATGTGTCAATGTTGGTTCATCAATCATAAATATACCATTCTGGTGAGAGATGTTGATAACACGAGCGGTCATATATGTGTGGGAATAGGATGTAATGGGAAACCGCTGCACGTTCCTCTCAATTTCGCTGTGAACCTAACATCGTCTTAAAAAGCAAAGTCTTAATTTTAAAAATTAATGAATTAATTAGAAAAAGAGGAAAATAGAGAGGCGGCTATTGATTTTGACAACATGGGCATCACTCGCTTTTGTGGAATGCTGGGGATAAAAGCCTGATTAAAAGGCGTTGAATGTGTGAGAGGTAAGGAGGAAGAGCTGGTGAATAAGGACACCTGTTTCATGAAGTTTTGCTGAACGAGGTGTAAGAAACGCAGCAGGAGAACAAAGGCACATGGTGTTCATGAGGTTCATTTCCATTTATAAATTATAAATAGGATAAATTTATAGAAGTAGAATTAAACCTAGGTGTCAGAGTAGGAGGAGAACAAGAACATGAGAGAAGGAGGGGAAATTAACTTACATTTAAAATCTTTTTATTAAATGAAAAATTCAGTTTTTAGTTCTTTGAGTTTTGTTTACGTAAAGTACTATTTGGTCTATAGTACTTTAAAAATCTTAGTATTTCTGGAAGTTCCATAAGCTCTGTTTTCTAAAATTTTATTTTGGTTATTTTCACTGAAAGTTACAAAAGGATATACTCTCAATCACTAGAACTCCAGACTTGGAATCTTTGTTTTCATAAAGATCGGTACAAAGCTCCTTTTATTATTTTTATTTTATTTTATTTTATTTTTTAAGACTTTTTTAAAGTTAATTTATTTTTGAGAGAGAGAGAGAGAGAGAGAGAGAGAGAGAGAGAGAGAGAGAGAGAACACAGGCAAGGGAGGGGCAGAGAGAGAGAGAGGGAGACACAGAATCTGAAGCAGGCTCCAGGCTCCGAGCTGTCTGCACAGAGCTCGATGTGGGACTTGAACTCAGCTAACCGTGAGATCATGACCTGATCTGAAGTCGGATACTTAATTGACTAAGCCACCCAGATGCCCCCAAAGCCCCTTTTATATATTTTCACACATATTTTGCCCATCCCTAATCTACCATTTAATTGCAGAGTAACAAAAGTAATAGTGTATGGGAGAAATATGAAGGCAAGAAAAAAGGTGAACATTTTTTGCCACGATTTATGACTATACAAGGAACTGATGGAGTTGAAAGATACAGAAGTTTCTTAAGTGGAAGATATGGCAGAGAAAAGGCATATTCATGTTTACTGAGTGTTTTCAATGGGTATAAATGAGCCTGAGATACGTGGTGACTTGAGATGACCCCTCGTGGTTAACTGGGAGGTGAGAGATCATGAAAATTATTAGAAATTAATGACGAAGTCAGATTTGGCCAAAATAAAACAGCCAACACTAAATCTGACTTTCTTGATGCTTCCTTGTCCAGGAGGATAGAATTTGTCTTATTATGTTACCCGAAAGTAAGCCACCTAATAGATCAATCAGTCTCCTATCCATTTTTGATCAAAGTCCATGATTCATGTATTTGCTTTTATTGAATTCTTACTAGAGTAAAAAAAAATGTTTCCAATTTATTTTCAGAAAACTTTTATTCAGGGAATTTAAGTTTTGGCTTTTTTCCCCCCTTTGGATATTGAATACTCAGTTACTCATGGACCCCTGTAAATAACTCTGGCACAAGGGTATTGAAGATCAAGTCTTCTTGATGATGCAAATACCCTGAAGGAACAATCACACCCAGGAGCTCTCACTGTCTGAAAGCTAGCACAGGATGGATGGATGGATGAATGGATGGATAGATAGATATTCAATAAATGTGTGTTGTTTAACTTAAGACTGCGTTTAGAAGGCTTAATATACGGAACACTGACCCCAAGTTTTAGTGTTAGTTTTTCCACTCATTTGCTTGTGAGGTCTCAGTGAAATCATTCAGTGTCCTTGTTTCCATTTTATGTACAAATCTGGTGTGATGCTCCCCATGGGGTAAAACATAAAAGCCTTTGAGAAACATAAATTGACAAATGTTTATGTTCATCTGCCTAGTTGTGTAAATGTGGCCTTCCATTCTTTCCGTTTCTGTATCCGTCAAGTGAGAGGCCTGGACAAGCTTTGTCACCTCTCCCTCAGCTCTTAGAACAGTCTCCCGTTCCAATGACAACTATTGGTCTTTTCTCAGCTTCTGAACTGGATGCAGGGTTGTCTGACCTTGTTTCTCTTCTTCTTTGCACTGTTTCTTAGCAGGAACTGCCAAAGGCACACGTTCCCTTTCTGTTTGGTTTATTTATACTTTCCAGAACAAAATGACATTTCCTCAGCCCTGTCCTGGTTTTTCAGTTGTGGCAGGTAAAGACAATCTACCAGATTTTCATTCCCCTATGAGAGAGGGCTTTTAAAGTCTGGTTTTATTTATAGATATTACTCGTTGAAGAGCCATTAATATTTAAGGGAAAGGCCATATGTGGCAATTAAGTGAAATTTATAATTTTAAGAGAATTTTAAGCACCAATTAACGTGTCAGTAGTTTCCAAAGAGTTTAGAACTCAGTCCCAGGGAGATTATTATGAAGACTTAGTAAAAGGGAAATAAAAAACCCTCTAAACATTTTATGTGCTTTATAAGAAAACAACATTTTATATGCTACAATAAGAAAAGATATTTTACCAATAAATGAAGAAGAGAGATGTAGCAGTTTAATGTCACTATTGCTGTTAGAAGAATTCATTTTTTACTTCTCTCAGTAATGAAAACATACATTTTTTGGTTTGAAAAACATGTAGCGATTCATTTTCTCTTTCTTTTGATGCACAAAAAATGCAGAAAATGCCTTTTCCTTATGTGATTGGAATGAGTTTTATTTAAAAAAATTTTTTTAACATTTATTTATTTTTGAGAGACATAGAGACAGAGTATGAGCAGGGGAAGGGCAGAGAGAGAGGGAGACACAGAATCTGAAGCAGGCTCCAGGCTCTGAGCCGTCACCACAGAGCCCGACGCGGGGCTCGAACTCACAGACCGTGAGATCATGACCCGAGCTGAAGTCGGCCGCTCAACCCACTGAGCCACCTAGGCGCCCCTGGAATGAGTTTTAAAACACAAAGTTGACAACTCTTAAGTGAGTGAGTTTGTGGGCTTCTTTTCTTCAAATGGTGCACTCTGAGCATCATCAGCCCGGTGTCCTTGGGTGATAGGAGAGAAGTTAAGTGTTCTGGTAATATGATTATCTGTTAATATATATTCTTTAATGTTTATTTATTTTGGAGAGAGAGATAGAATGTGAGCAGGGGAGGTGCAGAGAGAGAGGGAGACACAGAATCTGAAGCTGGCTCCAGGCTCCGAGCTGTCAGCACAGAGCCTGATGCAGGGCTCAAACGCAAGAACGTTGATCATGACCTGAGGTGAAGCCAATGCTCAACCAACTGAGCCACCCAGATGCCCCTGTCTGATATATTTTGTAGTGAATTTTAAAGCTTTCTTTTCCTTGAAATTTAGTGATATATTGTTGTGTTTGAGTTATTTTCATCTTTGTGAAACTCTTTCCTCTACAATATTCCTGTTTCTTTTTGCTTCTTTTTTTGCAAACATAGAAAAACAACAACAAAAACTTTGGGCCTTAGAGAACTGTCTTGTACAGTATGACTGTTGAGGCAATGATATAACATGACTCAAGAGAAAGCTAGACATTTTCTGTATGAAATGTTTTGTATTTTGAGAAGGATCGCCTTCAATTTCACCTTGGAAATGTGTCCTTTTCTCTTGGAAACGGAGTACGTTAGGATTTGAGTTGACAGACACCTTACTAGAGAACAGAAGAGGCAGAATCTGAAGCAAATCCTGGTCATCTGATACGGGCTGCACAGTGGTGTCTCCTGGCACTGATCGTTTAATAATCTCCACACATTTTTCTCTAAATGGGCAAATAGACTCTGGCAGTGTGTTTTTGAGGATATAAATGGATTATAAATAGGCAGACAACAGCATTCCCCTCCTCATTCCTCTTTGTCAGGGTAATATTTTCTGCTTGTACTGAGTAGGACTTTTTTGTTTCCGTTTCCCAGTAACAAATATGCAAAGGTGTCGTGGAAAGAGTTTAGGGTGTGACCTGTATTTGAATTCCTGGCTTTAAATTTATAGGCAGTATAAACTCTTTTCTCTTTTCCTGGCTTTAAATTTATAGGCAGTATAAACTCTTTTCTAAAATGGGAGAAAAGGTAGCACTTTCCTTATAGGGCTGCTGCTTGGATTACATAAGGTATCAAATATGAAGAGCTTAGCAGTTTGGGGGCACATGAGAAGCATACGATACATGTTAGCTAATATAATTGTTCTGCCTTCTTCAATCCTTACCTGTTCTGGATGGAAGAAGATAGATTGACATAATAAAGCATAAATTCAGCCATTGAGGTTATGTTTCTTTTTCCTCTGCCTAAAATTCTCCCCATCAACTTGTCCCCATCATCCTCACATAGAAAAGCTGAAGCCTACCCATCCCTGAGGCTTTAATGCTTCTTTACGTTTTGTTTGACTAAGTAAGGATAGGTGTCCTGTTATGAGCTCCCATAATGATCTATATATATTTCTTTGTATACTCATTAAAATTATAATTAATTGGCAATTATTCCTCTCTATCAGGTCCTTGGGGACAGGAAACTATCTTTCTGGTTGACCAGTATATCAGCAATGCCTAGCATGTTATGAATTGGCAATAGGTATTTGTTGAGCCGATCTCCTGAAAAGGACGATGTCGTAGCTTCTGCTGCTGCTTTTCATTTGTGCAGGCAAAGGCCGTAGAGTGGCATCCTGGTAGTGGAAAGGTTTGTATTACATTAGCATCCTCTACCCCTTTGCCTCATCTCTTCCAACAATCGGAGAGATTCTGCTTTTTATCTAAGATTGGCTAATGCTTTCATAATGCATCTAACATTTTGCAGATTACACACTCACTGCTTTATCTTTGCTGTGTACAAACCTTGAGCTCTCTCATACTAGGGGAAACATCAGTGCCACAGGCAACCTCAGGCTTTTCACTGAGGTTGAGGAGGAACTAAGATTCAGTTACTTCCTGAACTTGATCACTTTCAATGGAACTGTCCATTTATAATTTGTTACCACCAGGCAGTGAGAAGACTGCATTTTAGAAACCATACTCCTATTTCCCCAAATGTTCTTTGTTTATGTTTCTTAGTGGGATTCTGCCCCTAGGGGTTAAGGGAAGAGGGAAGGACTGGCTAAACTGGGAAATGCTGAGAACAGAAAAGTAGCTTGTGCTATTTTTCCATCTCCCCTGTGCCAGCTATTAGCTGTGTGAACTTGCCCAGGCTACTTTTCTGTGCCCATTTCCTAGTTTGTCAGATGGAGTTAACAGTAGTACCTCCACAGGGTTACTCCAGCAATTAGAATTAACAATTAATATCTAGAATAGTGCCCACAGAGTGCCCAGTGAATACTGCCGTAATTAACGTCATTGAATTATGAGCATGTTTACTTCCACAAAGAATTTTAGTAGCTGCGTGCTTCTTTGGTGTTTTCAGGCATGTGGTCACAAAACTGCTAGGGGATTTCATGGCAGTGTTCTGATTCACTCCAGCCACACACTAACAATCGTTCTTTTATTTAATTGCAGTTTGCACTAACAGTTTTAAAGCTACCTATCTAAATGTTAAGTGAGATCAATAAGATAACGGTGGTATTCAAAGTAACGAAACTCACTTTCGCCAACACCTTTCCTATGCTTAAGGTGCGCCAAGCACTCTTGTCTGTGCTTTCCGATAGTAACTCACTTCTCAGAATGACGCTGCGAGGGAGCCACGGTGATTATCCCCATTTTCCATACGAGGAAGCTACGTGTTAGAGAAATTGAGAGGCTTTCCCAAGGTCATCCAATTAATGGCAGAGTTACTACCTAGAGAATATTGAGAGGAAGCATGGCAGAGTTCTCTGGAGGATGGACCTGGGGTTATAATCCCCCCGTTGCCGTTCATGTGGGGAGGTCACTTAACCTCTTTTAGTGAGGGCAATGAACTATATGATATCAACAGTTCTGGGATTAGCCTTCCTGAAACAATTATTCTTTTAAAAGTTAAACCTAATTTAAAGGGGAGACCAGGGCAAAGTAGCTAGGGAGACTTGAGTGTATATGCATAACTTTAATTTTGATAAATCACTTCTGTAAGGAAGTACGAAGTTACCATGTGTTAGATATACTCTATGTGCTGGACACAAGTAGCTGGCCAATGGTATTCCTGCCATAAATGCAGCTTGGTTATAAAAATTTGAGGAGAATCTAAGGTTAGACCAAATGGACATGTTCTGTTGCTTGAATCCTATATATTTTTAAATTGAAGATTATATTTCAAGGCATAGTGTATCAAGAGAACTCACTCAAGCGATATAAAAATAAAAGGGAATGGGTTCGGTCAGTTACGCATCTGACTCTTGGTTTCAGCTCAGGTCATGATCTCCTGGTTTGTGAGCTCGAGCCCCACATGTGTCTCTGTGCTGACAGAGTTGGAATTCTCCCTCCCTCCCTCTTTCTCTGCCCCTCCCCTGCTCATGCTCACAAGCTCTCGCTCTTTCTCAAAATAAATAGACATTAAAAATAAATAAGTAAAAAAATGCTCTTCTTTAAAAAATAAATAAAAGGGTTCTACAAACTCTGAATATCTTTGTGGAAGAAAGTTGATTCTGTAGTTCAGGTTCAGCCTCTTGAAAGATAATCTTGAATCTTTAGGCACAGTAGTCGTCATTGCAACTGGGTAACCCTGATTATCAGTGTATGAATACAGACTTTTTGCTGAAATTTACTTGGAAAAGTGATACGGATGTTAAGGGAAAGATTCAAAGGTTATATTGCAAATAATATGTTAAATTGGTATGTGGTGCTGTCTAACCTATTTGGTTTTATGGTAGGGACAAATAGAAATAAGATAAAAAGTAGAAAATTGAATTTTGAGTTCTTTCATAACAACACAGATATAGATTACAGTGGGGTTTCTGATTTTTATGTGAGGAAAAGACTTCCTGATGTTTTTGAATAGAGAACTGGGAGAGTTACCCATAGCCAAGGTACTAACAGAGTAGAGAAAAAGCCTTAAGCTACCATTTCACATCTCCTTCCTGATGAAAAACCCATATGAAAAGAAGCAAGAGGTTAGTGGTAGTCAGCTTGGAGTGGGAGAGGCAAGGCTTATAGATATTCTCAGGAAGTTTTGGAATAAAACTAGTGAACTTTTAATTGTCCAAGGTAACAGTGACTACAACTATTATCTTTTACTAAAAGTGTTGGGAATTTTTTTAAGTATGACTTACTACCATTATCTCAAATTCGCACAAAACCCGTATGATCAATGCTTTTTAAAGTCCCCATTTTGAAGATAAGGAAACTACACTTGGAATTTAAAAACTATGAATCATAGTTATTTTAAGTTTATTGACTGATAATTACAACATTGGGGTCTTTGAGTTTGATTTGGTATATCATAGTGGATTCTTCTTTCCTTATTTTTTTGTGTATCTTGTAATTTCCTTTTATTGATTCTGGACATCAAGGAAGCACAGTACAGACTAAGGTAAATAGCCATTTTTGCATAGAAATGTGTGTGTCTCTCTGCTAGCTGTTAATGTAGAGATTTGTGTCAATCTAGTTATGAGTTTCTGTGTTTTGGGATTATGTTGTTGCTATGGTTATCATCAGTGTATCGCCACTTTCAAATTCTTCACGCAATACCTTAGGGTAGACGGGGTTGCCATAGTGTTTTCCTTTTTCTTAAAAAAATTTTTTTTTTCAATATGAGTGTATTTGACACACAGTGCTACATTAGTTTCAGGTATGCAACTTGATTTGACAAGTTTATATACTATACTGTGTTTACCATGAATGTAGCTACTGTCTGTCCTGTTACATTGCTATTACGATATTGACTATATTCTTTACACGGTGGCTTTTAGTCCCGTGGTTTATTAATTCCATAAGTGGAAACCTGTATCTTCCACACTCCTTAATCCATTTTGCCCAACCTCTCATTTCCTTCCCTCTGGCATTATAGATTCTCTGTATGTATAGGTTCCAATTCTGCTTTTTTATTTATTCATTCGTTTTTTTCTTTTTGTTTTTTTTAGATTTTACTTGTGAATGGAATTATATGGTATGTGTCTTTCATGGTCTGAATTATTTCACTTAGCATAATACCCTCTAGGTCCATCCATGTTGTCACAAATGGCACGATTTCATACTTTTTATGATTGCATAATATTTCATTATACATATATGTGTGTGTGTATATATGTGTGTGTGTGTGCGTGTGTATATATGTGTGTGTGTGTGTGTGTGTACACACACTCCCCCCACATATTACTTGTCCCTTCATCTATCAGTGGACACTTAGATTGCTTCTTATCTTGGCTATTGTAAATAATGTGGAAATATATTTTTAATTATATTTTTAACTTTTTGAGGAACCCCCATCCTGCTTCCCATAGTGGCTGTGCCAGTTTGTATTCCCACCTACAGTGCATGAGCGTTCCTTTTGTTTCCATCCTTGCCAACACTTGTTATTCACTGTCATTTTGATATTAGCCATTCGAGCAGGCATGAGGTGATATCTCATTGTGGTTTCGATTTGCATATCCCCAACCATTGGTGACGTTGAGCTCCTTTCCATGTGTCTGTTGGCCATCTGTATCTTTTTTGTGGGAAAATGTCTATTCAGTTCCTCTGCCCATTTTAAAATTGGATTGTTTTTTAATGTTGAGTTATACAAGTTCTTTGTTATTTTGGATGTTAACCCCTAATTGGATATATCAGTTGCAAATATTTTCTTCCACTCAGTAGGATGCCTTTTTGTTTCGTTGATGATTTCCTTTGCTGGGCAGAAGCTTTTTATTTTGATGTAGTCCCAATAGTGTAAGTTTGCTTTTGTTTCCTTTGCCTCAGGAGATATAGCTAGGAAAATGTTCCTATGGACGATCTCAGAGAAATCGCTGCCTGTGATTTCATGGTTTCAGTCTCACATTCAGGTCTTTAATCCACTTTGAGTTTATTTTGTGTATGGTGTAAGAAAGTGGCCCAGCTTTATCCTTTTCCATGTAGCCATACAGTTTTCCCAGCACCATTTATTGAAGAAAGTGTCTTTTCCCCATTGTATATTCTTGCCTCCTTTGTCACAGATTAATTGGCCATATAATTGTGGGTTTGTTTCTGGGCTCTCCACTCTGTTCCATTGATATATGTGTCAGTTTTTGTGCCAGCATCATGCTGTTTTGTTTACTACAGCTTTGTAGCCTATCTTTAAATTTGGAATTATGATACCTCCAGCTTTGTTCTTTCAGGATTTCCTTGGCTGTTTGGAATCTTCTGTGATTCCATATAAATTTTAGTGGATAAGGAGAATTAAGAAAAGCATAAATGTTTTTACAAAGTTTATTATGGAACCAGAGTGTTTTTCTTAATTCTTCCTATCTGTCCTCAGCTCTTAGCCTTCCCTACTGCTCTTGCACCACACAGGGTGCCTGGGTGCCTGTTCTCCCCTATGGTAGATTGCTACTTAATTACTTTGTGTTGTGATCCTGGTTTTAAGAGGCGGTGGGATTTTCTCTTATTTTGGTCCAGCTTAAAACTTGGTCTCAAGGTTGGAATTTTCTTAGTAAACCTGTCTTGCTACGGTGTAAGCCAAATTCTGCTCTGGATCATGAGTAGGTATTTTGTGGGCGTTTCCTGTCCCTCCCCTAGCGGTAGGAGACCTCTAATGGTCTGGACCCAGAACAATTTCCTATTCCTACTCCAGAGATAGAAGTTAGTTTTATTTTTACCCTTTCCCAGCTTCAGCTTTAAGTCTGCCCTGGAGTGGTGCTTTGTGCTGCAACTTCCCAGCAATTCAGGGCTTTTGTTCCTCAGAGGAGAAGTTTTTAAAAGAGAATTTATGCCTTGCCCCTAGTGTTGGATGCTCTCCTTATCCAAACCTGCCCAATCCCGAGAGGGTTTCTCTTACTTCCACCATACCCCATTCCTTCTTTGAGTCCTAGCAGAGACCTATGAAAAAAAGCCTGCAGGTAGTATGAATGCTTCTGTGTCTGTGACTCCCAGGAGTTAGATACTCTTATGCTAGTCCATACTTGGATCTTTTTTATTTTTTTTTAAGTTTATTTATTTATTTCGAGAGACATAGAGACAGCGTGAGTGGGGGAGAGGCAGAGAGAGAGGGACATAGAGAATCCCAAGCAGTTTCCGCATTGCAAGAGTGGAGCCTGACCCGGGGCTCAACCCACGAAACTGAGATCATGACCTGAGGCTAAAACCAAGAAGAGTCTGACCCTTAACCGACTGAGTCACCCAGGCACCCGGAGCCCATACTTGTATGACACAGATGTCTCGTTTTCTAATGCTTTGGCATGTGTGTTTTAATGTATGTGTCCTGTCTGCCTGCAGACATTGTTCCTGAGATTCCAAGCTAATTGGTTGCCCTGAGGTCTCAGTTCTCTGACAGGTTCAAGAAAAGTCATGATTTTGCAGTGTATCTGGCATTTTCATGTTATTAGTGTGGGAGCAAAGCTCTTTACAACTTTCCACTTCGTAGACAGTTTTCTTAAACTTAGGTAGTTGTCTTAGGATAAATTTCTACAGATGTAGATAATGAACAAAAGATTCAAATGCAGGTGATATACTAAGAAAGTACTCCCAGGGGAAAAAAAACCCAAACAAATAGGAGTATGGGGGAAGCAGGAAAAGAAAGGAGAAGCCCTGAAAGGACACAATTTTGGTGACATCTCGGACTGCACTGCTTGATCATTTGGTGAAATCTGCAGCACAAATGGTACTTCAAAGGGTATCCTGACTTAGGACGAAGGAGGTGAGTCTTTTATAATAGTGTAGTTGAGTACTAGTTGAAGGTATCCGTGGGGTAAATGTAGACTACCATCCACTTCTGATTCTCTGCAAGAGTTAACTTGCTACAGTGCTCAGAGGTAAGCTACTAAGGAGGGTAAGTGTGACTAATTTGCAACAAAGCAAAGCATACAGAGGTTGAAAAATGCTGCATACTGTACTGCTATATCAATACTAATAATTTCTTATCTTAAATGATATCTTATTAATTTTTGTTTTGGTGACTTACTGATGTTTCACTTTTTCTGTTTTTTATTTTCAACTTTCTTATATACTTGTTTTAGTTATGTCTCTTTTGAGTAACAGTCACCCGAATGCCATTTATTTCCTCCAATTTTATTATCTTGATTGCGTAGTAGGTGAGCTTAAAATATTTACATTAATTGTGGTTGTTGACATATTTAATTTATTTCTACCACCTGAATTTAATGTTTCTATTTACTATCTTTTTTCCCCTGCATCTTTACCTCTCATTTTCTGCCTTTTATTAGACTCTGTAGGTTATATTACTATTTTTTTAATAAAATTCTTCATTATTTAAATGAAGAGCAGACTATTTTCTCTGCTAAGTCTAGATTTTCAATAGTTTTATCCTTTTCAAGGACTTTGCCTTTTTTATTGAGGTTTAGTTAGCACACATGTTAGTTTCAAGTGTACAACATAGTGATTTGGCAAGTTTATAGATTACGCCCTATTCACAAATATAGCTACCATCTGTCACCATACAAGGCTATTATAATACTTTCGACTATATTCCCTAAGCTGTACCTTTAATTCTCATGACTAAGGACCTACAGTCTTTATTTAATAAATATTTATTGAAACTTACTATGTTACAAACACTGAAGCTTACATTCCAGGGATAAAGAAAATCATCATAGGACTTGCCTCCTCATAGAAATGGCAAAGTTCAGCCATCTTATTTTTAGTTAGTAATTATTTAAATTCCATGGTATGTTTTATCTATTTCTGTGCACAGTGATGTTCTTATGTTCTATGCCTTTCCTCTAGATTAACTTTATATAAAAATTAAATACATGTTTTGCTTGTTCATTTGGAGATATTGTGTGAGTTTTAAAGTTACAGAATATCTCTGCAAAGTCTGAAACATTCCTTGATTTTGCTTATAAAATCAAGTTTAGTTGGATGTGAAATCCTACACTGAATTATTTTGCTTCAATATTTTGATGAGGATACGACTTCATTATTGGCATCTATTGTTGGTCTGGTGTTCGTCAATAGGTAATGTATCTTTTCTTTCTGACATTTAAAAATGCATTCTCTTAAAAAACTAACACTTATTATTAATCTCTTTAATACTTATGTGCCACAGTCTCCCTGTAACGTGCTCTAGGTTTGGGTTTATCCCAGGTACCCAAATGGTATCATCCCTGGTACACAGAACAGAGCCTAATCAGTTGGTTCTCAAAACTTACCTCTTCGTATGTTTCTGCTGTGCTATTCCCTTCATCTTCTTCTGGAACCCCGAGTCATGTATGATGCCTCTTTTAAGCTGTTTTACATGTCTCATGCTTTTTTCATATTAAAAAATTATTTATCACTTCATGTTTTATTCACTAATTCTCTTTGGGTGTTAGCTAGATTTTACTTTACCTAATAGTTTTGAGTACCATTTATCCATTGCTTATAATAACTACTCCCCTTGGCCCTTAAACAAATTTTATGATTAAAACTATTATTTACATCTTCATGATCCTTCAACTTGGCCTGTGCCTCACTGGCTGATTTTTCCACTCATCTTGCCAGGAATCACTCATGCAGGTCAAGTCAGCTCAGCTGGGAAGTGCATTTCAACATGCTCTCATTTACCCGTGTGGCAGTTGTTGACTTGGCTGGGGGAATTGTTCTTCAGCTATGTGGCCCATCATCCTCCAGTAGGTTATGTTTGGCTTCTTCATGTGATGACGGTATCAGCCCAAAGGTTGAAAGCAGAAGCTGCAAGGTCTCTTAAGATCTAGATTTCAGGTTTGTACAATTTAATTTCCCCAAAAGTTTATTAAAGGACAAGGCTAGTCCAGACTCAGGGTGGTGGAAAACTAGGTTCCACTTGTTAATGGGGGAAGCTACAACGGTATCTCAGAAGGATAGAGACAGATGTTATTTGGGGGAGGAGGCATTATGGAAACAGTTTATTGTGGTACTCATCATCTAGACCAAATGACTCATATTTTCCCACATGCAGAATATACTTAGTGTCTCCATATAGTCCCATAATTTTATCTGATCATGACATTATTATCTGCAACAGGTTAGGTGAATAGGTAGACTCCTCATATGCAGTTTTTCAGGTACAGTCACTCATGATCTAGAGATTTATAAAGGAAAAGGACAAGTTACTCATGCCCTATACACTCAACATATAGTAGTAAGACAAGGACAGAACAGTTATAGGAGCCATACCCGATGAAAAAAGGGAGAAATGGGATGAGGCATATAGCAGTCACTACTCAATAGCGATTACGAAATTCAACCATATGCTCGTTGTTAGAGTCTCCTTTTCCAGAGTAAGGACATGAATCCTAATAAGGGTTCAGTTATTCTCTGAAAGGCATTCTTGGCCTATTTCCTGACCATAGAAAATTGGGATCCCAGAGGCTTCTTTTTATTTTGAACAATCTCTATCCCCTATAGTTGAGCCTGTTATAACTCCCTTAAAAATATTCTAGACTGTTTATAAATCCGATTGAGATTTCCTCAATGTCCCTAAAGCCACATCCATAATTCTTTAGAAATAGACCTCTATTGGGGAACCTCAGTTAAGCATCCAACTATGGCTCAGGTCATGATTTCATGGTTCATGAGTTTGCGCCCCATATGGGGCTCTGCGTTATTATGCTTCAGATCCTCTGTCCCTCTCTATGTCTGCTCCTCCCCCACTCATGCTCACTAGCACTCTCTCTCTCTCTGTCTCAAAAATAAACATTAAAAAAAAAGGAATAGACTTCTATTTACTTAGAGCTATTTACTTAGAGTAAGCTTGTTTTGAGACAATACCGTTAAGATTCTTAGAAAGTTTTTGTCTTACTGTGAAGGTTAACTGGGCACTCCCACAAATGTCTCTGTGTTCTTAACTATAGGCCTCATAGCCACACACTTGATTTGATCTTTACTCAGAGAGCTTGAAAGTCTAGAAATATGAAATGGTTTCATTTGTAATCTAGCATGTCTTAATACTGTATATTTCCTTTAAATTCTGCTTGCTTTCCTATAAATTCTGAATTGTTCTCGCTGTAGCTCTCACTCATCCCATATTTATCATAGATAGACACAAAAAACCAGCTGTCAATTTCACCATTATGCCTGCATATTTCTTTGGCCAGATTTGTTACTTTCTTGGGTATGCTTTTTATCTTTCCAGTTATTAAAGACTTAAGTTTCGTCAACGGTTTTGAATCACAGATCCCCATCTTCCAGACACAAAGAAAAGTTACTCATTGTTTTTCTGTTTAATACTGATAGTTTTTTCACTGTATTCTAGCCTCCACCCAACACCTATAATTTGACTTCGTATGGAGTAAATGTAGTTATAGTTGTTGATTTTCAGTTGCTTTATTATTGATGTGTGCATCTTTCTTCAAATAATTCAAAATTTTGGTTTATAGGCTCATTTTGATTAGAAAGAATTCTATCTTCCTGTCTCTCTCTCTTTCTGTCTCTCTCCTCCCTACCATGACCTTCTCTCAAGCCATGTTTTGTAAGAATCAGTATCTAGAATGAGGTATGTAATAGTGTTTTTTCTTCCTTGTGGGTGCTTGTTACACAGTCAGACCTGGTTTATTTCCTATTTATGAAACTGTGTTTGTATCCTCCCAACACTTCAGCCTACCTGTTCCTGTGAGCCGAATCCACAGACGGCCATCAACAGCAGTTGTTTTTAGCTTCTTTTTTAAATTAGATCTCAGGCATATCAAAGACTCTTTTGGCTCCTGTTGACCCCCTGTAAGTAAATTTCAGTCTCTTACTACCTTCTTAACCTGAGATTTGGCAAGACTTTGGCTTCGTTCTCTGCACTGCTTGCTATTTATATTTCATTTCCAGGTTAAAGTTTATCTTTTACTAGAGTAGTGTTTGTTCTTTTGTTTTTCTCATTCATTTTTTTTTATATTGCTACTATGTATACGCACTTAAAAAGGTAGAAAACAGTGTGGATTTACTATACCAATCAATTTTACCCCATTTGTTCTTAGCACCTCGCTAAATTCAGAAGACAGAAAATAGATGTCACACAAATGTAAACCATTATTTAAATCTGAATTTACATTTTAGTGTATAATCAAACTTCCTCATCAGTGATATGTCAAAATTGCATGCATTTAGTGCCTAGTGGACAAAGCTGCTGGTGCTATAGAAATCTTTCTACGATGTTTCAAATTGAGTTGAATTAATATTTCACTTGCCCTTCTCAGGGACGCTTTCATTTTACACAAAATGTCATCTAGTACCTAATTCAACACAGTACCTGGTGAGACACACAAAACTACAGTGTCCAGGGCTTGAGAAATGCAACTGCAGCTATTCAATAAAAGCCATTCTTTTCAAGCACATTCTTCTCTCAAACACTTAAAGCTTGGCATATATCCAGGCTTGAGTCTGTATTGTGTGTGTGGGTGGGTGAATATATATATGTATATATATATATATATAGAGAGAGAGAGAGAGAGAATATATTATTTTGTGTGTCAATGTGATTATATGGTTGTAATCTTATGTCTGACTTTTTTTTGAATGAAACAACTCTCTGGCGTCACTAGCAGCTGACTGGGGGATTACAAAGTGGACATGGACAGAGAAGATTATGCACACAGACACAACAGCAGAGCAATGTAATTGTTGCTAATCTCAGGAGAGAGTCTAGTTACATTTTGCAGTTTACCATTTGTATTCTATCTTGTAAGTAAGCGGACCTCTGGTGGTATCAGAGTAAGAGAGAAAACAGCAATTTCCATTCTCTTTAAGACTTTTTTCATGTCATCAGAATGGACTATAGAGGAAAAGCTAGGTTTTCCTAAAATGTGTTCAGAAAAGGCTGATTTCTTTTTTACTGAAATTTTCGAGGTGGCAAAGAAGTTGGAGGAATATAAATGTCTTGTTCTTCTGTCCACATTTTCAGAAAGGAAGCTTCATTTGAATTAGAAAGACTTAGCAACATGATAATAACAAATTTGCTGATTGTGGCTATATGCATGTTACTGAAAAGTTATATTAGAAAGTTGTGAAGATATTTGGAAGCTTTAACAAAAATTACAGGAAATTAGAGTCTTCTGGACAATTGAACATTTTTTCAGATGTTTCTTTGTTTTTGAGAGAGAGACAGCACAAGTGGGGGAAGGGCAGAGAGGGAGACATAGAATCTGAAGCAGCCTCCAGACTCTGAGCTGTCAGCACAAGAGTCCGATGCAAGACTTGAAACCATGAGTGTGAGATCATGACCTGAGCCAAAGTCAGATGCTTAGCTGTCTGAACTACCCAGGTAGCCCCCATTTCTATCCAGCCGTATCTCAGATTGTCTTTTTTTGGTAATATAATAAAATACTGCAATTGCGCCAACCCCTAATGAGCTAAAAAGGATAGGTCGGGAGAGTAAATAGTCCTTGCATTGAGGTTTTAAAAGATGCCGTCCTTTTCTGTCCTTGCTCTTCCCGTAGTAACATCCTCAGTGAGAAGTTCAGTAATAGAATTTCGATAAGAGAACATTCTCTACATTAGCCTAGTAGTATTTCTCAAGCCACTAGTAGCCCCTTGTCATATGCAGGATTTCCTCCTTTCCTCTAATTTGCTTTTGATTGAAACATTGATACATTTACTGTTTGATTTTCTCCTTATGCCTTTCTCTAATGAAGGGGTACAGTGAATTTATAGATCTAACATTCAGCTTGCTGAATTCTATTACTTCAACATATAGTTTTTAGAAAATGTATTCTCTAAGTACATACATCTAATTTTGCAATGGAATTTATTCTATTTTCTGTTGAAATTTTAGAAATGTGATGCTATATCTCCCTTCTGGCTATCTGGTAAATCTCAGAGTGTATTGGAGATACTCTGAAGGTTAGAAAAATTATTCTTACATTAGAAAACTTAAGTCTTGGTTCTCTGGTATCCCCTCATAATGCAACTCAACTTCTAGTATGATGAATTTGTATTAGTACTTAGACAATGAAACGAAGAATTCTAGATGAAGTAAAATTAGTTTTAAAGCTTATCTTTTAACTTACAAGGGCTTTTAATATAATCATTGAGAGATGCAACATAACTATACGTTTCAAGTACAGGATATAACCCATATAAAATACATTTATGGGATTTATCCATAAAAACTACCTTTCTCCCCCCAACCTCTGCATTCAACTATCTTCATGTACCTGGTACTCATACTGTATGTGGAAACTCCTTGAAAGATCTTCAGTAGGGAGTTGTGCTTCCACTTAGGATTTAAAAAGCTGCAATGTTACTCCTACCTTAACAGGAAGAAAGGCTAATCTTCAAAATTATAATCTTGTTTTGAAATGATCAGAGTTGAGGTCTTGGGGTAAGCTGGTAGACGAAATTCCAGAGTCGTAGGCCCTTTTAAGGACAGATGGCACAAATGAATTGTTTCATCTTTGGCAGAACATGAGATGAAGGGACAGCCTCTGATAAAATCAGGTGAGAAGAAAACAGTCATAATTTAATATATTATTAGAGGTTGGGTAAATAAAATACTGCAATTGTGCCAACCCCCAATGAGCTAAAAAGGATAGGTCGGGAGAGTAGCATGACAGTTTAGAAGTTCTGGGAACTCCAGACCCAATGGGAACGTGCATTCACATGCCACCTTTTTTTCATAGGCTTCCACTAGATACTTGAGAAAGATTAGGGGCAGGAAAGAGCTACCTTCGGTGGTACACAGTCACAAAATCTTGCCCGTATCCTAAGCTTTTCCATTATATGAAGCAAAATCCTCAAGCGACTTGAGAATAGAACCAAAAAGATCTGTTATTTGTAGGGGAAGGTAGAAGCAAGTCATCCGTTCTGGAAGAGGGATAGAAACAAAACCTGTCTCCTCCTGAGAGAGGAAAAGGAAACCTTATGGCTCACCCCAAGCCATGCAGTGAGTAAGAAGAAACAGTTGTGGAAAGACCAAGAAATCCTTCTGGGCAGGGTCTCAGGCAAAGATACATTGCTACCAAGCGAGCAGCAAAGGCCCTCTGGCCCAGAGGACAGAGCTTGGACCCAGAATGTTGCACCGATACCAGTTCTGCAGTGACCGAGGAAGGAATAGAAAATGTCTCTCTCAAAACCCTGCACAGATGCAAGGAAGTTTTTGGATGAAGTGAGGGAAAGAGACAGTTCACAGCATTGGACCAAGAATAAGACTGGGCCAGCAGAACTGAGAACTATCATCCTCTGCTCCCACGTGAGATTCCCACCGGATGAAATGTCACAGTAGTCTTAACAATGAGAAGGTGAAAGACTGGGGAGAAAATCTCTGTGTTTCAGGCATACAGGCCCTGCTGAAAAGTGAGGGTGGAGCAAGAATGCTGAGAGATGTCCTTTGACAACCTAGGTGCAGCACTAAGCACAGGATACCAGCAGCCCCCTGCTGGGAGCAGTTGAAGCACGTGGTATTCCGAAGGAAGTGCTAGCAACAATAAATCTTGAAACCAACTCAAATAATGATTAGGTTGGCTCAACCTCCCATACTAATGGCTGACATAATTAGATGCACGACAGTAAGAATAAGCACCACATCATTAATAAATAAAGAGGCAACAGAACTAGATACAGAGATCTGTGAATTTAAAACCAACTATGACTAACAAGTTAAAAGATATAGTAGAACGGGTATAAAGTGTGCATGCAGATTTCAGTAAATACAACTATAAGAAAAAGTTCAATGGAAATGCTACAGATTAAAAAAATTATATCAGAGGTGAATAATTCTTTTGGTATACTTATCAGCATACTAGTCATAGAAGAATAAGAACTTGTAAACTTAAAGAAGGATTATTCCAACTGAAACAAGAAGAGTAAAAAATGCTAAAAAAACTAAAACAAAACTTGCGAAAACCAGAATTTCCAAGACATGGGAGACGATTCTGTATGGTCTAATGTAAGTGTCACTGGAATCTCAGAGGAGAACAGAAAAATAATAAGAAAGACAAAGCATTTGAATAGAAAGTGGCATTTACAAAATTAATGAAAAGTAACAAATCTCAGATGCAAGCTCATGGAATCCAATCAAGTACACAGACACACACACACACACACACACGCACACACACCCCTAAATACTTCTTGGTAAAACTTCCAAAAAAAAAAAAAAACCCAAAATTAGAAGAAAGTTCTGATGGAAACAAAAAGAAATATATGCAGAAACACACGTAAGAATTATAACCCACTTCTCATCCTGAACTACGTAAGACAGAATTCAGCGAAGTCACATCTTTAAAAGTCAGAAAAGAATTTAAAATTCTATCGACCAGAAACTTCGTGTTGAGTAAAAAAAATATTTTACAAGATTAAGGCAAAATAAAAAGTTTTCAGTCAAACAGGAGCTGAGGGAAATCTTACTCGTAGACTTAACACCGGAAACACAGTTTGAAAACATTCCTTCAGTCAGGGGTATGATAATAGAGGGAAACTTAGATCTAGCATATAAATGACAAGTGCCGAATGGTACAAATAAAAGTATATAGGCATTCCTTTCTTATACTTCTTTTAAAAATAATTGTGTAAAATCCAAGTAATAAGTTTATAATTTTGAATAAGTAATGTGTGAAGAATAGCACATAGACTTATTAGTGTATTTTTTTTTACAGACATTTTATGGTTGATATTATTTTTTAATGATATGTATTATAAACTTTAGAAAAACTGCTAATTTTTTAAGGAGGCAAAAACTCCAAAGCCAATAATGGAGATGAAATTAGACAAAGAAATACTCCTAAAGCATTTAGGAAAAGGATAGGAGGAGAACAGAAAACAACTGACAAAAACAGAAAAATTATAGAAAACATCATATGCTCAAATCCAACAATTATTTTGAAAGCAAATGGTCTAAATGGCCCAATTAAAGACTGGACAAACTCAGTTTACAAGCAAGATCCAAAGGCATGTTGCATATTAAAACCCCAAATTACACAGAAGTCTACACATTAGACACAGGTAGGTCTAAAGTAAAAGAATGAAAAAGATAAACTATGAAATTATGAGAAAACCAAAGCTGGAGGTGCCATATTAATATCAGACAATGAGATTATAGAACAAGGAAAGAATGAAGGTGGGCGTTTTATAATGATTAGTGTGTCAAATCAGGAATACATAATAATCCTAAATTTGTCTGTGAATAACAATAGAGCCTCATCTCACAGAAGCCAAAAACTGAGAGAACTGAAAGTTTATAATTAACAATTATAAATTGACACTAAAGTGCTTTCAGTAACTGATTAAACAAGTAAGCTCAAGGCAGTAATGATACAAAACACCTGAATAACATTATCAACCAACTTGAACTAATTAATATTTACAGGTACCTGAACCCAGAATATACATTGTTTTAAATGACCTATAGAGCACTAGATCATGTACTAGGTCATAAAAAGCAGCCTCATTAAACCAAAAATATTTAAATATTCTGTGAGTCCAACAAAATTAAACTAGAATGAGTAGCAGAAAGGTATCTGGAAATATCCCAATTTGTGGAAATTTAAAAACTCTATGTTCAAGTAATCAACGCGGCAAAGAAAAATTAAAAGAAAAATTAGATCTCATCCTTTTTAGGACTATAATTTTCCATTGTGTGTCCATATGTATATGTGTGTGTGTGTGTAATATATATAAACTCTTCCTTATTCATTCATCTATCAGTGGACACTTAGGTTGCTTTCTTGGCAATTATAAATGATGTTGTAACAAACATAGGGGTGCATGTACATCCTTTTCAATTAGTGTTTTTGTTTTCTTTCAGTAAATACTCTGTAGTAGAATTATTGAGTCATATGGTATTTCTATTTTTAAATTTTTGAGGAACCTCCATACTGTTTTCCGTAGTGGCTGTACCAATTTACGATTCCACCAACAGTGCATGAAGGCTGATTTTTTCTTCATATCCTTGCCAACACTTACAGAATATAGTCAATGATATTGTGATAGTTTTGTATGGTGACAGATGGCAGCTACACTTGTGGTAAGCATAGAATAATGTATAGGGTTGTCAAATATATATGTTGTACACTTGAAACTAATGTAACATTGCATGTCGGCTATACTCAAATAAAAAATTAAAAAAGAAATTAGACTGCATTTAAAAAAATTTTTTTAATGTTTATTTATTTTTGAGAGACATAGAGACAGAGTATGAGCAGGGGAAGGGCAGAGAGAGAAATACAGAATCTGAAGCAGGCTCCAGGCTCTGAGTCGTCAGCACAGAGCCCGACGTGGGGCTCGAACTCACAGACTGTGAGATCATGGCCTGAGCTGAAGTCGGCCGCTTAACCGACTGAGCCACCCAGGCGCCCCTAGACTGTATTTAAATTAAATGAATATAAAACAAACAATTTTAGGGTGAAACTAAAGCTTAAAGGGGAATATATATGCATTGATTTCTTTTTTCCCCAGCTTTATTGAGGTCTAGTTGGCAAGTAAAATTGTAAGATATTTAAAGTGCAAAATGTGATGATTTAATATATGTATACATTGTAAAATGATTCCCACGATTGAGTTAATTAACACATCTGTCATCTCAGATATTTACCTTTTTACCGTGGTAAATTATACCTCAATAAACCTGATTTGAAATAATTTTCAAACTAGGGATGCCTGGGGGCTCAGTCAATTAAGCCTCCAACTCTTGATTTCAGCTCAAGTCATGATCTCATTGTTGGTGAGATCAAGCCCCAAGTCAGTATCTGTACTGACAGCACAGAACCTGCTTGGAATTCTCTCTCCTCGTCTATCTCTGCTCTTCCCCTGTGCTCACTCACACACATTCTCTCTCAAATAAACATTAGAAATAAATTAGTAAATAAAAATATTTTAAAAGGTAATTTTCAAACTAGATTCACTCTGGAGAAACAAGAATTCTGTAATATAATTAGTGGCTGTTCTTTGTTCAATTCTGTGCCAGGTTCTCCAGTAAATATTCCTGCCTTCGAGGAGTTTATTATCCAGTAAGGAAGACAAAACTAATATACATGCAAAATTCATAAATTTCCTAATATATAGATACCTTCTATATCCTAGCACTGTTCTAGGTGCTGAGTTATATAAATCAAGACCCATAATAGCCACGGATTTGTACTAGTTACATATATCCATAAACATGTGTATGTATATTTGTATGTATATAAGTATTACTTTGCTAGAGTTGCTATACAAAATACTACAGGCTGAATGGCTGAAAAATAATGAATTAATTTTCTCACAGTTCTGGAGACTGGAAGTACAAGATCAAGTTGCCATAAGTGAAGGAATGTTCTCGCACTCTCTTCCTGGCTTGTAGCTACCCTCTTGCTATCTCTTCTCATGGTTGTCCCTCTGTACACATATGCCCCTGTGTCTCTCCTTGCATCTAAATTTTCTTTTCCGGTAACTACACCAGTCAGTTTGGGTTAGGACTGCCCTAATAAACTCATTTAACTTTAATTACCTCTTTAAGGATTCGGTCTCAAAATACAGTCATCTTCTGAGATTCTGAGGGTTAGTCCTTCAACATATGAATTTTGAGGGGAGACAGTCCAACCTATAATAATTAATATTAAACTGCTATTCCTTTTACTATTAAATGAGATGGATATTATAATATCAGAGATGAGGAAACAGGCTTTGTGATGTTAATAAAAAAACACTGATGAATAATTTTTATATTTTAAAAATCTGTGTATGTTATTTTTATTGATGTTCGGTTTTATCTTTCCTCCTGTCACCTTTATCTTTAGGCACAATAGCGAATCTGAAAAATTAGTTTTAGATTATACATATTATTATTTGAGAGAGCATGTGCATGTATGCATGAGCAGGGGAGGGGCAGAGAGAGAGGGAGAGAGAGTCCCAAGCAGGCTCCACACACAGTGCAGAGCCCAGATGCGGGGCTGGATCTCGTGAACTATGAGATCATGACCTGAGCTGAAACCAAGAGTCCAACGCTTAACCTACTGAGCCACCCAGGCACCCCCAATTATACCTGTTATTAACCACAGTAGATTGTACATTCAGAAAAGAAAGCGGAGCTTAAGGTAATAGTCCATTATATTAAACTAAATAGAAGAGAGAGCCTAATAATACAGCCCAGTTGTTATTTTATGTGTTCTAAGAGACAGTCCTTTACAAACAAAATATATCTTGATGTTATAATCGATAATTTTTAAATGTTTTCAAAACAGTGGCCTAAAGGCCTAGGAGTTTGCATGGGAGAAATCCATAGGGAATTCTGCTTTATTAACTCAGTTACGCATGTATCTTGACATTCGAGGAAAGGAAAAACTCAAACATGCTGTCCTTAGCTTCTTTGGCTCTGAGTCAGTCTCCATTAGAATCAAACCTCTGTTTGCTCCAGGCTATTTTGGGCAAATCCGTTAACATCTCCAAAGCTTAGTTTCTTAATTTTAGAATATGGTATGCTATTAGTTACTGCATGTACTGGCTGAGAAGATTAAATGAGCTAATTTATGAAAGCACTTAATTCATTGTATGCCAATTAACATGTGAAAATTCTTCAGCTGGCACCATTGCCATCGCTCATCCTTGCCACTGTCATTGTCACCATATCATCACCATTACTGTTCCCATCACCATCATCACTGTTGATAAAAGAAGCTTCTTGTGTTCCCTCTATCTTTAAATTTGTAGAGTATCACATAAGCTACGATGGCAGTCACTTAAAAATTAGATAATAGTGTGAATCATAAAGGATTACATCTAAAATGCAAATTTATTGATACATGAAATTATAATTTAAATAGTAAAGTTTTATACCATCTATAAAAATGTAAAGCTATTGAGAGACTGAGAAAGCGCGATAATTAATTACTAAAAGAGGTATTATAGACATTTGTACTCAGTATGTCCAACTAGTGTTTTATTTTTTTATCTGAACAAATCAAGAGACTTGTAACCTTAGGGAATATATGGTCAATAAAGCCTAAGGGAGCCACATTTATACTCTGCTTTACTATGGATCTTTAGGGGAGAGAATTCTCAGACTTGAATGAAGCTCTGTAAAAGACAAAACTAGGCTAAAGGGAAGCTTCATAAAACCATTGTTGTAAATAACATGAATTTTTATGTTCATATTTAAATGTAACACACTCTTCAGGGGCAACTATGGTGATGATGATATATTTATGTGTGAATTTCCAGAGGTGTCTTCTGGGTCTCATAACTCACACAATAGGACTCCATTACTTCCCTGAGGACTTTCCATCTGAGTTAAGATAAAATAAAATAATTGTGATATAAAAAACAGAACTAGAGAGTTCTCAAATAATACCTCCTAAGGTCATCACCAAGATCATTTTTCCAGGAAAATGCCCGTGAGTGTCAATGAAATCTTTTCAAACGTTATTTCTAAAGCTAGAGGCATTGGAAGAGCGGTAAATAGCAATATAAATTCATAGCATATGCATATAGGGGCTTTATTTTAGAAGCAAATAACTAGTAAGACCTATTTCTTATTTTTTATTACTAAGAATAAGTTATTGATTTTATCTATTGATTCCACTTGAGATAATCCCACAAATTCTTTCTAAAAATGTCTAGGTGAATTGGCATTAAGATGCTTGAGAAATAAAAAGATAATTGAAAATTGGCCCTTCCTTCTCTGGGTTCATAGTGGGAGAGTGGGAGATAGACATTAAACAAATACATTGCACAGGAATAAATGCTTACAGAGAATTAAATGTGCTTTGTATTTATACAATATAAAAAAAATCTCAGTTCTGCCTACTGAGATCTGGGTAAGTATCTACTGGACAATTTTTAGTAGAGGATATACAAGCCAAAGTGAATGTTTTCCAACGGACAAAAGAGTATCACAGTATGATCAGAAAATACTGAGAACACCAAGACAGCAAAAGCACTGAACCTCTGGAGAGAGAGCTCTAAGAAATACATTGGGACTAAGACTAGAATTTAGGGTGGGCTGGAATACAAAGGGTCTTAAATGCCAAACTTTAGCAATCCATCAGGAATAATGATACAGAGAGCTAAGATGATTAGACATTCAAAAAAGTCTCCTCAGACATTCAAAAAAGTCTTCTCCACTGAAGTTGAGAAAGGTGGTTGAGCTGGGGGTATGAGTCATAGACAGGATTACAGGGCAATTTTAATAGTCTAGGTTAGCATTTCTCAAACTTAAATGTATATTCATATCGAAAAGAAAATCTGCCTCCACTTGCCAATGTATGTATACATATATATATACACACATATACACACATATTTTACATATGTATACATATATACACATATACAGATTTTACATATGTATACATATATACACACACATACCTATTTTACTGACTTAAATACATTGTAAAATCATTCACAATCAGGAGGTGAGAAGAGAAAAAACTAAGCAGAAATAGAGGTTATACCATTTTCTTAGTCCCAGTGGGTCATATGGTATCCCATATGACTCACTTCTACACATTGTAAAATCATTCACAATTAGGAGATGAGAAAAAATTAAATAGAAATAGAAGTTCAACCATTTTCTTAGTGATATCTCATATGATGTCCCATGGGATGTGCTTTGGAGGCAATAAGACAGTAGTGATGAAACTTAGAAAGTAGAAAGTGATGGACACAGTTGTGATCATTCCTTCACGCCTCTCTACAAAGAACACCTGCGTCAGCCTGCTTCTAATTTATGGGAAATCGACTCTTTTTTTTATCTCGGTTGATCCTTAGATTTAATTGAGAGAAGTTCTCCATCTTTAATTAGCCTGAGCCCTGATAGTTTGGCGTGGAAATCTTCTGAGTCTTTTTAGAAATAAAACAACTTTTATTAGAACTGTGTTCGAAGACAGATGGGAGAAGAGAGGTTTCTGGCTGAATGGCATCTCCGATGATGCTGAAATGTTACAGTTTGAGATTAAATGCCTGTGATCTAGCTCTTCTTTGGAACAAACATACGTGACCAGATCCATTGGAAGCTAGAAGTTTTTCTTTTGTTTATGCAAAACGATAAGATTTCTGTTAAGAAATATGCTTTATAGTAGATGCATCAAAATATATCATTTTACTGAACACCTGGTGGGCAGGAAAAAATAAGTCTTTTCCCCCTAACCAAACTTACTCTATAAATTGCTTCCTTGGATATGAATGGCTGTTAGGTCAGAAGGAATGGGCCACATGCCAGAGCATAAACTTCTTTTGTTTTGTCATGGGTGCACCGCTGTGAACAGTCTGTGGAAGGGTATACTGAGTGTGCATGTTATACAGAGAATCAAAGAGAAACTGATCAAAGTTAAAAATAATTTTTAAAAAGCCATTCCCTATGGTTAAACAGAATAGCAGGAGTGAGTTCAATAAAAGTAGAGGTACACTTTCCAAATAAGTGTTCTCTTTCATGTCCCTTGAGCAATTTTCTATATCTCCCATTTACATGACTTCTCTGTGTGACCAGTTGGAGTCAGTAAGAGTCATCATCAATACACCTCATTTCCTGCATCTTTCTCTTAAAACAATTCATGCACCCAAAGCACCAAAAGATGAACAGATATGAAAGAATGATTTTAGGACTTTGATGCTTTTCTGTCCTAGGTGTGTCCACTGTGCAAGCTGTGTTTTTACCAACCCAAATAATTGGCTTGGTATTTCAGCTTCTCATGATGTTTTTCAAGATGTTTTTCAAAGATGTTTCTCATTATTGGAAGAAACATTAGGTGCTAAATTTACCAGTTGACTATTTATTTCTAGGAACTCTCACATGCTAGACCAGAATAAACAAAGTATGTTTATAAGAATATGTATTGTTAAAATCTTAACTAGGAAATACTTATTAGGCAAAGTCAGACATTGAAAGCCACATCCTAAGGTCAGAGGGGTTAGAAGTTTAAGTACATGAGAAAGTGGGACAGAAAATGTCACTATAAAAATCTTCAGTTTGTAAAGTCTGACTTTATTCACTAAGTATAGTAACTAAATATAAAAGTGTAAATTATAAAGGAAGGGGACCAAATAGTTGCTGTTAATTGAGTGAATGATAAGCAATCTAATGTCAAGAACATCAACAGAAAATCTTGATGCCTTCCTTCCTCTGTGCTAACGTGGAACATTTTATTAATGTTTATTTATTTTGAGAGAGAGAATGCAGGGAAGGGGCAGAGAGAGAGGCAGAGAGAGGATCCCAAGCAGGTTCCCAGCTGTCGGCACACAGCTGGATGCGGGGCTCGATGCCATGAACCGTGAGATCATGACCTGCACTGAAATCAAGAGTCTGATGCTCAGCCGACTGAACCATCCAGGCGCCCCAACCCAGAACATTTGTACTGATCACTAGCAGTGGAACTTATGGTCTGGGCATCCATAGGAGTCGAAAGAAGTGGATTTTCTTAGTGAGGAAATAATGACTGTTGAAGCAAAGGGGCCATGGAGTAAAGAATTGCCTAATTTATCTCATGACCCCAACACGGCTGCCTGGCCTCTAGTCCCATATTGAAACAGTGGGGTGCATATACATATTCATGAGTGCCTCTGTGTTTGTGTGTTATTGGGCTTGAAGAAATAGGATATGAATAAGTTCAGAGTGGGGCCAGGGAGATTATGGAGAGCTTTGTTCTAGGTAAAATAGGAGCTCTTTGAAATAAGTAATTTTGAAAGTGTATCTTTCAAGAATATTCTAAGCAATTCAGTATTGACTGGGTTAAATATGGAACTACTAATTGACAATGGGAACATATCAAATGTATATTAGGGGGAGAGAGAATCCCAAGCAGGCTCTGTGCTATCAGCTAATAACTGATAGGACAGAGCCCCACATGGGGCTTGATCCCAAAAAACACGAGATCATGACTTGAGCTAATATCAAGAGTTGGGCACTCACCAATTGAGCCCCCCAGGCCCTCCAGCATTTCGCAATTTTAGAAGTAGAGAGAAAACACTCTACCCAATAGCAAATATATTTGAAAGTGCAATATTATAGTCATATCCAACATTTTTCCTAAATTTCAGCTAAAACAATTTTCGTTTTTCAGAAGCAATGAAACCCTATGAAGATGTGTAATGCTACCATAAATATTGCATTTCTTGATTTTAAAGTATTAAAAAACAAAACAGATGGAGAAGAATTGGCTTAAATTTTTCCTTTCTTCAAATATGTAACCCCAAAACCTACCACTCATGGCAGTGAGGAAATGAAGAGGAATATGTAAATTGTAAAATTCAAAATCAATGAAATGATTTTTTTTTAATTTTTTTAGCGTTTTTATTTTATTTTTTGAGAGACATAGAGACAGAGTGCGAGCAAAGGAAAGGCAGAGAGAGAGGGGGACACAGAATCTGAAGCAGGCTCCAGGCTCTGAGCCATCAACACAGAGCCCGACTCAGGGCTTGAACTCACAGACGGTGAGATCACAACCTGAGCTGAAGTCGGCCACTTAACCGACTGAGCCACCCAGGCGCCCCAATGAAATGATTTTTACTGACGACATTCCTTTGCTTTTTTCCCATCTTCCCTTTCTAGCTACTCATTCTCAAGCCCTTTCAATGCTGTTCAGTGAGCTCATCCACACCTACTACCTTAAATAATAGTGTTCCTCAAGGTTCCACTCAGAACTCTTTGTTTAAACATTGTACCTGCTGTATATCATCATTCACTAACCGCCACACAAGCGGACTTCCAGCCTTGTGTCTGTAGCTAAGAATTCCTTTATACATGTCAGGCCAGTACTTCTGACTGCTACCTTCCATCTTCACCTGGGCATCCTCCACACTCGGTGTATCTAAAACAAAACACATTACACCCCAAGACTATTCCTCCTCATAAAATCTGTATTTTCATGAACGATCCCACCATTGATCCAGATACCTATGCTAACAACTGACCAGTTATTTTATTTTCCTTCCTTTGTCCTAATTTTTTACACATAATTACTAATTTTGGTTGACTCTGCCTCTTTAGCCTCTCCTGTATCTTCTCCTACATCCTTCTCCAATAGGTCTTTATTACCTTATTCAATGTGTTTTCTCCAGGCCAGGTATTACCAGAAAATGAAAAATTAGACCTGATTTTATTTATAAAATACACTCATGGAACTCACAGAATGTAGAATGAAAAAACACTATGGTGGAAGTGGAATAATTAGAGTAAAAGGTAAAGAAGCTCTCACTGTTATTATTATTGTAAATCTGCTGTGTTTTCCATTATTTCTACTTGGATATCTCACAGGAATATCAAATTTGTTATGACCATTAGAAGAGATAGTACCATCCATCCTGTAGCCCAAGCCAGAAAACTGTGCCATTCTGTAAAACCTCATCTTTTTTTAGTGTCATATGCTATGAAAAACCAAATGATATCAATATTATCTCCTATATATTAAACAAATGTTGATTTTTCTCCTTCTGTATTATTGCCATGATGCTGAACAAAGCTATCATTATCACTAGCTTGAACAACTGCAACATGGCTTTATTTATCTCTGTTTAGTAGGTTTAAACCAATCTATCATCAATTTGGGAGAAAGAGTGAACTCATAAAGATGCTTTTATAGGGACATCTGGGTATGGATCGTAATAGAGTGGCTAGAATCCGAATTGCTCTCTTCCTATTAGCATCTATAAAATTAGTCAGAATGTAAGAAGCAACAAGTTAAAGGGATTAAATAAACCAACAAATGGCTCAGAAACTTGAGAAAGGGGAAGCACACAAGTGTTCTTCCTGTAGGTGGTTTCATGCTGTAATGTGGGGAAGTGAAGGCCAAACAGAGAGTGTTGGTCTCAGTGGGCGAAAGAAATAGAATCTGCGTGGTAGAAAGATCACAATTTGAGGCTGCTGAGGTTGGTGGAATTGGCAGGTCAGGCCACTGGAAGCAGACAGATGAAGAGAAGCTCTTCAGACCTCTTCAGAGCTCTACAGACCTTAGGAGTTTTACTCATGTAATTGTCCAAATATTCTGTGGAACACAGTTTGGGAAAATCCTTTGTGTGACTTTTGTTGATGCCCAGTGTCCATAGAGAACATCAGAGACATAAGGTAGCTTGCTTAATATTAAGTGAACAGTGAGTGGCGGGTACAATCCTGGATCCAGGCACATGTGGGGTCTTTGGAGCTGGAAGTCTCAGATGTGGATCCAGTGCTAAATGCAGTGGCAAGATCGCAATCTACAAGAGTGTGACTGTAGACACATCTCCAAGCATCACAGATACTGGCGAATGTGATTCTCAAGACTGTGTTTTCATTATTTAGAAGTCGGTAGTCTTTGTGAGTGTATTCTTCTTCCTTGCCTGTATTGCATTATTGATTTGTTTCACATTTAAATGGAAACACTAAGCAATTGCTTTTGTTAACAAGAGAAAAATGCCTTTAGAGATCCAATTTAGCTATGACTAGCTTATAAGATACTGATAACCTTAAAGACAAAATAAAATACAACAGAGGATATCTTTGTTTTTCCACCCTCTCTAATACATCATTAGGTTTCATTATGTTATTGCAAAACTGTACAAAGTGAATTTTAGAGTTAGGTATGTTTCTAGTACTGAGAAAAAGTAGTATTTTCAAATGAAAATTTAATATTAGGCATCAATGATTTCTACTCCAACTCACTGTGGACTTCAGTAGGAGATTCTTGAAAACAAGCTTTTGGGATCAAAATCATAGGTTCAGATACACCTCATTCTCCTTTTTTTCCTTGAAGAATGAAGAGTATCCTGTTCTGAATAAAATTCCCTAGTATACCATGGTTTATACAAGATGAGAGTTAAATAAAGATACACAATGTTTTATGCACTTGAGATATGTAGATTTAATTTCATTAACTCTATAGTGTTTATTTGAAGGAGGCTGTTTTAAAGTTCTATTTAAATCTGAGTTGGGGTAAATATTTTCTGTGTCCTCACAGAATAATAATAGATTAACTAGCTTAATTCTTAAATTATTTAACTTATTTTAAAAACTCTTTAGGTAATACAGAGACTTTAAGGTTGTAAGAAACACGCACATACACACATACACATATTCACACACATACACACAAACAGATTGAAATCAATTATTACAATAATGGTTTGAGATTCAAACTAATACTAATCTATGTGGTATATTTGTTTGGGTTCAAAAAGGATGTCCTTGGGGTGCCCGAGTGGCTCAGTCCGTTAAGCATTCAGCTCTTGTTTTTGGCAGAGCTCATGATCTCATGTTTTATGAGTTTGAGCCCTGCATCAGGCTCTTCACTGACAGGGTATAGCCTGCTTGGGATTCTCCCTCCCCCTCCCCCGCTCATGCTGTCTCTGTCTCTCTCAAAATAAATAAATAAACTTTAAAATTTTTAAAAATATTAAAAAGGATGTCCTCTCCCAAAGATAGTTACTTCCCTATCTGTTAGGAAAATTGCAATGAGGTTTTGCATCTATAATATGTACATTGTACACACCACAGTCTAAGTGCTTGCTGTTATGAACACTCTAGAATCTATACAACCATAGAGTTGGGGTTAATTTATTTTCTATTCCCTTACAGCTAAACTTCACACAGTATTTGATTGATTTGTACTTACTTTCTACCTTGTTACAGCTTGACTTTGAGAATGTTTTCTTATATGAAGCAATTTGTGCTTTACTTTTCAGACTGGTCATTTTTCTACCCTGATTATCAAGGCCAGCAGTTAAATGCCTTTTTTTTGGGGGGTCACAAACAGAGTTAAGACTCTGAATTCCCAGCATTCCAAATAGTGTCCTAGTTGGAGCAGTCTGTAAGACTAAAATAATATTAAATTTTTACTGGGAACAGACACAAGAAACTTTAAAGGAAGAGATCCAGATGGTTCTTTCTGAATGTGATCACGCATTAAGAGACTGTTTCTTTGCACACTTTATATTTCAATAGATACATTTAAAAAGTCTTTCACGATTGCCTAAAAATCTAAATATTTCAGAGAGTTACAAAATAAGAATAGTCTTTTAGTCACTACTTTCAGGTGAAAAAGAAGCAGCGATCGTTATTATGCTATTCTGTTCCCTATTCTAAATTATCATGGCTTATAAATCCATCAACATGTGTCAAACATCCCTATCAGAAACCTACAATTCATAAACCTGAATATAAATTTGAACCCCCCCCCCGACATATTCAATTTGACTCAACTGGCCCGAAGTTCTAGCTCACTAAGACATCTCCTTCCACAGCCCGATTTGAAATAGAGAAAGATAGTGAACCTTAATAGACATTTTTCTCACAAAGTCAATGATCTCTTATGTGTGATAGGAAATAAACTGGTTTATGACTGTAGTATTAAATGTAATTATGCATACAAAGTATACTACCCCTGGGCCGGAGCCTCTTAAGTCTTCATGCTAAAAATCATGTTAAGCTTTCTATTTAAATCCCTATGAAATATACAGTTCTATCAAAAGTGTACAAACTTTTCAGAAAGTCATTTAATTCAACAAATGTTTATATCATAAGCAAGTTTTAAATGTTGTCGCCTATGAGGGAACAGCTGAGTGACACCGCTAGTCAGTGTGTTCCCTTAAGCAAGTCATTAACTCAGTGTTGGACCATAATGTTCTCACCTGTAAGAAGAAAGCCCTAGGCTCACAATGGTCTCCTCTAGCTCTCAATTTCTATGAGTTAGTCTTTTGTAACATCTAACCAGCAGCCATTGATGGAGAAAACAACTAGGATGTTTGTGAGGTTTTTCTCTTAAGGAGGTATCGGATGATCGTTTCCATTTTACTGGGGCAGATAGCCACAGAGGCAGAATCACTGACTGTAGGATTTTATTTTGGACATCATTAATCCAATGCCCTCAATTTTATAGACAAAGAATGAAGGCCAGAGTGGCGGCTGGACTCGTTTAGGATCTCAAGTCTATTCTTCCAGGCAGCACTTTACTTGAGAAGGAGACGTATAGGTGATGGCCTTCGCCTTCCTAAAAAAGGATAACACGAAGTTTCCCTCTGTCAGTGGCATCACCCCAACCTGCTTGGTATGTTTCTGTTTGGATCAAGAAAAAAAATGCTGTAATTATATTCCTGTCTCTTTAGGAGATCAAGAAGGAAAATTAAGATCTTACATTAAATTATATCTAACATCCGCAGTGTGTCAAAAAGTTGTAGTATGGAGAAAATACTCTCTCCATGTAGAGTGCAAAGAAAATCTTTAAGTTTACCATGTGCAAAGGAGATTGAAACTCTGGACTGGGACCCATGATCTTTAGAATGCCATAGAGACTGTTTTATTCAACTTTCCCAAAGTCATCTGGGATCCTAACAGTATATCTTAATTCCCTTCTTCCACTTATCCTACCATTTAGTAGTGACATAAACACAGTATTTCATATCTATTCTCATCTCTGTTAGTGCCAAGATAAAAGTCCTTGGAACCATTTTTCCCCACTAATTCTTTCTCTTCTCTGATAATGTTCTGTTCTCTTTTCTTCTCACTTGTGTTTTTGATTCAATCTATTCAATGCTCAAGGCCCTTATCAATTCTATTATCTTTCTCCAGTATCGTAAAGTGTTTTTATTTATCTACATGGAAACATACTCTGTTCTTTCCCATACTACAAAAGAACTTTTCCTTGACCTCATGCTACTCTCTGCCTGTATTGAAGCTAAAAGCCTTAGAAGAGTAGTCTCTGCTCAGTGTTAACGATTCCCAACCTCTGATTCAGACTTTTTCAATTTTACTGTTTTTATCTGGATAATTTCTAAACAGAAAACATAGGTTATAATGTAACAAACACCATGTACCAAAAATCAAGTCTAACAATTGTTACTTTTGCTGTTTTCATCATCTATGTTCTTCCAGAAATTAAGTCATTATGGATAGATCCTCTTTGTCCTTCTTACTACATTTTCCTTCTCTTATTCAGATATCAGCACTTATCCTTACTGTATGTTTATCTTTGACTCATTGTATATGCATGTGTTACTAAACCGTATATGTGTATAAATGTAGCATTGATTTGTATATTTGTAATGGTTACATAGACAGTCTCATACTTTTTCTCCATCTGCTTGGCCGTTTCTTCTTCCCTTATGGATTTTAGTGACAGCATACCCATTTTCATGAAAAAAAAAAATCTATGGATATTTATGATTCGAATTATCCTGAGTTTATAGATCATTCTGGAGTAAAAGAACTTTATTAGTTAATTCCTAAGTACCTTCTAGGTTTTCTTGCTATTTTCAAGGTAATGTTTTCTAGATTTACATTTAACTGTTTGTTTCTGATAGATAAAATGCTATTGACTGTTTTACAGTGAATTTATATCCAATAATTTTGATGAAAACCTTTGTTAACTTTAATAGTTTACTGTACATTTTCATGGATTTTCTATGTAATTGATCATACTGATTGCAAATAATGGCTTTTTTTTTTTTTTTTTTTGCTTATAAGCTCTATATTTTGTGATTGTGTTTTGGAGATGGATTTTTTAATGGTGATAGAGATACTTGTATCCATTTTGTATTCCGTTTTGATCACTTAATTTTTTTCTAGACAAAGTGTCATTCTTTCTAATTGTGTTATGTTTGTTCTGTTTTCTTTCTCCAACTTTTGAGATGAGCACTTAGGTTGTTTATCGCTAGTCTTTATTTTCTAACATTTCACCTTGTAGGCTGTACATTTCTCGCTAAGTACTTCCCGATTAACGGCATTCCACAAGTTTTGGGATAGTAACAGTCCTTTTGTTGTAATGCATTTTAAACATTTCCTAGGTTTCAATTAAAATTTAGTTTCTGACCGATGACATAGATATTTATTTTGTTTCAATTGCATGATTTCAACTTTCCTTTTAATTTTTCTTTTTATGACAATATTATAAACTAGGGTTTATAGACCACTTTTAGGTATTTGAAACTTCTTTTATGATAATTTAACAAATGTTTCATACGTTCTTTCAAGTAATTTGTATCTTATTATAATTACTGGCTGTAGAGCTTTATGTGGGTCCATCCGGTCATGCTTCCTATTTATGTAGTATAACCTTTTCATATATTTAATAACTTCTTTGTCAGCTTTTTTTTTTTAATTTTTTTTAAACGTTTATTTATTTTTGAGAGACATAGAGACAGAGTATGAGCAGGAGTAGGGCAGAGAGAGAGGGAGACACAGAATCCAAAGCAGGCTCCAGGCTCTGAGCCGTCAGCACAGAGCCCGACGCGGGGCTCGAACTCACAGACTGTGAGATCATGACCTGAGCCAAAGTCGGCCGCTTAACTGACTCGGCCACCCAGGCGCCCCTTGTGAGCTTAATCTATTTGGTTCCAAGAGTAGTGTGTTGAAATTCCCCCATCTGAGTACTAATTTTTCCATTTCTTCTTATAATTCTGTTTTTATTTTATATATATTAACTGCATTCTAATTTAGGATTGTTATGTACTTATGTGAATTCGTCCTTATATTATTAAATAACTTAGAAAAATGCTCTGTTTGGGGCATAGAGTCAGTTTGATTAGATATTAATGTTACTAAGCCCTATTCTTGCTGCTAATTTTAGTATTAATAGTTCTGTTTTTTTACTTATTATACACAGAAGTATACCAGTAAATGTTTAAAATCTGGCTATCTGAAACAAAATCTCTGATTTGTAGTATTTGTTATTTTCCAGGAGTAAACACTGTTAACGTAGCAGAATTCAAACCATTTTGTAGTAGACCACTATAGAGTCTGCGGTTGGGGTGAAAAGAGTTGTGCACAGTCACTGTTGAAAGCAGACAGGACTATAGCTGGCCCTAGCACAACTTTGACAGTACAGTTATTTTGCCTTTTTTCATTTTTTATTTTTACTATATTTATTTATTTTAGGGAGAGTGTGCAGGAGAAAAGGCAGAGAGATAGAGAAAATCTCAAACAAGCTCCACGCTCAGCACAGAGCCCCATGCAGGGCTCAATCCCACGACCCTGGGATCATGACCTGAGCCGAAATCAAGAGACAGATGCTCAACTGACTGAGTCACCCAGGCTCCCCTTTACTGCTGCTGCTGCTGCTTTTTAATTATTTGAGTATAGTGGACACACAATGTTACATTAGTTTCATGATTCAACAGTTTAAATATTATGCTGTGCTTGCTGCAAGTGTAGCTACTCTCTGTCACTATACAACTCTATCACAGTAACATTGACTATATTCCCTGTGCTATACTTTCATTCTTATCTTATTCAGTCCATAACTGGAAGCCTGTCTCTTCCACTCCGCTTCACCCATTTTACCCATCCCTCCATCACCCTCCCCGGCAGCCATCAGTTTGTTCTCTTGTTTACAGATCTGATTCTGCTTTTTGTTTGTTTATTATGTTTTGTTAAGATTCTACCTACAAGTGAAATCATATGGTAGTTTTCTCTCTGACTTATTTCATTTATCTTTACTAATTTTTTCTTGTTTCCTTTCATTTATTGGATTAGCCAGATTTTCTTATTCTCTTCTTTTTCTCTGCTGAAACGGAAGTTATATATCATATGTTGTTACCTAAGTGATTACTCTGGAGATTTTCAACATGCAGACTGATTTAAAAGACTAATCAATATCTCTATCTTCCTCTTGAATAATCTAAAATCTTAGATTGCTTTAATTCTGATCCCTTTTCCCCATTCTCATATCATTTCTGTCTTGGATTTTAGTTCATGCATTTTGAACCTCTCCAAATTAGTCAAAACATCATTAATGATGAATTTTACACTCTATTTTCCAGTGCCTCCTTGAGTCGTCATTATCACATACATAGCAGCTGTTTTCGGAATGTGTTCTGTGGATCCCATAGAGATCATAGAGGTGTCTTGGGGGCTGCTGATGCGGGTGTGAGAGAGGCCACAGAGGCAGTGTTCCATGTTTCCATCTCAAGTCTACATGCTCGTGTCTTTTTGCCTATGTGTTTTATTCCTAATATTCTTTTTTTTAATTTAGGTATAATATATATAATTAAATAGTGCAGATTTTTGCATAGAGTTTTGACAAATGTATATACATCTGTGTAACTATTACCATTGTGAACAATGAAGCCATCATTCAATATCTGAACACACACGGCTAAACTTCCTGCTTTTTTAAGTTGGGCAGCTCTGCTGGTCGGGTATGGTCTGTCTAAGCAGAGCAGAATTATTAGTCTTATACGGCAAGTTTGGGAAGCATGAAGTTCAGTGATTAACATCACTGAAGTTTGGAGACAGGAGTGATTTAACATTACTGTAGATAAATGGTGATTTGGATAAGACCGTTGTCAATTGCCCAGCACTCCGAGTCATGTTCTTTGGAGTGAGTGTCTTCTTCATGGGTCGCCTTTCAGAAGTAAAAGGCCTTTGTGGTTTGTTTGGCTTGCATAACCATGTTTACTGAAGTGAGTTGTCATTGGTCAATTAAGCAAATTTAAAACTAATAATTTCATAAATTTTAAATTATTTGCCCATCAAAAATGTTCTTTTTTTTGATGGCTGTCACTTCTTTATGAAGCAAGTTAAAAAATGAGTTCTGATTTAACTATACTTTTGTAAAAATTTTTTAAAACTAAGTTCTTGCTCTATTACCATGGCAACAGAAGATCAGTCTTTTTCTAGAATGTAGGGAATTTTTTTACTCATGGTATCTTCTTTTGTTTCTGTTTTTGTTTTTAATATTTATTTATTTTTGAGAGAGAGAGAGACAGACAGACAGAATGTGAGCCGGGGAGGGACAGAGAGATAGGGAGACACAGAATCTGAAGCAGGGTCCAGGCTCTTTGCTGTCAGCACAGAGCCCAAGGCGGAGCTCAAACTCATGAACCATGAGATCATACCCTGAGATGAAGTCGGCTGCTTAACCAACTGAGCCACCCAGGTGCCCCTCCTGGTACCTTCTTTTGATTCTTTCACAACCAACTGGAATAAAAGCCACCATGAATTGCTCAGATCTTTAACGACTGGTGTAATTCTTGAAATAGAGGTTTTGTGGAACTCTGTTAAGGTGAAATTTGTTTGTGGAGGTGTGATTTTTTTTTTGGTTTGATTATCGATCAGCATGATTATATTCTGCTTTTGTCTCTGCAATTTTTCTTGAATCATCTATCATGGCAGAGACCGCACACAAGCGTTTACATTTATGAACAACAGATACCAACAAACCATAAGAAAAACAAAAATAACTATGGGCGCAAAGGCACTGTCGAATCAATCCGTGGTTTTCCAGGCCTGATTAGGAGAGCAGATCGGGGTGACTCCCTGGTCTACTTTAGATAGCCAAGCTGACTTTCTTTTTCACTTAGACATAGATTGATTAATTTCATGCGTCACGTTAATACAGATACAAGCTAGGTTAACAGTGGCATAGATTTTCCCTGAGTAGCTAAAAGAAAATCTTAACATTATCTAATTATTTGTATAAGGAATTTAAGCTTATTTTTGTGTGATATTACTTATTACAAAATTCAAATTATGCACCAAACTTTTTTGCCCATGTTGAGTTACCTAACTCCTCCATCATCCATTCCACTAGTTCTTATTTCTCCAAGGATTTCAGGCCTTTAGGCTCTTTGTAAGTCTAAAAGTCCACAAAAGATACAGGGAAGTCATCTACTGGGAGTAGCCTAACTCCAAGGACAGAACAAAACGACTTGGTTTTGCATGAACATTGAAGAGCCTTTATTTTCTCCTCAAAGAACACAGGAACTTCATGAAAGAACAACTTTTGTGAAGCTGTAAATATATTGTCTTTAGGATTTTGTTAAGGCAATAGTCCATTTGGCATCCTAAAAGTATCCCCTTCTTGTCATGCTCTCACTATGTATTATCTACAAGAAACTCATTGTTAGCAAAGTCTGCATAACGTGACTTTGTCTTATTTTTTCAAATTGTGTGATCAGCATAGGTTGGATGAGCTATGAGAGAGTAATGCTGGTGATTGGCTATAGGAAATCTTAAACAAGTTTATATTATCATAAGAGAAATTTAGGATAAATCACAAGTGTATAGCTTAAACGTGTAAGGAAAGACAGTAAAAAGATGATGAACAAAGATATGCAAAGGAGAGTGTAACAACTGGCAGCTTCAGGTATTTAGAAGAATCTGCTTCTGATGATCTTGATTTAAGCCCTGTCATTCTAGAGCCTTTGCTTATTCTGAAGATCTTGGGTGAGCAGTAGACTTATGTGGCCTTTTCTAAAGATCTACTGTTATTATAACTTGATTGGTATAACTTACCAGTTCTGTTAAGATCCTTTCTGCTATTCTAGAGGTTTCATGACAATGAAGACTGAATGTTTTTGAGCAAGGACAACGCCTTGCAGAATTCATGAATAACCGTGCTGGTAGAATGGTCCGCTTTTACTGCCTAGAACAGTTAGAATGTTGTATATTCAGAATAGGATATTCAGTATCTTTTAGCTACAATCTATGCTGTGTCTGGTTTAACAAGGGAACGTTTCAACTTTCCAGAAAATAATCATACTGTTATTTATATATACATATCACCCAGAAGGAAGTCCATATATAAAGTTCAGTTGAAAATGTTTAAATGTCTCAGAGCATGGTTCCAGTCTCTGCCTTGCCTTTATATTCTTTTCCAGGATTATGTTAGCTACAGATGAGGCTTTATTTTGTTATCCTTACATATTTTATCTACCACTGTTTAATATTGTGGTCATTTTGTCCTTACTGTGTCAGATCATCTCATGGAGGATTTTGACAACTGTTCAGGTTTTATCACATACTACCAGGTGGCCATCCTGGCTTTGCTAGATCATACCATTTGGGTCTTTCAATCTGATAGTTCCCAGTGTTTCTTTTCAGAATTTTGGACACACATTTAGAGTATCCGTGATGGAATTTGAACCTCTCCATGGATTTGACTTTATATTCTTTAAGAAGTTCTTTTTTTTAAGTTTTTTTTTAATGTTTATTTATTTTGAGAGAGAGAGAGAAAGAGAAGAGGAGGGGCAGAGAGAGAGGGAGACACAGAATCCAAAGCAGGCTCCAGGCTGAGCTCAGAGCCTGATGCGGGGCTCGAACTCACAAGCCTTCAAGCCGTGAAATCATGACCTGAGCCTAAGTCGGCCGCTTAGCTGACTGAGCCACCCAGGTGCCCCTATGAGAAGTTCTTATGTAAGGACTTCAGTCAGGGCAGACTGTTTGTCGGGATGATCTGCTAACACACGACCTCTGTGTCCTCTGTGTGTGTGTGGGGGAGAGGGGTCATTATTCCTTTAGGAAAATGTTTTCCGTTAAAGGCTTTTTAAAAAAAATTTAGTGTTTATTTAGTTTTGAGAGAGAGAGTGCACATGAAGGGATGGGCAGAAAGAAAGGGGGACAGAAGATCCGAAGTGGGCTCCATGCTGACAGCAGAGAGCCCTATGTGGGCCTCAAACTCACGAACTGTGAGATCATGACCTGAGTTGAAGTCAGACACTTAAATGACAGAGCCACCCAGGTGGCCCAAAAGCTTTTGATAGCAGTTATTCATAGTAGTTATCAGTATAAATATTTACCATTATATTTTTAGCTTTTTGACATACCTATAATCATTGGATTATGTGCATGGATTTGATTTCTAATAAAGAAATGAACCCTATAAGGTGGAATAGACTTATTATTGTATGCAAAATTTGACCTCTTAATTTTAAAAACAAAGCAAGCCACCACAACCAGCACAACAATAAGAACAAAAACAGGCAAACCAGGATCTGGTTAGAAAATGTCCAAATGATCCGTTCTTGTCCTGAACACCTATAATGGAGATACTATTCATAAGATTTTCCTTCATTGGGCAGGGTAAAAGAATTGCTGGATTGCAGGTGGTACCATTGTATTTAAAGGAAATCAAAGTATGATGTACGAAGATTTCTTTTACAAACTTAAAGGTTGTAATTTCTCTAAGACTAAAATGTATCAGAGTTTAAGAAACTAATAATTTAGCCCAGAAAGTGTGCAGAGAATGAATATAAACGCATGCAATTTATAAGGATATTATGTATTATCTTTCATTGAAAATGACATCTTAGTATGCTTAAAGAAATTGTAAGAGGCCCCCATAGTCTTCTGTTTGGCAAGTATCTCTAGAACATAAAGTAAACAGTAATGATACTCTACTTATAATGAGCTTACATATATACACATGCACAGTGTTTGATAACTCTGAGGATTTTCTTCTCATTTTGCTATTTGGTTTCCTTGGGAAAAAACATATTTTCTTCTATTAATTCACCGCTCATGAAATTGTAAAGAATTACTTACATTACGGAGAGATGTAGCATGCTCCCGTGGCATTTAGCCCATACGTTTGCACGAATCCTTTCTCTCCTCAGGAATATTAGTAAATGTACAGATCTGTCTAATGAAACCACTGTAAATCTCTGTTTTCTAACTTTAGTCAATTTTATATTTTAAATTGTTAGTCTTAAGCTAAGAGCAGTACATACATGTATGATGATGGTACGTTTTAAATTTGACAGAGCCTGGAGTTTTTGATATGCCATATTATTTACCCTTCCAACCCCCCCCCAAACAAAAACAAATGACAAAAACACATAAAAACTAAACTGTTAAAGCAATTTTGGGAAATAATATTATTCCTTTTTCTTTATAGAAAAATTAGAAAAATTATTGGATTTGCGATGCAAGGAATCTTCTACCTTATAAAGCCTATATTTTTATGAATAATATGTGGATAATTTTAATTCTTTCAATGCACATATATGCTTCAGAAATCAATAGCAATGCTGACTTAATGTCAAAATGTGTTGGTAAAACAATGTCATCATATCATAAAAGAAAAAAAATGTTTACATTCTCAATCATCGAGCTCAAGATTTCTGATGTTTTGTCCTGGAATCCTTAGCGTCATGGTAAAAATATGAAGATCTAAAAGCATGGCTCCGCTTTTAGCCAGAGGTAGGGTGGGAGGGATAGCAGTCCTCAACTGGGGAGACAATTTGAAAAGCACTGGTCCAAAATGTGCCAGCTTTTAGCTAAAAGGAAAATACTGCAATTGGGGCACCTGGGTGGGTCAGTGGTTAAGAATCTGACTCAGTTTTGGCTCAGGTGATGATCTTGTGGTTCATCAGTTCGAAGCCCCCATCGAGCCCCATGTAGAACTCCACACTTAACAGTGTGGAGCCTGCTTGGAGTTCTCTCTCTCCCCCTCTCTCTGCCCCCCGTCTCTGTTTCTCTCTGTCTCTCTGTCTCTCTGTCTCTCTCAAAATAAATAAATAAACTTTGAAAAAGTAAAATAAAAGGAAAATGCTGCAAGGATGATGTAGTATTAGCGAAAGTGGCAGTGTCTGGAAATCATTGCTGAGGCATTTAGAACTCATTAGAAAGTTTTAAAAATTTCAGTAGCTTGTCGTATGAGAGAATTGTCACAGAGGAGGGAGATAAATTTAAAAGGAATGAATTTAGGTGCAGAGTTAATTCATCATAAGCTAGTATCATATATACACAGTAATATTTGTGGAATATCTGTAGAATCCTGAGTTCTGTTAGAGCTCCAGACTCCTCACGGTGCCCTTCCTCAAAAAACATGTCAGCAAGTGATGAGTATCAGTGATTAGTTCCTTTACTTGAAATTGTTTTTCAGATCACTTGGCATGTTGGCAGTTGTGTGGCATAGAACAAGGTAGGTAAATTTGGATTTCAGCTCAGATATCAAGGTGAAAAAATGCCCTATAGGGTACTGATGGCATTTGAGAAGGCAGGACAGGGATAGGGGATGGCAGTGCAGGGGAGCATCAGGATGAGAGAGTCCAGACAGAAAAGTCACCTCAGCAAAGCACTTAGGGTCACCTCAATGGGTTTTGGATCTTGGATTCAAGAAATGTGCCTTGGGCCATTGCCTGATTGCTTCCTAATCGGTAAGACAAAATGGAGATAATAATTGTAGCAACCTTATAGGGTTCTGTTATGAAGAGAGAGAAGATAGAAAAGTGTGAGAGATCACCTCTCTTATGGCTCTTCCCCAAATGGAAGGCAGAGAGACTGAAACAGGACTTGAGGGCTTTGGAGATCAGTTTTACTCACTGTGCAATTTTGTTTGGGTCTCACACCCAAAAGTAGAAAGTTGGGGGAATTCTGTTTTCTAATATCAAATGCAGGGAGGAAAGATGCACAAGAATATGGAACTGATCTGGCAAAGTTGATGGTGGACAATCCTCCAACTCGAAGATGATTTGGAAAAGAAAAGACAAGATCAAGAGTCTGTTCAAAGGAACAAGAAAAAATGAAGTGCTTTGGTGGAACTGAAACGCTGCCACTGAGATGCCTGTACGTTTCTATTTTGGAGGACTAATGGGCAAAGCTTTAGATGGGAGTTCAAGGCTTCTGGGTGGCCTCTATAGTAGCGTTCCCTGATGTCTTTGGTAGATAACCCAATGTCTGCTTCCTGTGACTGCCCTTCAATAAAATCTCCACCTTAATTCATCATGGATACAGTATGTTTCTCTCAGAAAACATGTTACTTATAAACTCTCATGATCCTACTTCGGGATCAAAGAAATATTTGATAAGTTGGAGATAAGAAGTGTTATGGCACATGGCAATGCCAAAATCTTCGGGGATTTGGCATCAGAGATGCCATGGTCCTTAATTTGTTCCATTTAAGAAGTCGTCTTACTTAGAAAGTGATTTAAATCAATCCTCACTTTTTCTCTATTTCACTGAAAAGTCCCCAAAGACGCAAAAGGTAAACCTGCTATAGGAAAAAATTGACTGTTCAGTGTAATTCTATTTTAATAAAAACTGTATTATACTGAGCTAAAAAAGATACTCAAGCTCACTTCTTCTGGGAAATGAGCTTGAATGTAAGAGCAAAGGATTGCAGGAAATGTTTAGACTACTTTTGCAGCCAGTGGGATCTGCCAGAAGCTGGACACCAGTTTTCTGTCCTCTATGTTGCTGTTCAGTCTGTGTTGTGAGAAAGCATTACTTAGGCACAGTGGGAAGTTAGAGAATTGCCTAGCATCCATTTTTCAGCATGGCTACATTGTTCTCTTCTTTCTCATACACAGAATCCTCTTGTAAAATGACAACAATTGAGTTCCATTGCAGATTTACATATTTTTAATTCTATCAAAATATTGTAAATAATAGCTTTAGTATAGGAATAAAACATTTTAAAATTTCATACATATGGTGTTTGGAAAATCACCAAGGATCTGGAACTCATTTGCCACATTTTCTTTGGGAAATGGTCTACTTCAGTGATATTTGCAAATCGGGGGCTCTGTGAAGGTGCTTGGGTAGATGCTCACAAGTGCCGGAGTTCTGTTCTTTTGATTTTAGTGTATGTACTGAAGCAAGCACAAATTTGTTGTTTTGAAAATATCAGATATGATGTAGAGTTAATGATTTTGTTTCTTAATACATAGTTCTTGAGGATATACAACAAAAATCACAGTATGATCAGTTAAATCATAGTTGTGATGACAATTCAAAATTATATTACTGTTTAGGAAAATTATTCTGCTTAAGAAGAAAACTATAAAAAGCTACCAAGGGTGAGTAGGGGAAAAGGGACTCAGAGGGCCATTCACTTTGGATAGCTGACCTGAAAGAAAGAAATTCTTAGGGTCATCTGGGAGGTTATGGCAGAAATGAGTCTACCACATACTTGTTCTGTCGAAAACCACAAAACTTGGATTCACTGCATATTTGCTTAAAAATAGTCACTCTTTATAAAGTCAAATGCTTATGAAGGTAGTTTCTTGTGAGCAAGGATTTTGTCTTATGCCTTCCGGTAACTTCCCTTATATACTCGCGTCTATACTTGTTATGTATGTACTTATGTACTTTCTGATTTAAGACTTCATGGCACTTTTCACCATTACTCTTCTTAACTCAGAGAGCTAAGAGTAGTGATTCTTTTTCTTCAAGGACATTTTCCTTTAAATATATCAACTTATTTTTACTATTATGTGTGTCATAAAGTTGATTCTTCTCATTGAAACATCTCTTATATAAAAAAATTAAATGAGTTCCCTTAAAGAATCCTAGAAATAGGTATTGATTGACAAATGACTGCAGGAAAAAACCTCTAGATCAATGAAAGAAATCAAAATATAAGACTCACAGTTAGATGGCACACTGATTAGAATATATATTATATGAAAAATGAACTCCAGAGGCTCCTTCAGTAGCACATACAAGGAGGTGCCTTGACAAAAGGAATGACCCAGTGGTTTCCAAAGAGATTTCAAAGAAATGAAAATTTTGAGATAGAATTATTTTATTCAGAAAGAAGGGAGAATAACTTCCCTTTCTGCTCCCTTGTGTCACCATAGGTAATAAGAAGGGAGAATGAATATATTAGCATAAACTTGTACACAAATACCTTGCTTCTCCATTCTCCATTCACACTCTCTCACTCACGTCATCCCTTTCTTAATTAAGGTTGTGTTCTGGGATTAGGGAAGGTATTGACCCTTTAAAAATAAGGTGGAAGGTTCAGAGCTTCATTATTTATGAACTAGAAATTTCCTAGAAATTCTTATGAACCCTTTTCATTGTCTAACTATATGGATATATCTATAGATTGTTTGCTGGTTAGCAGTCAGATGCCTTAGTAATTATCCTACAGTGACCCACACTGGATTGTGACATGAATGAAAAATACGTTTTAGTGTAGAAATTTGTGGTTATTCATTACAGAAGTTAACCTTCCCACACTAATACATGAGCCTATTGTGTGTGAGTCACTCATCTAGGACCTAAGGATAGAGCAGAGAAAATATATGTCCCTCCTTTTGTAAAGCCTTTAAAGTCCAAAATAAAGAGGAAGATAATGAACAAACAAATCTAAAACAGGCACCAGATGCAGTTAAGTGCTAGAAATAATAAAAAAGCAGAGTTAGAGGGACACCTGGGTGGCTCACTTGGTTGAGCATCTGACTTTGGCTCAGGTGATGATCTCACTGTTCGTGAGTTCGAGCCCTGCGTTGGGCTGTGCAGATAGCTCAGAGCCTAGAGCCTGCTTCAGATTCTGTGTCTCCCTCTGTCTCTGCCCTACCCTGGGCTCACACTCTATCTCTCTTTCTCTCAAACATAATATAACATTTAAAAAAAAGAGTTAGTGACTAGAGATAAAGCCAAAAAAGTAGTGATGAGGCCAGGTCCATGAGGGCCTTATAGCCCATTAGAAAGACTTTCGATTTTACTCTGTTTGCCTTTGGAAGGTTTTCAGGAGAGCAATGGCATGATTTGCTTTAAGCTTTAGGGAAATCACTCTGGTTGCTTTGTGGAAAATAGAATAAAAGGAAACAATAGTGGAATTGAAAAGTTCTACTAGGAGACACGTTTCCCTATGCCAGATTTACTCACCACCATCTTCTACCTTATTCTATGCCCGTATGGCCTCTGTGGATCACATCAAAGGCTCTATTGACATATGGCCAGATGGGGAGCATGCACAAAGAACTGAGGTAGAAAAGTAAGTTCAGGGTATTTCTTCCTCATTCTTCCTTCTCAAGAACAACTGCCTCCAACTGGCTGAATACCTAGGTCAAGATCAAATTCCTATCAAGCGTCCCTCTCAGTCCTGTAACAGCCCCCTCCCCTCACCTCTTCAGGTTGAGAGTGGGATTAGGTCCCATGTTTACCATCTTCTAGGTAGTATGTTGTGCCCAAATTCTGGATCCCAAGAAGACCACCGGGGAGCCAGGACTGATGTAAACACAAAGGGTCTTTGTTCGAAGTTCGAGCTCGGACTCTTGTACCTCCTGAAGCAGTGGTGCAGTGGCAAGAGCCCTGAGCCAGGTTTACACAGGCTTTTTATCAGGGTTCGAGTACACTATTCAGGCGGGGATGGGGGTCCTTTGAATTGATTGATTAGCATTCTCCTGGGCTGAACACTGATTAGCTCTGCTAGGGGCTATTCTAGAAATCTGATCTCTTGTGGTTTTCCCTGGACCTCAAGGTGGTGACAGGGTCTGCTAATCTGGGTCCGGCCCCCTGGCTACTCTGTTTACTGGAACCCGGGGCAGAGTCCAGGGTGACTTGTTTTCCTGGAACTCAGGACCCAGAACTACTCTAAGATGGAACTGAAACCAAAATGGAGTGGCCTTAGCCCTAACAGCACTATACTTTTGTCATCACAACATAGCAACATAGCAACTCTCTAACACAGCAAACAGGGTTCACAGTAATCGCAGTAATCACAGCAAATGGGCCAGGAGTCCAGTGCATTCCTAAGTCTAGTGCACTCCGTAAGTCTCTAAATCTAATACATAACAAGGTTTAACACACAGCAACTTAGTCTAATTCATAGCAAACTAAACAGGTCTCACAGCACCCCAAGAAAAGTTTCACAGTGTTCACAGCAAACAGCAATCAAAACAGAATTCTCAGCAATCATAACCCTTAACAAGGTTCACAGCAAACAGAAGTCTGGGGCACACTATCTCTAACACAGCACCCCTCTATGTCTACTACTTAGCAGAAAAGAGAACTGGCTTCAAACTAATGCAGGGCTGTCACTTGGGACAGGAAACTTAAAAACGTTCTCTTCAAGACCTCTTTCCCCTTTTGTTTCCCTACATTCTTCCAACCTCTTGGTTAATAGCTTAGACTAAGGTTGTAGTGATGGACCTATTGAGAAGTCATAGTCAAGACATGTTTTGAAAGTAAAGTTGGCAAAATATCTGATGGATTGGATGTAGTAGGTATGAAAAAAAAGGAATGAAAAGTTAGAAAATAGGACAAAATGAAGTTCATCTATCAGACTATCATTACTGCAAAAGAAGGGAATTATGTCAGTTTTTAGCACTTAGTGAGAATATCGTTGTCGGGGAGGAAGACCTTCCTCTACCCTATGGTCCTTCTAGCTGAACTTAGAATCAAATTGACATGAGACAGATTAACAGAAGAAAATCAAATTTAATAGCATACATATGGAGAATTCACACAGACATGAAATTCCAAAGAAAATGAGGCAACGAGAAACTTATATGAGCTAAGGAGAGGAGTAGGGTCTGAGGACACAAAGGGGAGGAGGTCATTAGCAGGAAGGTGAAAAGAGAGGTGTTAAAAAACAAAGTTTTCCCTGTTATGCAAATAAGTTTCTTAGGGAAAGGGGAGTCTGTTATTAGCTCTCTTCCTGGTACAGGCTCTCCTTACCAATGTAAATTTAGGCAGTGGAAGATCATGAAGAGAGTTTTCCCTGCATCTGTTGGGTTTTGATTACTTTTAACTCAATATAGTGTTCATGCCAAAGTGGCCCATCTTGGGGCAGCCTGCCCTTGATCCCTACATTGTTTGCCGGAAACCCAGACAGATTTCATTGATCTCTTTATTTTTTCATAGCATGTAATTAACTTTTAACTGGCCAATCCTAACTCTTTTGTCTAGTATCTTATTTAATGTTAACCTCAAAATATTAACACAATAACATTTTAAAATAAATGTTTGTTATATACATCTCCTATTTGTATGCATCTTATTACGTATTATAACATGCATATATGCACATTTTACTTTTAGTTTTTTTATAAGGTAAAATTCAGTTTATTCAACTGTTTATGATACAGCACACAGTAGGCAAAGTGTTTCACATCATAGATTTCGCTTCTAGCTTGTTGGAATGTTCATTTCTTTGGCTAAAAGGAAAGACTAGATGTGAGAGGCAGGCAGGGCTCAGGCAACTGAAATAAGGATGGAGAGGGAGAAATGTCAATGTCATCTTCACAGAAATGGGCATAGAGCACAAGGGGACCATAGTCACAAGCCATTTTCTAGAACAGTTTTCTGGAAATGAAGGGGCACCACCCCTGGACTCTCACACTGTCGTGGGCCTTGGTCATCCCCACCGCACCGCTACAGCAGGTGTTTTTGGTACTCGCTCTTTGTGTCTTACAAGGACTTGTCTACTTTCTTTTGAATTCAGACCTAATTTTCAACATGACTTCACTGTGAGAGACCGTGATTCTAATCAGGACTTTCTTGTGAGTCCCCTTGCCCTTCATTGAGTCATACAGCCGGTCAGCAAAATACTTGTTCTGAATATACTGGACCAGGTTCCAGAAAGCATTTTCCTGGTCCCCTTGGACCTCTTTCTTGATGCTCTCCAGCATGTCATAAGGGCTGTACCTCTTGTATCTGTCGCATCCTTTCTGGAAATGACACTCCTGTTGGTCATGATGCTGACTCACTTGGGCACATGAGTTCCTTCCCTCTTCACAAAGCATCATAGAGATCCAGGCATCTTGTCGATCAGTTCATAATCAATGACCGAGCCATCCTCTGCTCTTCTACCCTTTGTAAGGGCAACCATTCACTTGCAGAAGTTGCCAGATGTGTCAGAAATGATGTGCTTCTCCAGAAATAAATAAAACAAAGCCCTAAACAAACAAAAATTGAAACTTGGGAAGTAGGAACTAATACTTCACTTATAACTCATAGGCTTCACAAACTTAACCATTTACACTGTATACCTCTCTTTCTCATTTCCTTTCTATTTTTTTTTAAATTTTTTTAACATTTATTTATTTTTGAGAGACATAGAGACAGAGTATGAGCAGGGGAACTGCAGAGAGAGAGGGAGATACAGAATCTGAAGCAGGCTCCAGGCTCTGAGCCATCAGCACAGAGCCTGACGCGGGGCTCGAACCCACAGACCGTGAGATCATGACCTGAGCTGAAGTCAGCCGCTTAACCAACTGAGCCACCCAGGCACCCCTCATTTCCTTTCTTTATAAAATTCTTTTACTGTCCGGAGCCATCATATACAAATACAAAGAAAATTAACAGTGTCTTTTTACCTTTTGTGTTCTTCAAAATCTTATAACATTGTGAATTTGGGCTTTATTCTATGTCTACTGTATTCAGCGAATCAGAAAATTAGACTTTCTCTTTTTGGCTAATGCCAGTCTTCTGCTTGTCAGAAGAGAACATATTTTTTTAAAGCCAGACTTCCCACACACACAAAAAAGGGTAGATTATCTTTAGTTGACAAACGCAACCTGTTAACATGTATGCCGGAGGAAATTATGTAAGAAGCAGTTATGACGGGGGATGATGGGTTGTCAGGCTGCTTGGAATAATTTTTCAAAAAAAGGGATATTTGATAAGCTCTCAAATTAATATAAATGCTTTATGTCTAACCCTCAAATCGTTTTTGCTAAAGATGCTTTGCAGGAGGACTTAACATCAAAAAGAACATCTAAAGAACGGGAAACCAGAAGGACATGTGCAAGGTAAGCAGACCATCTCAGATGTACAGATTCAGGATGTAATTATTTCAATTCAGAGCTTTGCAGGGAATCCTGTTCCTCGCTTTTAATTCTCCCCATCTTGATTGGTGCAGATCTAGGGCCAAAATCCTAATAAAGAATTTGCAGCAAAATAGGCCTACAGAACTGATTTTCTCCCTGCTGCATTGAATTTCAGTGATCTCTCCACCACTCTAGAAGTGTGATTTTCCAACTAATGTTTCACTGAGAATGCCAGGGGACTCCAGGGGAGAGACAAGGATGGAGAGCCATCTTGATCCTTTATCACTTAAAAAAATACACAGACAAAGAAAGATGAAAGCAGTTCAACACCTATAATCCCTTGAGAATAAGACCGAGGACCTGGCTGTCAACTTAAATACCACCTGAGAGCACACAAAATAAATGAAAGGATGTAGGTCCTTCTGTGAAAGTCAGTGTCCCTGGAATTCAAAAGGTACATCAGACATGTTGTCCTTGAAGCATGACACAAAGACTGGCATTAAGAGAGGCCAGCTCACAAGACTGCAGAGATAAGTTTTGAGACCCTGGGGGCATCAAAGCAGATTCAAAATACCTGAATTTCCAGAATTATTGACTGTGAAGTTGTTAGGGCTCCTCTGTCTGCAGTGCCCTTTTCTGCTCTTTCTTTGAGAGGAAAAGTATAGTACAAGCCCTACAGGATCTGTCTTGGCACATCGCTGATCATGAAATGTGGAGTCAGACAGGCCCGGGTTCAAATTCCAGCTCTGCTACTTACTAGCTCAATGAAGTGAGTCAGTATGCTCGACCCTCATGAATCTCAATTTCTCTCTTGGTAAGTTCCTACCTTACAGGCATATTAAATCTATTGGCAAGGGAACTAAACCTTGTGAGTAAATTTACAGACATTTTAAGGAGATATTTGAAAAATCAACTTTGTACTTTGGGGATTGAGATTATGAAAATATAGGCTGGCCAAACTTGAGGAATCTTTCAGACTGTGCCTTGGGTAGTACCCATCATTTCATTCCATTCTCAAGGGTATAGAGTGGAAGGCAGCAGATTTGAAGTGGTACGTATAATGAGATACTAGATACTAGTGCAAACACTGTAAAAGCAGAAAAACTATCTTCTACATTCTTTGGTACATAATTATCACCTTCAACAAAGAGTCATTGACACCTGTTATGTTTAGGGCAATGGGTCTGGTGCTGGGAATTCAACCCTCTTCAAGGTCAGCCAAGAGCTAGATGTCTAATTTGCACTGAATTACAACCATGCCTCATCCCCACACATATACACAAGAATTGCTCTTACTAAATTTTATTTAGGCCTGATAATATCAGCTTTTATTGACAATGTTATAAGAAGGATCTAGAAGAAATTTGTTGAACTGTGAAAACGCTCTTTACTAAATCGGAAAATGTTCTCCTTAAAAAGCCCCCCAGCATAAAATTCTGCATTACTCTAGCTTAAAGAATGGTTGTAATTCTCTTCAGTAATTGGATATTGTGACTCTTAAGTGACAAGGATTCCTTGTATGCGATTGGTTTCTGGAAAATACATTAAATGGTGGCCCAATAATGGTAAAAATGAAAGTCACAATATAATATTTATGTTAATGTCTCGTAATTTAAGTATTTTTGAAAATCTTCTGAAACATTTTCTGAAACAAAAGATATCAATAATACCTCATAAAGTGATTCTGAACCATTTTCAGAATTTTGCCTGGGAGAGAGGATGGCTGAGCTAAATGAAGTGATATCCGCAGATGAGAGTCAAACCAAAGAAAGCATTTGTGTCCTATCACATCCTTCTGCTTTTTGTTATTCCTCAGTGCTACACCAACATTGTTTGAAGAGAAAAGTAGAATAAAGAGGGAAAACATGCTGTTGGCCACAGAGTAATTCTGGAAAAATTGTCCAGTTTAGGCTTTCAGATGGCAGTTCTGGAAATGCATGCCATTTCTTGAGTACACCAGGGGAAGTCTCAGGGGGTAAAGACAGCAGAGGACTTAATCACATGCCTCAAGGCACAGGTTCAAATTCCCTTCCGGCTATAACACTGTGTCTCAGTGTTTGTACAAGATAAAGTCAAATTATTAAGAAAAAACAATTAGAGGAATAAGCTTCAACAGCACTTTCAAACTGTTTTGGTGTTGGAAAATAGCTACATGCAAAAGAATGAAACTGGACCACTTCCTTACACCATACACAAAAATAAAGTCAAGACGGATGAACAACCTAAATGTGAGACCTGAAACCATAAAAATCCTAGAGGAGACCACAGGCAGTAACCTCTTTGGCATCATCTGTAGCAACATCTTTCTAGACATGTCTTCTGAAACAAGGGAAACAAAAGGAAAAATAAACTGTTGGAACTATATCAAAATAAAAAGCTTCTGCACAGCAAAGGAAGCAATCAACAAAACTAAAGGGTATCCTACTCAATGGAAGAAGATATTTGCAAATATCATTTACAAATGGCATATCCAATAAGAGTTAGTATCTAAAATATATAAAGAACTTCTACAACTCGGGGCACCTGGGTGGCTTAGCCAGGTAGGCCTCTGACTCTTGATTTTGGCTCAGGATATGATCTCAGGGTTCTTGAGATTGAGCCCCGTGTCAAGCTCTATGCTAATAGGGTAGAGACTTCTTGGAATTTTCTCTCTCTCCCTCTGCCCCTCCCCCGCTCTCTCTCTTTCTCTCACAAAATGAATAAATAATCTTTAAAAGGACTTACACAGCTCAACACCAAAAAAACAAAACAAAACAAAACAAAACAAATAATCCAGTTAAAAGATGGACAGAAGACATGAACAGATATTTCTCCAAAGACATACAGATGGCTAACCAAAACACGAAAAGATGTTCAATATCACTTATCAGGGAAATGCAAATCAAAACCATAATGAGATAGCACTTCACACCTGTCAGAATATCTAAAATCAAAAACACAGGAAACAACTGTGGGAGAGAGTGTGAAGAAAGAGGAACCCTCTGCACTGTTGATGGGAATGCAAACTGGTGCAGCCACTCTGGAAAACAGTGTTTTCCTGGTTCCTGAAAAAGTTCAAAATAGAACTACCTTATGACCTAGTAATCACACTAATGTGTATTTACCCAAAGAATATGAAAACACCCAATTCAAAAGGATATGTTTGAAAGAACCATCCTATGTTCATTGCAGCATTACTTACAGTAACCAAATTGTAGAAGCAGCCCAAGGGTGCACTGATAGATGAATGGTTAAAGAAGATGTGGGTGTGTGTGTGTGTGTGTGTGTGTGTGTGTGTGTGCGTGTGTATGTATACAGTGGAATATTAATCAGCCACAAAAATAATAAAACCTTGTCATTTAAAACAACATGGATGTCTCTAGGGAGTATAGTACTAAGCAAACTAAGTCAGAGAAAGACAAATACTATATGATTTCACTCATATGTTGAATTTAAGAAATAAACAGAGGAAAACAGACCAACCAAAACAGATTCTTAACTATAGAGAACAAACTGATGGTTACCAGATGGGAGGCGGGTGAGGGGTGGGTGAAATAGATGAAGGGGGTTAAGAACACACTTATTGTGATCAGTACTAAATAATGTATGGAAGTCCTGAATCTCTGTATCGTACACCTAAAACTAATATAACACTGTATTTAACTACACTGGAATTAAAATTTAAAACCTTGTGAAAGAAAATATGTTTCTGAGGTATATAGTTTCACCTCAGCTGTTAGAGGAAAATCTTCAAATTAAAAAAATTATGATCAAATATTTAAAATATTTTTGGCTGATCAAAGGTTTTTTTAAAAATGTTTTTTTTGATGTATAATTTCTCTTAATATACTTTGTAAATATTGAGCGGAGACTGTAATAGAGTAAGTCATTTCCCCAAATTATTTGCCTGCAGAATACTTTTTCCTAAGAGCACACCACCTCACAAGAGTCTAGGGTTCTATGGAATATAGTTTTGAGAGTAATGATTTATGGTAAGAATAAGAAGGTGCTTTGAAGTTTCAGTGAGCTACAGAAAATGCATAATTTCTTAACAAGAAATTTAAAATGCAATAAGAACTTTAAAAGATTTAAAAGTGTTAGACTATAAGGTTGGACTAAATATTTTATGACAAACCATATTTCATCCTAGCTGTAAAAGTTATTCTGAAAGAATTGTTTGTATCTCTAGCAAACTAATTGGTACCACTTTAATATGACTTCCTCCTAGAAATATACACAGACCTTTGTGTACACACACATACAAACACAAGTGTGTCAGCATTTACACGTGTACATAATATTTAAAAAGATATACAAGAAGACTTGATAAGACTCAAGCTGACGGGATAGTAATTAATCATAATTAAATAGCTTAAATAAAGTAATTTCATTTATAATAAAGTCTAAATGGAAGAGACAGTATTAATCACAAATAACTTAGTTATTCCATTTATAATGAAGTTTAAATTCAGAGAAGAGTCAAAAGGATAATGCAAATGATGGGTAGTTTTGAAAATACAAAATATATGCAAAAACTTTTTTAATGTTTTGTTTTCCCTGTACTCAAGAGCCCATATGACAGTGATTTTTTAAATAGTGGACATCACAAAATCCTGAGAGAGACTTCTGATTCTAGATGTCAAATTAAACTCATCCATTTACCTTCTTTTCCTCCCCAAACAGTAAAATAATCATAAATTAATAAAAAATGCTATATATGCCAACAGCAATGAAGAAAATAGGGAATAGTAGCAGAAGCAGAGTATAATAGATTCTAGTAGATATTTTGTGATAAGCAGAATTACGGCCCACAATAATGTCCATACCCCCAGGACCTAAGGATACCCTTACCTGGCAAAAGGTACTTTGCTGATATTGAGGTTAAATAGATCTGGAGATGGAAGGACTATTGTGGACTATCCAGGTGGGTCTGATTTAATCACATAAGTTCTTAAAAGCAAAGAACCATCATGGCTTTGGATTCATACAGGTGGGGGGGGGGGCAAAGAGACAGAGAAACAGAGAGAGATGTAACATTGCTGGCTTCGAAGATGTAGGAAGGGAGTCTTGAGTCAACACATGTAAGCAGTCTCTAAAAGCTGGAAAAAACAAGGAAATGAATTCCCCTCCAGAGAGGAAGGAGTCCTCCTAACACCTTGATTTTAGTCCTGTGAGACATGTGTTGGACTTCTGATCTCCAAAACTGTAAAATAATAAATCTGTATTGTTTTAAGTGATAGTGTTTGGGTAATTTGTTACAACAACAATAAACAATGAATATACAACTATCAGAGGGATACTGATTGATGCAGCAGGGCAAAGAAAGTTATAGTCAGCATTTGCCAGCATGGGACAATGGTGAAAGAGGAAAAAAAAAAAAGGAGAAAAGATTAAGTTTTAGAGGATCAATAACATGTCCCAATATCAAACTACATGAAGTTCAAAAAAAAGAGGATACAGGAAACAAAAGACGGAAATTATCAAGGGAATAATGCAAAAGGAGTTCCCAGGATTGAAAGAGGCTGCAAGTCTTTAGATTAAAAGTGTCCATCAATTGCCTAACACAATGAATGAGTCAGTAGGGAGACCTACTACCAGACATATGACTGGGAAGTGTCTGGGTAATTTCAGAAATAAACCATGCCAAACATCTTGGAAAATAAAATAAATGATTTTTAGAAAGGAGAGAAAATAAGATTGCCAAGGAAAAGCAAAACCCTATATGGACAATTGAGAAATATAGAGTTTTGAGGGAAATTATTTTCATTTGTGAATTTTGTAGAAAGGCCACATTATCGATCAAATGTGGTGATACATACACCTTCTCAGATGACAAGAACTCCAACAATTTTTCTCATGTACATTTTCTTCAAAAGTCCAAGAAATAGAAGATCCCGGTCAATGGCACCAATGCAGAACAGAAAGGCCGTCCCTGGACTATAGCTCAGCCACAGACTGGCAGAACCAGCCCACCCTCCCCTGGAGGAAGAAGGCCTCCAAAGGGGTTACAGTAAAACCTTGTATTGTGCGTAACTTGTTCTGCGACTATTCCGCAAGATAAGCAAACTTTCCTAAGAGATTCTATCTCGATAAATGAGCGATGTCTTGCAATGTGAGTGGTATGTGATGATGAACATCAGCATCACGACTGACCAATGGTTCTTGGAATTCGCTTTGACATACAAGTGCTTTGGATTACAGACGTGTTTCCAGAACGAATTATGCTCATTTTACATCCTTGGAGGAGGCAGGGCAGGATAGGTGGAGGGTGTTTATATATATAGGTTAGGTCCCCCCCAGTCACTGCAAGCAATGTTTTTTAAAAACGTAGACCTCTGGAGTACATGCCAAAAGTTCTGATATTAGTCCACATGATGTGAGCCCAGGAATATGCCAATTTTTATAGGTGAAGACAATCTTGCATTTATTTTTTTGTTTCAAATTAATGTCAAGTAAAATGGACTTGTTGATATATAGTTCAATGAATTTTGACACAAGTATTGGAGTAGGGGAAGGGTATGACCATAAAAAGGCTGACACTAGGGACTGGTGTGGGCCCATGAAACCGTCTGCACCCTTACTGTGGCGATAGTTCTAGAAATATGCTACGTTAAGGAGCATGGCACACATTTTTCAGTGGGTGGTCTGCAGGCTGCACTTCAAACAACATTATTGTCATAGTTTTCCATTAGGTCCCTTTTGTGCCACATTCATATGCCACGGTCAAGTCCAAAAACCTCATGACCCAGTGCGCTTTACCTGCCATCTGTGTTTACCTCCCTGTCCACTGATATGCGCTGCAGGCTCTCCTTAGACTCAGTGATGAGTCCCACCTCTGACCCTCTGCCCGGGCTGGCCTCCCCTTTGTAACGCCCCTTCCTTTTTTTCTCTCTCACCAAATTCTCTTCATTTCTTCAGGCCTCAATCCAAGTCTTACCTCCACTGTGAATTTTCTCAAAGGAATCTAAACAAACTTACCAGTGTATTTTACATTTCTCAGTCATATTCTACTGCATTAATTTTCATGTTCAGTTCTTCATTGTTTTCTAATTAGTCTGCACATTTTAACTGTATCCATCTAAGATCCATGGAAAGCTCTGAATGTTTTTCTTGTTCTTCAGATCCTCCTGCAGTGCTTGGCACAGAGATGTACACACAGTAAGCGGTCAAAAACTTATTGATTGAACAAGGCATTTCTACTTCAAGGTCACACCTAGGGCAGGATACATTTGAAGCATGGAGTTCAGAAGGCACAACGGAAATGTTGTAAATAGTACAGGGTTCTTTAAGGCAAGCACTTGGCAAAACATCTTTGAAGTCAGAAACCTGGGAATTGATGGAGAGGGGTGCATAGTTAAGGCAATGTCTTTTAAATGGTAGCTGATTTCACACAGAATCTGGAAAACATGCATAACACAGCATATGTTTTCTGCACTGGCAGGCCTCCAGTTGCCATCAGTAAACCCCGCGGCATTTGGAAAGACATCTAATAAGAGTTATGGATCATGGCCTCCCTTCCTGCAATTTTTCAAAAGGTAAGATAGAGAATAAGAAAGGCTTCTGCGAACTTGGAGAACTAAGCATTACCCATCGGTATGGTACGTTACAAAACACAGTCCTAGAAGTGAGATGAAGTGTAGGGAGGGTGACAGATAGCTCTGAGACGTCTCACACAAAGTGGCCAGGTGACCCTCAGCACCCCTGCATCAGTCTGCCCCTCCAAAAAAGGAGGAAAGAGGGCCAAATAATTAATGAGCCTGTGTTAAGCTTTGCCATGATTCTAGCTTCAATCACGTTGATTCTTGGAATTTCAGGCAAAATCATGGGAAGAGTACAAAACAAGACAAAACAGTTTCTGTTTCCAGATTCTTTTGTGTGGAATACACATTCAGATGAATTCTGTTTCTTCACACTGAGTAAATCAATTTTGCATTTGAATCTTGCCTATGCGTGTCTGACTTCATTAAGGAATTATACCCTATTTCATTCAATAGAATTGTATACTGTAGCAGATGTTTTCTTCAGGCCATTTTCAACAGAGACATGGGTTCTGTGTAAAATGCTACATGTTCCTAATGTCCTTAAATCAAGGTTTTATTTGCATTCAAAGAACACAGGAAGGCAAGAGAAGTGCAGCCTCACAATTAGATGTGGGAGGGATGCTTGGGAGAAGGGAAGAAGGAAAGTTATCACTGACACACCAAGGAAGGAGAATACCAGGCCAGTGTGAGCCGAACATGTAGCAGGTGTGGGATAGAGAGAAGCTGAAACTAAGACACACTTAGGTCACGTCGCCAAGTCCAAGTGGCATGGCGAGCTCAGTAAAGCAGTATTTTCTTTAAAAAGCAAGTTTAGGCATTTCACTTGAGACGGAGGGCATTTTAGAGACTGTATACTTATTGAAGCATGTTTACCCATGTGCAGTCATGTTTCTATGCACTTGCAGGTAGAGCATCTTTATATTTTGTTTCTTTCACCTTTGAAATGAAAGGTTACTTGAACATAGGTCTACAAGTCATGAGATCTCAACTTCAGTTACATAAGAAGAACACAGCATAAACTACCGACTACTTTTCATTGCCTATGCTAGAGTGGACAGACTTGTAGCAAGCCTAAATGAAACTCTGTTTCTCTCTAAATAATAATAAATTTTCTGCTATGTTTAACATTCATTGAATCCAAGCAGCTTCTATAGCATAAAGAATTAACAAAACTGAATTTAGTACTAAAAACATGTTATAGTTTCAAGTAAAGTATAGGTGGGTTCTTTTGGGGGCAAACCTACTATCAAATATTCACTTATACAGTGAATAAGTGAAGGCATTTTTTACTTTGTATTAGGATTTTCACGGGGCTAAGCAAGGTAAGGCCACCAGATAGCGGGCTAGGGAAGTTGTTCTATTACGAAAAGGAAGATCATACCGCCCCTAAAGAGAGGTGTTCTTAGTGACAGAAAGTGCTGTTATGACACTAAAGCACACTTATGGCCCATGCAGAGCACCACAATAGCAGTAGAGAGAGCCAGCTCAAGCCAGGAGTGGCCAGGGAATGCTGTCTCCCACTGCTAAGTATCTGCTTACAGAAGATGTTTGTTGCTTCTATTCTTTCTCCCAGCTACTACTTGGGAGCATGAGGCCTTCGAAAGGAAGGGAGAGAATGATCCTAGAAACCAGATACCTCACATATACTACAAGATGTAGGAATGAGAGGCTGGGGGGGGGGGAGGAGGGGAAAGAACTGATCACGCTGCTATAAAGACTCTGTCCAACCAAGACCCCCAGATTCAAGATGAGGGATCTAGATGCCAGCTCCTGCAATCACACCTCTACTTTCCATCCTCGACAATGTCAAATTCTGCTTAAGATAACGAGATATTTCAGTTACTGTCTAAAGCCACCTCGAGAGGTGTAGCCCTGGAGAAAGAGGTAATATGAAAGACTAGGGGTAGGAAAGAAGGGAGGCCATTAGGAAGAGAGTGATAAGGTAGGTAAGGCAGATCGGCAGTGTTGGGGTTGAGAAGGGGAACTGCGAAATTAAACTGCTCAGTTTGGAATCTTCCACTAGTAAGTGTTGGACATCGGGCCTGCTGTGTGACACCTCCGTTCCCAAAGCTTCCTCATCTTGTAAAGTGGGACTAGTGTATTAGCCTCATCCTAGGGTTATTGTGAGGATTTACTGTATTAATGTACATAGAGCACTTAGAACAGCACCAGTGTACAATCAGGAATTCAGAAATACTAATTTTTATTATCATCACCCATGAGAAATCATCAGCCCAAGAAAGAAAAGGTAGGAAAGAGTCATCTCACACCCTAGACTGAGACCCAGAGGACCAAGTTCATTCACAAATATGTTGAAGAAAATGAGCTATGGGGTGGGGATGGCTGGAGTGGGGAAAGGGCTTTCTGTTTCGAGGCCAGATAAATTAGAAGTGCAGACTGCTCTGTATTCTGGACCAAACTGTATCGTCTCCTACACATCAGTGAGTAGAAGTAGAGAAAAACACTATATCAAATACATTAAGTGCTATTTGGTTTGTGATATTTGAGTCACTTGTCACCTTGAGAAGCTTTTTCTTTGGAAGAAAGATAGGAGTATTTTTGCTGAAGGTACCAGACCTTATAATATTCACTTGTTTGAATACAGAGAAGTAACTAAAACTTGGCTGTATCAAGGCTATAAGTTTAGAATGATAATAGCTTCTCCCCAAGATGGTTGTGATGGTTATAAATCATATACAAAAACAGTGTCATGTTACATAATCCTGGAAATTAGGTAAGATTCCCTTTCGAAACTCTTTGAAAAGAATCAAAGAGAAGGCTGAGTTGGTCTCTCTTAGCACTTAAAAGACTGAGGTTTCAACATTTCCTGGTGGGGGAAAGGGAGAAGTGGCAACTAACTTCTTTGTTATTAGTTTTAAAGTTCAGTGGGTATGAAAAGGTTGCTGGATCAAAAAAATCCAGGCATTGCAAAGTGACCTATAAAGGCGATTCATCATTAAAATAAAGAATACAAGCCGGTCAAAATATTAATGTTAAGTGTTCTAACGTGAAATGTGAAGATTATATCCAGAACGATATTGACTCTTAGAAGCACATCTCTGTGCATGAGTCTCATGCATGTTTATGAGGACGAAGTAGTTCCTACTGGGGGGAAAAGGGGCCCCTCGGTGGCAACAGAGTTCTCTCAGTCTCACTTTCCCGACTCTGGCACCTAATGCTAAATGATACACTGATAAGCAAGAAAAGATATATTTCTACGTCCAGCGAGACTCTTGAGTTTTCACTTATAGAGTTACTTATCTGACCGCTTCGTTCTGGTGAAGCCTCAGTGTCACACGTAGAAATAATAGGGAAGCCAGTAAGTGCCGCTTCCCACGTAAACCTCTAGATTCCCAGTGTGTATGTCAAATCGTACACTTTAAATTTTGTTAGGGTGTGTGTCCTTACACACACACCCCCCAGGCCTGGAAAGGACCGCCTTTCGCCCTGAACCCAGCTCTACTCCTTCTCGAGATTATGTTCTCTTCTTCGTAGGGTTCTCTCACTAGTATTTTCCTCTAAAATTTAAAATTGTTAAATATTTCTTACAGCCCAGTTGTGTTTATTTTTATAGCCAGACTGATTAATTTATAATGTTTGAAAGCATTCAAGGTCATTTTTCTGATCTTAATTTCCAGATAATTCTTTGCTCTCTGTTCTGTATTTAATTATACATGTAGAAACACTTCATATTCTTGTCACGTAGCAAAACCTCAAACATTTTCCTTGTGACTTGAGTCGGTGCCATATTTTTAGTATCCTATTTTTGCTTAAATATGAAAATGACATTCAACTTGGGTCATTTTAAGTAATTATTTGTTATTTAAAGAAATAAGCACTCAAATAATGTACATTAAAAGACAGGAAAAAAAAGAAGTTTTTTTTTTTTAAATGTTTATTTATTTTTGAGAGAGAAAGATAGATAGAGCATGAGCAGGGGAGGGGCAGAGACAGAGAGGGAGACACAGAATCCGAAACAGGTTCCAGGCTCTGAGCTGTCAGCACAGAGCCCGATGCGGGGCTCGAACTAGGGAACGGTGAGATCATGACCTGAGCCGAAGTCGGACGCCCAACCAACTGAGCCACCCAGGCGCCCCAAGAAGTTGATTTTAAAGTAGAATTGTCGCAGCACTTTCCCTCTTGTTGAGGTGTGTATGGCTCAACTTTTTCTCAATATTAATCAACAGATTAAAGTTCAGAGTTTTATTCCGTACACATCATGCCCTGAGGCCTTCATGAAAACTGTCAGTTTTCTTTATCCGCCCATACTTCTGACTTAGCTTATTTTGAGACTTATGTGTATTTCTGTGAGGTTTGGTGCTAATCTTGATGCTCTGTGAACTGTTCCCCACAAGGAGTTGGGGAAGAGATGGTTTGGCATGTTGGCTATTCTTCCTCTTTTCTGTCCTTAACAGTGAGTCTGGGTGGGCTGGGGGTTGGGAAGGGCGTTAGGCAAATGGGTTCCTTGGGACTGACAGCAGCAGAACTGGGGTGGGGAGCAGCTATCCTGTCTTTAGGAGCCAGTGGGAAGTGCTAAGGATCTCTGAGGGGACTCACTCTGCCTACCTCCCAAAAGGAGGCTTGAGAACATGTCAGTATGTACTTATTTTTCAACATTAAAAAAAAAACAAACCTGGGGGCACCTGGGTGGCTCAGTCAGTAAAGCATCCTGACTTTGGCTCAGGACATGATCTCGCGGTTTGTGAGTTTGAGCCCCGCATCAGGCTCTGTGCTGACAGTTCACACCTTGGAGCCTGCTTCAGATTCTGTGTCGCCTTTCTCTCTGCCCCTCCTCCCTCCAAAATAAACAAACGTTAAAATATTTTTAAAAAATGAATAAAACCTGAAAACCAATGTATTCAGGTGCTTTCTGGACACATTCCTTCTTCTGCTACTGAGGTCGAGATGAGAGATTCAGAAGAGGAAGGTAGTAACCATCCTCCAGGGTATTCCCAGAAATTCTCCTCTCCACCCAGGGCACATTAAATGGGACAAGTCCTCTGAGCTCCTGCCAGGGAGGGTACTGGGTGACCAGAGGGCACTGGACACATGAGGAAGTGAGGAGAAAGACAACAGGACCGACGGAAGGAAAGTTAGGAGGAGGTGGGCAGTACCAAAAGATGGATGTAGGGATCCGTCTACTCTCCTTGTTTTTTCAGTAAATCTTCACACACACTAAATCTGACTTGTTTCATAGAAATATTTGAAAATATCCTAAGGAAATCATCATTGATATGCAGAGATGCATCATAAGCTTGCTCCTCTTCTAGATTGTATAAAGTGGTTCAAAAGAAGCAACGAAGTGTGTGTCTAACGTTGAAAGTTGATTTAGCAGATTATAGTGTATCTATAAGAGGATATTATGCAAATAGTAACATACATGTTATGAATATATTTGGCAGCATGGAAATATGTATAAAAAACAGTATTTCAGTTTGATCCCATTTTAGGATAGAGTGTTCCATTTTCCACTCTGACATGCAAAGTCATCACTTCAGTCCTCACGACAGGAAAAAAGGTGAGCAAACTAAAAATCAACTTTTTTTTACAGCTGTCTGAGAATCGAGGTCACAGAGCAAACTGCTGCTCCAAAAACTGAAGAGTCAGATACCAAGAATCACAGCTTACTAGCAGCGGAAGCCAGTCACTGGAGCCAGTACTGGTAGGAACACACACTAATTAGTAAGTTGCCGGAGGCTCAGTGTAGGCCGCTTGAGAGTTAAAAACTCTGGGGCCCAGTCCTAGTCCCCCTCCTCCCGGCCCATACGTTTGTCGATTTTACCTCCAAGAGCCCTACCAGGCTATCACAGTAAAGATCAGACAAAATTCCCTTCATGCTTCCAGCAGAGGGACAGAAAAAGTCGCCATTTTGAGATGTGCTCCTTGACAAGGCCTGAACGCCAGGGAAAGTATTTTAGCAGCAGCTAGCTGATCTGAGAGAAGGGAAATACCCACCTCCATCCCTCTCTAGCCTTTGACATGCAGAAAGAGAAGTACCCAATTTCAGTCGTCTCTAGCCTTCTTGTGTCTTGAAAGGAAAGCAGGAAAACTGAGGAACACTTCTGAATTTGGCAGCCCGAAGGTTCACTGAAAGACTAAGACCTAATCGTAAGGTTATTGAATACTTTCCCTCCCTCCACACCTTACCACCACAACAGTGGAGCTCCTGTGTTAGAATGGTGGATTGTAGCTAAAGCAGTTGAAAGGCTCAAACCCTATTTTAAGAAAGTCTAAAAAAAAAACCCAGAGATGACAGTGGAGACAAAAACAAGGGCACTATTTCTATTAAAGAAGTTTCTGGAGGACTGGAGAGTAGTTTTCTCTGAGTGATGAGATGAAAGATTGTTGTTGGTTTTGAAATTCTCCCAGTTATCATCTCATTTTGGGGGGAGTTGTTAAGTGTCGATTAAAAAGTAAGATTGTCAGGAGTGACTGACTTTATAGGGATCATTTTGTCAAAAGCCAAAGTAATGGAAATGGGATGCTGAGGCAATGGTGGGCCTTAGTAGGCACTAGACTGAGGGCAGCCAGTGTGGAGTAGAGGGTGCCTGAAGAGATAAGTCAAAGGGAATAGACACACCCCCCCCCCCCAACACACACAATAAGGTGCTGGAAGCTGAGACTAATCAATCTGCGAAATAAACTCATTTTTTGACAGAAATGAACCATGTCACATGGAGTAATCTCTCATCAGCCCTTGTCCATAGGATTAGCATCTAGATAATAATGGATGTGAATAAGATGCTGAGGTGCTTCCTGCTCTTAGATGCTAGGATTCTAGCACTGATTCACCGAGAAGTCCATCACCGTCTATTAGTGTTCTATTGCCACCATAGCAAATTAGAATATAGACCTTTGTGGAGGATCATTTCCTGCCTGCAGTCTACCTTCTAGATCTGTCTCTCATGCAAAATACATTACACCATCATCTTAGAATCCAGAACACCATGTAAATCCCATCAGTTCTGAGGACCCAGATCTCACTACCTAAATCATCTAAATCAGCTGTAGGTGAGGCTCTGGGTGTAATCCATCCTGGGACACAATTCTCTCCATCTGTAATCCCATGAAAATATAAAACCAGTTTTTTGCTCCCAAAGTTCAATGGTGGAGCAGGCATAGAATAATGGTTATTGACACTATGGTTTGAAAGGGGAGAAAATGGAGAAAAAAACAAAGAGTCACTGATCTCAAGCAATTTTTAAATACGGCCAAACTTTATTAGGTTATTAGGAATTCAAGAGTCCGATGCTTAACCAACTGAGGCACCCTGGCATCCTGGATGAGACATAGTTTAGCCCATAACAACCCCCTTCCTCCATATTCAAAGCTAGCATAGTAAAGTCCTCATGTTGCCTATCTCCATCTCCCTGTTCTGTCTCCCTCTTCTGATTTTAAATTAGAAATATAAATTAGTTTGGGCCCATTTGGATAATCTGAAATCTTTTTTTTTAATAATTTATTGTCAAATTGTTTCCATACAGCACCCAATGCTCATCCTGACAAGTGCCCTCCTCTGTGCCCATCACCCAGTCTCTCCTCTCCCACACCCCCCTCTCTCCTCAGTTTGTTCTTAGTCTTTGAGAGTCTCTTATGTTCTGTCTCCCACCCTCTCTGTGTCTTTTAATAATCTCTCTATCTTAAACCAATTAGCAAATTTAATTGCATCTACAACCTTAATTCCCTTTGCCGTGTAATGTGACATAGTCACAGGGTCTGGGATTAGGGCATATATTGCTTCGGGGGCCATAATTCTGTCTGCTACACTTACCAAGAACAGAGTCCACCCTACTTTCCAACACATATCCATTCTTAAATTTTTTTTAATCTTTATTTATTTTTGAGAGAGACAGAGACAAAGTGTGCGCAGGGTGGAGGCAGAGAGGGAGACATGGAATCTGAAGCAGGCTCTAGTCTCTGGACTGTCTGCACAGAGCCATATGGGGGCTCGAACCCATGAACTGTGAGATCATGACCTGAGCTGAAGTTGGACACTTAACTGACTGAGCCACCCGGGCACCCCAGCACATACTCATTCTTTGATCTAAGGCCACTTGGGGCCAAACTCTTGGGGAAATTTTCTCCCTCTTCATATTTTTCCTCTTTCCACTGAGGAGTGGACTCTTGCTCCTACCCCACAGAGAAGAGTAGGAGCAGGTTACCTCTGCCTCCTTCTCCACATGGGGATACATTCTTCCTAACTCTTCCTACAGAAGCAAAACTTACCAGTCTGACTAGTCTGAATCCAGGACATCTATATGGCCAGGTTTGGGAAGACTGGAATTACTGTGTTGAAGGCAGAAACCAGACTTTATGCTTCCTCTTGCCCTTAATGTCTCATGGATCAATAGTCTAGGAAGTTTTCCTATAGCAGAGGCATCTCTTCTCCAACTTTCCTATTTTCCCCATTATTCTCTGCATCCAGCTTGACTGGACCCCTTGCGTTTCGTGATGAGTAAGTGAAGAAACCAGTTTTGGCTTTCCTCTACACCTTCTGTCTTCTCTTAAGTGCAAGAGAAAAGAGCCAGTACCCTTTCCTCAGGTCTGTCACATTCTCCATTTTTTATCCAGAGTCCTGCTTTGTCATTATTAATTTTGCAAGTACCCCATAATCTCAAAGCAGGACTCTCTAAATAAAGAGCACTTGCAAAATTATCGTCACCCATATTTTCCTTCAGACTGAGCGCAAAATTCTCCTGTGATGTTTGTTAGCCAGCCTTTAGAGAGAAGGAAAAAGAGCATCTTGAAACTCAAATAAGACCACCTGTTTCTCTCTAATAATGCTGCTGTGTGGAGCGCAGAGGTATATTTTAAGTATTTTAGGGTTATCTACAGGGTTGCTTGACAAGGAGGCTGATATAGAGGACCCCATCGGCCCCAACTTTAAAAACTCAATTTTCACCAGTCTGAGTTTCACTTAAGCTTTTAGTTGAATAAGATTACCTAGTGCTAAAATCACGGCGTGAATCCACCACCTTGACATTAGTAAACGACCCTGTTGTGATATCAGTGCAGGTTGGTACACATTGTATGGCAGTCAACTTTTGCTACTTGTCTGCAAGTGCAGTGCAGAAGATCATATTCAGTTTGAAATAAAAGAGTTTATAAAATATCAAAACTTAATATATCAAAAATCAGAGTTTGGTAGACATAGGTTGTTGCAGCACATTACTTAGTCTCCCATCTTCTGCTGACAGTACCCTGATTTTGCTCTGCCCCATCATTTTTGCCCCCAACTTTACACCATGTGCTTCAAGTAGGGATTCACATCTACTGCTAGGGCAGTTATGGGGTTCAAGTCTGTCCAATCTGCATATCTAATTCTTTAGCTACAATGATTGGGGTAAGACTAGGCATGTGATGAAATTGAAGACAATGAGACAATGAGATTCAAAGAGACTTTTTTCCCCAGAAATATTGGAGGAGAGGTACTGTATCTTTCCTATTGTCTTGGACCTGGAAGGATAGAAGTGTAAAGCTCCTAGCAGCCATCTTACCACCATGAGGAACATGAAGGATTGCAAAGCCAGAGGACAGGGTCATAAAAGCAATCTGTCTGAACTTCTGAAACCAATCTTGCCTATAGTTAACCCATCCCTTGAGCTCTTCAGCCAGAAAAGGCAATGAAGTTCCTTTATGGTTTAGATGGTGTGAACTGAGTTTTCTATCTTTTGAATCAAGAGACCTCACTCTTGACGAGCTACCAAGAGTTTTATGTTCTATAATAAACTTAAACCCATCTCCAAAGAGTTCTAAGTTATTTTCTGAAATACGAATATAGTTTTCATTGTCATTACACAGGTATGTAATACAGAAGACAATGTCAAATGTATATATAGTTTAAGAGATGACATATAAGTATGCCAGTGATTAAATATGTGGAGTTTCTCATTACATATAAAAAATTTTTTTTTAATGTTTATTTATTTTCGAGAGAGAGACAGCATGAGTGGGGAAGCAGCAGGAGAGAGGGAGACACAGAATCTGAATCAGGCTCCAGGCTGTCAGGACAAAGCCCAGTGTGGGGCTTGAACCCATGAACCATGGTATCATGACCTGAGCGAAAGTCAGACACTTAACCTACTAAGCCACCCAGGCACCCCTCCTCTTACATATAAAGCTAAATACATATTAGAGTCTCATATTCTTGAGCAACTCAGAGGTCCCAACAGAGTTGCTCCCATGAATATTCTGGTTGTTTTGGGAACTACAGAAATACCATTTCTCATAGTGTAGCATCTCCACAGGGTGCTTTGCCTCTTAAAATGCAGATAAGTAACACAACATATTAGAATCAAAGGTTATATTATACTCTCATTATATATTGAGGAAGTTAAAAATCAAGAACTAAATAATTTGTGTATAATCATCTTGCTGCTAATGGCAGAGTGGAGCCCGGGTCTCCGGATTTCTGCTCCTGGATGGATCTCTTTTCCTCAGTCCCCGATGCGGGCACAGCCACTGTTTACTTACCACACATCGAAGGGAAATAAGTTTGATTGGGATCAAAGTAATACCCTCTATACATTTCTGTGTTAGAAGTCAGTCTTCTTAGGACAAAGCTAGCTGTCCATGAAATTAACTGTACATAACATGGCCACAAGTGACCTAAATGAATGGCTTTTGATTCAAGAAAGTTCACTTAGTGCCAGAGTTCTGCACAGTTACACCTGAAAGGCCTACTGTTATATGATATGCTGAATATCAGAGGAGTCTGCTATTTATACATCATATAACAAACCACTCCAAAACGTAATGCTATAAATAAGGCAACGACATTTGTATTATATCTAGTGATTTTTTTATGCACCAAGAATTCAGTGCAATTCTTCTGCTGTACATGGTATGGACTGAGTCATAGTCTGCTGGCAGGTCTGGAGAACCCAGAATGCCTTCCTCGGGCCTTGGTGAGGATGAAAAAAATGGTGAGGCTCTCTCCATAATATCTCTCTTTAGCTGCTGTTATGGGTTTTGTGTTATGGGCTTCAAGTCTTTCTCAATTAAAATGTCCCTATTTGGAGATGAGGTCTTTACAGAGGTAATCAAGTTAAAATGAGATCATTAAGATGGGTCCTGATCCAATATGGTATCCTTATAAGCAGGGGAAATTTAGATAAGAGGTAACAGAAAAGATGATGTGAGCGAAAGGGAGAAGCCAGATGTCTCCAAGCTAAGGAGAGTGACCTGGCACAGATTCTGCCTCATGTCCCTCAGAAGGAACCAACCGTGCCAACACCTTGCCTTGGGACCTCTAGCCTCCAGAACAGAGAGACCATGAATGTCTGTTGTTTAAGCCACCCAGTCTGCGGTACTTGGTTCCAGAAGCCCTCTACTTCTCAAAAAGTGGGAAAATTTCTCTGAGGGAGGGCCTAGACCTGACATAGTGTTTCTTCTGCTGTACTTTCATGGCCAAAGCAATCACAGCACGCCTCAGATTCGTGGGAGGAGAAAGAAACCCACCTTCCGATGGAAGGAATGTCAGAGAAGTTTTAGTTCTTTTCAATCTGCCAAAAAGTGGACAGATAGGATATAATGAGAGTTCTGACTTTAGGGAGCTGATGACGATAAAAGTATCCATTCTTATTTTGGTAAGAAATTGTAAACTATGTATATTTTTACTAAGCATATAATGTTTCAATCTCAGTAAATGCACATCTTCTCATCAATGACTGGGATTCAGATAAGGCAAACCTGCAGACTTGATTCTCTTATTAGTCACAGGCTTGCAGGCAGTTCTTCCAGTGAGGGCCCAGATTTGATGGCAGGGTAACATTGAACCCTGACTGGAAGGGGTTAGAAAACCTGCCTCTGGGTCCAAGCCAGCTCTAACAAGCTGAGGTACCTTGGGCAAATTAACGTACCACTTTGCACTTCGATTTCTTCATTAGAAAAAAGAGAAAAAGACCATCATGAAGACCTCTTCCAGCTATGAAATTGTATGATGCTTGATTAATTTTTTTCAGTTATCTACTACCTTAGTTTGTTTTAAAGATTTGTAATCTCCTTTATCTGTTCTACTGTGCCTGTAAACTAGAATGTCCTCCAACTATTTTAGTTCCAGGCTTCTTCGCTTAGATTTGAAAACAGAGGACTAATTGGGGCAAACTGTGTCAGGAACTTTGACCATACGCTACTTGTCCATTAAACTCACAACAAAGAGCACACGGTGACTTCATGGCTCGTGTATAATGAAGGTGTCTCTGAAACTGCCCTTGCCAGGAACTGTGACTCATAGATAAAAGATCCTGTGGGTAGTGAACTCTCCCCAGAGCCATCCCATCACAGAGAGAGAATGCTTTTGTAACACCCACATACCTTATTTTTTATGCTATACATGGCATTTTAAGCTTCCACTTGCAAAGAGTCATTGTCACGCTCAGGTCAGATGCACCGAATAAAACAGGTTATCAATTTAATGGGAGCTAGTGTTTGAAATACTTTCCTACTTTGGTAAATTCCCTGAGCCCTGTAAGAGTCTGTAACAGGTCCAATGGAGTGCCCTCTTTAAACCACCAAAAGCTCATTTACACACTCCTTGTAACTGATTCTTTAGTTCAAGATTTCTTTGAGCAATTGCTTTCTTTATGCTAAGCTTCAGAGCATGCATTCTATCAAAGCAATTTAAAAGGTCTGACGTTTTTGAAGAAAATCTAATTCAGGAATCTCTCTCCTGACCTCATGGTCAATATTCTGCTCTAAAATGGCGGAAAGCTTATCAATGAGATGTGAATGTTCTGCTTCCTTCAGGAGATTAAGGAACAGAGCTATTTATCCGTATTTTACCCAAGGACCTAGATCCTGTCTATGGATTTCCTGATGACAGGAGAAAGATTCCATAAAAACGGCGACATGATTCATGATCCTAATTTCACGTCTCTTCCCCTATAACTCTCTAATTAATATGTTTGAATTTCCTTTTCTTCTTTATATAAGTGACATTATGTGTTTTCTAGATGAAGCTTAAAGACTGATGAGAGCTCAGCAAGTAAGTTCCTTCTTTTATCCATAGAAGTCATTTTCCATAAAAGTCTATCCCATCATTTTCCTGCCTTAACCCTAAACCACAACCTATGCACAATGTTCCATAAGGTCAGACTAAAGATACTCCGACACAGGTCACAACAGTTTGCCAGAGTTATATTCTTTTCTATCCAATTTGTGCTAGTTCATTTTTAATTACATTCAGCTCCTGAATTTATTCCTGCCAGCTCCAAACCACAGGACTTCGTTTTTGATTTTCCTTTCCCTCTGTTTGACACTGCATGGTTCTTAGTTTTGGTTCAACTTTATATTTCTGGGATATTTTTCCTCAAGGCAACATACGGTACAACAGTTGATTCCAGCTTCAGTCCTCTGGGTTCAAAGTCTTGGTCATGGTTCCTTTGGCCAACAAATTACATATTCCTAGTGTGTTGGGGGGATTTAGCAATAGTTTTGCACAGAAGAGCTTTGTCATGTGCCCACCCTCCGAGTCTTTGACACCTCATCCGCAATTCTTCTGTCAGCAAATTTAAAGGCTGCATTGACACAACAGCATCGTGACAGTCTAGGCTGTATCTCTGGGCTGGGGAATCGGAGCAAAGATTGCTTCTTACTGTGATACCTAGTGCTTTATTGTAGTGGAGACTGTTGGCTGCTGATAGCTCAGCACTGATTTCCTCTGGGACATTTCCCTCCAGCTGAAGGAAGCTGCCTAATCCAGATCATGTTTCTGCCACAGGGGCATCCCAAATCCTATGGTTGGTTGATTTGGGGATATAAGACTCAGCCCCATTCCCTCAAATTAGGACAACTTTTTTTTTTCTTTTTTAAAATTTTTTTTAATATTTATTTTTGAGAGAGACAGAGCGTCAACAGGGAAGGGACAGAGAGCAAGAAAGAGGGAGAAAGAGAAAGAGGGAGACACAGAATCCAAAGCAGGTCCCAAGCTGGGCTGTCAGCCCAGAGCCCGATGTGAGGCTCGAACTCACAAACCATGAGATCATGACCTGAGCCAAAGTCAGACACCCAACCAACTGAGCCACCCAGACACCCCTAGAACAATTCTTAAGGGCTATTCCAGCATTAACCACTCCTTAGTCTCTATTGTGGCCACATTACATTTTAACTTCTCTCTCTACCCAGTCCTGTTTCTTTTTCTCCCTGGTAGTCTTGTTCCCTTTGATAAACACTCTGATAAAACCTTCACACAGAGCTCTTTATTGGAGTCTATTCCTAAGATGCTGGGATCTTTTCTTGTAATTTAATGTTAATGTGGGCTGGCTCTGAAAACCACCATTTCAGTAGGGTATGGCATCTTATGTAAATTCATTTGTCAGTGTCATAACAATGGAATAAGTGTCATCACAGATATGAGCAACACTTTTTGATAAGCAAACATGACTGGAAAAGAGCTGTATTTTGATGCCTTATGTAGTATCAAGACTACAACAGAATATATCATTAGCTGCCTAGTGCCTTTGATATTGAAGTTACTAATATGAATGATTACATTGTGAATAAGTCTCAATAGGCAATCTCTTAAAACATAAAGAATCCTCAGTTTTCCATAAAAATGTATCAAAAACATTTTAAACATGTTTAGTAGGTTAAGAACAAGGAGCAAGACACAAACCAGGCCTCTTACCACTAAATATAATAAACTTTTCCTTTTTAAACTTTAGAAATTAGTTAGAAACTATGAGGAAATTGAGTTGGTAACTTATTTTTAAACTCCACACCGTATTTTGAGAATAAGTGTGTGCATCTGGGGCAAGTGTAGGGATTCAGGTATAGAAAATGTTAAAGATAATAGTTGTGTGCTCTCTTAGTTTTATAAATTTGAAGATAGAATATCAATATTTCATAACCCTGCCACACACATAGAGTTAAAACCCCCTTCTAATTATGCCTATGGATGACTTGTCTCTTTCAGTTTCCCTATCTGTAAAATGGAGATAAGAATATTTACCTTCCTCATAAGTTTGTTGAAACGATGAATTTCCTAATGGGCATAATATGCTTTGAAGATGAAAAGCTTCATATAAATGCAAAGTGTTACTATTGTGCATAAATTTATGAGGTATCACAGGTACATAATTCCAAAGCATACATTAAAGCTAAAATTCATCATGAATAATCTTTGAGGTTGTAAACCTGAATTAAATATAAAGATAAAAGACAACCTTCTATACATGAAACACAGATGGTATTGATTTTGTTCAGATTTTCCTTGTACATAGGTTGGTTATACCTTACAATTAGACAAAGAGAGAACTAGGCATAAATTAACTTTTAAAAACCATGCGATGGTCAACTTCCTAAAGCTTTGTCCATTCCCAGCAAAATTCTCAATGAAAAAGTTTTCTTTTTTTTTTTTTTTTGAGTAATTTATTGTCAGTTTGGTTTCCATACAACACCCCGTGATACTCCCATCAAGTGCTGAAAAAGTTTTCATAAAAGAGTGTCTCTTTTCATTTATTTTGTGATTTAGGAAATTGATTGGTGCAGCATTAGGATTTCACTCCAACACATCAACAATACAATTTTGGCAAAGAGGCATATGGTTGAACATTTTTGATCCTTAAATTCTTCATTGCCAAACGAATCATAATTTTGTTCAATATACTACTTCTGCCTCAGGAAAAATAAATCCTATTATGACATTGGAGGCCTTGTTGAAATTCTCCTGGGTTCATAATCAAAGTGACTCGTGTACATTTCCTGACTCTGTGCTGCAGTGATGTATTTCAAGGACAGATGAGAGATGCATTTTTGCTTAATTTGTGGCGTGTGACTTGTATGCCAGGCACCTATCTGCCTGGATTATTGTCTCTTTCTCCTTGACTGTGTCCACAAACCCAGAGGGACCTGGACTCAAAAGCCAAAGCTTGAGCCCAGCACGAATGCCGGTGGCAGGCAACTTGCTGGCATCTTCCACATCTCAGTGCTGGAGGCTGACCGTGCCTCTCATCCGCCTAAGGAGAGTTAAGGAGGCTCAAGAGAAGAAAGATTAGTCTTTTTTAAACTTTTGGTTTTGGCTGTTTGAAATGCAAGTGTTTGGGGAAGGTGGGGTAGTTTTTCTAGATACAGTGAAGAAATGTCCCACCGCAGACTCCTGTGAAAGCAGGGTTTGGGATTATCATCTGGTGTGATCAGTGTCTGGTCAGGAGGATGTTTAGATCAGTGATGCATCACTTATAATGAAAAGTATTGTTCTCCCTTCTAAGTGTAGTATTAATTTAAGTGTGAGGGCTGCTAGCTAGCATAATAGACAGAACCATTTACTAAAAGAGGATTTCAATTTCATTGCCGTGAATGCTAATGTTTGTCTAGAAAGGATGGAATTAACTCCATGTTCACTGGAAGCATCAACTGTATATTATAAAGTACTTTAAAGAAGTTCAAATGATAATAACAGGAAGTTGAAGGTTTTTTACTTTATTTTTCATTTTTAAATAATTTTTAATGTTTATTAAAAAATTTTTTTTAATGTTTATTTTTGAGAAAGAGCATAAATGGGGGAGAGGCAGAGAGAGAGAGGGAGACACATAATCCGAAATAGGCTCCAGGCTCTGAGCTGTCAGCACAAAGCCCAATGAGGGGCTTGAACCCACAAACCACAAGATCATGACCCAAGCTGAAGTCGTACACTTAACCGACTGAGCCACCCAAGTGCCCCAAGGGCTTTTTTTTAAAGAAAGCATTAGTTTGGTCAGGGGAAAGCATAACTATTTACTTTGAAAGCTGCTTTTTTTAGAGTAAAGTCAGAGGTGGTTATTCATTTTCTTATTCATTCGACTAATTTTTATATTGGGTAGGTCCTCCGTGTCACAACTGTGATCCATGAAGGATACAAATAAAACCAAAATGAAATCTCTGCTTTTCCAAATATTGTCTAGTAGAAGGAATCAAATAGTGGAGGGGTTAAAGAAAGTTTGTGGCTATCCATAGTGCAGGTCATTTTATGCCTTGCTTAGAATGGATTGTCTTGGAAAAGTAGGCAAGAAAGAAGTAAGGAAGGGAGGGATGGTGAAAGAGAAAGGAAAGGAAAAATAAAAATGCCTAATATTCCTTATAATACAAAGCAAAATCTCAAAATGTCATTGTTGCTACAGTAAAAGATGATGTTATTGATAGAAATTCAGGATAGGTGCTGGAGAGTCCCCAGTGTCCACATCTATAGCCTTCTGACTTTCCACTCCTGCCTTGCTGTCTAGAGAGGCTCCTGAATATTTCTCCTTCCTTGTTGACACGTCCGATGAGTCAACTGAAATTGAGGGAGATCCAATTCTAAGAGGACCTTTCCGAGAGATCTAATTTTAAAACATATTATTATAGGACATTTTATTTGCAAACCAAGATCCTTTTTCATACAAACATTTCATTTACATAGAGAAAATGAGAACTCACTTAAGTAAATCATATTTTCTTGAATCTAATAGGATAAATATTATTCTTGTTTTTTTTTAACATCAAAAATGAAAAGAATACAATAGACCATCTTGTCAAGAACCTACCAATAGGATATCCAATTATGGAAGAAAAATATTTATCAGAGATGACATCATATTTGGGTGTTCCATGTATTTTTCTTTATTTAAAATGGAAACTTGGAAAGAAAGGGCCATGAATATCTATGATGATTTTGCTTTACAACCTATAAATACATAGAGCTGGGGTGAAGAAATCATTAAGAATATCTCACCATTCTGTTACTTACATCACGGTCAACTTCTCTCATGTCAAGAGAGCTAAGTCGTCCCTCCCTCCTCCACCTTCTATCAGTTCCGCTCCTGCTCCCCCCACCCCACTCCATTTGTTCCTCAGCCAGGTCCCAGTCCAGACTGCACATTAGAATCCTGTGAGGGGCTTTTAGAAAAATCTGATACCCGGGTCCCTCCCCAAAGTTTTAGATTTGATTTATCTTGTGCGTGGCCCAGGTACTGATATATTTTTAATATCCGCTCGATTCTAAAATGTAGCCAGGGTTGAAAAACCTCTGTCCTAAACCTACTTCCACTGCTCCTTTGGAACTCAGTGTGTTATCATAAAATCCCCTGTGTGCCTACTACCTCTTTGAAAGTTTCTTTGTTCTTTCTCTAACAGTCACCAGGCCGCTTCCTGACGAGACTGCTTCCTCTTCAGCCTTTTACTCCCTCCTTAAACCTGCAGCATCTCTCCTTACCCTCAGCTAATGACCTTCACTAGATTATTTCTTAGCTTAAAGGAAAAGAGCAACCAGAGGGAAAATCTCTCATCTTCCCATCTCCTTGGATCTGGGCCTGTCACTGCCTTCGCTGCTGGTAAATGATTGAACTGGCCTTGCTGGCACTAGCTTCTCACCTACCCAGGGACGTAGCAGCAGTTAACTCCTCTCTCTTCTGTCACTAGACTTCCCCTGTCTGTTAGATTATTCACATTGGCAGGGATGCTATTCAAATAATACCAAGGTAAGGCATGAGCAGCGATGAATCCTTATGAGAGTGATGGACCCACCAGAATTCCGGGTGAATATCATCTCTTTCTTTGCCCATCATAGAGTTGGCCTGCTTCCGTGTCACTCACCCTAATAAACACATTCCCTTGATGGAACAGAGCCTCCAATGACCATCTTCCTCTGCTCCTTTTGTTGCAAAACTCCTCATATTGTTGTCTCTATGGACTGTCTCCTCACCCCCTTCACTTTTGCCCTTTCTCCTATTAGGCCATCACCTTGTGCTGTCAGTAGACCATCTTTCATTGAGGGCCCCAGTGTTCTCCATGCTGCCCTGTGCAGGCGTCAGTTCCCAGGCTTCACCTGACTTGGTACTTCAGCAGCATTGGCAGTTACTCTCTGTTCCCTGACAAACTTGCGTAATGCTGTTATGATGACATTGATATATTAGTACTTCGGTAAAATGTCAGTTGATATGTCATAGCATTTTTTTGAAGACCCCTCCAAAAATGTCAAACCATGAAATAATGCTTCTTAATGAAATTAATTTGGTTAAGGCACAACCATTTGATTTTTGCTACCGAAACAAATAAATGCATCTGAAAATCTGTCTGTAGGACTGCGATTGTGTAAAATAACTAGAAGATTGTTTCCTTTTGTGTTTGGAGAGTCATGAAATGTCTGTCTGAACTGATGAAGATAAAAATTTAAGTATGCCTCAAGTAGAACAAAATATGGAACGAATCTTCCATAGTTCAACTTAAGACATACTAGACTTTTTTTTTTTTTTTATGAAAGGGAAATAGTTTGACATTCTAAACATTAGGCCTAGAGTACAGTAAATTATTATGGGTTTAGTGAAAGAATATATTTTAGGAATCCTCTGCCTCGAAAAGCTTGTGCAAAGTCATGATATTTAAAGTTCCTTTTGTGGCGAAGGTGAAAGACCTGGTCTTCCATAGCAAGGAGGTAAACTAAACTCCGTTAGACTTATATAAATCGGATGTGATTGGCCCTGGCAAGCAGCTTCTCTTCTTTCTCAACCTGCATCTTAAAGGTGGCTTTGCACTTCAAAACAGTTCTAAAACCAGATTCAATTTGATATACATTAAAAAGAGGCAGTTTGGGGGCACCTGAGTGGCTCAGTGTATTAAGTGCATGACTCTTGATTTCGGCTTAGATCATGACCTTGCAGTTCATGAGTTCAAGCCCTGTATTGGGCTCTGGGCTGACAGTGCAGAGCCTGCTTGAGATTCTCTTTCCCTCTCTCTCTGTCCCATCTCAGCTCTTGCTTACTCACTCTCAAAATAGATAAATAAAAACTTAGAAAGTTAAAAAAAAAAGGCAGGTTTTTTTTCTAGAGGTTCCATAAGGATGTGAGGGAAAGAAGTTGCATTATATCTTCCACAGCAGAACCTAATAAAATCTCCCGAAATGTGTCCCTTGTTTCCCAGAAAGTGGCTCTCCCTGACCAGTCGCTTTTCTTCGCTCTCTCTTTCTCCCCCAAAACAAAGGTTTTCAAATCTCTTTGTTGGTTCTCTCTCCTTTAACTTTGCGAACAACAGTGGTAGCCACACAGTAGCTAGTCCCTGACCCCCTAGTATTCCTCACACACATCCTTTGAAGGTTTTGTTGCCTTCTCCACGTGGCTCTTCAAGGTACAGAAATGACAATCTACTGCTAAGAAGATTAACTTGTCCTCTGACATTATACCACCTTAATAGTTTGTGCTAAACTGCTAACATTTTAGAAAAATCAGAAACTGGCCTTACTTCAACTACAAGACTCAATCAATTAACACAAACTCTTCTATTCACAGTTGTCATGAAGGGGCTCTGCACTTGAAGTGTGGAATAAGTTTGTGCAGAACTTTTTTTGCGCAGAACAATCTGGACTTAGAACTGTGTCCTGAATAGCTGAAAGAGCTGTTTTCACTAAAAAGACATTCACAGTGCAAAATGTAATTTAAAAGGGGTTGAGAGGTATTCTTTCCACTTTGGTGAGGAGTGCAGAATTAATTGCTTCAGAGTCTGGAGGACTCCAGAGGACAAAACATCAGTTTGGCACCTGAAGGCCTCCGGACATCAGCAGTAGAGTTCTGTAGGCTGATGGCAGAGTGGCAGGTGGTGAGGAAACACCGGCAAGTACAGCAGTGCCCGGAAGAGGAGAGGAGGTGCAGCGAAGTGGTGGAGTCAGCATTCTTTTCTAGGTCCCGAAAGTGTAGCAAGGCATTGGTGGACCTTGGTCCTCTGCTAGGTGCTGGGCATTGCAAGAGAACAAGGTCCCAGCCCCTGGCCCTCTCAGAGGCGGAGTGAAGTGACTAAAATGGGCATCAAACAAATAATAACACAAATGATCACCTAATTCTAATTTCAGTAAATAGTCAAAAGAGAAGTACAGGTGCTATGAAGATACATACAATGCAGAAAACTAATTCGGTTTGGAGCATCAGTTGTAGAGGCCTTAATGGAAGACTTGGCCACAAGGAGACTGGAGCTAGAAGGCAGAACAAAACCACCACTCTTGGTAGATGAGTGGATTTGACTGTGGGTACATGCGATATTCCCGCCGTGAAGTGAGGGTTTGGACTTGCAATAATGGGAGAGGAAAAAAGCAGTGAAATATGTGTCACTGTACCAATGATTTTAAATATAACCTCAAATGACAATGATAGTGTTCCTTTTGTGTCCTGTTATAAAACATAAGAAGGGGTGTTTGGGTCCCAGTAATGAGAGATCTTTAACTGGATACAAAATCTGATCCTAACAGGTAAAAATACGACCTTAATAAGTCATATTGTGATGGATATGCTCATTTTTTCACATATTCTTGTGTAGATACTCAGGCTTTTGAAATTATAGTGAGTAAATGTAAACCAATCATAATTTAGATAGTGTGGTCAATCTAACTGTTTTATTCTTCAAATGTAAGACGTTAGAAGTGACCTTTGAACCCAGTCAAATCTTCCATTTTGTTGGGAATAGATAGTTAAATGATTTCACAGTATCAGTAACCAAATTAACATGATTTTGCCCCATGATGAGTTATAGAAAGAAACTACACCAGGTAGAATTGTCACAGAAAGCAAAGTTTATTTGCAGCAAATAAAGAGATCACAGAGAATAACTTCCAAAGCCAGGACTCCCTGAACTAGGGTGAATACGTTCCTTTAATTTAAGGTTAGGATGAATAATCAGAAAGGACAGCCTTGTCATCATACGTAGAAGTGGGCACAATGTCACACATGCGCCTTAAGGAAACATGCCTGCAATATTCCTTGTTGGGTGGAGATTTTAGCATTACAATGAGGTAAAGGTAACTGTCATTAACTCCGTGGTCCATCTGCAGGGTCGTGAATTGGGGGTGGAGCTACAACCCGTCTGGGTGGTCTGAGCCACCAGAGCTCTTCCCCAGGGCAGTTGTTATTGCGTAAGGGGTGGTTTGGGTGCCATCACAGGATGCTATGCCCATTGGGTCTTTTGCTGAGTTAAGAGATAAGCTGGAAAGAAAAGCTTAAGGAAAAAGTGGGACAAAGCCCAGTGGGTAGAAGCAGGTGGGCAGTGAAGGTCAGGCCCTGGGGTCTAGCCAGTGACTCATCTACAGAGCGGAGTGAAGTCTGCACGAGTGTTGCCTGAGAGGCTTTCATTCTGCATTGCTCCATTCCGGAATACTATTAGCTTTCTTCCTTATTGTCTATATCACTTATTAAAGATTTCCGGAGAGCTAATTTTTAGTTTTCTGGTTTTTAGTTTTTTTTTTAATTAAAAAAAAAATGTACATCTAAGTTAGTTAGCATACAGTGAAACAATGATTTCAAGAGTAGATTCCTTAATGCCCCTTACCATTTAACTCATCTCCCCTCCCACAAGCCCTCCTGTAACCCTCTGTTTGTTCTCCATATCCAAGAGTCTCTATGTTTTTGTCCCCCTACCTGTTTTTATATTATTTTTGCTTCCCTTCCCTTATGTTCATCTGCTTTGTATCTTAAAGTCCTCATATAAGTGAAACCACTCTTTTTGTCTTCATTCTTTTCTAATTTTTTCTTTTGTCAACAATTACTTTGCATTTCTTTTTACATCTGCCAGTGTCTGATTTTATCTGTTTCACATTTCTTTATCCTTATATGAATGAGAGTGAATGCAAATAAGACAACAGTTTGGGCTGGATTATCATTAAATGTAAATAGTGAGAAATAGCACAAGTAGAGAACTTGAGGAAAGTGAGAAGATACCGAAAGTAAGAAGTCCCAGTAGTCAACTACTATATATGCTTTCAAAAAAGTTACTTTTCTTATAGTGTTAAAAATTAATTTAACTAAATGGAAAAAATTCAATTTTAATAAACATTGAACATTAAAAAATTAGGTATTAAAATTTAAAAATTTCATGTTTTAAATATTTTAGTAAAATATTTTTCTAATTCTAATACTCAATATCCATCTAATTATAACAAGAATACTGTTAAGATATACCTATATATCTATGTATAGAGAGATATTTTATATATAAACCTATATTTATACAAATAAAAGATAATTTTAATTCTTTTTTATGATAAAATTTTTTAAATTTAAATTCAAGTTAGTTAATATATAATGTAGTCTTGGCTTCAGAAGTAGAGCCCAATGATTCATCACTTACCTATAACACCTAGTGCTCACCTAACAAATGCCCTCCTTAATGCCCATCAACCATTTAGCCGATCCCCTCACTCGCCTCCCCTCCAGCAGTCCTCAGCTTATTCTCTGTATTTAAGAGTCCCTTATGGTTTGCCTCCCTCTCTGTTTTTATCTTACTTTTCCTAGCCTTCCCTTATGCTCATCTGTTGAGTTTCTAATACTTTAAGAGAGCAGAGTATTCCTCAGGTGCCACATGTATGCCAAATTACCACACTAATTTGTGAGAACCTCCTGAACTATACTTTGGAACCAAAAGACAAATAAAAAAAATGACTCAGCACAACTGGTAAATGAAATATTGTTATGCCGAAAACTGTTGAAGTCATGCTGAGTATTTTTTCATCTAACATAAACACCCTCTGCTTAGATCCTCCTACCACTCTGAAATAGCACTATTCACAGACATTTCTGAGTGGCTGCCTTTTATTTTGAGGATACAGGGCAAGAGATACGGAGAAATGTTTTCTTAGCATCTGAATAGGGTTAATCAGAAGATCGAATGTTTAGAATTCTTAGGGACAGTCTGCCACGTTAAGTGCAGAAGGCTGCATGGCAGAAGTGTATGTATGTTCTGTAATCGGATGTGTGTGTATCTGTGTGATCTGTGGGATCCCCTAGAGCATAGGAGTTAGAGCCTGAGATCATTTTGCCTTAGTCATAGGAAAGTGCTGCTTAGTCCATTTTCTCAAAATGAATATTGACCACAAATGTTAGTTGGATTTGCCTAGTGGAAGTATGCTCATTAACTATAATTCATAGCCTTGTCTTAGCATTTACAGATGTCAACAAAAGATACACATATATAAAAAATAATTCACTGTGGGAAGATTTACATATATGGACAAATACAAATTTGTGTATATACGCATGAACAAATTTTACTAATTAGGGTTAGATTTGGCTATAACTGAGAGAAAAGCAAAATAATGGTGGTTTAAATAGGATGAAATTAATTTACATCTCACACCAACGAAATCCAGAGGTAACCAATGATCCAGGGCTAATTTGGCAGCTATGCTCATGAAGGGCCCTAAAACTCAGGATCTTCCCAGCTCACGCTCTTGCCATCTGTCAAGTGTGGCTTGTGACATCATGGTCCAAGATGGTGGCATCTGAACTCCTGGGAGCAGGGCGATGGGAACTCTGAAAAGAGAGGGACACCAACTGAATCTTCAGAAGTTTGCCGGTAACTGCCACATGACACTTCTGTTTAAATTCCTTTAGACATAATTAATCACATGGCCACAATTACCTGCAAAGAGAGCTTTCTTTAGGGCAGCACACACGTCCTAGCATATAACAAAGGAGAAACAACTATAGAAGGATAATTATATCATTTTGCCACACTCTTTTACTTTCATTGATTATTGATAACATATACATAATACCACAAAATAATTTGTGTCCATAATACTTGTCTAGCATACTTATAAAAAACTTAAAAAAAATTTTTGCCAACAATATCTGAAATCTTAGTCCAACATATTTTCTTTCTCTTTTAATGAAAATAATTTATCGTCAAATTGGCTTACATACACCACCCAGTGCTCATCCCAATAAGTGCCCTCTTCAGTGTCCATTACCCATTTTCCCTCTTCCCTATCGCCTCATCCACCCTTAGTCTGTGTCTCTGTATTTAAGAGTCTCTTGTGGTTTGCCTCCCTCCCTCTGTTTGTAATTATTTTATCACCCTTCCCTTCTCCCGTGATATTCTGTTAAGTTTCTCAAGATGCACATATGAATGAAAACATATGTTATCTGTCCTTCTCTGACTAGCTTATTTCACTCAACCTAATACCTTCTAGTTCCATGCATGTGGATGCAAATGGCATGATTTCATTCTTTCTCATTGACAAATAGTATTCCATTGAATATGTAAACCACATCTTCTTTATCCATTCATCAGTTGATGGACATTTAGGCTCTTTCCATGATTTGGCTATTGTTGAAAGTCCTGCTATAAACATTGGGGTATATGTGCCCCTATGCATCAGCACTCCTGTATCCCTTGGGTAAATTCCTAGTAGTGCTATTGCTAGGTCATAGGGTAGCTCTATTTTTAAGTTTTCTGAGGAACCTTCACACTATTTTCCACAGTGGCTGGACCAGTTTACATTCCCCCCAACAGTGCAAGAGGCTCCTATTTCTCCACATCCTTGCCAGCATCTGTAGTTTCCCAAATTGTTTATTTTAGCCACTCCGATCTGTGTGAGGTGGTATCTCAGTGGGGTTTTGATTTGTATTTCCCTGATGATGAGAGATGTTGAGCATCTTTTCATGTGTCTTTTGGCCATCTGGATGTCTTCTTTGGAATAGTGTCTATTTGTGTTTTCAGCTCATTTCTTCACAGGATTATTTGTTTTTGGGTGTGGAGTTTGGTGAGTTCTTTACAGATTTTGGATACTAGCCCTTTATCTGATATGTCATTTGCAAATATCTTTTCCCATTCCATTGGTTGCCTTTTAGTTTTATTGATTGTTTCCTTTGCAGTGCAGAAGCTTTTTATCTTGATGAGGTCCCAATAGTTCATTTTGCTTTTGTATTTCTGTAACTTTGCTGAATTCATGTATCATTTCTAGCAGTCTGTTGGTGGAGTCTTTTGGGTTTTCCATGTAGAGTATCCTGTCTTCTGCTAGAAGTGAAAGTTTAACTTCTTTGCCAATTTGGATGCCTTTTTTTCATTTTGTTGTCTGATTGCTGAGGCTAGGACTTCCAACACTATGTTAAACACCAGTGGTGAGAGTGGACATCCCTGTTGTATTCCTGATCTCAGGGGAAAGGTCTCAGTTTTTCCCCTTTGAGGGTAATATTAGCTGTGGGCTTTTCATACATGGCTCTTATGATGGTTAAGTACGTTCATTCTATCTCGACTTTCTTGAAGGTTTTTATTAAGAAAGGATGCTGTATTTTGTCAAACGCTTTGTCTCCATCTATTGACAGGATCATATAGTTCTTATCCTTTCTTTTATTAATGTGATGTATCATGTTGATTGATTCCCGAATATTGAACCAGCCCTGCAGCCCAGGAATGAATCCCACTTGATCATGGCGAATAATTCTTTTTATATGCTGTTGAATTCGATTTGCTAGTATCTTGTGGAGAATTTTTGCCTGTAGTTCATCAGGAATATTGGCCTGTAGTTCTCCTTTTTTGTGGGGTCTCTGTCTTGATTGGGAATCAGGGTAATGCTGGCTTCATAGAATGAGTCTGGAAGTTTTCCTCCCATTTCTATTTTTTGGGAAAGCTTGATAAGAATAGGTATTAACTCTGCTTTAAATGTCTAGTAGAATTCCCCTGGGAAGCCCTCTGGACCAGGATTCTTATTTGTTGGAGATATTTGAGAACTGATTCAATTTCTTCACTAGTTATGGGTCTGTTCAAATTTTTGTTTCTTCCCATTTGAGTTTTAGTAGTGTGTGGGTATCTAGGAATTTGTCCATTTCTTCTAGGTTGTCCAGGTTGTTGACATATAATTTTTCATAGTATTCTCTGGTAGTTGCTTGTATTTCTGAGGGATTGGTTATGATAAATCCATTTTCATTTGTGATTTTATCTATTTGGGTCCTCTCTTTTCTTTTTGAGAAGTCTGGCTAGATGTTTATCAATTTTGTTTATTTTTTTCAAAACACCAACTCTTAGTTTCATCTGTTCTGTTGGTTTTTTGTTTGTTTTGTTTTGATTCTATATTGTTTATTTTTGTTCTGATCTTTATTATTTTTCTTGTTCTGCTGGCCTTGGGGTTTCTTTGCTATTCTGCTTCCAGTTCCTTTAGGTGTGCTGTTAGGTTTTGGGATTTTTCTTGTTTCTTGAGATAGGCCTGGATTGCAATGTATTTTCCTCTTAGGACTACCTTTGCTGCATCCCAAAGGGTTTGGATTGTCATGTCTTCATTTTCATTTGTTTCTATATTTTTTAAAATTTTTTCATTAATTGCCTGGTTGACCCATTCATTCTTTAGTAGGATGTTCTTTGACCTCTATGCATTTCGAGATTTTCCAAACTTTTTCCTGTAGTTGATTTCAAGTTTCATAGCATTGTGATCTGAAAGTGTGCATGGTATGATCTCAATTCCTTTGTATTTATTGAGGGTTGCTTTGTGACCCAGTATGTGATCTATCTTGGAGAATGTTCCATGTGCACTCAAGAAGAATGTATATTCTGCTGCTTTAGGATGAAAAGCTCTAAATATACCTGTTAATTCCATCTGGTCCAGTGTATCATTCAGAGCCAGTGTTTTTGTGTTGATTTTCTGTCTAGATGATGCATCCATTGCCATAAGTGGAGTATTAAAATCCTCTGCAATGACCACATTCTTACCAGTAAGATTGCTTATGTTTGTGATTGTTTTGTATATCTGAGTGCTCCTGAATTTGATGCATAAACATTTATAATTGTTAGCTCTTCTTTATGGATAGACACCATAATTATAATATAATGTCCTTCTTCATCTCTTGCTACAACCTTTAGTTTAAAATCTAGTTTGTCTGTTATAAGCATGGCTACTCCAGCTTTATTTTGACTTTCAGTAGCATGATCGATGTTTCTCCATCTTCTCACTTTCTTTTCATTTTTTTTTAACGTTTATTTATTTTTGAGAGACATAGAGACAGAGTATGAGCAGGGAAGGGCAGAGAGAGAGGGAGATACAGAATCTGAAGCAGGCTCCAGGCTCTGAGCCATCAGCACAGAGCCCGATGCGGGGCTCGAACTCACAGACCGTGAGATCACGATCTGATCCGAAGTCGGCCACCTAACCAACTGAGCCACCCAGGCGCCCCCATCCTCTCACTTTAAATCTAAGGTATCCATAGGTCTAAAGTAGGTCTCTTGTAGACAGCAAATAGATGGGTCTTTTTTTTTTTCTTTTTCTTTTTCTTTCTTCTTTTTTTTAATCTATTCTGATACCCTATGTCTTTTGTTTGGGGCATTTAGTCCATTTACATTCATGTTATTATTGAAAGATAAGGATTTAGAGTCATTTTGTTATCTGTAGGTTTCATGCTTGTAGTGTCCTCTCTGGTCCTTTGTGGTCTTTGCAACATTCTTAAGATCTCTTGTAGGTCTGGTTTAGTGTTATTTCCTTCAGTTATTTGTTTGTCTGGAAAGACCTTTATCTCTCCTTCTATTCTGAATCAAAGGCTTGCTGGATAAGGAATTCTTGGCTGCAAATTTTTGCTATTCAGCACATTGAAAATTTCCTTCCACTCCTTTCTGGCTTGCCAAGTTTCAGTAGATAGGTCTGCTACTATCCTTATGTGTCCACCCTTATATGTTAAGGCCCATTTGTCCCTAGCTGCTTTCAGAATTCTCTCTTTACCTTGTATTTTGTCAGTTTTATCACAGTTTCACTGTTATACGTCATGCAGAAGATCAACTGAAGTTACATCTGAAGGGAGTTCTCTCTGCCTCCTGGATTTAAATGTCTGTTTCCTTCCCCAGGTTGGGAAGTTCTCAGCTATGATTGGTTCAAGCACACCTTCAGCCCCTTTCTCTGTCTCTTCTTCTTCTAGAACTCCTATGAAATGGATATGGTTCCATTTCATTGAGGTACTTAGTTCTCTAATTCTCCCTTCATGATCCAGAATTTTTTTCTCTCTCTTTTCTCAGCCTCATCTTTTTCCATAATTTTGTCTTCTGTTTCACCTATTCTCTCCTCTGTCTCTTCAATCCTTGCTGTAACCACCTCTATTTTGCACCTCATTGACAGTGTTTTTTAATACATCTTGATTATTTTTTAGTTCCTTGATCTCTGCAGCAATAGATTTTCTGCTATCTTCTGTTCTTTTTTCAAGTCCAGCAATTAATCTTATGACTATTATTCTAAATTCTTGTTATATTGTTTATATCTGTTCTCATCAATTCTTTAGCTGTCATTTCTTCCTGGAATTTCTTTTGAGGAGAATTCTCCTATTTCATCATTTTGGCTACTTTCTGTCCCTTATGTGTTTTAAAAGTCTGTTAGATGCCCTGCACCTGTGAGCCCTACTATATTAAAGAGGGGTCATACACTGTCCAGGGCCTGGCCCTTCAGGAGATGTTTTTTTGGAGAGTGTTACTTCCCCTCTGTTGTTGTGACTTTGGTTACTTTATCTCCTATTGGTAGTGAAGTTCGAAACCTCTACTAGCTGTGCTTTGATTTGTTCTTGAAGTAGCCCTGGAAATTAAAACAAACAAAAAACAAACAGAAAACAAAACATGTAAACAAAACCAAAACAAAACCAGAAACACCAGCTACAAGTACACAACAGGTTGTAGGCGGTGCTGATGGAAGAGGCCTTGTCCCATACAAAGAGAAATGACAGTGGTGGGGAAAAAGAAAAAAATAAAAATTGACCATACAGAGAAACTATACAGCTTAATCTAGAGAGAGAGAAAGGAAAAGAAAGAAGAAGGCATGGGGGAAGAAGAAAAGAAAATAAAGTTGTCACAGACAGAGAAACTATACGGCCTTAATTATTCCAAAGAGACAGAAGGAGAATAAAGAGGTGTGGAACATGTCTCAAGAGAATGGATTAAATATGTCTGCTTAAACAAACCAACAACCAGAGTAACCACACGAGAGGAGGGAAGAGGTAAGAAGGAGAAAAGGAAGTAAGACTATATCTACTTAAGAACTGTCTGAGAATTAAATCAGGCAATGCAGCAGTGCTGGTTGGGAGGAGGGGCCGTTTGGTTCGACAGCATCAATCCGGCTCCAGTAGACAGCAGTTACCAGGCACAGAGGGGTGTAGTTTTCCTTAGGCGGGTCCCACCCCCACAGTTCGTTAGATGAAGTCCCCCCCTTGTTGGTGATGCGGAGATAAATGGCGGCACCCTAGTCTCTCCTGCATAGACCAGGTGTCCCAAACCACTCTGTTTGAGAGTTCCTCACTGTGAAATGGGCGCACATGAGGCGGTTTGTCCCCCTCCGCTGACTCTGGTGCCCTGGCGTTTGGCTGGGATTCAGACTCTGGCTCCCGATGCTCCAGTACCGGGGAGTGCTGCTCAGCGCCGCCCCTATGCGGTCCCTGCGTGGCTGGCGCCAGCGTGCTTTGTCCTGTCCCCCAGCCCTCCAGGGAGGGGATCACTTTCTCCTACTGCGGACTGCGCCCCTGACCTAGCCCTGGAGCTGGGGGCTGGCTCCCTTCCTCCCCAGGTGCACGATCTGGACAGAGAGCCCGGGTCGGGTAGTCAGAAACCCCCTCAGTTAGAGATTGGCTCTTTCTCTGTCCTGGTTCATGGCCTTTTTCATGTCCAGATACAGTCCTTTGCTTCCCCTGCCACTCTTTCTCTTCCCTTTGTCTCTCCACAGAAGGGGATCCGTCCCCTCTGTTCATTTTATCTCTACCAGTTTGCAATCAAGCACCTATGGCTGCTGAGGTTGTCTCAGTGGGTCCCTGGAAGTGACTGTCTCTTTTCCTCCTGGACTCTCAGAGTCCAAAAAGTCCTTTAGCTTCAACATTACTGTGTTTGAGAGAGGAGGGAATTTTGGATCCCCTACTTTCCCCCCATGTTCAAAACATTTCAGTCCCACATATTTTCTGTTTCACTTTGATCATGCTTACTCTGTGTGCTCTTGACTACATGTGTATGCCAGTTTATTCTGGATTAGCCAGTTTCTCTCTCTCTCTCTCCTTTTTTTTTTTTTTTTTTTACATTTATTTATTTATTTATTTTGAGAGAGAGAGAGAGAATCCCAAGCAGGCTTCACACTCAAGTGACTGTAGGGCTCAATCTCACTACTGTGAGATCATGACCTGAAGTGAAATCAGTAGTTGGACCCTTAACCGACTGAGCCACCCAGGTGCCCCCAGCCAGTTTCTTCATTCAGCACTGATTAATATACATGTTGTAAAGAACTTAAGTGTCTATATTTGCAGCTGTGCTAGATTTGCTCGTTAAATATCCCAGCTGCTTCCTACTGTTCTGTTTCATTTCATTCAAGTACTAAAACTTTGGAAGTTTAAACTTTGGCACTAACATGCCTTCTGCAAACAACATGCCTGCAAATACTCTCTGGCATTGTGGTGAAAGTGACTTTGGTATGAGCTCTGACTTTAGGGCATGTGACATAATGTCTGGTTTGATTATTGCCTGAAAGATTTTTGACATCACTAGATTCCTTCACCCTGAGAATACTTCTCATAATTCATTAACGAACAGTTTCATCTCCAACAAGCACAGCTCTAACAATTAGGGTGAAGGGGCGCCTGGGTAGTTCAGTCAGTTAAGCGTCTGACTTGAGCTCAGGTCATGATCTTAGACTCCTGAGTTTGAGCCCTGCATTGGACTCTCTGTTGTCAACATCCTATGTTACCCTCTCTCTGCCACTCCCCACCCCTCTCCAAAACAAGCAAAACCAGTAACAATAATTAGAGTGAAAACTGTTACTGTTAAATATGTAGTTTTTGGATATTACTGCTTTTTGAACACTTAGCACATTTGTTCATTTAATTATGTTTGGTGATGGCTGGTGAATTTTATGTCTTTCTTTCCAGATTCTAAATCAGGTATCAGAAAAGTATTTGTCTAACACAGTGCTTGGAACATAGGAACTCAAAAATATATATATTTAATTTATCAATTAATGATGTACATTAACAACAAGATATCTTGGATAACATTTGAAAAAAAGAACAGTTTTTATTTCAAAACTCTATCGGTTTCTATCAAGTCAGTAAGAACCAAATAAGGCAATGTGACAAAAATGCTGTAACAACTAACTCTACTTGGAGATAATAATCATCTCTATTTGAAACTTGATTCAAAACATAAAAGAATTCAACAAAAGCAGGGGAAGTATATGTTTATGACATATATTTTTTAATAAACACTGTAGTTTAAATTCAGTGGAGGGCAGGGGCACCTGGGTGGCTTAGTCAGTTAAGCCTAAGCCTTGGACTTTTGGTTTTGGCTCAGGTCGTGATCTCATGGTTTGTGAGTTTGGGCCACACATTGGGCTCTGCACTGACAGTGTGGAGCCTGCTTCGGATACTCCCTCTCACTGTGTCTGTCTCTCTGCCCCTCCCCACCTCTCTTTCTCTCTGTCTCAAAATAAATAAATAAACTTAAAAAATTTAAATAAATTCAGTGGAGGACAAAAAATAGTAATTCTTTTTTTTTTAAATATTTTTTTATTTTTGAGAGAGAGAGACAGAGCATGAGTGGGGGAAGGGCACAGACAGAGCGGGAGACACAGAATCTGAAACAGGCTCCAGGCTCTGAGCTGTCAGCACAGAGCCCAATGCGGGGCTCGAACTCGGGAACGGTGAGATCATGACCTGAGCCGAAGTCGAATGCTCAACCGACTGAGCCACCCAAGCGCCCCCAAAAATAGTAATTCTTAAAAATCTTTATGAGAATAATATAAATCAGTCATTTTGAAGTAGGCTTCTTTGCTTTGGAGTATTTCAAAAAGTTAAAAAGTCTCTTCTAGCCCTGTGATTCTACTAACGGTATCCTGAAGCATAGCCTTTTATCTAGTCCACATCAGACAGTTGAGATCAGAGGAAACCTTAAATGTTTGTTATCTGTGGGTTGGCAGGTAACAACTTCTATCAATTACCAAGATCATTTGTTTCCATAGAGAATCATATAAATATTTCCACTTAGCAATTCTGTTGTTCATTTCATACCCCATCCTAATGTCCTCAAACTCCTCACCCACATTTCCTGCAAGTACCTCTTGGCAAAGAACAGAGGAAACAACTCTCTATGTTTCCAAACCTTGAGCTTGCCATATAATTGCCATGCTAAATTGCATCTATACTCAAGGACAAAGTTTGAGGTAGATGTCTATTTTTGCCTCATTTGTTTGCTTTATGAAGCCTGGATTTCCTGTTGTTCAGGTGCAAGGAGTTTATGGTGATATAAGTAAGTATATTTAAAGGAATGCATACACCGAATTTTGACTACAAATTATTAGGATGAGTTAAGGATTTTGCAAATTAACAGCACTAATATTCACTTTTACTACATTGGTTAGGGAATAAAGGGAATAAGGTGTGTAATAAAGCTGTTTCCTGAGAAACAAATATAAAATGCTTCCAAAGGTAAATATTTATTTTTATTTTTCATTTCATGAAAAATTAAAATTTAGATGTTTAGATTTTCTCTCCCTAATTGATCTGGACTCAGCATCCCTACAAATTTACTACTTACTCGCAGTTATGGTATAAAACAATAGTTCTTAAAGGTTTTTGTTAAACATCAATTCTATCCAAACTATCATATTATTGAGTTATCTAATTATAGGTGTCCTCTTTTGTCTTTAGAGATTTGATTTTTCCAAAATAATGAAAAAAAGATTTATTTCTCCTTGCTTATAAAAGACCTTTGGAAATATTATTAATTATAATTTCATTATTTCTGCAAATGACAGAAAGGGTAGCAGTTTCTATGAAATGAGTTTTTTATTGTAACAGGGACAATGCATCGAAGTGTTCAATCTTCAAATGGCTTCAAAGCATTTGTTGATTAATATTAGCTTTTGAGGACAATACCTATCAGAGGTAGTCCCTGATATCTTAGAGAATCTATATTTATTTGTATATGTGTAACGACATAGAATTTTTAAAATTTTCGATTTATGAATATGATATGTTTAAGACAATTTAAGTGCATATGATTTACAATTTTGTCAGTTTTAATGTTTTAGTTTAGAGAAGTTTTTACTTTAAGTTTCTTAAAATTATGACTTATAGTCTTTCTGGGTGATCTGGTATTCAGTGAAGAAGCTAGAACAAAAGTGTGCTCAATCATCCTTAAAGTCATATAAGCATTAGAATTGTTATAAAAGTGAAAGTCTATTACAAGCGTGATTGATTGATAACAATGTAACATAAAGAAGTTAGCTGAAAAGATTAGCATTCCACTCTTTAAGAGACTTGTTAAAGAAAAGTCTCAGGCCCACAACTTATAATCAATGTCAAGATTTGTCCAAATCTGTCAGTTGAGTTTTCTATTATGTTCTCAGAACATAAGAAAGAAATGTAATTAATAAAAAAATAGCAGAACAGTGCTTCTGTCTTGTTAATTGACAACAACTTTGAGTAAAGCCTGCCGTGCAGAGAAGACAGGGAAGTTTTCACCACCCCACATGGTGACCTGTTCCCACACGTTTACATGACCATCCTCACCAGCAGCAACAGGGCCTCTGAGTCTTGAGGTTTAGAGGTAAAAAGCATGACACAGAAAGAGACAGGAGTTACAATAAATCTCAGTAAAGAGAAACAGAGTGCCTGTGTCCAAAACAAAGTGTGTATCCAAAACAAAGAGGTGGTTTCAAATATTCCCTTTGGAGCTTTATAGAAATGTTAGGTTCAGAATTTTCATTTGGGAAAGCGCGTTGCTCTCTGATAAGGGAAGTCTGTCAAGCATTCATTTACTCCATACAGTGGAGTTGAGAAAACTGGATTAAATTGTTGTTAAGGTTCTTTGGGCTACTAAGTTAGAAAACATTGATTCAGCAATGTTAAAGGTGCTTCTGTACCACAGGAGTTTTAGAGTGGTGACTCAAATACAGCACTCAGTATTCCAACTCCCTCCGGTCATGCTGCGTACTAGAAAGCTTGACAAGTGTGGTGTACCACAAGAGCACGGTGAGAAGTGTTTCTAAGAAGTCCAGAATCATTTGTCTTGTATCTGAAGACATTCATCACCCAGTCCCTGCCAAGCACACCACGTCTATGTCACTAAAATTGTCCATTCCACACACACTTTCTCGTGGCTCCTTCAAGGTACCTTATTCTCTCTGGCCATTCCCTTTATGCCTCCTGTATACATCTCCATTTTAGTGTCATTCACTTACCTTGACAGCTATTTTATTATATATCTGCCCTTCCCTGCCGGAGTCCAGCTCCAGCATGTCCAGAAATATTCCGAAGGATGAAAGGTATCGGCACGGATGAACGACTCAGGAGAACTGCACGGCATCTGGAACCAGGCAGGCACGCATGTGTGTGTGTCTCTCTCTCTGCCCTCCTGGTCCCAGTATTTTATTTAAAGGTAGTAAGTGTCATTACAGCAATGAGTGACATCCATCAGTAAGCATAGTTTGGTACCTTTTACAACAATGTGTGTCAGCAAAGCAGCGATTTCCTCAATCTTGCAAGTTGTTTTACATCATTCTTTTTAGACCATAAAGGAAACAATTCTTATCTTAGCTATTTAGTGATTCTGCTCCTAAGTTAACTAACATATGCTGTCTTTGATGCAGGATTAGGTAAATTTGTGGCAGGGGGAGAAAATAGGATGTTTATGAAGCAAACGGGGTTGTTATTCTTGTTACCGGGTTGTTATTCTTGTTACCGTAAGTCTCAGTAAAGAGAGGGCGCATACATTATCATCTTAATACCTATGTTAATCGTCTATAGAAAGGTTAAGAGTCCTCAGTCTAGCTCCCTAAACTACAATGAGGGGGCTGTAACTCTCCTAGTAAAGATATAATTCCTAAAGCTTGTCTAAATTCCTTTGCTTGTGAATGAGTGAATTTACATAATAGGGGCCCAACTTTTACACAAGTCACACCAATATCCAGCCAGCTCATAACTGCTATCAATCTGTGCAACCCATCCCCAAGATGCAACTTTAAGATTACTTCTGGCCAGGCTACTCTCATTCAGATGTAACCCATCAAAGCATCATGCTCCAGATCCTTCCTTTTTATTTAAATACCATAAAACAAAAGAGCGTAACATTCCTTGGGGCCAAGGAGAGCAGCTCAAGAAATCCAAACCTGAGAAATTATTTAGAAGGAGGTAAGACTGAGCGCCATTTGACTAACAGCAACCTTGCAGTCATCTGCCTTTCCACACAGGGAGGTGTCTCAACCTGTGAGCCCAAGATGGCTCCCAACACTTCCCCCTAAAGATGAGTTCCTTGAAGGTATGCTTCTGTCATGTGTTACTACACTTCTGTCACAGTGCCTGGCACATAGTAGATGTCTATTCAGTGCTTGTGGAGTGAATTCTATTTTAAATAAAGGATTTCTCCTTCAAAACATCTGCCTTTTGGTATTGACCTTGCCTGATATTGCATGGACAGTTGTTTTTAGGAAGAGAAAAGGAAATAGATTTTAAGAAAGTAATCTCTCCTTTATCATAAACTACTCAGCCGTAAGTATTTCAACATTTTGTGGCAGTTTTTCTCTAGAGACTTATACTTAATCATTTTGGTTAAAAACGTCCTCTCAGATACATCCGGCATAATAAGAGCTTTGTGAGAGAACACATTAAATGTTCCCAAGAAATAAAATCACAGGAACCAAGTTCTATATATGTATGAGGGTATGTATGTGTGTGTGTATGTATTCATTCATTCATTCATTTGCTATTGTTACAAAGTTAACACTTGACTGATGAAAAATATAATTAAGGGATTTCAAGAACGTTTAAAGAGATTTTAAAGATCAGTTGGCTCATCTCTTTCTTGAATCCCTATTTTTGCTACAAAGTAGATGTGGACCTTCTGTTTAGAGATGACAGTTCCATTGGTAGGGAATTATGGTTAATCTCTCTTCTGATATATTTGACTGGTGTGACAAGCATTTCTGTTGATCGGAAAAAAATATATATATATTTTTTTGTCTGGGTGTTTGTTCTGGCTGTTTTTTTTCCCAGTTGAGGGACACAAGCCTCAGCTGGCTCTACCTATAATCCTATTGTTATCCTGAGAGGCCACATGGAAAACTTTCTCATCTCTTTGCCATATAGCAGCTTTGAATAGTTGCTGTCACTGTGCCCCCATGCACATTCTCTTTTCTAAAAATAATCAGCCCAAATCCTTCAACTCTTCTGCATGTTTCCTCCATTTAGCAGTCCCTTGCTTCCTGTGCTTTCTTATCTCCGCAATAACATTATTTTGCAACTTTAAAGAATGGCATGCAAAAAGTGAATGCTAAACTCCATTCTGTGCCATAATTAGCATTGAAAAATTATAAAAACTTTCACGCTGGGTATTATATTCCAGTTAATATTAGTTTTGGGCAATAGCATTATATTCTGGACAATGTTAAGATTGGGCTGTCATCTAAAACCTCTTTGACCTTCACTAATGCATGCAATTTGCCAAACCCTGTGATCCATTATGTAGTCATAAAATCGAGCTTTGGAACTATATGTAGAAACTTGGATTTATTCTTCTAAAATTAATTTTTTTGAAGCATTCCTTTCTCCATACTATTATTAAATTCTGTCATGGTTGTTTGATATTAAACATTTACTGAGCATCTAAAATGTATAAGATCCTGTGTTAGGCATTAAGGATGAGCAAAATCCAAAAAGAAATATTTCCAGCCTTCCAGATATTAGAAGCCTTTAGGAGAAGACAGATAATATCAGTTATTACAGGATAACATGGAGACATCTTTAACCAAGTTATTGGCAAAAATATTAAGCTGTCAAGAAGGATCCTAGGAACATTTCAGTAATAATTTGCCTCCAGAATCACTACCAGTGTTCTCTACATACAAGTCTGCAAACGTATTTTGAAGTACACTTTTCTTTTTGTAGCTAAGTAGATGAATACCCTGAGGCTACTGGTTACTGTGGGCTAAATTACTAGGGAATGTTAACTATCTAGACCACGTCTCAATAACATAGTAGGTGAAATTTTATGTGTAGTTACCCCATCCTATCTCTTGTGACTAATTTTAATTCTTCTTGCCTAAGTTGACAATTAATCTTCCTTTTAACCAAGAAGTGACCCAAATCTCCTTGAAAATGATCTTCTATGTTTCATTAAATAGTCATGTTTTATCATTATTTTCCCAGTAGGCTGAACATGTCCAGTTCCGTGAACCTGTCTTCAGATACTTTATTTAATGAAACTTTCCATTTTATTTATGACACTAAAATCAGTTTTCTACTGTAATGACAAAATATAATCTCAACATAATACTTTTAATGAGATGTGATAAATGACAGGTGGCGTGGAACAGTTGGTTTGTTTAGCTAAATCTGGGATATTTTTCTTTTTCAACAGCCACACTTAGCTGGACTATTTTCTAGAGCTTCTTCCTTAGGGTTTACTCATTTTTTGCAGTCCTTAGTTTTCTTTTCTCATCTACTTCTCAATACCATCATCAAGAAAGGAGCGGGGGGAGGAGGAATCAAGAAAGGACTTGCATTAGCCTTTAATCACCTCAATTTGGCAATTTTAGACCATTTTTCAACTTATTAAGCTAGTCACATTTTCATAATTTTCTTTTCTTCACTGGAAGTTAAATGAAAGATTTTGCTAAGTTATATGAACACAAACCTGGGGAATATGTATGGGATGAATTCTAATTGTTCTAAATCAAGGAGAGATTAGTTTGACTTTATTCATGACACTACATTTAGCATAGTGCAATTCGGGAGGTCCTCAAGACCGTCCTCAGGTTCAATAATGCACCTAAAAGAACCACAGAACTCAGGAAAGCTATTATAGTTACAGTTTATTGTGATGAAAGGATGCAAATTAAAATGAGCAAAGGGACCCATTGGGCAGAAATCAGGAGGGAGCAGATGTGCAGTTCCAGTTTCCTCTGCCAGTGTAGTCATATTGACTGTGCTTATTTTTCCTACAGAGGATGTTTGACAGTATGCATAGAATACTGCCAATCAGAGCAGCTCACCCAAGCCTTGGTGCTGGGGACATTCATTAGGGTTGGTCACATAGGCAAGGCCCACTGCCCTCATGTCTAACTGTCCTTTCCAGTCCCTACAGAGGTCAAGCTCAAACTTCCTGGCCCAAGGCTTCCATTAAAATTACATTGTTTGCACAGACTATCTAGTTGGCCCAAGTCTCCAAATAAACAAAGACACTCTTATTAGGCAGGACACTCCAAGGTCTTAGAGATTACCTCCCAGGAGCCAATCAAGTGTCAAACCATTCTTTGGACAGGATTGATCCTTTATTGCACAGATAGAGTCTCAATTTAGTGTGTAGAGCATTTGGGAGAGAATAAAATTTGCAAATTTAGCTTTGCCTAATAATTGAAACTTAGAGACTATAATGGCATACTTAAACTTGGCAAAAATATACAATATCAGAGATTCCTTGGAAGGTACTCAAAGCCTTAGGGTGACAGGATTGATAGGGTAAAATTATCATGTGAGACTCAGTCACCCACCCTCTAATCATGTTTATTGACAGGGCTCAGAGAGCCCTCTCATAGCTAATATATTGAGGTATATATTCATTCATTCATTCATTCATATCTTGTGAATGCAACCATGCGCCAGAAAATATTCCAACACTTGGGTATCAGTGGGCCTAACAAAGATCTATACTTTCTTACATTCCAGTTGTGGTAGAGGAAAGGAAGGACATACTATGAATATTAAACATGACAAATTAGTAAATGCACAATATGCCACAAGGTGTTAAGTGCTATCTAAAAAGAAACAGGTGGGCCAGGTTAAGGAGGATTACAAGTACCATGTTAATACATTATTAAATATTAAATGTACATTGGTGAGATAAACACTGTAATATTTGAAAAGAAGATGGGGGTGTTATCTTTGAAATGGGCTCTCTGATTTGGTGGAAATAGTGAGATATCAGAATAGCTGATGCCAAATGACAGCACTTAACCACTCAAGACAAGACAGCAGCAGGGACAAAGAGATCATCAAAAGGGTTAGACCAGGAGACATCATTAGCAGAGGGTCATCATTGTTCATGGGCATACCAGAGCTAAAATGAATGGAGATCCTTCAAACATCCTACTGATCTTTATAAATGAAAAACTAGTTCTGGTATATAGAGCTCGACTGAGTTAGAGAGTCATTCATTTCTAGACCTTAGTCCATAACAGATTGACTGCCCCTTTCATGAAGGAAGCTATGAGAAGGAGGAATTCTGTGATAATCTTCCTTTGAATCTTGCCCAGATATACTTGTGGCCATCTTCCAGGATAACATTATAATGGAGAAAGGGAAATACCTACAGGGTATTGTTTATTGGATTCTGGATCTGACATAACACTTATTTCTGGGATCCAGATACCACTGTTGTCCATCAGTCAGAGTGGGAGTGGGTAAGGGCTGAGTGATCAGGTATGAATGGATTTGGGCTAAGTCCATGTTATAGTATGATTAGTGAATCAGTAAACTCTTCTGGTATTATTTTCCTAATTCCTAAGTGTATAGTTTGAGAAAATATGTTTAATAACTCTCAGAAATCCTACAATGACTGCCTGTTTATGGAAAGAAGTCCATGGAGGGTCAAATTAATAGGAAATTCTTCCTACAGTAAGTATTAAGGAGGTAATAACTTCCTCATTTCTTTGAAATGCCATTTTTATTATATAACAAATTCCCATGTTTATATGAGCACCTTTATCTATTGCAATGATGTATTTCTATATATTTTTATTGAATATATATTTCATATATGTATATATAATGTATTATTATGCTTTAATTACTATAGCTACATAGCATGTTTGCCTTTGAGAAAACACATCTATCTCCCTCTTTTATTCAAAATCGTCTTGGCTTTTCTTACACTCTTTGTATTTTAAAATCAGTACATCGATTTTTATGTAAAAGTTTTATTGAGATTTTAGGGTATGAAATATAGTTTATACAATTGTTTGGAAAGAACTGTAACTTCACACTGTTGAGTTTTCCTAGCTATCAATATGTTTTATGTCCACAGTTTTTGGCACATCGTTTTTATCATATATTTTGGTAGCTGCTTGAAAGGCTTTACTCGTCATCCTGCTCTTTCAGCATCACATAGTAAAGGCTGATATACCTGCATATTTTTAGCTAAAGTGAATGAAGGTAAGGCCATGTCATGAGATGGATTCTTAGGTACGATACAGTCTTCTGTGTGTCAGTTCTCTCTATTCCTTTTGGGTATCATCGTCACCATCAGGGAGTAGTTGGCACTATGGCCGGCTTTCTAATCCAAGCACCCATATTCATTGCTTCTACTTAGAGGCAGATCCCCTTTTGCCTCTGCCTAACTCAAGATTACCACGATGCATAGGAGGTGACTTCCTGGTTTCTGCTATGGGATCTTAGCTAATCATCCTGTGTCTTGTTCCTAATTCATTTCCTACTCCAAGGATTCGTCTTCCGAAGGTATAGAACATTCTTTGAACAGAGCACTTCCTTCTTGATTAATACTCTCTTGTTGCCTATTTTGTTTTGAAGAGTCTCCTTTTTTAATTGACACACATTTGACATATAACATTCTGTAAATTTAAAGTGTACAATATATTGATTTGACTCATTTATATATTGCAGTATGATTGCTACGGTAGCAATAGTTAGCACCTTGACCATGTGACATTTATGCTTGTGGTAGGAATAAATTAAGATCTAGTCGCTTAGCAAGTTTGATGATTATAATACAATATTGTTGTCTATATTCACTATACTGTGTGTTAGATCTCTATGATTTATTTATCTACTGGTTGCAAGATTGTATCTTTAAACATCTGTCCTATTCACCCACTCCCCAGCCCTTGGTAACTACCATTTTACTCTCTGTTTTTATAAGTTTGGCTTTTTTAGGTTCTACATACAAGTGATATCATACAGTATTTGTCTTTCTCTGTCTGACCTTTCTCACTTAGCATAATGCCCTTAAGTTCTATCCATGTTGTAAATGGCAAGATATCCTTCCTTTTGGTGGCTGAATAATATTCCATTGCACATGTATACCACATCTTCTGTATCTATTCATCTAATGGTAGGCACTCTTTAATTGAATCTTACTTAATTTTCTTCCCCAAAAGGTCTCTTGAAGAGATTTAAGGTCAATATTATTTAAAGAGTGTTTTCTTTAATTTTATGCATTTAAGAAAGAAAAAAACTGTACTCAGTTTGACCTTTTGAAATAGAAGTCATCATCTCTTTGTCTACGTACTTCCAAAGGATGCAGCTCTCTGCAACCTAACATTAGGAAGTAGAAAAACAATAATAATTCTCTCAGATGTGTTTTAAAAAGCAGCTATTTCTCCTTATAAAAGTAATATATGCTCAGTGCCAAAAATTGTGAAAAACACATGTCAAAAACCAACAATAATCTCACCACTTAAGTATTATTGTTGCATTAATTCCTGTTTCTCCATATGAACATAAATAAATATGTGTGGATATCTAATATAAATATAAATATACATACATTTGCGTGTAAATATAAATGTTTATATAGATATCCATATATATTTTTATATTTTAAATGTATATTATCATGAACAAATTTAAACTTCGTTTCCCATATTGTGTTTTCAGCCTTTTTATTTTTTCCAGGCTACTTCATTCCCTATTAGGTCTTTTTCAAGCTCTTCTTCCCCTTTTGTCCTTCAAAGTGTTTTACTCTATGAATCTGTCTTGGGTATAATTTGCATCTCATTTCAAGCTTCTTTTTTGCAACCTCATCCACTCTGCTATCTCTGGTTTGCAGAGTCCCCAGTCAACATTTCAAGTTCCAATCTCTTTCATTTCAATATCCTTTCTGCACAGCTCTGTCTGCATTGACCAGTTACCCAAGTCAGCGTGTTTATAGAGCAAGTAAAACCATCCTATTCCTCTAAATGTATCCCTGTTCTTGTGTTCTAGGTCCCCGTTAATGATACCACCATTCTCCTGGTTATTCAAGCCAGAACACTGAGTATTATCCACATCTATTTCTTCTTCTTCTACTCTGATATCCAAGAAATTAGAAGTCTTGTCCAATTTACCTTCTATTCTTCTATTCTCAAGGTTGCCCAGCTTTGTCCACCACCACAGTGATTACCTGGGTTTAAATTAATATTGTCCCTCACTTGGATTATTACAGTGACTTAAATTGATTTCACTTCCCTCAAATCTATTGCCCACTCCCCATCTTAAAACTGATGTGCGGTTCTAGGTTGCACTTAAAATAAAGTAACCCCATTATCAAGGCTCAGTCTTTCTTTAATGAGGTCTTTTTAGCTCTTGAGCATCTTCCTCTTGCTGGCACATTTTGACAGGCTATACCTAAACATTTTAAAGTTTCCAAATATGCCATGTTTTTTTCTTTACCTCATGGCTTGTTCACATGCTTCTTTATTCTTAAAACATTCTTCCCCAGTCTCAGTTTGCACTAAATGCTTGAGTTTTAGTTATGATGTTACTTGCTCTGGAAAACCTTCTATAAACCCACCTCCCAAGTCACCCTGTCTGGATTGAATCCAGAGTCTACCATTTAGTATCCATAGGCACATTAACCTCATCCGTAACAAGTGGGAGGGCATTTCTTAGGGTTGTTTTATGGACTGACTGATAAAGTGCATATAAATAACTTAGTACAGAACTTAGAAATCAGCAAATATTGCTTTATTATTTTAATGCTTATGATTACCTCTTTTTCAATGGCTTCTACTCCATCTTAGGAGAGAATCTGTCTGATTTGTTATTTTATGATTATAAGCCTTCCATGTAAGAGCAGGAGCTCAAAAATATTTGTATATAGACAGATGAGTGGATATGAATGGATGTGAAATGACAGAGGATAAAAGATCTGGAAAATGTCTCTTCATTTTACTTATTTTATTATTTTTACCTTGAAAACTCCAAGGTCAGATCATTAACACAAACTGACGATGAGTTTTATAACTTAAGCCAGATTTGAGACTTAAAAATATTTTGATGCATCTTTGCTTCTGACTTTTGATATTGAGATAACATTTATTTATTTATTTGTTTGTTTGTTTTTTATTTAAGAGAGAGCGTGAGTTGGGTAGGGAAAGAGAGAGATAGAGAGAGGGAATCCTAAGCAAGCTTCATGCTCAACACAGAGCCCTGTGTGGGGCTTGATTCCAAAACTCTGGGAATATGACCTGAGCTGAAATCAAGAGTCAGATGCTTAACTGACTGAGCCACCCAGGTGCCCCTGAGATAAACTTTAAATTTTATCCCTTAGGGGCATCTGGGTGACTCAGTTGGTTAAGCGGCCGACTTCGGCTCAGGTCATGATCTTGAGGTCTGTGAGTTCGAGCCCAGCATCGTGCTCTGTGCTGATAGCTCAGAGCCTGGAGCCTGTTTCAGATTCTTGTCTCTCTCTCTCTCTCTGCCCTTCTCCTGCTCACGCTCTGTCTCTATGTCTCAAAAATAAATAAATGTTAATAAAAATTTAAAAAAATTAAATTTTATCCCTTAGTTTTATGTCTTAGCAAATCATAAATCTTCTGAAAATTATCTCTTTTGAGTGTATTATAAAACATTTAATTCATAGATAGCTTAATTCCTCCCTTAGAAGCCACTTCCTTAACCACATGTACTGAAGTATGCTAGGCAAAATGTACTAGAGTATTTCTGTATCCATAGTCATGGACCCCCTAGGAGTTCCTGGAATCTCCTAAAATCTTGTCTTTTTATTGGACAGTATATCTGCACAGAAAAGAGCTATTGATTTTACCATGCTTTCAGAACTAAGATCCAGTATGAGAGAGCCACTTATGACTTAGAGTTTAGGGAAAGACTATCCTCCCTTCTGCCAGTCAGTTCTAGTCAGCCTACATAGCAGTGTTCTTTTATTTTGTTTGTTTTTAAATTCTTAATGAGTGAAATATTTGCCTTTACAGTCTTGGTAAAAGCTCCATATTCTAGAATTATAAAATAATCATCAATCTGAAGAATTTTAGAACCAAGAGATGCAACAACAGGTGACAAAATTAATACTCCAATAATGTGAGATAATAGAACTCGAGAGAAAAGTGAAAATATCAACCATAAGTAAGATAAATGAAAAAGAAAAGCTGTATCTGAAAAATAGCTAACTACAATTGGAAGTGAAAGATAAAATTCTTAGAAGCCTAATGACGTGTTAAAGACCAAATTAGTCTCAGATGAAAAGATGTAAACGAACTAGAATACAGAACTGAGAAAGATCACTAACATGCAACATGGAGTAGAATAAGGATACAAAATATGTAAACAAGACAATCACGTAATGTTCAGCCTAAGAAGGAGAAATTGAAAGAGGGAAGAGGCAATGGATAAGAATTTTCCAGATTTAATGAAAGACTTTTATATTCAAAATGAAAAAAGCACACATAATTTGAAACATGGGGCATAAAGAGAAATCTCCAGCTAGACATGTAGACAAAGTGCCTGGATGGCTCAGTCTGTCGAGCATCGGACTTCAGCTCCATCCATGATCTCACAGTGCATGAGTTCGAACCCCACATAGAGCTCACTGCTGTCAGTGCAGAATCTGTCTCTGCCCCTGCCCTGCTCATCGTCATGCTTGTGCGCTCTCTCTCAAAAATAAATAAACATTAGAAAAAAAGAAAATGCCAAACACACACACGTGCAGAAAATCTTAGAGAAATTCACTAAATATATTAGGCAGTCCCTGTCTCTGTCTCATGTGTGTGTGTGTATGTGTGTGTTACACATGCTGTGTGCATGTGTTTATGGCTGTGTCTGTGCTAGTTCCCCTACTCGTCATAAACTAGAACTTGAAAAATTAACACAGCTTGAAAATGTAAAAATTGAGAAGCAACAATTCACAATACTATGTTGCACACAGAGCCTCTTACTTAAAAATATCAGATAGTATGTATTGGCTTTTACATTTCTTAGAGAAAAACATGTTTAGTTTCTGGCAACTTGTCTGTCTGTGGGCTTCTGTGGAATATATCGACTTATAAGATGTGAATATATTGCTGTTAAAAGGGAGTTTTATTTTTCTATTTTCCTAGATATGCCCAGACAAAATCCATAGGTGCTTTGTTTTATTTTGCTCTTCAAATGGTTCAACCCATGCTTAGTTATGAATGGCACCTCCTGAAATGTTAGTGCTGACTGATTGGTTCCCAGGGCAGCTGGACAGGTTAGATTTCATTTATGGTTGGTTGGACATATTTTGTAAGAGGTGAGTCAAGAGTTGCCATAAAATGCAGTTCACTCGTTGAGTTCTGAAAGCTTTTTAAAACAAAAATAAAGTTTTTGGTCTATTTTGGTTATGTATTTTTATTATAAAATAGTGAATAAACACTAATTTAATACCTGAAATTCATCAAATTAAGTTACCTTTATAAAAAACTTTTATACTTTCATAGTCTCCTAGGCAGTAATTCTTCAATAGCAAAGGAATGCTATAGCTCACTTCTCTTATCATGATTTATGCTGTGCCCAAATTCTGGATCCCAAGAAGACCGCCGGGGAGCCTGGACTGATGCAAACGCAAAGGGTCTTTATTCGAAGCTCGAGCTCAGACTCTTGCACCTCCCGACGCAGCGGTGCAGTGGCAAGAGCCCTGAGCCAGGTTTACACAGGCTTTTTATCAGGGTTCGAGTACACTTTTTGGGCGGGAATGGGGATCCTTTGAATTGATTGATTAGCATTCTCCTGGGCTGAACACTGATTAGCTCTGCTAGGGGCTATTCTAGGAATCTGACCTCCTGTGATTTTCCCTGGAACTCAAGGTGGAGGCTGGGTCTGCTAATCTGGGTCCGGCCCTTTGGCTACTCTGTTTACTGGAACCCGGGGCAGAGTCCAGGGTGACTTGTTTTCCTGGAACTCGGGGCCCAGAACTACTCTAAGATGGAACTTAAACCAAAATGGAGTGGCCTTAGCCCTAACAGCACCATACTTTCACAACATGGCAATTCTCTAACACAGAAAACGGGGTTCATAGCAATCACAGCAAACGAGTCAGGAGTCTAGTGCATTCCTAAGTCTCTAAATCTAATACCTAACAAGATTTAACACACGGCAACTTAGTCTAATACATAGCAAACTAAACAGGCCTCACAGCACCCCAAGAAAAGTTTCACAGTGTTCACAGCAAACAGCAGTCAAAACAGAATTCTCAGCAATCATAACCCTTAACAAGGTTCACAGTAGGCAGAGGTCTGGGGCACACTATCTCTAACACGGTACCCCTTTTCTACTACTTAGCAGAAAAGAGGACTTGCTTCAAACTAATGCAGGGCTGTCACTTGGGACAGGAAACTTAAAAGAACGCTCTCTTCAATTTATATGTATTAAATGCTTCACTAATTTTGTACACTGTTCTGGAAAATAAAATTGACTCCATTAGTGCTTTAAACCCCCACAAGGTAAACATTAAAATATAAAGTAACTACAAAATAACAAGGTAAGGAGCTCCATGGACTCTCTTCAGTGGAACAATTATATCTGGTAAAAATATCTATCTAGATATTTGGAAAGAGTCCTTAGGGAGTGCATCAAATGAAGATACATTTATTCAAAGAAATCTAAATACCAATGAGGACAGTGAGAATCAGTGGCATTTTAGCCACAACCCAGCTCTTCACTCACAAAAGATGGCGTCCAAGGAAATGGGGCCCCCTCTCTCCTCAACTCCCGTCAAGGGATATAGTATCTGCCCAGAAGAAGGAGGCCACCAACATCTGTCATCCCCTGTCCATCCAAGAAGCTTGTATTACTGAAGCTCTGTTCAAAACAACAGCACCTGAGAGGTCTAGTCTGGGGCTCTTGTCCTCTGCGCAGCCCCCACTAATGGAAACCTTTGGGGTTACCAAAGAGTCAGGGCAGAGATTGCTGTGTGGGAGACACAAGCAGAGAAGACCAGAGGCTGCTGCCCCTACCCAGCACCCTCCTAAGGTGTCACTGAGAAAAGTGGGCCATTGGTTTTGTTTCTGTCTCCTAAGAAGTAGCACAGAGGTTGTTGCCTAGGGATAGAGGCAGGCCATAGAAACAGATGGATTTGAAGCTCTCTTGGAGGAAACTGACCTTTTCACAGTGTGGGGAATTTCAGGCCTAAGGGCACCTTTGAAATTAACGAATTTGATAATAAGTAATTAAGAGGAAGCTGTTGCTCCATGAGAGTAACAAGCTAGATTGTAGACCAGCCATGAGTTTGCCAGAGAGAATCAGGGAAAGATGCCTAAGAAGAGCCCTCCTGGGACTGGAAAAAACCTCAAAGACTGGCCTCATGCAAAGGAACCCAAATTTAATTGGATAAGACTAGAAAGCAGTTTATGTCCTGGAGCATTGTTGAAAACAATAGAGAAATCAATCAGTGAATCCCGGAGGCTAACAACTGTGTGTGGTACCTAGAGAGGCAGACGGTTTAAATGAGATCAGGGAGAGACACAAAGCCCTGTTGGAAGCCCTGCCATGCCAAGGTGACTGCGAACTTGTGGAGCAGCCTCAGAGGCTGCACAGCACAAAGGAGATAGACTTTAATAAAACATTCCTGCCAAGTCTCTAAACAAACAAGCAAGCAAATGAGCCTCGAATAGGAGGTGGAGAGGGGAAATCAGCGTGTAGAGTTGCTACCAGGTATTATCTAAGTCGACCAGTTTTCAGGAAAAAAAAAAAAATTGAATCATGCAAATAAGCAGGAACATGTAACCCACACACAGAGGAAAAAAGCAAGCAACGGAAGTTGCCTTTGAGAAGACCCAGCTGTCAAATCTCCCTGCCAGACATCAAAGGGGGCACTATAAATATGTGTTAACAACTAATTATGCTGGGGCGCCTGGGTGGCTGAGTCGGTTAAGCCTCCGACTTCAGCCTTCAGCTCAGGTCATGATCTCATGGTTCGTGACTTCAAGCCCCCCATCAGGCTCAGAGCCTGGAGCCTGCTTCAGATTCTGTGTCTCCCCCTCTCTCTGACCCTCCTCTGCTCCTACTCTCTCTCTCTAAAAATAAATAAACATTAAAAAACAAATTAAAAAAAAGAATACACTTAAAAAAACAACTAATTATGCTGAAAGAAGAAAAAGGAGGGTATGATGATAATGTCTGAAAACAGATAATATTAATTAAAAGATTGAAATTAAAACACAGAATCCAGTGTAGATATTTTGGAAAAGAAAAGTAAAATGACTGACATAAAATTTTTCCTCTTTCCTCCTCTATTGCACAAAGGGAATTAAAGTATCATTTTATTGACCTTTGAATTATCCTGTGCAATACTTAGCAATAGTTCAATAATTTCTAAATTTATTTCTCGGGGCGCCTGGGTGGCTCAGTTGGTTAAGCGGCCGACTTCGGCTCAGGTCATAATCTCGCGGTCTGTGAGTTCGAGCCCCGCATCGGGCTCTGTGCTGAAAGCTCAGAACCTGGAGCCTGTGTTCTGATTCTGTGTCTCCCTCTCTCTCTGCCCTTCTCCTGCTCACGCTCTGTCTCTATGTCTCAAAAATAAATAAACGTTAAAAAAATTAAAAATAAATTTATTTCTCCATTCAGTTATCTATTCAACATCAAGTTTACTGTCTAGAACATTAGCGCAAGCACGATGTATGTATTTTAACAATGCATATCTACATATTTTCGGTAATTGAAATATCACCACTTTTCTTTAAAAAGAGCAAAAACCAAATCAGGTGGGTAAGTAGGGGACATAGAATGTGGATAACTCTAAAGTACAGAACACGCATTCATTTTTCTATAAAATAGCTTTTCAGTACATTAAATGCAATATTCTGCAATTTCCTACTGAGAGAATTGTTTCACTCCCCTTCTCATATTGGAAAACTGAAATTAAGAAATAGTGTTTTACAGAGTCACCTGATCACTGTTAATGTTAGAGATCGGAATGTTTTTTTTACCATAAACATTATTTTTGAGTGTTTTGTTTTAGTAAAAAGAATGTGCATTTACATTTTAGAAACCAAAGTATTCAATTTATCATGGTCTTTGACATTCATATTATCTTAATTAAGTATTTTTAGATACAAATTAATCTTGGCATTGAATGTTTCTAAATGTCCAAGTTTTTAAAATTTAATGTAAATACGTGGTCTGGTACAGTAACATTGCTTTTATTATTTATGTCTAGACTTTGTGAGAGCAGCTGCAAATTAAAATATAGAATTACTAAACTTTCGAGTATATATTTGGCATCTCAGAATTTAATGGGCAGTAAATTCTACCTTTTTCTTGCATAAAGAATAGATCTGGTTTGAAAAAATATGCAGTGATGAATATAATTATTCTGCAAATAATAAAACAGAACAGATCCTTACCTCTTAGTGTCTATAAGATATCATATATAAGTGGAGACCGTGAAACTTTATCTTAATTACTTTTAGCATCCCTTCTTTCTTCACTTTGCAAAGAGCTTTTCCACGTGATTATTTTAGTCACTTTGAGGTGATTGGCAGCTCTATTCTTTTTAAATCTAGTAAGTGTTACGTACTGAGAGATGTGTCATATTACCTATAAATTTATTCAAAGCATTGACCCATTTTATATTGCTTCCTTTATTCATGTCTAAAGTATTTTATAATAGAAAGAAATTCTTTTTTTTTCTCTGAGAGAGAGCCTGCACGAGCAAGCAGTGGAGGGGGAGGGAGAGAGAGTCTCAAGCAGGCTCCGTGCCCAGCATGGAGCCCCATGTAGGGTTCGATCTTAGGACCTTGAGATCATGACTTGAGCTGAAATCAAGAACCAGGCGCTTAACCCACTGAGCCATCCAGGCACCCTGGAATAAATTTCTTCATTGTAGTGGGTAAGCATGTGGACTTTGAAGCCAGAGTTAAGCCTGTTTTCAAAGTGTGACTGTCTCCTAGTCTTCATGCCTCAGTTTTCTCAACATAAAATGAACACGATAATAGTTCTTATCTCACAGAATTATTATGAGAATTAATGTGTTAATGTTGAAAGGGTTTCAGGCAATTACTGGTATTTTTCTTACTATTTCTTCTTTAAAACAGAGGTTCATGCATGATTTTTCAAGTATAAATTAGTCAAATTTAGTACTGTTATGATTCAATTGGTATATCTGATCAAATACTGAGTCATAAAGAATGACTATATATATGATATTGGAATGGAATCTTGTGGTTGGAAGACTTCTTTCTTGACACAAGTATTCTCTTGCGGCGTCTTAACCATCTTGGAGGGAAGCTGTACTTTTGATATCAGTCTCTAATTTTTTTTTAAAGAGTCATCAAAACGATTTTGAAACTTTTCGGTTCATTTTTACTATGGTAGGTTTTAAATCACGTAAAATGTGGAATCAGGGAAAGAGTAATAAATAACAGTATCTTTGGTTGGCCTCAAATGGAGTTGAGATAATGCTTTTCCCTTCTTTGTGTGAGTTTGTTCATGGGGAAAATCTAGGAGGTAATTACCTTGTGATCCTTTGGACTTAGTTCAGTAAGTGTTAGATTTCACTATCTTTACATTTATATTATTTGTATCATAACTAATAATCAAATTACAAATACATAATCACATAATATCTAATATATTATACCTATATAATCTTAATATAAAAAAATTCATATAGAAAAGCAAAAATGGATGATTGCTGAATTTTGAAAGTGAAGAGAGACCAGTTCTGGGAGAAAGGCACAGACGAACAGGGGCTATTCTGAGGATCTGGCATACCTCCTTCCCCTCGACAAGTGTCTGCTCTGGGAGAGTGTGATTGTCAGGGCTCAGGACATTGGGGCAGTGGCAATGGCTAAGTATCAGGGAGAAACAGAGTTGTTATTCAGAGATTTCATTCAATGATGAGATAGGGTTGGCAGGTAAGACATCAAGAAGGAAACTCCAGCTTCCTGTGAGGGATATTGGAGGGTGAGTTCTCTGAGAACCTGTGAAGATAATATCCATGTACTGGAGACTTGGACTTCCATATCCCTGGGAAGGAGATTGGTTCTCACACTGAGAAAGGGGGAAAGTGTAAGGATTGCTGTGGAAAAACCAAAGACTATTTGTGCAAGGAAAGATCTGTTTTGTCCAGTCAGATAGGGTTCCACTGGTTTTCAATAACAGAAGGGTAGGAGCCATGGGGTTGCATGGTGTGATTAGCTGATTGAGCAGGAACAAATTTAGAGCATTTACTCTGGTTTTAGTGGTAATCTGATTCTGGAGAAATCTTCCTAGTTTGTTCACTGTTTTCCAGTTTGTTCACGTCCTGGGGTCATCTTTTGCAGATCCTATGTGAGCTCCTTCTTTTGATGTGCTCAGGAATTCTTAGGATTTTAATGTAATGGTTTTTTAAAGACTGTGAAATTTTCCTTATTTAAAACATGTGTCGAATGTTTCAAAACAATACGAGCTGTCATCAAAGGAAATCGTGTTAGATGAGAAAGCTGAGGAATTGGTTCAAATGAGAGATACTGTCACATTTCAGAGGTGCTAAGGAAAAATTGATAGCTGACATTTCAAAGCTGGGACGTAATTGCATTATCATCAGCAATTCAGTGCCTAGGTCTAGGAATCAGATGAAGAAAAAAGTTTGGTGAAAATTTGAGTTTTCCTGTTCCTATGGAGAGTACATATGGATTTCATTATTCAGCAGTGGTTGAATTATAGGTAACAAATCCTCACTGCTATATATTCAAAATGCCTGAAAGGCATAGAAAAAAATGCTGACTTTCCAGAACTGTGAAAACATTTTTATTTCATCAAAATGATACGAAAATGCAGGAAATTAGCTGTGTGTCTGTGCTAAGTCAGTTTTCTGAAAACTCTTCCTCTATCCCCTCAGTGTCCAACTGACATTGAACAGAGTACAGGTAAGTAATCAATCCGTATTCATGAAGCAGATACAATATTGAAAGCATTATATTGCTGATACAGGAAATATAAACAAGCATAAACTTAATTCTCTCCAAGGAGTTTCCCAACTCATTGTAAGAGAACTTAAAAATACAGGACTTCTAAGTAAGTATAACTCCACAGATGATAAGTAAGAAAGAATCTTATCTTTCGTTCTCTATGACCTTCAAACATGCAAACAGTTTAGATCACATTTCCTCATGTTTGATGACCCTCTGTGATCACTTTGAGAAACTGAAGTTTCATTTTCAGGTGTTGAAAACTCTTGGCTACTTAGGACACCAAAACTCATGTATCTTTGCAGTACCAAGCACTGGTTGTGTGGCTTCTTCAATTGCTACTGTCGTAGTAACCTCTTTGTTCGTTTTATGCTTCTAATTCCCGAGAACATATGTGGACTTTTCCTAAGGATTCTTTCATGCTTAGCTCCAGGAAAAGCCTAGGACAGACATTTGAATACCTACAAGTGAGCAAACATCGAGCCAGGATAGAAGAGACCTGTCTCTCCAATCTTTTGGATCCCCCTCCAACATGGATTATTCGTGAGAAAGCCCACAGAACTCTCTGATCGTATAAATTTCATCCAAAAACCTCCATAATTAGTCTCTAACTAATCTTATAAGGGCTAGTTATGGCTGTGGGAGAAAGTGGTCAAAGGATTACCTGGGCTACCTCTTAGTAAATTTCCATTGATGTGTCTAGGAACTCTACTTAGAATTTAGGATATTTATCATCCATTGCTGTTAGCTTTGAGGGTTTAACTACAATTCTGGACTAACACAGATTACTCCATTGCGTATCATCTTATAATAAATGTAAGCGAACAAAGGATCTAGTTTCCTGAAGCTGCATCGTGGGGGCTGGTTTACCTCAAACCATGGTCAGGCATAATTCTCAGCACACCTCATTCACCTTGAAAGTCCTGTGCCTCATTCTGTATTTATAATTTTGTATTTTTTCTCTTAAAGTGCTCCCTCCCCAATGTCTAATGTTCAGGCCCAACAAAACTTGGATTTATTCCTGAGAGTGCATGATTAGTTGAAGACTATTAAGCTCGGCAAAGTCACTAGCTAGAGGTTTCTGAAAGACTTTATAGAGAAGGAATTTAAAGACTTCTCATTTTATCGACAGAGAGAACCAAGAGTTTTAAAGGTTCAGTGGAGACTTTTATTAAAGGATTGAGCCCTTTTTACAAATCATATATAGACCCAGGATTTTAGAGGACTTTTAGAAATAGCAGAGTATCTAAAGAAAAACCTATCTCTACACTATAACCAATATAATCTTTACATGAGATTAATGTCTTGCTTCTAGAATAGGACATCATAATCTATTTCCTTAGTGCAATACTGTATATGCATCCCCTTACTACAAGTTATTTGGGTGTTTTATTTGATCCTTAATCCTAAATGTCATTTTAGGAGTCTTTTGCAGTCTGTATAAGTGAAGAGACCCTCTCTCCATACTAAATGTAATCTTTTTTTAAAAGAATTTTTTTAACGTTTATTTATTTTTGAGAGACATAGAGACAGAGCATGAGCAGGGGAAGGGCAGAGAGAGAGGGAGACACAGAATCCGAAGCAGGCTCCAGGCCCTGAGCCATCAGCACAGAGGCTGACGTGGGGCTCCAACTCACAGACCGTGAGATCATGACCTGAGCTGAAGTCTGCCGCTTAACCAACTGAGCCACCCAGGCACCCCTGTAATCTTAATTTCATATGCATCAAATACCTGTGAATCTTTTCCACATGTATTTTTTGATATCTCAATTTATTATCTCACTGATATCATGCCACCTTATTCTTTAATGGAATATTTTTTCTTCTAATTATTTCCATTGTTCAACTTCAATTTCACCGTACCAGCCCTAAATTTTTGTGGCGGTTCAGAAACATATGAAGAACTTCAAAAGCCCATTTTGGTCTTGGTTTTACTTTTTTCTTCTTCCTTGGACATTATGATTTTCAGGTAACATTCAATTTGCTCTGAAATGCTTCCCTTTCATGTCAAATAGTTCTTTCTATATATATATATATAGAAATATATATACATATACATATAAAGTTATTACTCCATCCTTGGTTAGTACTATATCAGACCGTTGCATTGTAGTAAAATGTGAAGCAGATAGGGCTCTTTGGGGTACTTTGCATTCTCAAGGGATGGAAGAAGCCTCACAATCACAAAACAGCCACTCCCGTGGTGTCAGGCTGTCATCACGCTGAGCTCACCCAGCACCCTACTCAAAATGAGACAAACTGCGCCTTAACTGTACAAATGTTATTGAAGCTATACGGCTTTTCACTGTTTTCTAAGACACTACTCTCTGTTCATGTCAAGGAGATATTGCTTCTGTCGGCTTTTTCTCTCCCAGTACTTTCTAAATGTCTTTTGACCATTTATACCCTAGAAACATGACTAGCCTCAGTTTGGAGTATGGAGTCAGCCAAGACTATAAAAAATATAAATAGGTGGATAAAAAAAAAACCAAGACTGTCATAATTGTCATTAAATAAAGTATTCTAGGTACACATTTGGAGAACCAGAAAGACTCTGTGAACAGCTTTGTAGAGAGGTGGTCGGTCATTCATTAATATGCATTAAAACAATGTAACATTTCTTATTGTCTCTTTCTCTCTCTGTAAATTCTGCCTATAAACTAAAGTTTTATGTGTGATGTCTTAATAGAATATATATGTAAATAAACCCATATGTATAAACATGCTGGTAACAATACAAGAGGGTAGTTGCATAATAAATGAGATTTCCCCCCTCTTAGAGTAAAAAATGAAAACAAAACCAACTGAAAATGCTTTTATCTAATTTCAAAACACAGACTACTAATTCAGAATCTTGGTATTCAGTCATGTAGGAATTCATTTCATGGTATTTCCTTACAAAGGAAGGACATGAAATATATTTCCTTACAAAGATCTGAGGACATGAAATGTATTTTCTTTATTCTAAAATACAGTCGCTTTTCCTAGAGTCTATTTTATTGTCTCACATCTGAAGAGTATTTTCAGTATGTGAAGGCTGATGCCAAACCCATATCAAAGCAGAGATAATGAAGGTGATAGTACTTTCTAAAAGCACATAGGTGACAGCAGACACCTTGGGTGAAGTAGTTCTCAAATCTAATGTAGCATTTTAATTTTGCTTCTGCTCCCACTCCAATTCTTACAGTCACAGTATATTTTGAAATTCTTAAAGTTTTTTTTCAGAGAAAATAAGTAAAAACTGATTTTTCAGAGAGCATGATAAAGTGTTTTTTTGAATCACAGATTTGTGATGTATTCTCAACACGTCGCTTCTCTAATTGAACACCTTAAAATAGCAATTGCAATGCTCTAAGTCTCATTTATTAAAATGACAATGGAATTAGAGGCTGAATGCACAAATAAAAATCTCTTCTTTAAATGAAGAATAATTATTCACGCTGAAAAATGATCAGAACCAATTTTGGGTTTCTCTAATAACATACTAGATAATTTGTTATATTCGATGTAGTTGCAAATATTTGCCACTTATTAATTCCTTCAAAATTTAATACTGCCTGCAAGTAAGATTGGTGAGGAGGAAATATAAATGTTATATAAAAATTTATATTAGAGTTTACTTTGAAGTTGAAATGAATTTAGTTGTAATTTAGTCTAATCTTACTCATTTATGAGTAAGCCAGGTCCCCCAAGAATAAGTAAAAGACTATATAATTTGTGGTATTAGATAAGGAGCTAGTTGCCTAACTTTATACCTAGATTGCCTTCCATAACTTCATCAAGGACTTACTGCTCAGGCAAAATTGAGAGCAGAGGTTGCTCATATAATAACAAACAATGCTCCAAGGGGATCCATTTCCCATTCTCCTACAAGGAGTAACATTCTAAAGTCAAGAATATATAGAGGGATTTATCAGAGAAATTTCCCACTGATAAAAAGAATAGTCACAATAATCAGTAGGGAACCTGGAGTTAGTAGATAACCAGTTGTGGGACTATAAAAGCATGACACACAGAATTGAAGACCAATAATATATACTTTGCCTATCTCAATATTTCCTGTAGGCCTTGCCCTGGCTGTCCATGTTCTAACACAGTTGCACAAATGGTTACTTAATTATTAGGAAAATAAACCCACAGCCTTCAAATATCTGTATTTTTTTTCACTTTTTCCTTTTTTTAAATTTATTTTGAAAGAGAGAAAGAGTGGGGGAAGGAGAGAGATTCTTTAAACATTTTTTGTAATATTTATTTTTGATAGAGTGCAAGGAGGGGAGGGGTAGAGAGAGAGGGAGACACAGAATCCAAAGCAGGCTCCAGGCTCTGAGCTGTCAGCACAGAGCCCAAAATGGGGCTCGAACCCACAAACTGTGAGATCATGGCCTAAGCCAAAGTTGACTCGACCAACTGAGCCCCCCAGGTGCCCCAGAAGAGAGACTCTTAAGCAGGCTCCTAAGCAGTCTCCATGCTCAGTACAGAGCCCGATGCAAGGCTCAGTCCCATGAACTGTGAGATCATGACCTGAGCTGAAATCAAGAGTTGGATGCTTAACTGACTGAGCTGCCCAGGTGCCTCAAAGACCTGTATTTAATTAATTTAAAATTGAGGCACAGAAGTGATTATATTCAATTTAAGCTCAAAGTTTTCTCCACATTCCATGAGAAACTTTGCACATTTGTGACCCACCATACTCATTCCGCATCCAAGAGTGGCTAATACCATATTCCTGCTTTCCAAGAATGGAATATTGCCAGATGTGTTTGTTTAACCAACATTTTTAAACACCTACTAATTAACAAGCATTGATCTAGGTCCAAGGATACAGTGATACAATAGGATCTCAAAACCATTGATAATCACTGTGGGTTTAGAGGAGAGTATGGGGAGATGGCAGATGAACAAGAAATGATGAGATAATTTCTGATAGCAAAAAGTACAAAAATACAGTGAGTTAATGAGATGAGATATGAATGCACAGAGAGGGAAAGGAATAATCTAGATAGAGGCCTATTTAAGGACTTTTATTTGAGATTCGAAGGTTAACAAAAGACAGAATTCTAGAGAAAGAGCATGCCAAGCAGAGGGAACAGAGTTGGCAAAATCTCTGAGGAAGAAATGATCTTAATGTGATTTAGAAACAAAAGGAAGGATCTAGAAACAGAGTAAGGCTAGTGGACAAAGGGAGAATACTAAAGAGGTAGACAGTAGTTTAAATTGTGCACATTTTTAAAAAGGCTTTTTTTTTTTTTTTTAGCAGTTTTAGGTTCACAGAAAAATTTAGAGGGAAGTGCGGAGGTTTCCCATATACCCTCTACCCTCCCACATGCATTGCCTTCCCCATTATCAGCATCCCCCCCGCTAGAGTGATAAATTTGTTGCAATTGATGAGCATGCACAGACACATCATAATCACCCATTATAGTTTATCTTAGGGTTCACTCTTGGTGTTGTATATTCAATGGATTTGGACAAATGTATGATGACCTGTATGCATCATTGTGGTACCATATACAATATTTTCACTGCACTAAAAATATCTGTGTTCTGCCTAGTTATTTCTCATGCAACCACTGATCTTTTTATTATCTCTATAGTTTTGCCTTTCCCAGAATCCCCAGAATCCCCAGAATGTCATATACACTATGTAACCTTTTCAGCCTGGCTTCTTTCACTTAGTAATAGGCATTTAAGTTTTCCCCATGTCTTTTCATGGATTGATAGCTCATTTCTTTTTTAGTGTTGAATGGCATTCCATTGTCTGAAGGTACCACAGTTTATTTGTCCATTTAATAACTGAAGGACATGTTGGTTGCTTCCAAGTTTTGGCAATTATGAGTAAAGCCACAATATCCATCCACAGAAAGGAGTAGATGTCAGACTGTAGCAAGGTTATGTGAAATCGTGTCTTAAATCATTGTTATTGTTAGTTTCTAGTGAAAACTACAAGAAAGAGAACAGGAAAATTTGCACTTCATTTTAGGGTTGGAATCTCATCCACTCCTTGCATGTTCAGATTATTAAAGTTGGGGTACTGGCCTTATAACCAGTATTACGTGATCCGTTACAAGTAAGATCCAGAGAGAAGAGGAACAAACACCATATTCATAGGGCATGAGGAAATTTTGGCATCGGTGTGTTGAGTAACCATTAAGATTTCAGGATAAGTTGGAGGTATTATTGGAGTACATCAGAAAAAAAAAGAGGATTTAGGGTAAATACTATGTCTTTAGATAACTATATTGGTTGAAGCACATTATGAATATAAGGGATAGACGGGAGTTATAAGAACAGACGAGTTAATTTTGTGCATCACTTTGGCTAGTCTATGGGGCCCAGTTATTTGATCAAACATCAGTACAGATATTTGAAGGCATTTTTGGAGATGTGATTAACCTTTATTATAACCAGTAGACTTTAAGTAAAGGGGATTACCCTCAATAGTACGGATGAACCTTATCCAGTCAGTTGAAGGCCTTAAGAGCAAAAACTGAAGTTTCTGCCTCCACCTAAGTCCTGCTTGAGTTTCCAACCTGCTGGCCTGCCTACAAATTTCAACTTGCCAGTCCCCACAATAGGATGAACCAATTTCATAAAGCTGTCACTATTCATATGTATAGTATTTGATTCTTTTTCTCTGATACACTAAAAAATCACCAGTATATATTTCTCTGATTTTCTTAAAATTGCCTGAAAGTTGTCTGAAGAAGGTAGAAACCTACAACCCATCTAAAAAATTTTTTATTATTTAAGTATACTTGATATACAAGATTATATTAGTTTCAGGTGCACAACATACTGATTGGACAGTTCTAAACAAACACAGCGTTCATCATGAGAAGTGTAGTAATCACTCGTCACCAGTCAGTGTTATTACAGTATTATTGACTATGTTCCCTATGCTTTATTTTCCATTTCTAAGACTTACTTATTTTGTAATTGGAAGTTTATACTTCTTGATTCCCTTCACCTATTTTGCCCATTCTCCCACCCTGCTGAACTCTAGTTCTTTATGTTTATAAGTCTGTTTCTGTCTGGTTTCTTTGTTCACTTGTTTTGTCTTTTAAGATTCCCCATGTAAGTGAAACCATATAGCATTTGTCTTTCTCTGTCTGACTTATTTCACTTAGCATGGTACACTCAAGGTCCACCCATAATCTTGCAAATGATTAGATTTTATTCTTCTTTATGGCTGAGTAATATTCCATCGTGCATATATATTACGTCTTTATCCATTCATCTATTGATGGACACTTGGTTTGGTTCTATATCTTGGCCACTGTAAATAATACCACAGTAAACATGAGGTGCACATATCTTTTCAAATTAGCATTTTCATTTTCTTTGGGTAAATACCCAATAGTGGAATTACTGGATCATATGGTAATTCTAGTTTTAAATTTTGTTTTCCACAGTTGCTGCACCAATTTACATTCCCCCCGACAGTTTCCCCCGACAGTTCTGAGGGTTCCTTTTTCTCCACATCCTCACCATACTTATTTCTTGTCTTTTGGATAATACCTATTCTGACTGATATAAAGTAATATCTTATTGTGGTTTGTTGTTGTCTTTGCTTATCTTATTTTGGTTTTGATTTGCACTTCCTTGATGATTAGTGATGTTGAGCATGTTTTTACATGTCTGTTAGATCTGCACATCTTCTTTGGAAAAATTTCTATTTAGGTCCTCTGCTCATTTTTTAAATTTGATTATTTGGTGAGCTGTTTTTCATTCTTTTTGTGTGTGTGTATATGTGTGTTGATGTTGGTGTAAATTCTTTAATATTTTGGATATTAACCCCTTGTTGGATAAATCACTTGCAAATATCTTCTTCCATTCAGTAGGTTGCCTTTTTGTTTTCCTTTTCTATGTGCAAAGCTTTAAATTTTGGTGTAGTCTCAATGTTTATTTTTGCTTATGTTTCTTTTGCCTGAGGGGACATATCCATAAATATGTTGCTAAGACTGATGTCTAAGAAATTACTACCTATGTTTTCTTTTAGGAGTTTTGTGATTTGGGGTCTCATATTTAGGTCTTTAATCTATTTTGAATTTTTATGTGTGTCTTGTGTAAGAAAGTGGTTTTGTTTTATTCTTTTGCATGTGGCTATTCAATTTTCAAACATCACTTATTGAAAATACTATCTTCTCCATTGTATTTTTTTGCTTATGAAACTCTAAGTCAAAAACAAGAAAAAAAATCTGAAGACTATAAATGCATGGAGGTTAAACAACATTCTACTAAACAATGACTGAGTCAACCAGGAAATCAGGAAGAAATAAAAAGTGCATGGAAACAAATGAAAACACAATGATCCAAAACCTTTGAGATACTGCAAAGCAGTCATAAGGGTGATGTATATAGCAATACAGGCCTATCCCAAGAAGAAAAATCTCAAATAAACAACCTAACCTAGCTCCATAAAGGAGCTAGAAAAAGAACAAACAGAGCCTAAAGCCAACAAAATGAAGGAAAGAATAAAGATTAGAGCAGAAATAAAAAATATAGAAACTAAAAAAACAACAGACCAATGAAACCAGAGCTGGTTCTTTGAAAAAAAATAATAAAATCGATAAACCTTTAGGCAGACTTATCAAAAAGAAAAAGGACTCAAATAAAATCACAAATGATAGAAGAAATAACAACACTACAGAAATACAATGATAAGAGAATATTATAAAAAACTGGATGCCAACAAATAGGACAAACTGAAAGAAATGGATAAATTCCTAGAAACATATAAACTACCAAAACTGAAATGGGAAGAAATGGAAAACTTGAACAGACTGACAACCAACAAAGAAATTGAACCAGTAATCAAAAACTACCAATGAACAAAAGTTCAGAACCAGATGGTTTCATAGGCAAATTCTACCAAACATTTAAGAAAGAGTTAATTACCTATTTGTCTCAAATTTTCCAAAATAGAGAAAAAGAAAGACAACTTCCAAATTCATTTTATGAGGCCAGCATCACTCTAATGCCAAAATCAAATATGGACACCACAAAGACTGAGAACTACAGTCCTATATCCCTGATGAACACAGATGCAAAAATAAACAGTACAATACTAGCAAACTGAATCCAACAATACATTAACAAAAATCATTCACTACAATCAAGGGGGATTTTTTTTCCTGAAGTTGTAAGGGTGATTCAATATTCACAAATCAATCAATGTGATATATCATGTTAATAAAGGAAAGGATAAGAACCATATAATCATTTCAATGCAGAAAAGGCATTTGACGAAGTACAACATCCATTCATGATAAAAACACTCAACAAAGTAGGTTTAGAGGGAATATACCTCAACATACTAAAGGCCATATATGAAAAATCCATGGGAAAAACTGAGAACTTTTCCTCTAGAGTCAGGAACAAGACAGGGATGTCCTTCTCATCACTGTTATTCAACATAATATTGGAAGTTCTAGCCACAGCAATCACACAAACCAAAGAGTACAAGGCATCCAGCTGGGCAAGGAAGAAGTAAAACTCTCTCTTATTTTGATGAGTCTGGCTAACTGTTATCAATTTTATTTATTTTTCAAAGAACCAGCTCTTAGTTTCATTGATGTTTTATTTTTTATTGTCTTTTATTTATTCTTATTCTGACTTTTTGTTTCTTCTAATATTGAGTTTTGTGCTTTTTCTAGTTCCTTTCAGTGTAAGTTTAGATTGAGATTTTTCTTGTTGCTCAGTATATATCTGTTATTTTCATTTAGTCTAATATGTCATTCAAAGACATTGTTTCCTTATTTATTTGCTGTCTGGCTGATCTATCCATTGATGTAACTAGGATGTTAAAATTCCCTCTTATTACTATATCACTGTCAATTCTCTCTTTATTTCTGTTAATATTTGCGTTTTGTACTTAGGTGCTTATATGTTAAATGCATACATAGTAACAATTCTTATATTCTTGGAATGATCCATTTATCATTATGTAATGCTCTTATTTGTCTTTTGTTGCAGTCTTTTTTTTAAAGTCTATTTTGTCTGATGTAATTATTGCTACCCAGACTTTTTGTTTTGTTTTCTGTTTTCTTCCATTTGTGTAAACTAATTTTGCCAATCCCTTTATTCTCAGTCTGTATATGTCTTTAGATCTGAAGTGGAGTCTTTTGTAAGCAGGCTATAGATGGATCAATTTTATGTTTTTTTGTTCAGTTTTGTGGTTGTTTTTTTAACCAATTCAGTCAATCTGAATTGATTAAGAGCATTTAGACTATTTACCTTTAAAGTAATTATTGATAGCTATGTTCTTATCACCATTTTGTTAATTGTTTTTTGTTTGTGTTTATAGTTCTTTTCTATTCTTTTTGTGATTGACAGCTCTCCTTAGTTATGTTTGAAGTTCTTTCTCTTTATTTTTTATTATTATTATTATTATTATTATTATTATTACTGCTACTACTACTACTACTATCTATTATAGGCTTTTGGTTGTGGTTACCATGAGTTTCATACACAGGATCTTAAGTATGTATTAAGCAGTCTATATTAAAGCCATGGTCACTTAAGTTCAAACACTTTATGAAAGTTCTATATTTTTACTCCCCATCTCCACATTTTATATACTTGATGTCACATTTTACATCTTTTCGTATTGTGAGTCCCTTAACTAATTTTTTAGATGTAACTCGATGTTATTACTTTTGTTTTTTAACCCTCCTACTAGTTTTATAAGTGATTGATCTTTTAACTTTATCATATGTTTACTTTGTCTCATGAATTTTTTTCCTTTCATATTTTTCTTTTTAATTATGACCTTTTCTTATCTGCTAAAGAAGTCCCTTTAGCATTTCTTGTAAGCCCAGTTTAGTGATGGTAAATTCCTTTCTTTGTGAAACTCTTTCTCGTTCTTTCAGTTCTGACTGATAACCTTGATGGGTAGAGCATTCTTGGTTGTAGGCTTTTTCTTTTCAATATTTTGAAAAATCATGCCATTCCTCCTAGCCTGCAAAGTTACTGCTGAAAAATCAGCTGACAGCCTTCTGGGGTTTCCCATATACATAACTAGTTGCTTTTCTCTTCCTGCTTTTAAGATTCTCTATTTATCTTTGATCTTTGACCTTTTAACTACCATGTGTCTTGGTGTGGACCTTCTTGGGTTCATTTTGTTTTGAGCTCTCTGTGCTTCCTGCACTTGGATGCCTATTTCTTTCCCCAGGCTAGAAAAGCTTTCAGTTATTATTTCTTCCATGAAACTTTCTGCCTCTTTCTCTCTCTTCTGTCTTTTGGAATCCCTAAAATGTGAATGTTAGTACACTTGATGTTGTACCTGAAATTGTTTAACCTATCCTCATTTTTAAAAAATGTTTATTCTTTTTGCCCTTCAGCTTGGGTGCTTTTCAATGTGTTGCAGATTACTGATCTGTTCTTGTGCATCCTCTCATTTGAGGTTGATTCTCCCTAGTGTATTTTTCATTCACCTATTGTATTCTTCAACTCTTGTTTTTTTTTTTTTCTATCTCTTTGTTGAAGTTCTCACTGAATTCATCCATTCTTCTTTCCAGTCCATCTTTATGACCATTGCTTTGAACGTTTTGTTAAGTAATTGCTTATCTCTGTTTCATTTCGTTTTCTGGAGTTCTGTCTTGTTCTTTTGTTTGTGGAGCATATTCCTTTGTCTTCTCCTTCTGTCTGCCCTTCTGTGTTGGTTTATCTGAATTAGGTGGAATAGCTACTTCTCCTAGTCTTGAAGGATTGGCCTTGTAGGACTATCCATTGTGTAGACTCCATGTGTCTGGTGGCTTTGGCTGTCTGGCCAGAGCTGTAGTTGGCATGTTCTTGGAGTACCAGGGCATTCTCATCAGAGCTTCCCTGGTGATGGCTGGTGCTGATGTGGACATGGGTCAGGGCTTCCTAGACTGCTTCACACACAGGGCACTCTGGTTGGAGGGCTGAGGCTGAAGTGGGCTCAGGCCTTGGAGTCTCAGGCCATTCCTAACAGGAGGCACCCTTGCAGGAGAGCTGGAGGTGAAGTGGATGCAGGTTGGGGGGGGTCTTAGGACATTCTGCACATGGTGCACCTTGATGGGACTGCTGGAGCTGAAGCAGGCACAGGCAGGGTTGTCCTGGTGCCATCTGTGCAGAGTGTTCCCTGGCAGGATGGCAAGAGTATTTGCCAAGCACATGCCTGGTGGTTCCAGGGCACTCCATGCAGCAGCGACCTAGCAGGACAGCTAAACTGAAGCAGATAGGTTGGGAGGTCCTGGGATGCTGCACAGAGGGAGTGCTCTGCTGTGTCATCTGGAGCTGAAGTGGGTCTGGGCCTGCTGTGTCCTGCAGTGCTTTTCACCCACGTCACCCTGGAGAGATGGCTGGAGTTGTAGTGTCCAAGAATGTCCTGGTGTATGTTGCACTGGGGCTGCCTTGGTGGGATGCCTGGTACTCAGGCAGGTGGGGGGAGTGTCTTGGGGGAATGGCAGGCATGGACTAGTGGTCCAGGGCTTGCTAGGGCAGCCAGCTGGCCCAGGTTCCTTTATCCTGTCCCATCTATGCTATCAGGGTGGAGGGTGAGCATAAACAGTGGCACTTGTTAGTCCCTTAGACCCTGGAGAGCACTTCTGTAGTTCTCCTAGGCCTGTTTCCTTTATATTCTAGTTGTTTTTTTTAATCCATGGCTTTTTTTTTTCTGTGCCCCCGGGAGCTGGAGTTGGTGTCAGGCAGGCTAGGGTACCTGAACCCTGCTTCCATCTGTGCTATCAAGGTGTAAGGTGACCGTAAACAATGACAGTCACCAGACCCTCTGAAACTGGAGAAAATTCCACAAGTCCCCCACCATTTGACAGACACTCAAGCCTCGGTTCATTTAAATTCTAGCTGCCCTTTTATCTTTTTTTTTTTTTTTTTTTGGCATTTATTTATTTTGAGAGAGAGAGAGACAGAGCGTGAGCAGGAGAAGGGCAAAGAGAGAGGGAGACACAGAATCTGAAGCAGGCTCCAGGCTCTGAGCTGTCAGCACAGAGCCTGACGGGGGGCCTGAACCCATGGGCAAGATCATGACCTGAGCCGAAGTCAGACACTCAACTGACTGAGCCACCCAGGCACCCCTCTAGCTGCCCTTTTAAATCACAACTTTTATTTTGTTTTGTTTTGTTTTCCTGTGCCTCAGGATCTGCACCCAGTCCTTCAGTACTTTCCTTCCCCATTGCAATTCACAGCACCAGGGCTGGGTTTCCTGTGGTTACTGTGTCTATCTTTCCTGCCCTTTCTATACAGTCCCTTTATTGGTTGTACAGAGGCTATTCAGCCCTCAGCACTTCTTCAGGAGGGATTACTTTATATGTGTAACAAGTTGCTCTAGATATGAGTGTAGATTCAGTGCATCCTTGAAGGAGGTGAGTTCAGGGTCTTCCTCCATTGCCATCTCGGAACCAACCTCTCCCTACAACCCACTTTTACTTTCTGGTGTTAACATCTTGAGCAGAGTCAGGCTTAGTCAGCCACTCTATGCTTGCCTTTCTTTCAGTTTCCCCAAGGGGACCTGCTTGACCATTGAAAGATGAAAGCTCACACCTCATTGGCCAGGCTAGCCTCATGGCCCCACCCAATGTCAGGGCGGCAGTTTTTTAAATCTTAGAGGATAAGTGATATCTGCATGCTATAGCACTCTTCTCTACTATTGAAATGAAAATGGTTGACGTTGGGAAATTTATCCTAGGTATGTGAGTAGAGAGTCGAGATTTACCTACAGATCCATTTGTTAGATGACCAATCCAGACAGATAAGATGCCAGAAATGGTAAAGAAACTATTGGCAAAATATGTGAACATTTTCACCTCTCCCTATTAACTTTTACTTTTGATCATAGGCAATATTTTTTCCTAAGTTTTCTGAAAGTAACCTATGTGTTCTGCAAAGGCCAGCTCTTACACCTCCAAAGCAAAATGAAATAGGGAAGTCTTAATTGTCCAAATTGGGTGTCTGCAGTAACTCAAATCACCTATTCTGATTTGGCTGAGCATTTCTGGCTATGGGTTGGTGTGGAACAGAATGTAAACATGCTCCAATTAAATCAAGTACAGCATTTAAGGAGTGAGTGTTTATTAGTTCATGAGTAGAAACTAGACTTAAAGTAATTTTATTTCTTACATATCTAAATGTGAAGCAATATGCCTACTCATTAGGAACATGACATCTGAAGTTCAGCTCCCTGGATTCAAATCCTGGCTTCATATCATCTTTGGAATCTGTCTCAATTTGCCTGTCAATAAATGGTGATGGGGTGATCTGGGTGGCTGTCAGTTAAGCGACTGACTTGATTTCGGCTCAAGTCATGATCTCATGGCTCATGAGTTGGAGCCCCACACTGGCTTTGCAATGACAGCATGGAGCCTGCTTAGGATTTTCTCTCTCCATTATCTCTGCACCCCCCTCAAAATAAATAAGTAAACTTAAAAAAAATAAAAATGGTGATAATATTAACACTTACCTCATAGGGTGGTTGTGGGGATAAAGCACATAGAACAGTATCTGGAACATAGTAAACACTTAAAATATTAACTGTTACTATTAGATACTATCTGATCCTTATCAATGCTTTTCATCAAAGTTGCTGCATCAGTTTTTGTGGATAGCATTCAGTTATCAGTTTGATGGAAAACATCTTGGCTCTTAGTTGGAATCCTAGATCTGCAAATTAGAAGGTAGGTGTCCTTGGAAAGCCACCATCTATGGTTTCCTGGCCTAGAAAGTGGACCTGATACCTGTTCTAGTTACATCACTGTGAAAATCATGTGTAATTATATTTCTCAAATGTAAATTATAAAATTCTACATAGCTGGGAAGGCCTGCTCTCTATCATTTAATCGATTACTTTCAGGGGCGCCTGGGTGGCTCAGTCATTTGGGCGGCCACTTCGGCTAGGGTCATGATCTCGCGATCTGTGAGTTCGAGCCCCGCGTCGGGCTCTGTGCTGCCAGCTCCGAGCCTGGAGCCTGCTTCGAATTCTGTGTGTCCCTCTCTCTCTGCCCTTCCCCTGCTCATGCTCTGTCTCTATGTCTCTCAAAAATAAACTTTAAAAAAAAAATACTCTTTAAAAAATCGATTACTTTCATAATAGTTAAAACTACGCTACCAGATTCTGCAGCTGGTATTCTACAACCATGTGCTAAAGAAACATTTAGGGGCCCCTGGGTGGCTCAGTCAGTTAAGTGTCCGACTTCTGTTCAGGTCATTATCTTACGGTTCATGGGTTCAAGCTCCGCCTCGGGCTCTGTACTGACAGCTCAGAGCCTGAAGCCTGCTTCAGATTCTGTGTCTCCCTCTCTCTCTCTCTTTGCTCCTCCCCTACTCACTCTCTATCTCTCCCTCTCTTTCGAAAATAAATAAATGTAAAAAATTTAAAAAGAAAACATTTAGAAATATATATCAGAATATCCAGTTATTTTTGAGTGTATAAAGGTTCATTTTCCTTAGTTATCAGGAGGAGGAAGCTTACCTGTCCAACCATCTTAGTAGTGAAACTTAACTTCTTAAGTGGAACTAGATTTCTCCATAGTTTTTCCTCCATCTCACTTTCACATTTTTTTCTTCCATTGTTGATTTACATGAGCTCTAGGAGCAAACTGTCTAATGTCCCTTCCTTGCTGCCGCGGCTCATCAGTCTCTCTCCCCTGCACTAGATGCTTTTGCTGTTCTTTCTTTCCTCTTCCGACTTAGTCTGCATCAGGGTAAAACCAGAGATAATCTACACAGAGGATAATGAATATTGATCTTCCAGTTTAGCCCCAAACACCTACAGCAGTGAATCGATTTAAAGAACATTCAGGTGTAAGAAAACCTAATAGTCACACTAAAAACAATAGCAAGCTGTGTTTTGATGAAACCATGTCTTCAGCTGTTTGAATACTTTCAAGACTTTTAAGTGAAAATCATGTCATGGCTTTACTGCTTTGGACTCCACATAATTTTCCAAGAAAGAGGAGAATAATGTAAACATTTTAATGTTATAGGGGCTTTTGATTAAAACACAGTGGAAGAAAAAAAAAAACTACACAGGCAAACTGGAACACTTTGATATTCTCTTCTGCTTTCATTCAGTATCAAATTCACATAGGAATTTGACAGTTAAAAGATAATAATTTGAATTATCCAGACAACAACTTGTAAGTTTGCCTATTGGTCTCTCAATTGATCTAGCTAATTTCTTGAGGACATTTCTGCTGGTCCCCCATATCACAGTGTCCAAAAGCCTTTTGTAGCTATAATACAATAGAGTCACCAGTGTTTAAAAATTAAACATAGTCTGATTTTCAAAAATAAAGGACCAGACTTGATTTCAAAATATGTGAAGTGATTGGACAATATCTAGAGAGACTGTTTGGCTTGAATATGTCTCTCAATTCCTCTGGTTCAACAGCCTGTCCTCCCACATTTTGCTGGGTATAGCAAGGTGCCATATATTAAGCTCACTCATAATGCCTCCATTGCTTACTGTTCCTTCCTGCACCATCTCTGCATCTGCATTAAGTAGGACACAGATCAAAGGTGAATTCTTCCATAAAGACTTTCCTGATTCTTTAGTATGAATAATTCTTTCCCTCCCTTGATTTTTCTGAAGATGTTTCACTTATTTAATGCAAATTGTCTTATGCAAGTGTAACTACTAAAGCAGATTACAAATTCTTTCAGGATAGGAACTTAGTCCATCTTGTCATCCTCTATATTCCCTTCTACAATGGCTAGCAAATAGTTTTTTGTTAATGAATAGATGGAGGAATAATTTTAACCAAATGAGTTTATTGAGTAAACTGGCAATTAGATGCAAGAGTTATTCCACAGTTATATCTCAATGAATGTGATACCTAGTTTCCAATGATGAAAATGGAATGAAAGTCCCAGTGGGGTAATACCAATACGACAAAAACTTGTCCAAAGGTGAGAACACAAACTAACTTTCATTGAGCATTTTGTCAGTTTCCTGTGGCTTCTTTAACAAATTATGACAAACCTGGTAACTAGAAACAGAACAGAAATATATTCGTTCATGGTTCTGTACAGCAGAAATCCAAAATCAGTTTCACTGGGATGATATCAAGGTATCAACAGAGCTGCACTCCCTTTGGAGGATCCTGGGTGGAATGCATTCCTTGTCCCTTCCAGCTTCTGGTGGCAGCTGAGATTCCTTGGCTTATGGGCTACCTTCCTCTAACCTGCCTCCATGGTCAGAATAATTTTTCTGTCTCAAGAACCCTAACTTAGTTTACAAAGATCCTTTTTCCCTTAAAAGTAACATTTACAGTTTCTAAGGATTAGAACCTTATATCTTTGGGGGCCTTTATTCAGCCTGCTATAAATACCAACTAGACATGTTCTTATGAATCATTTTACTAAATCTGCTTGGGTAGTTTGTGACATAATTATTGCTGTTAGGATTTTACAGGTGAGACCCCTGAAGTCCCAGATGTTGGGTGACTTACCTAAAGTTACATGTTTTAAGTAGTTGAATATTTGATTCAAACCTAGATCTGTCTCCAACTTGATTTTGTTTTTCTGTTATATCTTAGAAGCTTTTAAATTCTAGACACACAGTAGATTTTTAATACATGTTTGTTGATACAAAAAAAAAAAACTTCACTAAGATGTTGAAGTTTGCTGCTTTATCGTTTTGTCGCCATTTCTAAAAGTTCATTGATTTTTAAAGCATTTTTATATATCAGATGTCTCATCAGAAAGTGTTTTCAAATATGAGTGGAGTGTTGTCTCCAAATGGGTCATCACTGAGCATTGGAGGCAGTTTTGTCAATGTAATTCGACATAAGAGATGTGAAGTTTTCATGTAGCAAATAAAAAAAGAATCATAATTTGAGAGGGCGAAAGCACACACCAAAGTCGTTAGTCTACAAAGCCCGAAAACATACATCTGCAATACAGTCCAAGATGACTGGGAATCAGCTATATTGTCACTGTGAAGTAATAAGGTTTCTGTAGGTATTGAACATAAGGTTAAAATTCAAACAGTGTTATGTGTCGTTCTGATTTCCCTTCAGTCCTAGGTACTTGTGGAATTGTATTACTGGGCTCTGATAATTTACTCTTAAGGTTTCTAGTGAACATTTTAAAAACCTCATTTGGTGAAGTGATTTTTAAAAATTTAGGAAGCACCAGCAGATCATTTCCATTCCATTAGTTTATGCTACCCAGTGTAAAAATACTGGTTTTCTTGGCCCATAAAAACAGGTATTATTTCTCTGTTGCTGATGTAACAAGTTACCACAAATTTAGCAGCTTAAAATAATAGTCACTTATTTATCTCATAGTCCTGTAGGTCAGAGGTCCAGGCTCCTTGTTTATGTGGGTCTCTACTTCTCATTTCAAAAAGCCAAAAATTATTGGCAGGACTGCGTTTCTTTCCAGAGACTTTGGATTTGAGTTCACTTCAAGCTAATTCAGGATGCTGCCAGAGTTCAGTTTTCTGTGGCTGTCGAGCTGAGGTTTCCTCTTCTTTGCTAGATGTTGACTGGAAGTCATCCCCATCCTCTAGTGGCTGCCTGCATTTCTTAGGTCATAGCCCTCTTCCTCCATCTTCAAAGAGACCAAGGGTGGATTGAGTCTTTCTCATGCTTTAAATGTCTCTGACATCTTTTTTTGCCTCATTGCTCCTCTGCTGTCTTCCACCACATATTTTGACTGATTTTTCTATTTTCTTTTCCTATGGAAGAGTGTGATCATATTAAGTGTACCAGGAGAAGCTCCCTATCTTAAAGTCAGTTGGTTCATAATCTTAATTTAATCTGCAAAGTCCCTTCAGAGAAAGAACAGACTACTGTTTGACTGAATAACCAGAGACAGGAATCTTTGGAGAACACTTTTTGAATTATTTCTAAAACCAGGTACAGAGTCTCAACTACACTGTACTTTTATTCTTCTCTATTTCTAGCTTTCAAAGATCAGATTACCCCGTAAGGACTTAACAATACGGAAACATGGAATAACTGCCTATTTTCCTAAATACAGCTGAAGGACAGAACATTTGAAGGTTCAGACACACTTAGACAGTCACATTTCCATCTCACATATGAATACTAGATGGGGAGCAGAGGTTAGACCCAATTTTGTAAAAAGTCACTTATTCTCAAAAGCTTTTTTATCTAATGCACCAGGGATAATAAACATGGGCTATGTTCATGGAAGGAACAAGCACATACCAAAATCTTCCAGGTAAGGATTAATGAGAACCAAGTGCTTACTGAAAAAGGATATTAAAACACTTCTCTGGAAATTGTTTAATGACTCATGGTACATCAGCTCACCCTTATCAAGTGTCTCATCTTAGAGGCAAGTCTATTCCTTTCAACTGCTCCTTTTGGACTCATTCTAGCTAGTGATAAGGGAATGTTTTCTGGGAGTCAATTAGACATTGAAAGATAACACTTAACATGTGATAATTTAATACTTTCATTTAGTAACAGAAAAACATTATTACCACTCACAAACCTGATACGATTAACACCATGGCTTAGTCTCCTGATGTGAATATTCATTATAAACAGAATAAGAGTGCAAGTGATGTGGGAACAAAGCTTTTTAGGAGCAGGTGATTTTCCTCTCCACTCAATTTCCCCTTCACCTGGTTGGAGAGTGGGTTTCAGATATTGAGAAGGTGTGAGAGGATGAGTGAGCTGTGAGATGGAGGGAGCTTGCATCAGTGCATCCCCCCATGGAGAATACCTCCTACCAACCAGGAACACCTAGCCTGGATAGTTAGGTGAGCTAGAAATCTATTCTATTGTGTTTAGGCTCTCATACCTTTTGGATCTATTCTTTCAAGCAGCTGGTATTGCCTCTTGCATTTATCTTACTCTAGAGTTCTTTGCATAAGCTTCATGCTGCAAGTTCTCCAGTCCCTGATATTTTAAATTACGTAAATCATTATCAGTCTCGAAATCTTTTCAAGGATATTGTTTATGTTGTAAAGGTCAAGAGTATATTTTGGAACTCAGCACTGAGAATTTGAAATAGATACTGAAATATTTTGCGTATTATTTCCACTAGAGCAAAACCCTTTAACCTTGTTTTGTTTTGTTTTGTAGTTTTAATAATGGAAGGGCTGCAGAGGAAAGAGCAAAATTAAGATTAGTAAAAAGAAAAGTACATGGACAAAAATGCTAAAATATTATTCTTTTGTATAAGTTTACCTCAGTAGTACACAATGCTCTTGGCATAAAATTAAATTCAAGATGAAGGGAAGGAAAACACAGTCTTCTTTCAGGTGGAGAAGATCTGTATTTAGATATTTATTATAATACAGAGTTTTTATTTTTTTTATTTAAAAAAAATTTTTTAACGTTTATTTATTTATTTTTGAGAGACATAGAGACAGAGCATGAGCAGGGGAGGGGCAGAGAGAGAGGGAGACATAGAATCTGAAGCAGGCTCCAGGCTCTGATGAGCCATCATCACAGAACCCGACATGGGGCTCGAACTCACAGACCATGAGATCATGACCTGAGCTGAAGTCGGCCGCTTAACCGACTGAGCCACCCAGGCGCCCCTGTAATACAGAGTTTTAACATGCTCACTCACTTTTGCAATATTGCCCTTCTGGAAAAGAAAGGGAACTTTTGGGGTCCTAGTAAAGCAGGTCGGTGAGTGGTCGTACCTAATGTCACGGGTCCATGCTGACTTTGTGACTAAGAGAGCCAGCTAATTCTTTCGTACACATTTCCCATTTGAGCAAAAGATGTTGGAGGTAACCAGAGAGAATTCAAAGCTGATCCACATATGACAGAGTTATCAAAGTTAAATAGTAGAATTGGGGTGACACCTGGGAAGAAAAATGTACAGGGACAAGAGGATCAATAATCATTAGTAATAACTATGTTAACGTTCATATTGCTACTACTTAAAACATTTTTTACATCTGTAATTTCTCAACAAGCATATATGTGCTTCTTATATATTGTAAATGTATGAGAAAACAAGCTTAGATTTCCAGCAAACAAGCCAATGTCAGATAGCTACTTTGCTCAAGCTTCAGAATTAGGAATTGTATCCAAGTCCTAATATTATTTTAAAAATGTCTTGATTAGGAGTCTCTGATTCACCGTAGTGACCTTTAACAAACAAGGATTATTTATTATTATAAACTGTGTCTGTGAATTTTAGAAGTCTTTTCATTGTACCAATTTCTACTAGTGTTTTTACTAATTCTATGTCAATATCCATGGCCTCAAATAAAAAAGTAAGAATACTTCAGATGTGTTTTCTTGAAGACAGCGTTAAGTCCTCTGAAAAACAACAAATCACTATTTTAAAAACAAAACCCTTTGGACAACACAGAATTACATTTTAGGATAACAGTAAATAATGAGTGTTTCAAGCTTTTTCATGTAATAACAGCAGTATTCCAGATTAAATGCTTTTCCTGACTTAAAGGTTTTTTTTTTAACTCAGCTAATATACTAGTTCTAGTTACTATGTTATGTAAAGAGTAAGGATTTTAAGAAAGCCAAATATTTTACAAAGCAAACAGAGCAAATGTAATTTATAACCATAGTCACTTCTTAATTTAGTTTTTTATAAATGATGTTTAGACTTATTATTTACAGAATCATATAATTGATTATTTTTAGAAGGCAATGAACATTTCTGTAAATGGAGGCAAATTGTATTATGTTCACACAACACTGGGTTGTATTTAACTATAGGGAGACTGATGAAGGTAGTGGGAACTCAGATTCAAATAATTATTCAGAATATTCATTAGGAAAACAGATAATCTTAAGAATTTGATTGTTAAATCAAACCATTTTAATACTATTTATTCAAGTCATTTAATAATAATATATTGTTGTACAAAAATAATGGTGATGTGTTACAGGTGCAAGAGACATGTTGGAGAAACACAACATAAGTCTCTGCTCTTATACTGATTACTTTCTGATAAAGACAAACAGGAAAGGAACCAAGAAAAAGAGAAAGGAAGTAAGGATGGAAGAAGGATTAAAAAATGACTGTCAAATGTTGACTGAATTAATTGATAAAAAAAATAATAGAAAAGAAGTGTACGAATGAATACTAATGAAAATATTCTCAATAGCTTAGTCAGGCTTTAATCAAGGAAACTGATCCGCTATGAGTATGCAATCAGGAATTTATTATCAGAATTAGACATTACCTAATTGTGGGAAGAATTGAGAAAGTAAGTCCCCAAAGGGAAGCTGAAAGGTTAGAAGTCATTAGAAGTTATTAGAAGTCACTAAGTAGTTCTCCTGAAGCACTGGCACAAGGGGGCCATGGTAAAGCCTACAGGAAATCTAGAATGTAAATTACAGAACAGCCCGCTGCTGGTGTAAGCGGTATAGAAGGATCAGGGAAGCTGTTGTCTGTTCACAGGCAACTTGTGAATTCACAGACAAGCATTTAGTGGGCCTGGGAGGCAGGGTCAATGGTCAGGAAGAAGAGCAAAATTCAGAGTGAGGATAAATTGGGACCCTCCATCCCCTCCACAAGCTGTCTGTCTTTCTCTGTGTCCTATGATGACCTTTAGGGAGTTGCTGGCTGCCAATTCACTGGTCCAGTTCTTATGCAAATTTCTCTTGTGGCCAGCGCTAAACTGGAACTATATAGGGAAGATGATTCTGAGAAATGTAGTTCCAGATTAGCCAAGCTGATATAATATAAACAGTCCCATTGGGATTTTTGGAGTATACACAATTCCACTTTTATCTAGGCTATTTTGTATCTATATTTACTACTTATTATATGTTATTTCAAAATAAAGTCATAAGCAAAATAATTCCTTTTGGAAATGATATTTAAATCTAAGTCAGTAAGTACAAAGCTGTAAGTTATAAAATCCCTTTTGAGTCTTCTGTTTGTGATTTCACATGTCATTCTGCTTATTCATCTAGGCTTTGCACTTGGCAAATATCATTTCAAATTCTTATGAAATCCCCACAGAGTAGTGGCAATTCACCAGAGCATTTTCCTAACAACAACAACAACAACAAAAAGTAAGTGAAGTGAAGAGAAATATAGTAGCTTATGCAATATCCATGTTGAGGTGAAGCCCCACAAGATGGTAGCCTGATGACGACTCTACTCTCTGGTCTATGCAGTGAAGACAATGTTCTCTGATGGAGTAGGTCAGAATAGATATTGGGGGGGTGGGATCAGTTGATCTGTAAGTGAATTACTTACTCTCTTTCTTAAAGGCACAGAATAGATCCATATAACTCAAATCATTTTTCTAGAGAAGGTTGAGGTTTGACAACCACATCCAAAACTCTGGCAATCTTCATAGCATGAAAACAAGTCACTGTACACTTAAACTGAGTGAGCTTGCGTATGATTTAATAAATGTGATTTTGGATGTTTCAATATGAATTAAATTTATTTTAGCAATTTTCTGGAGCCCAGCTATGCCATTGATATTATTTCATTCTCTAGTAATCAACAGCCAGCCTGTCAACGGGTTTGATTTTTTTTTAAACATGATTCATCTGTTGTATTTAGACAGTACCTATAAAAAAAAACAAAGCAATTTGAATTGGAAAGGTATTTGATATTGAAGACAAACTCTTAAAGCTGATTTATAGTTAAAATAAACAGACATTTTTATATTTCCAAATCTAATATCATCAAAATCCTGTAAGATAATATTCATATCAATGGAACACTTTAAATTGACGGTTGTTATAAAATTGAAATGGAGAAATACAGTGTTTTCTTCAAAAGAATTACTACTTTAAGGTCAGACTAACTGTATTTTCTCCTCTACATCTATCAAGTAGATTTAGATTGTGTTATTAAAATGAAAGTAACCTGTATATATCAACTTTAGAGATAGATGGAAAAATGCTTTAAAGGATGTAAATTGTATATTAAAGTAAACAATTCTAAAATGTGGGGCTTCAAGCAAAAAATATTTTAGCAAATTTACTAGTTAGATTCTTACTGGTATATTCTTTGGTTAACTGCTATAGATCAGTATTCCTTATGTTAGTATTAAAAAAAATGTTTCTACAAGATGTTGGCAGTGACCCTCCCTGGAATAAAACGATCTACACAGTAATTGTCTATGAGTAAAATACTTACTAAGAAATGTATATTTGGAAAAGTGTAGTATGGAAGTGATCACACCAGAGAGAAGAAAGTTGACAGTAACCAAGTTTGATCTGCTGTTTTTATAGGAAGCATTCTGTCTCAATTACAGTTCAATATTCCATAGTGACAATGACAATGAAGAGGTCTTCATTAATACCAAAGAACACTAAGTTGGATTAATATATCAACAACTTTTAAAAACTCCATTAGATTTAGTTCCTTTATCCATAAATATGGACTGATTCTTACTTAAGAGTTGTGAAGATTAAATGAGATAATCCATGAGAAAATGTAGAACATCTTTTGATACTTGGTGTGTGTACCCTGGATTATTTTCTTCCTTTACTTATTATAGCACAATTTACAAAGTTAATTTACTTGCTTCAGAGGATTCATTCAAGAACAAAAAGGGCCAGGAGGAACTCTGAGAACAAATGTCAGATTGCCTTAAATGCAACTCATGTTTGCTTCTAATACACTGACATTTTTCCTTTCTGAAGCAGAAAAACTTACTGTCACAAAACATAAAGCAAAACAAACAGCAACACACACACACACACACACACAACCCCCCACAAAAAAGGTCACTACTCTCTAAGACCTGTATTTCCTACTAACTCCCAAAAATATGCTATTTAAAATTATTTGACTAAATCAGGAGCTATAATCTATTTATCCTGTTGTGATTTCCATATCTCTTGCCACCTTTTTTTCTATTCACTGGGACCAAGATAGCCTTACCATTCATGGACCATACATGGACTAAATGTTAGAAGATTTCTTCCTGACTATAGGCCGTTAACCTCCTATTTCTTAGAGCATTTACTATAAATACTTGCAATTGCAAATTCTTTCTCTGCCTTTTTGAAATGTACATAAACCTTCTCCCAGCCTCTACCAGTTTTATAACCCAGGAATGTCTTTTTCAAGGTCCTGGGAGTTATCTCTTTGAAATGTAATCATCAAGAAAGATAGTATCCCTGTCTCCCATTGGAGGATAGAAGCCCAACTTGATAAGTGCTTATTAACAAATGCAGCTGGCTTAATCACAAAGAAAAACATTTTCTAACTTCGGACTGATTCACTGTGCTGGACACGTTCCATTGACCAACCCCATTCCTCAGTACTTTTTCACTAGCTCACCCTGGCACTTAAAATCCCTCTTAACTTTTGTTTCAGTGGAGTAGAGGTCACTCTCTCCCCTCTGTAGCAAGTCTTGAAGAGTCTTCCTTGCCTGCTTAACTCTGGTGCAAGTTTTCTTTGACGGTTTCCTTCTTAAGGAATAAGTTTTGTGGCTCATCATCGTAAGAACACTCTTGCCAATATTCTCAACTCACTGTCCCCTCTTTTGCCCAACCCCGAGTCCATATAATCAGCCTCTCCAGTGCTTCCTTTGGAGAAAAACACACAACCAGCTGACTTACTTCACTCTCACGCTGTTGACTTCAAGTTCTAGAACATTATAAACAATCCCAAGAAGATACTGATTTTTAGAGTAATGGCCTAATTTTGTTAATGTACAATAAAGGATGTATCTCTCCACTCATCAGGAAATATGTTTTGTCATTTTTCACTTCCTTTATCTCCTCCATGACAGTCTTGTATAGGGAACTGTGAGGCCATCACCTTCCTTTTCTCGTGGGATCAGAGTTGTCATTCTCTCCATGCGTGGTGCATTCTGGGGACCCAGGGGGAGACACGCCCTGTAGCCTGAGAGAAACAAGAGGAGGGGACCCCGGAGGGGTCAGAGAGAACTGCCACCCTTTCACCGGGTCCACCTGTTGTGTTCACCATGCAGCCTGCTGCTGCAAAGTGGTAGGATCAAGGGACTACGTCTTCACTGAATTTTGTGTTGAAGATGTGAAGATGTTAATGTAAATTTTGAAAAATCCAAATTTCCCAACTGTTATCTTGGGAGAAATGATGATTTCGAACCTTTAAATCAAATTGATCTTTTTCACTGTATTGATCCAAATGATTCCTAGCATAAAAGAATGGACAGGTCGATTTTATTTTGTTTGCCAAAAGTGAATCTGGCCAGTCATGACCAAGGTTGACAAAAGAAAGGGCAAAACTTAACGGGGTTAGTGTGGACTTCTAGTAAATGGAAAGGCTGGGACAATGATTCAAGTGAAGACATGTCTAATTTTGATCATTCCTCTGAGATGAACAACATGGGTGGTGATGAAGGTGTAGATTGACCAGTAGATGGAGCAGATGATGATTCACAAGACAGTGATGATGTAACAATGAGAGCTCTGGAGTAAGGAATGTTGTCATCACTGGATTTTGAGGAAGAAAAATATCTTCCCTACAAGATTTCACAATTGAGAGAATTGCTGAGTTGCTCTACAGGCAGATGCTGTATTTGCCTCCTTTAACCCATTTCTGAACCTGTTTGTTATTTTAAAGGCTTCACTACAGGTTGATATGTACCATTGTATGGGGCAATTCTAAGTCATCTAAGGCAATAGCCTTATATATGAACTTTTCTCAGACTTTCATGATGCTTTTGAGGTCCTAGGCAATTGATACAGCAGTTGCAGTAAATGAAAACATTTCACCTTTGTCTCCTTTGCTTCATAACACAGATACTGACATGATAGGAAGCTCTTGGTTTAGAGGAAAAATAACTAAACTTTAGATTTTAGAACATGGACTCAAAGTGGCTGATGAAACAAATTGTTTGATACTTTAAACTGGTAACTTGTTCCTCAGGTATATCTGAGGATATACAAGATTATTACAATAAAGTTTTATTTTTCAAAAAAAATTACTTCACATTATTGTAAGTGATCACTTGTTTCACATGTATCTCAGCTCAAAGTAGTGAGTGCCCTAACTTAGAGCGTTTTGAAGACTATACATTTGATATGTTTGACCCTTAAACTTTTGTCCATTGTTGCTTCAGAGTCTGTACATTTAGACCAAATTTGTACTTGCACTGTCAGAATGGCAAATGAGGGGAAAAAATGTTGATACACTATTGGATTTCTTTCTTTCTTTTTTTTTTTTTAGCTTGTCCCAGGCTGAAAACTTCAATTTATATTCATAACAGTGGAAATTTTTTTTAATGTCTACCTTCTTTCTGGTTAACTGTTGGAGGACAAAAAACAAAGCAAAACTGTGATGCTCAATTCCTGTACTTAAATTCTTACAATGGGTCTCAATTACTTTCCAGATTAAGACCAAAATCCTTATAGTTATGCAATTACTATTACGTATCTGATCTCAAAATCAACTTGATTTTCTATAATTCAACTTAATTTCTGTCTCTACTTTATCATTGTGGGTGAAAGTATCTCAGTCCCTTCGAGGGTCACCAACACTCCCCATATACTGCAATGTTATGTCATGTAAAAGCAAGAGTTGGGGGAAGGAGGACAATGTACTGACTCTTTGGCTTTGCTCCAGTAGTTTGGCAGTGAAATACACATCACTCGGTTGGTTTGGCTACTCTAGGTCCAGTGACTTGAACTATCCTGTGTGCCAAATGGAACACAGACTATATCGGAGAAATTGTCCAGGGTTCCATCTTCCTAGACAAATCATACACCTCTCTGTGGTGACTTTCTAGATCCAGATCCCCTGTGATCTGCCAGAAGGCTGTTCTATTCACAGGACCTACCAACACTGCTCTTTCTCTTTTTATGTTTTTCTCACTTTTCCCCTTCCTCCCTTTCTCTATCCTCTATGTATCTCTACCTTCTGTTCTCTCTAGAGTTCAAGGGATGTCTTTTATTCTTGGATGTCATAGACAGGAGCCTCCTGCTGCCTTCGCTTCCCTCTCTATATATTGTTTCTACCAGGAACCTTCTCCCTAATTGATGCATATAAGTTCTGGAAGTAAAAATAATAAGGACTTAACAGATCTTGTCCTATTTTCTTCTCTGCCACATCTCTCCCCCAAAACAATGAGCACAGAGCCCACTAGCTTCTTGAGTGTAAGAGTGGAAAAATTATGCTTAATATCAATTCCACAACATTTACAATTGTATTTCTACTCCATCTCCTCACTCATCTGCGTTCTCTCTACATTCCTATAGCATCAGATGGTTCATAGCTTCCTGAATGAATGTACTCATTTGTATTTTCTAATCTTTCAACAGTTTTGTTTATCCTGTCTGCTCATTCATTTGTGGACAGAAATGTAAACATATTATGATGAAACAGAAGGAGATAAGGATGCCTCTGCCAATAGTTTAATATTTAGGTGTATAACCCTTCTCCCAGATGGGAGAGTATTAGGTCATTAGATGGCAAGTATTAGGTCATGGACCAATTAAGAAGTCGGTGTAAATCTCTGGATTAAATGGTAGTAAAAGTTAATATTTTTTCCTGATAAAAGCAACATTTATCTATCTATAGACATATGTTTTTATATGTTCACATGTATTTATGCATATATGTATGTATACACAGGCATATATGTATGTTTAGAAGTGGGAATATTTTATTTAAACTTCAGATGAATCTGTTGACCATTTTGTAAGCCCTGTAGTATTCATGAATACTACTTTGAAGACTTCTGTTTATTATATATTCACCTCTAACATTTTATGTATTAAGCCACCATCCTAGGGTTCTGTCACCAACTTTTTAGACATGTCACAGCTCATTACTTCCCAACTTACCATATATTAAATACTTGATGAGTTTGGGGAGACTGATTATTCACTTGATAGTAATTGTGACCACGTTAGTGTTATCAACAGAGCTCCCACAAACTAGTACTTCTTGTCGTTTACCTTTGAAGATAAATAAACACATGTTTTATGAAGATGATGATTACTTTCAATATCATACAATGACATTTTCTGACTTTGCTCCTGAATCCTGAGGATGGAGCCCCCTGTGTAGCTTAGAGCTCATCCACAGAAAACTCCTGGTTAAACCCCTTTGGCAAAGAGTTTTTAATGGTAAAGACTTAGCTTATTCTCCTCAATGATTTTTTTAACCTCGATCTACAGTACGTATCTTTATATGACTTTTGTTTTCATTGTTACCAGCCACAGGTAGGCCATCATTATAGCCTAGAGATTCTTCTAGATTCTTTGGTCTACTCCTAGAACTTTGTTCATGGCATCTATTTTAAACTTGTCAAGGTTATTAGTGATGTAATGTTGCTGAATTATATGGTCACCTTTTGGTTCTTATCTTGACCTATCAGCCATTATCAGGCTACTCTGCCCCAAGAGGGACTTTATCTCTCTGAGAGACAGCTCTTTCAGTAATCAGACACTGACAAGTTAACCTTTACCTGTCAAGGATCCCATCAAGATTCCTTGCAATGGAAGACATCTTTCTGTTTTAAAAACGTTTTTATTTTAATTCTAGCACAATTAGTATTAAGTGTTACATTAGTTTCAGGTGTACAATATAGTGATTCAACACTTCCACACATCACCCGGTGCTCATCACAGCAGTGCACACCTTAATCCCCATTCCCCATCCACCTCCCCTCTGGTAACCATCAGTTTGTTGTCTGTAGTTAAGAGTCTGTTTCTTGGTTTCTCTCTCTCTCTCTCTCTCTTTTTCCTTTGCTTGTCTGTTTTGTTTCTTAAATTCCACATGAGGGAAATCCTATGGTATTTTTCCAAAAGACATTTTTCTTGATCAGGGTTCTACTCACATAGCCTTAAACTTGCCGTTCCCCACCTCTTACTCTATTCCAAACCCACCAATTTCCTCATGTCTTGATTTTTTGCAAATGCTACTCCTCTCTGTAATGTCCATTCCACATCCTTCACTTTGAACATGCAGCCTAATGATCTGGAAAGCCATCCCTATGCACCCATGATTACTCTGCTTCCCTTGTCTGGGTCTCAGTCTTCTCCTCTCCAAGCACTTCTTCTGTGACAGCAATTTTTAAATTGTTTTATTATCTGTTTATTTACTGGCTTTTCCATAAGATAGTTCTTTTGCAGAGTTTAGGAACTTTCAAATAGCCATTTAATAAACATTTGCTGAATAGATCGAAGAAAGAATATCCATTTTTCCTTACTTTTCCTTCTTTTGTAACTTTTCAGATGTAAATATTTTGAAACTTTAAAAGTGAAATTATTTTGAAAAAATCAGAGTCTCATAACCATTATGTGCTAATATTTATGAATACAGCTATAAAAACATTCTTTTGTTTTTAATTTCAAAACTATTTAATATTGTTAACAAAAACAAAATTGTTTTCCTAAATATGTTAGAAAATTATTTAATATGTTGAATAAAACCTAAATTAGAGCTTTGAGAGTAATTTAATGTTTAAAAATAAGATGCACAATATACATTTTTGTTTTTCTAAAAATTATCTAATTAAAAAAATCTTGCTAGAATTCTACATTCACTACAGAGCTGCACTATAATTTGTAAGGCAGCAACGTTTAAATACTAAGCTTTGCTTATTAATTCTCTGAATTAGAACAGGTCTTAAAGGAAAAACAACTAAATTGCAGCCAGCATGAAGAAATTGGATTTGGTGATGATTGCTATCTTTAAAGCTTGTGACCTTACATTATTCTGTCATATGCCTAAAGGCATTGAAAGTACTCTAAATTAATTTTAGGGATACACAAAAAATGATTCCTTTAATCACAGAATCCAAGAGCTGTATGCCCCCTGGTGCTCTGCTATCATGTTTTTAATCTTCATAACATGATTCTGTAAGGTGTCCTATTTATAGAAAAAATTCTGCAAATTGTTCCAGAACGATTTTTCTTTAAGTCTTGGCAATAAAATGTACCTCTTATACCTCCTCCCAATACTTCTCTGAAGGAAAGAAAAAAATGTTCCTTTGCATTGTACGTTCAATCAACCTGTCTTTCCCCAGTGTTTAAAGATGCCTTTAGGGTTGCCAATAACAGACAAACAGTGATGCTCATATATCTTGAATATCCTTGTGTGTTTTCAAAGTGGCAGAAACTTAAAGAGAGTTTAACTTGTGCCAACCACTGAAATTTTCACAGTAACTCTTTATGTGTCATCAGTCATGTTATGGATAAGGAAACTGAGGTTGGTCATATAGCAAGAAACTGAAATATGATTTTACAGAGCCAAACTTACAGGAAATGTGGTATGAACATGGATGATTATTATGTCTTTGTCTTCCTTCTACAAATTAAACAAAAATGACCAAAAGATTATTAAAACAAGTGGGAAAATTATTTCAGCCTTAAACACTATGTAGAAAATGAATTATTATGCTACCTATGCCAAATAATTTCTAGATATGATACAGAAAGGACTAAAAATAAGCCATTGAGCACAAGCATTATCTCTTGTGGAGAAAGTGGTACCATATCTCTGAAAGCAAAGAGAGGCAATGCTAAGAGCTTGGAAAATACTGGACTGTCTCCTGAGGCAGGAGATTACACCCTGCAAAAGAGAAATAGGGACTCAGTCCAAAAGAGGAAGCCAGCCTGGTCTGAAGGCTAGTTAATGGGAAACATTCTATAGGTGCAAAAATTTTTTCTAAAGGAAGAGAGGATTTAAAGTTAAGAGGGATTATATATCCATCATCAGCTCACTCCTCACTTTAATCGAGCTAGTGGATCACCTAAAAGGAACTGGCAGATTGAAGAAAATTAGAAGACAAAATACTATCATAACAAGGATTATCTCTATTTGGTACCTCTAGTTCTATTTCTTCCATTCTGTCTTGATCCTACTCCAACATGACTTTTCCCTCCGTCTCTCCACTAAAATTTCTCTTGTCAGGATCACTAATGATTTTATGTTGCTGAATCAAATAATCATCTTCTGGCTCTTGTATTATCTGACCTATTAGCCATTTGATCCAGCTGATCATCCCTTTCTTCCTACCACTTGTTTCCATCACCATCTCTACAGCTTGCCCCACATCTTCGTGCTGAATGTTGTAGGGTCTGTGGCTCAATGCTTGGTTCTCTTTGTCAAATACATTCTCTCTCAGCCATCTCATCTAGTCTCATGGCTTTAAATACCATCTAATCACTGATGATAATTCTCAAAAATATGTCTCTTGCCTGATTTTCTATGGTGGATTCCATGCACAGTTCAACTGCCTACTCAATCTATTTTCTTGGATATCTTACAGGAATCTGAAGCCTAAATATCCAAAGTGGGATTTCTGAACTTTTCCCACAAATCTACTCTACTTAAAGTCTTACCCATTTCAGTTCATAGAATTCAACCTTTAAATTACGTAGGCCAAAACCTAATGTTCGATCTGTGAACAAATATTGGAGATTTTGTTTATTTGTACTTACATACTAATTATAGTGGATATATAGGAACAGAAGCCAAAAGAATAGAGATGGAGATGAAGAGAAATTTTATTCCAAGTGTTAATAATTTTTGAATCATATGAATGTATTACCCGTACAAAAGTTAGGTGTAAAATTTCATAGGCTGAAATGAATATGCACATATCACTCATAAGGACAATGATAAAAATGTTAAAATATTATCTCCCTGAGAAGAAATATAAGTTGCATATTCCCAGTCTTTTACAAGGAAGAATGAGAATTTTGTTTTCTGCATAACGATCCATAGCATAAAAACAACCGCAATCTTTAGCTTTATCATTTGCTACCAGCAAACAGTTTATATAGATGAATTACTCTTAAAAAATCAGTATTTATTAATCCATTTCTGTGAGTACTTATTGCTTCTCGTGTCACTAGTCAATAATATTTATCTGCTCAATAGTCCATAAAATTCAGATAAGCAATAAAATTAGAAGTAAGGGAAGCCCCAGATTAGTTTTATTCCCCATGTTTTAATTTCTGTTCTTAAATTTCAAACAATGACAAACCACACTTTAATGTCTATATTTTAAGTATAATTTCCGCTTACAAAAAATGTTTTGGTTATGCTTTGAAATGTACGATTGTAATGTTTCCCCTCCCCTGCTGCCAAGGGAGAGACTAATAAAATGCTAAGAATTAAAGATATTGAAAATATCTTTATTAATAATTAATCCATTAATAATTATTAATAATTAATCCCATGTTATAAGGTAGAATTTAGAAGAAAAATATGGAGGCCATGGGTTTTCCTTTAGTTGCAATTGAGTAATGATAGAGAAGATGCGAAGTTCTGCTTTCAGTTTCAATGTGTCAAGAGCTTAGAAGTCAATACATCCATGAAAACCTGAAAGTAAGCCATTTTTTTTGGACCCATGAGAGAAACAGGGTCCAGAGTAAGCCCTGAAATCTGGAAAGAAAGATTAATACAGAGAATCTTAACTAAGATTGGCTTACCTAGAGCAGAAGATATTATAGCCATAAAGCTAATTCGTCCCATTAGTTGGGCAAAAAGGGCAGCACTGGGATTGTGAGGAGCTATTGGAGTAGTTAAAGAATTTTGACCAATTGTTAGAGGCTTAGTCTTGGGGACCAGCATGGGAGTGAGGAACTGGGTGTGAGGTACCATCTTTGCAATTCTTCTGTGAATCTAAAATTATCGTATAATGAAGAGTTTATTTAGAAAAGTACATTTAGGGGTGCCTGGATGGCTCCATTTCTTTCATCAATATCTTAATTGTTTTTAGAATATAGGCCTTTTACCTCCTAGATAAAATTTATTTCTAGGTATTTTATTATTATTGGTGCAATTTTAAATGAGATTGTTTTCTTAATTTCTCTTTCTTCTTCTTCATTATTAGTGTATAGAATTGCAGTAGATTTTGGTATATTTCATAGCCTGCAACTTTACAGAATTCATTTATTCTCATAGTTTTTTGTGGAGTGGGATTTTCTATAAATAGTATCATGTCATCAGGAAAGAGTGACAACTTTAGTTCTTCCTTATCAGTTTGGATGTCTTTTATTTCGTACCTTGTCTGATTTTTACAGGTAGGAGTTCTGGTATTATGCCTAATAAAAGTGGTGAGAGTGGACATCTTTCTCTCATTCTTGATCTTACAGGAAAAGCTTTCAGTTTTTCACCATTGAGTATGAAGTTAGCTTGTTTGTTTGTTTGTTTTATATATGGCCTTTATTATGTTGAGTTATGTTCCCTCTTGGGGAACCCCACTTGGTTGAGAATTAACTGAACCAGTTTCTTATACTGTACACAAAGATAAAGTCAAAATGGGTTAAATAGCAAAATGTGAGACCTGAAACCATAAAACTCCTAGAAGAAAACGTAGGCAGTAATCTTTTGGATAGCAGCCTTAGCAACGTGGATATAGTTCCTCAGGTAAAAGAAACAAAAGCAAAAATAAACTATCGGAACTACACTGAAATGAAAAGCTTTTGCACAGCAAAGGAAACTATCAACAAAACAAGGGCAACCTCCAGAATGGGAGAAGATATTTACCAATGACTTATCTGAAAATATCCAAAGTACGTAAAGAATTTATACAACTCAATACCAAAAAGCAGTCTGATTTAAAAAAGAGCAGGGGACCTGAATAGACATTTTTCCAAGGAAGATATACAGATTGCCAACAAACTCCTGAAAAGATGTCCAACATCACTAATCAGCAAGGAATGTAAATCAAATCATAATGAGATATCACCTTACACTGGTCAGAAAAACTAGGATCAGAAAGACGAGAAACAAGAAGTATTAGCGATAATATGGAGAAAAGAGGACCCTTGTGGACTGTTGGTGGGAATTGGTACAGCTCCTGTGGGGTGTCTTTAAAAAATTAAAAAATAGAAATATCATATGATCCAGCAATTCTATTGTATGTTTAATCAAAGAAAATTAAAACAGTAATTGAAAAAGATGTATGAACCTCTATGTTTATTACAGCACTACTTACAATAGCCAAGGTATAGAAGCAATCCAAGTTTCCATCCATAGATGAATAGATAAAGGAGATGTGTGTGCATGCACGTATCTCCATGTTGTAACAAAATGGATGAACCTCGAGAGTATTAGGCTAAGTGAAATAAGTTCGAGAAAGACAAATACTACATAATTTAATTTATATGTGGAACCTAAACAACAAATGAACAAACAAAAATAAACAAACCCTTCCTCCCCACTCCCAGACTCTTACAGAGTACAACTGGTGTTTGCCAGAGTGGAGGTGGTTGTGGGGGGTGGGCAAAATAGATAAGGGCGATTAAGAGTCACAAACTTATATTTATAAAATAAATAAGACATGGAGATGATAAGTACAACATAAAGAATATAGTCAGTAATATTTTAATAACTTAGTATGGTGACAGATGTGACTGTCCTTAACATGGTGAGCATCATGTAATGTATAGAATTGTTGAATTAATATGTTGTATACCTGAAACTAATATAACATTGTATATCAATTATACTTTAAAATTTTGTAATGTTTATTTATGTTTGAGAGAGAGAGAGGAAGAGAGTGTGAGCAAGGGAGAGGCAGAGAGGAAGACAGAATCCAAAGCAGACTCCAGGCTCTGAGCTGTCAGGACAGAGCCCGATGGGGAGGTTGAACCCACAAACCATGAGATCATGACCTTAGCCAAAGTCAGACGCTTAACTGAATGAGCCAGCCAGGCACTCCTCAATTATATTTTAATAACAGATTTTTAAAAACCGAAAAAACTCACATGAAGAGAAAGAGATAATCTGAATGTGTCTATATCTATTAAAGAAATTGAGCCAATAATTAAAAACCTTAAATAGAATGCACCAACATCATATGGTCTAACTGGTTAATTCTGCTGGACACTGTAAAAGAAATGATCCAATTTTTCAAAATCTTTCCCAGAAAACACAAACAAGGAACACTTGCTAACTCATTAAGATAGCATTACCCTAGTACCAAACCAAATCCTAATACCCTAATACCAAATTACAAATATGTAAATAAATAACAAGAAAGGAAAACTACTGACCAATATCTCTGATGAATACAGATGCAAAAATTCTTAAAAGAATTTACAAAAAATGAATAAAAAGTGTATTAAAAAGTTATACACTACAATCAAGTGAGATTTATTCCAGCTAGGCAAGGTTGGTTCAGCATTCAAAAAATCTGTCAATAAAATCCAGTTCATCAAAGGATAAGGAAGAAAAATTAGCACTCATATCAGTTGACATAGAAAATGCACTTGGTGAAATCCAGCATACATTTAAGATAAAATCTCTCAGCACACTAGGAATGGAGGGGAACTTCCTCGAGTTCACAAAGAATATTGACAAAATACCTATAGCTAACATCATACTCAATGGTGAGGAACTGGATGCTTTCCCCTCCAGATCATAAGATAAGAAAACCCCCTCACACCACGTCTTTTAAACATCCTACCAGGAGTCTCAGCTAGTACAATAAGACAAGATAGGGAAATAAAAGGTACACAGATTTGAAAGCAAGAAAAACAGTGTCTTTTCTCACAAATGACATGATTATATATGTAGACGATCGGAATAAAATCAAGACATACAAAACAAAAGCAAACAAAAAAACCAGAAAACCTCCTGGAAGTGATAATCCATTATTAAAAGGTCCTAGAATACTAAATTTGTATATAAACTCAATTGCTTTCCTATCTAACAGCAACGAACAAGTGGATTTTGAAATTAAAAGCACAATACTATTTATATTAGTACAAAAAATGAAATAATTAGGTATAAATCTAAAATGATAATGTCCAGGATCTATATCCAGACAGCTACAAAACTCTGTAAAGAAACCAAAGATATGATTGAGTGTAATGTGACCATACATTGTTCCTCAGACTTCCTCCAAATGGATTGTATTTATTTAGACTGCACTCACTATAAATCTTGTGTAGAGAAGCATCATCTTGTAGTGGAAATAAAACTCTTAAAATCATCCTTTTGTTACTTCGAAGTCTTAGACTCTTTTAACGTAGTGCACAACTATTAGTGGGGCAGGTATAGTGACAGGATATAGCATGTGCTAATATTTTATAGGTAAGACTGAGGGCAAACATGGGAGCTATAGACTGGAGATCCTTATAAGTCATGAATATATCCTACAACTTTTAAGAGTCTTGACTGATCATTTAGATCATCTTGTGAGTAACAGTCTGGTAGATTGTTCATGGCCTAATTCTATACTTCATCTTTTCTCTTTCTTCCAAGTCTCATTTTGTGCACATTGTAAACTGGGATGGAGATATTTGCCTTGTGAAGTTTTGTGAGAGTCAGAGATGATGTACATATGTTGCCCAGCATTTAGTGAGTGCTTCATTAAGGATAGCTTAACAGTAACAATAACAGTAACAATAGGCCCTGATTATTACAAAGGCATTGAGAGCTGTGTTGAGAATAGGGAGTGGGATCCATATGGTAGAGTCGGAAGGACTATGGGAAAAAGTCTGATAGATCTCAGTCTAGAGATGTTTCTATTTTCAGCTTACAGGACAATCTGAAAAGACAGCTGAGGAATTAAGCTCTAGTTTTATTTATAGAAGATAGGACTAATGACCACTCATACTCTTTTAGAATTCTTATATTTTGGGGGGCGCCTGGGTGGCTCAGTTGGTTGAGTGTCCGACTTCGGCCCATGTCATGATCTCACAGTTTGTGAGTTTGAATTCTACGTCGGGTTCTGTGCTGACAGCTCAGAGCCTAGAGCCTCCTTCAGATACTGTGTGTCCCTCTCTCTCCCCTCCCCCCACTCATGCTCTGTCTCTTTCTCTCTCAAGAATAAAAAAAAAAAAAAGAATTCTTATATTTTGGAATTTTCCATTTATCTACATCCCCATGGTGGCAAAAGATAATATCTGAAGACTTACAACAAAAAATAAATGTTTATGGGATATATATATAGCAGAGCAGCTACTGTTTGATGAACTGACTGAGAACATTAGAAACAGGGTGAAGAGGGGCACCTGGTTAGTTTAGTCAGGTAAGCTTTGAATTTGATTTTGGCTCAGTCATGTCTCATGGTTCAAGGGATTGAGCCCTGTGTCTGGCTCTGCACTGATGGCTCAGATTCTGCTTGAGATTCTCTCTTTCTCTCTCTCTTGCACATGTGTGGTCTCTCCCTCTCCCTCTCCCTTTCCCTTTCTCTCTCTCAAAATAAATAAACAGTTTTTAAAAAAGAAACAGGTTGAAGAGCAGACATTGATTAACTCTGTTGAAGTCAGTAATGAATAACATAGCAGATGGTGGAAGATAGTCCTCCTCCAGATGCTCCCACAGAGAACCTAGCCGAGCAAGGGGTTTGGAAAGTCCATTTGGAAGTTAGAGGCAGGATCGGTGTCACCATCAGCTGCATCCTGGCAATAAAAGCTTCAGTAACTAGTATTTATTGAACACTTAGTAAATTCTATCCCTCTAGCACACATCTGTGGGGATTCTCTAGTTGAATCTCTAAAACAACTCTGTGAGGTAAATTCTTTAGTCATCATTTTACAGATGAAAAAACTGAGCTTTAAGTAATTTGACTTGGTCACAAAACTAGTAAGAGATGGAGCAAGGACTTGAGCCCAGGATTGTCTGACTTCAATCTCAAATTCTTACCCACTATACTTTATTGTTGCTTAAGATAATAGCTCTCAACATCATAGAATAAATTCATTTCAAGAATAATAATAGTTTTGGGGCACCTAGGTGGCACAGTCAGCTGAGCGTGACTTCAGCTCGGGTCATGATTTCACCACCTGTGAGTTCAAGTGCCATGTTGGGCTTTGCGCTGATAGTGTGGAGCCTGCTTCAGATTCTTTGTCTCCCTCTCTCTCTGCCTCTCTCCTGTTTGCACTCTTCCTCTCTCAAAAATAAACATTAGAAAAAAAAAGAATATGGGGCATCTGGGTGGCTCAGTTGGCAGAGCATCCAACTTCAACTCAGGTCATGATCTCATAGCTTGTGAGTTGGAGACCCGCGTCAGGCTCTGTACTGATAACTCAGAGCCTGGAGCCTGCTTCTGATTCTGTATCTCCCTCTCCCTATTTGTCTCCCTCTCTCTCTGCCCCTCCCCTGTTCATGCTCTGTCTCTTTTGTCTCAAAAACAAACATTAAAAAAATTAAAAAAGGGAAAAATAAGAAAAAAAAGAATAATAATAGCTTCTATCTATTGAGCACTTAATGTATCTCAGGCATTGCTCTGCTCACCTCATTTCATTTAATTCTCACTAAAACCCTATGAGGTTTTCATCCAGGTTTTATTTTTTTCCATTTTACAGAGGAAGACACTGAGGCTTATAGAAGTTAGGTTGTTTGCCCAAGGACATAGGCTCATACAAGAGCAGAGACTAGACTCTAGTTCTGTCTGACTCTCAAATTCATGGTTTTTACATTGCAAAAAAATCAATGGCTTTAAAATCAGACAAGAAGGACATCACTAGCTTTTGTAGAAGATCCTTGTTATACCAACTATTAAACAATATGAAAATCACGACTACAAGATAACATGGTCCCTCAGGAAGCTGCCTTATTACTTTACGGCCACACTTTAAAATTCTTCGACAAATATTTATTGAGCTGCTCCTATGTGCCATACTCTACATAATGAATACAATTGATCAGATTAATGTCCTGATTGCTCCAGTTCAAAGCCTGGGTTCATTTCTTCGTGTCACTTTCCCTTCGTGCAGCTATATTTTTCTCAGGGTTGTTTTCTCTTCTAATACAGCTTAATACTGCCCTTGCAACTAAAGAAACATTTCTCATTATGATTTGGGCTCTAAAATGACAGCAGGCACGGCGTTGTTTTGTGTCCCAGGTGAGGGATGAGTATGTTCACAACACTGCAGAGGAAGCAGAAACCCCCTTTCTGGCCAAAAAACCTCACATCCAGCTTTCTCTTCGGTTTTTGAACACAGCAGCTGCTCTGAATTTAACAGAAGCAGTGGATTTTGTCAGAACGAAAACAGTATTAATTAATGTAGTCTGTTGAGTCCCAGGCCAAATTTGCTGTTATAAATGAAAACAAAGAGAGCACAATGGTGTGTTGTTTATAAGATGGAGGTAATTTCCTAGGGTTATTTATAAATCATTAGCAGAGCTTGTCTGTGGTTGTCAGGATGGACCTCCACAGATAGGGACTCACTGTTAGAATGTAATTATTAAAGCCAGGAGAACGTGTGAGCAAGAGAATTTAGTTTGAGAGGTAAAGCTATTAAAATAAGATTTTATGTGTTTCACCGATTATTAAAACATTACTAGATGACTGTAGAAGGCTAGAGAAACTCAGAAAAGTATAAAGAGGAAGTGTGAATTGCTGATACCCTTGACTCCTAGAGACAACTACTCAGCATTTTTAGTCTTTCTAGATCATATATAATTTCACATGGTTGAAGTCTAAGTGCAAACAGTGTTTTAATTTCATATCCAATTATGAGCATCTCAGCAGTCTTCCACAGCCATCATTTACTTTGAATCAATGTCTTATAATTTTGTTGCAGTTCCCTGGTGGTAAATCATTTAAAGAAATCCAACTCTAGGGGCGTCGAGGTGGCTCAGTGAGTTAAGCCCCCGACCTGGTTTCGGTCAGTACAAGATTTCAAGGTTTGTGGGTTTGAGGCTTGCATGGGGGTCGGCACTGATGGTGCAAAGCTCACTTGGGATTCGCTTTCTCTCTCTCTCTGCTCTCCCCTGCTTGAGTTCTCTCTCTCTCAAAATAAATAAACAAAAAAAAATCCAATTCAAATGTGTTTATCTCAAAACCTTTTATAGCATAAAAACCTGAATTTAATAATTTATAATAAGCAATATAATTATTTTTTCAGTAATATTAATATTTTCAACCGATTGGTAAACTATATCCTCCTCAGGACGATCAACCATTGTTCCGATTCACATGATCATTGCGTTCCTTTACTATGAATGCTCAGCCATCACATTTACCGTCAAATGGTCTAACCCGGTCAGATCTATACATGTGCAAAATACGTGGGCTATACACGTGTGTGTGTTTTTAAAAGTTGGATGAGGATCTTCAGGGAAAAACTGAATTTGGAATTTAATCCTTTCTGTATTTTTTTAAAATGACATTTAGGTTTGAGATTAATTCACACTCTGAGCCTCTTGTAGGAGAGTCCAAGTTTAAACATTAAGCGATACCTGAAAATAAAGCATTTTCCCACTCCTTGAATTGGATATATTGTGATTTCCTATCCTCCCTCTCCCTGAAAAAAAACAAAACAAAAAAGATATAATCACCATAAAATCCTTACTTATAGCCATTAAGGAAATTGGAGAAAACCCCTAAGAAATACCTCTAGTGTTTATGTATCATACTCTTACTTTATGCCTGTTTTAGGTCTTATCTGTAGTTTCTTGAAAAGAAATATAATCCATGATGATGCAGTTTGAAATTTTCAAACATGAGAAGCAAATAAGTGCTGTAGATAAAGCACTAAAGAAAATTAGTATCAATTTAGCTAACTTGCTGAAAGTATCAAAAGCAACTCATTTATTGATAAGCATATTCAGGTTTATTTGAAAGTATGTATATTTAAGGGAAAGGTTCCACTCTGCCTACATGTCAGTTCTGTTGGAAAAATAATAATTGGATTTACTTGAGGGCTAATAATTCGGGAAAAGAGTAGGAGCCTTGAACGGTATTTGTATGTCAAGCACAAAGGACTATATTTTTCTTTTTAGTACAGTGTGCCGTATGTGACAACCTCTTACCCTTTCAGGCTCTCCGTGGCATAATTTTGCCAGTTATGAACATGTTCTTATTATTTTTTAAACCTATTTCCCATGTCACATAAAGGACTACCAAATTATCACGACTGTAGAGAGTCATTATATAAACTGAATTCTTCTTCACAGTTCCTTCTACTCCTCTCTAGCTGAGAATCCATGGTAAAATTGTGCACAGCACTCCTGTAGCCCCTGTCATAGTGTCTTGTATGTTTAAAAAAGAGAAAAAGTTTTCTCCTGGTGAGCATTTTTGGCTCTTATCCCTTCCGTGAAAGTGATAAGCTAGTGATGCCTAGAGTATCACCATTGATTAAAAGGCAACTCTTGGTGAGGATACATTTAATTTTTATTTTGTAATATATTCAGATCTTTGTGGCTATTCTATCCTATTTCCCACATATTATACTTTTTGTATACAATTTAATTATAAATTTTCTGAAAAAAATAGAGCTTTAGGTAAATTAACATGTCAGTAGAGAAAGCCGTACATTTATAAAGGAAAAAAAGAGATAACAATACAGTGTAGTAAGTCATTCAAGAAATAATACTGTTTTCTCCCTCACTTTAGGTAATTGAGGGTATAGTTAAACAGGAGTACCTAATGGAAGATCTCTTCACTGGTATAGTAGTTGGAATAGGGACAATTGTGTCCTCTCAGACTGTTCTCGATCTTGACTTTTATGTAGAGACATAATGGATCTTAACTACTTAGAGCAAAATTTCATCATAATTAGATAAAAAATACAATGATTATAAGGAAATTCGGTTAAAAGGAATTCAAAATTTTCTTGCTACAAAGCTTTAAAGCACAGAGAATATGTCTTAATTTCAAAATACCAATTTGAAGGACTAGAAGGATACAAAGAAAATATATTTTAATTTCCTTATAAAATATTTAATATATATTTAAGTATAAAATATAAATATATGCTTATATATAATTACATCATAATCGAATTCAAAAGATGAACACTGACCTGGACAAAATAGGCAATTCACATACCAAATGGTTGACATTTGGTGACAGTTTACTTGGCATTTTCTCAGGGTTTCTAATAAGTATCTTCAATTTAACATACAAGAAACTGTAATTGTTCATTTGTAAAAACAAACAAAACAAACAGAAAACCTCTCAGCCCTTACATTTTTCCATTCCCAGTTAATGGTACCTTTATACGTACACCAGTAATTCATACCCTATTACAAATATAATAAGCAACGTCACTGAAAGGGTAAAGGGAAAAGGTGCTGAACTAGGTAACTTTGGAATTCAGTGGAGACTTTAAGACCAAAAACTAAAGGAATTACACAGCAATTTAACTGATAAAGTTGTTTCTCCAGCAGTATAGGATAACAATTCTGAAACCCCTTGTGAAAGGGATACTAGAATTGATCAGTTAAGTCAAATTCCTCACTGCTGGAGTGGGAGCTTACTAAGAAGCAAGAGAAAATGGCTAAAATTATCCCCATATTAGTGAGTTAGAGACATTGTACAACTTTATATATTGTTCAGTATAGATTTAGATAGGTGTATATAGTAATATTTATAGATCTATGTATGTATATGCGTTGGTAACATGTATATCCTTGTTTTGATGCAGAGAAGGCCTTGTCGTGATGATATAACCCAGTAAGTGAGCACATCTAGCTCTTGGTATCTAATACCAGTCTTTCTCATGATTAGATTGTGATTATGGGTTTTGGGAGGTGGCCACAGAGGTAAAGTGTCATTCTCATCCCAATCTATAAAGGGACACACTCATTGGTAAAATGGTAGATTCAGGGCTGCAGCCCAGAGTCTATAAGACTGGAGGATCTCATACTGACAGAAAGTAAGGTAGTGTTCCAAAACAAAAACAGAAATCCAGACTGAACGGAAACAAAACAAAAAGCCCCACAATGACAGGAGTATATCAAAGGGAAAAAGAGGACATTGAAAGTGCTCCAAGTGGCCAAACCTGGAACAAAATTAACAACATAGTGTTGTATTATAACTCAAAGTTTAAACTAAATGTGCACCCATACATACATACTAATATAAATATGTGACTTATTAAAGAACTGAATGGAGGATAAGAAATCTTCCATGCAGAAGAATTCTAAATAATATTCTAAATAATTCATGTTGGTACTCCATACTGAAGGAGTAGGGCTTGATTCCCCATTTTGTAAGTGTGGCTTGCAGTTAGTGACTTCCTCTCAAAGAGTATAGCATGGAAGTGGCAGGTGGTGGAAGGGGTGGGGAGAGTTACTTTACATTGGAGGAATCTGACAATCACTACCTCAGTTAGGTGATTACAATTAATATCAACAATGAAAGTCATGTTGATAGGATGTGATGTAATTGGCACTTCTCCTCTGTGGTCTTCTATTCCAAACCCCTAACCATGTTGTAAGCATGAGAATATCAGTCAAATCCCCTTAGAGGAACATTCTTCAAAATACCTGAGCAGTGTACTCTTCAAATCTGTCAAGGTCATCAGAAACAAGGAAAATAAAAAAAAGTGGCACAGCCAAGAGACATGACAACTAAATATAGGGACTAAATGTAATACAATATTCTGGAGGGGCTTCTGTAACTGAAAAAAGGTGTTAGGTTAAGGAGTAAGGAAATTTACATAAAATATGACTTTAATACTAATGTACCAATATAAGCTCATTAGTTGTGACAAATGTACCATATTTATTATGTTAATTACATTGTAATTAACGTAAGATTTAAGAATAGAGGAAACTGGGTGTGAGGTACCATCTTTGCAATTCTTCTGTGAGTCTAAGATTATCCTATAGTGAAGAGTTTATTTAGAAAAGTACATTTAGGGGCGCCTGGATGAGTCAGTTGGTTAAGCAACCCAACTCTTGATTTCGGCTCAGGTCATGATCTCATGGTTTGGTTCATGGGTTTGACCCCCACGTTGGGCTCTGCACTGACAGTATGGAGCCTGCTTGGGATTCTCTGTCTCCCTCTCTGCTGTGCGCTCTCTCTCTCTTTCTCTCTCTCAAAAAAAAATAAATAAACTTAAATTTAAAAATACATTTAGTGAAATAAACCATATATGAAAGGATGCCATATAGACCCACTTGTGTTAAAGTCTAGGAAACATTATATTCTTTAGTGATATAGAGAGTAAGCACATTAGCAATTGCCTGGATCCAAGGGTAGGGCTTGGGGATTGACTCAATATGACATGAAGGAATATTTTGGGGTGATAAAAACATTCTATATATTGTTATCACATGAGTATGTATGTGTATGCATGTATGACTATGAAAACTCATCAAGCTCTATAATTAAAATATGTGTATTTCATTGTGTATATATTATACCTCACTAAAGTAAATTTTTAAATATTTATTAATTTTGACAAAGAGAAAGAAAGAATGAGCAGGTGTAGGGCAGAGAGAGACGGAGACAGTGAGGTCATGATCTGAGCCAAAATCAAGAGTTGGACACTTAAGTGACTAAGACACCTAGGCACCCCCCCCCCCACTTTGTAAATGTTTATTCATAAAGTAAATTTTTTAAAGGAGAAGGAATTCCTTTCTAAATATGGGTACTGCAAGCATACTTGTACTCCTGGGAGGAAGGAATCTAATATGTAGAATTGAGAAGGTTTTTTTAAATAATTTATTTATTTTTCAGAGAGAGAAGGAGACAGAGGATCCCAAGCAGGCTCTGAGTTGTCATTGGAGAGCCCAATGCAGGGCTCGAATCACAAACCATGAGATCATGACCTGAGCTAAAATCAGACACTTAACCAACTGAGTCACCCAGACACCCCTAGAATTGAGAAGATTTATTATTTAGTCCACCATAAATCTATATCTATATCTTAGATTATGTTAGAACATAGCTGATATCTGATGTCCTTCATCTTCCTCCAAAAAAAAAAACCAAACCAAACAAAAAAACCCGCAAGTATTTTTAATGATTAGAGACTTTTTCTTTTATAATTTTGCTTTGACCTTTTTATTATGTGGCTACTTCCTTTCTGAAAAAAAAAAATGACCCTTTTTGAGGGCCTAGGGATAATAGCTCACATAATTTATTTTCTATACAAAATTAAGATAATAGAAATAGTTTATGTGAATAGAATATATATTTCAAATAATAGGAAGAGATTCATACATGCCATTTAATCGCGGGTCTGAAAGCCTCTCCAATTTAATAAGATGTCAAGAGAGCTGTTAATAACTGAAAGCTGAACTCCACAGTGAAGCGTGGGCGCTGACTTCATAAACTAACAGGGAAAGAACAGCTTTTTAATTGGACTGGATGCTGTTTTGCTAGAGTCACCGGAAAAAAATGTCCTTATGGCTTGGTGGCAAAATACTTCCTGTCCATACCAATGATAAAGAATGAAATAGAACATTTTCCTTTTCTCTAGGAACTATTGAAAATCACATGTAGTCATTCGGGTTACGTGTGTTTATTAACGTCCACAAGGTACAGAATAGTACACTAGACACATGGATATACTTTACTATTGTAAATATGTCTAATATTTGGTGGAAACCAAGTAGATGACAATATCAAACAAAAAACTTGGCCTTTCCATTTCCTCGTATAGGCTACAAGTGATCTGGACTTCTGTGTGGACATTGGAGTTTAAAGAGCAAGGCAATATTCATATGGAATAAAGGTTATATGCAATTTTATATTTGAAATATTAACAGATTTTCTTCTATCACAAAAAATTGCAGTCCCCTAAACACCTTAATCTGAAAACTGTTCATATAAATCTGTTCATATAACATTTATATGAGTGCTACATAATATTATAAGTAAAATGTTGTCTTCTTTTCTATCCCTCATTATCTCCACCAAAAATAAATTCATACTTAATAACATACATTAGCAAAAAGATAAAATACTTTATTTTGATAATTACTACATATTTCCTTCTGAGGTACTGCACTTTTGTAAAACTAATGTTCAGAATTTCATTGTGAAAATACTTTAATTATAATTATGGAGGCATTCATTGATTCAATTAAATTTTTCTCAGACAGAAAATGAATATATTTAGTGGTCTTGCTTGAAAAATGGCAACTATATAGTCTTGGAAATTAGTGCAAAGATACCACTTATTCAGTAGAAGTTCGATACAGTGAAGAATGCAAATAGAGCTATCATTCTTTTAAATAGGAAATTTTATATCATGTTGACCAATGGATTCTAGATTTAGATGAAATGAATTAATTCAAAGCATATGTTTTTATTGAAGTGATGAGATCCATAGGAGCCAGATGAGAGCAACAAAAGAAATGGTATCTGGATGGTAGTAGGTACAATGAAAAGTCCTAAGGCATATTGGAAGTTTACATGTTCTGAACTGCTCTCAGTAACTTAAACTCACTAACTTATATCAAACTAATACACGTTATGGGGACCCCAAGCAGGACACCACATTCTAGGTGAATCTGCTGAGAAAAATTCCAAAACACATCAGGAAAACAAATACAAGAAAGACAATGAACAGTGTCCTATCACTCTAGATAGAATTAAAACCATAGGTCCATGAAAATGACTTTTTTCATTTAGGATTCTCTCCTTCCCCAAAACTAAATAAAAGCCAAAAACTGAAATGACATCTTTTACTATATATAAATAGAAATATAGGAATAAATAGAACAACAGATGGCAGATATAAAAGGAACCTATTAAAAATCCTATAGGAGCACCCTGGGTGGCTCTGTTGCTTAAGTATTCAACTTCTGCTTAGGTCATGATCTTATGGTTCATGAGTTCTAGCCCTGCGTTGGGCTCTGAGCTGACAGCTTGGAGCCTGGAGCCTGCTTCGGATTCTGTGTCTCCCTCTCTCTCTGCCCTTCCCCTGCTTGTGCATCTGCACTCTCTCTCTCAAAAATAAATAAACTTTAAAAAATAAAATAATTTTAAAAAATTAAATAAACAAATGAATAAATTAAATTAATTCCTATAAAGAGGGGTTCCTGGGTGGCTCAGTTGGTTAAGCACTCAACCCTTGATTTTGGCTAAGGTCATGATCTTGAGGCTTAAGGGATCCAGCCCCTACATCAGGCTCTGTGCTGTTAGATTGGGATTCTCTCTCTCCGTCTCTCTCTGCCCCTCTCTCACTTGTGCTCTCTCTCTTTCTCTCTCAAAATAATTTACTAAATATTTTAAAAATCCTATAAAGGAGAAATATGTTCAAGAAACATTTAAGATAGATAAAATAAGGTATAAATATAAAATATATTCTATGGAATACATATGTATGCAACATGTACATAGATCACATGATACATATGTATTGAGAAATGTATACCTATAATATATATGTACATATGTATGAAATGTATGTATTTCTCAATCTCTCAATCTCTTTCTCTTTACACACACATACATACAACACACACACACACACAATAGACTCTTGAACAGTGGAGGGTTGGGGGCTCCCAAGCCCTTCAACTCCTGCACAGTTCAAAATTCATGTATAATTTTGGATTCCTCAAACACTTAACTACTAATAGCTTACTGCTGACCTGACATCTGACTGGTAATAAACAGTTGACACATATTTTCTATGTTATATATATCATCTACTGTGTTCTTACAACAAAGTAAACTAGAGAAAAGAAAACATTATTAAGAAAATCATAAGGAAGCAAAAATACATTTACAGTTCAATAGGTATATTTATTGAAAAAAGTCCACTTGTCGGTGGACCTGCCCACTTCAAACTTCTGTTCAAGAGTCAACACTAATATATGTATTACATTATATGTTAATATATATTTTATATAACAATGGCAGTAGAACTGTTTTCAAAGAAAAACTATATATGAATTCTCCAGAATTAAGAATCCAGGAGTACAGGAATTTCAAAACTACACATCTTAGATACTCTATGTTGAACTAAACGACATAAATGACAAGAAAAAGTAATCTTAAAGGCTACCATAGAAAAAAAGAGATTACCTAAAAATAAAGGACAATTACATAATAGCAGTATTTTATTTGCATTGTTATATTCCAGTAAGCAATAGATTCTAAGTGTTGAGAAAAATAACTATAACCTATAATATATTCAGCTAAACATATATTCAAGAATAAGAGTAGAAGGTAAAAGCCTTCTACGTAGAGATACATAAAGCCAGAGACAATAAATGCGAAGAGATTAAAAACAGATATTCTGTAGCTGGATGGCTGGGTTGGGAATCTGTGTTCTGCCACTTACTAGATACGTAAGCTTAATCTTTCTGTTCCCTATTTTTCATCTATGAATGAGGATAATGTATGCTATAGTATTGTTATGAGGATTAAATGAGTTAATATAAGCATAGCATTTAAAATACCGCATAGTAACTAATTAATATGTTATGTGGTCAGTTGTGAGATCCAGTCCCGCATCGTTGGGATCTGAGGTGGGCATGGAGCCTGCTTGAGAGTCTCTCTCCCTTTGTCCCTCCCCTGCTCATTCTCTCTTCTCCCTCACCTCTCAAAAAAAAAAAAATTAAAAAAATTTAATCTCAACTCCCTCTCTCTCTCTGCTCCTCCCCTACTCTGTCTCTCCCCAAATGAAATATATACCTACCTACCTACCTACCTAAATTCTGGTCTGATAATCCAGTATCCCTCATGTAGCTGACTCTGGTTCTAATGGTTGATCTGTGTCTTCGACTTGTGTTTTTTGTTGTGCCTTTTGATTTCTTCTTGATAGCCAGGCATTATTTACTGGGCAAAAGGAACTAGTATAAATAGGTCTTTAGTAATGTGTGTTGGGGTCTTGAGGATGAGACTTGTTCTGATTTGGTCTCAGTCTTTTAGTGAGCCTATGCCTCTGGATGGTGAGCTACACAGATGTTTCTCAGTTTTTTATTCCTTCCCTATTAGTTAAGACTGATGGCTACTGTGTGCTGGAGTTGGGTATTTCCTTCCCCCACATGGAAGGCCAAGGCTGACTGGGGTTGGTCAGGTCCCTTCCCCCAAGTCAGTTGGACTCTGACAATATGCCAGCTTTAGGCTTTCTTCAACAAGGCTCTCTTTAACTCTCCTAAGGGTATAGACCAGACTGATCTGGTTTACTTCAGAGTTGTTACTTTCCCGCTCTTCCTACCAGATGCCTTAGGGGACTTTTCTCCAGTCTTCACTGTGAGAACCTGGTTGAGTTCCTGGAATAAAATCTCACAAAATTGTGAGGCTCCCCTCTGACTGGGTTCTTCTAGACTTTTTAACTCTCAGAGTTGTCCACACTGAGCCGCCAGCGGTTCCACACTGTAACTTCCAGTTACAGCTCAGGGGTTCCTGCTGCATGGGCTCCTGCAGCAGTTTCTTCTCATGATCCTCTGCTCCCTGAAGCCATGACTTCTGGTGTTCTCCTGTCTCTCCAATTTCAGGGGCAGTAGTTTGCCCTGGATCATCCTCTTTGTTACAGATCCAAGAAAAGTGGAATTTTTAGTCTGTTCAGCATTTTACTTATTGTTAAAACAGAACTGCAGCTTCCAAGCTTCTTATATGTGGATCCAGAGACATATTGAAGGACTTTCAAGGACTTTCTCTTGAGCATGTGTTTATACAGGAACAGGTAGATTCAAAAACATAATGGTTCTTATGTCCACTTATCACAGTTTTCTCATCCTGGTACACATGTAGGGCAGCCCGAGCTTTCCTCTTCTATTGTGACCATGGATGACAATTCTCAAATTAGAACTGGACATTCCTCAGCCTTTTTTTTTTTCATAGTTCTTTTATCCCTCTAACTCAAGATCAAAAGCCCTTTCTTCAAATATATGGTGGCCCCTCTTTCCATTTATAGAAAAGCATTCCCCCCCAATTTTTTTGTATTATATACCCGAAGGTTTTATATAGTAAAATACTCAAGTAATGATAATAATAATAATAATAATAATAATAATAATAATAATAATAATAAAAACATTAAATAATACATTTTTACAGGGAGTAAAAAAATCAAAGAAATTTACACAGATCTAAAAGAGCCAAAAAGTTTTTGGAAAAATAAAATCGGTAGCTTTAAATGACCTATTTTTAAGATTACTATAAAGCTATAGGGGCCAAGAGAATGTATATTGGCAAAATAATAAATAGATAGGACAATGGAACAGAATAAATTTTCCATAAATAAGTAAAAAACTCAAGGTAACTGAATGGAGGAAAAATAGGAAAATGATCTTTTCAAAATTGGTGCTAGAACAGCTGAAGATCTGTGAGGAAAAGTTAATGGACTTCTATCTTTACCTTACACCATAGATAAAAATTAAACAAAATTGGACCATAGACTTACATTTAACGTATGAACTATTAAGTTTCTAGAGAGGAGAAAATACCTGTTTAATTGGAATAGGCAGTTTTTTTTAGATATATCTGTATCTATATATGTATATACATATGTATATATATGTATATATACACATGTATTTTTTTAGATAGGACACTAAAAACATAAAACATGAAAAAATGATAACTTCATTAGGGATTAAAAACTTTGTTCTTACAAAGACAGAATTAAAGAAACAAAAGAACAAGCCACAAAATGGTAGAAAATATCTACAAAGAATATGTCTAACAAAGAGTTTGTATCCTCCCTACATAAAGAACCCTTGTAATTTAATAATAAATAGGCATATACGCCCCCCCAATAAAATAGACACAAGATTTGAACACTTTACATAAAGAATATATAAATATATAAGATTGACCAGTAAGTACATGAAAAGATGGCCAGACATCAAAGAAATGAAAATTAAAATAAAAATGAAATAGCATTTACATACCCAGTAGATTAAAGTTAAGCCAGTTATTGGCAATGATGTATAATAACTAGAACTGTCATGTGTTGCAGATAAGAACGCAAACGGTAAAGCATTTTTAAAAACTCAGCATTTGAAGAAATATGTACTCTATTTTAAAACTTAAAGCTATACTTTTCATATAACCAAGCAATTTCAATCCCAGATATTTCTCTAAGAGAAATTACATTTGTCGCTGTAAAGATTTGTTTGCAAATACTTACAGCAGAATTATTTGCATTAACTAAAACCGGGAGGCAACTCAAAATGTCAATCAGTTGTTGAACAGTAAACAAATATGATCAACCCATGCAATACTACTTAGAGATAAGAATAAAATATTAATGAACACCACAACATTGGTTAATATAAAAAGCATGATCAGTAAAAGAAATCCAATGTAAGATATCATTTATCTCTTTTATCTCATTTATCTCTAGATGATCTCTTTATATGAAATTGTAGAACTTACAAAAAGTGCGTAATTGAAAGCAACCAATGATTGCCTGAGACCTGGGGACAGGGGAGAAAAAGGTGGGTTGCAAGATGTAGGATGAACTGCAAAGGGTAGAAGAAAACGTTTTTGGGTAAGGTAACTATAGTATATCTTGACTATGGTGGCGGTTATACACCTGTACACAAGTATTAAAATTCATCCAACTCTACTCTCAAAATAGATACATTATATTGTATATAAATAATATTTCAATTTAAAAATGCTTCAGAAATAAAAACAAACAACAAACAAACAAACAAAAAAACCCAATTCTTCAAGTACCTTGAAGCTCTGTTGTTTGATATATATTGTTTTGTCTTGCTGGTGAATTGGAACTTTTATCATGATACAGTGGCCTAGTTAATCTCTGGTAATATTCTTTGTTCTGAAATTTACTCTGATTTTATTATATCTATCCGTCTCTCCTTTGATTAATGTTTCTGTGGTATAACTGTGTCATATTTTTCCTTTTGACTTTTATTTTTCATTACATTTTGAGTGGTTTCTGGCAGACAATAGTTTGGTTTTTCTTGTTTAACCGAGCTAACAATCTCTACCTTACAGTAGGTGTGTTTAGATAAAATGTATATGAAGAGGTAAGTTCACAATTACAATTGGAGACATTAACACTCTTCTTTCAGTAACTGAAGAAATAGAAACTCTTGATCTAAAAGACATTAAAAATTTTTTTTTATGTTTATTTATTTTTGAGAGAGGCAGAGACAGAGTATGAGCAGGGGAGGAGCAGAGAGAGAGGGAGACACAGAATCCAAGCAGGCTCCAGCCTCCGAGCTGCCAGCACAGAGCCCAATGCGGGGCTCGAACCCACCAACTGCGAGATCATGACCTGAGCCGAAGTCGGACGCTTAACTGACTGAGCCACTCAGGTGCCCCTAAAAGACATTTAAAGAATATACCATCCAGCTTCAGAATAACTTTTTTCTTTACTAATACACATAAAACATTTACCAAAATAGACCATATTCTGAGTCATAACATGAACTTTAAGAGAATTAAAATCATAGGAAGTGTGTTCTTTGACCATCTGACCCAAATGGATTAAGTTGGTATTGATAACAGAAAAATAAGAAAATCTTCCTCAAGTACTGGAAGTTAAATAACACAATTATAAATAATATGTGGATCAAAGTGGGAGACTCAGAAGGTAATGAATATATTTTGAATTGAATTAAAATAAAAAAATAATATATCAATATATCTGGAATTCAGATAAAGCTGTGCTTATGAGAAATTTATACTATTAAATGCTCATATTAAGAAGTGGAAAAAAGCCACTCATAAAACTTTATTGGAAAAATATCTATTTGGTTCCTCTGCCTAATTTTAAATTGATTTTTTTTTTTTTTGCTATTGAGTTGTAATTTAATAGTGAAAGAATAGTCTTGTCAACAGAGTCTTTTCTTGTCAAATATCCAATGGTAACAAATAATAATCTCAATCCATACCTCATTATCACATATAAAGTCAACTCAAAGGGTTACACAAATATACGTGTATACCTCAAACTATAAAATTTCTGTAAAAAAACATAAGGCAAAATCTTGACCTTAAACAAAGATTTCTTGGGTACAACACTAAACATGTGATCCATAAAATTTTTTAAAATAATGAGGACTTCATCAAAATGAAAACCTTGCTCTATTGAAGATATTAAGAGAATGAAAAGACATGCTACTAACTGAGAGAAAATATTTTCAAATCACAGTCTGATAGTGGACTCGAATCCAGAATATAGAATATATAGAGAACTCTCAACAAACTAAGAATAAGAAGACAAGTTATCCAATTACTTGTTTAAAAATTGGTCAAAAGATTTGAAGATACTTCACCAAAGAAGGTAAATGAGTGGCAAAAGTATTAAAAACATATATTATTAGTCATTAAAATATGCAAATTAAGGGCACCTGGGTGGCTCAGTCTGTTAAGCATCTGACTTTGGCCCAGGACATGACTCAGAGTCCGTGAATTTGAGCCCCAAATCAGACTCAGTGCTGGAGTTCAGAGCCTGGAGCCTACTTTGGATTCTGTGTCTCCTCTCTCTCTCTCTCTCTCTCTCTCTCTCTCTGCCCCTCCCCCAACATGCTCTGACACTCTCTGTCTCTCAAAAATAAATAGTGAAAAAAATTCAAAAATATAAAAAAATACACAAGTTAAAACTGCAGCGAGACACCAGTACACAACTATTATACGTAATGTCTTTGGTTTTCCTAGATGGGACATTTTCCACAAGTCCTTCATTTTCTCTCTATTATACATTTTCCTTTTCTTGAATTATCACCTCTTTCTGTTAAATCTACTAAATTACTGTTTAGATCTTTAATTCCTTAATTTCTTGTTCATCAGAGAAAACAGAGTAGGAAAATAACTCTTAGTCCTGAAAGCTGATGTTAAACACTTAATTATAGAGTTCTCATTAGATGCAGCTTTCTTTACACCATGTTTGTTATCTATTAATGAAAGCATCCATAATTAATTCAATTCTGCTAAAATACATTGTAGTTCTTGGCTTCTGTGTATTCATAATTCTTTAGGTTTATGAAAGTTAAAATTAAAGTGTTGAGTCATATCTGAACCACTCCTGAAGTTATTTTGAAGAACAGAAATATCTTTTACTCAAATATATAATTTGAATGTATTAAGAATAAATAAGCAGACACCCAGAGACTGTCATCTAAACCTAATTCCCAAAGAGCTGACACCTTACACTCTGTCTCCTTTTCCTGTCACTATCCCTTTCCTCCCACTATCCTATAACCAAGTTTTATCTTTCTATTTTAAATGGAATTTCTATATTTGTTCCACATCTGTTATCTAGGCTGCATGTAGATTTAATCAGCCTTCTACATAAAAATGACAAAAAGAAGAGTTAGTTCTGAGTCACAAGCACAGATTTTCTCTTTGAATGAATGGTACCTGCCATTATAATAAGAAAAAAATAAAACAGTATTTCTTTAACAAAAAGAAAGCCCAGATCAACCTCAGTTACTGCCTGGTAGGAATTTAGACTCTGCTCTTTACTTGGCTCTGTGAACTTGGTCATGGCAGTGAACTTCTATATGCCTTATTGTCTTCATCTTAAAAATGAAGATTAAAGCAACATAGTAGTACCTATCTCATAAGATTATTGTCAGGGTTAAAAAAATCAACACCTATAATGCATAGAACTACCTGGCACATAATGTTATAAATTAATAATTTATAATTATTAATAATACAGTATAATTAGTATATTATCATTATTTGGTTCTTACCAAAACTGTATAAGAAAAGTGAGGTACTATGTTAGTTCACAATAGCGTAGTCCCTTCCCTACAAGTAACTTAGAAATATAGGCACTGTATTCTTTGAGAATCAAACATGAAATTGGCATGTAAGGATCAGAGACGGTATGTACAGAGAATATTAAAGAAGCCAGGAGGCTCAGAGGCTAGCTGGACTTCTTTTAAACTTAATTTAGATTTAAACATATTTAAGAGAGAATAGGTCCATTAGGATGCCATTTCTTAGTCACAGTTGCTGTTACAAAGAGATCCAGCAAATCTTGGTAGAAGGAAATGAATTAGTGTTTTTAATAACTTGTATGTTCTTATTGCATAAATAAATATATTTGGGAATCTTAGACTTATGTTGTGAAACATTGAACCGTGGTGCATAGAAAAGAAGCTGGTGTATGGTATGTGCTCTACAAATAATAGCTGTCATTATTTTTATACTTACTGGAATTATTATTATCATTGCAATTGACATTTAACTTCTTTTCATATTTTATTCCCAGAAAATAAATTTCAGACCCTAAATGGATATATATATATATATATATATATATAACATGGTATGCCTTCACAGGAAGAATGCAGAAAACAGAAGTGGGAAGAATAGCTAGTTTCTGTGGGAGTAATAGACCTCATCCTGGGGCATTTTGACACTATATGGAATGTAACTGTAGTCAACGTGCTTGAACTAAGAGCCAGCAAATCAGGTTTCAGAGGTGGCAGAGGCTCGTGCTGCACTCTAGAGCTTGACAGAACCACTGAGGGAATGGGGAGCTATGAAAGATGCATGCAGAGTAATATGCAGGTAAAATCCTAACTTTACCTCTGGCCTCACAAAAAATTACCTTTACAGAACTTCCGTAAGTTCTACAGCGTCAGATTTCTCTAAACTTTTGTTATAATTAAGTTTAGTTAAGTTTCCTTTAAATATCTAGGAAAGGGGCATCTGGTGGTTCAGTCAGTTAAGTGTCCAACTCTTCATTTTGGCTCAGGTCATGATATTGTGGTTCATGAGATTGAGCCTACATGAAGCTGTGGGCTGACAGCATGGAGCCTGCTTGGTATTCTGTCTCTCCCTCTCTCTCTCCCTGAACCTCGTCCATGCTCATGCACTCTCTCTCTCTTTCTCCCCCTCTCGAAATAAATAATCTTAAAAAAAATAATAAAATATCCACGAAAAATATCTATTGGTCAGACTAGTTGCAGAATACAAGTCTGAAAAAGTAGATATTATCTTGATCATAAATTTTTGAAAGTGTACTGTATCTAGTCATTAAAAATAAATACACATATAATCAGGGGCGCCTGGGTGGTTCAGTCAGTTAAGAGTCTGACTTCGGCTCAGGTCGTGATCTCATGGTTTGTGGTTTCGAGCCCCACGTTGGGCTCTGTGCTGACAGCTCAGAGCCTGGAGCCAGCTTCAGATTCGATGTCTCCCTCTCTCTCTGCTCTCCCTTACTAGTTCACTGTCTCTCTGTCTCTGTCTCTGTCTCTCTCTCAAAAATAAACATTAAAATTTTTTTTAAATAAAATATAAAAAAATATACATATAATCAAATTTTTCTCTGTATGCACTACAGCTAAGGCATCATGTTGATCTTAAGACCATGAAGCTGAGTAAGACAGAGGCAATCAGAGGGTACAGATACGTAAACTAATAATCACAACAAGCTCTGAAGGCATAAGGTATTTTAGCAACTTATAATGCTAAAAACTGAAATTATAAATAAGCTAGTAAGATCCTAGACCATGCTTGCATTATTGTTCAAGCTGTAGTGAAAAGATAAGAATGATTTCTAGTCTTTCAATTGCTTTTAAATGTATACTTTTAAATAGCAAAATTATGCTTAAAAGCACTTTCTCTCTCCATTAAATTAAATACCCTCTCTAATCTTCTTTAAATATTAAATTAATTTTAATAAAGCCTTTCTTCATACTCAATCTAAAGATAAATGAGCATATAGAAAAGTACAGCCTTGCACACAGTAACCACTTTCATAAAACAGTGTCTTCGGTATAGAGAGCTTCATATGCCTCTGAATTAAAAGCCAGCATTCTCCAAAAATGCAAGACCAACATGTAATGTTTAATTCATCTCTGAAACCATTCAGTTAAACTTCTAAAAAGCTATTTCAATATAGTTTTGTCTTATGTAAGAATTACTGAGAAAAACTAGAATTCTAAAATTTTTAGGTGTATCGCAATTGTTAGAATAGTCTATACACTCAGTCACTAAATGTTTTGTGTTTTTAAGCCCTGAGTTTCCATTATCATCACAGAGGATAAAACAGAATCCTGCTAATCTTGAGCTTTAATACCTGAGTATCACTGGTTTCCTCACTTTTTAGGATTTAGCAAAAATTATTGCACTGTTCATATAAACATCCAGGCTTTTACCTAACTCCTAAAAATTCTGTGATGCCAGCAATTTTAAAGGGTCATATACCAAGTTCCGGCTTCTGGTAATGGTAGAGTATCTTTGTAAGACTAACCTATTGCCAATAATAATAATAAGCTCTACACAACATATTAAAAGGAATTATTTATTTATTTGTATTTTATTTATTTTTGAGAGCAGGAGAGACAAAGCATGAGCGGGGGAGGGGCAGAGAGAGAAAGGGAGACACAGAATCTGAAGCAGGCTCCAGGCTCTGAGCTGTCAGCCCAGAGCCCAACTCGGGGCTCGAACTCACAGACCGTGAGATCATGACCTGAATAGAAGTCGGACACTTAACCGACTGAGCCACCCAGGTGCCCCAAAAAGGAATTATTTAAAGGAACTTCATGCATCTAGAAGCTAGAGGGGATATGACCCTTGGAAAGTCATATTGACTTTTACCTCAGGACACTCCCTAGTCCCCATGGCAAACTAAAGATAACACTCAAGAGCAAATTCACAGTCTTATTGTCTTGAAGAGTCAGTGTTTATAGGTTTCAGAGTGTCACAGATGCTAGAGAATCAGGGAGGTAATTTCTCAGAAAAAAGGAACCCCAGATAGGAAAGCCTAAAAATCTTCCTTCAGACTCTTCACCCAAGCCCGATGGGCTTCAGCTGGGAGACCATAAGGAGCCCAGAGGGAGAACAGTATTTAGAAGGCTGAAAGTGCTGAACAAAGTTGGTAACAGCCTCTTAGGAGAAGAAAGACAGGCTAATCCCTCTAAGTTAAAGAGGCTTGGTAAACACTCCAGGCTTTGTATTAATGCTGCCGAAGAGTCATATCCCAGGGCTAATGGACACACTGGTGGATACAGATCTATCGGGGGGAATAGCATGGATTGTGGAAAGAGGACAGAGAATGAAAATGCAAGCTGAGAAAAGATCATCGCCAACTTTTCTTAAAACATTTGAAGTGGGTTCTGAGACTGTGTTTGGTGATTTTTTACATCAAACTAAGGAAAAATTCTTGAATAAATTATTCAGTACTTCATATGGATTTCATGCCGTGCAGAGGATCTCAGGTTTTACTCTCAACAACACAGGGCTATAGTAAGTACAAATTTGCAAATTTTTATCCGAAAAAAGGATTTTTCTGAGGTAGTAAAGTATGGCAAGCAGTCTAAAATCCATCGGTACACGTACCCATCAGAATTCTGGACAGAAACAGATGGTTGTTGTGGTCCATGCATGCCAGCATCCCAGGATACAAAAGAAGGTGGGAAGGGTGACAAATAAATATGGAAAGGCAAATAGAAGATATTGAACTTGGTATAAATTACAATGTGATTTCATCTGTCCATTAAAATGAATTGGGGCATTGAAGGTAAAAAAAGGCAAGTAGCTAAACAAGATGAACACCTTGGATAGTTAGGTAGATGCTTTAATAAACAGTAGACATATGAGAGATGGGTGATAAAAAATCTACATATTCTGCTTCTATCTGTACCTCTACTCATAGATATAAGGTATAAATAGCTATCTGTACATTTTAATATAAATATAAAATAAAATGTTTGAAAGCATGCCAAATTATAAGGCATGTAATTTCTCTTCTTCATGTGTGTTTCTGTGTGCATGAGGCTGCGAAGGCCCTTCATGTAATGCATACATGGTGCATCGCCTTGTCATATGTTCCTTCCTGTAATTGTTTCCAACTATGGGTGCACTCTACAGAAACTTAAATCACTGTGGGCAGACAATACGGGGAGATCAGACAAAAGCATTCTACAATATTCCACCTATTCTACCAACTACCACCTATTCATCAAGTTTCTCTCTTTATGCCAAGATTTAATAGACTTCAAAACCATTGTTCTCTGAATGAGCTCGTAAGAGAAATGTAAGTGCTTAAAAACTTATTGCTGTTAATCTGTTTTGGCTTATTTGTTTAATAGCAACAACAAAAAGGCAAAACAGAAACAAGAGCCCTTCAGTTTCCTGGTGTGACTCTGGTTGAAATGGATGAGTTTTCACTGAAAGTTATGTTGCTGTTTAACAATTAAGGTGGTTCTGTGGGCAAAATCACTTATGAATGCGGAAGTGAGAATCGCTTGGTTTTATACGATCTAAAATCATTTCATTTTTGGTCAAACTGTGTACACTGGAAAAATTCACCTTTGTTATAAGTTTGATCTTTTTAGGATATACTCACACTGTTCTTATGAATTTGCTGAATTGAATTTCTTTATTTCTTAAATCTTTTCTGTTTTCTTCACTTTATTCTATATCTTTGTTCCTCTTGTTTGCTTCCTTTTTTATTTTTATTTTTTCCATTTTCTTCTTTACTTTCTTCTACACTTTCTTCTTCTGGTCTAACAGTATGTGAGAAAAGTAAAATTTGCATATTGAAGGCAAAATGGAGAAACCTTTTGGAGATAACTAAGCTAATACTTTTGATCATCTTCAGAGCCCACAAAAATGTGGAGTTTTAAAGATCTTTAATTCTGCTTAGGCTCTAGTTTGGGCATAGGGATCCTAACTAGGTTGGAGGTATTAAAAATCATTTAAACTTACGAAAAAAGCAAGTAAATGCTCCTAGTGTACTTGCAATGTGTCTTACCGATGGGAGCAATTGCCAGAAGAATACCAAGTTGGTAGTAGATCAGAGTTTTGTTCAAATGCACTTATTTCTACCTTGTGGAATGGGCTCCTCCTGTAATCATTGCCTAGTTTCCTAAAATTAGAGAGTCTTCTGAGTGATATTTATTCTCATAAGGTGGTGTTTTGAGCTTGTTCTTAATGACCTATGAATTCTTAGCTTCTGTCTTATGTCAGAGTAACATTCTCTTCCTGAATGGAATTTAGGATTTTCCAGTTTAAATAAAAGGAAAAGAAAACATCTAGTTAAAAAAAATATATATATATATTACTTATATAATATATAATTGTACATGTATACAATATATAATTGTACATGTATCTATATATGTATTTTATATATATGTATGCATACATATATACATATATATATATTACTTTTAGGGAGTTCTGTATGGACACTGGAAAAAATGGAAGACTTACTTTTCATAGCAGTGTGATTTTATTTTTATAGTAACAATGTGTAACTTTTATCAGTATTTAAAGAAAAGTTATAAAATAACCTAAGAAATGAAGGGGAAAAAAAGAAAGCCATAATCACTAGGATCTTGCATAATTTCATTAGGACCATATTTTGTCACCTCATTTTACTTTTGTACAAGTTTACTAACTCCTTAGATGAGAGATATGTAATAACACAATATTTGATAATTTCTCAGGTTGTTATTGAGGACAAGCTGAAGAAATGTGTTTCAGTTTATCATACACCTAGCTATGTTTGAGTCCCAGAGTAATGTCTTTAATGGTGTGCTCTACGTGAGTGACTTATAGCAAGTTATTAAATGATATGATGAAGACACTACTGAAAAAGACATATAATCTAGTTACTGTGTGAGGAGCCAAAGCAATACTGATGACAGAACAACAGAGCAATAAAACAATACATCTCTGATATAAATCTAGCATCCCCAAACAAAATTACCACATATGACCAGGATCAAGTAAATAGGGCTTAGTACCAGCAGGTGTTTAACTTCAATCAATTCAGTAAGTATCAACAATATGATAGATTCATTACAAAACTCTGTTGATTTATACCACAATAATCATTCCCAGAAGGTTAATCAGATTGTACTGAGAATTTTAGATAAAGAAAAGCATGGTCAAGGAAGAACACTCATGCTGGCAGCAGAACTTTAACACCGTGTGTTATAGGCACTATTTGGAGATTTATCTTTATGTAAATCACATGACACAGATGTCTTTAATTCACATGATAGAGAGCGCATGTGGATCCGATGTGGAAGACTGTAGTATTTTCATGTGGTCCTAGCGTTAGACTCAATGAGTCGTAGATACACGGAGCTAGATTCTGGCGCAGGACAAAGAAGATCTGGCAGTGTTGTGACTGGGATAGACTGCCTTAGAAGGTAATAAGCTTTTGGAACATGATCTGTAAAGGACTTTCAAGCAAGTTACACCCTTCAAATGCTTTCAACCCTGGAATTCTTTGGTTCCATATATTTCCCATTTTCTCATAGATAAAAATATGACTTTCCTCAGGTCTCCACATCAGCACATTGGTGCTAAATTTATATTACTCTCGTTATTATCTTCACTATATGAGAAGCACCGAGTACGTGAGGAGAATTGTTAATAAAAGGCCAGTTTACTGGGCTGCTGAATTCCTATTAGCCTGCATGTAAAATCATCTGCAGTTTTCAAAGTTCCTTTTGGACTCCTTCTTCTATACGTATGTAATTTTCTATCTGTCAATATCCCTGCTTGGTGTTTTTCTATTCCTTTTATCTTTTTCTCCCCTGGTGTCTTACTTCTAAAGATTTCTCTTTCTGGAACTATTTACTTCCTATGATTTGCTAAATCTTCTTTCCAACTTTTCTTTGACTAAGCTCTGATTGACACTCCACTCTCCTGACCTCTCCCCTTTTATTAGAAATGTCTTTTATTCTCTTTTCATTATAGATCATGGGAATATATAGTTCAATTTTTTCAACTTTCTAAACTTCTTACATTGCTATCTCTAAATTTTGTTCATTTGTTTCCCTTTGAAATACTTTTCTATATTACCTGTTTGCTATCATTTTATCAAAAGCATGTTAATTATGCAAGTATTAATTTTTGAATGCAAAATGTTTTGTATCATTGACATATGGCTAGTTTATTTCCTTAGCTATGCGAGACACTTTTTCTGTATGTATTTCTTTGTTACTAAACTTTGTTTCTCTCATGGAGAAAAGATATTCAACCTATTGATGTGTAATAACTATTAGAAAAGATTTCCTATGAAACTCTTAGCTTTTACTCCAATAATCATATATAAGCATTCAAGGGAAAGTGGTACAAGACAATTTTATTCTTGATCTATAGAGCATATGGAAATTCGAGAAGAATGTTCAAAGAGATTTAATATTTGAACCAAGTCTGATTCCTATATTTCAAGCCATAGATGTTTTGGAGGTGGGTGTTGCATAGTGTGTCCATAGTGGCCTTTCACTTTATATAATTTGCCTTCAGCTCCTAAATGGACCCAGGACCAACATTGTAGACTTTCAGAATACCTTATAGTCAACCTTCATCTGGTCAATAAAAGAAATTTTCCCCTTTTTAGGGACCTCTTCCCCATTTCTAGGCACAAAGACTCATGAACACTGATTTTCTAGATATTAGCTTCACCAAGGTTGTCAGTAGATAGGTTCAACACCGAAGATTTACTTCTTGGCATATCTTGTATTAGATGAGGAAAAATTATTCTCTCAATGTTTTGTTGCAATATGAAACAAGTTCAGATTCTTTAGTATGTACTTGGGCCTGAGAAAGATAGGAAAGGGGGTGAAAAACGAAATTAAATAGGTTCCACACAACAATAATATGTTGTGATTTATCTATATTCTTCAAACTGAATATCTGGAGAGCAGTTTGATAGATGCAGGTGATATTCTACTGAAATAAAACTTTGAACAGATAATAAGATTACCTTTAAAATCAGTTTTAGAAGTTTTAAAAGATAAAATGAATCAAAATACAGATTCTGACATCCAAAAAAAACACAGCCAGGAGACATACTTGGCTGTGATGATGGAGCACAGGCAATGAGGGAAGATTGTGGCCATGGAGGGACTCACCCCAGTGCTCAGAGCTTGGTGGCCTAATGAGAACCCCGAAAAGATGCCATTTTCTTTCTTGCCTCTAAGATTCAGATTACTTCTTCAGAAGTATTTTCATCATAATGCACCTGCCAGCAAGTTAAAATTTATCTTAAAAATTAGTGGAAAGGGTGGCATTTCTATTTCAGAAAAATCCAAATATGTAAACCAAAATTTTTTCAGATTGTTTACAAGCTTTTGTGCTGAATTGTGTGTGTGTGTGTGTGTGTGTGTGTGTGTTTAGAGTTGTTTGTGATAATTATCCACCAGAAAACTTTACAACATATTAGAGTGTAATCCTCCACATGGCAAATTCTTAATGGAAGTTTTGCTGAGTATGGGCTTCCAGATAAAACCCGATAAGTGCATAATAATAATATTAATGAGTATGCATAATACCTTTATGCTCTCCAAAGTCTTTCTCTCTGCATGCTTTCTAACTATGCAAGTATTAAAAGGCTTTTCCCCAAGAAAGTTAAATAGAGACCTTTGATTTCAGTATTTGGAAATGCTTTGATAACTTAAAATATTTTATGTTTACTTACATGAAAAATTATACCTTTATAAATTCTTATAAGTCAAATCAAATGGAGGGGTGTTTCCACACACATATTGAAAGGTCATAAATATGGAAGGGAAACTTTCTAAATTTGAAATTACATCTACATGTATTATACCCCTGATCACAAACATTGAGGAGCTTCTCAGGATAAAGGTCACAGTTTGGTCAATGATTTTATAGTGTTAATTGCCACCACTCTTTTGTTTCCCATTTTGCTCCCAAAGATTGCTCTTGTAATTATGACTGGTGTTCCTATTAGGTTTTGCACATTCCTGCCCTGGAAATTATTGATAGACATTTCTCTATCTGGAATATGTTCACTTCCTGACACTGTCCTAAATTTGTAACTTTCCTGCAAAGATGAGTTCAATTCTCGTTTCCTGCTTGAAGCCATCCTAGACCCCAGCTTAGCATAGGTGATATCTACGTTTTGGAATTAGTGCATTTATTGCCTATACCACTGATTTTATGTCTATAGACTACTATAGTCTTAAATTATTGACATTTATTTATTTATGTATTGTATTCTGTATCACAGGACAAGGTCATTGTGTTCCATCATTCTACATAATTTATGGCTCTAGGTAAATTAGTCTTCTTTGGAATCCTGTGGGAGCCATCACAGCATTATAGAGGAGATGCTTGATAAATATCAACATTAAGCCAATGGATGAATAGATTTATCTGAGAGAAAAAAATACAGTACTTTCAAGTTCAATGAGAGTAAATTTAAATATACATCATGGTATTATAAAAAATATATAAAGACCACCCAAATGAGAATAAACAGAGGCAATTTATGTAGATTTGCAAGAAAACAGTCACAATTACTTGCATTTCGTAGACTTGCAAGCAGGAAAGGAAAAGGAGGGAAAGAGGGAGTTTGCCCCTTTCTAGAGGGGAATAAAAGGCTTTAGGAATGCTCTTATTGAAGTTGTTGGCAAGGGAAGTTGGAGGTGGCTTACTAGAAAGGGAGAGTCCCTTGTAATCATTTGAGGACCGTATTTGGTTTTCTCTGGTTGGTTCTGAGTTGAAAGTTGAGAGGAGTGGCAAAAATTAGGAAAGCTGGCAATTATTGAATATATTTTGAACATTTGGGGGCCAAATGCTACAGAGGTTGTGGTTTGGGTTGCTGGGCTGATTGCTGGGCTGGTTGCTACAGAGACTGTGTGTCAAAGTTCTATTGTCATGAATGGTTTGGCTATCTTTCTCTGTTGACATATTCAGTCTCTTCATATAATAGCTTACATGTTTACAAAACCTTGTAGAGTCCCTAACACTGTACAGACTCTCTCTCATGTGTTCCTAATGATAGTTCTGTGAGCCTCTCAGTTATTAATACTCAAATTTTATTGAAAAGGGGACTGAGGCTTGGAGAAGCAAACCATATTGCCCAATGTATCAGATCTAGTGAAAGAAAGTGCTTCTACTTGAATTTACACTATCTGGATTCAGACTCAAACTTAAGAGGAACTAATTATGGTTGTGTATAGAATCAGATAAGGGCTGGTATAAATGAGAAGAATAAAAGCCGAGGGAAAGTTGCTCCATAAAATTGCTCTTAATTAGAAGGATGGGATCTTAAAAAGTCTGGTATCTGGAAAGAAAGAACATCATTCAGAATATAGGTTAAAGATTTTGTGAATCTTTGGAAATAGGAATGTGAGTGATAGCTAAAGATGAAATATTCCTTAAAGGGGTGAATAGAGGGCAAGGAAGCAACACTTTCCAGCTGAACTTTCAGTTAATTTCTTTTAAAATGCATTTACCATCTACCATGAGCAATACTGTGCCCTCTGAGTGTTGTCCTCTGATAAGAGGGCAACACTTGTAAAAGATATTTCCATACAATTTAAAAGAGCTTGAGGTAAGAAGTGTACTAGAGAAAGAGGTTTAAGGATATGCAGAGGGAAGGAAGGGAGAACGAAAGGGGCTTACTATTTATCAAAGTGGCATTTACCAAAGTCTACTTAGCAGAAATACCAGTTGTGGAATTAGTGCTTGAAGTAGGAAGACCTCCAAAGAGGTAGTCTCTAGCTGATCCTGCTACTAGTAATTGCTAATTTAAGGTTAGAGAGGAAGTTGAGGGGATAGAAAAGCTTGTGAAGAGGAAAGTGCAGGCTTCATGCAGGCCTGGGTGGGACATAAAGAACATGAGCACGAAAACTGAGGATCGGTCAGAAACATGAGTCACTTATCACCTCCGCTATGAAATTTCCCCGGATCGCCCTCTCCCTCTGCACTTCTACAAGAGGCAGGCATGTTTTTCCTGGAATTCGACCATGAGTCTTTATTAATGCAGACAAATATTATTACATTGATAGCATCATTACCATTGACACTGTATTCATTCTTGCTCTAGTACTCCTACTCATCAAATAACAAACCTATCACACTCTGAAAGTTGGTCATTAGTATAATTTATGGAAATAACAGAAGCCAGACAGCTTCTTATAAATGCTAATTCCTCCCTGTCCAAAGAACTGTTTTTCCTGAGCTATGAAGAAATACTTGAAAATCCCCATATTATTCTTCCTGTGCCACAGTGACAACTGTCTTTCCTAGACATTCCCACCCACAGTAGGTTCCCCACCCCTCAATTCCAGGGAGGACCAGGCCTTCCCTGGTAGATGGCAGGATGCTGACAACCTACAAGTGGCTGCTCTGAGATAACTGTGCTACAGACGGCCTGCTTGCGAATTTTAGGCCCTGGGAAGGACAGCAAGTTTTCAGGCTTTGTATAATGCCGTCTCTACAATTCCTACATTTATTCCCTGCCCACAAAATACCAAGTAAAGTGGGTGTTGGGAGAATTAGTGGCTTCATTTCATCAGTAAAACGTTAATCCCAAACCACCAGACCAGAATACTATATAATACCAAGTAGAAATATCTCAGCTTCTATTTCAGAGCTCAGTTACCTGAGGGGATATTTTTCAGTGATTCAGGTAAAGGTAGAAAGCGCAACATCCAAATTATCTAATAGGAGTCTCGGGGTCTGTAAAGCAAGTTTTGGGGCATGTTTCTATTCAGTTAAGCTGCCAGTATATGACAGGGAACATCGTTCAGTTCAACCTTGGTGACGAGTTGTACAGAGACTGTTACATTTGGTTAAACCACGTCCCATCAGGACAAACAGAATGGCATGGCTTCAAGGAATTGGACTATTTAGTGTCAATATGATGATTCTGTTGTGTTTCCTTCAGAGCTGTCACATTACTTACAGCTTTATGGAATGTGAGCGTAATTCCCTTTCCTAATGTGTTTCTGAATAATAAAGCAGAGTGTGATCTTTCCTAACCATTACATTCCACCTCCCATGATTAATCTCATCCACCTCTTTGAATGATAGGAATCTTTGTCCTATCCCTCTGGCTGCAATGGCTATTACGAGATCATCTGCTTCCTCCACTGATTATCTTATTTAATTCTCACTTGAATCCTAAAGGTAAGGGTAATTATCCACATTTTGCAGAGAGGGCAGCAAACTGAGGTAAAGTAAAATGCCCCAAGTTTTCCAAAGTCTATCATGAAATACAGAGATCTCTCTTTTAAGCCCTCTGTTCACACCCCTATGTCAGGCAGTCTTCTACTGCCTCCTACTAACAACATCTAGTTCCATATGGTTGTTCAGAATCAGGGTGAAGATATTCTTTTAAAAGATTACTCTTAAAAATTTTTTAATGTTTTAATTTATTTTTGAGAGAGAGAAAGAGTGCAAGCTACGGGGAGGGACAGAGAGAGAGGGAGACACAGAATCCCAAGCAGGCTCCAACCTCTAGGCTGTCAGCATAGTCTGATGTGGGGCTCAGACTCAACTAACTGCAAGATCGTGACCTGAGTCAGAGTCAGAGGCTTAACCAACTGAGCCACCCAGGTGCCCCAAATCTTTGCTTTTCAAACTATGTAAACATTAAAAGTAGAATTGTTAGGAAGGAGAGACTCTTTTTCCTGTCTTTGTAATTCCTTTTCCCTAAGTTCGCTGTGGCATACTGCCTCTTCCAGATGTCTTTAAGGCAAAGGAGCTTTGCTGCGCCAGCTTTGCTTCCTCAGGTGCATTTATTAGATGTGTGTGGTCGAAAACATCAGTCAAATCATTGGCAGTTGTGTTTTTAAGGCATGATTTTGTACAAAGTCTTAAACAAAAAGTTTGTGAAAAAAGACTCCCATATGAAAATCCATGCAGCTTTTAATGTTAAAAGAACAGTATTGGGAAGGATTCGTGTGGTCGAAAAGTCAGCCAAATAGTTCGGGGCTTTTTTTTCTGAGGTATAATTATATACAAGGATTTAAATTTTTAAAATTCTGGAAGTGAGAATGAGTCCTGCAGGAAAATATGAAAAGCTTTTAATGTTAGAAAGAAAATGCTAAAGAAAAAGCTGTAAATAAACAATAATTCATTAAACTGGCCTTGTAAAAATAGGAGAAAGTTTCCAGAGTAACAGAGGCTTCATTTTTTTTTTTTTTTACAATCTAGTGTATTGCTCTGCATGTCTGTGAGGCAGCCAGAACCATGATCTTTAGCTTTGTCATCTTTATTTCGGAGCAAATTGAAAAAAAAAAAAAGATATTTGAATTAGCTTTTATCTTCTTTATCGATTTGTAGGATCATTAACACAAATTCACATAGAAATTCTGAGACATCTGATTCTTTTCATTTCTCTATATTCATAGCAGCTGAAATTATAAGTATGTTACCCAGCAGGGACAGAACTTCAACACTGATGAAACGCATTTACCAGTTGTAAACTCTACTCAATTGAAAATAGACTATGAAAATGGACTATGTCGAATTAGGGTCAAATAAGTTAAACTACTGATAGAAAGGCTATGGCAGATAGGAGATGATTAAATCTGTAGTTTGGAGAGGACAGTTATTCATTTCATACAACTATAATACATGGCAGAATACACAGTGTGCCTTCCCGCAATAAACTGATTTGAAATGAACAAAAGGACATCTCACACATAGGACAGGTTCTGCCGGAGAGGTGACATTAGAGATATGACCTGAATGGTAAGTAGGAACCAGTAAGGAGGGGTGGTGCTATGTAAATGTTGCATAGTGCTTAATTAATTAATTAATTAATTAATTTAAAAAATTTTTTGACACCAGGAATGCGGGAGGGCTAGAGAGAGAGGGAGACAGAGATTTCTGAGCAGGCTCTGCCCTGTCAGTGCAGAGCCCGATGTGGGGTTTGAACCCACTAACTGTGACATCATGATCTGAGCCAAAACCCAGAGTAAGATGCTTAACCAACTGAGCCACCCAGGCCCCCTGCATGGTGCTTAATTTAAATGGATTCACCTTTACAAACATTGTCATTTATCCCTCTATTAAAATGGCATGATTTATTGTTCCTATGAAGTAGCTCAGTCAAAACAGGAAGGCTAAAATATTTTTTAAAAAGACATTAATATACTGTGCCTGTTTTAAAAAAAATCACATAAAAGTACCGTAATGAATGGGGAGTTTACAAGAGAGAAAGACACGGAAGACAAAAAAGAGAAGAGGATCGGGGCTGCAAAGGAAAAAAAAAATCCTAGAGAAGGAGTAGTTTGAGAGGTTAGAACAATCCTAGTTGTCTTAGACCTGAAAGGAGGAAAGGGAGCCTTGCAAGAGTAAGGGATAGGTTTAATTTTACTAAATACTGCTGAGAGTCCAGGGATCATGAAACTTCAACTGTCCATCTCTTTCCATTCCAAATTCCTATTTTGTAGCAGGAAGGTTCTTCCTCGACTGTCAGGTTCTGTATGAGTATCTGGTGGCCAGGCCTTTCCTCTAGCTGTCCCCTGGCTCCCTTTGCTTATCTTCTTTCCTCAATGTGCTACCCATATTGCTTTAAGAGTCTCAAGATATTTCTATGAAGTGAGCCAGTCACTCTACAGATGGGGATATGGGGACACAAGATACATTCATCAGTCAGAGTCACCAAGGTAACCAGAAATTGGGCATCAGGTAATTTTTTCCTGGTGGTTTTCATGCGAGATGCCGACCATCTGTGTTCCTGCCCCAGTCATAACCGGGGCTCAGTCATAACGGGGCTCAGTCATAACCAGGGCTCAAACCTCAGTTTCTACCATTCATTCTACTATTTATACTCTAGGGACATTAAAACAGAGCTCAAAAGACAACCCCAAGTTTACACTGTGAGATCATTGAAGTGTCACTGTGTTGCACAGTAGAATGAAAAGAGACTTTAAAATCACTGTATCTCTAGATAACGGTTTCTTCAGTTGGCGATAATATGGTCCTACTAGCAAACTACTCAATTTTGCAAATAACCAAAACTTGATACAGAATTTATACTTCCTTAAAATAATGCTGTTAGAGGAGAGATGAATAAACATCATATATTATGTTGGGTTTTCTGAATAGTAGTGGGAGAAATCTCTTCCATGACTAATGGCACATTATTTGTCCTTCACTATAACTTTGAATAACAAAGTGATTTTAGTGATTTTTTTTATTTATAGATAGATAAATATCCATTTAGTTAACCTAAAGAAGGCTGACAAGGTAATAGTGCTCTTAATATGTTTTGCCATCAAGTTAAAAAAAAAAAAACTTTTAATGGAGTTAACTTCTGCAATTTTATTTAAAGAAACTCTAAATGTTTTTCAAGCTATTACCTAACAACACTGTAATCTCTGTGTGAAAAGTATAAGTGTCCATTACGGTACTGAAGAATAATATAGTTTTTTATCGCATGTTACTTCTATGCCTTCCCTCAAATAGCAGGCTGTCAAAGAACCTTCCTGATGTAATTGCAGTTGTGATAATGGCACCTCCTACCACCCGTTAGTTTTTGGTTTCTTATCTGCTATGTGTTCTGAAAACACATAGAAAAGCTTCTTTGGAATTCCATGGTAAAAAAAGAATCTAGATGGTTCTGAAGGAGCATGAGTGTAATGGCTAAAAATAAAAGTTAATATTTTCTCATTCTAATTTTTTGCCAGTGTTTAAAAATATGCCTGTCTCATATTGTTTGATTCTTATCTCAGTTCTATAAGATAGCTAGTATTATCCTTAATTATAAGGATAAGGTAAATGAGGCTCTGATAGGTCGTTCTCCAATAAGCGAGAATCCTGGGTGGAGTCTTTTTATCTTTTTGAATTCCCCCTCAAAAATCGATGGAGCGACTGTGGAGGCAGCCAAACAAACAAACAAACAAACAAACAAAACGCCCATGTATGATACCTACTACAAAGCAAGGTACCAACGGACTCGTGAATCTCAAAATATGTGTGGGAAGGGACCAAATTCTAATAGCAACTGGGTTCACATAATACCAGGGACTGTGTGTTGGAATGCAGAAAAACAAACAAACAAAGAAAAGAAAAAAAAAAAAAAAACAAAACCACGTGCCCCAAATAAAGACCAGAAAGTTAGATTGAATAATCACAAACAGGAGTAGAAACCAGGAGGAGACTTTGAAGGCTCCAATGAGAATGAGGTGAAGGGAAAAGGACTGCAGAAAGACCTAACGATATCGGTAGGTCTGGACCCTATGAACTTGCCAAACTAGCCAACTGGAGCTCTTTCCAGTTCACAGTCCTGTTCTGAAAAGAAATTAATGGGGAAGGAGTTCAAATGGAGTTTGTTAGCTTGATTTATATGTCGAAAATAATTTGGCACAAAGTCTATGAGCTCCCATTAGGATTTTCGCCCTGGACCATGCAAATACTGAATATCAGGGATGTGGCTGCTCTCTACCTTCAAGTCACAGGGGCCACAAAGTGGCTTCAGGGAATTACACTACAGCTGCTCTTCCAAACAATCAGATGTGGAACCTGGGCTGTCCTAGGAAGTCCATTCTACTTAGCTAATCTAAGTTTGAGAACATGGACTAATATCAGTTTTCTTACCCATGTAAGTATAGGTCATATTTTAGTAGGTGTTTTCTTTTTTCTTTTCCAAACTGTAGAAAAAGAAACATCTCTAAGCTTGTCTTCTCATATTTCTTGAAGTCTTTAAAGATTCTGAGAGAAAATTGTGATGCAATGATATTTGTCATAATGTGAAGAAAACTTTCTTAGTGTAATTTCCCATCAAGTGGACCTCAAATCATGGGAAATGTGATTCCTGGCCGTATTCTTTTGTTGTTGCAACTACACATTGTTGCATTTTTAATAATCTTATTTATAACTCAAATTCATTTTCAAGGCATTGTTGTGGTGGAATGTCTACTTTTCCACAGAGGATTATTTATTTACTAAGGTGAAAAGAAGGGATTTTAGCATAGAATTTAAAAAGCATCATCACAATTTTAATAAAAAATGTATGATACAATAAATTTTAAATCATCTAGCAAGTGAGTGCTTAGTCTAGGACCCTGGTATTCATTAGCTCCTAAGCTGTAGCTGAGCCTCCCAAAATATGTGACTGTAACACAGGACAGCTTTTCTCACAAAACCAGATTCAAAGATTCATTCTAAAGGATAGAACCTCTGGGACACTATTGGTCTTCTAGGACTACCATAACAAATTACTATGGACTTCAGGGCTTTAAGGAACAGAAATTCATTTTCTCACAGTTCTTGAGGCCAGAAGTCTGAAGTCAACATGATGGCAGGCTGCAATCCCTCTGAAGCCTCTAGGGGAGAACCTTGCATTGCCTCTTCCAGTTTTTGGTGGCCCCAAGCTTCCTTGACTTATGCCAGGATAACTCCAATTTCTACCTGTCTTCACATGGTCTTTTTGGTGTATGTTTCTGTATCCTCTCCTCTTTTATAAGAACACCTGCTACTGGATTTAAGGCCCATCCTAATACAGGATGAACTTAACTTCAAGATCCTTAACCTCATTATATCTGCAAAGACCTTTTTCCAAATAAAGTTATATATGCAAGTTTCAGGTAGACTTATCTCATTGAAAGCCATGATCCAATCCACAGTGGAGACTGATCTATAGAAAAGTAGAGGACATCTTTTCATATAGTTGAAAATCCATCTGTCATATCTTGAAAATAGATTTACCGTCTATCAGTATCATATAGTAAAGACTATACTATATTATTTCAAAATAATAATTAACTTATCAACCTATCATACTTAATGAAAGGAGATATTAACACCTTGAGTTGATATCTAGTTGTTGTAAAACCAAATACACTTTTATAAGCATGAAAAAAATTTTGTTTTTAAGAGAATTCATGTTTTATTATGAAGATTCTCAGAATTGTGCATTATACATTAAATTCAATTTCTTGTACTGGGACTTTAAAAGAATAATCTTGTACCTAGAAATAAAAGCAAAGTCAGAAAATGATGGAGGCATTTTTACAAAATAGTTTAGTTTAATGCTTTCATATTGGGCCATAACTTTATTGTTATTATTCTAGTTGTTGTTTTTACATTGTTCCCTCTTGGGTTCAATCAATTGTGAGATCAGTGACCAGTGAATATGAAATACAACCAGGGAATTCTAAAGCAGCTGGAATTTTTCTATAATATAAAGAGAATTGAAGGGAAAAGTATTCCCTTCAATTTAATGTTTCTTTTTTATATTTCCCACATAGTAAACCTAAACAAATGTTGTCAACTTACGAATAAAAGGAAAGCATCTTATTCCTAATCTGATGAGGCAGAAACAAATTTTAAATGAGAGTCACATAAAGGAGAAAATCATTACATGTATTATTTTTGTGTTTCAGAGAGTATGGAGTTTTCAGGTGTAAGTGATAGGAAAAGGGAGAGGTACAGAGGTAGGGAAAGAGACAGAGAGAGACGGAAGGTGCTTTCTATCACATACAGCAATGTTTGCTTCCTGCTCGTCTTATAATCTGGTAAGAAATACCTGTGTTTACTCCTACCCCCCAAAAAAGAATTCGCTAAGAAGAGAAAGGCAGTAAAGACTCCAGTACAGAATTGGTGAGACTAATTTATTCGTGAGTCTGTCTTTGCTCCTTTCTGTTTCTGTTTCTCCACCAGCAATATAAATTCTATGTAATCAAAATCTTACCCTACCTCGTAAAACATTTTGCATGTAAACTCTGGGAATTAATATCTGGGAAAGAGAATATTGGAAACTCTCTGCTTTTTCTCAGAGCTGGTTCTTAGAATGTCCAGTAATCTAGTTCAACAAAGGTATTGATGCTCAACAAACATTTTATCTGTCCCCCTACATTTTCCAGTCTCCTTGCAGTAAGAAGGGACCTTATGATTAGTTCTGGACAATAAAATGTGAGTTGAAGCAGTAAATGTTATTTCCTATTTAAGGTAAGGAAAACAATCTCATGATTCTCCAGTTCTGCTCTTATCCCTTTAGGGTAAGAGTAAAGGTCACATGTTGTTAATGGTGGAGCTACAAGTTTGAAACAGCCTGTATCTCTTAACCAACTGAGCCACCCAGGCGCCCCCATTGAAACAGCCTGTATCTCTGAGCCATCACACAGAGTTCAGCACCCTGGAGAGTGACAAATAAACTTTATATTTTAAGACATTGAGATTTGAGAATGGAATATCAATACAATATAAACCAATCCCAGTATGTCGAATGTATCCAAGGTATTTAAGATTAGCTAATCTCTTAATAGAAGTGAAATAATATTAAATGCTACAAAGTAGACAGAATCTGCTTTTTAAAAACTACACACTTTTTGATGCTTGTGTTACTGTTAAAAGAAAAAGTTGTCTTGAGATTCTGGACATGAATATATTAGTAATCATTATTTTAAATTTTATTAACAGAAAGATCTGTGACTACAAATTCCTCTTATATTTTTCTTGACCCTTATTAACTTATCAGTTTTTTTCACACAATTAAAGTTGAATGGGAAAACCTGAAAACAATAAATTTCTTTATCAACTATTTTCTTCCAGATATTTATAAATGATATATAGTAAACTCCATTATCTAGCATGACTCAATGGGAGTTTGGCAAAACTAAAACTTAAACTCACATTTTTTAATTTAATGAAACCTAATAAGGTAGATTTGGAAAAATCGCCAAAGACCCGACCTACCCATCTAAATCATTCTCCTTTTTATGGAATTAAATGACAATCATAGATTGTGACTGTTGTTCTTAGGCCTTGTGGGCCATCTAAGTGAGCCCTTTCTTTAATAAATTTTCACATCTGCATTGAAACATCATCTCTTAGTGATCTTGACAAGAAAGGGACATATGACCCGTCTACCCGGCTCTAATCAGGGGAGATTACTAGTATACACTAAAATAACCTGCAACCCAAGGAGTCCTCGGGCATCAGACTGTGATTAAGATTCAGGCCTATTATAATTACTTGTCGTACAGGTTCTCTGAGTAAATATTGAAAATCTCCACTGATTAGAGTTGGTAGGTGGAAACTATATGTACTTTTCCTGTCAGGATCACTAACAGGTGATTTGGTTCAATGACTATAGAATTGAGACTAACTTCTCCTAAGCAGGAAGAAACACAGCCTGTTTTATACAGGTAATAGAAATCCCTCACTCCTCTACACCCAGGTAATACTATTAAAATAAATTATCATAATGCAATTTAACAGTGCTTCAATGCTTCAAGAGGTTATATTATCTAATAAGCAGATGCCAATTTTAAAGGGCATTTTCTGCTGCTTCATGTGACATTATGAATTTAAATAAGGGTAAAGTAGGAGAGGAAGGAGAATCTTTGCTTTTAGAATACTTCTAGTGCCCCTTGGTAATTTTTTTTCTACTGGGGAAATATTATAAGAACTGGAACTGTATAGATTTGTACTATAATCTCACATAATCCCAGCAGGTAACAGATGTTGCAGGCTTTTCTTTCCGTATAACTATCAGGAAACAGTAATCACCTTGAGCCATTGAGACTAAGGCATGAATTAAACAACAACAACAAAAAATCAACAGTTAACTATATTTATCTGCGTATTTCCATGCTTTCAAATTAGACAAACAAGTGTCATTCTAAAGCGTTTTATTCATTTAAATGAGGATTGAATGGGAGCATTGGGAGACAGAAGAGCTTTATTCCAACAACAAAAAAATGTTATTTCTGAAAGATAAGAGGAAACTGCATTAGTAAGTCCATGCTGTATGCTCTAAAATTCCCTCAAAAGTACACTCCGAAGCCAGGTGGACGACTGACCCACCATTGACTATATCTATGGATTGACCTCTTTTGCAGGATAATTAAGGCAATATGGTACTAAAATGAGCAATTAGATGTTAATTAAACTCTTGGGCTGGTAATTAGTAGGCAATAGTGGGGGCGTGCTTTTCATTATAAACTGGCAGCTGCACAGTAATTTATTGTTGTTGTCTAGTGCTCTTTGCACAAAGACAGGGTAAATAACCTGGGGAATTTGGTGGCCATTTTGATTTTGCCTAAATAAATTCAGCAAGTTAGTTTTATTGTTTAATTTCAGTTGAGTCTCGGGCTACTGAGGGTGAATTTAAAGACCAAGGTGAGAAAATTTTCATTCAAAATATTTAATAATGTAAATCCGATAAACTTTACCTTACTGCTATCTCCATTTCTAACTTACTCCTGCCTGCCCCCACCCCACCCTATATACAAACTACTAAAAGCACCAATTCATTATAACCTGATCTTCCCTGTCCCCTAAGCTTTTATTTCTTTTATTCTTTTTATTCCTGATCAGAAGCCACTAAGAAACTAGCGAAATTCCACAAATAGCATCGTATGTTTTGCAGCATGACCTAGCACTGTTAATAAAAGGAGATTCTTGGTAGATATAAGTCTGAAAAAGAGAGAGAGAGACAGAAAGAAAATCCTAATGCGTTCTTCCACAAGAACGGAAGATTTCACTCCCTTTAAACAGGTTCTTCATGAATAGTCTGAAGGGAAAATCATAGTGCTTTTAATAAAAGTCCTTTATTCTGGTCTCCGTTGCAAACTGCATTTCTTTTCCTATAGTTTACAGATCACAGTTATTAAAATGATTCAATCTACAAAGGAGGAGAGAAATAATATGCTACTTCCTGAAGGGGTCAGGAATGTTATAGTTTCATCTTTTCTCTGTTTTAACTTGATTTTACACTTCAAGTTGAGTCTACTTGAGTCAGTAATAAACAGATACTCCTATATTCTAAAGAAACATATAGAATAGAATTATAGTAGAATACATTTGAAATGCTCAAAGCATAATACATATATATACATGTATCTGTACAGATGGATAGTATTAATAATTACCTAGTAAAATAGGTAGTAATCAACAGATAACTTGAAAAATATAATAAAATATAAACATTAATATAATAAAACAGTAAGAGCTAACATTTTCTGAAATGGTATGTATAAGCCATTACAAGCATAGTCTCATTTAAATATCAAAACAGTGCAATTGGGGAATACTTTTATTATCTCAGTCTTACCAGTTAGGGAACTTAGGCATGGCAAGGTTAATTAATTATGTAAAATAGGGTTTAGTAAGTACTTATCTAATATTATAAATTTAACTAAATAAAATATTTGACATATTTATGTTAACAGATAATACATAAAATGTAAACTATTAATAAATATATACATGTAATGGATGCATATAATAAATATATTATAAACATAATAAATAAATATATGCATGCAATAAATGTATACATGTAGTAATTACTATGTAAATATTACATTTAATATGTAATACAAACATATATGCACAGTTGACCCTTGAACAGCATGGAGGTGAGGGGTGCCAACCCCATGTTTAGTCAAATCTACATATAACTTATGACTCCTTAAAAATTTAATAGCCTACTATTGACCAGAAGCCTTACCAATAAACTAAACAGTTGATTAGCACATATTTTATATGCTAAATGTATTATATGCTATATTCTTATAATAAAGCAGCCTAGAAAAAAGAAAATGTTATTAAGAAAATCATTAGGAAGAAAAAAGACATTTATAGTACTGTCCTGCATTTATTTTAAAAATCTTGGAATAAGTGAACCCATAGAGTTTAAAATCATATTATTCAAGGGTCAGCTGTATATATTTTAAAAAATCTATGGTTGGTGATAGTTAATTCAATCAGTCACAAATAAGTATTTATTAAACTCTATTCTACATAGTTAATTAACCTTGCCGTGCTTTACATAAGTACAGAATATTCAAATATATAGATACTGAGGACAGGGAGAGAAAATTCTCATAACTGTGAGTTTTGCATTTGTACACATCTTGAGAGTGTGCCCTTGTTTGCCACCTTTTGTTCTGAACTATTTTTTTTCAAGGATGTTTTTATACTACACAGGAATAATATCTTTCTCTGAGATACACTTGCTTACAGCCGTGGAAGGTAATAGTACTATCCTCCAGAGCAGAGAACTGGCGTGCTATCCATTATAAAAGATTCAGATTCTCTAAGTTCAGGGTCCCTCTCCTCTCTCCTGTAAGGCAGTCTTTGTGTGTGCCAGTGTTACTTGATCCTCTTTATATCTTTGTGGAAATTAGTTTTTTTAAATTGAAGTGGAAGTTGGTTTTTTTTTTTTAAGAAGTATAATTGACACACAATAGCCTATTAGTTTCATCATAGTTTTTCAAAATTTTTATACATTATGAAATTATCCCAAGATAAGTTTAGCTACCACCTGTCACAATACAAAGTTATTACAATATTATTGACTATATACCCTATGCTGTACATTATTACGTCCCCGTGACTTATTTTTTATTTTTAATCATTTATTTATTTTTAGAGAGAGAGAGCATAAGCAGGGAGGGGCAGAGAGAGAGAGAATCCCAAGCAGTCTCCTCACTTTTAGCACAGAGCCTGATGCAAGGCTTGACCCACAAGCTGTGGGATCATGACCTGTGCCAAAATCAAGATTTGGACACTTGACCAACTGAGCTGCCCAGGCACACCCCCGTCTTCATGACTTATATTATAACTGGAATTGTGGACCTCTTAATCCCTTTAATGTATTTTTCCCATGTCCCAACCCTCCTCACTTTGGTAACAATTTGTTTTGTGTATCTATGCATCTGGTTCTGTTTTGTTTTATTTGTTCCTTTGTTTTGTTTTTTAGATTCCACATAGAAGTGAAATCATACGGTATTGGTCTTTCTCTTTGTGATTTATTTCACTTAGTATAATACCTTCTAGACCTATCCATGTCATCCCAAATGATAAGATTTTATTCTTTTTATAACTGAGGAATATTCCTGTGTGTGGTGTGTGTGTGTGTGTGTGTGTGTGTGTGTGTGTGTGTGTGTGTGTAAAATCTTCTTTATCCATTCATCTACAGATGAACACTGAGGTTGCTTCCATGTCTTGACTATTGCAAATAATGCAACAATAAGCATAGAGATGCAAGTATTTCTCTATATTGGTGTTTTCATTTTCTTCATATAAATTCTCAGAAATCAAATTGCTGGATCCTATGGTAATTCTATTTTTAACTTTTTGAGGAATTTTCACACTACTTTTCTTCTCAGTTTAACTTTTTCACTAAGAGAGTAGGAGGGTTTCCTTTTCTCCACATCCTTGTCAACAGTTGTTACTTCTTATCTCTTTAACAATTGCTAATCAGACAAGGCTAAAGTGATATATTAATTGTGGTTTTAATATTGCATTTCCGTGTTGATTTGTGATGCTCAGTATCTTCTCATGTGCCTGTTCTCCATCTGTATGTCTTCTTGGGGAAAATATCTATTCAGTTCCTCTCCTCTCTTTTTAATTAAGTTATTTGATTTTTTAATATTAATTTGTATACGTTCTTCACATAGTTTGGATATTAGCCCCATATTGGATGGATGACATGTAGATGTCCTCTTCTATTCAGTAGGTTGCCTTTCCATTTTGTTGATGGTTTCCTTCTCTGTGCATAGCTCTTTCGTTTGATGCAAAACCTTTTGATTTGGGGGGGAGGAGCTGTTGTTGTTGTTGTTGTTGTTGCTTTGCCCTTGCTTGAGGAGACTAGTTCAAAACAACGTTGCAAGCCTAATGTCAAAGAGCTTACTGCTTATGGTTACTTTTAGGAGTTTATTGCTTTTAAATGTTACATTCAATTTTTTTTTTAGTTTTATTTATTTATTTTGAAAGAGAGAGAGAGCATGCACAAGTGGGGTAGGGGTAGAGAGAGAGCGAGAGCGAGAGCGAGAGAGAGAGAGAGAGAGAGAATCCCAAGTAGGCTCTGCACTGTCAATACAGAGCCTAACGTGCGGCTCGAACTCACTAACTGTGATATCATGACTTGAGCCAAAACCAAGAGTCAGATGCTTAACTGACTGAACCACTCAGGCACCCCTACAAGTCTTTAATCTATTTTGAATGTATTATTATATAAGATAGTGGCCCAATTTTATTCTTTTTCATGTAGCTGTCCAGTTTTCCTAATACCATTTATTGAAGAAGACTGTCTTTTGCCCATTGTATATCCTTGCCTCCTTTGTCATATATTAAGTGACCATATATGCATGGGTTAATTTCTGAGCTCTCTATTCTATTCTGTTAATCTATGTGTCTGTTATGTGCAGGTACCACACGGTTTTGATTATTATATCTTTGTACAATTTGAAATCTGGAGCATGATACCTCTAGCTTTTTCTTCTTTCTCAAGATTGCTTTGGCTATTTGGGGTCTTTTGTGGTTTCATACAAATTTTATGATTATTCTAGTTCAGTGAAAAATGGGATTGGTAATTTGGTGGGGATGGTGTTGAATCTGTAGTTTGCTATAATTAGTATGGACATTTTAAAATTATTAATTATTTTATTCCATGGGCACAGAATATCTCTCAATTTATTTGTGTCTTCAATTTCTTTTCAATGTTTAATAGTTTTCAGAGTACAGGCTTTCACCTCCATGGTCAAACTTATTTGCAATTGTAAATGGGATTTTTTTTTTAATTTCTCTCTGGTAGCTTGTTATTAGTGTATAGAGACACAACTTATTTCTGCATGTTAATTTTGTATCCTGCAACTCTACTGAATTCATTTATTAGTTCTAATAGTTTTTGGTGGAGCCTTTAAGATTTTCTATATACAGTATCATGTCATCAGCACAGAGGAACAGTTTTACTTCTTCCTTTCCAATTGCAATGACTTTTAGTTCTTTTTCCTTCCTAATTGCTATGGCTAGGGCTTCCAGTACCATGTTGAATTAAAATGGCGAGCATGGACATTCCAGTCTTGTGTCTGATTTTAGAGGAAAAGTTTTCAGCTCTTTACCGCTGAGTATGATGTTAGCTGTGGGTTTTTCATTTGGGCCTTTATTATGTTGAGATATATTCGCTCTATACTTAGTTGAGAGTTTTTATCATAAATCAATATTGAATTTTATCTAATGCTTTTTCTGCATCTGTTGAAATCATGATTTTTATCCTTTGTTAATGTGGTGTATTATATTGATCCATTTGCAGATGTTTAATTATCCTTGCATTCCTGGAATAAATCCTACTTGATCATGCAGTATGATTCTTCTAATGAAGAATTTGGTTTGCTAACATTTGGTAGAGGTTTTTGCATCTATGTTCATCCGGGATATTGGCCTATACTTTTCTTTTTCTTTCTTCTTGCTTTCTTGCTTGCTTTCTTCTTGCTTTCTGTCTTTTTTCTTTCTTTCTTTCTTTCTTTCTTTCTTTTTTCTTCCTTCCTTCCTTCTTTCCTTCTTTCCTTTCCTTCTTTTCTTTTACTTTCTTTCATCATGCGTATGCATGGATTCAATATCAGGGTAATGCTGGCCTCATAAAACGAGTTTGGAAATCTTCCTTTTTCTTCATTTTGTTTGGAATAATTTGAGAAGGACAGATGCTAACTCTAGTTTAAATATTTGGTAGATTCACTTGTGAAGACATCTGGTGGGGAACTTTATTTTCTGGGAAGTTTTTTAAAAATTACTGCTTCAGTTTCATTACTGTAATAGGTGTAGTGAGATTTTCTATTTCTTTGTGATTCAGACTGGGAAGTTTGTATGCTTTTAGGAATTTATTCATTCTAAGTTGTCCAATATGTTTGTGTATTATTGTTCATATGATCCTTCATATCACTGTGGTGCCGAATGTAGCTTTTCTTCTATCATTTCTGATTGTATTTATTTGAAACTTCTCTCCTTTTTTCTTGATATGTCTGGTAAGAACTTTATCAATTTTGCTTATCCTTTCAATGAGTCAGTGTTTAGTTTCATTTATCTTCTATTTTTTTTTAAATCTCTATTTCATTTTATTCTGCTCCGCTTTTTATTTTCCTTTTACTGATTGTGAGCTCCATTTGTTCTTCTTCTTCTTCTTCTTCTTTTTTTTTTTTTGGTTTCCTTTATGTATAAAATCAGATTGTTTCTCTTCTTTTATGGTTAGGCCTGTATCACCATAAACTTCTCCTTAGAAGTGCTTTTTCTGTATCCCATAGATTTTGGAAATTTGTATTTCCATTTTGCCGCAATAATTTTTTTTTTTATATTTTCTTTGATTTCTTCATTGACCCATTGATTTCATGTTGTAGCATGTTGTTTAGCCTCCACGTGTTTATATTTTTTCCAGTTTTTTTCTGGTACTTGATTTTTAGTTTTCATATTGTGGTTGGAAAAAATGTTTAATATGATTTCAGTCTTCTTGAATTTCTTGAGACATGTTTTGTGACTTGATGTGATCTGTCCTGGAGAATGTGTTGTGTGCACTCGAGTAGAATGTGTATTCTGTAGTTTTTGGATGATAATTTCTGTATATATCTATTACATTTATCTGGTCTAATGTATTAAGGTCAATATTTACCCATTGATTTTTTTTTTGTCTAGATTATCCACTGATGTAAATGGGGTATTAAGGTCCCCCACTTTTATTGTATTACTGTCAGTTTTCCCATTTATGTCCATTATTATTTGTTTCATATAGTTAGGTGTCCCTTTCTTGGGTACATAAATATTTAGTAATGATCTATCCTCTTCATAGATTGACTCTTTTATCATTATGTAATGACCTTCTTTGTCCTTTTTTACAGTCTTTGTTTTAAAGTTTATTTTTTCTGATGAGAGTATTGATATACCAGCTTTCTTTTTGTTTCTATTTGCGTGAAATATATTTTTCCATCCCTTCACTTTCGGACTGTGTGTGTCTTCAGATGTAAAGTGAGTGTCTTGGGGGCACCCTGATGGCTCAGTTAGTTAAGCAATGACTCTTGATTTTGGCTCAGGTCATGATCTCATGGCTTATGAGTTCATACCCCACATCGGGATCTGCACTGATAGCGCTGACAGTGTGGGGTCTGCTTGGGATCTCTCTTTCTCTGCACTTCCCCTGCTCATGCACTCTCTGTCTCTCAAAATAAATAAACTTAAAAAAATTTTAAAGTGAGTCTCTTGTAGGTAGCATGTATATAGATCTTATTTCTTTTATCTATTCAGTCACTATTTGTTTTTTGATTGGATCATTTAGTCAATTTATATTCAAGGTACTTATTAATAGGTATGTACTTATTGCTATTTTGTGGATTGTTTTCTGGGTCTTTTGAAAGTTATTCTCTGTTCCTTTCTTCTTCTTTTGGTCTCTTCCCTTGTGGTTTGATGGTTTTATTTAGTGATCTATTTGGTTCCTGTGTTTTTTAATTTTTACTTTATTTTTTTGTTTTTAATTTTTTTAATGTTTATTTGAGAGAGAGAGACATAGACAGAGACTGAGCACAAGCGGGAGAGGGGCAGAGAGAGAGGGAGACACAGAATCTGAAGCAGGCTCCAGGCTCTGAGCTGTCAGCACAGAGCCCAATGTGAGGCTCAAACTCACGAACTGTGAGATTATAACCTGAGCTGAAGTTGGATGGTTAACCAACTGAGCCACCCACGTGCCCCCCTTTTTAATTTTTTTTTGTATCTATTGTAGGTTTTTGTTTTGTGGTGGGTCATATATACTGACTTATATATACCAGCCTATTTTAAGCTGATAGTCCCTTAATTTTGAACACATTCTACAAGCACTATATTTTTACTCCTCCTACTCCATTTAATGTTTTTAACATGTTATTTGGTATCTTTTTATTTTGTGTATCCCTCAATATGTATTATAGTTATAGTTGTTTGTCGTTTAACTTTTATACTAGCTTTTTAAGTGGCTGCTTTACTGCCTTTGCTATAGATTTGCTTTTACCAGTGCTACTTTTTCTTATATTTTTCAAATTTCCAGTTATGGTCTCTTATTTTCCACTGAAAGAGGACCCTTTAGCATTTCTTGTGAGGCAGATTTAATGGTGATGAATGGCTTTTGCTTGTTTTGGAATCTATCTCTCCTTCAACTATGAATAGTAATTTTGCTAGCTAGAGTATTCTTGGTTGTAGATTTTTCCCTTTCAGTGCTTTGAACATACCCTGCCATGCCCTCTGGCCTGCAAAGTTTCTGCTGAAAAACGAGCTCATAGTCTCACAAGTGCTTCCTTGTATGATTCTGTTTTATTTAAGATTTTTCTCCTTTTAAGATTTTTCTCTTTAACTTTGCCATTATAATTATACCATACCCTGTTGTGTATCTCTTTACATTCATCCTGTTTGGGACTCTATGCTTCCTGGACCTGAATGTGTTTTTTTCACACAGCTTAGGAAGTTTTCAGCTGTTATTTCTTCAAATAATTTTTTTGCTCCTTTCTTTCTCTCTTCTCCTTCTGGGAGCCCTATAATGTGAATATTAGTACACTTGATAATATGCCAGTAGTCTCTTAACCTATCTTCTTAAAAAAATCCTTTTTCCTTTTAGCTGTTCAGCTTGGATGATTTTCGCTATTGTGTTTTCCAATCACTGATCCATTCTTCTTCATTCGTTAATCTGCTGTTGATTCCCTCTATGTATTTTTCATTTAGCTCCTGTATTCTTCAGCTCTAATTGGTTCTTTTTTTTATATTCTCCATCTTTTGTTGAAGTTCTTACTGAATTCATCCACTCTTCTCTCAACTTTATTGAACATTTTTTTGACAATTCCTTGGAATTTTTTATCAGGCAGATTGGGTATCTCCATGTCATTTAGTCCTTTCTCATTTCATTTAGTTTGTCTTATTCTTTCATTTGTCACATTTCACTGTTTCCTTGTTTTGTTTGACTTTCTGTGTTTTATTCTATGAATTAAGTAGAATAGATACCTCTTCAGTCTTGAAGGGGTGGTCTTGTATAGGAATGTCCCCAGGGTTGACTGCATATGCTTGGTGGCTTTGGCTGATTGGTTGGAGCTAGAGTATGTGCAGGCCAGGGATACTGGGATGTTTTGCTGTGTCACCACACTGGGGATGACCTGCCTTCACTGGCCTTTGGACAGATGGTCCCGGGGACTCTGCACCAGAGCTGCCCTGGTGAGATGGCTTAAACTGGAGCAAATATGGGCCAGGGGGCCTCCAGAATTCTCTGGCTGCGGTTACTCTGGAAATGAAATGGCTGGGGCTGGAGTGGACATAGCCAGTCTGATTTGTTCAGGGGGTAACTTGGTGGGATGGATGGGCTTTCTCAGTGCATGCCATGCTAGAGCTGCCTTGGTGGGATGGATGTAATTAGGGCAGGCACAGGCAGGGACCACCTTTTGGGGGATGGCTGGAGCTGGTGTGGGCTAGGGGCCCAAACCTCACTGCAGTGGCTCTAGCAGGTTGGCTAGAGCACGTAGATAGCCCTGCTCCTGCTGCACTATCAAGGTGAAGGGGACATGTAAACCATGGCACTTACCAGTACCTTTGACCCCAGAGAGAATTACAGCAGTTTTTCCACCATTGGCAGATGCTCTAGGTTAAGTCATTTAACCTACTGTTTTGTTTGTTTGTTTGTTTGCTTGCTGTGCCTCAGGCTGGGCAAATCTTTGTGCTGACCCTCTAGTGATATCTCTCCCTTCTGTGGGTTGTAGCGTGGGGGTTCCATGGTTACTTTTCTCTCTTGTCTTCCTTTGTTGTACAGAAGCTGTTCAATCAGCCCTCAGTTCTTCAAGAGAAATTGCTCTCTATATAGGTGTGGATTTGTTGTGTCCATGGAAGTAAGTGAGTTCAGGATCTTTCTGTTCTTCTGCTTGGAATCAAAAACTCTAAAATTAGGTTTGAGGAGGTATGATAACTTCTGATGCTCTGATCGCTGACACTGATGATGTGAGTAGTAAGTTCTTTGTCTCTGATCTAGGTGTCTTGTGTCTTTTGGTAGCATCCACAAAACTGACAGGCTGACTTCTTAACTTACAAGAAGGTTGAAACCTCACACCCTTTGAAATTTCTTTCCTGCTTTCTGATTTTTCTCTAAGTTCAAAAAGTAGCAAAATTCACTTATTGATACTTTTACCTCTTTTATTCCCACCAAATAGTGCCAAGGGCAGATGGAGAGGAATATGAAAGGAAAATACATAAGGGCTCAAGGAATGACAGCTTGGCCAAAAAAGACACGTAAGCCTAGACTTTAGGTGCTTTGGGTGTCTTACTCTATCACATGCTCTTGGAGCATTTGGGACTAATTAACCTGCTAACAAGACTCATATTCCCTTGAGAAGCTCATCTATCCCACATTATTTCTCTAACAAGATCCCGAATATTTCCTCCCCTAAAGCACAAGCCGACAGCACGGATATAGTTCAGTCATAGAAAAACAGGTCTTTAAAAGAGGTCTTCTGTTAAAGGATAGCAATTCCCTGGAAACCAGGTAATAAACACCAGTTTCCTTTTAGTGGCAACTGAAACTGATCTCCTCTTAAACCTTTTCTTTCATAATCCTAGCTGTATTAGGAAATGATTCTCCTAATAGCAATTGCAGTTTTTAGGCTTATTTCTATAATAACAAGTGTATTCTATGATTATTTAAATATTATTTTACTAGCACTGAAACATCACTGTGATTTTTAATAGTGATAACAATCTTTAAAGATAATGCTAAATAAAAATAGATCTATTTTACTGTAGGAAACAAATCGTTAAACCATTTAGAAAAATTCTATACTAACTTTCATGGTTTTTACATTTATACCCAAGACAAGTGGCTTATTTGGGATTTATTTGTATGGCTTTATTTAACTGTCTTAATTAAAGGTCAGTGCTCACGTTTTCCTCCTCACTCTCTGCACATCCAGAATAGCTTGGACTTGGGAAGCAGTCCATTATGTTTCAGGAGGTTCCGTAAAGTGTGCCTTTGCTGTGTCAGGTGGGTAATGCTTGCTATTTTAACAAACCAGCTCCCAGATTTCAGTGCCCTAATACAGTAAACGCTTATTTTTTGCTGCACTATGCAGGTGGTTTTGGTTACTGGATAAGAGAATTCTACTTCATGTAGTAATTTAGACACCCATCATATTGGAGATTATAACAGCATCAAACAAACGTCTTCCAAGATCCTCTTGAATTGATATTCAGCTGGCAGAGAGGGAAAGAGAACATACAAAAACTATTTCTGCTTCAAAACTACCTTGACCCAAAAATGTCACATATTACTTCTGCTCACCTTCCATTGGCAGGAATCGAGTACAAGGCCCTACTGAGATACCAGGATGACTGGCAAGTGTAATCTATGACTGAGTGGTCACTTCTTAAAGATAACTTCAAACTACTGAAGTAGGTCATGAAGATCTGGTAGAATAGCTGGCCTCATTCCTCACTGTTAACAATTACTCTCCAAGCCACCTTTAGAGACCTCTCAATATCTTAATATATTCATCTCTTCTTAGTAAATATTGCCAATGAACCTATAAACAATTGTATAGCTATATGGAGCCACTGATTCATTATATTACAAATAAGGTAGTATGAACTTGTTCAGACTGACACTAGTTATGACCAGTGTAGTCACAATGGAGCAATCTGTATAAGATATGATGAAAATAGTCGCTCCCCCTCCTGTCACAGATGGCTGTAAGTGCAAGGAGATGATTTGAAGAAATAAAAAGTGACAAATTTTTAAAAATGATTTTTAAAAATCAAAAGTGATCTGTATATTTATTATAGCCAAATATTATATTAAGCTCATTCAAACACAATTCACACTGTGAAGATATAATCCTTAATATATGCTAAGGTCAGTGAGACACATGAGAAATTCTCAGTAAATGTTAGTTATGTAAAGTGAAGCTGTTCATACAGCTTTCGTTTATTTGCACTTCTGTTCCCATGGTGAAATCATTTGATATTTATAAGTAAGTGTAACTTTTCCATTTTAATCAGATTTTCTTTGGGAGCCAGGGCTATCTTATATTTTCACTTCCAGCATGGTTATTATGTTATCTTTACAGAACTCACATGGGGAAAGGATCGTTTTACTTAAATTGACTTTGAAAAGGTATTTTGTTTTGCTTTCCCACTTAAATATGGTTAAAACTAAGTTATTTCAAGGAAAAAGCTGAGGAGCATATAGCCCCAAATCCCAGTTATAAAGCAGACACTATTTTAGTGGGAGAAGTTCATTGGCTTTCTATGTAAATAGTATCACTAAGTGAGATTAGATCCTTTAGATTATACATTTAAAAAATTCTGTAGGTGCTGCTTTTTCCATTTGCATCCCCAGAATACTGTCCCTTTGGAAGTAGATTTATGGCCCAGTGAGTGTCATTTCTGTCTATGGAATTTTGTTTTCTCATGCAAATGGCTCGCAGTAATAAAAAGCAAGGCAGTTCTACTTCTCTCCAGTAGTGAAATAGGGCCTTTTTAGGGACATGACAGGGGGAGAGGAGGGAAGGAGAATCTTTTTAATTGTGGAAAATCTTAATAGAAGCAGAGAGAAGCTATTATGAAGGAAGAGACATCCTACTGCCTGTCAGCATCAGAAGTTTCATTTTTAGGCCAGAATCTGCACAGCATAGAAATAGTGTTTATGTTTCCTGAAAGGTTAAAATTGAGAAAGGACTGTTTCAGGTATATCTAGATATGTCAAGTCAATTGCTACAATTTTTCATTTATTCTTGATGGGATCCTTTTGTTGGTTTTAAGAGCTATGGTGTTGCCAGTTATCCCACCTATTTGGCCAGAGTCCTTGTAGTAGATAAGATATTGTCTAAAGTCATATTCATACTGCTCTTTGTTAATCCATAGTTATAGTCTTGCTGTTTAATCGAACTATTCTCTCAAACTATCAAGCACTTGATATACGCAAAAATAAATATAAAAATTATTAGGTCCAATCCCTACATATGGTGTCCAATCTTATGACTTATGCCATTTGAAACCGCGTATTTTCTGAAGACTTTAGTAAAATGTCAATAAGTGGCATAAATATGGAAGAAGAGAAATTAAATTAAAAAACAGGAGCTACCGAAAATACTGGATCGGTTTTGTTTTTCAATAGACATTTTATCTTAATAGTTCTAGATTTCCAGAAGTTATGAAGAGTACAGAGAGTTCCCATATATCCTATACCCAGGTTTCTCTATCATTAACATTTCATATTACTATAGTTAGTAATTTGTCACAGCTAATGAACCAATATTAGTATGTTATTAACTAAAGCCATACTTTATTCAGATTTTCTTTATTATTACCAAATATCCTTTTTTAAAAAATTTTTTAACATTTATTTAGAGACAGAGTGTGAGCGGGGGAGGGGCGCAGAGAGAGGGGGAGACACAGAATCTGAAGCAGGCTCCAGGCTCTGAGCTTTCAGCACAGACTCTGACGTGGGACTCAAACTCACGAACCGTGAGATCATGACCTGAGCCCAAGTCGGACGCTTAACCGACTGAGCCACCCAGGCGCCCCCCCAAATACCCTTTTTCTATTCCAGGATCCCATTCAGGATACCACATCCATTTAACTTTGATGTGTCCTACTTCCTCTTGGCTGTACTAGTTTCTCAGTAATGGGTTTTAGGGAGAAAACCCACTCAGCTAAAGCACCATTCTCATCATGATCAAGTGTAGCTTATCAATATGACATCACTTTTTGGTACCCTTGAACTACTGGAGGAGGAAATATTTGTCATATTTCTCCACTATGTTATTTTTTTTTTTCCTTTTCCATACTATAGGCTTTGGAAGGAAGTCACTATATGCAGCTCAAACTAAGGAATGGGATATTGTGTTTCACCTCTGTGAATCAGGAATATTGTATCAATTATTTAGAATTCTTCTGGATAAGAGATTTATCTATTTTCCTGATTTATTTATTCAGTTATTCATATACATTAGTATAGACTCATCGATAATTATTTTACATTTTGGATTATCATCCAATAGAAGTAATTTTTTTTGTTCAAAATGTTCTAGCATTGGCTATTGGGAGCTCTTTCAGTTGACTCCTATATCCCTTTGACATAGCATCGTTAGGGATTATTTTTGGTTTGTGTGTTTGGTTTCTGTCTTTTAGAGGGTTTTTTTTTTTTTTTTAGCATTACAAGATGTTCCAAGTACATCTTTTTTTTATGTTTTATTTAAATTCCAGTTAGTTAGCATACAGTGAATATTAGTTTCCAGTGTACAATTTAGTGACTCAACACTTCCATACATTACCTGGTGCTCATCACAAGTGTACTCTTAACCTCCTACTCCTACACTGAGATACTTGGCTCCCAACATATGCCATCCATACATTCTCTTGATCTACTGTAGCTTCATAAGTCTTGAAATCAAATACTGTGAGTCCTCCAGTGTTATTACTCTTCACTATTTTATTGACCTTTCTATATCCTTTGCCTTTCCATATAAATTTTAGGCAGTATGCAATGGCTTGTTAAGATTTCGATAGTGATTATGTTGAATAAACAACTTGGGAAGATTTGTCATCATAAGAATATTGAGTCTCATTCTGGAAATTTAAATTTATTTAAATCTTTGATATCATCCCTCAGTGTTTTGTAGATTTCTGCTTACAGTTTTGTACATGTTGTTACATCGATACCTAAGCATTTCCCTTTTTTGTACTATTGTAAATGGTACCTTTTTGAATTTTAAATTTCAGTTATTCATACTGGAATACGGGAAAGCAACTGGTTTTTATATATTGATGTTGTATAGTGTGATATTGCTATTAGTTCCTAAGCTATTTTCTACAGATTCTTTGGGTATTTCTATATGCTCATGTCATCTGCAAATAAAAACAGTTTTCTTTCTTTCTTTCTTTCTTTCTTTCTTTCTTTCTTTCTTTCTTTCTTTCTTTCTTTCTCTCTTTCTTTCTTTCTATTTTCTCTTGTTTAATTGTACTAGCTAGGGCTTTCAGTATGACATGGTAAGATGATCTCTTTTTCTCAACTCTTTTGTCATTAGCTATGATATGAAGTATAGGGTTTTTTGTAGATATTCTTTATCAAGTTGCAGAAGTTTCCCTCTATTCTAGAGTATTGAAAGTTTTTATCATGAATGGATGTTGGATTGTGTCAAATGTTTTTTCAGCATCCTTCTTTTTCATCTTGCCTGCTTACCTGATGGGTTACACTGGTAGATTTTCAAATGTTAAGCCAGCTTTAGGTGTCTGGATAAATCTCAGTTGTTCCTGGCGTGTAATTCTTTTTACATATTGATGGAATTTATTTACTGATGTTTTGTGGAAGATTTTTGCATTCATGAGAGATATTTTACTGATGTTTTTTTTTTTCCTTGTAATGCCATCTCTTTTACATATTAAAGTAATTCTGGCTTCAGAGGATAAATTAGGGCATACTTTTTCTGCTTATATTTTTCTGGAAAAGATTGTAGAGAATAGGTACATTTTATCCTTAAATATTTGGTGGAATTCATCACTGAAAACATCTGTGTCTGGTAATTACTTTTTAAAACGTTTTAAAATACTGATCCAGCGGCTCCTGAGTGGCTCAGTTAATTGAGTGTCTGATTTTGGCTCAGGTCATGATCTCTCAGTTTGGGAGTTCAAGCCCCACATTGGGCTCGCTTTTGTCAGTGCAGACCCTGCTTTAGATCCTCTGTCCCTGTCTCGCTCTCAAAAATAAAAACAAATAAATATTTAAAATATTGATTCAATTCGAATGGTAGTATAAAGCTATTTAGGTTATCTGTGTCTTTTTTTTTTTTAAAGTATTTCTTTTTTTTAATTTTTTTTTTTTAACGTTTATTTATTTTTGAGAGACATAGAGACAGAGCGTGATCAGGGGAAGGGCAGAGAGAGAGGGAGATACAGAATCTGAAGCAGGCTCCAGGCTCTGAGCCATCAGCACAGAGCCCAACGCGGGGCTCGAACTCATGAACTATGAGATCATGACCTGAGCCGAAGTTGGCCGCTCAACCGACTGAGCCACCCAGGCACCCCTATCTGTGTCTTTTTGATAAATCTTGGTGGTTTTGTTTTTCAAGGAATTTGTTTAATTTAATGACATTATCAAATTTGCAAGAATAAAGTCTTTTGTAGTATTTTATCATCAGTAGTGTTGATCCCTTTTCTTTTGTTTCTGATATTGGTAATTTGTGTCTTCTCTCATTTTTTCTTGACTGGATTAATTAGAAGTTTATTAATTTTGTTTATATTTTTAAAGAATCAGAGCTTTAAAATGATCTTCTCTACTGGTTTCTTGTTTTCAATTTCATCAATTTATATTCTAATTTGTATTGCTTCTTTTTTTCTGCTACATTAGGCTTAAATTACTCTCCTTTGTATAGTTTCCTAAAGTGAAATCTTAGGTTTTTGATTTTATATCTTTCTTATTTTCGAATATAAGTACTTACCGCTATAAACTTCCCCTATGTCCTGCTGTTGCTTCATCCCACCAATTTTGATATGTTTTGACTTTATTTTAGTTAAAAATATTTTAAAATTTACTTGGAGCTTTTTGGCATCAATTATTTAGAAGCATGTTATTTAATTTCTAAATATTTGGATATTTTCTAGCTCTCTATCATTTATTTCTGGTTTAATTCCATTGCACTCTGAGAGCATACATTGTATGATTTCTCTACTTTTAAGTTCATTAAGCATGTTATTAAGGCCTAAAGTGTGGTGTATGTTGGTGAACGTTGCATGCAGTTTAAAAAAAAAAAGGGAACTGTGCTATTGAATGAAGTGTTCTGTAAATGGCAATTAGATCAAGTTGATTGGTAGTGGTATATAGGTCACCTATATTATTAACGATTTTCTGCCTGCTTGATTTATCAAATAATGAAAGAGGTGTTAAAGTCTTTTTTGATTTTGCTTAGCGGGGAGGGGCCAAGATGGCAGAGCAGCATGGAAGTTCACTGCCTCTCTCATCCCTGAAATGCAACTATATCAGCAACAAACCATTTTGCACACCTAGAAAATTGACGTGAGGAATAGCACAACAATCTGCATAACTTGAGCCACAGAACTCGACAGGTATGCAGTGCAGAGAGGTGAACTGGGGGAGAGAGAAGCTGCGGAAGGTAGGGAGCTGTATTTGATTGTGGAGAGAGGAGAGAGACAGCAGAGAGTGTACAGGAAGAACACTCCCATGAAAGCAGCTGGAGCGCAAGAGTGGAAACACCCACAAGGGTCTGAAGAAGAAAGGGAGAAAGGAGAAAGGAGAGGGTTTAAATACCATCAGACTCTATGAAACAGGGTACAGAGTTGGAAATTCCACAGTTCAATACCTGGCAATGCTCTGGTGGGAAGGGCGAATCCCCAAGAACAGACAGTGAGATCATCAGGGTCCTCAGACCACACAGGTAGAGGCGGTTCCCCTGCTGGGAGGACATTTGGTAGAGGCCGTGTGGCTTCCCAACAGGAAAAGGTCTCAGTGGACTCCGGAGAACAACCACATTTGTTGGTGTTGGAACAAGGATGCTAGGGTGCGGCGAAGCCTGTCACTAGTTGTGTGTTGTGACTTGCCATAGTCCCTGAGACGCTACTGCTAAACGATCCCATGAACTTTACTGGGGCAGGCTGGCACCTGGATGTAGTCTCCGGACCTCTGCTGTGGCGCAGTTGTACAACTGTTCCCTGCGCAAGCCAGCATCCAACCATTGTTCTGCAAGACCCTCTCCAGAGGATAGGAGTGGGCCCAAGTCACAGGGCCTTCAGGAGTGAAAGATTTGGAAAAATAGCCCATCTGAGATAAAAATTGGAACAGAGGTGCCACTGACACGTTGATGGCTTTGGTCACAGACAGTATAGAAGTGGAGAGTGTCTAGAAGCCAGAGACCAAGGAGGGATGCCTAATGGCCAGTCAGTGAGAGCGCAGAGATCTGACGCTAGAGACTGAGTAGCTGGGTGACGCCATTTTCACCTCTCCTGCACATACAAGCACATGCATGCCACACCGATCCACTGTAATAAGCTAAGCATCGCCACCTAGTGGATAATGGAGGCTTTACACCAAACCCTATCCAACTGTGCCAACCAAGTCCTAGAGGACAGCCACAAGTCTTTCTATCTACTTAGTGTACGGAGTGTAAAGTGATTTGCAGTTTGACTTCTAGTGGAAGCTGTATGTAATTTGGATTTCATTCTGTTCTCTGGTCCATCTATTCATTCTTATGTCTCTTTTCCTTTTCTTATTCTTGGATACAGAAAGAGAAAAAACATTATTTTCCATCTATATAAAGCAATTTTTAGTATATTTTTTCTATTTTTGGTAAAAATACTTTATTTGGTACTTTATTTTTTTTTCATTTTATTCTATTTTATTGTATTCTTTTTAAAATTTTTAAACATTTTCTTACATTTTTTTCTTTTTTTCCTTCTTTTCTTTCTTTTTCTTTGTTTCCTTTTTTCCTCTAATCTATCAAGCTTCTTTCAACAACGAGGCCAAAACACACCTAGGATCTATCTTCCTTTATTTGATTTTTTGTGGTGTTTTTAATATTATAATTTTAATTTCATTAATTCTTTTTCTCCCGTCAAAATGATGAAAAGAAGGAATTCACCCAAAAAGAAAGAACAGGAAGAAATGACAGTCAGGAACTTAATCAGATATATGTAAGATGTCTGAACTAAAATTTAGGATCAAAATAATAAGGATACTAGTTGTGGTCGAAAAAAAATAGAATCCTTTTCTGTGGAAATAAAGAAATAAAATCTAGTCACAACGAAATTAAAAATGCTGTATAGAAATATTAAAATGATATCGAATAGATACCACAGGGCAAGAATGGATGAAGCAAAGCAGCAAAATAGAAGACAAAAAATGGAGAATAATGAAACAGAAGGAATGAGGAAAACTAAGGCAAAAGAACACGATATAAGAATTAGAGAGCTCAGTGACTCAGCAAAAAGGAATAACCTCCAAATCACAGTAGTCCCAGAAGATGAAGAGAGACAAAAAGTGGTAGAAGGTTTCTGTGAGCAAATCATAGTGGAAAACTTTCCTAACCTGGGGAAAGACATGGACATCAAAATCCAGGAAGCACAGAGGACTCTGATTAGATTCAACAGAAACCAACAATCAACAAGACATTTTTTGAGGGACCTCCATACCGTTTTCCAGAGTGGCTTTAACCATTTGCATTCCCACCAGTAGTGCAAAAGGGTTCCTCTTTCTCCACGTCCTTGACAACATCTGTTGTTGCCTGAGTCATTAATTTTGACCATTTTGACGGGCGTGAGGTGGTATCTCATTGTGGTTTTGATTTGTATTTCCCTGATGGTGAATTTTTCATGTGTCCATAGGCCATCTGTAAGTCTTCTATGGAAAAGTGTCTATTCATGTGTTAGGTCTATTTCTTCACTGGATTATTTGTTTTTTGGGTGTAGAGATTGATAAATTCTTTATAGATTTTGGATACTAACCCTTTATCTGATCTGATTTGTCACTTGCAAATATCTTCACCTGTTCTGTTGGTTGCCTTTTAGTTTTATTGCCTGTTTCTTTCATTGTTCAGAAGTCTTTTATCTTGATGAAGTCCCAATAATTCGTTTTTGCTTTTGTTTCCCTTGCCTCCAGAGACATGTTGAGTAAGAAGTTGCTGTGGCTGAGGTCAGAGGTTTTTGCTTGCTTTCTCTTCTAGGATTTTGACGGCATCCTGTGTCACGTTCAGGTCTTTTAATCGTTTTGGGTTTATTTTTATGTATGGTGTAAGAAAGTGGTCCAAGTTCATTCTTCTGCATGTCGCTATCCAGTTTTCCAAACACCATTTGCTGAAGAGACTGTCTTTTTCCATTGGATAGTCTTTCCTGCTTTGTTAAAGATGAGTTGGCCATATGTTTGTGGGTCCATTTCTGGGTTCTCTATACTGTTCCATTGATCTAAGTGTTTGTTTTTGTACCAGTACCATACTGTCTTGACGATTGCAGCTTTGAAATACATCTTGAAGTCTGGAATTGTGATACCTCCAGCTTTGGTTTTCTTTTTCAGGATTGCTTTGGCTATTCAGGGCCTTTTGTGGTTCCATAACAAATTTTAGGATTGTTTGTTCTAGCTCTGCGAAGAATGCTGGTGGTTTTTTGATAGGAATTGCATTGAATATGTAGATTGCTTTGGGTAGTATTGACATTTTAACAATATTTGTTCTTTCAATCCTGGAGCATGAAATATTTGTGTGTCTGGGTGTGTCTTCTTCAGTTTCTTTCATAAGCTTTCTATAGTTTTTATCAAGAAAGGAAGCTGTATTTTGTCAAATGCTTTCTCTACATCTCATGGGAAGATCATGTGGTTCTTGTCCTTTCTTTTACAAATGTGATGTATCACATTTAGTGATTCATGGATACTGAACCAGCCTTGCATCCCAGGTATAAATCCCACTTGATCGTGGTGAATAATTCTTTTAATGTATTGTTGGATCTGGTTGGCTAGTATCTTGTTGAGAATTTTTGCACCCAAGTCATCAGGGAAATTGGTCTGTAGTTCTCCTTTTAAGTGGGGTCTTTGGTTTTGGAGTCAAGGTACTGCTGGCCTTATAGAATGAGTTTGGAAGTTTTCCTTCCATTTTTTTTTTTTTTTTGAACAGCTTCAAAAAAAATAGGTGTTTAGTCTTCTTTAAATGTTTGATAGAATTCCCCTGGAAAGCCATCCATCCCTAGACTCTTATTCTTTTGGGAGATTTTTCATTACTAATTCCATTTCTTTACTGGTTATGAATCTGTTCCAATTCTCTACTTTTTCCTGTTTCAGTTTTGTTACTTTATATCTTTCTAGGAATTTGTCCATTTCTTCCAGATTGCCCAATTTATTGGCCTATAATTGCTCATAATATTCTCTTATTATTGTTTTATTTCTGCAGTGTTGGTTGTGATCTCTTTCATTCTTGATTTTATTTATTTAAGGCCTTTCCTTTTTCTTTTTGATCATATTGGCTAGGGGGTTATTAATTTTGTTAATTCTTTCAAGAAAAACTCCTGGTTTCATTGATCTGTTCTACTGGGTTTTTTTTGTTTGTTTCAGTAGCATTGATTTCTGTTCTCATGTTTATCATTTCTTGTCTTCTGCTGTGTTTGGATTTTATTGACTATTCTTTTTCCAGCCCTTTAAGGTATAAGGTTAAATTGTGTATCTAAGGCCTTTTTTCCTTTTTCAGAAGGCCTGGATTGCTATATACTTCTGTCTTATGACTGCCTTTGCTGTATCCCAAAGGTTTTGTGCTGTGGTATTACTATTTTCATTGGCTTCCAGATACTTTTTAATTTTCTCTTTAAGTTTTTGGTTAACCCATTCATTCTTTAGTAGGATGTGTCTCCATATTTTTTCTTGTGGTTGACTTTGAATTTCATAGCATTGTGGTCTGAAAATATGCACGGTATGATCTCAATTTTTTTGTATTTGTTGATGGCTGACTTGTGTCCTAGTATGTGATCTATCCTGGAGAATATTCCACGTGCACTGGAGCAGAATGTATATTCCATTGCTTTAGGACAAAATGTTCTGAATATATCTGTTAAGTCCATCCATTCCAGTGTGTCATTCAAAGCCTTTGTTTCCTTTTTGATCTTCTGCTTAGATAATCTGTCCATTGTTGTAAGATGGGTGTTGAAGTTCACTACTATTATAGTAGTATTGTCAGTGAGTTTCTTTATGTTTGTGATTAATTGATTTATGTATTTGGGTGTCCCACGTTGGGACATAAATGTTTGTGATCGTTAGATGTTCTTGAATAGACCCCTTGATTATGATATAATGCCCTTCTTCATCTCTTGTTACAGTCTTTGTTTTAAAATCTAGATTGTCTGATAGAAGTATGGCTACTCTGGCTTTCTTTTGGTGACCATTAGTGTGATAGATGGTTCTCCATCCCCTTACTTTCAATTTGAAGGTGACTGTAAGTCTAAAATGCGTCTCTTGTAAACAGCATATAGAAGGATCTGGTATTCTTACCCATTCTGTTACCCTTTGTCTTTTGATTAGAGCATTTAGTCCATTGATTTTTAGAGTGAGTACTGAAATATATGAATTTATCACCATTGTGTTGCCTGTAGAGTTGGCGTTTCTGGTAATGTTCTCTGGTTCTTTCTATTCTTTGTTGACTTTGGTCTTTTTTTGTGTTGTTTTGTCTTTTCTCCCCTCAGAGTCTCCCTCTCTTTCTTGCGCAGATGGTTCAGTGGTCACAGACTCCTATTGTTTTTGTTTGTCTGGGAAACTCTTTATCTCTCCTTCTATTTTGAATGACAGCCTTGCTGGATAAATAATTCTTGGCTGCATATTTTTCCATTTCAGCACGTTGAATATATCCTGCCACTCCTTTCTGGCCTGCCAACTTTCTGTGGGTCATTCTGCTGTGAACTTAATGGGTCTTTCAAGTTAAGGACTTTTTTTCCTTTCTGCTTTCATAATTCTTTCCTTGTCTATGTATTTTGTGAATTTGACTGTGATATACCTTACTGATGGTCGATTTTTGTTGAATCTAATGGGTGTTCTCTGTGCTTCCTGAATTTTGATGTCTGTGTCTTTCCCCAGGTTAGGAAAGTTTTCCACTATGATTTGCTCACAGAAACCTTCTACCCCTTTTTCTCTCTCTTCATCTTCTGGGACTCCTGTGATTTGGAGGTTATTCCTTTTTGCTGAGTCACTGAGCTCTCTAATTCTTATATCGTGTTCTTTTGCTTAGTTCTCCTCATTCCTTTGTTTCATTATTCTCCATATTTTTGTCTTCTATATCACTGCTTTGCTGCTTTGCTTCATCCATCTCATGGTATCTATTCGAGAATGCATCTCTGTTATAGCATTTTTAATTTCATCGTGACTAGATTTTATTTCTTTATCTCCATAGAAAGGGATTCTATGGTTTTTTTCCGACCACAGGTAGGATCCTTATTATCATGATTCTAAATTCTAGTTCAGACGTCTTGCTTATATCTGTGTTGATTAAGTCCCTGACTTTAATTTCTTCCTGTTCTTTCTTTCTGGGCGAGTTCCTTCTTTTCGTCATTTTGAAGGGAGAAAAAGAATTAATGAAATTAAAATTAAAATATTAAAAACACCACAAAAAATCAAATAAAGGAAGATAGATCCTAGGTGTGTTTTGGTCTGGTTTTTGAAAGAAGCTTTATAGAATGGAGGAAAAACGAAAGAAAAGAAAAGAATTACAAATAAATTAAGAAAATGTTTAATTTAAAAAAGGATACAATAAAAAAGAATAAAATGAAATGAATAAACTAAAGTTTTTATGTTTTGGGGAAGATTTTTAAACTCTTTTATATTCCTGATGATTAATGATGTTGAGCATCTTTTCGTGTGTCTGTTAGCCATCAATATGTCTTCCTTGGAGAAATTTCTGTTCAGGTTCCCTGCCAGTTTTTTATTAGATTGTTTAAGTAGAGTGTTTTTGTTTTTTTTGTTTGCATGTGTTTTTTTGTTTTGGTGTTGAAGTATATACGTTCTTTAATATTTTGAATGTTAACACCTTATCAGACAGATATACTATTTGCAACCATCATCTCCCATTAAGTAGGTTACCGGTTCATTTTGTTGATGTTTCCTTTTGCTGTATAAAAGCTTTTATTTTGCTATAGTCTCATGGTTTATTTTTTGCTTTTGTTTCACTTGCCTAAGGAGACATATTTAGAAAAATGTTGCTAAGGTCTATGTCAAAGACCCTACTTGCCTATATTTTCTTCTAGGACTTTTATGGTTTCATGCCCCACATATAGGTCTTAATCAGTTTTGAGTTTATTTTGTATATGGTGTTAAGAAATTGATCCACTTTTATTCTTTGAATGCAGCTGTCCAATTTTCCCAACATCATGTAATGGAGAAGTTGTCTTTTCCCCATTGTATATTCTTGCCCCATTTGTCATAGATTAATTGATCGTATAAATGTGCGTTTATTTCTGGGCTCTCTATCCTGTCTGTTTTTGTGCCAGTACTATAATGTTTTGATTACTATAGCTTTGCAGTATATCTTGATATCTGATATTGTACTACTTATAGCTTTATTTTTCTTTCTCAAGATTGCTTTGGCTTTTGGGAATTTTTTTTCTTGTGGTTTGATACACATTTTGAATTCGGTGCTCTAGTTCTGTGAAAACTGCTATTGGTATTTTCATAGAGATTGCACTAAATCTGTAGATTGCTTTGGGTAGTATCGACATTTTAGCAATATTTGTTTTTACAATGCATGAACATGGAATATCTTTCCCTTTCTTTATGTCATCTTCAATTTCTTTCATCAGCATTTAATAGTTTTCAGAGTGCAGGTCTTTCACCTCCTTGGCTATTTCTAAGTATTTTATTCCATTTGGTACAAATATAAATTGTTTTCTTAATTTTTATCCTTCTGCTACTTCATTATTAGTATATAGAAGTCCAACCTATTTCTATATATTAATTTTTTATCCTACAACTTTACTGAATTATTTATTACTTCTGACAGTTTCTTGGTGGAATCTTTAGTGTTTTATATTATAGTATCATCATCTGTAAATACTGACAGTTTAACTTCTTCCTTATGCTTTTTATTCCATTTTCTTATCTGATTTCTGTGGATAGGACTTCCATTAGTATGTTGAATAATAGTGATTGGAGTAGACATCTTTGTTTTATTCCTAATTTTAGAGGAAACTTTCCATTTTTCACCATTGAATATGAAGTTAAGTGTGGATTTTTCATATATGGCTTTATTATGTTGAAGTATGTTCCTACTAAACCCACTTTGTTGAGATATTTTATTAATAAATGGATGATGGATTTTGTCTAATGCTTTTTCTGTATATGTGAAGATGATTATATGATTTTTATCCTTCATTTTTTAATATGGTGTATCACATTGATTTGTAAATATTGACCATCCTTGTGTCCTTGAGATATATCCTACTTGATTGTGGTGAATGATTCTTTTCACATATTGTTGAGTATGGTTTGCTTTTATTTGGTTGAGGATTTTGCATCTATGTTCATCAGGTATATTGACTTATAGGTTCCTTTTTTTGCAATGTCTTTGTCTGATTTTGGTATTAGGATGATGCTAGCTTGGTAGAATGTATTTGCATGCTTTCCTCCTCTTCTATTTTTGAAATATTTCAGGAGAATAAACATTAACTCTTCTTTAAATGTTTGGCAGGATCCACCTGTGAAGCTATCTGATCCTAGACTTTTGATTGTTGGGAGGTTTTTTGTTTGTTTGTTTAGTTTTAAGCTGATTTATTTATTTTGAGAGAGAGAGAGAGAGGGAGAGAGAGACTGTAGGGGAGGGACAGCAAGAGAGGGAGAGAGAGAGAGAGTATCCCAAGCAGGTTCTGCACCTGCAAGAGTCTGATGTGGGGCTTGAATTCATAAACCATGAGATCATGACCCAAGCTGAAGTCTAGAGTTTAACTTACTGAGCTACCCAGGTGCCCCTAATTGTTGGGACTTTTTGGTTACCAATTCAGTTTTGTTATTAGTAATTGCTCTGTTCAAATTTTCTGTTTCTTTCTGAATCCGTTTTGGAAGATTGTATTTTTATAAGAATTTATCCATTTCTTCTAAATTGTCCAATTTACTGGCATAAGACTAGTCTCTTAATGTTTTGAATTTCTATGGTATAAGCTGTTACTTCTCTTTTGTTTTGGATATTATTTGTTTGGGTCTGCTCTATGTTTTCTTGATGAGTCTGACTAAAAGTTTGTCAGTGTGGTTTAATTTTTCAAAGAACCCACTCTTAAGGAACCTGGGTGGATCAGTCGGTTAAGCATCCAACTTCAACTCAGGTCATGATCTCATGGTTGGTGAGTTCGAACCAAAATCAGGCTCACTGTTGTCAGTCTGTCAGCCCAGAGCCCGCTTTGCATCCTCTGTCCCCATCTTTCTGCCCCTCTCCCACTTGTGCTATCCCCAAAATAATAAATATTAAAAACAGCAACAACAATAAAGAAACTCCTCTTGTTTTCATTGATCTTTTCTATTGTGTTTTGAGTTACTGTTTCATTTATTTATGCTCTAATCTTCATTATTTCCTTTTTGTACTAACATTGGATTTTGTTTCCTCTTCTATTTCTAGTTACTTGAGATGTAAAGTTAAAATGTTTATTTGAGACTTTTCTTGTTTTGAGACAGATCTATAATTTTCCATCTTACAACTTGCCTGCATCCTAAATATTTTGGACCATTGTGTTTTCATTTTCATTTGTTTACATGTATTTTATTTTCTCTTTATTTTCTTCATTGATCCATTTGTTGTTTAGTAGCATTTTGTTTAGCTTCTTCATGTATTTTCTAGTTTTTCTCTTGTGATTGATTTCTACTTCCATACTGTCGAGTTCAGGAAACATGTTTTATATGCTTTCAATCTTCTTGAATTTACTGAAACTTCTTTTGTGACCTAACATGTGATCTATCTTGAAGAATGTTCCATGTGCACTTAAAGAGAATGTATATTGTTGTTTTTGGATGGATTGTTCTGTATATATCTATACCGTCCATCTGGTTTAATGTGTTTTTCTTTTCTTTTCTTTTTTTATTTTATTTTTTTTTATTTTTGAGAGACATAGAGACAGAGCGTGAGCAGGGGAACGGCAGAGAGAGAGGGAGATACAGAATCTGAAGCAGGCTCCAGGCTCTGAGCCGTCAGCATAGAGCCCGACACGGGGCTTGAACTCACAGACCGTGAGATCATGACTTGAGCCAAAGTCGGCCACTTAACCGACTTAGCCACCCAGGAGCCCCTACTGTGTTTTTCAAAGACACTGATTTGTTATTGACTTTTCACCTGTTTGATTGCAGTAGGCTGTTAAAATGCCTTACTATTATTGTATATTTTGTATGTTGTATTTTATGTCTATTAATATTTTCTTTATTTAGGTGTCACAATGTTGGGCACATGGGTATTTACAACTGATATATTCTCTTATTGAATTGATCCTTTTGTCATTATGTCTGTCTTTTTCTCTTATTGCAGTCTCTCTTTTATAGTCTATCTTGTATAATATAAGTAGATAAGAATTTCTCTCCAAGATTTTTTTTTTTTGCTTTCACTTACATGGAATATCTTTTTCTATTCTCTTTCAGTCTTTATGTGTTTTTCGGTCTGAAGTGAGTTTCTCGTAGGATTCATATAAACATATGAACATGTTTGTTGTTTTTTTTTTTAATTTCAATGCATCCTTCTGTGTCTTCTGATTCTAGCATTAAGACCATTTATATTTAAATCAGTTATTGGTAGATATGTACTTCTGCTATTTTAAAAATTGTTTTCTGTGCTGTTTGTAGCTTTTTTCTGTTCCTTTCCTCTCTTGTCCTCTTTCCTTGTGATCTGACTTTCTCTATTGTTATGCTTGGACTTCTCTTTATTTTTCGTATGTATCTATTATAAGTTTGGGGTTTATGGTTACCATGAGGTTCATATATAACATTCTAAGTGTGTAGCAGTTTCTAGTATGTTGATAGTCACTTAAATTAAAACACATTCTAAAATAACTTCTTTTTTACTCCCTCCTTCACATTTTATGTATATGTTGTCATATTTTATATCTTTTTGCTCATAATTTTCTTGTAATGAAGGCCTTTTCTGCTTATTGAAGTCCCTTTAACATTTCCTTTAAGGCCAGTTCATTGGTTATGAATTCCTTTAACTTTGTCTAGAACATTATTTATCTCCCCTTCAGTTCTAAATGATAACCTTGACAGGTAGAGTATTCTTGATCATAGTTTTTTTTCCTTTCGGGTCTCTGAATATATCATGCTACTCCCTTCTAGCCTACAAAGTTTTTAATAAAAAAAAATCAGCTGGTAGCTTTACAGAGTTTCCCTCGTATGTAACTTTTTACTGCTTCTCTTTTGCTGCTTTTAAAATTGTCTCTTTACCTTTAATCTTTGACATTTTAATTATTACGTTTCTTGGAGTGAAGTTCCTTGGGTTCATCTTGTTTGGCCCTCTCTGTAATTCCTGATCCTGTATATCTTTTTCCTTCCCTGCATTAGGAAATTTTAATCGGTTATTTCCTCAGATAAGTTTTCTGCCCTTACATCCTTCTTCCTCTAGGAATTCTATAATGTGATGTTTTTTCACTTGATGTTGCCCAGGAAATCCCTTAATGAATCCTCATTTTTATTTTCTTTTTGCTATTCAGCTAGCGTGCTTTCCATTTCCTTGTCTTCCAGATTGCTAAACCATTCTTCTCCCTCCATTAATCTACTGTTAATTCCATCTAGTGTATTTTTCATTTCAGTTATGTATTCTTCAACTCCGGGTCTGTTTATATACTGTATTCCTTTGTCGAAGTTCTCACTGCGATCTTCCCCTCTTCTCTCTAATTTGGTGAATATCTTTATGATCATTACATTAAACTCTTTATCAGGCATACTACTTATCTCCATTGCATTTAGTTTTTTATGAGATGTTTTTTCTTGTTCTTTCGTTTGGAGTATATTTCTCTGTCTCCTTATTTTGCTTACCTGTCTGTGTTTGTTTCTGTGAATTAGGAGAAATAGCTACCTGTAAACTTGAAAATATGGTCTTCTGTATGTTTGTCCCCTTTGTAGGCTATGTGTTTCTGGTGACTTTGTCTGGCTGACTGAAACTGTGGCTGGTATGGGTGAAGGTCTTAAGGCACTCCATACTGAGGCTGCCCTTGGGAAATGGCCAGAGCCGTGGGGGACATGGGCCAGAGTGGTCCTGGGGTTCTTCATGAAGAGAATAGTCTGGCAGAACAGCTAAAGCTGAAGTGAATGCAAGCAGGTGGGTCCCAGGTGTCTCCACAGAAGGTGGCCTAGCAGCACAGCTGAAGCCAACATGGATGAGGGCTGGAGTGGTCCCTGGACTCTTGATGTAGAAGGTGCCTTGGCATGACCAGCTGAAGCTGACATGGGTCTAAGCCTGGGTGTCCTGGAGTGCTTAGCACAGTGGGTGTCCTGGCAGGGTGTGTGTAGGGTCTCACTGTGCTGCTCCACACATGGATGTTCCGGCAAGGCTGGAATAAAGGCAGGCACTGTCCAAGGGTTCCCAGGTTACTCAGTGCAAGGAATGCCCTGGTTGGGTGGTTGAAACCGAATGAGGCATGAGCCAGGAGGTCTCAGGGCACTCTTATCTAGGGATGCCTTAGTAAACCAACTGGAGCTGAAGTGGTGTGGTCCAGTAGTGTTCTGGGGTCTATGCTTCTGTGTCACCTTGCCAGGATGGCTGGATCTGTAGTGAGGGCTGACCAGGGGTGTCCCAATATGTGCCATAGTAGGAGTGGATTTATAGGATGGCAGGGGCTGCCTTGGTGGGCTGGGGTTAGTATGGGGTAGCGGCCTGGGGTTCCTGAGGCAGTAGGCTGGCTAGGGCCACCAGACCTTGTTCCCATCTATGCTCTCAAGGTGGAGGGGCAGCATAAACCATGGTACTCATCAGCGCCTCTGACCCTGAGTGAGTTCTAATAGCTTCTCCATCACGTGGCAGGGTTCTAGGGCTGGTTACTCTGTATTCTAGTTGTCCTTTAAACCTCGGTCTTATTTTCTGTGCTGCAGGACAGACAGATCTGCTCACTATCCCTTAGTACTCTCTCTCCCCACTGCAGTTTGTAGTGTGTGGACTGGGGGTTCCCTACATTAAAATGTGTCTATCTCTCTTGCCATTCTTTATGTGGTCTCTCTATCTTTTATTTGTTGTTCAGTCCGCCTTCATTTCTTCTTTAGGAGAAATTGCTCTATATGTAAGTGTAGATTTGGTGTGTCTGTGAAAGAGGTGAGTTTAGAGCCTTCCTACATTGCCATCTTGAACCCCATTGAAAAACTCTACTTCTTGTATTTTCACACGCTTTTGTTATACGCACACACATTTAGGATTCTTATGTTTTCTTGGACAGTTGATTATTTATCATGTTACAATGCTCCTACTTATCTCTCAGTCTTTTCTTTCTTCTGAAGTCCTTTTTGTCTGAAATTAGTATCACTATTCCAGTTTTCCTTTGATTAGTAATAGTGTGGTCTCTCTTTTTCTCTTCATTTACTCTTAAAATATTAGAGTCATTATATTTAACGTAGGCTTTTACAGACAACATATAGTTGGATCACTTTTAGTTTTAAATCTCCTACCTCCCCATTCTTCCTCATCATCTTTGCTGCTGCTCCTCTATTTTTTTTTTAATTTTTTTTTAACGTTTATGTATTTTTGAGAGACATAGAGACAGAGTATGAGCAAGGGTAGGGCAGAGAGAGAGGGAGATACAGAATCCGAAGCAGGCTCCAGGCTCTGAGCCGTCAGCACAGAGCCCGACGCGGGGCTCGAACTCACAGACCGCGAGATCATGACCTGAGCCGAAATCGGCTCCCCAACCGACTGAGCCACCCAGGCGCCCCTGCTGCTGCTTCTCTTATTCCCCCCTCCTCATCTTTCTTTTTTTCCCCTCCCCCTCCTCCTTACCTTCATCATCCTGTTTTTTTTTTCCTTCTTCTAAAAACTAAGGTACTGAATCTTCTTACCTTGGATTTAACTAGCAAGAGATACCTTTGTGGCAAGAGTATGAAGTTGCCCATATGGGGATAAGTAAAGTAAAAGCAAATGAAATAAATTAGCCAGATATTTACACATGTGCTACATTGGTGGGTTGGAGTATAGTTCTTTCAAGGCAGTGGGTGAATTGGAACAGATTTGGCAAATAAGCCTGGCTATGATACAAATAGAATTTTGAATTTTGTCAACATATGAGTTTATGTTTTTTAGATTATCTCTTATTGGCCTGTTATTCTTTGTAAGAGTTCCAGCTTGCTTCCAAAGGGAAACACAGGGTTGAGCCAAAGTGCTGGACGTGTGATGAGGACAGTGTCTTTCTAGGGCCCAGACAGGTGGTATGGGCATTATAGTAAAAAATGACACAATTCTAAAGAGCAGCTGAATCTCAGAGTGCCAAGTCAGAGTTACTTAGTAACCTAAAGAGTTTTCTGTTTCTGTTAATTTTAGGAGGCTGGGTTTGGTTTTATAATGAGTAACCCCTTACAGGAAGCAAGGAATACTACCTCAACTCCATGTCTGAATTCTGGACCCCAAATAGCATTTTTATTCTTCTGAAATCACAGATATGGAAAAAATGTGTGAGCTTCTTAAAGGGATGGGATTTGAATACAAGCATTTTTAGAGAATGATGGGCATGTTTTCTTTGTCTATGACTTACTTGCTCAAATTTTAATATGCTCCAATGGAGGGCATTTCATAGAATCGTGTTACTTCACATCGGTGTTCTCAAGTTTAACTATGTATTAGCATCACCCGAGAAACTCTTTAAACTTACCAATGCTCAAGCTAATTTAATTGTTCTGGGGCTTGGTAATTTTTAAAGCTTTTAAGGTGAACTAATATACACTTAGGGGTATGATTTACTGCTTTACACACTTAGAAATGTATTCCCATGTTTCACTGGATTTAAGCCTATTTGTTGGTTTGCCCTTTGTGGGATGGGGGACCACTGGTCACTGGTATCCTAGAACAGTGATCCAAATTGTTCAACTCCTCAGGCTCTTTTCTCAGCTAAATAAACCTAGTGCCTTTTACCTTGACTCTAAGAAGACTTTCATTATTTGTGTAATTCTTATGAGGAATTATTACAACTTTAAATGTCTTGAAAGGTAAAAAACAAAGGTTTTGGGGGAAAAAAGGGACTTTAATTATAATGACAAGATTTATTACCATTTTTTACCCATTCCCTTGTCAAAACATTCTTAGAGTATATTAATATTTCCTCTTTTTTGGAGCAGTTGTCTATTCAACACCTATTATTGGTGTGCAGCTTACATTCTGATCTACTTACGTGTTTCTCAAAGATTATATTAGATTTTTCTAGTGTTTTGAAGTCTTCTGCTGGGAAGAGACTACTTATATATTTCATTAAACTTATTGGGATAAGAGAGGGCACTGTTGAGCAATAAGTCTTAAGGAAAGATTCTGTGGAAAGACCATTTCTATCTTACTACTGTAACATTTAGGTATATTGGATTCCTGTTTTACATTCTGCCTGAAGCTTGTCAAATGGAAGGAAAAGCAAGAGAGAAAAAAGTACCTTAAATATAAACTATTGAGCAAAGTGTAAAATTTCCCCCAAAGCGATGAACCATTTAGTTTCTACCAGTGGTATCTGGGAAATAAAATATATCAGTAGAAGAAACTTAGAAATCAGAATAAACACTCAGCCTACAGAGACTCCAAAAAGTCTGGTTCAGGGAAATCGGAATAGAAACCTGCCTCGTCAAACAACCTTGAATGAAGTTTTTTTCCTTTTATTTACAAACTAAACTCCAATTTGCCAAAAGATTGACAAGAATACATATTCTTTGGGAATTCACAATCTGTTCCAAATCAGTGTAGCACTATATCTGTTTGGCAAGCTCTGTATTATAAAGGGGTAAAGAAGCTTATCTTAAAATAAAGAATGGATAATATTTTAAGATGTCAAATAAATGATAGTTAAAACTTACTGTATTTGCTTACATAAGGTTTTAAGGGTGAGAGAAAATATCCATTCACACATGTTAGCATGAGCATGTACATACTTAGAAATATATTTTTATTATTTTTCAGATCAACCCTAAATAAAAGTTTCAGACGCTGGCGAGGTGGTGAGGTAACAGGAATTGAGGAATCACTGTAATGTTTTATCATTAATCTTAAAATGTCTAGTCACAAGGAAATATTATTGAACACATAATAAAAAATATTAAAATAGTCTAAATCCATTTTTATGTCTAGGAAATTTTGTCTTGGTTGCATCATGAATAGTAGATGAACTGGAAGAGGATTCTTTATTTTTTTTATTTTTTTATTGATTTTTTTCAAAATTTACATCTACGTTAGTTAGCATACAATGCAACCATGATTTCAAGAGTAGATTCCTTAACTGCTCTTACACATTTAACTCATCCCCAGTCCCACAAGCCCTCCGGTAACCCTTGGTTTGTTCTCTGTATTTAAGAGTCTCTTATGTTTTTGTCCCCCTCCCTGTTTTTATATTATTTTTGCTTCCCTTCCCTTATGTTCATCTGCTTTGTATCTTCAAGTCCTCATATGAGTGAAGTCATATGATATTTGTCTTTCTCTGACTGACTAATTTCGCTTAGCATGATACCCTCTAGTTCTACACACGTAGTTGCAAATAGCAAGAATTCATTCTTTTTGATTGCCAAATAATACTCCACTGTGTGTGTGTGTGTGTGTGTGTGTATATATCCATTCATATATATATATATATGTATATATATATATATATATATATATGTATATATATCCATTCATCCATTGATGGACATTTGGGCTCTTTCCATACTTTGGCTATTGTCGATAGTACTGCTATAAACACTGGGGTGCATGTATCCCTTTGAAACAGCATACCTGTATCCCTTGGGTAAATACCTAATAGTGCAATTGCTGGGTCGTAGGGTAGTTCTATTTTTAATTTTTTGAAGAACCATCATACTGTTTTCCAGAGTGGCTGCACCGGTTTGCATTCCCACCAGCAGTGCAAAACAGATCCTCTTTCTCCACATCGTCGCCAGCATCTGTTGTTGCCTGAGTTATTAATGTTAGCCATTCTGACTGGTGTGAGGTGATATCTCATTATGGTTTTGATTTGTAGTTCTCTGATGGTGAGTGACATTGAGCATTGTTTCATGTGTCTGTTGGCCATCTGGATGTCTTCTTTGGAGCAGTGTCTGTTCATGTCTTTGGCCCATTTCGTCACTGGATTATTTGTTTTTTGGGCATAGAGTTTGATAAGTTCTTTTTAGATTTTGGATACTACCCCTTTATCTGATATGTCGTTTGCAAATATCTTCTCCCATTCCGTCAGTTGCCTTTTAGTTTTGCTGATTGTTTCCTTCGCTGTGCAGAAGCTTTTATTCTGATGAGGTCCCAATAGTTCATTTTTGTTTTTGTATTGCTTGCCTCTGGAGATGTGTTGAGTAAGAAGTTGCTGCGTCCGAGGTCAAAAAGGTTCTTGCCTGCTTTCTCCTCGAGGATTTTGATGGCTTTCTGTCTTACATTTAGGTCTTTCATCCATTTTGTGTTTATTTTTGTGTATGGTGTAAGAAAGTGGTCCAGGTTCATTTTTCAGCATGTCGCTGTCCAGTTTTCCCAGCACCACTTGCTGAAGAGACTGTCTTTATTCCATTGGATATTCTTTCCTGCCTTGTGAAAGATGAGTTGACCGTATGTTTGGGAGTCTATTTCTGGGTTCTGTATTCTGTTCTATTGATCTCAGTGTCTGTTTTTGTGCCAGGAAGAGGATTCTATTTGATGTGGGGTCTCAGTAACTTGGGGGAATGAGAAAGTACATTAACATTTATATAATTTATAAAATTTTAAAAGTTACAGAAATCAATTGACTAAAAAGTGTTTTGAGAATTATCTAAGATTAATTTTCATATCAGCAACTAACCTGCCATTTGACTTTAAAGAAAGAATTATTGATCCTCATATGGATGATTAAAGAGTAACTAGAATTATCTAGCTAGAATTATCTCCATTGTGTGATACTGTAACTGGTGCTAATGTCAAATCTCGTTTTAAACACACTGGGATTTAAAATTTCCATAGACGTTTTGTGGGAATCTTTCTTGGTATTTTTCTCTGGGAACAGTCTACCCACCCATAACGGTGAGGCCCCAGGATCCATAGTTTTATCACATCATCCTGGTTCTCCGGCAATATATAACTGGACTGAGGTGAACATCCACAAACACTTGGTTAGTCATATATTACTTCGAGGATGTGAACTGAGGTACGTTGAGCCTGGGACTTGGATGCCAGTCACTTTCATGGTGGAACTCTAGTGAAGGGCCCTCAAACTTTCAATTTATTAAGCCCTAAATCCAGTTTCATTCATTCTTAAGAGTTACTTCTTTAATATATAAAAACTTTTGTGAAATCCCCAGTATTCTTACCATAAATTCTCTTAATGTTGAAGCCTTCCTCACATTGGTGCTGTTACTTTAAAAAACAAACAAAAATCCTCTTCCTTGCACAACAACCTTTACTGAGTAAGCAGTCATGGCAGTGGAGCTTAAGAAAAGGCCTTAAGGAGTCAGCTAATATAGCTTCATCACTGCAGCAAAAGAAACTGACAGAGTCAATTACCTAACATATAGAAGTAGAGGTATGAGATAGTAACTTAGTTTTTACCTTTTCTAAGCCTTCCGTTCTAGTTTCTAAGGTTTACCCAAGTTATAACAAAGGCTCATGGAACTCAAGCCTCGAACTTGTCCACCTATTATGCTTCTTTTCCTCCTGCTAAATTTCATGCTTTTCATATTTATGATATTTTTTATTACTTTCACTTTATGACTGAAGGCAAAGGACCAAGGATTTTCATAAATGCTATATTTGGCCAAAACCTAAATTAGGCCTTCTAGATTATAATTTGTAAACAAAATTTATTCGGATAAGGAGAATCAAAAATAATAAATAAATTAATTGAGTCAACAAATATTTATTGAATCCTTAGTATGGAGACTTTTCTAGTTGCTAGGGATGTAATTATAAATGTAGAAAAATTTGTATCCTCTTGGAACTTCTATTCTAGTGGAAGAAAGCCAATTAAGATATGTAAAAGATATTAAAATAGTCTATTATGTTGGAATGAACACCAGTAAGAAAATACAGCAGAGAAGAGAGATAATCATGTGTGGTGTTGTATTATAATTTAAGAGAAGGTAGTCAGACTGAGAGTGTGATATTTCAATAAAATCCTGAAAGAGATAAAGTAGTGGACTGTACAAATGCCTGTAGACAAACATTTCCGAAAGAGAACAGTACATACAAACGTCCAATGGCAAGGGTATATCTGGTTTATGCCAGAGATGACGAGGACACCAGTATGTCTGATGCAGACAAAGTGAATAAGGGGGAAGTCGTAGGAGATGAGGTCAGAAAGGTAAAAGGGTCTTGAGGTCACTGATCACACAGGGCCATTGTCCTTTTCACTTTGTCTTTTACTCTGATAGAAAACCATCGTGGAAATTCGAGGAGAGGAGGGACATAGTACAACTTTATGTTTCAGCCGCATCCCAGTGGTTGTTGACGGTGGGGCACAAGGGTAGAAGCAAGAAAACAAGTTAAGAAGCTTTTGCAATAATCCAGGAGAGAGATAATGATGGCAATGGAGGGGTGAGGAGTAAGAAGATTCTCAGTACACTTTTAAGGCATTGCTGACAGATTTATTGATGAATTAGATGTGGAGTATGTGAGATAAATAGGAATTAAAGAGACCCAATGTTTTCCACCTGAACAACTCAAAAATAGAATTGCCATTTACCAACAAATACTCTAAGATTAAAACAGATCTCACAAAGTAATGTAAAAATAAGACTGTGAAATAAGGTGCTGAGGATTAAGGACAGTCCAGGTGGATGTTTCCTAAGTGTTTATCACATGCTCAGACATCTCAGATGTGCACTTTAAGCCTGTGTCTGAGTGTGGGTATGTTTTTAACCCCAACTTCTAAGAGACATTATAGCCATCTGAAATTAATTATCAGGATGTTCTTACCACATTTATAGGCAAGGTGAATCACATGCTCTAATTTTTTTTGGAATTTTACAGGATAGCCCAGTGTCTCAGACACAGTGACACCAGCCCATTTTTCCTGATTGTTCTATTCAAGAGATTGATTTATGAGTGAAACGGATCCAATGTTAAATTTCTTGGTAGGGGCTGAATTGGGGTTGTTAAATGAAGTACCAAACACAGTCATGCTTAAAATGCTTTTTAGATGATTAATAATTGCGTTTATGATTAAAGTGTATTCTTCATTGTGATTTTGCCAAACACAGCAGAAAAGCATTTGACTAATGCTTTAGCAGTTAACAGAAAACATAAGGGATCAGAGAAATTGATTTAAATTCAACATGTTCTCAATTTTGTGCCAACTTCAAGTACATCTGTGAAAGTGAAAATTTTCTTCCCAAATTAAACTAATTTCAGATGAGAGATTTATCTTGTTTCACTCTACCCCAATAATGGACCATCTGCTCCATGACCTTGACTTTCCGAAAGCCCAAGAGAGCACAAGTGCCACCCACTAAGGGAGAAGAGGGAGATAATTATTTCTCTCTAATTAAAGACATTACCCATCTCCAACAAATATAAGCCATTTTTTCCTTCTTATTTCCTATAAACAATTGGTTCCTTAAAACCAACTGGTCAGTCTTCGCAGAATAAAGCCTTCTTCATGATTGAATACTCATTTAGGATATGAGTAAGATCTAACATTTTCCTTTTTCTTTAATATAAAAACAAATTTGTCCCTTTCACTGAAAAATAACGAAGACTTTTATTTTCGTATTGCTGTTTAAAAGAGGAATGCTTTCTCATCTGTGTCTTCTGGCTAAATTCAAGAATTTTAAAATCCATTATCTCCTTGTTATTTATCAAACCTTCCTTTCTTCTCCCTTTTGCTTCCATAATCACATATTGAACATCTAATGTACACCAGGCATTTGCTAGAATTGACAATAAAAAATGAGTATATCAACGTCCATCATTAAGCACTTTACAGTAAAAAAATAAATAAAAAATTAAAAACAGAAACCACAAGAACCCCACTAAATATAAAAGTAAGTGCCACCGTTATCTCTCAGCAATACTAATCTCCTCTCAACCTATCTTGCTGCTTCCACTCCTGACTCCTACTCTTCTGTACAGAGCAGCCACATTAATCTCTCAGCATTAGACCATGTCATTCTTGTGTCCCAACGTCTCTGTGGCTTCTCATACCCTTAAGATAAATTCCAAAGTCCTTCCCATAGTAAAGTCATCACCTGGAAGATCCTACATGATTTAACTCTATTCTCTCTCACTGCTGTCCCCACCATCACATTGTTCAGGACACATTCACCTACTTGCTCTTCTTACAGCTCCCAAATGTGTTCTTGCCTCAGGCCCTTTGCAAGTGTTTCTGTTTGAAGTGATTTTCCACTAGATTTTTTTTTTTTAATGATCCATTCCTTTCAAGTCTCTGCTTAGAGTCCTTTCTGTCTATTCCATCCTTTCTATAGTAATGGGAACATTGGCGAAAGACTCCGTGATATTGTGCCACTTTATTTTTCATAGCATTTATCACCACTTGATAACATATTTATTCCTTTATGGCACAATTCACTTCCCAGATTTTAAATTTCATGCAGCAAGGGACTTTTTTTTATTGTTTTCTTTACATTTGCATTTCCAAACTTCTAGAAATGGGCCTGGCACAGAGCAAGTACTCAACTAATACTGGTTAAATGTTTTCAAGAATTATGAAAGCACAGATGGACATGCGGAGTGACTGACAAGCTGGGGAATTCAGGGTATAATTCTCAGAGGTATTACGTGAATAGGGAATGAAAGATAAACAGGGATTTGACTGATGAGGAAGGGAAGAAAGGGAATTTCATGAAAGTTAGGTTCTCAATAATGTGATAAATTAAATTAACTCAGGCCTGGTGTGCTTAGGGAAAATTAAGTTCAGTGTACCTGGAAGGTACACGAATGGTAGTCTCTGATGTTAGAGTACTGAGTTGGAGCAGGGAGTTTCTTTGAGGGTAGGCATTGGGAAAAAAAAAAAACAAAGCAAGAATTGTTCTAATGCCAGATAATGCTTTACTTAAAAGCAATCTGTGCTTTCTCCTAAACCTCTTATTGGTGACGAGTATCTCCATAAGGGATTTACATTCCATTTTAATGAGTTTGTGATAATTAAGTAATTTTAAGGAATGAGATCTTTTGTCATTTTAGTGAAATTATTCTTGAGCAGACAGGTGTACTCCTACAGGCTTGATATTCAGTCCTCTTTATCCTTGTATCTGAGCTCCAAACACAGTGCCTGACACATGGTTAGAAACTCAAGAAATGCTGCTATGAACATTGGGGTACACCTGCCCCTATGCATCAGCATTCCTGTGTCTCTTGGGTAGATTCCTAGCAGTGCTATTTCTGGGTCATAGGGTAGCTCTATTTTCATTTTTTTGAGGACTCTCAAAGACTAGGAACAATCTGAGGGTGAGGGAGGGGGGAGAGGGGGTGACGGGCATTAAAGAGGGCACGAGTTGGGATGAACACTGGGTGTTATATGTAAACCAATTTGAAAATAAACTATTATAAAATAAAAAAATTAAAATTAAAAAAAGAAACTCAAGAAATGAAGACTAGAGCAGGAAGTTTTAGATTTTGTATTTTGAATCTAATTTTTTTTTTTTTTTTTTGGTAAATCAGGAGCACTGTGTTGAGAATCTCTACAGAATTTTTACTAAGTGTAATCTTTAACTTCTGCATCTGAATTTTGAATCATTGCGAGTATGTAAAATGGGGCTACATCTGACAGGTCTGAATGCCCGTTTACCTGTTTCGCAATGGCTCCATGTCACTGCCATCCTTCAGTGACCAGAAGAGGTGCTCCCTCCTCTGAAAGATAGTGACATTTTGTTTTCAGTCCTTGGAGCTCTCAATGTCATCAACACCATGACTTTGGTATCAGTCACCCTTCCTTCTTCTAATAATGTAGATTTACAAGTGTGTTTGAAGATAAAGGGGTAATTAGTACATTTGTTCTACTGCCCACCTGTGGTTCGGAGTTCTCTAAAGATGGTAATAGCTGTTCAATCTTAACTGTATTTCAAGTATCTAGCACAGTGTCTTTTACTTGTTCAATTAAACACATATTTTTGAAGCTATATTAGTCAGGCACTGTTTAGCATGTTTTATATGCTAAGGAACATAAAACATAGGACAAGGAACAAAAAGACAAAAACTCTTGCCTCTAGTTTCATATATTCTGGTGGCAGTAGATAGGAAATAAGGAAATACATAAGATATGTGATGTGTAAGAAGTTGACAGATGTCAAGAATAATAAAGCAGGGAAGAAAGTTGGTGATGTTTATCACAGGGAAGCTTGCAAGTTAACGTATGGTGGCCTGAGCAGGCCTCACAGGGAAGATGGCATTTGTTAAAAGGCCTCAGAAATGTGGAGTTGTGTGTTTGTCTCTAGCCGTTTTCAGTTTCCTGGGTACGGATGGATGTTTAAGAAGACAATGCTCAGATATAGAAAGTAACAGTAGAGAAGACCTGAGGCAAGGGCACATCCAGAATACTCTAGAACAATAAGGAGGACAGAGAGGCTATAGCAGAGGAAGTGAGGAGGAGAGTGAAAAGAAATGGGGTCAGACAGTTAATGGGCATCCAGAGAATAGAGCACCTTGTAGGCGATGTAAGGATATTGCCTTTTATACCAGTATATATGGGACACTGGAGAATTCTGAGCAGAGGAGTGACACGATTTGGTTTATGAGCTTACTCTGACTTCTTTGCTAAGAATGAAGTGTAGGTGGGTCAGGTGGGATATATTTTATGAAGTGCTCATGGGAAGTTGATCAAACCAGGAGATCTTCACTGAAGATTGGTAAAACGAGTGTGAGAGCCTTTGTTATTGGCTTCCGAGTTCCAGAAATCTCTTAAATTTAGATTTTTGAACACTGAGTTGCCTGCTTCTTTCAAATCACCAGAGCCTTTAATCTATCCTGAGAGCTGAGTTCTGGCCAAGTTTTACCTCATATGGATAAGACATTTTTTACTTTACCATTTTTTCTCTTAAAGTGAGGGTAAGGCACACTAGATTAGCAAGTCAAAATGTACCAATTATAAAATGTCTCTTCTAATAAAAATAGATGGTTGTGTTATGAAAAAAAAGAATAATTTTAGGAAAATATGAAATTGTGAGTGAGGAAATATCTGGAGATAATGTGATGTCAAGGTTGGGCCTTATTTAAAATTGTGAAACTGTCAGAAGGGTACCTGGTACTCCTGTATCCTCATTTTTCATAATCTTCCCTCCTCCAGCATATCCCCTGGCTGCTCAGGGTTCTCATTTCAGCATATTTCCATTTTCTTCCCTCATATTTAAACCCACATGTTACAGCCCATTCTTCTCTAGATACTTAAGAGTAGAGATGATTTTCTCAGGAGAAATGGATAAGAAAAGAGAACTATGTTACTGCTCTCAAATAATGTCATTCCTTAATCTAGTTAAAATGACTAGCATACCCTTGAGGAGGTTGAGCACAATTTGATTTAGGAAACTTGTTGACACCTTTCAAACCAGCCAGAGTGGAAATGCTCACTCAGACCAAAATAAATGACCTATTGGTATCTCTGGGAATATTATGCCATCTGGGATATTATTTTTAAACATAGGACTTGTTATTATTCCAGTCTGGTGAGGCCAACACATCAGAGAACAATTTCTCTTGAAAAGATAGTTTATTGACAGATCCCAAGAGGGCAGAGGGCATACCATGCCATGGAGGGCTGCTTGGGGAAGCACCAGGGTCAGATAGAAAACAGAGGGAGTAAGGGAAAACATGGGTGATCATCTTTATTGTGGTTTCCATAGTAAGAAACAGGTAAAGCAGGGTAAGCAAGTTTAGGATTGGCTACTTTGAACAATTTCAACAGGGTTAAGGCATAGAGTATCTAACCCTGGGTTGATTGGGACAAGTGGATAGTGAGTGGCCTAGAATGGGAAAGCCTCGTGAGAGCCCCATAAAGGAGATGGCAGGAGTATGGTCTTTCAGTTAGTTGGTTTGCATAGAAAAGATGTATTCTCAGGCAGATAATTTACTATCTCTAAGAATTGGCTAGCCATGGATGGGCAGTATCTCCAGGGTCAGCGAGTCCCCAGAAGTCGAAGAATCAGATATATATATAGTTAATACGGGTATTGGGACATATGTTCTGTCTCTAAAAGAGTTTATGTCCCTGGGTAATGACACGTATCTCAACAGAAAAAGCACAAAATAGATCCTCCTTGAGTGTGAACTGCAATAAGCAAAGAAGATACTCTGGTAAGATTTTAGGTTTCTTACAAAAGATGAAAGATATTAAGAGATTTCAGATTATAACTCTAATACCATGGAGTATGACAGGCTGGAAGCCTCTTCACCTAAAATAAAATCCTTAAAAGAGATCTTTGACCTGGGTATGATTCTAGACAAGTTGTGTTGCCCACAAGAAAGATCCAAGTAGTGTCCAAATCATATATTTGTCCCTAAAAGTTGTGTGTCTTCTAAGATTCCTCATATTGAAAAAAAATCATTGCAAATCATTCTTTAATTATACCAAAGTGCTCTTTTAAAACATGCCAGAAGACTATACTGCAATTGTGTTTTAAGTCCTCTTCTTTGCTGTTTGCCACAGTGCTCGTTATTTATTTCTCTGAACAATATCCAGGCAGCTTCAGAGAAAATCCATTAATGCTCCTAAATTTGCATTTGTATAGTTTTCTCAGTTCTTCAACATGGTTTTGGAGAACCCATTTATGACAGCCCCCATGCACCCTTCAAAGAAACACTGTGATGAAAGGTAAGAGAGATCTATGGAGAATTTGGATGCATTTAAAAAAAATCACCTGTGGGATCTGCCAAATTGCTACTATCTATCCCAAACATGATGCTCATTAAGAAACCCCAATGGCTCATGATTTATTGATTGGAGACCAAATATCCTGGAAGACTCATAAATTACTCTTTGAACAGGCTTTTAAATGTCCTCTCCTACATTCCATCAGTGGATTATGCTTCAGACCCATATGCACCGACTTAATCTATATGAAAATTATCTGTTCTCCTTTCTATCACATTACTTAGATTGTTATATAAATAGGTTATGTACTTGGAATCTATTTAAATAATGGAGTTTTTATTAACAGGATATTATCAGTTATATTAAATACTAAAAGTGATTTTCAAATAGATGTTATTTCAAATCTAGGTTTGAATATTTGCGTGATTTGCTGAAATGCTTTCTGTATGTAAGGGTTAGTATATTCACATGGATTAAGCTGCAGATATTGTAAATCCGAAACATACTTCCTTTTAATTTGGAGGGGAAAAAAGCCCCCAGGTATCAGAGTTTTTGGTTTTCTTCTCTACCTCCACAGATATAGAGGACTTTTAATAGTTTCTGCAAGTACCTGAATCCAAAATAATGTCAGCATTCTGTGCCAGCATGAGGTATGAAAAATAAACAGACCAACTCCTGGTTTCCAAACAATTAAGAAGATTGAAACTAAAATGCTTCTCAGTGCCAGCAATAAGCTGAATATAAGTAGAATAAATGAAAAAAAATAAAGAACAGATGGGCCGATAATGTGATGTAAACACCAAACAACAGGGCATATTTTTTAATTCTTCCAAGTTGAAAAAGCTAAACGTAAACTCGAGTTGGTGGAACAACCAACAAAAAAATGGAAATATGGTAAGGATGTGAAAGCATCTTCTAGGAGTCGTTCATTCATTTACTCAACTTCAAACCCTCGTTCAAAAAACTGTCACCAATTACTTGTATTTTGTTGGGCATTAAAGAAACGGTGGCAGACAAGCCAATGTTTTCTTCCTAGTTGACCTTAAACACTATTTTGGGAAAGCAAACCACAAATGAATTATAACAAAAGGAGAGCAAGAGTGAATAATAAGTGTGAACTTCTTTGGGAGAATGTAACTGGAGGATCAAAGATTAAAGGCATGTTTCCTCAGGCAATGGTGTTAAGCAAAGATATGAGGAATGAATGGGCATTAGAAAGGAGAGTGGGTGGGTGTAACAAGATAGTGGTGGTCATAGTAGAAATGAATGTAATGGAGTAGTTGGGGAAGAGTCTAAAGATAGAGGAAATAATAGCAGGACAATAGTTAAAAGGTAGGAAGGAGGATAGCACATCTTAAGAACCGAATGCCAGTCAGAACTTCTGGAGAAATGAGGAAAGCCATGGTGAGCAAAAGACTCAATCACAAAGAACCTTAAAGATCTCAATCAGAAGGCTCAACTTTGTACTAAGAGAAATGAGAAGTCATTACTGGGTTTTAATGAGGAAATTTTAAATATTGAAAGATACATTGAAAAATGAAAACGTATTAGCTACAGTGTAGAGGCTAGGTTATAAGGCAGTGATAAACATGCATAAATAGTTATGAGGCTATTTCATTAAATCATGTAAGAGTTGATGGTGTTTTGGTTTGGCTATTGGAAGTGGGGTCCAGGACTATAGAAATAGAGGAACTGAAAACCATCGTACTTGGAAATTGACAGTATATGAGTAGTAGAAAACAGGAAGACTCAGGAAAGATTCTTATGTTTTTAGATTGAGCAAACTCATGGTTGTGGGATTTATCGAGGCAGGAAATGCTGGAGGAAGAATAGTTTATAGAAGGGCTCATGACTTCAATTTTGGATATGTTGAATTAAGTGCTTTTGTGATAACCTTGTGTCATAACTTGCAAGTTATTAGGCAAAGGCAATATAAAAAGTACAATTGAAGAAAGGTCTGAGGTTCTACCATCATGAGCATGTCATAGCAAAGTTTCAGGGAATTAGAAAAAGTTTCATTTTGTGCTTTTGCTATGTGTCCTTACAGGTCAAAAAGAAATATTTTCAGATTATTCATTCATACACCCAAACTGATTGAGGCCTTACTTTTTTATGATGCTACCACATCTATTGGGGGCTTCAGTGTTCACTATGGCAGGGCAAGAGAGTATGTAAAAGGCATATCAGCTCAAAAAAATTTTGTCCTGAGGTGACACTTGTCACTTCCATTTACACTCCATCAGCTGAGGTAAGTTATTAGACCTCTGATGCATTCTAGAGGGAGGCAAGTGTAGTTTCCCATTATTATCTCAGAAGAGAAAGAGATCCAGAAATACTTGTGAGTAAAGTAATGACTATTTTAAGTGATTTTAACATATGGCTCATGTAGTGGGTATTTATTGTTTATTGTGGCCCCGTATTTTCTCTATATTTTGGCATTTTTTTCATGTTATTAATATTCTTTCCAAGACAGAGGACAGAATAATTATATTCCCAACTTCTTGCAATTTTAGATGCAGGCATGTGACTTTAGTTTGTCCAATTATTTGAACCCACTTGAGATTTACATTAGAAAGCTAGGGTTGTGAAAAGGTGACCATGAAAAGGGGAAAACACACCCTGGCACATGTAATGACAGACACTTGGTTCTTTCTGATGGTTGGGAGGAGGAAGGGAGTGGAGCATCAGGCATCCAGTCCTAAGGGCAAGCGTTCCATGTGGCATGTCCATGATGTCTCTTTTCAGAGCAGCCCCTATAGTGTAGTGTCATTGATCCTGCATCTTCAGAATCTTGCCCTCTGGCTCCTCTCTAATTTATATGAACTCCATGAGATCCCTTTAAACATTAATTTTCTCCTCAAGTAAATCAGAATATTTTCTAATGTTTACAGTGAAGAATCCTGGCCAATATGGTATTTGCTGCCAGGAAAGGCAACAAGCCATGAAGGAAACAAAAATTTGTGACATATGCCAGGTAGAGAAAGACAAATACCATATGATTTTTCTCATATGTGAATGGATTGTTTATGCTCATTGGGTTTGAAGACACTGAACACAGTACAGAACTGGGAACTCTGGTAGTTAATGGCACAGCATGTGAAAGAGTTACTTAAAATGAAATGGCTATTGAAGACAACATGTAGCTGTTGATGAGAAAGACTAGGGATTACAAGGAAGAAAAGGAAGGGACTTCAACTATAAGGCAGAGCTTAGCAACAGCAAATGATAATATCAAAGTTTTAAGTTCTTGGCTCAAGGCATAGTAGGAGAATTGGGGACTTTCTGCGTCTGAGTAAAAAGTGTCTGTTGGAATAACGGGACAGACATAGCCAAGAATAAAACATCCTGTCTGATGCTCTGGCTTGCTGGATTTCAGATTAGTTTGAATTCACATCTTTGTCAGATTTCTTAGTAGCAGCATGTGGAGTAGAACACCAGAATTACAAAGCATTTGGGAGAACCGTTAAATACCCTAACCTCCTGGAGTGTCTTTTCAGCAAAACAGAACCTCTTTCCCAGTTCAGGCTTTGCCCCAAGACCCCTAAGATAAGAACCTTGCAAGAAGAGCCCATTTTTCTTGTGCCCTTTCTGTTACTTATTGCAGATAGCCAACAGCTGATTGCAGTTGCTTTCTTGGTTGCTTGACTGAAACTTATACATAAGGTTGACCTATACTGAATGAGGTAAAGATGCCATAAAATTTCTTGAGTTTATAAAAGATAAAGTCAATAAATTATGGAAATTTTTATAGCGAATTATCAGGTGATTCTAACTCCTAAATTGATTCTGTGTTCTAACCCTCAAGCCTGGAATGCAACTATTGATCAAAATAATTGGGAAGGAGAGACTCAGAGTTATTTAAAAGCATGGCAATGATTTTTCTTGCCAGACCTTTGAAGACATTTGAGACACTGCTTTTGGAAGCATTTCCCTGGTGCACGTGGGTGGCTCAATCAGTTAAGCATCCAACTCTTGACTTCAGCTTAAGTCATGGTCTCACAGTTCATGAGATCGAGACCAGTGAGGGGCTCTGCACTGTTTGGACAGTGGGATTCTCTCCTCACTCTGTCTCTGAACCCACTCAAATTAATAAATAAACTTAATTTTAAAAAAGAAATGAGTTTCCTAATTCCAGTAGAGCTTATATGATCATTGGATAAGGGGATTAAATAAATTAGTATATGTAAAGCACTTAGAAAAGTGTCTTTTTAAAATTTTTTTTAACGTTTATTTACTTTTGAGAGACAGGGAAGGCATGAGCAGAGGAAGGGCAGAGAGAGAGAGGCAGACGCAGAATCTGAAGCAGGCTCCAGGCTCTGAGCCATCAGCACAGAGCCCGACGTGGGGCTCGAACTCACAGACCGTGAGATCATGACCTGAGCTGAAGTCGGCTCCTCAACCGACTGAGCCACCCAGGCGCCCCAGAAAAGTGTCTTATACATATTAAGCAGTCAATAAACTCTGGCCATTGCTCCTCTTCTCCTAAAAACTTTGCACTATTTTTGAGGCCAGCTGTATACTAAAGGAAGAGAAGTACCTAGACATTTCATTAAGTATTAGACACCAATTCCAGGTTAATACTGCTGGCTGAAACTAAGCCATTTCTGTAATTCACTAACAATGCTGCAGTTATTGGATGCCAGGTGATTAATAATTGTCTTAGGTCAGCTCGGTTGCTGTAAGAAAGTACCATAGACTAGGTAGCTTAAATAAGATGAGATTTACCTCTCACAGTTCTAGAGGCCAGGATGTCCAAGACCAAGGTGCCAGCAGATTCACCCCACCTTCATGACATCTAAATCTAATGATTTCCAAAGCTTCCACCTCCAAGTACCATTACATTGGAGGAGTTAGCTCTTCAATATCTGAATTTTGGAAAGGATACATTCTGTCCATAACAATGGAGGTTTAGTGTGACTCCACTCAAAGTAGTACCAGTGGTTTGCAGACACATCCTTTTGCTAATTTCTTAGTTCCTATTGATAGTTGAAATGATTATAATCAGTAACTGGAATGATTCACAGATTGGATTCACAACCCATGAACCAAATTCTATTATGGCAGGCTGAATAGATATCCTGGCAATCTTCAGTTGTAGGAGATACATGTGTACCTCAGAGGGACAGAGGAAGGAGTCACAATGGTAAGGCTTTGTTAATAAAGGCCCTAAGAAAGGAAGGTTAAAGACCTACTTGATGTTGTACTGGCTAGAAAGAAAGTGGTAAAACTTCTTTTGGCAGCCTTGAGATTTCTTTCAGGCAACCATCGTAGAGATGCAACTTTGAGCGGTTAGAAATTATGCTATTGCTTGTTCAAGTCTTTTAATGTGGGACATGTGTGTGTGTGTGTGTGTGTGTGTGTGTGTGTGTGTGTGTGTAGTGGTGGACAAACAATTTGTCCTGAGAGTCTGTAGTCTTTGTCACCAAAATTGAGGCCTCATCAAGAAGAGGGCTCAGAGGAGCCTGACTAGAGTTGGACAAGGAGAGAATCTTTGTCACTTCACTCTCCCAGTGTCATACTGTTTTTCTCTGTCAATTCACATGTGTGACTCTTGAGGAGGTCCTAAAACAAATGGACTGAGAAGGAAGTAATTTGAGTCTAACTTAAGTTTACTTGGCATGAGATGCCATCATTAATTAGAACTGGACTGCTGTTACATTAAACCCGCGCAGGGGTGGCCATAAATGCCAGTAGAAAAAGAAATACTCTCAAAATACATAAGTTCAAGGGGGCATGTTTTGGTTTCTGCTTAGTCGAGAGAGAGAGATAGCTGAAGGCTAGTTCTATACTAAATCATGAGTAATAACCAATAGTTTGATCAGTTGGTCTGAAACAAGATGGAACAAATGTGGAGAAAATTTGGAATTAGACTTATGGGCCCAGTACTTGAAATGGACTGAGATATTGACAATATTTGCATCCCATATGAATACCCTGTGAAAGATTCCCATTGTGGAGCTAAGCTCTCAACAATCAGTTGGACAAAATGACCCATGAATGGGTCAGACTTTCATAGGGATGAAAGTCTGATTCTTTCCCAGTCACCACAGTACTTGCCAAGTACACTCAGGAATAAAGTAGCCCTGGTGACAAGGATGACAGATTTACATGGATTCCCCACAACAGGGCTGACTTGAACCACAACTGTTGATTATCCAATTTACTTGCAGCAGGAAACAATCCTCAGCCATCAGTAGGGTTCTGTACCGTAGGGAAGGTATCTGATTTTGGGTGGTAAATTAATTACATGGCATGCTTCCATTATGGAGTAGAAGTAGTTTGTTCTTAGTGGGATAAATGCCAAATTTAGATTTATATTTGTCTCCATGCTCATCTTACTTCCAACAGCAACTTCATTCATAGACTTTATGGAATATCATATTCATCATTAAGACAATTCATATAACATTTTGCCTCTTGGAGAACTCTTTTTTCAGTCAAAGAAATAAATCAGTGGGCCAACTGACATGAAATTCACCGGTCCTACCATTGGGACTACGACTGATTAAATAAATGGTTTCTTCTTGTGCAGGTGATGATATATTTGTTTATAGGTTATTGCAATAGGATAGGTGGGAGCATGTTTCTATGTGAAAGATTATATTGGGAAGAAGGATATATATTAATGTCAAGTAGATAAGAGTGACTGCAGTGGATTTTTGCCATTTCGGATCACCTGATATCTTAGAATACTCTCCCTATTTTCTGTAATCTCCATACTATAAATCAATCTTGTCTTCCCTAAGTAGAATCAAAAACTCAACATCTGTTAACTCTTTGCAGTTTGAGTGAGGACAGACACATGACTTAAGTTCCTCTAATCAGACACAATTTTGAGAGACTTGGATGTATACATGAGAATGTGAGGTGCTTGTGTGTAGCAGGGGGAAGCATAGTGGCAGAGTCTCCTGTTCTTCTAGAGTAGCCATGGTACTCTCACTAACACATCTTCCTAGTACAGGTACTGTTTCCAAGATGAACTTTACAGCCTCTTGAATCTTCTTTAAGATTTTGTGAGCATCCTAGTAAGAACTAGCTTTTTCTGCTTAAGCTAGTTTGTATACAGGTATTTTCAACTAGATACTCTGACCTATACAGCAAAATTATGGTCAGTGAAACCATGGGAAATAAATATTTCTCACAGAGAGTGTAGCAAAGAGAGCACCTAAGAAGAGACCTCTGAGGAGCTTCACATTGACTTATCAGGTGGCATGAGAAAAGTCAACAAGAAAACAGGAGAAACAGGCATTAGAGAGGAAGGGAAACAATACAGAGAATATGCATCGTTGTATCCAAAAGTAACTGTTTCAGGAGGAGAGTGGTCATCATTGAACGGTACTGAAAGAGCAGTGGGTGAATAATAGTTCTCTTTTATTGTGCTTTTTATTTTTTTTATTATTTTTTTAAATTTTCTTTTCTTAACGTTTATTTATTTTTGAGAGACATAGTGACAGAGTATGAGCAGGGGAAGGGCAGAGAGAGAGGGAGATACAGAATCTGAAGCAGGATCCAGGCTCTGAGCCGTCAGCACGAGCCCGAAGCGGGGCTCGAACTCACAGACTGTGAGATCATGACCTGAGCCGAAGTCGGAGGCTCAACTGACAGAGCCACCCAGGTGCCCCTTTTCTTGTGCTTTTTACTTGATTAATTCATCTCATCATTATAAAATCTAAACAGAGAAGTATTGCCATGAATTGAGGAGATGAGGGTGGTAGAGAAATAATAGTAGGCACTATTGACAACTATTTAATTTTGATGAGAAGGAAATCTGAATAAATCATTACTAAAAAATACTGAATTACTAAACTGAAACCTCCCAACAAACAAAATTCCAGGACCAGATAATTTCACTAGAGAATTCTCTTAAAACATTCGAAGCATAATTAATATTAATCCATCTCAAACTCTTACCAAAAAAATAGAAGAGGCGAGAACTCTTCCAAACTCATTTCACAAGGCCAGTACAGTCCTGATGCCTCCAAAATCAAATATGCCAAGACAAAGAAAATTACAGATCAATATCCCCGATAAACATAGATGCAAAAATCCTCAAATTATTAGCAAATCAAATTCAACCATACATTAAAAAACATAAATTATGATCAAGTCGGATTTGTTTCAGGACGTAAATAATTGATTTCTAGTTTCATACCATTGTCGTTAGAAAGATGCTTGATATGCTTTCAGTCCTCTCAAATTTATTAAGACAATCCTGGCAGTATCCTATGTCTACTTGAGAAAAATGACTATTCTGTTGCCTTTGGGTGGAATGTTTTGTAAATATCTAGTCCATTTGGTTTAATGTGCTGTTTAAGGCCAATGTTTCCTTATTGATTTTCTGTCTAGATGATCTATCTATTGATATAAGTGGGGCATTAAAGTCCTCTATTATTTTATTGCTGTCATTTTCTCCCTTTACGTCTATTAATATTTACTCTATATATTTAGGTGCTGCCATGTTGGGTACATAAATATTTATAGTTGTTCTATCTTTTTGTTGGATTGACATCTTTATCAGTATGTAATGCCCATCTTTTTCTTTTCGTACAGTCTTTATTTCTGTTCTTATTTTATATAAGTGTAGGTTCTACAGGTTTTTTGTTTTGTTTTGTTTTCATGTCATAGAATACCTTTTTCCATCCTTTCAGTCTGTGTGTGTACTAACATTAAAAGTGAGTTTCTTATAGGCCTTATACACATCAGTCTTGCATTTTTATCCATTCAGCCACTCTATGAATAAAATACTTTGGAATAAACTTGACTAAGGTGGTGAAAAATCTATACTTCAAAAGCTATAAAAACACTGATAAGAGAAGTTAAAGGTGACATAAACAAATGGAAAGATATTCTATGCTCATGATTGGAAGAACAAATATTGTTAAAATGTCAATACTACCCAAAGCAATCTACAGATTTAATGTAATCCCTATTAAAATACCAACAACATTTTTCCCAGAACTAAAACAAATAATACTAAAATTTATACAGAACCACAAAAGGCCCCAAATAAGCAAAGCAGTCTTGATAAAGAAGAATAAAAGCCAGATTTCAAGATATACTACAAAGTTACAGCAATTCAAAGTGTGGTACTAGCACACACACACAAAAGACACATAGATTAATGGAATAGAATAGAGAGCCCAGAAATAAACCCATGCTAATATGATCAATGAATCTATGTGAAATCAGGCAAGAATATCCAATGGGAAAAGGAGAGTCTCTTCTATGAGGGACGAGCTCTTTTCGGGGTGATACTGGCAAGCTGGAGCAAGGAAGAGGGAGAGCCCCAAGATGAGTGTGCACAGCCTACATTCCTGAGAGTAGTAGTCCAGAGGTCAGTAAAGGTGTGCCAAATCTGAAGCCTGCTTTGCAGGCAAAAGCTCCAGAAATAGCAAACAGTTCTCCGTTGCAGGACAGAAACAACTTCATATATATAGATAGATAATCTGCTTTTTAGTTCTATTATTGTTTGTGTATTTTTCTTTGTTTTTGTTCTGCAGAAGCACATAATTAAATCAATCATGATCCTGGGATTATGGTACCCTGTCACTGTGGGCCCATTCATAGTCTGCCTGACTTCCTTCCTTCTCTGCCTTCCTTCATTTATTTCATTAGTCATCTTTTTCTTTTTCTTTTTCAACAGTAGAATAACCATTCACAAATCTAAAACAAACCTAGAAAGTCTGCATCTAACCATTTGGTTCATTTTGGCTAATGCATTTCTCTGCCTTCTGCTTAACTTGAATTTAGGATTGTTCTGACCTATTTAATTATTTATTATATTTCCTTTTTAAATAGTTTATCATATCTATATGCATTTATAAAAGTATATATTTTATATTTTAATTATTTTTAAGTCTATAAAAATATTTTATGTTTATATAATCATTACCATTGATTGATGAACCAGTTTACTTTCATGCATATTAGTACATATTATTATATTTCTGTTTGTTTTAATTTCTGGATAATGTTTCACTGCGTAAATATAACACTGTTTACCCATTTTCTTTTTTTTTTTTTTAATTTTTTTTTTTAACGTTCATTTATTTTTGAGAGACATAGAGACAGAGCATGAGCAGGGGAGGGGCAGAGAGAGCGGGAGACACAGAATCCGAAACAGGCTCCAGGCTCTGAGACATCAGCACAGAGCCCGATGCGGGGCTCGAACTCACAAACCGCAAGATCATGACCTGAGCCAAAGCCGGACGCTCAACCGACTGAGCCACCCAGGCGCCCCTGTTTACCCATTTTCTGATGTAGGAGCATTTGGGGTTTTGCTGTTTACTACAGGCAGTGATAATATGAACATTCTTGAATTAATAAATGATTCCTCTTGCATCAAATACAGTTTCTTTTGGGTATATACTTGGAAGTATTATTAATATATCATAGACTACTTATAATGGTTGTTTATATTTATTATGAATATTTGTCGTTTTATTTTTTATGATTTTAAACTACCAAACAAAGGAATTGAAGGATGCGTTCTTCTTCAATGGCGTTTTGAAAATAATATGATCTATATTTGGCTTGAAAGAGTTCAGTTATAGATGAATGTAGAAAAAGTTACCTTTAAATGAGCCTTCTTGTACTTTGAGAATCTCATTTGGTCATGATGCTCTTTATTTCTTTGCAGTCACTGAAAGGTAAATTATCTTAATTGTAAATCAAGTGGTGCATTGACACAGTTACAACCCAATGTTTGGCAGGTAAATGATGCTATAAGGAGATAAACAAAGATCAATTATACCTGGAAACACTTAAAATGCTTACTCCATCATGAAGAACAACTTTCAGGGGAAAAGACCTCTGTATTCATAACTATCCTTCTTTCCTTATTAGCAATTATTTTAGCATTTTAGATTTTCAGTATTTTCTAAAATGTTATGAACTAAATGCTTTTATATTATTTCTACACACTTAATCACTTTCACAATTGCTAGGATGCCAGGAATTTTATTTTAAAAAATGAAGTTGTTGAAATTCAACTTATGTTGAATCTTCTAGCAGCAGGGATCAAATCTAGTTCTTGTTATGTAATTGCCTATTCAGAAGACTACCCTCTTTGTAAACATTACCTCTACAATATATGCTTTTTGACATTCTAATGGATTTTCCATATTACCTCTAAGTAGCAGCTTGACGTGATGATGGTCCTTCAGACTATTAATAAATTCTGCTATCATTCTGCCATAATTGATCACATTTACTACTATGCTTTCCTTGCCTCAGTTTGAGGAGAAAATATAAATAAAATATTTTTGCCTATAATCCCTTTTAATGCACATTAACATTTGCTATAAATTTTCCTTCGTACTGTCAGCAAAAGTATCCATGAGCAAAAGAGGGCTTATCTGTTCTCTGAATGATTAAAAGGTTGAAGCATGGGGTGCCTGGGTGGCTCAGTTGGTTAAGCGGCCGACTTAGGCTCAGGTCATGATCTAGCAGTCTGTGAGTTCGAGCCCCGCATCGGACTCTGTGCTGACAGCTCAGAGGCTGGAGCCTGCTTTGGATTCTGTGTCTCCCTCTCTCTCTCTGCCTTTCTCCTGCTCACCCTCTGTCTCTGTGTCTCAAAAATAAATAAACGTTAAAAATTTTTTTTAAAAAAGGTTGAAGCAGCCACAGTACACAGTGATTGTAGAAAGTGAAGCAAAGTTAGACTAAGCCCTTTTTCATACTCCCGATTTTCATGTAGTGATACTCGTCCCCGTTTCGGAAACCATTTTTCATTCTCTTGAGCTGGTTAGGGCCATAATATACTTTCAAATGTGTAAAATTATGTAGGAATCAGTATTAGTCTGCATTGGCTTCCTGGTTCTTTTTTCTTACCACCAAAATTTCCTCCTAGGAAATAGTAAATGAAATCCCACCGTTTTGTTCATTCATGTATTCAGTAGTAAATGAAAATTACACAAGCCCAACATGTAAGTTCTATATCCTTCTTTTCACTCCGTATCAGCAATATATATATAACTTCCTTTAAGGCATTCTTTTCTCTAACAGTATTTTCTTTTAGAAAAAGATATACATGATACTTTTGTCATTGATAGCTGTACAACACTTGATTCAGAAGTGTTCTTTAGTAACCTAGTTAAAAACACTAATAAGTGATTGGTTGTCAAGGGTGGAAATGTTTGAGGTTCCTAGTGACAGTCTGTATAATAGAAATCTCACTTATCAGGTTAACTGGAAAGTGGAATATATTTTGCATAAAAATTATGTTATAGATGGAGATAAAGTTTTTCATCAAGACAAAAGTCCTCTTCATCCAAGATTAATCTATTGTAGTATGTAGTGTTGTTTGACTTATAACTACTTGCAATTGGTAATATTTTTTTTCCCTAAGGAAACCTTCTAAATTTCAGCACATTTTCTACCTGGGCAATAGCATTTGAAAATAAGACAGCTGCATAAGAGAATACATCTGCCTACATAGCTAGATTGCAGGTCTGCATTAGGTCATCAGCTCTGTGAAGTGAAGGGGAGTTGCCTGGACTAAAAATGGTAGCAAGTGCTTCAGACTTATATTCATTCACCTACTTGAGTGTGCATCGTTCACAGTCTGGGACACTGATTGCCATTGCAGAGTATTCTCCAAGAGTTCTGACTCTCATGTGTGAGAGTGAATGAGGAAATCAATAGCTATTCATGAATTAATACAGCAATGTAGTCAGTAATTATTGATCACTTACTATGTGCCAGAAACTTAAAATTTAACTCTGCTACACGTCAGAGTCTATGTTTTGAAAGTCTCTTCCAAAGTGCTCAAAATTCAGTGGCCAGACTTCAAATCCACCTACGTTACTTTTTTTAAGAAGTGGCTCTAGGTCAGCCAATCAACTATGTGTGACTTGGGGTCATTGCTTAATTCTTCTGGTATCTGTTTTGTCATCTATAAAATGAGGTCAACTAGATATTATCAAGATTCTTTTAAGTTAAAAATTGTTTTTGATATTTTCAAATATACAAACAGAAGTATGAATGATGGCTCAGTGAAGGTAATGGCACATTTCTGAAGTAAGGTCTTTTGTGTTCATAAATTGCTAGATTCATGGGTAAAAGGCAGCACAACCGATGTCTGTCCACAGGAGGGGTGTGTTCTGCCAATGAAGTTGTCAGCATTTGGAATCGCAAGATTCAAAGGTCGTCCAGAATTGAAGTTCCGTCCAGGCAGGTTAGATTGGAAAATGATGTGTGCCTGGTAGCTCCTGCTTCTAGGAGCAGTGGGCTTTAGTGCAAGGTGACTAACAAAGTTAGAGTTCCCAGGACCTCTTGTGATTGATGCGGGTATCAGCTAGCCAGAATGTCATTAGATTCTAGGAGAAGTGTAAGAGAAAACTACAGGAAGAATGGTCCAGCCATCTTACGGAAGGGATTCATAGGAACAAACAAGGGTAACAGGACCACATTTTTTGGGCATGTTAGTTAGGGATCAGCAGTTCTAAGCAACAGAAGTCATCTCTGATTAACAGAAACAGAAATGTAATGCCATTAAAGAAAATCTGTTACTCACACATTGAACTGGAAAGCTGAAGGGTAGGGTTAAGGAAAAGGTAGAAAGCAGGCAGTCTGGGGAGGCTAGCAGCAAAAATTGCTCAACGGTACCAATAGTGTGTTCCTGCTACGATGAATAAGCTACTGCTGGTTTCAGTGATTCTGCACAGGATTCAGACTTTCAAGAGGGAATTTCCAAATGGCTTAACTGGTGTCATGGGAACACCTTTCAGCTAGGAATAAAGGCATCTTGAGTTTTTTAGTATTAAAAAAGACTGTGCACAATGGGGTAGGGACAAGGACACAAAAGGAAATTAAGATGTTATTTCCAAAGGGAGAACTATTATCCGCTGTCCTGGTAGCATTCAGGATGAGGAGCCAGATTCGATGGGGAATGAGAATGACAAGCAGGAGCCAGGGCAAAAAGTCTGGCACACGAACGATGTACAAAGAATTTGTTTGCCGAGGGTGCAGTTACGTGAAATCCATAACTGAGCTCTCTGGTTGGTAGAAAGAGGTCTCCTAAATACACCACTATGTCTCTCAGAATCAAGAGCTCTGAAGGACTGATTTATCTATGGCAGGACCGCAATTTAAATGATCTAATAAAGCATGTTGCATAGTTTATAGCACGCAGAAATTACGGCTAATATTTATTGATTATCATAATCATCATAGTCACCCTTAAATTTAAGTTGAGAAGGAAGAGATTCAGGCAGGGATTGAATTTCTGTATGACTAAGCTATGAGTTCACTTCAAATTAATGTAAAAGTCTTGGAACAGCAGGAAATAGGAATAAATAAATGTCTAACACTATCTGTTCCTATTTGTATGACTCTGTACTAGTCACTTAACCTCACTGTGCCTCTTTCCTTCTTTTTAAAATGAGACTAAAGAAATTATAGTATTGCCTATTTTGGAGTTTGCTATGAGGACTGAATGAGAAAATAACATGTAAAGCACGGAGAATAGTTCTTGGTGCATAAAAAACACTGTGTAAGTGTTTGCTCATCTTAGTTTTGTTTGTTTATTAATTACTTAATTAATTCCTTTCATATTCTTTAAATTTTAGTTAGCGTACAGTGCAATATTGGTGTCAAAGGTAAAAAGTGCTATTTTTTTTTACTTTGCATTTCACAGTGTTTTTGATATTTTCATTTCATTCACGCAAATATCCCCATGGTGACATTATCTTTTTTAAAATTAACAAGGAAGAAATGGAGGTTTTATTTCTATAACAGGGATATAGTGATATCCTCATCTTTTAACTCCAAATTACTGGACCTTATAAATTATGTAAAAAGTTTATCACAAAAGGACCTTCATGCCATCAGGAAAGAGACAAAACTCCCAGTGCTTGGCAATAACATTCAGTAATCAATCATGGGTGGTTGCACTTAACAATGTTAATCTAATCATCAATGCATACATTCTGAAGAAACACATTTTCCGAGCAGAAATACAGATATTGTTTGTTCTTTACACTGTAACACTGAAAAACAAATGTTCTGTATTATAATGAGAAAGCGAGGGTGTGGAATTACTTGTCAGGTCACAGGATGGCTTGGCCATGATGGCCCTCTGTTCTCTCTTCTTCCATTACCCACAAGCCATACCCTGCCTTTTCATCTCTGCCTTCTACAATGTATTCTCTTCTGGGCTTCACGGTTATTTCAGTATGGTAAAAACACAAAGCCTCTCAAATGAAACTGGATGTAGTGCTGATTGACAAGACAGGGTGCAAGGAAAAGTCCTCACGTCTCTTTTCCCCAGATCGAAGGAAAATGACTAAACAAGAACTCCCTAAAGTTTCTTTGAGAACATACCACTGAGATGTTTTTAATTCATTATTTATTAGTATGTTTTCCCCTGTGATGTAAAGAGTTATAAAGACATTTTCTTTCTACTTCATAAGATGCTTTAAAAATGTCAAATATTGTCAACGGAATTATACTGATCAATTCTAACCATGAAATAGAGATATTTTTCTTTATAGTCACAACAAAAAAGTATGATTTTGGAGCCAGTATAGAGAAATTATGCATCATGTGTATTATTTGTTTCCATGTCTAAGACTTAGGAATTAACTCTAATCCATACATGGTTGTCTGATCTTGATCCTTGCATTTTGGAAGATTTAACTTGCATATCCTTAGAAAGTGTTACACTGGCTTACAGAACAGTCAGATACTAGAGTAGAATTTATGTCTATTCCAAACGCCACCAATTGGAAACTCTTACCACACTTCTTTTATTCCTCCAAGCATGACAAGATGCTTTCAATCATCTGATTTTACTTCATAGAGTATAAATTTCCCACCACTATAATTTTCATAAGTGCATGAGGTATATGTCTAAGAAGAACTTTTTAAATGTTTATTTATGAGAGAGAAAAAGAGAGGGAGAGAAATTGAGAGAGTTGGGGGGGGTGGCGAGAAAGAGACAATCCCAAGTAGGCTCCATGTTGTGACTGCAGAGCCCGATGCAGGGCTTGAACTGGTGAACCGTGAGATCATGACCTGAGCCAAAATCAAAAGCCAGACACCGGACTGAGTCACTCAGGTGCCCCTGAGAAGAGCTCCTTAAAAAGAATGCAGACTGGAGTTCTACTTCCAGGGTAACTATTCTCTGCACTCTTTTTCTGGTTTTGCAGTCAGGGTGTGGCAGCTGTGGATAGTTGAGTGCTGAGAGTGAAACCGTGTTTTAATCATGGCTCTGATGTTTATTCCAGTCCTGTGACCATGGACAAATTACTTACATGCTTTGTGCTTGCTTCCTCGTCTAACTGGGAATAATAATATACTTACCTCAAAGGTTGTTAGAAGGATTAAGCAAAACAATAAATTTAAAGAACTTAGTGGAGTGCCTAGCACATGCTGAGGGCTTAGTATGCTGGGTATTCCTATCCACCTTAATAAAGTGATGGTACAAGGGCACATGGCTTATATGATATGTGTGGAAGAGATTCTGTTTAAAAGAAAAGTACCTCACGAGCCATGACCATACTAGCTTCAGAAATTATCAAGTTTTTAGGTAGGAATCATATCAATATATTTATTTGAAGTTGGAGTCATCTTCACATTTCCAGCTGTGTGTGTGTGTGTGTGTGTGTGTGTGTGTGAGTGTGTTATAATTGTAGTAACTATATTCTCGCAGTCTAGTCTCTGGTGTGCTCTTTCTTAGACTTTATCAAGTTGCAAGATAAGGTGCCTGGTCATATCTGGTGAACTCCACTTGTCATGGGCCACCATGGGAATAAGGCACACATTGTAAAGGCCCCCTCCTCTCAGAGGAAGGCCCTGACTGGAGTTCTAGAGAGGAAGGTCATGGCAGGGCAGTTCTGAGGGCTGCTTCACATCCTTGATGCAAGTTAGGGCAAAAAGATACCAAAGGCGTAGCCACCCCTTGTGGTGGCACCCCTCGAAGGTTAGATAGAAGAAAGGAAACTTTTTTTTTGTCCTCCAAACTTTAGAATTTGTTTCAAAAGATTTGCATCTCTTTTTTTTTTTTTTTTACAAAACAAATGTTGAATTTCAATGTGTATGTGAGAGTGAAATAAATACTCCTTTTCCCTGCTGGTGGAGTGTCTGGGCTTTCTAATGCTCCTGAAATCATTAATGATTCATGAAAACGTCTTAGTAGTTAAGTTGTTAAAGTTAAAGCAGTGATGGCTCTCTGTTCCTTCACTATGTCAAGGGTGCTGTTCTTAGGCAACTTGGAGCTCCCAGTAATGTGGTAAGGATGCAACGTGGTGGAAATAAACACTAGAGTTGAGAACAAGCAATCATTTATTAATTATTTATTTATGTCTCACCGGATTCCAAAAGGATTTAAAGAAGGTAGAATTTCATCACTACGGCTGTGCTATAGAATAACATATTCATCACTACTCTATATTTACACTACTATAAAAACAGATCTCTGGGAATAAGAGTGAATATTCTGATATTATTTGGCGGTGCCCACTAAAGAGTGAAGTTCCATCATGTTTGCATCTCTCTGCATTTTATTCCAAAGACTAATATAGAAAACTCTAATTAATATAGATCTCATAAAGTTGGATTATAATAATTTTTTTAAATGCCACCAATGGGGAGTAATTTTAGTGAAGGAACTAAAAACTAAATGTAAAATGGTAATTGTTTAAAGTGCTATTAAGGTTGACTGATACATTTGCAAGTTTGTTAATCATTTTAAGTCTTTAAGTTTTGAATCAGGATAACTAAGTTCTCCCAAATCCTACTTTGGAATTTAAGGCACATAGAGAGAAAGCTAAAACATTTTCAGTTAGATAACTTGGGATGATTGGATTTCTATTTTGTGAATGATTTTATATGTATTAAACCTTCCTGTTTGGTAAAATCCATGATTTTAACAATGGTTCTCTAACATTAGTGGGCACCAGAGTCACCTAAAGGACTCGATAAAACACAGACTTCTGGGCTCCAGCCCAGCCTTTCTGATTCTGAAGTAGATCCGAAATGGGACCCAAGGATTTGTTTTTCTAACATGTTTGAAAGTGTGGCTGATAATTCTGGCCTATGGATGATGTTTGAAAACCACTACTTTACATATAGACTGGAGACAAATGAGGTTAATGTTATCTGTAAATCTCGATGCCCCCGTGGATTGCCTATGGAACATTTGCCACTACTGACTGAAATGCAGCAACATTCACCACCTACAAGCAGCTACAACAAAAATTAGATTAAAATATTCAAAGAAAATATTAGAATATATGTATCTATGAATTATAAAATTACTTCAGTGTCTCGAATGTTAGACTTACATTATCTTTATACAAGCTTTATTTCCTATTAGTAATAGACTCTTAAAACTAAAGGCCTTTCATATTAAACGAAAAACAAAAAAAGGGGCCAACATCATTTCCTGTATGTCAATCAGATTCCATATTAGGCAGTTCTTAAAAGAGCAGCCTATTCATTGACCAGACAAATCTAGTGCTGTCCAATTCTATAAATAATTTAAAAAGAATGAATTGGCTTTCAATAATAAAAAGCCTTTTTTTTCCCCTCAAAATCAGATAAATGTTTTCATTCTGATTATCTTCTTTAGAAAATACAGGCTATTGATGCTGTTGGGTCATTATAGTGACCACTAAAAGAAAGCTCTGCTTTATACATTTGACAGAAGCTCATACTTAGTATGTTTATTCTTCATATGTGCAAATAACTGGTTTGTACACAAAGTTGGTGCATAATATTTGAGGAATAAATGAAACCAAGTTCTCAGGAGCCAGGGCCATCAATATTTCTTAAAAATCTACATATTTATATAAAAATCTGGAAATGTAAATGGCTCATTTCCTTGTCTCTCTAGGATAACTACTACCCTTATCTGCAGGATCGTAACAAGTATGATGGAAAAGGACAACAGTATGTGAAAGAATTGCATTAAACGCCACCAATATCTGTTTATAGATCCAAGGATAAAACAATCAGATTTGTTTTCTCTCCCCACCAGGCGGAGCACTGCAGCTGACAGTTCACTTACCCCATCTTTAAAAAGAGCTTTGCACTTTTTAGAATGTAATTGTTTGAAAATGATCTGTAACTTACCTAAAGAGTCTTTACTATAGTAAAATGCTACTATAAAAAGAAGAAGTGAGAATTTAGAAAAGAATAAATAAGCTGTTTCTCCGAGATGGTGGGAGATAGAACAACTGCTCTCTGAAGGTCGATGTCTCTAGAATAAGCTCATAACTGCCATGGTACAAGATTTGTAGTTGAGGGCATATAAGGCTTTGATGACAATTGCCAAGACGTAGTATTTATGAAATTTCACGAAGTGCCAAGAGACTTCATAATGAGCAGGAAGTGTAGTAGATTCATCAGAAGTATGGACTGGGAAGATGAAACCTAAGTCTTCCACTCCCTAGTGGTGTAAACTTGGGCTCATTGTCGAGCATTCCTTTACCTGAGGTCCTCATCTCTAAAATGGAGAGAATAATGTTACCTATCACATGGGGTTGTTGGGAGAATTAAATGAAGTATATGCAAAATGCTTAGCTCAGTGCCTGGCATCTCCTGTATCTCTACTACATGAGTGTTATACTCTATTAATGTTGGCACTTACTATCATTTCTTCCACTTTTAGGATTGTTCTGTCCATGACTTTATTTCCTATCCTATCCTAAAATCAATTTCAGCACTGCCTAATTTCTACTGTCTCCATTATACTTATTCCCCAAATTTTAATTGTAAAGTTACACATTAATTAAATCTTAATTGCTACAGTGTTCTTAAATAATTTTAATTCTACTTTAAATTATTCATTCATTTTCTGTTATACCATCTTATTGAAACAGAAATACAAATGTCTCATTTTGTCTTCTTTTTCACCAACATTTTTAGACCTCCATACTAAATGTATTAGACAGCTAATGAAACACAGGATAATGGTTAGGTATCATATAACTGATTAAAGATAACTATTTACATAAAATTACAAATGGAAATAATATGTATCTCCATTTTATACATTAAATGATGATCTCAACATCTTGCCTGTTCCTCTAAAATAAATACATTTCCTAGGCTAATTTTCAGACCATGAAGCTGTGAAGACGACTGGAATTAAGTCTGTTCTAGTTACAAAAGGCTTCTTAGGAACACTATGTTAGCTGACTGCTGTGGAAAAGGGCCACTGTTGTTCCTTATGTAATTCCCAACCTTGTCTAAATATTAAGGGTAAGGATGGGGAGATGTCATGGGTAGTGGATTTTGTGTAGTGTCATCAACTATTCAAATCCTAGGAATCAAATATTAGAAAAATTCCTCCTAATTCAGGATACGGATTACCCTTCTGGTGTTTAACTCATATGCTTGGTAAAGTAGACAATTTGCCCCAATTCAGCATCCTCTCCTATATCCACGCCCTTTGCCATGTAGCTTTGCAAGTTCTCCCACTCTGGGCAGAGGGTTCTCCGGGCTTGACCATTTGGTGTACTCTGGCTAATTCATGTAGATTAGTGTAACTTTTTCAACCTAGCCCTTTCCTCTCACCAATCTGTCATTGCCATAGAAGAGCCTGAGCAGCTGCCCTGAGTGGATGCCTCCTCCTTAACCTGGGCCCCAGAATAAGCACAAGTGGAAGAGACCAAAGTCTAATTTGTAATAAAAAGCCTAGCCCAGTGGGGTCTGTAACATAAAGAGAGCTTTCCAACAAAGCCCAGTTCAGATAAACTGATCCCCAAGTGACCCACAGATGCCCAAGACATAAATATTTATTGTTGTATGCCACTGAGATTTTGTAGTAGTTTGTTACATAACAATAGATGAATGGTACATACGTTGAGTTTCAGTATTATAAAAAAAAACTTTCTTTTCCAGAAAGCTAGAAATAATTCCAAAAATAACTATGGTAGATGATGATATTTTTCTATACATTTTTTAAAGTACTAGTTGCATTAAAGAATGGTAATTAACTTATGAAACAACATCACACATAATTAAGAAAGCAAATTTGTATTTGTTGTGCCCTAAATTGCTCCATAGAAAGTACATAATGTGTACTCATTAAGCTAGTTGGTTATGATTTTAATAATTGAAATAAAGTCGATGTAACTGGAAAATTCAACTAAAACTTTTAATAAGTATAAATATACTTTCAGTAATTATAAAGCATATTTCTGGACAGATGTTAGGTTTATAAAAATATCCTTAATGACTTAATAATACATGGCTTAACTACATTTTAACAATAACAGGAATGTTATATACAGTGAACAAAATCAAAACAAACACTTGTAAAACAAACATTTTAAGCAGTGAATTAGTTACTTTCAGATGACTTGATAGACATGTTGATTTTATGATATTGAGGGCCACTTGGTTTATAAATGTTAAAGACCCTTCTTCTACGTGACTCCCTCTAAGATGATAGACAATGATGTAAGTGAAACTATGTAAAAACATGTTTTAAAAATTTCATTTATAACCACTTAAAGACTGTGTTGATAAGGCAACAAAACTTTTAAGATCTGTTCCCTTTTAGCATCTATTACTTATAAATCTTTTAAAATGTAAATATCACTTATGAGATAAACAATTAATGGTCCATTATAGAGAATAGAGCTAGTTTATATTGAGTAATATATTGTAAAATACAGTTACATGGAAATAAGGGCATTCTCAACTGAAACTGGCTGATTTTACTAAGGAAATATAACTCATAATCTTTTACACACAATTTAAAACTATTCAATTAATGATTATGTTTAGAGATCCATTTAAAATGTTCATTTAAAAAATATTCTTGAAAATCTTTTAAGCAGAAGATCTTCATACTTCTGTATGCTTCTGACATTTAGTAAATTGCTAAGGAAGTGGGTTATTTTCAACAGTTTCGACTGAGTTCAAGAGAATGCCTAGTCTCCATAAGTAAAAGGTAAATAAAGGAAATGCATCAGAGAGTTGGAAAATAGTTTCATCATGCTTTTGAAGAAATTTCTTGATTTCTTGGTCATCAGGCCTTATACCTGAAGGGTTGCCTTCTTTGGTTTCCTTTTGGAGAAGCTGCTCCAGAACCCAGAACAGGGAGAAAATATTTTCATAGTGTGTCACATAACTGGCTTGCACCTACAAAGAAATAACAAACGCCTTTAAAAAACATATCGGTTGCAGCTCAGCTCAGACAAAGCCAAATAAAGATATTAAGTTTTCAGACAAAAAGTAAATACTTGATGTATTTAGTACTATCTTCCTATCCTTTAACTTGGATGAAGAAAGAGAAAGGAGGACATTTCTTATTTTTCAAGAACTTTACGATTTTGGTGAATGATTTCTCTTACTGGTTTACAAAGCTCCAAATCCCTTCTCTGTATTACTGCTATAAGTCATCACTCAGATGAATCTGAGAATATTTGACAATGCCTTGTGTTTTGAATTCAGTGTTGTGATAAAGACTTCCAATGCATGCCACCTTCACCAATGATAACATAAAGATCTTTGTGGGTAGGATTTAAGAACACATTTCAATGTATAACTCAGTCCTAGAACAGTTATCATCTGTAATAATCTCATTCTACACAAATCAAGGAGGAATAGGATTAGACTGTGTGGAATTGGATACATGCTCATGAGGAAAAATGTAGATGTGTCTTCTAGAACTTATTACTTGGCTCTAGATGGTTGAAAGCGGGGTGGGTCAAAGTAGGGCCTAAAAAGAGGACAATGGAAAGCATAACATGAGGGAATATAGGAATCAGTTTAAAGATATCAACTGGTTTATCATTTGCTTATTAAGTCATGTGTTGAAACATTCCCCAAATCTACCCACTCTAATAATATATAAATAAAAGAAACATTCTCTCAGAGCTCAGAAGAATGTATTCTTCAACAAGGGGGTCCTTAAACAATGAAATGTATCAGATACCTCAAACTTTCTTTTATTGAAGTATAATTGACCTAGCTTGTTTCTGGTATAAGGTAATGAGTTGGTACTTATATATATTGCAAAATGATCACCATGGTAAATCTAGTTAACATCTCTCACTATACAGTTACCAATTTTTTTCCTTGTGATGAGAACTTTCAAGACCCACTCTCCTAGCTACTTTCAAATATGCAACACAATATTATTAACTCTAGTGACCATGTTCTATATTATATTTCTATGACTTAGATTCATTTTGTAACTGGAATTTTGTACCTTTTCATTCCCTTCACCCGTTTCAGCCACCTCCTAACCTCTACCTCAGGCAGCCTCCACTCTGTTTTCTATATCCATGAGCTCAGTTTTGGTCTTGGTTCAATTTTGTTTTCTTTTTAAATATCCCACATATAACTGCATTAGATGATATTTATCTTTTTTCAGTCTGGCTTATGTCACTTACCATATTGCCCTCAAGGTCAACATATGTCACAAATGGTAAGATTTCATTCTTTTTCAATGGCTGAATAACAATCCATTGTATGCGTGTGTGCCCGCATATGTGCATGCGTGTGAATGTACACGGGCGTGCATGCACACTCGTATTCTCCCTTTTGATAAGGGCCGCAGCACCCCAGTCAATTTGAGGCCAAGAGTGTAAAGCAGAGTGTGTGTTGGTACATTTCCAATGGCTTTAGGACTCTTTGGTCATTTTTTTTTTAACGTTTATTTATTTTTGAGAGACATAGAGACAGAACGTACCAGGGGTAGGACAGAGAGAGAGGGAGACACAGAATCTGAAGCAGACTCCAGGCTCTGAGCTGTCAGCACAGTGCTCGACGTGGGGCTCGAACTCACAGACCATGAGATCATGACCTGAGCTGAAGTCGGCTGCTTAACCGACTGAGCCACCCAGGCGCCACATGGTCATGTTTAACTCTACTTCCGGGTAGGCTGGGATCCCCACTGTCATGTCCTCTTTCTATGTTGTTTAGGACTTTGCTTTTACTCTCACCAGAATTTATCTGTCTTGGGTTCCACCTATATCCTCAATGCCTATGCTAAATCGTTTGATACATTCCTTTACTCTAAGATATTAACAGTTATAGAATATTATTTTGAAACGAACTCCTCTCCCTAGGGACAGTATATACTTAACCAACACACCTCGGTGGCCTTTCCTTCCAACACGACTAAAAGGGCATGTCTGTTGGGGAAGGTCTTTCCTGTAGTTCCCAAATTTCATCACACTGGCAGCTGCCTGCTCTACTCAATCATATGCTCAGGCACTTTCTGAATTAGTGCTGAAACTGAATAAAAACTAAAATAAATGCTATTAAGATGATAGTCTACTATATTTTGGTGTCATTTTTATACTCTCAGCATCAAACTAGGACAGAATCACATCAGTGCTGGAAAGTAACCAACACAGGTGGAACATACTCACTAGGAAAATACTCAAGTGTTTTGCCTGAACATCCTGTCGGGAATATTGAATGACCCCAGTACATGGGCAAAACTGATGTGTGTATTTGACAAAATGCTATCAGTTTGTCTTTCTATCCAGGTCTTTTAGAATTGAAGGAGCCTTGAAAGGAAGCTTTGAGAGTCCCATGACTACTTCTTTTTACCTAATCCCGTTTTATATAATAGGGGACCTTCCAAAGAGAAAATACCTTCCTGGTAGAAAAGTCACCAGATATTGTTGCAGAGTATTTTCAGAATTAAAAGAATTCTTATATTCATTTTGCTATCCCTGAGCTGGGCTTAAGAAAGTTAAAGTCTCTAAATGTTTTTTCCAGTGGTGAAAAATATTAATTTTCTTTACATGCTGCTAAATTTCACTTCAAAACCTAGATTCAGAAGTTAGGCTATAGACGCTAATGCCAGTTTTCTAATCATTGTTTTAGTTGGAATTCAGTCAAGGTTAACCTGACATTTTTGTAGAGACGAATTACTCTTGAAGGAGACACTATTCTTTCCTTATCCTATATCCCCTTTACCCTTCCTTTTCATCAAACGAACCCCAGTTTTACTCGGAGTGGCAACAGATCACCTAAAAATGCACATTTTTCCAGTCTCTTTTAAGGCCAATTCTGTTCAGAGAGATGTAAATACAAGTAACTGGGTGGGGCTTCTGGGAAAGCTCTTGAATAGTAGGCAAAGTCTGGTAGAAGGCAGCTTTGCCTACCCTCTTCACCATTGTTGCTGCTTGGAAATACCCATGCAGTGCTTGGAGGCAGGGTAGCCATCTTGTAAGCCTGAGGATGAGGGACACCCATGGATCATTAAGAAGGGGGAGATTCTGGAGGCACAGTGCAGCTTAACACACCCTCACAGGTTGGCTGTACCCTCCTACACTGTGCCGCGGTCCCCTTCCATTTTGGTCTTCTAAAATTGGAACCTTGAGACTTCATGTAGGCAGGAAGGGAACTCTGAAGGTCTCTTTGCCGTGAGTAGGTGCCGCTTTCTGCTGTCTCTGACACAGAAAGGACAGAGTTGCCTAATGGGGCAATAACAAAGTCACAGTTCTTGACAGTAGATGATGTAACAAAATGTACTGTATATTTGAGGTACAGCTTGCAGTTTGGATGTTTATATTTAATACTGAAAATATGAAAATGTAATACTTCATTAAATTCAGCATATGATAATTTATGGATGCTAGTCAAAGGCAGGCAGAGGTAAAGTCTGATGCTACCAGAAATAAGCATGCTGTTACGTACGGCAGGGGTGAAAACACAACACGACGGTTTTCTTACTGCTACAAGCACAAGAGGTGAAGGAGAAAATTGGATCATTACAGAACAGAAAATCAAGTCAAAGAATATAGGCAAGTAACCTAAATGTTAAATGTTCACTGAATATAAATATACCATTGGCTCTGTATCCTCCATCCCAGAATTTATTAGACAGATGTGATAAGTAAGATACAACTAAAATTAGTAGTCTCTAAAAGACTGAATTAAACATAATACTTTAGAGGAAAAGGTCAGTTGTCACCATGGATAATTAAGTGGGAAACTTATTTTTGAGTTTTAATAACTTAGCCTTTTTTATCTACTAGAAAGCAAAAAAGACAGTAGATTTCAGTGAAGGAGGTGAGGAGGATGAAGTTTTAACCCTCTATTAACACTTTACTAAGCAACTTGCAGCTTCTGAAGTGCAGAAGAAAGCACTAAAGGGCTGACAAATAAGCAGGTGCTTAGCTCGGGGCCCAGAGCAATCCTGAGTATGACCATGCTAGCCAGTGGTGCTTGAGAAGAGAGGAGGAGAACCATATGCACATTATATGTAAAGTATGTGTACATATAATCAGTGCACTCATGATTGCAATAGAAGCACACATTCACTTAAAACTTGGTCTCTGAAAAACTGTGTTATATCCTTTCCTGTTCTCTACAAGCTGGGTGCCAGATCATACTGAACATATATAAAGCAAAAGGCTGATCAGAGCAGAGTAGAGTTCATTAGGGAAGATTTCCTAGAGATGATCTGTGAGCCAGGGCTCAAAAGGAATGAGGGTGCAGATTGGTGAATCATCTTTTGATCAGATTGCCAGGGAAAGAAGAATAAAAAGGATCCAATAGCTAATAATCCAGTCTGCTTTATTCAGATAGTGGTGTGATTGTCTGCCTAAAATGTTGAATCCTGGAGACTGGTTCTAAGGGCCTATTTCTAATTTTAGGGGTAACAGATGAAAAGTTCTAAACTATTAAAACTACTATTGTTTGCAATCTTGATAGTCTGCCTTGTTCCCCATGGGAAATAGTTCAAATATCCAAGATTTATGTGTAAAGCTACTTATGAATGTCAATACATAACAAAAAATTAAATCTGTCAATATAAGCCTTGTTTAAAAATAATGATTTTCTCATTAACCATTTGTACCTACTTTTCAAATATTCAGGCTGAAATTATATAATAAAGTAATAGGAAAATGAACAGACTGAAAAAGAAAATGGCCCCCAGTGTACAAGGAGTCTGGACAAGAATCACAGAAAGGGGGAGGATGATTTGTATTTGTTTGACAAAGAGATCTGGGCTGAGACTCCAAAAAAGAGCAGATATGGTAGAGGACCCCATTGGTTGAGATCTTTGAGAAAATAGAATCTAACTAAGCAAGACTTTTTTTGGTAAAGGAGGACCATCAATTACTTCTTAAACTCCAACTCTGCCATTTACCAGCTATGTGAGCTGGGCAAGTTACTCAATCTCGCTAAACCTCACTTTCTGCATCTAAAATTTGGAAATAACCAGGGTAAGTTCTCCCTGGGGTTGTGGAGAGAGTAGATTAAATCACAAATTTAAAACACAGCACAGGTCACACACTGGTATTTACATATCTGAAACATTTTCAAATAAGTATTTTCTATTATCTGTTATTACCATCATTATTATCATTATGTTTTTATCCAAGTGAAAAAGATATAGTCCCTATTCATAAGGTACTTTGCACCTGGAGGAAGGCTACTGGTATTACTTGTGTACTGTACTTGGTCAGTTTTTGGAAGCATTTCAAATTGTCTAGGGCTGTGTAAAGAACCTAAGGATGTGTCTTCATCTACTTTCCTCTACCAAGAAAGTCACTCATAGGCAACTGTAGCAGAGCATTCCTTTTTTGTATAGAAAGGTGACGCTGAGGAACCAAAATGTGTGATAATTATTTTAAAGCCTTTCTGATATTGCAAGGCCCTGAGGAAGGTGTAAGTATGGGTTAAATGCAGTCTAATGGGATATGAACACTGCAAAAAGTGCGTTAGTCCAATCCCTACCTTCAGTTCCCAAACAAGGCATGATATTTACGCAGCCAGCTTGACTGTCTTTTTAAAAATGTTATATTGTCCAATTATCAGACTAGTGTGAAATAGATCAACTCGTTCAAGTCTATCCTAGAGGCAAGTTAGTAAATATGAAGTTTCTGATTCCTAATAATTTGCCCTCTGGTGACTATCCCAATAACAACATAGATTAAGTCCCAGGTACTTAAAATTTTTATGTTTGCACTTTTCTCTGGAGAAATATCCTGTGATTTGATTCCAATGTATCACTTTCTTGGCCATCGGAATAAGCATTTTGGTGGATATGATAAGATAGATTCCACATAGATTTTATTTCTCAGATTTCTTCATATAAAGAATACAGAATTTCTAGTACATGGACATGGCATTTTTCTGTTCTAACGGATTTTCTGAATCAACTTTAAATACCTTTACACTGAATCCTCACTGCTTTCTCAGAATCTTTCCCTTAACTATGGGGTCATCAATCTCACTCACAGGAAAATTTTCACCATTTTATTCTAGAATATTAAACTTAATCTAAGGCTAGAAATCCCTTTCAAGTATATTTGAGAAGCAAATAGATCATTTACTATTTGGACTTCCATCACAGTAGTTTCTGACAAAGCAGACCAAACCAGATACTTTAGTTATTAAAGAAGAGTCTACTAAGTGAAAGAACAGAGTTTAGTGACTGGGATAAAAGCAGTTAAATTCTTTGGGACTAACTCAGCTGGGAGTACTTAGCACTTTAAAATTTTGTTTCTGCTTGCTTTGCACTCCTTCCTCTCTTCTGTCAGTCCTATTGCATTTATTGGGTTCTCTCATGTGCCATACCCTATGGTATGCACTGAGGATACAGAGATGAATAAGACAAGATGCCTACCTCTATAGGAATTCCTAGTATGCTCCTGGGGAGACAAAGAAGTAAATAAATAATGCCGATGCAGAGTGCACGCTGTAAGGGATATTAAGAAAACTCTAAAGACAACTGAGTCACATGGTGTAAGATGATAAATATCAGGAAATGAGTTTAGTTGTGATGATATTTCAGGTTCATTTCCTCCTAGGAGGATGGCAGGATTCTTTTGGTGAAATGACTTGAAAGTTAGTATCAGCATAGGTGAAGCACCTATTCAGCTACTACCACAGGGGCCCCTGTCTTTGGCTGGTGAATATGCATCGAAGCCAGGGAGAGGCAGAAAGTTTAAGGGGTATGGGGAAAATGTGTCACTAATCTCTGAAGAATCCCTATACTTCAGCCTTCTCTAAGGCAGTAGAACAAGACTAGACTAACTGGTGTGTGCAGTCAAGGGCCAAATCAGTTCTATATGTTAACAAAATCTGAAACAGTGTATTTGTTATCTTTTTTTTTTTTTAACATTTATTTATTTTTGAGAGACATAGAGACAGAGCATAAGCAGGGGAAGGACAGAGAGAGAGAGGGAGACACAGAATCCAAAGCAGGCGCCGGGCTCTGAGCTGGCAGCACAGAGCCTGACATGAGGCTTGAACTCACAGACTGCGAGATCATGACCTGAGCCAAAGTCGGCCGCTTAACCGACTGCCACCCAGGCGCCCCTGAAACAGTGTATTTGGTTCCTTGAGGTCTATTGTCACTTAAATGTTTTATACTTACCTTCATGAAGGAAGGCACAGATAAAGAAGCACAAAAGTAGTCTTCTTGGGAGAATATGCACTGTTTCACCAAGATAAGCCATTCATTCCCATCATGTAATTAAGATAGAACTTGAGAAAAATCAAAATTGGTGAAGTATCTGATATATATTGAAAATGGATGGCCATTACTGATGTAAAACAAATGTCCAAATTGCCAGTGGGGGTAAAATCAACAAGAAACATTCTTCTTTAGGACTCTAAATAAAGATTATCTAAGACAGCATCAAAATTTGCCCAACTAGGCACAAGGCAGGAGGATCCAGATTGGTTTTGATACATTAGCCAAAGTAGGCAAGAAGTATGTGTGTGTGTGTGTGTGCGTGCGTGTGTGTGTATGTGTATTTAAGAGCACTGGATCCAAAGTCCAAGAAGATGGGCTCATAGCAACCAGATCCTTCGCAATAACTTTGTCTGTAAACTGAAAGCCAAATCTGATTGGCCTCAGATGATCTACTCATTATCTCCCCAAGGCCAACTGAACAGGGGTGGAATCACAGAAATTAAAAGTGAACACATATTCCCTTTTTCCTTCCTATTTTTAATATGTATCCCCACTAATTCAATGAAACCAGTTTATAAGAACTTGACATCGAAGGTTAAGTGAAGCTGCACAACACATAGAAAAGTTTGGAATCACAACGGCGGAAAAACTATGTGTTCTTAAGAACATTATATATCACTGAAACAAAGACTGGGCCTAGAGCAAAGTGAGTAATACATTCTTGTTCTTTTCTTTTGTTTTCTTTTTTTTTTAAATTAACCAATCTCGGTTTTTAAAAATAAGCCTTTTTGAGATATAATTGACCTTCATAAAAATTTACCCCTTTTAAGTGTTTAGTTTTATGAATCTGATAAATTACTTTTAAGAACAGAGATGTCATAAGAGAAATAATCTCTGAATAAAGAAACAGCAATCATGCTAAAACCATGTGATATTGTTTAATAACATTTTAAATGTTACCCTATATCTAGTTGATTTTTAGTAATATATAAATATATATATTTACTGTTTTTTCTCTACCATATGGAATCTCCATATTTAACTATAATTTGTTATCTGAAGATACTCTAGAGAAATTTTTGAAAAGAAAAGATCCATACGTAATACAGAAAGCTCAGAAGAAGGACCTAGATTTCAAACTATGAGATAGTTTTTCTGGTTTAACTATTTTCATTATCTTCATGCTGAGATGCTGCTGGGGAAATTTTTCTGTCATAAAAATGCAGGAAGCCTTCTTATGTTAGGAGCACATGAGAGTCACTACCTGATGATAAATGACAAAAAAATGTATAGAACAAGAGAACTTAGGCTTCCAAATATTGCATTTCCTCAGTAACTACTGCCAACCATAATATGGATGGTATTTACAAAATAGGACAAATTTTCCTTTACAAAAAAGGAAATATGGCTTTATATCCTTTGGCCATCACAATTCAAGGTGGAGTTAAATGCGTCAACAATCACAATATAATGTGATGTATGGCTTTAGAGAGTTAGGTCACAGCGTTATCATAGTGGCATCGCTGTTAAATGGACTACAATAAAAAACAAAATAAAACAAAACATGAAGAATGCACTCAGCAAATAATCTTAATGGAGAATTCTAAATGCTATTGTTTGGAAAATTAAATGGCAATGGCTTACAAGGAAAATGAAAGACATGATGGGAAATTCACATAAGTAACTTAAATGCAGCAGAAATAAAATAAGTATTAGAATAATTTAGTATGCATATAATACACAGGTGTTAAAAGTGTTTCTTGTCCTTTTTAGATATATATTACAAAATTAAAATCAGGTATTCTGGGGAGATATTTGCATTTAGAAGACATATCAATTAGCATACTTAACCAATAATGTAGGGATTTGGATATGTACTTTATAAGCACTTATTTTCAGAAAAAAATAATGACCCAATAGGTTGACTGTCATTGGTTAATTTCAAAGACATGTTTAAAAAATTTTTTTAACGTTTTTTTTATTTTTTATTTTTGAGAGACAGAGAGAGAGCGTGAGCAAGGGAAGAGCAGAGAGAGAGGGAGATGCAGAATCTGAAGCAGGCTCCAGGCTCTGAGCTGTCAGCACAGAGCCAATGCAGGGCTCGAACTCACAGACCGTGAGGTCATGACCTGAGCTGAAGTCGGCCGCTCAACCGACTGAGCCGCCCAGGTGCCCCTCAAAGACATGTTTAAAATAAACATTGACTACATTTTAAATGTAATTATATTTGTTCCTAATTTGAATCTGAAATTCTAATAAATTTTACCTTTCTTTAGGAACTATGCTAACATTAGAAGAGTGATAAATTCTTTGTTCAAATTCAACGGGATCTTATATAAGAATGACACTAAAGCTTTAAGAAAGATGATACTTACTAATACAACAAAACCCTCCAAATATTTAAAGAAAGGGGCTTCAGAAGAAAAAATGACTATTTTATTTGAAAGCTTTTTAGTACTATAATTCACAATGTTTCATAAGTAAGGGAATAAACAGGTTCTTGTAAAATGCTCCACTATTGGGAATAAAGCCCCACTTCTCAGGATGTCTAATTTCCAAATGACAAACATCCTGGAATTCGCAGTCCCTGAGCCAGTGAAACAGCTCCTAGGAAGCTATTCCTGGTACACTGGGCATGTGACTCTGCAGGTCACTGGGTCCTCCCTTGGATCTTCTCAACTCATACTGTGAGCTAATTCTGAAGGTTACAAGGGCAGAGCAGGAGATGCTGCAGGGGAAATTCAAGGAAGTGAGAATTGATTGCAAAGGAGAAGTTAGAAAAAAATTATAAAACTCAGGCATGATAATTTCTGGATCCTTTAGAATGAGAAAAGAGCTCGATACGCTTGAATTGAAAGTGCCTCCAAGGATATTACAGCACAATTCAAAAACATGAGGATGATTCGGAAAACGCATAAGTAATGCTTGATTTATTCTATTTAATAAATAGTCAAATATGCTATAGAGTTCCATTAAAATGTTAAGATAAAATTTAAAAAGTATCTTGTTTATGTGGAAAATTTTATTATGCAGAATACTTAATTTTTCTAATGATGTTAGATGATGTGATGTACCATCAAATAACATCTCCTCTTTTAGCCTAACTCTAATATGTTTCTGGGATTATCCAGAGAAAATTACTACAAAACAGTTACTCTTAGCAAGTATACTAGAAAGTTTATTGGTATTATCTTTTTAAACATAAAGTTTTAAGTAAACTTAGAAAGAGTATCCAAACTATATATACAACTATTTTATAAAACTGTGTGTATACACATGCATATATTTATATGTGTGTATACAACTGCATATAATTTATATGGACATAATTACATATTTTAATGATCCAAGAGAGTGTATATAATATCTTGGAAAAATAACATTTTATACACAGAATTTCAAAGCAATTATGGGAAAACCTGAAGAGGCTCTCGTAAAAAAAGGAACTCTGGCTTAAAGGTACATTATTTTTCTTAAAAGTTTATTAAAGCAATTTAGTAAGCATGTATTGTAAAATGAAGAATTTGGTCTTTGTACCTTATTCCTGGGAGACATCCTATAAATCCTTGGAATTTTCTTAGTGATAGGAGTGTCTTTGTTATTCATAGTCGGCCTATGGCTCAAATTCGAGATTATACTAACGAAAAGGGGCTATCACCTGAAATACCAATCATGTAATGGGCCATGAGGCCAGCATAGAATTTGTGGAGAGGAGTGAATAGAGACTGAGTTCAGTCATATGTCCAGTGAGTCAATTATTACATAATGACTCTCCAACAAAAACCTCTGAAAATGATGTTAGGTGGATCTTCCTTATTGGTGAACACATCGATATACTAAAAGGGTGCTGCACCTGTATTCCTAGAAAAGAGAGCACACAGGCTCTGTGTTTAGGGTTCTCCCAGACCTTGTGCTACGTGTCTCTACATTTGACCTCATTCGTATCCTTTATAATTAAATAATGAAATTTCCTGAGTTTTGTGAGTTATCCTAGGAATTATCAAATCTGAAGGAGGTGGTAGGGATTCCTCAATATTTGTAGCAAGTTGGTCAGAAGTACAGATAGTCTGGAGGCCCACGAACTTGGGGCTGGCATCTGAAGTGAGGGCAGTCTCGATGGGGACTATACCTCTAACCCATCGAGTTTACAGTAATTCCAGGTAATTAGCACCAGAATTAAATTGAATTGGAATATACTAATTTGATACTAAATTGAATTAGCACCAGAATTAAATTGTGTCTTGAAGTTAAGGCACATTATGTGAAGGTATGCATATGAGCTAAGGAAGTCACAAAAATATAAAAATAAATTTCGTAAGATTTCCTCCTCATATTTCACACTTTTATAGATTGAGGTATAACTGACATATTGTTTCAGGTGTACAATATAATATGATTTTTATATATATGTGAAAAATCACAGTAAGTCTAGCTAACCATATCCATCACCATATATTGTTACTGAAAAATTTTTTTCTTATGATGAGAACTTCTAAGATTTGCTCTCTGAGCAACATTCAAATATGTAATATTGTGTTTATTATAAACTATAGCCAACAACATGCTGTCCATTACATCCCCATGACTTATCTATTTTACAACTGGCAGTCTGTACTTTGGACCCGCTTTTCCCATTTTACCAACTCACCACCTCATGCCTCATTGTGACAGTTTTAGCTTTTTTGTTTCCAATTTGAATGCTTTTATTTTTTCTTGTCTAATTACTCTGGCTAGGACTTTCTGTATTAGGTTAAATAAAAATGGCAAGAATGGGCATCATTGTTTTCAGGGAAAAGCTTTTACCTTTTCACCATTGAGTATGATGTTTGCTGTGGATTTGTCATATATAGTCTTTATTATGTTGAGGTATGTTTTCTTTATATCCACAGTGTTGTGAGAGGTTTTTTTTCCCCCCGTAAATGGATGGTGAATTTTTTCATCTACTAAATTGATCATAGGATTTTTACCCTTCATTTTATTAATGTGGCATATCACATTGATTGATTTATAGATCATACCTGTGTTGTTCAAGGGTCAACTGTACATAATATATACATAAGCTCCTGTTTGTAGCTAGTAACACTAAGAATTAAGAGGGATTATATTTTATGCCAATATTTGAAATTTTCATTCTGCATTTCCCTTTTTCTTTTCCTTCTTTTCCTCCCTTTTTCCTTCAATTTCACACTTACTCTACTTCCCTTCTAATTTGAGAACCATTCGCTGAGACATTTTGTCACTTGAGTTGTTATAGTACTTTGTCTTATATTTTTCTAAGTTATGATAATTGACATTTTAATAGCTTTAATTGATCAATAAACATATCGTCTTGGCAGCAACACTGTGGACTTCCTATTATATTGGACATTATCTCAAGAGAGGTGATGTTTAAGGAAAGGTAGAGGGTACTAATATTTATTGAACACCAATTATGGTTCACACACTATGCTAAGAAGTTGACATAGGAATTCTTATTTAAACGACAATGGATTAGGTGGTTGTACTATTGCTATTTTATAAAGAAACCTTCGAGCTGACCTAGATCACAATGGAGCTGTGATTCCTTTCAGGTCTCTATGGCTCTGAAGCCTGTGTTCTATTATCCTAAGTTCCAATATCTGGTGGTATAAATTTAGAGAAGTCAGTTATATATTGATTTATATCATCACATTCCAGAAAAAGGATGTGAAGTAGATATATCACCCAATCTCTCTGAATCCGTTTGTCAAAAATAAGGATCTCAATTATCACTTTAATACTCTGGTTTGATAACTTCCATATAGACTAGCTCCCACCAAATGCACGGATTATGTGTTTATGCATCTTCTTGCTGTATAGTGTGCATTTTATCACAAATATGTATTTCACATTCATAAAGTCCATAAAACTTAATTAGACATTGATTTAGCATGAAACAATATGAAACAGTATCAATTCAGTGTTTGTTATTAAAGAAAGTTCCGTCCCAAGATTTCAGAATTTCTGGTCTTTTGAAACACTACAAATCACTAACAATGGCTAAAACTACTCTTTGTCCAGCTGACAGACTTTTTCAAGGCTTGTTCCACAATTTCAGAGAGTTACAATGTGCCTCGACAGGTTCTACATCTTTCAGAGTTGTGTCAAATATGCTGAAAGCTAAAGCCATTGCTAAACTCTACTTTGATCACAAACAACTCCTTCAAACTTAGTCACATAGCCATTTATTCATGGAGTCATTCATTCACATAACATTTCCTAAGTGCCTACTATATGTAACAAAAAACACAGGGCCTCTTATGGAGTAGTGAACCAAAAAGATATAGAAAATGCCTTGCTTGAGTTTACAGTCTAGTAAATAAGAAAGTAAATAAATAACTAAACACACACACAGTCACACACACATATACATACATACACAGAGCAATGAATATTATGAAGAAAATAAATGGAATCAAATCAGGAGATGGGAGCTATGCATGATTCTGTCATAGGGAAGTAGAGAGCCTATAGAGGAGCCACGTTTGTGAAGGGAAGTGGCAGAGCACTCCAGACAGAGAGAATAACATGAATTGGGCTGGATGACTGGGTCTGTGTGGACACTCCAATAATCTGAACCCCCATCCTTCAGCTATGGCCCTTCAGCTTCTAAAGCAAGCAAATTGAAAATAAGCAAGACCTCTACCTTCCTGCCTTCTTCAGGGCTCACAAAAGACAATTTCCTTTTTATATCAACATTTTACTGAAAGTAACTTTCTATAGCATGTTGGGGCACCTTTATTTAAATCTACCAATTTAAATTAAATTCAAAATGAACATATTCTACAGGATTATTTTTCAAGTATCTTTTTTGAAATATTTATGATTCTTTTTCTCTTTATTTCTTTTTCTCTTCTCTTTCTTTTTTTTAATAGAACAAAAGAACACTAGAGGTCAAAAGCTTCCAGTCCTAGTCCTGGCTTTGTCACTTGCCCTATTAATCTGAAAAAGTCCTTGCTCTTCCTTGAGTTCGAAAGACTGGTTGAGAGGTAAGTAAATCCTATAAACCATCTCCAGCCAAAATCTTCTGTGATGATCAAAAAACAAGGTAAGCCTCTATTTGAATGTTAAGAAATCTAACTCATGGTACTAAGTATACGAATATAAAAATACGCATAGGAGATCTGTTATTATTACCGTAGAAGTTCTCTTTAAACATAACTCATAAATATTTGCAAAAAAATGCTAAATTAACTGATGAAACCTCAAACCAAACCTATTGTTCGAATTCTAATCTAAAACAATTGTATTGTAGGTCATTATTTTAAACGGAACAACTAGTTTCAATAATTTATTATCAGAACACAATATGATGACCTGATATTCATTACAAATTCAAGACACAAGCTTCGTTTAGAAACTAGACTTCTTTGCTTTAAAAAAAAACTCTTAATAATGCAACTACTTGAAAACCAGCATATCACAGCTTCACTCAGTGTAATTACCGTTTTGCTAGCTCTGTAACATTCATGTTTGTAAACAGATTGAATGGCATGTAATGATCTGTTTTCTCCTAATACTCTTTCTGAACCTCTCTGTTAAATGCCTAAAAAAGTTATTCCAGAGTTAAAGAAAGTCAAAGCTATATCCATGTATCTTTATAGTTTAGGCATATCGCTATGAAGTAAAGTGACATTCAGCAGTATTGTATAACTATTCAAAACTTAATTGATGGTTCTTTTGTTCATTCTCCTTGGCATTCAAAATGTGGATTTCAAATGCATCACTAAAATGTTTACATTTGAAGAGGACCAGTTTTCCCGTATCCTTCCTGTCTTTCCTAATCCCATCTGTTCTCCTTGTGATTAGATACATATTGTAGCACTTGCTCCATCTCCTCACCAGTGGATGATGGGATTGCCCTGAGAAGCCTCTCCATAAAGCGGTGCCACATTTATGCCCAGCCTAGCCTCCAGAGCCTTGAAAAGATGGAGTGTCCAGGACTGGTGGAGAGTTGGTGGATAGTCCACTCATCCCCATACCTCCCAATTCAACAGATACTTCCTATGTACCTACTTCCACCCACCCAGTCATTCATTCATGCATTTACCAGTTATATTCCAAGCACCCTGCAGCCTCAAGACCTCTGTGCTTGCTGCCTTCTTTCCCTAATATCTTCTTCAACAATTCAGTGTCCATTTCTTACTTCATCCAGGTTAGTATTCAAATGTCCTCTCCTCAGAGAGGTCCACCATTTCCACCCTACCTAATGACATGGTTCCGTAATATTCCATCTCTTCACTGCAACGTATTTGTCTTCATAGCACTTATTATTTGACATTATTTATATGTATCTGTTTTTTTCCTCTGGCTCCGTACACTGGAATATAAGGTCTAGGAAATAATTTGTTTTGTTTACTGCAGTATTTCCACCATGTAAACCAATCTCTGACACAGGGTTGCCATTCAGTATATAAATGCTGAATGAATGAGTAACTTTTCTGCTGATCTCTTCTGCATGACACACTGGGCTGGGCCAAGCAGGAAATGCATCCAAGAGCATGACACGTTCCAAGAATAGGGGAGCAGATCCCAAGCAAGGGCATGGGCTGCATGAAGTACAGGTGTTGTTGTTCCAGTTGCCAATCCTTTCTTTCTCCCTCCAGCGGCCATGTCATGCTTCATTTGAACACTGCTGGTTGGAATCTCTCTTAGGGATGATCACACGATCAAGCACACATCGTTACTGCACAGCTAGACTAGAGTATTTATCCAGTCTTAGATCCATTCTCTGGGGAGTTTTGCTCAATAGCTTTGTCTGCTTTTGACATAAGTACAGAGCACAACAACTTCACAGGTGCATGCTTATCTTCGTTTCTCATGATCCTCAACATCTAGAGAAGTAAGGAACATGAGGTTGGTATCAGACAGACCGGGGTTTAAATCCCATCTGACACTTATAACTCTTTACTCTTGCTCAAGTTGTTTATATTCATTAAGCCTCGGCTTTAATATCTGTAAAATGGGGATGATGATTAAGATAAATGAGCTAATGCTTAGGAATCATTTAGTCTAATGCCTTATACAGAGTAAAAACTCATGAAGTGTTCATGCCAGAAACCTGACGACTGATATGCACTTCCTAGGAATTAGGGATTTCTCCCATTTCCGTCCAATGTGTGTCCACCCCACACACCAATTAGAGAAGCTTCACCTACAAAGCACAGTTGTTAACATACCACATGCTCAGTCTTCCTTAAAGTAAACATCTTGGGATGTCAATATGGCAACCCAAATCATGTGCATAGCTCCTTAATTCCCTCAACCTTCATTTCTAGGCAAATAGTAAATGAGGAATATCCTCATTTAAGTAGCATGATAGAGAGGGACTCTGGAAGGCTTGGAGAGGTCCAACCCATAGACAGGGAGACAAGGTATAGGAGTACTGACGGAATCAAACCAAAGAAGGCTGTAGAGAATGTGAATATTATAAAATTCCATGGCTGCTTTAACAATCATAAAATGTCAACTTTATAGGAAATACAGTATTTATTTGTCTATCAAGTATTAATAAAAGCTGATCCCACAAATTATATATGGCTCAATATATTAAGTAAACATTAAAAGAAATATGTGGGCCCCTTGATCTAACCAGAATGCAACAGAAATAGTAATCAATAATAAAAATATAAACAATAACCAAAAAAATAATAGTTAGGATTAACTAAATACTACAAACACAGCTTTAGACATTTTACTTGTATTTGGTAATTTAGTGCTGCCAACCAGCCCTTGAAGTACTTATTGTTACTGTCTGCATATCACAGATGAAGGGGACAAGTGAAGCCCAGTAAGTCAGAGGTAATGCCAGCACTGAAATTCAGGAAGTCTTATGTCAAAACTTTCAGCTTAGGCATTATCCTGCGTTGCCTCCAAAACTCTTGGAAATGAAATTTTCTTTCTCAGAAACTTTAAATTAAAATACAAGCTTTTTTTTAAATAAGAAAAAATGTAATTCAAGCAAGAAGAAAAAGTCACAAAGAGAAATTAATGAATTAAAGAATTAAAAATATACTTACTGAAGCTTTACGATACTATTTTTGAAGTGTGGACAATAACAAACAACTGTATAGTTAAGTATAAAATAATGATAATTAGCAATATTACTTCTAGTAAACATAGGAACAACGTAAGAGCTAATTGTCATGCAGAATTTACTGCGTGCTAGCCTCTGGACTAAACATTTCATATATACTACATCTCCAATAAATCCTCGCAATGAACTTTAATGATAAATACTCTAGGAGTATCCATTTCACAGATGAAGAAACCAAGTCTTAGAGAATTGAATTAACTTGCTTAAAGTTCATCCAATTACTAAGTTCCTCCATCAAGTTTTGAACTCATGTCTGCTTGACTTCAGAACCCAAATTTGTAATGATTATATATGCAGCTGCTCAGAGAAAACAATATCTAAAACTAAGAATGAAATAGACATATGTATCAAAATAAATGAAGAATATTAAAATTTGCAAGAGAATATTAAGAAAATTCTTGTGGCACAAACTTAAGTTCCTATTAAATGCGTGATCTTTGCCGGAAAATGTAATTGACACAAGTTGACAAAACAAGGAGTTTAAAAACCCAACAGCCATGAAAGAAGTAGGAGCTGGATGTTTAAAAACAAAATGAAAGCAAAGCCTTAAATGATAGAACCAGGTCTAGACAGTTCTATAGGCAAATTCTGCCGAGCTTTGAGAGACAGATAATTCTGTTACCATTCTTTGCAACCAATCAAACAGGCATTATGGAACAAGACAGACAAATGGAGACAGTATCACAGAAGAGCAAGGCCATTCCATAAAGTAACAATGAGTATATAAAGATGACTTCAGCTAAATTCTACATGGGCAATGGGGTTGAGAGGAATTGTTTTAGATGCTACTGCCAGGATAGCCCTCTCTAAGCAGGTGATACTGTTACTGGAGTAATAATGTATAAGACAAGAAGCTGCAGAACATGAAAATATATGGAGAAACAGCACTCAAGACAGAGAGAATAAGAAGGAAAATGGAGAGGCAGGAATGCATACAACATGAACAAGAAAGAGAAGAACAGAAAAAAATATTCACAGTGAAATGCAAAGAGCATCTACAAGAAAACTGAAGGAACGAAAAAAAACATATTTACAGTGAAGGTGGAGACAGTATGAGATATCTTGGAGAGGTAAGTTCAGTAATCCAAGTGACTCATGGTGGCAGGCGTGATGGTGCAATAATGCAAACAAATTAACAACAAAAGTTGTTTCAAGAATGTCCTTGATGGAGCAGTAAAAAATATTAATTTTCTTAAATAGCAATTCTTGAGTGCACGTGTTTTAATAGTGTGTGACAAAATTAGAAGTATGGATAAAGCACTCTGGTGTATGCTTACGTATGATGGTTTTTGCAAGAAAAACGAGTTGGGTGATTGAATTGCGAGGAAAATTAATTTCTTTTTTACATGGAACACCATTTCTACTTGGAAGAATAGCTAACAGAAAACTATGGAGTGAAACTGCCATATCAAAGAAAACAAATTACGGTATTCGTTACCAATGATAAATTGAAGCTTTCAAGTAAAACTCGGAAGTCTGAAAAACTTGTATCCACCACAGGAAGCTGGAAGGTTTCCTAATATTTAAAGACTTTTCTGATGAGATCAGTGGTAATATTAACAGATGTAATTCTTTTTAAATATTGTGCGATGAATGTATCAACATTTAGAATATTTTTGTTACTCAACAAGCCAGTATTTTTCAAATGACTAATGCACAAGTAAAAGATCCATTCAAAGTGCAGCTAAACCAATGGATTTTAAGATAAGAGAGTATGAAAAGTTCATTATTGTAGTTTCAAACCAGTGGACACCCAGAATAATTTCTCATTTGTTTTGCTCATGTTCTTTCCCATTTCTACAAGTCTCTCCCATCTTCTTGGTGTCTCTATATTGTTCTCATTCTATAGAAAGTCAATCAAATCTTGGATATAGGAGGTACTAAGAAATACGTATTCATTTGTGTTATTAGCCAAATCTTTCAAATTCAACTCAAGAAATAAGTGTTTCTTGCCCATTTCCTATAAGATATTGAGGGTTCAGAGGTGCACGGAAAATACTTTCTCTCTGGAGGACACAGATGCCTCCTGCACACTGTCTCCTGGGAAATGCCCCGTGGCAGCCCAGTTGCCTGTGTTCTTTTATCTCACACTGTGGGCAGCATGTACTTGAAGCCTATCAGTTATTACATACTTCACAGCTCAGGAAGACTGCAAGCCTTCTGAACACCTGCTAGATTGAACACCTGCTTGGTTCTAGCACAAGGAAGAATTCACTTGCTTCCCTGCCCAGAGTTTAAAAAAGAACATTTTAAAATTTCTTAGTTGTTTTTATGCAATTTTTTTTGCATTTATTTGTATTCCATATTGATTCAAAAAGGTGTCAAAACATAAAAAAATTGTTAGGTCAATATATATGCTTTACACATAATACTGCTTATGATTGAATTAGTTGACTCATATGGAACGAGTAGGGCTTGCTCTTCTTTTCTATGTCAACATGAAAAAAATGATAGCAGCTTGGATAATTCATAAGCATCTTCAAAATGCACTCATGATGCCCGCTAGAAATGCAAATAGCAACAAACTTTGATCCCCTGAACACAGTGAGTGGGTCTTTTTTTTTTTTGCTTTGTGAATCGCAAACAACTGATTTAGATCATTGCAGATAGGATGCACTAAAAAATATTTGCTGATTTGGGTTCAGTTCTAAGACACATATACTATAAGCCAAATCTCAACTTGTCTCTACCTGGAGCTATTCACATTAGTTTACTTTCGAAAAAGAGAAAGCACCGTGCCAGCTTTTTCTTAATAAAAGTATATCTTAAAAGCTGTCTATCTGTTTTCCAGCACGAATATTTCAAGTAATAAAATTGTCCTTAGGACGATTATAGCACCGCTTGAAGATAGAAGATTAAAGTAAGATTTAATTTGTGCATTTTTATTTTTAAAGCTTTTTTTTTTTTAACACTTGTCATATCCCATGAATCTTTGAGATTTTCTGATACAGTGAAGCTGACATTCAGCTTCCTAATAGAGGGAGACTTCAACAATGTAACCAAGCTCAGAAGGCATTTTTATTTCTACCCACAAGAAACGAAACAGTATGATACTTAAGTTAATGGAGAGAACTTGACTACGACTCTACAAACGGAACTTTATTATCTATTTGAATCCCTAATCTGGCCCACTTACATATAGAACTTAGATATTCCGTTCTTTTTAAAAAATATCCTAGGCCCATTTGCAAATAAGCAAGTTAAGTTATATTTGAATTGGAATGTATATTTAGCCCATTAAAGGATTAACGAGATACTATTTAATAATAGTAACAACAGCTCACTGTTTTAGAAGCTATCAGCATTTTCTCCTTTCCCCAAATTCCTACTTTCAACTTTTGTGGGTGCTTTTCAATATATTAGTCCTTTGGAGGCTAAAGGAAAGAGAATATATAACATAGTTATCTCCTCAGATGCTTAACCATATTGTACATGTTTAAGATGAAAATGGAAATAAAATTGCTATTACTTTTTACTAAATTCTGTCACTGCTTTTGCATTTTAACATTAGTGAAGGGTTTAAAATCAGTCAGCCACGTGGGATGAATGTTTTTGGAAACACTGCCTCAAAGGTTAATGTAATATTGTGTAAAAGAGCAATTTCACAAAAAAAGTCAGACTCGTAGGAATAAACACACACTAGAGGCAAAGAAGCTTTCCTGTACTGCTAGAGAATCACCTGAAATGATCGCTTCGGCCTGCCAGGCACCACTGAATCCCCAGTCGAGTCTATATTACGCACTACGGATCTATATTCACCAGGGTTGTAAAGGAGAGGTCTTTCTGCATAGATTTCTTTGGCATTTGCATTTTTTCCCGACTTGCATTCTTTGAACATCTAAGTACTTTCAGGAAAATATTTATAAAAAGCCATAAACCATGGGTTACGGTTAAAATTATAATCCCCAATCATATCAAGTGTGATTTTTCCCAGAGTGTACAGGAATGTAGTTCTGATTTCACCAATCCATCCTTCTGAAATATCCAGGCCTCGTGCTGTGCCGTTGGTACCCTCAGCTGACCTGAAATGTTCTCCTTCAGTCCCGTCCTTACTTCAGTGCCTTAAATCCTTCCTCCCCTATGAGGCTGTCATGAGTGCCCAGCTGCTATGGTTTTATATTTTCTTAAATCTTTTTGGACTTACTCTCTGTACCAAAAGATTAACATTATCTCTCTAAATAAATCTAAATATATTTAATGATATGAGACCCGTTCCTTCAACAATTATTTTATGTATGTGCTCATCTGGAATACTTATTCATGACCTGCTTTGGTTTGGATGCCACAGCAAGGATTTAACTTTCCAGTTAAACTGTGAGTGTCCCACACACTTCACCCTCCAGGGCATTCAGTACCAAGACTTGCCTCACGGTAAGAGCTCAATAAATATTAGATTAATAACATTGACAGCAATAAAGCTGTGAAAGAAGCTACAGTTCATATTCAAAATAATGTGCTTAATAAATGAGAGAAGTACTATGGTATTCTGATTAGTAGCACAAATCATGATTATAGAGACTGACTTCTGCCTCTGTAACCTCACAGAAACCAGGCTCTGCGCTTAACGGTGGCAACTCTAGAGCTTCTTTAAATGAGGAGCTCAGATGGTGGCAATCTGGTTGGGAAGGGGGTTGAACAATATGGCAGAAAATAGGAGCGTACCGTTATCATAACTATTAAGCCAGCTTCCCAGAGATTGTGGGAGAGTTGAGCCGGATGCCCACGGCAGGGACCTTAATAATAAATCTTTATACCAGTGTCTTTCTTCTCTACCTCTCATCCGAAGAATTCATTCTTTCATTCACTTGTTGGCATAATATATGCCCAGCACTCCTGTAGGCACTAAGTGTCAGGCGTCATTCTCTTAGGCCCCTTTCCTGTAGCTTAACATGCTGCTGTCATCTTGAGTGATTCCTATGCTCCTTGGATGAACCATCCTATTCAACTGCCCTGAACCTGACACCCACTCCATAACCAATGGCTAGAAGGGCCTCAATTCTAAAATCTTAAATTCCAACCTTCCACAGGGGGAAGTTTGGCAGCTTTCCTTCTTTCTGTCTTTCTTTTATTCACTGGACTTGTCAGTTGACACCCCTAGGCAATCCAGAACAACTCTATCACTATACTTTTTAGTAGCTTTTATCCCCCTGTGGTATTGCAATAAAATTGACATTCAACTTTGTATTAGCTTAAGGTGTTTAGCAAAATGATTTGATAGATGTATATATTATGACATGATTACCATAATAAGTTTAGTTAATATCCATCACCCCACTTAGCTACAAAGGTTTTTTTTTTGATAAGAACTTTTAAAGTCTACTTTCTTAGCAGCTTTCAAATATACAATGTAGTATTGTTAACTAGAGTCACCGTGCTGTACAGTACATGCCCAGAATTTATCTTATAACTGGAAGTCTGTACCTTTTGATCACCCCACTCATTTCCTCCACCCTCCACCCCCATCTCTGGCAGTCTGTTCTCTATGAGTTTAGTTTTCTCAGATTCCACATGTAAGTGATGGGTATTTGTCTTTCTCTATATGACTTATTTCACATAGCATAATGCCCTGCAGGTCGAACCATGTTGTTGTAAATGGCAAAATTTTATTCTTTTTTATGGCTAAATAATATTCCTGTGTGTGTGTGTGATGTTTTCGTTATGTATTCATCCATCAATAGGCACTTGGGTTGTTTTAATGCCTTGGTTGTTGTGAATGAATAATGCTGCAATAAACACAGGAGTGTAACTATTTCTTTGAGATCCTGATTTCATCTCCTTTGGGTATATACCCAGAAGTGGGATTGCCGAGTCAAATGGTAGTTATATTTTTAATTTTGGGGGAACTTCCATACTGTTTTCCATAGTAGCTATGCCAATTTACATTCCTACTAACAGTGCACAAGAATTTTTTTTTCTCTACATCCTTACCGACACTTGTTATCTCTAGTCTTTTTTATGATAAGTCATTCTAACAGGTCTGAGGTGATCTCTCCTAATGGCGTTGATTTGCATTTACCAGATGATTAGTGATGTTGAGCGCTTATTCATGAACTCATTGTCTGTCTGTAGATCTTCCTTGGAAAAATGTCTATTCTGTTTCTCTGCCCAGTTTTTAATTGGATTGTTTGTATTTTTGCTATTAAGTTGTATGAGTACCTTGTATATTTTGGATATGAACCCCCTATCAGATATACGATTTGCAAATATTTTCTCCCATCCCACAGGTTGCCATTTTATTTTGTTGGTTTCTTCTGCTATCCAGAAGCTTTTTAGTTTAATGCAGTCCCATTTATTTACTTTTTCTTTCATTGTTAAATTGTTGCTTTCCATTCCTCCAGTAAGTGCTTTTAATGTACCAATTTATGCCCTACACATCCCACCTTCTTAGAAAACTATTGAGAGCCAAACATTCATCTTTTTACTGAAATCATTCTTTTGAGGCACTCAAGGATTTCTGCATAAAGTAGACATGGTGAAGAGATGTAAATTTCAATGATCTTTTCTTCCCTTTTTTCCTTTTCAATTCTGAGAAGTAGAGCTTATGAAACAAGTGATATGGGTTTCAGGTCATGACGATTGTTCATTGTGGGTTGCTTCCTTTATTTATTTATGTTTTACAAATGAATTTTTTTTAATGTTTATTTATTTTGAGAGAGAGAGAGAGAGAAAGCACGAGCAGGAGAGAGACAGAGAGAGCGAGAGAGAGAATCCCAAGCAGACACCACGCTCAGAGCAGAGTCCAATGTGGGCCTTGATCTCACAGCTGTTGAGATCATGACCTGAGCCAAATCAGGAGTCAGACACTTCACTGACTGAGCCACCCAGGTGCCCCTGGGTTGCTTCCTTTCTATTTAAAGTGAAAATTTCTCATTCAGTCAACACACATCTTTTTTTCATAAGCGAGTTATAGAAATAAAACTATGGATAAGACATTTGCACTAGCCTTGGTACAAAGAAAAACACATGAAAACAATACTGGATTATAATTATTTCCAATAAAATGTGTGAATATCCCCCAAAGGTAAGAATAGGAAGAGGACGGGTGTTCCTGCTGTGGTGATTAGGTTACAGAAGGCATTAGATTTTAATTGTGTCAGAAAATTGCTCAGAACAAATATAATTTTACTTGCCACAGGGAGCAAGAGAAAAGCAACGAGGAAAAGGTACTTTATTGAAATACATTTGGAGTTTTCTCATGACACTATGGTGACTCTGATGATTTCTTTCAGTACCAATAGACCTCATTATGACAGCCATTAAAACTGCAGCCACACAATCTCATGCTTATTGAAAAAAGTAAAAATTAATCATACTTAATTGACATTCTGTTGTTAGCACAGCCAAATATGGAGGGAATAATTGGCTTTATTTTCTGTACTTAATCAAAACTTCTCTTAAATTAACTATAATCTAAGGCACAGAACTGTGACAGCAGCCATGCACCTGGCTCCCCAGCACTGTTTCCTCCTGTAGATAATGATTCTGTGCACCATTTCACAGCTCATAAAGAGAATACTGCTGATTCTTTTAGTTACGTGCATTTTTCATTAACTCACCAAAATAAATAATAAGGAAATGTTCCCTAATTCATTTCAAAAAATTTGTTTAATGTTTATTTATTTTTGAGACAGAGAGAACAGAGCATGAGTGGGGGAGGGGCAGAAAGAGAGGGGGACACAGAACACGAAGCAGGCTCCAGGCTCTGAGCTGTCAGCACAGAGCCCAATGCGGGCTTGAACTCACAGACCGCGAGATCATGACCCGAGCCGAAGTCAGACGCTCAACCGACTGAGCCACCCAGGCACCCCGCTAACTCATTTCAACTTCTGGTGGAGTACAGAAACCTTAAAGGTGACAGGAATTCTTGTTACAAATTATTTTTCTAAGAGTCCTCCAGTTTATCACTAAAGAAACTCTAAGCCAGAGGCTGATTGAGCTGGGTAGGGAAACATAATTCATGTCCCTCTGTAAATTCTCCTGTACTTGCCAAACAACAGGATGGGGGATCAAGGAACAGTGATACTGTATACAGAGCAAGATGCAGCAAAAGCTTTGGAAACTGTCAATATTTAGCACTCTGGTCTTACTGTATCTCATAAGCTCATCAAGGCTCTATGGCCAATGACAGGATTCCGTGTTGAGGTGAAGAGAAAAGTACTGGACACAGGTGCCACAATCTCTCCAACAGAATAATAAATGGGAGGGGTATTATCACCTAAGTGCACAATGACCAGGGGCAGGGACAACTGACATGGGCATGGGGGGAAATCTCAGTCAGATTCAATAATAATTTTCTTACTAGAAGATAAAGACAAAGACAGGGAGCTTGGGCGGTTCAGTCGGTTAGCATCCAACTTTGGCTCAGGTCATGATCTCGTGGTCCATGGGTTTGAGCCCTGAGTCAGGCTCTGTGCTGACAGCTCAGGGCTTAGAGCTTGCTTTGGACTCTGTGTCTCCCTCTTTGTCTGTTCCTCCCCTGCTCACTCCTTTCTCTCTCTCAAAAAAAAAAAAAAAAAATTAGAAAAAAGGAAGATAAAGGCAAAGGGAAAAAGCAATTAAACAAAAACACAGATACCACGAGAAACACCAATGAAAAAAGAAAAGGATACTTACTTGCTAAGTATGAGGAAGACTGAAAATGACTTACTAAAGAAACCAGAATGAACAGAGGGAAGAAGGTTCAGCCAGGCCAGTTCAGTGCACATCCATTACAGAAAGGTAAAAGCCAAGAAAAGATAAAAAGACAAGCATACTGAAGTCTAAAAAAAAAAAAAAAAAAAACATATAAAGAGTGAAATAAGGGGCGCCTGAGTGGCTCAATCAGTTAAGTGGCCAACTTTGGCTCAGGTCATGATCTTACGGTCTGTGGGTTCGAGCCCCGCATCAGGCTCTGTGCTGATGGCTCAGAGCCTGGAGCCTGCTTCGGATTCTATGTCTGCCTCTCTCTCTGCCCTTCCCCTGCTCATGCTCTGTCTCTCTGTCTCTCAAAAATAAATAAACGTTAAAAAAATTAAAAAAAAGAGTGAAATAAAAGTGAAATGTGGTCAAATGAAGAAAAATCCTAAGATAACTAAAATTCCAAAGGAAAAACTGAAGTCCACACTGAAGATAAACCGAAGAAGCAGCACTACAGAAAACTGGATGATTGAAGAGCTTAAGAAGTTTGCATACGCAATGGGTAAGGACAGAGGGATGCAAATGATAAAATATTATAAGTATATAGAGAATGTGAGCTATAAATCACAACAACTGGTCTTTCTGAAGATATAATTTAATAAAATGTTTCCTCAGGAAAATAAATGCTGTTTTAAGGGCTCAAAGCATTCAACAAAAATTATCAAAATCTCTTGAAAAAAATTCTCAAAGCCATTCAGAAGTATGAACAGGAAGAACACCTAATAAAAGGCAGTTCTGACAATTAGGCATTAACATATATAATGTAATGCTAAAGTAAATTGGTGTGGTAGCCGTGTGGGAACTGACAAGGTAGTTAATGAACAAACAGTATACACATGAAAACTAAATACGTAATAAAGGAAGATCAGAAACTGAAGGAAAAGAGTCAGAGATACTCAGGAAACACTGGGAGGTTGATTTATTTCCACTTAGAGCTTCACTTCACTCCAGGCACCAATATCCTTTCCAAATATCCTGAATAAATTTGGAAAATTTGGTATAAAATGATACTGATTCCTAGCAAGATGACGAGCTGGGTGACCAAATTAGCCCTCATGCTACACAATGCCTTTTAGGTACAGAATTACCTAAAAATATTAAGTAAACACACTCCCCCTCACAGACTCATGAAGACACGCAGACCTAAAATTACCAAAGGCAGAAGTACTGAGCTGTCTGGAAAATAAGGATCATCTCTGAGACTCAGAAATCAGAAAGGCTGAATCCAAGGAGATATCTGTCTGACAAGGCAGGAGCCGTCCCAGCAGGAGAATTTGCCAGTCCTTGCTGAGCAACATCTTGGGTTTCACCGGCTACCTCTACACAGGGTGGAAGACAAAATCTGAGGCCTGGACGAGGTGCGATTTTGGAACTGAGGCACTCACGTAAGGCCGAGGCCATCAAAAGTCACCGTGAGTAGGCAAACTGCAAGAAAAAGCCCACAAACTCAAAAAGCAAATTCCTTTACTGCTTCACCTGGTTCCAGTGGATGGGAAAACAGGGCAAGGACTTCTAAACATTTGGAGTGAGAAACCTACACACGTTGGAGATGCAGCCCACACCTATTGTAAAAATCGTCAGATGGTCTGATTAAGCTATGTAGTCATAGGTAATAGAGCCATTTTGTATACGATACTTTTTCTGAGAGGCCAGAGAAAGGGTGTAGAGATCTCAGACTCCCATTCATTTTCTATTAACCATATAATATAAATCTATACGTTATATTACATCGTGATTATATATATATTTATAAATAATCACTTAGGCTCATCACAAGTACACTCCTTAATTCCCATATATTTTATATATAATTAAATTAAAACCATTGCCTTTAACTTATTTCCTCAAATGTGGCAAGAATTGGGGGATGCATTCAGGCATGGTCACTGATAAAAAAATAACAATAAATATGCTCTGATATATTCACTGCATAATTTAAATTTTGGAATCAAAAACATTTACCAAACTACTGATTTTTGTGCATTTATTTAGTGTTCTTTTCACCTCCTCATTCTTTAACATAAAGATATCAATTTGCAGTACAAACTTCTGAATTCATAAGCAGAAATTTAGACAGCTGAAAAAGTTTAATAAATTCATGGAGAAATAACTACTCTAGTTCTTCAAGATGAAGGAAATTAACCCCACTGCATTCACGCATTGCTGGAAGGCTTCTGTTATATTTTTAACGCTTTGGAAATTGTTTCACTGCGACTTTTCAATGTAGCAGAGAACCTTTGTTTGCAGGTGTAAAAATAAATAATCAGGAATTCTAAACCTAAATTTTAGAACATGATTTGTGATCACAAACTGTTCTTAAAGAGTTATTAATATGATTCACAAACCTACGGATAGTGATTGTGTAAAGAAAAAGACAAACACAAACAGATTCATGAACTATTCAAACAAGCACCAGTAATGTTGCAATGCTTTGTGTGGGCATCTGCTCTATGTTACCCTTGAGACATTCTCCAAACTAAAATGGTAAAAAGGCCAGAAAAGGGGGTTGATCATGATGCAATATATGTGAAGAGTACCCATAAACCACCTGTTGGATTGGCTGCCATCCTAAATCTTTGATTCAACTGCCTGGGATAAAAAGATACACTTCCCATCATACAGTAACTGCATGGCTCAGAGTAGTGGATTTTCCAAAGCCGCTAAACTAATTAATAATAACAGGAATAGTGGGATGCCTCAGTTGCTCAGTCAGTTAAGTATCTGACTTTGGCTCAGGTCAAGATCTTTAGTTCTTTAGCTTGAGCCCTGTGGACTCTTTGCTGTCAACACAGAGCCTGGTTGGGAAACTCTCTCTCTCAAAAATAAATAAACATCAACAAAAAAATAATAATAACTTGAAAAGAACCCAGGGTTTCCAACCTGCACTCGGTTCTCTTTCTAACCATTTTGCCAATTCTATTATATCTCTGTCTTCACCCATGATCAAATCGTGAATAGATAATTACTTAAACTGTCAGCTTATCACTTTTAAGAAATCATAAAATAATTCATTTTCATATTTTGTGTTGCTTTGTCATAGCCTTTTCAGATATGGCTTCTGAAATTAGGGCACAGGGGACATTATAATACTCACAAGTATACAGTAATGTATGGCCTTTAGTGAGAAATCGTTCTGTTCTTTATCTTTGATTGATTATGCCCTCTAGCACGACTAGGTAGAGATTCAGATGGTTAGTGTGAACCACTTTTTCTCTAATAGCTTTGAAAAAGAATAGTCTCACTATATATTTACAACTTTCTCCTTGATTGTTTTTTCTTGACAAGCCTGTAGCTTTAAATTGAAACAGAAAAAAAGGTAATTAAAATTACCAAACATTTAATGAGAATATTATGGCAACAGAGAAATTTTTGCAAAATAAGGTATGGTTACTTGATCTAAAGATATTTACTTTTAGACAAAATTAAAACAAACCTTCCAGTGTTAACTTCTCAGCAAAATCATCTCTAAGTGGAAGCCATACTCTCCAGAAATACTGTGATGGTGTTTTACTTTCTTTATTTGTTTCAAGTTTATTTATTCATTTCCAGAAGACAGGGCAAGTGGAGGAGAGGCAGAGAGAGAGAGAGAGAGAGAGAGAGATAGAGAGAGAGAGAGAGAGAGAATCTCTGGTAGGCTCCGCACTGCCAGCGCAGAGTGCAATGTGGGGGTGGAATTGGCAACACACGAGATCATGATGTGAGTCCAAACCACGAGGTGGACTCGCAACTGCCTGAGCCACCCAGGTACCCCGTTACTTTTTTTTTTATTTAAGTTTTTATTTAAATCCCACTTAGTTAACATGCAATGTAATGTTAGTTTCAGGTGTACAACACAGTGATTCAACACTTCCATACAACACCTGGTGCTCATTGCAAGGGCACTCCTTAATCCCCATCACCTATTTAACCTATACCCCCAGCCACCCCACTCTGGTAACCATCCATTTCTTGTCTACAGTTAAGACTCTGTTTCTATATTTCTCCCTCTATGTCTCTTTTTTTATCTTTCCCTTTGATTGCTTCTTAAATTCCACATATGAGTGAAACCATATGGTATGTATCTTTCTCTGATGACTTATTTCTCTTAGTATTATACTCTCTAGTTCCATTCATGTCTTTGCAAATGGCAAGATCTCATTCTTTTTTATGACTTCCTAATATTCCATTGTGTGTATATACAACATCTCCTTTATCCATTCTTTAGTTCATGGATACTTGGGCTGTTTTCATAATTTGGCTGTTGTAGATAATGCTGCTGTAAACATCAGGGTGCATGTTGTCCCTTTGAATTAGTATTTTTCTAATTTTTGGGTGAATACCTATTGATGCAATTGCTGGATACTTTAAATAGTCACTACTTACATGCCATTCAACCTTAAAGCATTTATCTGAACTAAGCAGTGTCCAAAACATCAACAGGTTTCTAAAAAGATGTTTTTAAAAATTTTTTATGTTTATTTATTTGAGAGAGAGAGAGAGCAAGTGGGGGAAAGCAGAGAGAGAGAGAGAGAGAGAGAGAGAGAGAGAGAGAGAGAATCCCAAGCAGGCTCTGGCTGTCAGCACAGAGCCCGACATGGGGATCAAACTCATTAACCATGAGATCATGATCTGAGGTGAAATTAAGAGTCGGACGCTTAACTGACTGAGCCATCTAGGCACCTCAAATGCTAAGTAATTTTTTAAATCAACATCCCTCCAGCCCAGAAACCTGCATATAGTCAATTCTGTGAAAATCAACCTCAAAACAGAAAAAAACAGGATGTCTGATGTCTCTAAAAGATAATCTAAAATTTATATCCCCTCTCCTATCCTCTCGTCTTTTTCCTCTCCTTGCCAAAAAGGCTTAGGTTTCTCTCAGAATTTTAATCATTCCTACTATGCGTGCACAGTTCAATGACCATGACCCCTACTGAAGGGACTGAAGAAAACAAAAAGCAAAAATGAAAATCTGAAGGATTCTTGCTATAGTCTCCAGCTCACAAAGGCCCTGTTTCCAGTCTGCCTGCCAGAAAGACCTCTTTCTATCTAAGCTCTTGTTATTCTCAAGCACTGTATACTTCTTTGAGTGGGGCTGCTTTTGGATCAAATCTAGGAGATAAAAGAAAAAAAAAAAGGAAACATATTCCATACCTTATTTTTCCTTCAAGTTTTGTCCTCCTTAACAATTCACATACTATTGTTTATACATTTCAGAGTCCTCAGGTAGTTGCTTATCGTATTTCTTTTCAAAATTTTAAGTTTTATCAGTGGAAGATAGACTGTAATGATTCCAATATCATCTAGCACCGTAAGTCACATTTTGAGCTCTGCTCACACTATGCCACCAATGCAAAGTCAGTCACATTTTAGATTATGAACTTTAAGAATTTAAAATAAGATTCATTATGCAAAAGCAAAATCATAAAGCAAGAAATACTTATTTAATGGCCTCCCATGACAAATCTTTCAGCCCTCTTCATTTGCTCAGCGCCATAGTCAATACAAGGAAATTCAGACATTACCAGACTAATTTGGCACCTCTTCAAAGTGTTTCTTAAATATCTGTCCAATGTTTATATTGAGCAGATAGAGTAAACAACAATCTTTGTAGCTACCCATGCCTGTCTTCCATGGACGATGGTTTAAAGACCATCAAGTTTCAAACATAATACTTGAAAAACTGCTCTTGCGGATGGTTCTAATATTCATTTTTATAAATGCATATTAATGTCAGAGAACTTTCGTTATTTTAAGCTTTATATCTTGTTGAGTGGTAACAATAACAGCAGATAACAGCCATCTTATAGTGTTTGCTAATATGGATTATTTAACAAGACCCACAAAAACTGTATGTGATAGATACTATTGCTATCAATATTTAAAAGATGAAAAATTCAGGTTTAAAGCAGCATTATTTTTATTTAATCCTTAAATATTTAATATTTCTTTCTAAAAGATAAGGACTTTCTAAAAAATTACCACAATAATACTGTTATATCAAAAAAATTTAACAATTCCTTAATATATCATTTACAGTGTTCAACTTTCCCCAAGTGTCTCATAATTTATTATATTTTCTAGTTTGTTCAAATCAGTATACAAATAAGATTCATATGTAGCAGGTATTGGCAAACTCTTTTGGTATAGTTCCAGATAGTAAATATTTGATGTTTTATAGGCCACATGGTCTCTGCCTCAACTACCCAACTCTGCTTGAGTGCAAAAACAGCCACAGACTAATCATAAATGAATAAACATGGCTGTGTTACTATAATACTCTATTAACAAAAGCTGGTGGCAAGCCATATTTGGCACACAGGCCACAGTTCATTAATCTCTCACATACAGAAATAGGTTAATATGCCTCTTTACTCTCTTAAAATACAGGCTCCTTCTCCCCCAACCCACTGCCCATTTTTTCATTATAAGGCAGTCTATCTGTTGAAGTTGATATGATGAGTTATTTTTCCTGTACAGTCTGGATTTTATTGATTGCATCCTCATGGTTAATTTAACATGTTCCTCTCTGCCGTATTGCCTATAAGTTTGTAATTCACTCTCAGGGCCTGCAGGTTTGATTTGTCAACAAAAGAAACTACTTCAGAGATCACATGCCATTTTAACCAGGCATCTGATCCCAAAGCTCATGCTCTTAGCCACAATGATTTAGCTTACCCTTGGAGACTTCTGTTAAAAAGATCTAGCCTATGGGCACCTGGGTAGCTCAGTCGGTTAAGCATCTGACTTCAGCTCAGGTCACGATCTCACGGTTCTCGTGTTCAAGCCCCATGTCAGGCTCTGTGCTGACAGCTAGCTCAGGGCCTGGAGCCTGTCTTCAGATTCTATGTCTTCCTCTCTCTGTCCCTCCCCTGCTCATGATGTTTCTCTCTCTCTCTCTCTCTCTCAAAAAAAAAAAAAAAAAAAATTTAGCCTATGTGTGCAAATGCCCTAGCTAACTTTCAACTTTGTTGCCAATTGAGCTGACAGACAGAACTTTTTCTTAATTAGCAATAGCTTCAAAAATTCATTCAGCAATGTAGAAATATTTAGGTCAATACTGTATTTTGGAGAATTTTACAGTTTGCTTCACCCGTACCTGGTATTTAACTATTTGCATCAAAAACGCCAGTAAAGGAGAAACAGTATTAATTTAAAATAGAGCCCATTATCAGGAATTTCTCATAAGTTCTTGTTAAACAATCCAAAATAATAAAGGAAAAGCCGGTGCTGAGAACCCCTAATCTCTATATTGTCCACTCGAGCACAATTATATATTGTGCAAACCTCGCTCCCTAATAGATTGACTGCTGACTGAGCCAGGCTTCCTAGATCTTAGATATGATCAAAATATGCATAATTTCAGAAAATAATATGGTTCCCTTCTCAAACAAAATAGGTCAGCTGTTTCTTGCTCAGAGCTATGACTATTTTTCTCTTTATCTTATTAAAAAATGCTTATTTTATTGTTACATTTTGCCCTGATAAAGAAAATTAGTTTACTTTGGAGAAAGTATGTACAAACTCATTCCAAATTCAGAATGTTTAATTTGCATGTTCTATTTTTATAAATGAATTGCTTACCTTTTATTTTATTTAACAAATTAGTTAAACAGACATCTGAATAGTAAAAATGCTCCCTGATGTAGGCAGCAAAGATTTTGAGTTTTCTTCTGCTAATATGCTTTCCTTCCAATTAAAAAAAAATCTATTTTCATGTAGAAATCTCATCTACTTTGTAAACATTAGGTATCTGAAGTATTTAATAGGAGTATGTATAGAATAACTTCAGATTTTACCCCATCCTCATCAATATTCTAAGAGCATTATTCATTTTTAATAGCTTGGCTACTATGCCCCAAAACATGCTGATTCCACAGAAGTATGAAGTGTATCTGTGGAAAAAATATTTCTGTAAAAAAGCCATTAAATACTGAGGTTTCACTTTAAATCAATATAGTTCTTATACCCAGGAAGAATTTTTATTTTAGAATCTGTTTTATATTTTTAATTCTGAAATATTTTTCAACATAAAATATTTCACAAGTGCAAAAATGGCACATAGTGTTTGAGTCCACATACTGTATATTTTCAATGCTCATTAATAGTTTCTCATATTCACTTCAGATTCTGTAGTTTTAAAAGACATTTTAAAAGTAGGGACAATATTTGCAAATCAATATGATACATCACATGAAGAAATAACCATATGATCCTGTCAATAGATGCAGAAAAAGCATTTGACAAAATACAGCTTCCTTTCTTAGTAAAAACCCTCAAGAAAGTCGGGATGGAAGGAACATATCTTAACATCATAAAGGCCATATATGAAAGGCCCAGAGCTAATATCATTCTCAATGGGGAAAAACTGAGAGCTTTCTCCCTGAGATCAGGCACACGACAGGGATGTCCACTCTCACCACTGTTGACATAGTCTTGGAAGTCCTAACCTCAGCAATCAGACAACAAAACAAGATAAAAGGCATCCAAATTGGAAAACATATCAAACTCTCACTCTTCGTAGGTGTATACTCTATGTGGAAAACCTGAAGACTCCACCAAAAAACTGTTAGAACTTATACATGAATTCAGCAGTCACAGGATATAAAATCAATGTACAGAAATAAGTTGCATTTCTATACACCAATAATGAAGAAACAGAAAGAGATATCAAGGAATCGATCCAATTTACAATTGCAGCAAAAAACATAAAATACCTGGGAAGAAACCTAACCAAAGAGGTAAAAGATCTGTATGCTGAAAACTACAGAAAACTTACTGAAGGAAATGGAAGAAGATACATAGAAATGGAAAAACATCCCATGCTCATGGATTAGAAGAACAAATATTGTTAAAATGTTGATACTGTCTAAAGCAGTCTACACATTCAATGCAATCCATATCAAGACAAAAAAAAAGTGCCTGCATTCTTCACAGACTAGAACAAACAGTCCTTAAATTTGTATGCAACCACAAAAGACCCCAAATAGCCAAAGTATCCTGAAAAAGAAAACCAAAGCAGGAGGCATCACAATCCCAGACTTTAGCCTCTACTACAAATCTGTAATCATCAAGACAGTATGGTATTGGTACAAAAACAAATACATAGATCAATGGAACAGAATAGAGAACCCAAAAACGGACCCAAAAATATATGGCAAACTAATCTATGACAAAGCAGGAAAGAATATCCAATTTGAAAAGACAGTCTCTTTAAGCAAATGGTGCTGGGAAAACTGGACAGCCAAATGCAGAATGAACCTGGACCACTTTTTTTCACTCTAGACAAAAAAATTGAAAATTGATGAAAGACCTAAATGTGAGACAGGAAATCATCAAAATCCTACAAGAGAAAATAGGCAGCACTTCTTTGACCTTGGCTGCAGCAGCTTCTTACTCGAAATGTCTCTGGAGGCAAGGGAAACAAAAGCAAAAATGAATTATGGGACCTCATCAAGATAAAAAGTTTCTGTACAGTGAAGGAAACAGTCAGCAAAACTAAAAAGCAACCGATGGAATGGGAGAGGTATTTGCAAATGACATATTAGATAAAGGGTTAGTATCAAAAACATGTAAAGAACTTATCAAACTCAACAGCCAAAAAACAAATAATCCAGTGAAGAAATTGGTAGAAGACATGAAGAGACACTTTTTCTAAAGAAGACATCCAGATGGCAAACAGATGCTGAAAAGATGCTCAACATCGTTCATCATCAGGGAAATCCAAATCAAAACCATGATGAGATACTACCTCACACCTATCAGAATGGCTAAAATTAACTCAGATAACAATTGGTATTGGCTAGGATGTGGAGAAAGGAGAACCCTGTTGCACTATTGGTAGGAGTGCAAACTGGTGCAGCCACTCTGGAAAACATGTGGAGGTTCCTCAAAAAAAATTAAATATAGGACTACCCTACAACCCAGTAATTGCACTACTAGGAATTTGTCCAAAGGATACAAAAATTCTGAATCGAAATGGCACATGCACCCTGATGTTTATAGCAGTGCTATCAACAATGGCCAAATTATGGAAAGAGCCCAAATGTCCATCAACTGATGAATGAAATAAGATGTGGTATATATATCTATATATAGGTATATGCACAAAGGAAGACTACTTGTTGATGAACAAGAATGAAACCTTCCCATTCACAACAAGATGGATGGAACTAGAGGATATTATGGGAAGTGAAATAAGTCAGGAAAGACAGATATCATATGATTTCACTTATATGCGGAATTTGAAAAACTTAACAGATAAACATATAGGAAGGGAAGAAAAAATAAGATAAAAACAGATTCTTAAATACAGAGAACAAACTGAGGGTTGATGGAGTGGGGGGGGTGGGGGGTAGGGGACAGGTTAAACAGGTGACAGGCATTAAGGAGGGCACTTCATGGGATGAGCACTGGGTGTCATGTGTAAGAGATGAATCACTGGGTTCTACTCCTGAAACCAAGACTACAATGTATATTAACTAACTTAAGAATAAAGAAATAAAATAAAAAATCATACATACATATATACATAAAAGTAGGGATATACTGGAAGAGTGTCTCATATGAGGGTGTGTGTGCAAAATTTTTTGTATATATATATATTGTCAAAATTGGCATATTCGGGTAGCTTTATTCCTTCATTACTTCATTTTTCCCTATAACTCAACATTACAGTTCAAAATTTATCACCGTTAATACATGAAGACCTGATTCATTCACTTTAACTGCTACAGAATATTCATATTAAATATACCAGAGCCAGCCATCCTTTATAAATGGACACCGTTATTTCCAATTTTTACTTATTACAAAAATGTTAAAATGAATATAGATCTCCTTTGTCTAGTAGCCCTGTTATATCCTAGAAAATACACATCTTATCTTTACTCAGTGATAAATTCCATTTCCCCACATCATCACTAACACCTGATACTGTTGTTAATTGTTTTTTTTAGCTTATGTCAATATAATCAGTATGAAACATCCTATTGCTTTTTAAATTTGCATTTCCTGGTTACTGCTGAAGTTGAACATCATTCATGTCGATTTATTTTTCATGTTTCCTCTTCTATTAAACTGCCTTTTCATATTGTTAGCTCACTTTTCTATTGGATTGTTTATCTCCTTTTCCTATGGGTGTGTATGCATTACATAATCTTAGTATTCATCTTTTATTTATTATAAATTATACAGACTTTTGAGGGAAATATCATAAACCTATTCATCACGTCAAAAACTGAAATACACCTTTAAAAAGAAATTTTCTTTAGTAGGTGAGTCACGTTCATAAACAATTCTCCTAGCATAATGAGGCCTCAGGAACTTGACAGCAAGTTAGGAAGAAGAAATAAAGCCCCTGGTATTAACTGGGAATATGCAACAGGGTAACAAAAAGGCCTTATGGGTAGGCCTATCTCCTCAAGTAGACCTCCTGGGATTTGCTATCAGGAGGAAATTTTATCTATTTAATGTCCTTAGTAGAAAGTTCCTATATAGGGGCACTTGGGGGGCTCAGGTGACGATCCTGCAGTTTGTGAGTTCAAGCCCTATATGGGGCTTGCTGCTGTCAGCCAGGAGCCCCCTTCAGATTCTCTGTCTCCTCTCTCTCTGCCCCTGCCCTGCTCACTCTCTCCCTCTCAAAAATAAACAAAAATCATAAAAAACATTAAAAAAAAAAAAAAAAAACCCAACTTCCTAGCCAAAGAATCACACTAAAAAAGACTCAGAATCTATGATACATGGCTCCTTGAAAATTGTCCTATAAGCTATAGAATTCTCTGGGTTATGAAATGGAGATTATAACCAATTTAAAGCTACCCCAGTGTGAAAATCCCTGCAGAATCTCACTGGGGGACCTTATCTGTCATTCAAGGATGGAGAGACACATCTTAAACAAGGACCTTGGAGCCACACAGGCTGTCCCATATCCCTTTCTACTTCATCTGTGCCCTTTGATTATCTATCTCTTTAACATTTTAGGAAAGATGGTATTGAATAGTATCTCTCTGATTCATAGAATTCAATTTGATAATTCAATTCTAAGTTTCACAAGTGTTGGCAACTATTTTGCCAGGGCTACAACTGATCTCCACTGAACCTCTCCATTGTTTGCTTCTTGTCTTGCTTCTGCATTGTCTGCCCATCTGATTTTACTTGACACTATAGAGAAACTGTTTTTTCTATTGATTTCAGCTTCTTTATAAAATCCTACGTTTGCTACCTTCCTACTTTTCATCTCAAGGTTGGTTAACAGGGCCCAGATTTGAGCTAGATTTGAGTTAGTATTGATTGATGTTCATATGAAGTATCAACTAAAGATTTATACTTCTTTTCTTTCTTTCTTTCTTTTTTTTAGTTTTTATTTAAATACAGTTAGTTAAGGGCACTGAGTTGGCTCAGTTAGTTAAGCTTCCGACCTCAGCTCAGGTCATGATCTCATGGTTTGTGAGTTCAGGCCCTGCACTGGGCTCTGTGCTGACAGCTCAGGCCTGGAACCTGCTTCAGATTCTTTGTCTCCCTTCTCTCTCTGCCCCTACCTGCTTGTGCTCTTTCTCTCTCTGTCTCTCAAAAATAAATAAACATTAAAAAAATAAAAATAAATACCAGGTAGTTAACATACAGTGTAATACTAGTTTCTCCTGTAGAATTCTATGATTCAACACTTACATATTAATACCTGGTTCTCATCACAAGTGCCTTCCTTAATCCCCATCACCTGTTTAACCCCTGTCCCCTCTGGTAACCATCAGTTTGTTCTCTGTAGTTAAGGGTCTGTTTCTTGGTCTTCCTCTTTTTTCTTCTATGTTCATTTTTTTTCCCTTAAATTCCACATATGGGTGAAATTATACGGTACTTGTCTTTCTCTGACTGACTGACTTTGCTTAGCATAATATTCAGTAGCTCCATCAATGTTCCTGCAAATGGCAAGATTTCATTTCTTGATGGCTGAGAAATATTCCATTGCATGGATGTATACCACATCTTCCTTATCCATTCATCAGTTTCTAGACATTTGGGATCTTTCTACAAAAACAGACACTCGATCAATGGAACAGAATAGAAAACCCATAAATTAACTCACGACTTTATGGTCAATGAATCTTTGACAATGTAGCAAAGAATATTCAGTGGCAAAAAGTCTCTTCAACAAATGGTGTTGGGAAAACTGGACAGAAACATGCAAAAGAATGACACTGGAACACTTTCTTACACCAGACACAAAAATCAATTCAAAATGGATGAGAGACCTAAATGTGAGATAATGTTCTCTAGAGGAGAACACAGGCAGTAAGCTCTTTGACACTGGCTGTAGCAATTTCTTAAGAGATATGTTTCCTAAGGCAAGAAAAAACAAAAATAAACTATTGGGACATCTTGAAAGTAAAAAGCTTCTACACAGCAAAGAAAACCATCAGCAAAACTAAAAGGCAACCTAAGGAATGACAGATTTGCAAATGACATATTGGATAAAGGGTTAGTATCCAAATTATATAAGAAACTTACACATTTTAACACTCCCCAAAAAAAACAATTCAGTTAAAAAATGGGCAGAAGACATGAATACTTTTCCAAAGAAGACATACAGATGGCTAACAGATCCATTCAAAGATGCTCAACATCACTCATCATCAGGGAAATATAAATAGAAAACTATAATGAGATATCACCACCCACCAGTCAGAATGGCTAAAATTAACAACACAAGAAACAACAGGTGTTGGCAAGGATGCAGAGAAAGAGGAACCCTCTTACCCTGTTTGTGGGAATGCCAACTAGTGCAGCCATTTTGGAAAACAGTATGGAGATTCCTCAAAAAGTTAAAAATAGAACTATCTTACGATCTAGCAATACTAGTACTACTAGTTTTTTACCCAAGGAAATGTATGTACCCAAAGAATAAATAGTAATTTGAAGGGATACATGCACACCAATGTTTATAGCAGCATTATCAACAATAGTTGTGCTTCTTTTTCCATGTCACCTTTCTATATAAACACTCTACTTTTGTTAAAATTTAAAAATAAAACATATTGATAAACCAGCTTTCAGTAGTATAAAATTGTAGTAATGACTGACCAGAAGCTGATTCTTCGAAAAGCACAAAACATCTAGATATCCAGAGAAACCTGTAAACTTAACAAAATTCTTATAAAGAAAACAAAAGTTACTAGAACCATGTGTGTTGCTTTTGATGGAGATATTACCCCATGGAAGTTGTAGCTGTTTACTGACTGGCTTTTCGTAGATGACAGTTGCCTGAGAGGAAGAAAGTCATTCAAAGGAGTTACTCACAAAGCTCTCCAACACAAGGTCCCGATGGCATAATGATTGAGAAATGAAAATCAATATCTTGATTTTGTTCTCAGTTTTGAAAAGCCAAACAATTCAGGCTCTTAGAAAAATCAATATGTCAGCAGTCTATGGAATTCTACAGATGCCACTTTTTAAAAGTTATTTTCAAAATAAATAGAAAACGAAGGTGATTGTGTTGCAAGATGGTAAATATACAATAATCATGATGAGAAATTTCTGTCACTCCAAACAAATAAAAACTCTTAATTTTAATCAGTTGATAAATACTCCAAACAGGTGTTTACAAAATACACATCTATCAAGATATTAGGAAAGTGTTATCCTTACCATCATATAAACAATTTGTTTCAAGACCCAAGAAAACTGCATTTAAATAAGCACAGCTATGGAAAAGGATGACAAGATAAGAGGATACAAACCTACTTTCTCAAAAATCTGGTTCACAGTAGATTATGGAAGAATATATTAAAATTGACACAGATAATATTATCTACTATAATTTTACTTATATAAAAATAAACAGGACAATATACATGTGAGTTGCAGAGGACAAGTTAAAATATAAAACAATGTTAGTGAAATATAAAGAATTAAGGTGGTCAGTCAGTAACAGAAAATATTGTACAGTTCATCTTCTAGACTCTGGAGTCAGACTTCCTGAGTTCAGTAACCTGGTGCTGTGCTTACCGTGATCGTGGATTGGTTACCTAAAGCCTCTAATCCTACTTATCCTCTTTTGTAAAATGACAGCAATACTACTTCATAGTGTAGGTAGGAGAATTAAATGACGTAACTAAAAATATCAAAATTAGTAGCTGTCTATTTTAAAAAATATATATGTAAAAGCCTTGGAGAAGTATAAAATGTAAGTCCCCATTAATATCTATGACATTAGTTATTAGACTTCTCACTTACTTTTATAAAATAGGATATCTCATGTATCTGGTATACAGGTATATTAGAGGCTGAAATAGATCCTATGTGTTATATTATTATACCATAGGTTCATTTTGACTTAGTGATTACTTAGAAAGTTTTCCATCATTAAAAACTGTTTTTCTTAAACGTGTGAGTGAAATCATATGGTATTTATCTTTCTCTGACTGACTTACTTTGCCTAGCATAATGCTCTCTATCTAGTTTCATCCACATTGTTGCAAATGGCAAGATTTTATTCTTGAAACGAAAGATTTGATAGCTGTGCAATAATATTCCATTGTATATACACATCACATCTTCTTTATCCATTCTGAATTCTACTCCTGAAACCAATACTGCACTGTATGTTAATTTAAATAAAAAAATTTAAAAACCCTGTGTTTCATATAGTTCTTGATATCTTAGCATTCATTATGACATGAGCAAAGAAACAGTCTTCAAAGTGAGCTAAAAAACTGAATAAAATCATTGATAAAAATTATATCATTATATTTATTTTGGCTTCAGATAAAAAACTTAGATTTCAAAAAAATATATTTTAAGTGAGGTATAATTCACATGCAATGGAAGGCCCAGATTGTCAGTGTACGTTTTGATAAATAGTTACAAGTGTAAATGCTCCTAAGCACACCCCAATCCTGCTTGCCCCTTTCTACTCTACCCCAAGTCCACTCCCTAGGTCAACCACTACCGCAATATCTTTCACCATACATTGGCTTTGCCTAATTTTAGAGCTTTATAGAAATTTAATTATATCATGTATATTCTTTTGTGTCTGGCTTATTTTTCTTAGCCTCGTAATTTTTTGGTTCATCCATGCTGTTCTATGTATCATTGATTCAGTACATTTTATAGTATTTTACTGAAAAGGTTTAAGGTAACTTGTTTATTGATTCTATCAATGGAGACATGAGTTACTTCCAGACTGATACTCAAAATTAAAAATGCTGTGTACATTCCTGAACAGCTGTTCATGTCAACATAGTTGTTGAATTGCTTAGCCATATGGTAAGTGTATAATTAACTTTCTGAGAAACTGCCAGTCTGCTTTACATTCCCAGTAGCAATTTATGAGCTCCTACAGCCCCACCAAAATTTAGTATTGTTGGTCTTTTTAATTTTAGCCATTCTGGCCACTGTTCAGTGAATTTCTCTGATGACTGATGATATTGTGTGTTATTCACGCATTTATTGGCCATTAATGTATCTTCTTTTCTGGGTTCAAATCTTTTGCTTACTCAGTTGTTGGTCCATTCTTTCCCAATTGGATTACCTTATCTATGTCTAAAATCCATTAACCATATGTGGATGGGTCTATTTCAATATTATCTATTTGGTAGCTTTTTGGTAAACTAAGATTTTGTATATTCCCAATCATGTTGACTGTAAATATAATTCTACTTCTTCCTTTCTAAAAGTTCAGTAGCCTAATTGAAATGGCTGGGATCTCTAGTGCAGTGCTAAATAGAAGTGGTGAGAGAGACCATTCACACCTGATTTACAGTTTTGGGAGAAACACGTTCAGTCTTTCACCACTGAGGATTTCTGGAGGTGCTTCATAGAAAGAAAGAACTTTTATCGTGTTGAGAAATTTTTCTTCTATTCTTGTATGCTTTGTTTTGGGTTTTATTTTTTTAAATCATGAAAGGGTGGTGAATTTTGCCAAGTGCCTTTTCTGCATATACTGATCACATGAATTTTCTTAATAAATCTGTTAATACTGTGAATTATATTCATTGTTTTATGAATGTGAAATCAACATTTCATTCCTGGGATAAATTCCACTTAATCATCATGTATTATTTTTTTTATATGTTGCTGGATTCTATTTACCGATATGCAGTTTGGATTTTACTTCCATGAATATGGAAGATATTGGTCTGAGTTTGTGTTTTTCTTGTGACGTCTTTGGTTTCAATACTGAGGCAATGCTGATCTCAAAATGAGTTAGGAAATATTCCCTACTCTCTTTTAAAAAGTTTGTGTAAAAGTGCTATTATTTCTTCTTCAAGTGTATGTATAGCAGAATTCATTTGGCACTGGAGTGGTCTTTGTGGATAGGCTTATAATGTTAAATATAATTTATTTAATCAAAATAGAGTAATTTATGTTTTCTACTACCAGTTTTGGGAATTTTAATCTTTCAAGGAATGTATATGTTTAATATAAATTGTTGATTACTGGCAAAGATTTTTTCATATTTATACTGACCTATTTTTAATAGCTTTATCAATATATAATACTCTTATTTTCATGTTTAAATTTCCTATTTTTCCCCTTATTATTCATATTTTCTTTTAACATATTTATAATAGTTGTTGGGACCTGTGTGCTAATTCTATTATTTCTGTCATTTCTGGTTCTATTTCTATTAATTGATGTTTTTCTCATGGCTATGGGTTATACATTCTTGCTTCTTCACATGTTTCAATTTCTGAATGGATGCTAGACATTAATGACATCATGTTGTTGACTTTCTGTATTATACTGTTCCAGCAGGCAGTAAATCTAGCTGTGAATCAGCAAGATCCTTTCAAGGCCTGTTTCTAAGCTTTGTTAGAATCATTCTACCATAGCTTTTATCCTACGGCTATACATTATCATATGGCTAAGCTGTAAACTTTAGGGTCTCTATTCAATGCCCAGAGCATTAAGTAAGGTCTTATCATTATGACTGGATAGAATGTGTTCCAACCACTTGTGTGGTTCAATTCATAGCTTCTTTGTAGTGGTTCCTTTCTCAGCAGTATTTCCTTGCTTGGCCTTGTGAAGTGTCTTCCTGCACATGTACAACTTAGTGTTCAATAATCAAGAAAGCCTCTGTATAAATTTCTTGAGGTCTTCTTCACAATTTTCTTCTCTCCATGACCCTGGCCCAGAAATATTACCTACAGCAGTATTCCTGAACTCCAGTATCTGCCCCTTCAGTTTAGTGACACTGTCGTGACTTGGCTGGGTTCACCTATGCCACAGTACAGAAAGGTCTTCCAGACCAAAATGCAAGGTGATCGGGGGGCTCACATCATTTGTTTCCCTCATCTCAGGAATCACAGTTCTGTACTTACTGCCTTTTATCTAAAATGCATTCATCCATATATTTGTCCAGATTTTTAGCTGCCTGCATTGGAGAAGTTAACTCTGTTAGCAGTAAACTTTCATGACTTTAAAAACATTTTTTAATTGTTTATTTATTTTTGAGAGAGAGACAGAGACAGAGACTAAGTGTGAGCGGGAGAGGGGCCGAGAGCTAGGGAGACCCAGAATCCAAAGCAGGCTCTAGGCTCTGTGCTGACAGCTCAGCTCCATGTGAGGCTTGAACTTATAAACCACGAGATCATGACCTGAGCCAAAGCTGGATGGTTAGCTGACTGAGCCACCTAGGTGCCCCTTAAGTTATTTTTTAGAAGTTCCAAGAAATTATATTTGTTTTAAATAATCAGGTATTTTGATAGCTATGCTTTTCAAAAAAAAAAAGATATATACTTTTTCAAAAAAAAAAAAAAAACAATCTGCAAGTTTGGGTGGCAAATCACCAGTAAGAGTTGCATGCAGTTAATGCAATAAAGTCAACTTCTGAAATGTATCTCCATGAATCAGTTTCAGAAAATGACTGATATTCAGTACTCAATGCATACAGCAGTAACCTGTATGTTCAACACAGACTAAATAAATGAAGAATGTGAATATCATAAAATACTATTGAGTCACTAAAAATCACATTTCCTTAGGCAATCAAAATCATGAACACTGCTAATGATATACTTTTACCCAAGAGCAGAATACAAAATTGTGTGCTGTATGATACAAATATTTTGGAGAGCAAAATTTTATTTAGACATAAAATATGTAGTATGATATTACCATTAATATTTTTACTTTTAGATTTCCTGCATAATCCACACTATATGTACAAATACACATTACTATATATCTGACAACAGTTTTATTTTAAGTTTATTTTGTTTTTTTAAAGAGAGACAGAGAGAGAGAGTGTGTGAGTGTGAGCAGAAGAGGGACAGAGAGAGAGGGAGACAGAATCCAAAGCAGGCTCCAGGCTCTGAGCTGTCAGCACAGAGCCCAATGTGGGGCTCGAATTCACAAGCCTTTGAGCTGTGAGGTCATGACTTGAGCCGAAGTCCGCCTCTTAACTGACTGAGTTTAAGTCAGTTAAGCACCCAGGTGCCCCTTAAGTTTATTTTGAGAGAGAGAGAGAGACAGCACGTGTGCATGCAAGCATGGGTGGGAGAGAGAGAGAATCCCAAGCAGGCTCCATTCTAAGCCCCAAAATGGGACTCAATCTCACGAACCTCAAGATCATGACCTGTGTTGAAATCAAGAGTTGGACATTCAACTGATGAGCCACCCAGAGACCCCTGATGAATATTTTAAACCATTTAAGCCTGACATTTATAATAGCCATCTAACACACATATTCAAATAAAGCCTGTCTTCTTTTCTTTGTTTGTACATTCTTTCTCATTCCACCTTACTTTTCTCTGAGACCCTGTTCTCTTTCTGCCTGATTTCATGATTGCCATATATTGGTGATATTTCCCAAATTTTTAGGAATGCCCCGTTTCATTTCTTTCAAATTTTAATTTAATATTTCCCTGTGCCTACATTTAGATTAATTCAGTGTCTCCTCAAATTAAATATATCTAAACTAAACTTATTCTCTTCACAAATAAGCATTCCTTCCTGGTTACCTAATTCTTCTCAACGACGACATTTTTCTTATCTCTTAGTTTTACAGTAGTAATTTTTCCAGTGATTTTCCTCTCTCCTTCACATTAAATTTCTCCTTGAGTCCCTTTGGATAACACCCTTCATGTACAGTGGTTATCTCTTTTGCTGCTTGTGAAAGGTTTATTGCATTGACAGTTCCAAATAAATGGCTTCCCTCTATTTATGCCCTACTCTGATTCCATCTCTTAAGAGCATATTACTGAATCTTTGAACCTTATGTGTGATGACAACTTGCACTGACTACATCAATAGCCATCCTATCACCTTTTTAGAGTAACAAAGCTGAAAAAGCATAAAACTACCTTATCTTTTTTTGTTGAATTATAATTGACAAACAATAGTATATTAATTTCAGATAAACAAGATAGTGATTTGATATTTTCCTACATTAGGAAACGATCACCATGAAAGGTCTAGTTACCATCTATTACCATATAAAATTTGTAATATTATTGACTCTATTCCCTATGATATACATTACATTCCCATGACTTATTTATTTCATAACTGGAGGTTTGTACCTCTTAATTCCCTTCACCCATTTTTCCTGTCCTCTTACCTCCCTTTATTCTGGTAACCACCAGTTTGTTCTCTGTATCTAAGAGCCTGTTTTTGTTTTGTTTGTCCATTTGTTTTGTTTTGTTTTTAGGTTCCATATATAAGTTAAATCATACTTATATAATTGTCTCATTTATTTTACTTAGCATGATGGCTTCTACGACCGTCCCTATTGTCACAAATAGCAAGATTTCATTCTTTTTTTTCCTGCTGAGCAATATTCCATTGTGTGTCATGTATGTATACCAGATCTTCTTTATCAATTCATTTATCAATTGACACATATTCTGCTTTCATATCTTGACTATTGTAAATAATGCTGCAATGAACATAGGGGTATAATCTTTTCAAATTAGAGTTATCATTTTGTTCAAATAAATACCCAGAAGTGAGACTGCAGATCATATGGTAATTCTAGGGGTATAATCTTTTCAAATTAGAGTTATCATTTTGTTCAAATAAATACCCAGAAGTGAGACTGCAGATCATATGGTAATTCTATTTTTAATTTTTTTAAGACCCCTGATACTTTTATCCATAGTGGTTGCACCAACTTACATTCTTACCATCAGTACAAGAGGGTTCCCTCTTTATATTCTCAGCAATACCTGTTATTTCTTGTCTTTTTGATACCAGCCATTCTGATTGGTATGAGGTGGTAGTGCACTGTGGTTTGATCTGGATTTCCCCCAGTGATTAGTAGTGCTGAGTTTCTTTTCATGTTCCTGTTGGCTATCTGTAGGTCTTCTTTGCAAAAATGTTTATTCAGATCCTATGCCCATTTTTAAGTGAGTATTTTACTGTCGTTGTTATTATTTGAGCTGTGGGAGTTCTTTATATATTTTGGATATTAACACCTTAGCCAATATATCATTTAGAAGTATCTTCTCCCATTCAGTAGGTTGTTTTTTTCATTTTGTTAATGGATTCTTTCACTGTGCTCAAGGTTTTTGTTTGATGTAGTCCCATTTATTTTTTCTTTTATCTTGCATGAGAATATCCAAAAGAAAATTTCTTAGACTGACGTCAAAGCAGAAATATGTATATTTTCTTCTAGAAGCCTTATTTTTTCAGGTCTTATATTTAAGTCTTTAAATTATTTTGGACTTATTTTTGTGTATGGTATAAGAAAGTGGTCTAGTTCCTCCCTTCCTCCTTCCCTCCTTCTTTTCCTCCTTCCTTCCCTCCCTCCCTCCCTCCCTCCCTCCCTCCTCCTTCCTTCCTTAGAAAGAGAGCTAGCACAAGCTGAGAGGAGCAGAGAGAAAGGAAACAGAGAATCCCAAACAGGCTCTGTTTTGTTAGTACAGAGCCCCATACGGGACTCGAACTCACAAACTGAGATCATGACCCAGCCAAAATCAAGAGTCTGATGCTTAACCAGCTAACCACCCAGGAGCTCCTAGTTTCATTATTTTGCATGTAGTTGTCCAGTTTTCTCAACACCATTTATTGAAGAGACTGTCTTTTCCCCACTTTATATTCTTGTCTCCTTTGTGGTAGTTTAACTGATCATGTAAGTGTAGGTTTATTTCCGGGCTCTTATCTTGTTCCATTGATCTATGTGTTGCTGTTTATATACAAGTACTATAACTCTTTTGATTATTACAGCTTTGTTAGTACAGTTTGAAATCTGGGAGTATGACTCCTCCACATTTGTTCTTTCTCAAGACTGTTTTGGCTGTTTGGGGGTCTTTTGTGGTTCCATACCAGTTTTATGATTACTTATTCTAGTTCTGTGAAAAATTTCATTAGAATTCTGATAGGGATTCCACTGAATCTATAGTTTGCTTTGAGTAGTATGGATATTTTAACAATATTAGTTCTTCTAATCTATGGACACAATATATCTTTCCATTTATTTGTGACACCTTCAGTTTCCTTCAGCAATATCTTGTAGTTTTCAAAGTATAGGTCTTTCACCTCCTTGGTGAAGTTTACTCCTAGATATTATATTCTTTTCAATGCAGTTTTAAATGAGTTTTTTTCTTAATTTGTCTTTCTGATAGTTTACTATTATATAGAAACACAACAGATTTTTGTTTATCAATTTTGTGTCCTATTCACTTACTACTTCTAATAGTTTTTTGGTGGAGTTTTCAGGGTTTTCTATCTATAGTATGATGTCATCTGCAAGTAGTGACAGTTTTACTTCTTCGCTTCTAATTTGTACGTCTTTTATTTCTTTTCTTGCCTAATTGCTAGAGCTATGACTTCCTACAGTATCTTGAAAGAAGTGAATAATGGGTATCCTTGTTCCTGATCTTAGAGGAATAGCTTAATAGCTTTCAGCCTTTCACCTTTAAGCATGTTAGCTGTGGGTTTGTCATACACGGCCTTTATTATTTTGCAACACATTCCCTCTGTACCTCCTTTGTTGAAAGTTTTAAATCATGAGTGATGATGAATTTTGTCAAATGCTTTTTCTGCATCTATTGCGATAATATGATTTTTATACTTTGTTAATGTGGTGTATCCCATCGATTGATTTGTGGATGTTACACCATCCTTGCATCCCTGGAACGATTCCCAGTTGGCCATGGAGTATGATCTTTTTAACGTATTTCGAGTTTGGTTTGCTAACATTTTATTACATTTGTTCATTAGGGAGACTGGCCTGTAATTTTCTTTTTTTGTGTCTTTGAGGGTTTGGTATCAGGGCAATGCTGTCCTTGTAAAATGAGTTTAGAAGTGTTCCATATTCCTCAATTTTTGTAATAATTTGAGAATATGTATTAACTCTTCTTTAAATGTTTGGTAGAATTCACCTGCGAGGCCATCTCTTCCTGGACTATTGTTTGTTGGGGTTTTCTTTTTTCTGGATCAATTTCACTACTAGTAATTGGTCTGTTCAGATATTCTATTTCTTCATGATTTAGTCTTGTAAGATTGTATGTTTCTAGGAATTTAGGCATTTCTTCTAGTTTGTGTAAATTGTTGGTATATAATTGTTCATAGTATTATCTTATGACCCTTTGTATTTCTGTGGTACTGGTTTTAATTTCTCTTCTTTCATTCTGATTTTATTTACTTATGCTCTCTCTTTTCTTGATGAATATGGGTAAGATTTGCTAACCTTATCTTTTAAAAAATGAGCTCTTAGTTTTATTGATCTTTTCCCTTGTGTTTTGTTTTGTATCTATTTATTTCCACTTTTAACTTTATTATTCCCTTCTTTCTACTAACTCTGAGCTTTTTTTGTTTATTTGGTTCTTCTTTTTCTAGTTCCTTTAGCTGTAAAGTTAAGATTGTTTTTTGAGGTTTTTTTTTTCATTTCTTGAGGTAGGCCTGTATCATTATGAACTTGCCTCTTAAAACTGTCCTAATGGGCGCCTGGGTGGCTCAGCCGGTTGAGCGGCCAACTTCGGCTCAGGTCATGATCTCATGGTCTGTGGGTTCGAGCCCCGCATCAGGCTCTGTGCTGATGGCTCAGAGCCTGGAGCCTGCTTCAGATTCTGTGTCTGCCTCTCTCTCTGCCCTTCCCCTGCTCACACTCTGTCTCTCAAAAATAAATAAATGTTAAAAAAAATTATCAAAAAAAAAACTGTCCTAAATATTATACAACATTATGTTCCCATTTCCATTTGTGTCTATGTATTTTATTTCTTCTAAATTTCTTCATTGACACATTGGTTGTTTAGTAGCATGTTGTTTAGCATCCACATGTGTGTTTTTTCCACCTTTTTCTTATAACTAATTTCTAGTTTCATACTGTTTTGGTAAAAAAGATTTTTGATATGACTTCAATCTTCTTAAATTTATTAAGATTTGTTTCGTGGCCTAACATGTGATCTGTCCTGTAGAACGTTCCATAAGCACTTGAAAATAATGTGTTTTGGATGGAATGTTCTGTATATGTCTGTTAAGTCCATCTGGTTTAAAATGTCATTTAAGGCTACTGCTTCCTTTTTAATTTTCTGTCTGGATGATCTATTCATAGGAGTAAGTAGGGTCTTAAACTTCTCTCTTATTATTGGGTTACTATGAATTTCTCCCTTCATGTTTCTTAATATTTGATTTATATATTTAGTGCTCCTTTGTTGAGTGCATGGACATTCACAATTGTTACATCCTTTTGTTGGATTAATCCTTCTATCATTATGCAGTGCCCTTTTTTGTCATTTGTTACAGTCTTTGTTTTAAACTCATTTTATATAAGTATTTCTATCCCAGATTTTTTAAATTTAAATTCAAGTTAGTTAAAATACAGTATAGCCTTGGCTTCAGGAGTAGAACCCAGTGATTCATCTCTTACATTTGACACCCAGTGCTCATGCCATAAAATGCCCTCTTTAATGCCCTTTACCAATTTAACCTATCCCTCTAGCCCCCACCCCCAACCTCACCCCCACCCCAACACCATCAGCCCTCAGTTCGTTCTGTATTTAAGAGTCTTTTATTGTTTGCCTCCCTCTCTGTTTTTATCTTATTTTTCCTTCTCTTTCCCTGTGTTATTGCTTATGTGTCTCCAATTCCACAAGTGAATGAAATCATATGTTCATTTGCATGGAATATCTTTTTCCATTCCTTCGCTTTCAGTCTTTATGCGTCTTTAGGTCTGAAGTGGGTCTCTTTTAGGAAGCATATATATGGGTTTATTGTTTTCTTTTTTTCTTTATCCTTTCAATCATCTTATGTCTTTTTATTGCTGCATGTAATCCATTTTCATTTAAAGTAATTATTGATAAGTATACATTTATTGCCATTCTCCTAATTGCTTTCTGGTTGTTTTTGAAGTTCTCTGTTCCTTTCTTCTTCTCTTGCTCTCTTTCCTTGCGGTATGATTACTATTATTTTCTTTTAGTGTAACGTTGGGATTCCTTTCTCTTTATTCTGTGTGTCTATTACATGTTTTTGTTTTGTGATTACTGTAAGGTTCATATAGAACATCCTAAGTATACTTCAGTCTGTTTTAATTTGATGGTAACTTAACTTTGAATACATTGTAAAAGCACCACATTTTTGACCCCTCTCCCCACATTTTATGTATTTGACATATTTTACATCTGTTTTTATTTTGTGTATCCTTCAACTAATTATTGTAGATATACCTGGCTTAACTACTTTTGTGTTTTAACCTCCATAGTAGTTTATAAGTGATTAATTTGCTAACTTTACCATGTTTCCTTTTACCAGTGAAATTTCTTATCTCATAATTTTCTTACTTCTTCTATGTCTTTTTCCACTTAAAGAAGTACCCTTAACATTTTTTTGTAAGGCTGGTTTAGTGATAATAAGCTCCTTTAACTTTTGTTGGGAAACTACTTATGTTTTAATTCTGAATGATAGCCTTGCTGGGTAGAATATTCTTTACTGTAGTGTTTTTCCTTTTGATACTTTGAATAATATATCATGCCACTCTCTTCTGGGCTGCAAAATTTCTGCTGTAAAATCAGCTGACAGTCTTATGAGTGTTTCCTTGTATGTAACTAGTTGCTTTTCTCTTGCTGCAGTTAATATTTTATCTTTAATTTTTGACATTTTAATTATTAATGTCTTGGTGTAGAGCTCCTTGACTTCATCTTTATTGGGGCTCTCTATGCTTCCAGATCTGAGTATCTGTTTCCATCCACAGGTTAGCTATTATTTCTTCAAATAATTTTTCTGGCCCTTTTTCCACTCTCTTCTTTTGGAATCCCTATAATGTGAGTGTTGTAATTTGATGCTGTTCCAGAAGTCCCTTAACCTTGGGACTCATTTTTAAAATTAGTTTTTCAGTTCACTGTTCAGTTTGGATGATTTCCACTACCCTGTCTTCCAGATTGCTGATCCATTCTTCTGCATCCTCTAATCTGTTGTTGATTCCTTCTAGTGTGTTTTTCATTTCAGTTATTGCATTTTTCAGCTCTGATTGGTACCTTTTTATACTGTCTATCTCTTTGTTAAAGCTCTCACTGTGTTTATCCATTCTTCTCCCGGGTTCAGTGAGCACCTTTATGACTATTCATTACTTTGGACTCTGTATAAAATGGAGATTGCTTATGTTTATTTTGCTTAGTTCTTTTTCTGAGGTTTTGTCTTGTTCTTTCATTTGGAACATATTCCTGTTTCCTCATTTCGCCTGACTCTTTGCATTTGTTTCTATGTTTTAGGTAGTCAGTTATATTTCCTGGTTAAAAGTAGGGGACTGATGTTGAAGGCATTCTGTGCGGCATAGAAATACAATACTTCCTGGTCTTCAGCATCAGTTACTCCAGGGGTGTCTCCTGTGTGGACTGTGTACGGCCCCAGTGGCTGGCTAGGAGTCCCAGCTGCAGCTGCTGTGGGCATACTGATGGGTGGGTTTAGTCCTTGGTGTTGCTGGCTGGGAGGCCTGGTAGCAACTGTTGTGGATGTGCTGCTGGGTAGGGCTCTTCCCTCCCTTTCCAGGGCAGAAGTTGCTTTGGAGGGGTCCTAATCATGGCTAAGGCTGCTCACCATGCATGGCAGGGTGGGAGCCACTTTGGAACGGTATCTGCCAGGGTAGGTGGGTTTGGTCAGGGCAGCCACAGAATACCAGGGTGGGTCACACGGTGCTATCAAGGTGGATGGAGAGTGTTCAGAACTGGCATGGGTCAACTAGGCTGAAGAAGGATAAGAAAAATGGTGCCTGCCAATACTTCTGTCCTCAGAGAAAGTTCCTACAGATCTCTGCGCCTTCAGCATGCCCTAAAAATAGTTGATAGATCTCCTTCACTTATGGCCCAGGTACTTTTCAAACTGCTGCCTCTGTGTTCCAGAGCGAGTAAGACTGTGTGCAGGCCAATCCTATAGGCCTCCAGCTCTCCTGAAGCTAAGTCCTACTGATTTTCAAAGCTAGATATTAAGGGAACTTACCTTCCTGGTACATATATCCTTGAGGAGAGGAAGTATTCAATGTGGGCTTGAACCTCTCACTCTTCGGGAAGGACCTCCACACCTGTGATCTCTCTCCCATTTGCGGGTTGCTATACTAGGGGTCTGCGTCCCAACCATACTACCTCTCTGCCCCTATCCTTCTTGATGTGGCCTTTTCCTTTTATCTTTACCTATGTTAAAGTTGTTCTGACAGTCTTCAGATTCTTCTCAGATAGAGTTGCTCTATATGTAGTTATAGTGTGGTGTGTCCACGAGAGGAGGTAAGTTCAGGCTCTTCCTACCCTGACATCCTGAACCCTCTCCTCTGTGTTTTGTTAAACTACATTTCCTATACTCTCTTGCTGGTAGGGTTATGAATATAAAGTTGGTTTAGAAACAAATTCACTCACAAAAACTTTGTAGTTCAAACTGAATCACAGAGTGGACAGGTACAGCACAGGGCACACATTTGTCTGCTGTACATTGTGGCAGGACTGTTTTCTGGAACTTGTGACTGGAGCAACGTCTCCTTGACTTATTAGTAAGCTTCCTGGTCATGATGGCAAAGGCAGCAACTCCTTTGGTCGCCAAGTTCTGCTGTGTGATTATGGGAGTCATTCATGAAAGTATAGCCTGAAATCTCTTTCCTCAGCCCTTTCAACAATCCATACCTACTCAAGCATCCTTTCTGCTTAAAAAAAGGCTGGAGTGAATGTTGTCATCTACTATAAGAATGCCAACTAATAGTTTCCTTGTCTTTAAACATCTTGATTGGGAAAATTTATGTAAAGTATGTTAACACATTATCACCTGCCAAAAAGTAGTCACTGTTCTTTTGTTATTCTTATTCTAAAGTGATTTAACAATCAAGATGGCTAGGTTTGAATTACGGCTGTAGCATATGTTCTTTCTGCAATCTTGGTCAAGTTGCTTACCCATTCTAAGGTTTGATTTCTTTATCTATACACAAGGTAAAAAGTACAACTACTTCATGGAGATTTGTGAAAATTAAATGAGAATATGTAAATAAAAATTTCTCATCTGTACTTCATTATTTTCCATACAAATAATCCACTCGATCAAGTCATTTCCCACATTGCTTCTGTTTTTAAATTCCATGACCTTACCTTGCATTTTCAGAATGCCGGGCACACGTTTTAAAAAGTATACCCAGTGCCTCAATTTTCTGTTACCTTCTGCTTTTCAAATACATGTTTCAAGTTGTTCCTTTTCCATGACATCTTTTCAGGGACCTGCAACCTACCTGATCACTTCCTGGATGTTGGAGCTCCTACAGGCACCAGCAAGTGTTTTAGCACTTCTCTATTTTTTCACTTAGTAAAAATGTCTTCTTTCCTTCTCAAATGGATTTTTAGCCTCTTAATACCAGTAACAATTATTTAAAAAGTCTAACAGAGCACTTAAGAGAGTTTACCATTTAGTAGTCACCTAGATGATTTATCATGTCAGTCACTGAATTCAATTAAACAGTATTTTTGGAATATATCATTAAATGTAGGGAACTTAGATGTAAGCAATTGGTTAAACATTACTGAAATTTATTTATATATATATTTTTTTTCTCTAATTAAATTTTTCTCTTTTACCGAAACATTTCTTCCTGTCTCTGATTTCCTTTAATTGTGCTTCATTCTATCACAGAGACAGTAATGGCATTAAAACAGTTGGCAAAGTGAACACATGATATACCAGTGTCAACGTGAAGATACAGGAATGACTTCTGTTCCTTAGACACGTTTGTCAGCATTGATGTAAGAATTTGCACAGATAAGAGGGCTCAGAGCGCAGGTTTTCAACCCTGGCTGCAAACCAGAACACCCGAAGAGCTTTAATACTACTAATATCTGCATCTTAAACCCAGACTTCCCTTTGATCAAACCAGCATATGGCTTAACAATGGGGTATTTAAAAGTTACCCAGATGATTCTCATGAACAATTAGAAATAAAAATCACTGATTAGAGACTGTTCTTCATTTAGCATCCTTTCCTGTTTACTTTCCTCTCAATGTTTTGCTTTTGGAACATGCTGCCTGGTAGAGAGGATTTAAGGCCATCCATCTAAGCACTCCTTGTCACCAGTGGTACCTTTGGCATACATTCATGCAAGGATGATAAGAAGGTATTATTTTGAAAACTCTGTTCTGAAAATATCTTTACGATTTTAGTAGATAGTAATAGTATTCACATACTTTAGGGAAAAAAAGTAATGAAACTAAAATATCAGCCTAGCGAGAAGAAGAGAAAGGAGAAAAGGAAAGAAAAGTCTATAGCTGTATTAACTATAAATAAGAATTACAGTTTCGGGCTATATGTACCTGATTGATGGTACCCAGAACGTCAGTGAAGCTGTTTACTTCGGATAAAAGCTGAGATATTATAGATTTTCTCAACAAGCGGCAACTTCCCAGGGTTACCAGACTCTGAGACACATACTGCTGCACCTGAAACTGAAGATAAAAATGAATAAGTTTCTACTTTCTATCAAGTCAAGTCAAAATACATTTAGTGGGCAGTTTCTAAGACTTCATTACTGAATTCATACTGTCAGAAGTATAAAAAGTGTCCACATAATTCTGGGTCAATTCTTAAGCAAAATTATGAAATAGAAAGATTATAACTATATAAGTGGTAACAGTTTCTATAGCAGTTAATATTTTGAAATGTATGACAAGGTGCTGAAATGTAAGTTTTAGCTGAAATATCAAAATAAATAATTATTCGATAATAATTAGATGACCATATACAGGATGAATAAAAGAGACGATAAGACTCTTAAGTGCTTATCCACTAGACATAAGTATAGGTATAGGTATAGACATATATAAAAAGTGAAAGAATGGAGTTTGAAGATGTCTTTCGGGACAGCTATTGGTACACTATGAATCCCACCTCCACACTGGAGAGACAAGTGGAAGGACTTCTCTATTTTCCATAAATCAAAACAGAGGCATTTGAGAGAGAGGAGAAAAATGTAGAACCATAAATTTTCATCTAGAGGCAGCAGAAAGTACTCACCACTAAATAGATATAAAAGGACATTGGAAGACAATAAACTATATCCCATACAATTATTAGGAGAAAGGCCATTTGATTATTAATCACATTAAAGTGTGTATAACTCATAGCTGGAACTTCATTAAAAATACTGTTTCATATTATTTTGGAGAAAGGAGGCTTTAGAAGTGTCTCAAAACAAAGAAATAGCACATACCATGTCATTGTTCTACAGGAGATTAAAATCATATTGAGGAGACACTGTTTTTATATAAGATGTTTACATGATAATGATAAGTAAATAATGGTATATGAAAAGTAGGAAATGTCACCTGTGTCCTTTAAGATAAACACTTAATGTAGATATTTCTCAAATTGATATTTTAATAATATATTTTAAAAGTTGATCAATGACAGTAAAATGCTGAACATATTAGTTCAAAAGAAATTTCTATTATAAATCTGGATTTGTGTAACTAGTTCTTCGTAACAGTTTTCTAAGTCAACTTGTTAACTCAATACTAAAACCACATCAATTTATTACCATAAGAAATCACAGTTATTTATCATTATTTCTTCATAACGTAACTGGCTAAGACTCATACCCTCTGTAACTCTCCACTGTCAGTTTGTTGCAGACTTTTTACATTTTTGTTTGTACCTGAAAAAAGAATACTCCTATCTAAACCCTAAAAAAATTCTGCTGAGTATTTCACTGATGCTTTAGTTGTTTACTTCCCTCCTTTCTTAATATTTAATTCTTTAGGAGATAAAGTGAAGAAAAAATTCACAAGAAAAATAAAAGGTACTTCAGAGAGTAGGAATGAGATTATGAGGGCATTGCCAAGGCTAGGTGTGTGGACTCTGGAACCTAACGCTGTCTGAGTCCAATCTCACCTCCACTGCTTATTGACTTTTACTAGCAAGTTACCTTTTTTATGTTTGAGCTTCCACACCTGCAAAACAGTGATTGTGATAGCACCCACTTCAGCTGTTGTGCATATTAAGTTCAACAGTAAAAATGGTTGACACAGTGCCAGGCATCTAGGAAGTGCCCAGTAAGTGTTACATGTTATATTATAGTTTGATAATGTAAAAGCACTGAAGGTTACAGAAGTTTAACTTATTGAACCCTGAAAAGTTATATACTAGTAAGAAAATAAAAAAAATTTTTAGAGTTAATACAATCCTATTAGAGAACACTCCTGAGAAGAAAAGATCGTCATAAAGACCTTTACCAGAATCGAGATAGGAATTGTTACTGTCTCCCCAATATGACCGAAGTTTATAAAAGAACAAAGACTAAGTCCATAACTGGTAAGGTAATTTAAAATTCTTTTAACGTTTTTATAAAAACGGCCTCTATTTTTCCTTACATTTTAATTGACACTTGCCCTTTGGTAAACACAGAGGAACTTTTGAAAGAGGCTGGTGTGGAGGCCAGGGCTTACAACATTATACAAGAGGCTACTGTGGTGGAAAACATAGGAAGTCTCACTCGATACCTGTGCTACCTCTTCTATCCTAGCACATCTTCCTGTATTTCAGGGACTGGAAAACTATTAACGATTTCCTCCAGATTCCTGTGCAGTTAGAATTTTGGGTATTATTTGAGTTCTGCCAATCAGAAGGACTCATTGAGATCTTGATTTAGAAGAGCATTATGGAAGAAGAGCAGCAGGGTTCACGGCAGGCATTCTGTTAGTGCAGACTGTGGCAGAGGGGACATCCTGCAGCTGGTTCAGAGGCTTCCTACTTTTGCAAGTTCTTAATCCTGACGGAAGTGGTAGGATGCTACCTTGATGGCTCAGTGGTTTAGGGAGTCATTCCTGTAAACTCAGCCTTCTCAAAAACTTGTAAAGTCAGCCAAATCAAATGTGCTTTGATCTACTTATTCCCCCAGAGGATTAGAGAACCTAGTGCTAATCTTTAAGTCTTGAAATATCCAGAGGTGGAAACTCCTACCACATGCCTAATACATTTGCCTATCTGATCTGTATAGAAGATAGAAGGGTCTTGGAGAATGGAAGTGAATGAGCAGACTTCATCAGGAGTGTTTCTACTGTTCCAGTTGTAGTTCTTTTCCTAGCATAATCAACACTGCTTCTGATATTGCCAGACAGGTCTTAATCTGGGAATATTTTTTATTATCCCAATAAGGATCGCATTCACCTTATCACCAATAAGGATCAAAGCTTGCATTCACCAATGAGACATTCAGTATACTTTTTCTGTCCTAGTTAAGGTCATGTCAACTTGCTGGGTGTGTCATTATTTAGTTCCTAGGATTCCACAGGACATCATGCTGGTGTACTGTATCAATATCATGCCGATATGGCAATTGTTTTAAAGGCCCTGGTTAAAAAACACGCATTACAAGAGAGTGGACCCCAGGATTCAGGTACCTGATATACCTGGGGCATTTCTGGGTCTGATGCATGTTAGAATATCCCTTCCAAAGTGAAAAACAGGTTGCTTTAATATGTATTTCCTATCAGTAATAAAAATATATTAATACTTGATGGGAATTTATAGATATTTGAGGCAGCATATATTCATTTAAGTCTACCATTTGGATGCAAATATTGAGTAAATCGTGTCTATAAACTTTGAGATGAGCTCAGAGTAGTATAAAATGTCTAGCTAGTCTAAGCTGAGGAACAGGAAGCTCTGCCACTTGGGCCTTACAACCAATAATATCTAACATTCTTGGAGTTCACCAGTAACTGTATGAAGCCTGTAGCCGATCACAAAGGAGAACCCTTGGTTTGGAAAGAAAGTCAAACCTTTCTTGACAAGTAAATATAATCACACACACACACACCTATTTGGTCCTACTAGAGATTAAATAACTGCCTGATCATGGGACATCAATTAGTCACAAATCCCCAAAGCTGCGCATTTGAACAGTGTTACTTAAAGTCAATTATACACAATAACACTCCATCATCAAGTAGCGGTACTCTATATAAAATCATGATCAAGCAGGAAATAAAAGCAGAAGTGGTGCTTGAGCAGTTAGTTCCAACTAGAATACCACTTCTAAGAAGGTTGAGTTATAAAATATTTATGTTCTACACCAGTGACAAATATATGATGCTCTTTCTCTGATAGCCAGAATACATGAGTTCAGGAACCAAGGTTTGAAAGAGACTGAAAACTCTCAATATTACATCTAATGATTCATTGGTAAAGTATTCTTCACACCCTTGTGACACTGGATTCTGGCTTAGAGGTCTCAATAAACAAGTAAAAATGGTTCCTACCGAAGGACCCAACAACAGTTGTTTCATGAACTGGAGCCTGAGATTTCCACCTGGCCATATAAAGTTCGTTGTGCCCCTCTACTGATGGCAAAAAGGACATTCCTGTGCTGGCTAGAGCAACTGATCTCTGGGTGAGAAAAACAGGGATTTGAAACACAATGGCAGCAGAGAAGATTGTACTTGGAAGTCAAGGTTTGCGTGGTATGAATGTCCAAGTCATATAAGTAGATAGAATATTACAGCAACTTCAGGAGGCAAGCCCACCAAAACGCCAGATACTTCAGGGATGAAACTCTGGGGAAATCCAACTAATTTAATTTCTGGCTAAGGACAAAGGGAGGATGTAACTGTCAGTGGAGGAAGAAAGTCAATATAAATTGTAGATTTGTAACTAGCTGTAGAACTGAAGGCCATGAAGGGTTATTTTTCTCTTCGTGTGTGTGTGTGTGTGTGTGAGAGAGAGAGAGAGTATGGGTAGGGTATGTTGGCAGTGTAAGTGGCTTACTTTATATATATATATATATATACATATATATATATTATAGAATTTAGATTCTTATATAGAAAATATATAATAAATGAATTAATACATGGAAATATTTGTAATGAATGTTAGTTATTTTTAACTCTTAAGAAGATAGCCAAATAGAATTAGAAAGATATTTCTCTCTCTCTCTCTTTTTCCATCACATCTGCAGGAGAGCTCACACCTCCTCCACTCCATTGCTTCTCTCAAGGAGGAGAAGCACAGGTATGACTGAGGTCTGGACTAACATGCCAGAGGGAAAACACTATAGGTAGACTGGCAGAATCTGCTCCTTTGGCTTTAGTTGCCAGAGAATTTAATCTCTTTGCAACTATAGTGATAAGAGACTCTAAGAGTGTGCCTATCTCCTAAGAATACTTCTCAGTTTAAAAAAGTTCTGTTGTTGACCAAAAATATGTCCATATGACTGACATATGGTCCAGTCCAATTCTTTAAGGCAAAGTTCCAAATAGGCCTTTATTACATAGGGTTTTGCTCTACAACTATGTATAAACCCAGGGACAGTATTCCAGAAATCTTCTCAAAGGTGCCATTTAGTGGGAATCTACACACTAGAGAGCTTAGCAGTTTCCAAAGGAAAGACCTGGGTTTTACAAACACTGGGAGGAACTCATGTGAAGTGCATCTGGAAAGACCATAATTGTAGACAAGTTCAGTCCATGTCAGAAGAACAGCAAGAAGTAACAGGCCCCCTGGCAAGTGAGTACAACAGAAGAAAGGAGCCTCTGAGAAGAGGTCACGTTTGAAGAACCATGATCTGTCTGTAGACAGCAGGATCTCAGTTTTGAGTAGCTGGCAAGAAACTGGGAAGGCTGACAAGGCAGAGAAGCAAAAAGAAGGAAGTAAGATGGGAACCCTGTTTCCATGCCTGCCAGACAGGGAGCAAGGCAGAGAAAACATTTATTGGGACTAGAATGTGAGGTAGCTCAAAATTTTTAGATGCACTACTAATCCACTAGTTTGAAATGAAATTATCCATGGCCCTCTGAGTCATTGCCATGGAACGGGTGAGAGCCCAGAGCCTGAGGAAGAGCTAAGCACACAGATATGGGTCAACTGACTGCTGGAAAAAGAGGTATAAGGGGGCACAATTAAACTATGTAATAGCACTGAGATACACAGGATATATTTATCATTGAGCTTCAAAATAAAGCAAGACTTAAAAAATCAAAAGGCAAACAAATATCTGCTTAGGTTTAGCGCAAGGACAAGAAGGAGCAGTCTCATTATGAGAGAAAATGGTATAGAGTTAACACAAGACAAAACAAATCTATTTTATTCTCACTTTTCCCATTCATAGGAATGATCTTCAGTCTGGAGATAATAAACATAATATATATAGAAAATACAGCAGAATTAAAGGTTCATATTCAATGACCATGTAAGAATCTAGCTGCTTGGACTGAACTCAAAGTTGGAAGAATTTATCCTAAAGTACACAAAGTACTTGTAGATGTAATTAATATATTCATTATAATTACTGAGAAACCATACAAAAGGCACTCAAGGAATAGAAGTAGGAAGGGTTATGTGAATTTTTTAAAAAATGAAAGTAGTTGTCTCCATCCACAGAATAATATATGTGGATTCCAGGACAATTTTAGGATATTGCTAGGCAGAAAATTCGTGAGAGCTAAGAAGAGCATACAGAGTCCATTAGGAAAATGCATCAATTAAGAATAATGTCAGGCCACACTAACTTTAGGCCACCTGTCCTATTACGATAGAGCTGCTATGTTTTATCTAAAGAAGTCCCAGACATAGACTGTATTGATTTCAACAGGGTCTCTCAGCAAGCCCTTAGGATTTCTCTTTGGTAGGGACCGCGTAAGCTTCAGGATGGATGAATAAACTGCTCCGAAAGAGAATGCGTTATAATTTGCGTGGGCTCTTCTAATAGCAGATCATAGTACCTGGCTCTATACTTGGTTTTTATTGAAAAAATTGAACAAAATCTTTCAAATTAATTTTTCAACTATGTAATACTGGGAGAGACCACTAGTGTTGTGGTAGCAAAATAAGATTAAAATGAACTTGCTAAACTATAATAATCAGTTTCAAATGAGCACAGTGTAATAGAGATATAAGAAAAGTCATTTCTATTTAAGTTCCTATAATCTGTTAAAAAGCAGAATTACAAATAGATATTTTAATTTTTTGTAATCTGCAAGGATTTATCCAGATTGGAGCTAAAGACACTGTCCAGAAGGATCCAAAAGCTCCCATAGGGACCAGCAGCACCTTCATAAAAGTCCTCATATTTCCTGCAAGATGGTCACATGGGCTTGGGGGTGGCACAGGCAGTGATTTCTGTTAGACGGTCATTCTCAAAAATGACTTTTCAGTGTGACTCTGAGAATCTGGAAAGCAGTGGGGCCCCACCCAACAAGCTTTAAGACAGCCATCTGCCTATTTACAGAGCGGATTGTGCTTCTTTATGACCAACTTCTCAAAGGTAACAAAAAAATTCAGAACAGAAAAAAATTCACTTCCTTATCATTCGGGACTGTGTGATATTAGAGTGGAAGTCAAAAGTAAATAAAAAAACATGACATCTTATGTGTTCAAAATGATGTGAGGGGCTGTAGAAACCATATGCCTTCTCATTTAATAAAAATGGTTTGTATTGTTGAATCACTGACATTTGTTTAAAGATGTACATGCATTACTAATATTAGATAAATCACACTTAACAAAAGAATAACAGAAAAGAGGCAAGTGCTTACAAGGTCACAAATGAGTTCTGTGAAATAAATGTTAAGAAAACACTTTTAGATCAAAGGTATAGAATTATGACAGAACAAGTGACAGAATCTGGTCATGTGGAAGAGCTGCCTAGCGACACGCATTAGAAGACTGAAGCATTCCTTCTATTTCTATTGTTAACTATTCATATTACTCTACTAATGAACAAAATCAAGTAAAACCAACTTAAAACTATGGGGACAATAAGAATTATGTGCTTTCTTCTGCTTAGACAAAAGAGTTGGGACACACCATCTAGTATCCCAACAACCTAGATAATGTCATTTCTCATTTTTAAAATGGAAGGAAATAATACTCAGATGTGTTAAGTTCACATGATGAGCGGCAGAGTCTAGTGTTAGATTCGGATTTTTTTTTAACTTGAATGCCTATCATCTCTGCTCCCAGTGAAGTAAAACTTACAGGAAAACATGGCAACAGAGTAGCAGAAAACAATATCAATATACATATACTCTGATTATTTAAACTTCTATTTTGCATTGTGTATAATTCTTAGTGTTAATATACTGTATCTTTTAGTCCTTAGAATAACCCTAGGAGGAGGTATAATCGCAATTTAAATAACAGGGACACAGGTATAGAAAGAGTAAGCAAGTTGTTCAAAGTTAGGTCAAATATACATAAGAATCAGAATTCCCTTGTGCCGTTAACCATTATATCCAAAGCCATCATATCCCAAACCCTGGTGAAGGCATAAAAACTCTGAAAGCCCCAGGGACATTTATAGAAGATTTCCAACCTCTAGCCAGATTCTGAGTACAAGGTTTTTCAATCGCCACAGTAATTGAAGGAAACAATTGCTAGACTGTGCACCATCAATTTCTGTTAGTGGACCAGCACTGGAAGCAAACTGAACAGTAGGGGAAAAGAGACTCAGACATACAGGGACAGATGGTACCAGCCCTAAATCCAGGCAGACAGTGCACTAAGAAGTGTTCCCTACTTTCTAAAGCATCTAACGTATTACACCCCTTTTATTTTCCTATTATTCTATAATTAATATGAATTAATTATATAAGGAAAACCAAAGTACTCAGGACAAGGAAAAAATATTTTAGGGGATGTTACTTCCGGGAAGTGGGGAAATAAACAGGTATGAAAACTCTTTTCCCTCAAATGCTATAAGTGCACCTAAAAACTTTTGAAACAACCCAAATAAACCTTCAGCAATATCAATCATAGCCATTAAAATAAATCTGGTTTATCAGAATGTAGATGACCACAGTAGGCAAGCAGTTAGCAGGCAGTAATGTCCAGAAAATTGACGTCCAGAACTAACCATGGCTTTAAGCAAACCAGCACAGTAAGTTGCTGGGCCATTGCCCTAGCTCTCCCGATCAGAGCAGTGCCGATCTGTGCTGTAGAACAGAAGCTATTGTATGAGTATCTTAAAACTTCAGTGCATTAAAAGTGAAAGTAAGTGATCCAGACTCAACTGAAAGTGAATCATAAAAAATCACCTTTTAAAAGCTCTTACTCATATGAAAAAATATATACTACAAACGGAAGTATGTTACATAGTTTAGAGTAAAAGTTACTGTTGCAATTAATGACATAAAATGATGTTTTAAAAATAACTAGATGTATTAAGATTCTTATAAGGTAGCCAATTATTCTTAAAAAAACATGATTCTAAAGAATGGGACACAATAAAATTAAAGCTATCAGAGTCAAACATAAATGGTTACACATTCATTCATTCTTTATGGCAAACATTGACTGAGTGCAGTCTGTGCCAGTGATTATGCTAATCCCCATTATCACTTAGATTCAATGAAGAATAAAGTAAGATTACTTTTGCTCAGTAGTTACTTCTGCTTAAGGTTGGCAAGATACTTTAAAATTATCAAAACATAATTCAGCTTGATCCTGATGTGAAAGAATACTTTCCAAAAAAGTTAAAAACGTGACTCTCAATACAAATTTAGAGTAAATACATGTCAGTGGTGTATTTGTATTATTAATGAGGGTAAAGAACATTTAGGAATTGAGTAATGGATTTGAAGGAAAAAACCTCTGGGGATGCGTGTGTGCGTGCGTGCGTGCGTGTGTGTGTGTGTGTGTGTGTACAGAATTTTTATATATAGAAATCATTTATATCTATACCAGATAGGAATTATGGGAAATCTGGAACTTCACAGAGTCAAAATAAGTCTGATAAAATACATTCTCAGATATTTAAATAATCCTTGGGTTAGCCTGCTAGATAATGGCCTACAGTGTCAGAGAAGATACATTACTAACATCTTGCCTTATTTATAGGATCGTGATACTGTACTCTAGATAAAGTAACGTATATTAAGGCATCACTGAATTCTTAAGAAAGAAAAGGAAATCTTCAGAGGCCAAAAGAAAAAGGAAGAAATAAAAATAAGATGAAATCGGACAATTAACTTTCAGGAATGGATAAGCAGAGGTTGCCTTGTTGGCAAATAATATTAGCAGCACAGAACTCTCAACTAAGGCCTAGACCCTTCCAAAGTGGCAGATTGTCTAATATCCCTTAGTTTAATCTTACAGAGACAAAGTACTAATGGAAGACAGGCTGATAAGCACTGATGTGCCAGCAAAAGGATCATCCAAGTTAGTAAGAATGATACCAACAGTAGAACTAATAATATTCACCTGTGAGAATGTGCAAAGCCAGCCATATCCCCGTTGGGTGTGCAATTCAAATTTACAGTACTGAACATGTCAGGACCTCAAGCTGAGAAAGTATGCTTTTCTGGAAACTAGAAGATACAAATATAAAACCACTCTTTTTTTCATCATTATTGAGATATAACTGACATATGACATTAAGTTTAAGATGTACACTGTGATGATCTGATAACTTATATGTTGTAAAATGATTACCACAACAGGGTTAGTTAACACATCCATTGCCTCCCATAGTTTATTTTTTTGTGTAAGAATGTTTAAGATCTACTCTTAGTATCTTTAAGTATATAATAATATACAATTTTTAATTTATTTTTTTAAATTTATTGTTTAATTTACATCCAAGTTAGTTAGCATATAGTGCAACAATGATTTCAGGAGTAGATTCGTTAATGCCCCTTACCCATTCAACCCACAACCCCTCCAACAGCCCTCTGTTCTCTATATTTAAAAGTCTCTTATGTTTTGTCCCCCTCCTTGTTTTCATATTATTTTTGCTTCCCTTCCCTTATGTTCATCTGTTTAGTATCTTAAATTCCTCATATGAGTGAAGTCATAAGATATTTGTCTTTCTTTGGCTGACTAATTTCACTTAGCATAATACCTTCCAGTTCCATCCATATAGTTGCAAATGGCAAGATTTCATTCTTTTTGATTGGTGAGTAATACTCCATTGTATGTGCGTGCGTGCATGCGTGTGTGTGTGTGTGTGTGTGTGTACATCTTCTTTATCCATTCATCCATCGATGGACATTTTGGCTCTTTCCATACTTTGGTTATTGTTGATAGTGCTGCTATAAACATTGGAGTCCATGTGCCCCTTTGAAAGAGCACACCTGTATCCTTTGGGTAAATATCTAGTAGTACAATTGTTGGGTCATATAATACTGTATGATTAACTGTAACGCCAAGCTGTACATTAGATCCCCAGAATTTATTCATCTTCTAACTGGAAATTTGTATCATTTGATCAATATCTCCCCATTTGCTATACCCTACAGCCCTTGGTAAACACCATTCTACCATCTGTTCAGCTTTTTAAGATGCCACATATAAGTAATATCCACAGTATTTGTCTTTCTCTGACTTAATTCACTTTACTTAATGTTCTCAGAGATCCATTTATGTTTTGCAAATGCCAGGATTTCCTTCTTTCTCATGTTTGAGTAATATTCCACTGCATGTATATATACCATACCATCTTTATCTATTCATCCTCAGATAGACACAGGTTGATTTGATACGGTTTTGATATTGTTGTGGCTACTATGAATATGCTGCAATGAACATGGGAGTGCAGTTATCTCTACAAGATCCTGATATAATTTCCTTTAGATACACACACACACACACACACACACATACATACACACATACATACATACATACATACACGTAGAAGTTGAATTGCTGAATCCTATGATAGTTCTATTTTTAATTTTCTGAGGAACCTCCATTCCATTTCCTGTTGTGGCTGTACTGACTGACATTCCCAGTGCTGAGGAACTTCTGTTTCTCTACATCCTCACAATGCTTGTTATCTCTTGTCTTTTTGATGACAGCTGTTCTGACAGGCGTGAGGTGGTATCTCATTGTGGTTTTGATTTGCATTTCCTTAATGCTGAGTGATGTTCAGCATCTTTTCACATACATGTTGGCCATGTGTATGTCTTCTTGGGAAAAATGTTCATTCAGTTCCTCTGCCCAGTTTTTAATTGGACTGTTTGTATTTTTGATAGAGTTTTAAGAGTTCTGTATCTTCTCCTGTTCTGGAGGCTGCCTTTTCATTTTATGGGTAGTTTCTTTTGCCGTGCAGCTTTTCTGTATGATGATGTCCCATTTGTTGAATTTTGCTTTTGTTGCTTGGGCTCTTGTTTTTGTTTACATCTTTGCTAGTGTTCCAGGTTCATTTCTACATGTCTTTTTGTTAACAAAGAATACCTGATCTACAATATTATATTAGTTTCAATTATATTACCTATATTATACTAGTTATTTGTATTATATACCTCTACTATATATAATCACTATATAGAACACAGTGATTTGATATTTATACACACTGTGAAATGAGCACCATGATAAGTCTAGTTACTACCATTTGTCGGCACACAGGTCTTTAAAATATTATTGACTACAATCACTATGCTGAACATTGCATCCCTGTAGCTTATTTATGTTATAAATGAAGATCGTACCTCTTAATCACTTCCATCTATTTTTTCCAGCCCCCAGCCCTCCTCCCTGCTGACGACCATAAGTTTGTTCTCTGTATCTATGAATCTTTGTTTTTCTTTGTTCATTTTATTTGCTTTAAGATTCCATATTTAAGTAAAATTGTGTATTTGTATTTCTTTAACTTATTTCATGTAGCATAATGGCCTCTAGGTCTGTGCATGTAGTTGCAAATGGCAAGACTTCATTCTTTTATGGCTAATATTCTGTTCTTTGTGTAGGCTGTTTTGAATCTCGGTTATTGTAAATAATGCTGTGATGAACACAGGGGTGCATATGTCTTTTCAAATTAGTGTTTTCATTTTCTTCAGATGAATATCCATTAGTGGTACTGCTGAACAATGCGGTAGTTCTATTTGTAATTTTTTAGGAACTTCCATACTGTTTTCCACAGCGGCTGCACCAACTTAATGTTCCCACCAACCGTGCATAAAGGTTGCCTTTTCTCCACATGCCAACATTTGTTTCTTGTCTTTTCGATAATAGCCATTCTGACAGGTATAGTGATAGATATCTCATTGTGGTTTTGATTTGAATTTCCCTAAGGATTAGTTACTTGGCCATCTTTCTATGTGCCCACTGACCACATATATGTCTTTTTGGAAAAATGCCTATTCAAGTCTTCTACCTATTTTTAAGCAGTTTCTTGATATTCAGTTGTAGGAGTTTGTTTGTTTTTTTTTTTTTGTATATTTTGTATATCAACCCCTTATTGAAGTATCATTTGCACATATCCTCTCCTCTTCATAAGGTTACCTTTTTGTTTTGTTGGTAGTTTCCTTTGATGTGCAGCTATGTCACTAGCTCTTAAAGGTAGGGGCTTTATGAAGAAGAGGTGCTGTAGTGCCCTGCAGTGCAGAGTCCCCTGTTTATCAGAGCCTTGTGCTTCAGGGCTGTCTTCTATGTGGGCTGTGGGCACATTGCTGTTGTGGCTGAGCCACTTTTTCCTTCAGTCCAGTGGTTTGCAGTAGCTCTCTTTGCTTGCTGTGGGCAGTGTTATGTCCTTGTATTAGTGAGCCAGTCTAGGGGCCCCTCTTAGTCTTCAGCTGAGTTAGACCAGGCTTTGCCAGAGATGCAGTATCACCCAGCTGCGGGGTGTTGTCCTTGGAGCTTTCACTGTGAGGTGGGGCCTGCTGTCAGACCAGCTGTCTGCCTCCAGCCCACTGCTGGGGCTGCAGTCTTACTGGTGTGTTTGGTTATCTTTCCCTCTCCCCAGTGCAGAAGTCAGTCTGGAGTAGTGCTGACCTTTGTCAGCGCTACTTGCACAATGCCAGGCTTGTGTAGCACTTTAGATGGTCTCCGGTCAACAGTGTGTTGGAAAAAGGGACTCCACAGTGCACGGGGGCTGGGCTCACTTTGTTAGCAAAGTTTGCATGCAAGTTCTTTGCAAGAGGGGATCCACTGCAGCGGCCAGCACCAATGCTGCCCAGGTTGGAAGGAATGGATCCACAAAGTGTGCCGTGCATGAAGCGTGGTGTTTGCAAGGTTTGCACAAGTCTTCTGGGGGAGGACACCTGCAGCACTGGGACTGAGACAGGTCTGGCTATTGGGGGCAGATCTGCCAACGCATGGCAGGAGGTGGGGCGGGGAGCGGGGGGGACGCCAATGTTAGCAAGTTAGGTAGAGAATGTCAGGGCTGGGCTGGTTCCTGCAGGAGGCAAGGAGTTTATGCTAAGGGGCAGGGAAGGGAAATGGTGCCTGCCAGCTCCCTTGGCCCTGGAGTGGTCTGCAAGGATCTCTCCCCCGCCAAGCCATGCTCTGAGATCAGTAAGTAACTCTCCCTCTTGTATGGTCCAAGCATTTTTCAAACTGCTGCTTCTATGCTGAAGCCTTCTCTCTGAAGGCTGTTTGTTGTCCTATGTCTTTAATGGCTGGGACTCCATTTCCTCTCACCCTCCTCCTCTCCCAGAGCTGAGCCCACCACTTTTTAAAATTCTGGGCTTTAAGTTCCACTGGTTATAAGAACTCATGAAATTCAGCCCCTCTGGATTTCAAAGCCAAATGCCATGGGGATCTGTCTTCCCTGTGTGGGGTCCCCTGTGCAATAATCTGTTTCTCTTCCCCTTATTTGCCCCCCAGCCCCTCCCTCTTGAGGACAGTCCCACAGGTCTTTTTAGCTCCTGACCTGTCTCTGCACATCCTACTCTATTTTTTCTTCTCTACTTGTTTTATCTGCAAGTCTCTGGGTTGTTTTCTGGGTGATTTACACTGATATATTATCTAGTTTTATCTGTAGGATGAGGTGAATTTAGGGTCCTCCTACTCCACCGTCTTCCCAATGATTCTGACTTTCCTACTTTGGTCCTTTAAGCTTCATACGAGCTTCAGAAGTGACTGTTCTACTAACTTTATTGTATGTTTTTCCTTTATTCTTGAAATTTTTTCTGTCATAATTTTCTTCTAATTTGGCCTTTTCTTTTCCACTTAAAGTAGCCTCTTTAACATTTCTTTTGAGGCGCCTGGGTGGCTCAGTCGGTTAAGGGTCCGACTTCGGCTCAGGTCATGATCTCTTGGTTGGTGAGTTTGAGCCCTGTGTCAGGCTCTGTGCTGAGAGCACGAAACCTGCTTTGGATTCTGTGTCTCCCTCTCTCTGCCCCTCCCCAGCTTGCATTCTGTCTCTCTCTCTCTCTTTCAAAAGTAAATAAACATTAAAAAAAAAAAACAACCCAAACATTTATTTTGAGGTCTGTTTAGTGGTGATTAAAGCCTTTAGCTTTTCTTTGTCTGGGAAACTCTCTCTTTCCAATTCTGAATGATAACCTTGCTAGATAGAGTATTCTTAGTTGTAGGTTTTTCCTTTCAGCAGTTTGAATATACCATGCCACTCCTTTGCGGCCTCCAACGTTCCTGCTAAAAAAAGTCAGCCTTTGGGGATGCCTTGTACATAACTGGTTGCTTGCCTTCTTGCTGCTTTTAAAATCCTATCATTAATCTTTGGCATTTAAATGATTACATTTCCTCTGTTTGGGTTCATCGGGTTTGGAACTTTCTGTGTATTCTGAACCTGGATGTCTCTTTCCTCCTTCAGGTTAGGAAATTTTTCAGTTATTATTTTCTCAAATAAGTTTTCTGTCCTTTCTCTCTGTCCGCCTTCCTTATAATGTAAATGTTTGTTCACCTTACGTTGTTCAAAGTTCCTTTAGCCCTATCATTTTTTAAAATTCTTTTTTTATTTTTGCTATTCATCTTGGATGTTTTCTATCACCCTAGCTACTGGATCACTAATCTGTTCTTCTGCATCCTGTAATCTGTTACCATTACTTTGAACCCTTTATTGGGAAGATTGGCTGTGTATGTTTTATTTAGTTATTTTTTGAGGTTTTGTCTTGAGTTTTCATATGAAGCATATTCCTCTGTCTTCTCATTTTGATTGAACTTCTGTGTTCATTTATATGAATTAGATACAGCAAATACTTCTAAACTTGAAAGAATGATCTTATGTATGGTTATCCCCTTTGTAGGCTGTGTGTGACTGGTGACCTTGGCTAGCTGGCCAGAGTTGAAGTGGGTGTGGGCCAGCGTGGTCCTGGGGCTCTGGACAGCGGTAGTAAAGTGGGTGCAAGCCATGGGGTCCCATGGTGCTCCATGTAAAGGCTGCCCTGATAGGGCAGGTGGAGCTGAGGCAGGTGCACACCAGGGGGCGCTGGGACCCTCTGGCAGAGGGGAGGGGGGGTGCGGGAGGAGGGAATGCCCTGACTGGAGCTGAGGTAGTCATGGGCCATGGAGTGTCTGGGTGCTCTACTCCAGAGGTGTCCTGGCAACTGATCTGGAGCAGAAACGGTAGGAGTCTTGAGTGCTTGAGTGTTCCGAGCTACTCTGTACCTGGGTCACCTGAGTGAGACAGCTGTAGCTGCAGTGAGCACTGACTTGGGGTATCTCTGTATACACTATTCTGGGCCTGTGTGGGCTAGGGGCCCAGGGCTCGCTGAGGTAGTACGCCACTTAGGGTGCCCAGATCCTGCTCCTATCCGTGCTATCAAGGAAGAGGGAAAATGTAAACCATGGTACTTTGCCAACCCCCCCAATCCAGATAATGTTTAAGCAGCTTTCCTCGAGTTTTAGGGCTGGACCCTTTACATCCTAGGTGCTCTTTCAAACTATGGTTTTTTTTGTTTGTTTTTTGTTTTTTTCTAAACTCCAGGATGTCTGGAGTTGGTGTGAGCTAGTGACTTGAGGCGCACTGAGGTGGCAGGATGCTTATGGCACCTGGACCCTGTTAACATCTGAGCTATCAAGATGGAGGGGGAACATAAGCAGTGGCAATTGTCAGCCCCTCTGACCCACAGAGTTCCAATAGCTCCCCCGCCATTCGGCAGAGTTCTATGGTTGGTTCCTTTGCATACTACTTGCTCTGTTAAATCAAGGCTTTTTTCCTGCTCCCCAGGTCCTTCAGTACTATCCTTCCCCACTGCGGTTCCCAGCATCAAAGATCTCTCTTGTAATTAAAAAATATATATTTTAGAGAGAGAGAGAAGGGAGGGAAGAATGAGGGAGACAGAAAGGGAGAGAGAAAGAATCCCAAGCAGGTTCTGGCTGTCAGCATAGAGCCCGACTCTGGTCTTGATTCCACAACCCTGGGATCATGACCCAAGCCAAAATCCAAAGTCTGATGATAACTGCCTCAGTCACCCAGGAACATCTCTCTTGTCACTCTCTTTCTTGTTGGTTTTTCTTTTGTGCAGAACCTTTTCAGTCAGACCTCAGTTCTTCAGGAGGAATTATTGAATATATAGGTATAGATTTGGTGTGTCCACAGAGAAAGTGACTTTAGGGTCTTCCTGCATTGTCCTCTTGGTTGGGTACCTCAATGAGGGCCTCCTTTGGTTCTAAACAAATACTATTTGTTGTAGTTCTGTGAAAAATGCCACCGGAATTTTGGTAGAGATTTTATTGAATCTGTAGATTGCTTTGGGTAGTATGGATATTTTAACAATATTAGCTCTTCCAATCCATGAACACAGTATTTCTTTCCATTTGTTTGTGTTGTCTTCAATTGCTTTCATCATATCTTACAGTTTTTAGAGTACAGGTCTTTCACCTCCTAGGTTAAATTGATTCCTATGTATTTTATTATCTTTGTTTCTATTGTGAATGGAATAGTTTTCTTAATTTACCTGATAGTTTTTATTATTGTATACACACAAAATAGATTTCTACATGTTAATTTTGTACCCTATAATTTTACTGAATTTATTACTTCTAATAGTTTTGGTGGAGTCTTTAGGGTTTTCTATGTATAGTACTGTTATCTGCAAATAGTTTCACTTCCTCCTTTTTAATTTGGATGGTTTTGTTTCTTTCTCCTGTCTAACTGCTGTGGTTATGACTTCTGATACTATGGTGAATATAAGTGAGGAGAGAGGGCATCCATGTCTTGTTCCTTATCTTAGAGGAAAAGCTTTCAGCTTTTCACCATTGAATATATTGTTAGATGTGGGCTTGTCATACATGGTCATTATTATATTGAGATATGTACTGTCTGTACCCACTTTGTTGACAGCATTTTCATAAATGGATGTTGAAATTTGTCATATGCATTTTCTGTATCTATTAAGATGCTAATAGGATTTTTATCCTCTGTTTTGTGTATGTGGTATATCACATTAGCGACTTATGGAGATGAAACAATCCTTGTATCACTGGAATCAATTCTACTTCATCATGGTGTGTGATCCTTTTAATATATTGCTTAATTTTGCTAATATTAAAATTTCTACATCTATGTTCATTGGGGATATTCAATATAATTTTTTCTTCACCTTTTTTTTTTTTAAGTTTGTTTCTGGGTTTTTTTGTGTGTTTTTTTCCCCTGGGTTTTGTATCAAGGCAATGCTGGCCATGTAAAGTTTGGAAGTGTCCCTTCCGCTTCAATTTTTTGGAATAATTTGAGGATATGTGTCAACTCTTCTTTAAATGTTTGGTGTAATTCACCTGTGATACCATCCAGACCTAGACTTTTATTTGTTGGGAGGTTTTTGATAACTAATTCAGTTTCATTGCTAGTAATTGGTCTATTCAGGTTTTCTTCTACTTATTTATGAACCAGTGGTAGAAATTGTGTGTTTCTAGGAATTTACCCATTTCTGCTAGGTTGTTTAATCTGTTGCTGCATAATTTTCCTTAATAGTTTTTTATAATCTTTTGTATTTTTGTGGCATTGGTAGTAAGATCTCTTTCATTTCTGATTTTATTTCTTTGAGCCATCTCTTTTTCTTGAGGAGTCTAATGGTTTATCTATTTTGTTTGTCTTTTCAAAGAGGCAATTCTTAGCTTCACTGATCATTTGTTGTTGTTGTTGTTGTTGTTGTTACTATGTGTGTGTGTGTTAGTCTCTGTTTTATTTATTCCTATTCTAATCTTTATTATTTCCTTCCCCCTCTGTGTTTTATGTTTTTACTATAATATTTGACATCTTTTTATACTGTATATCCCTTAATTAATTATAATAGTTATAGTTGATTTTATTATTTTTGTCTTTTAATCTTCATACTAGTTTTATAAGTGGTCGATCCTCCTATATTTATCAGTGAGATTTCTTTTATGTATTTTTTATTTCTAGTTAAAACCTTTTTCATCCAAAGTCTACTTAATATTTCCTATAATGTCAGTTTAGTGGTGATGAATTCCTTTGTCTTTTGTTTGTATGGAAAACTCTATCTTTTCTTCAATTTTGAATGATAACCTTACTGGGTAGAGTACTATTGGTTTTATGTTCTTTTCCTTTCAGTACTATACCCACACACACACACACACACACACACACACACACACACACAATGTCACTCCTTTCAGGTCTATACAGTTTCTGCTGAGAAATCAGCTGATAGCCTGACAGAGGTTGCCTTGTACTTAGCATAGTTGTTTGTCTCTTCTTCCTTGTAAGATTCTCTCTTTAGTTTTTGACATTTAATTATAATGTGTCTTGGTATCAATCCCTTTGGGCTTATCTTCTTGGAACTCCCTGTACTTAGACTTGCACATGTTGCCTTCCCTTGGTTCGGGAAATTTTAGCCACTACTCATTTCTTCAAATAAGTTATCTGCCCTTTTCTGTCTCTTTATCTCCCTTTGGACACGTGCAGTGCAAATGTTAACGTGTTTGATGCTATCCCAGAGGTAATGCAATGGCAGAGGCCATGGGGTGGCAGACGGTGGGGCTCTCTCACCAGCCAGGATGGTAGGTTTGCTATAGCTGTGGCTGGAACTACAGAGGTGGGAGGTGCTTGGTTGCAACTGTAGCACTGGGCAGGTTTCTCCCCTCTCTCTGTCTAATACTGTGGCAGTGGGCATGGCTTTCTTCCAGCTGAGATGGAAGAGCTCTGTGACTGCCACTAGGGACCAAAGTGGCGGGCAGGGCTCTCCCCAATCTACCCCCCTATACAACGGGCTGGTGGAGGTGCTGTGGTGGCTCCTGCAACCATGGTAGCTGGTGGGACTTTTAATGGACTGTGCCTGCCAGCATTAATAGGTAAAGGGAGAATACCAAGATGGTGCTTGGCAGTGTCAAAACTAGCAAGGTAAAATATAATCACAAAAATGGCATCCAACTGTGTCTCCATTCCCATACAGTGTCTCAGCAGTTTCTTGCCCTCTTGAAGATACCCGAGGACTAGTAAGTGGGTCTCTTCACCTATATTTTAGGCAATTTTCCAACTGGAGTTTTATCACTGGGTCTCAGATGAGTGAGACTGTGCTTAAGCTCTTTAAGAGCAGTTTCTCAATTCCTATAGCTCTGTGGATTTTTCTGAATGTAATCATTGTTGGTTTTCAAAGCCTGGCTTTTGGGGAACATCTCTCCTTTGCAGGTTCTAAAGGTTGGATTGCCTGCAGTGGAGCTTCAACCTCTTATTCCTCAGGGAGAATCTCCATATTTTTGAGAGCCCTCCCAGTCTTGGATCACTGTGCTTGGGGTTGGGTTTTTTTTTTTTTTTTTTGGAAAGACCTCGTCTTTATCACTCATTTGTAGATGCTCTGTTCATCCAGACTTCAGGGCTTTTAATGAAGAAATTATTCCATATCTAGTTGTATATTTGTTGTTTCTGAGGGAGGAAGTGAGCTCAAGATCCTCTTTGCTGCCATCTCGAAGCCCCTCTGTTGCTTGTGCTTTTGGGGTAATCTCCAAAAACTCACTACCAAAACCAGTGTCAAAGAGCTGTTTCCTTATGTTTCCTTCTGGGAGTTTTACAATATCATATCTTATGTTTAACTCATCTATTTCAGTTAATTTTTATGAGTGGTGTAAGACAGGAGTCTAATTTTATTTTTCTTCATGTGGTTATCCAGGTTTCCCAATATTATTTGTTAAAGATATTTTCTTCTTTGAGTGTTCTTGGCTCCCTTGTCAAACAGTAGTTTACGTATAGGTAGGGGGTTATTTCTGAGCTCAGTATTCTGTTCCATTGATAATACATATCTATTTTTATGCCAGAAACATAGTGTTTTAACTACCATAACTTTTTAGTATTTGAAGTTTGAAATCAGGAAGTGTGATGACTCCAGCTTTGTTCTTTATCAGAATTGCTTTGGCTGTTCAGAAACTTTTTGGATCTATACAAATTTTAAGATTTCTTTTTCCTGTATCTGTGAAAAATACCATTGGAATTTTATAGGGATTGTACTGAATGTATAGATGGCTTTTAACAATAATTCTCCCACTCCACCCAAACAGCCAAACATCCTTTAGAAAGAAGAACAAAGCTGGAGGTATTACAATCCCAGATTTCAAGCTATACTGCAAAGATACAGTAATCAAAAAAGTATAGTACTAGTTAAAAAAAACAAAAACAGATACGTAGGTCTACAGAATAAAATCAAAAGCCCAGAAATAAAATCATGCTTACATGGTCAGTCAATCTACAAAACAGGCAAGAATACACAACAGAGAGGAAAGACGCTCTCTTCTATAAATAATCTTGGGAAAACTGAACAACTACATGCAACAGAATGAATCTGGACCACTTTCTTACATCATATACAAAAATACACTCAAAATGTATCAAAGACCTACATGTGAAACCCAAAACCATTAAAGTCCTCAAAGAAAATATAGGCAGTAATCTTTTGGACACTGGCCTTTGCAACATGTTTCTAAATTTGCCTCCTGAGTCAAAGGAAACAAACCCAAAAGTAAACTATTGGGACTACACCAAAATAAAAAGTTTGCACAGCAAAGGAAACAATCAACAATACAAAAAGGCAGGGGCGCCTGGGTGGCTCAGTCGGTTGAGCGGCCGACTTCAGCTCAGGTCATGATCTCATGGTCTGTGAGTTCGAGCCCCGCGTCGGGCTCTGTGCTGACAGCTCAGAGCCTGGAGCCTGCTTCACATTCTGTATCTCCCTCTCTCTCTGCCCCTCCCCCACTAATGCTATGTCTCTCTCTGTCTCAAAAATAAATAAACCTTTAAAAAAAAAAATACAAAAAGGCAACCTCCTGAATGGGAAAAGATATTAATATCCAAAATATTAAAGAACTTATATAGTCCAACAACAACCGCCCCCCCAAAAAAACAAAACAAAACAAAACAAAAACAAATCTGATTAAAAATGGGCAGAGGAACTGAATAGACATTTTTCCAAAGAAGACACACAGGTGGCTCACCAGAGAAATGTAAATCAAAACCACAATGAGAATCATCTTACACCTGTCAGACTGGCTGACATCAGAAAGAAGAAATAACAAGAGTTGGTAAGGATGTGGAGAAAAGGGAACCCTCGCGCACTGTTGACGGGAATGCAATTTGGTGCCATCACAATGGGAAACAGTATGGAGGTTCCTCAAATATTACAAATGTAAATACCATACGATTTAGTAATTTCACTACTGGGTATTTACTCAAAGAAAATGAAAACGTTAATTTGAGAAGATATATGCACCCCTATGTTTTTGCAGAATTATTTATAATAGCCAAGATGTGGGAGCAACTTAAGTGTCCACTGATAGATAAATGGATAACGAAGACATGGTATGCACATAAAATGAAATATTACTAAGATATAAAAAACAGTGTGATCTTTCCATTTGCCGCAATGAGGATGGATCTCAAGGATGTTATCCTAAGTGAAATGAGTCACACAGAGAAAAATACCACATGCCTCCACTTATATGTGAAATCTAAAAAACAAACAGGCCCATAAATACAGAGAACAAACTAGGGGTTGTGGGGGAGCGGGGAAGGGCAGATTGAGTGCAATTAACAAAAAAAAAAAGTCTTCCTATCATTGAACAAGGGACATTTTCCCATTTATTTTTATCTTCATTTTTTTCATCAAGGTTTGTACTTTTCAGTGTACAGACCTTTCATTTCATTGGTTAAATTTATTCCTGAGCATTTTGTTTTTAATCCTATTGTGAATGGGACTGTTTTCTTTATTTCTTTTTTAGATATTTTGTTAGTGTGTAGAAATGACTCTGATTTCTATATGTTGATAATGTACCCTATAACTTTTGAGAACTCATTGATTAGGACTGTTTCAGTGGAGCCTTTAGGATTTTCTAAATAGAAGATTATTTCATATCCAAACATAGAATATTTATTTCTTCCTTTCCCATTTGGGTGCCTTTTATTTCTGTTTCTTATCTACTTGCTCTGCCTAGGATCTCCAGTACTTTTGAAGAGCAAAGATGAGAGCTGGCACCCTTATCTTATTCCCGATTTTAGAAAAGCTTTCAAACTTTTACCATTAAGTGTGATGTTAGCTATGGACTTGTCATATGTGTCTTTTATTATATTTGAGATGTGTTCCTTCTATACCCAAGTTTTTGAAGTTTTTAAGATGAAATGATGTCTCTGTCAAATGCTTTTTCTGCACCTGTCGAGATGATTACATTGTATCTTTAGTTCTATTAATGTGCTGTATCACCTTTACCGATTTGTGTATGTTGGACCATTCTAGCATCGCAGAGATAAATCCCATTTGATCATGGTATATGGGCCTTTTTTTTAGTTTATTTATTTATTTTGAGAGAGACAGAGTGAGCAGGGGAGAGAGAGAGAGGAAGAGACGATCCCAAGCAGGGGATCCCAAGAGGGCAGAGAGAGAGAGAGGAAGAGAAGATCCCAAGAGGGCAGAGAGAGAGAGAGAGAGAGAGAGAGGAAGAGACGATCCCAAGCAGGGGATCCCAAGAGGGCAGAGAGAGAGAGAGAGAGAGAGAGAGGAAGAGAAGATCCCAAGAGGGCAGAGAGAGAGAGAGAGAGAGAGAGAGGAAGAGAAGATCCCAAGCAGGCTCCGTGCTGCCAGCGCAGAGCCCAGTGCACGGCTCAAACTCACGAACTTGAGATCCTGACCCGAGGGGACACCAAGAGCCGGATGCTTAACTAATTGAGCCACCCAGGTGCCTCCATGGTGTATGATCTTTTTAATGTGCTATTGAATTCAATTTGGTAATATTTTGTTGAGAAATTTTGCATATTTACAACAATTACATTAAATTTTTTTTTAATTTGTTTTATTTTATATTTGAGAGAGAGAGACAGAGCAGACTCTTAGCTGTCAGCACAGAGCCCAATACAGAGCTCAAACTCATGACCAGTGAGACCACGACCTGCGGATGCTTAACCAACTAAGCTACCCAGGGGCCCCCTAAAATTTTTTTTAATGTTTGATTGTTTTTGATAGAGAGTGCATAAGCAGGGGAAGGGCAGAAAGAGAGGGAGACACAGAATCAAGAACTGGCTCCAGACTGTGTATTGATAGCACAGAGCCTGACGCGGGGCTTGAACCCACGAACTATGAGATCATGACCGAGCTGAAGTCTGACGCTTAACCAACCGAGGCACCCCTAGAATTTTTGCATATTTAATTATCAGTGATATTAGTCTGTAATTTTCTTCTGTTGTAGTGTCTTTGGTATCACGGTAATAGTGGCCTTGCATAATGAGTCTGAAAGTGTTCCTTTCTCTTCAATATTTTGGAGCACTTTGAGACAGCCTGGCATTAATTCTTTAAATATTTGGTACAATTCACCAGGAAAGGCCTTGCAAAACCATCCTTGATGAAAACATTCTACAGTTTAAAATATCCACAGATATTTTTCAGAATATCCACAAATAAAATTCAGAGAAACATGGGATAATTAAACTTGAAAATAAGCCATCACCTCTTAAACAGTATAATAAATAACAAACTTGGATCTCCAAATACTTCAGATATTAATTAGGCTTATCAAACAGCTATGAATGAAATCAGCTAAGGGGATTTCAAAAAAAATAAAAGCAAATGGAACTGAGAAATAAAAAATTAAAATAAAAAATTCTCTGAATGGGAGAATATCTGATTAGTGACAAGTAGTGGGCAAAGTAGTAAGCTAGAAATGGATATAAAGAAATCACCCATAATGTAGGCGAGATGTTAAGAGACTTAGAATATAGAATATGTATTTACACAGAGTTTTGTTTTTTAAAGGGAGACATCCGGAGAACAGTATAGGAAAATATAAAGGACAAAAGTATTCCAGGCATAAGACAAAAGAAAAATTCACAGATAAGTGAAGCATGATGTATAACTAACAGAAAAGAAAAATTCGACTGGCAAAATAATTCCTCAATAGCAACAATAAAAGCCGTTAAGTCTTTGCTATATTATCTTCAAAATATTTAGAGAAAATATTTATTAATCTATAATTGTATAGCTAGTAGAACTATTCTTCAGGAACAAAGAGAAAATAAGACATTTTTGTAATGAATAAAAAATGAGTTAGTTCGACACTTGAAAAGCCGTACTAAAGGGGCCTCTTAAAGGAAAATGGGCTTAGGAATCTTTTGTTATTTAGTATTGAAATTTGTTATTTAGTATTGTTATTTAGTATTCCCTTTTCTAATGTCTGTTTTAAGGTTTTTTTTTTATACTTTTAGATTTCATGTTAATCTGCATCAAAAGAAATCATATCCTGATACTGACATTTGTTAGATGTGTTAGTACAACTACGGAGTGCATAGTGAGGAAAGAAAAAACAGGGAAAATAACATTTACTCTCTACGAAAGTACATAATAAAAAGCTAACTCAAATGTAATCAGTGCATGGAGGAAATAAATGCAGGAAAGCAAATAAGAAAAGCAGGTACACATAAAAGTGAGATATTGTGAAAATCAGAGGTTCTTGAAGAAGAAACCTGAACAAATAAATCAGAATAAATCCTCAGAGCTCAAAGTGATCTTCCTTGAACCAAGAGAAGATCAGATCTAGGAAACAGAAGGACTTCTGGATTTAAACAAAACTAATGCTCCGAAACCAACACCACAATATATCGAGGAAATAACTAAATCCTGAGTTAAAAAAAGGCTCTTATTATTTCCTAAGGTATTAACTGGTAGATCTCTTAACAGAGGAAACTACCAGCCAAATTTCAGTTCTACATCATCACTTACAAGTATGTCCCACATCAGAAGGTATCATAGTCACTGGCGGAAAAAAAGGCAAAGTGAAGAAAGCTTTGCACGGAAAGAGTTTGGAGTGTTGACGGGTTAATCATAATATTCACATCAAGTTGAATTAAAAGTAGATGAAGGGGTTAAGTTTTTTTTTAATCCTAGGAATAATGCCAGGAAATAATACTAATATCCATTAGAGATCTGGGCAGGTCATATTTTTTCTAAGTTTTGAAAAGTAAAATGATTAAGACAAAAATATGAAAATATTAAGCTACTGTACCAAAACACGAAGTAAACCAAGTGAAAAAAGCATTGTGAGGAAAAAAACTACTAAATGACAAAATGGAGTCAATGGTGCCGATCAAAAAATGTTAAACCAGTTAAAACATTACTGAGCACCCAAGAGATTAATGGCCAAAAATATACATATATATTAATAGAAAATTCATGAGGTAAACAGAAATCATAAATAAATATATGGAAAAAATGCTCTATACCTCAAAATGACCAAACTAAAAATTTTAAGAAGGTATCACTTTATACTCGTTCGACTGGAAGACAATATTTAAATAATGTGAAAGAATAAAAATACTGTATATTTACATTGAAATTGTATTTTTTAAAGAGCTAAATATCCAACAGTGTGGAAATAGGTAAAATTGGGTTGCTTCCACTAAATAAATACCACAAACATCACAATTATGTAATAACATAGAACACTTAACATTATAATACACACTAAAAAGTATTAAAATATAAAGATATAAAAACCAAGTGATGGTTATACAAATTTTACAAAGAGCAGGAGAGAAATTTTAAGTTTCTGGAGAAGGATTGTGAAAATTAATTCCACTTAATTTTGGAGTTGTATTGATGTTGGTATTTGTTTAAACAGCTTAAGAAAACATGAATATAAGAAACCAATTAGACTGATATGTAACTCAAATACTGTTATACTTTAATGGGACACCTGGGTTTTTACCTTATGAAAAGATTTGCAAAGTAAAGCTCCTATTTTGAAAGATCCTCTAATGCTTTCCAGATATGATCTAAAGGAAAATTAGATAGAAAAGAAACTTTTCCAGGGACACTAATTTTAAACGTTCAAATGAAAAGGCAATAAACATACAAGCACCAAAACATACTGATGATTCTGAAACAGAGACTCTGGAGCCATATATATTGTCCCAACTTAAAAGGGTAGATGGCAGCAATCATATTTAAAAAAAAAAAAAAAAAGAAAAAAAAAAGCCCCAATTTAATAACACTTTGAAAAAGCTCTGTTCTACTGGCATCTGATTGTAATCTAATGTAATCATTTACAGATTCTAACAAGTAGGGTCTCATGCACTGGCTGAGACATCTGCAGTCTGTGAGCAATGCAGTACGAGTCAGTGTCAACACAGCAAGGACAGCGAGCCGAATACATACCCTGGCGAGACAGCAAAGCAATGCAGAATGCTGCACCTGAAGACATGGTAAGCTGAAGGAAGCCTGGGGTCTCTTTCAAGGCAGGCGTGGGCCCTAAGAGCTAGTTTGTTTGTGTCATTCTGGCATATTAAAAAAAAAGAGGGAGAGAAAGAGTAAAATAATTTTTAAAGAAGAATGAAAAAATTTTGAGAGTAGTAAGAGTAAGATTAGAGAAATAAGAGTTTAGAGTCTATAAAGGCTAACTATTGCTTTCTCTGTGGTGTGTGGCAAACCTCCTTCAGGACGGTACAGGGGTGCTGAGTGGCTTAGTCGGCTGAGCCTCTGACTCTTGGTTTTGGCTCAGGTCATGATCTCAGGAGTTGTGAGTTCAAGCCCCGCGTCAGGCTCTGCGCTGCCAATGCGGAACCTGCTTGGGATTCTCCCTCTCTTGCAAAATAATAATTAAAAAAAAAAAAAAAGGTACAGATTTATGGGGAATGAAAAGAGCACGGGCAAAGTCTAGAGACAGCCTGGCGTGCCACCAGTGACAGAACTGGGGTCAAAAGAGGTGTCAGCAGAAACACAACCCTAATGAGGATTCGGGATCAGGCAGCTCAGGTCACCCTGGATGTAAGAAATGAAAATCCAGGAACTCTACACTCAAGGGCGGTCCTTGCCACTCAGGGAACTTTACCATTTCTATCCTCACAGAGAGCTACAGCTTTCAACAGGATACAGAGTACAGCAGAGAAAGACAGCTTCTGTCAAGTTTCTGCTTTCCGGGGGCTTCTCTGAACCTAACCTGTAGAGTGGGAAAATGTTGTCTTTATTGCCTTTCCCCCGCCCCCAGTACCTCACTTAGACCAAGGATAATATATGTACAATCAGAACAGAAGTGAGCTAAAGATAAAATGCTGGTAAGCAGGAATATTTAAGAAAGTGGAAAAAAAACCACATATATATACAGACCTTAGTGTCATTCAGTAATGAATACAGGACGAATCACAGCTTCACCTCAATCTGATCATATCTTACCAATAGAACACTGAGCAAAGCAAGACACTAAAGAATATTTGTTATTGTATTTACAAAAAGTTCAAAAACAGACAAAGCTAAAATATGATCTTTAGGGACATATACACAGGTGATATAACTGTTTCAAAAAAGTAACTTATTAGCATAAAAGTCAGAAAAGTGGAGAGAGAGAGAGAGTTACACGGGTGTTTATTTGTTCACCATTTGTTAAAATAAGAATGTGTGTATGTGTAACAAAGCACTTTTCTGTGTATGAGTTCTATTCTGCAATAAAGAGGTCTAAAGAGTCATCCTGTTCTTGCAAACACATAAGGAAATGGCAGAAATCGGGCTTAGGAAATGGATGGCTCATTATAAAAAGGGTAATCAATTAGGCATTTGGTAGAAGATTCAGGCCTTCGCCACATTCATTAATGGGTTTTCTGGCGACATGATACTGAGTTTTGTTCTGATGAGGAGAATAAACACACCTGTCTAGGAGTAGAATCAAGTAAGAAACCATATGGGAAAAAACACATATATGCTGGAAGTTTAGGGACACGTTCTTTTGGATACCTCAAACACATTTCACCCATGGTGTGAATCTTATTTCATCTCGGTACTCTACGGCCCCTTCCCCACCCCACAGAGAATGGCAGCAACTGGGAATCTGTTTATAGCTGGGCTGTGGTCTAGCTGTTTCCAAGAGCCTATCTATCTTTTAATTAGCACTCGCCGTAGTTGGTCCCTCATACTTTGACAGAAGAGAAAACATTAGAAAGAAAAATGATGATTCTACGGAAAAGAACTAAGGATGGCTTCTCTAAAGTATCAATGACTTCTTTTACACATTGAGGATGCGGTAAAGACAGAGTCTGGGGTCAGAGGCTCCGCAGCGTGTGAAGGTACTTGGCAGAGAACGGCCTGGGGGCCGTGTCAGGAGGGCTGTGTGGAAATGCCTCAAGATGATTTTCTCCGACTCCTGGGGCTTGATTGGATTTTGTTTCTCCTGCTCTGGGTCTTCACTTTCCTTAGGTCTGTGGGCTGATTTCTACGGAGCCGAGGCAGATTTATTGTCCACCAGAGGGCAAAACTAATTTCCAAATGTGCCCTCGCTCTATACAGCACTGGCTAGGAGCCCTTTAGGGCGTCTCCTTAATACTTTTTATGTCACTTCTGTTGAACACTTGAAGTATGGAGCTAATATTTTATGACCAAGACGTTTTTATTAACAAAAAAGGGTTACTGATTCTTTTCTTATTGACATTTTAGACTAGGCAGTTCTCTTTTTCTTATTTATAAAAGAAGTTTGCTTTGATTTGCCCTTCATTTCCACTTATTCTAGAGTAACAACTGATCACTTACTCCTTTTCCTTCTTAAAATTCCTTTAATCGATCTTGCTGTCTTCATCTAGGTAGCCTTGGTTTTGCTTTTCTCTTCCTTACCCGTACTTAGCAACCTGTGTTGTTATTCTCCCTTCTATAGACACTTAACTCTAAATACAATGTAACTTCCTAAACAATCTAAGTAGCTGAATTAAACTGAAACACTACCTTGCCTACATGTTTTAATTGTCCACCTGACTGGCTTTTATTCATTCTAAGTATATATTTTAAATTATTATTAGTAGTAGTAAACATTTAAACTATTACCAGCAATTTTTGAGCTTAAAGCTGATCATTTCAAAATTGACCCATACCTACTCCAATCCAATTCGATTCTGTTAAAAATACTAAGTCAGGTGTGTCTGGGTGGCTCAGTTGGTTGAGCATCTGACTTCAGCTCAGGTCAAGATCTCGCAGTTTGTGAGTTCGAGTCCCGTGATGGGCTCTGTGCTGACAGCTCAGAGCCTGGAGCCTGCTTCAATTCTATGTCTCCTTCTCTCTCTGCCCCTCCCCTTCCTCTCAAAAATGAATAAACATTAATAAAAAATTTTAAACAAATACTAATAAAAGCTTCAGATCAAATAAGAGCCAAAGGCAGATTGCTAATGTAAGTAGTCTAACTTGACTTCAAGTAAACATTTGAAGTTTACTTCCTAAATGGTGCTCTGAGCTGTAAGCTCACTGTAATTGTGAATCCACTGTTTGGAATACTCTGCGGTTTAATGTTCAATTCCAACTTGGCCTGAGGAAATTCTTGCCATCACCTGAATGCCACCTTCATCATATTTATCTTTTAAAGACTATATTTGCTTATCCTTTCAGGTGATAATTCATATTCTAGTTCTTTTTCATACAAAATCAAGGACACAACTTATTACCTGGTTAGAGACTACAGAGAGTAAATAATAAATATTAACTTGTTATTCAATGTAAATCCCTAGGCACTGTTACACTTCTGGGCATTATTTTATGAATACAAAAGAATTTAATGATGAAGAACTCTGGCGCAGAAACTTCTACCTGCTCACCACATTCCTTTTCTTTTCTCCAAGCACAGAGTTAGACCACCTCTGCCAACTTCCTCTGTGGTGGGGACACTCTGGCCCATCAAACACGCCATGCATCTCTCCACCTCCCTTCCAGCTGCATGCAGAGAATCTGGCAGAGAGCTCCAAGAACTGACGGGATGCTAAGCCACAACCAAGAAGGCCAGGTTCCTAAAGAACCAACTGCAAAGGTGCTCAAAAACAGCTGCTTAGAATGTAGACACAAAGAACAATCTGGCATTGCACTAAACCAAGAGTTGGGGATTATTACACTAGTCAACCTATCCTAACATGAATCTTCATCACATTTTCTCCACTCTGTTATGAAGAACTCTAACCAGATTAGAGACCCCATTCTTATGGGCCTTTTTATTTTTTAATTGCTTTAAGTTAATGAAGATTGCTTTCAAATTTTAATTACATCACTGAATGGGCGGACTCCCATAATAACTGTATTTTTGCAGGCTTTCATTTGAAATACAGATCATAACACAAGTAAAGACTGGCAATCCTGCAGGTGCTCAAATATCTAATTATTGACAAGAATCTGCACCAAATTGGAAGGTTGAGGTGTCCTAAGTGACCTTATCTTTTAAAACTGATGAGTGTTTTCACTGGTACTAGCCTTTAACATAACAGTAGTAGCTGAGCAAAGGTAACCAAAACAGATACTGATCCATCTAAGGCTTTTATACTGATATACATCTGCCAGAATAATGTCTAATATTTGTACTCAAGTATACCACTCAAAATTAAAGCTCGGCAAGGCTGACTAGACCAGGGTTTTGGTATCAAGTCTGGTTTTTTTAAGAATATAAAGGGGCATAGTAACATACTCCACTATCCATAAGTTTAAGGGGATAAGGGAGACAATAAAAAAAAGGTTCTGCCAGTGATTGCTGTTGAATTCTCTTCATTCTTTCTTATGCATTCATAGTTAAAAAGGTTCTAAGTGTGAGCCTTTTCCAGTTCCCAAGGAATTAACCCATGTTGAACATTATATTGTAATCCTGTCCACCAACTTGCCTTAACAATTGCATAGAATTGCACAGAATTATGGAGGTTTAAAAAGATGGCCCCAAATTCTCTGAAATACTTCCCACTGAGAGGCCAACTGCTGTGTTCCTTCCTCTTAAACCAGGTAGGCTGTGTCTAGCCAATCAGTAAAGGTAGTAATGCTACATGAATCCCAAGGATAGATTGTAAAACACCATGTAGCTTCTGCTTTGCTCACTGAAATACTTACTCTTGAAACCTTCGGCTACCACGTAAACAGTCCAACTGCCATTAAATCACAATACTGTGAGAAAGCGCAAATGAGACTACATGCAGGACCCATGTGCAAAGACTCAAGACAACATGAAAAGAGAGACCCTAAGATTACAGGAAGAGCTATTAACCATCTGTTCTGGCTGATTGCAACTTTATGGAAGACCTCAATCTAAGACCTTCCTAAATTATTTACCAACAGAAACTGTGTGAGATAATAAAATGATGATTATTATGTTAAGCCACAAAGTTATGGGGTGATTTGTCAAGCAGCAATCATAACAGAAATAAGAATATCTGGTTATTAAAGAGAAAATCTCTATTGAATGCCAGCTGTCAGTCACTAAAAAATCTCTTTAAATTTGATACTACTTTTTTAACACGTTAGTTTTAGGAATTTTGATATAATATATTTTATCTAAAACCAGTTCGTTTTAAACATAACCACTAATGATAACTAAGCAGAGTTTCATTTCGCCATGAAAAAAGCTAAACACAGCAAGAGTGGGGTTCTGGTTCAAGATGGCAACATAGGAAGATCCCAAACCTACTTCCTCCCATGGACACTGAATCAACAGCTATCTATGGAACAACTTCCTCTAAAAAACAGCCCCCTAAAAACAGGTCAAGTGACCCCTTCACATCAGGTAAACAGAAGGAAACCATATTGAAACAGTAGGAAAGGGGGAGACACAATCTCACCATAAACCCCACACCTATATTACGAACCACAATCAGAAGAGAACTCAAAACCTGGAGCTTCTCTCTGAAGAACGAAGGGTTCCTACCCTACATCAGACACCCCAACTTTTAAGGCTGTCCTCTGAGAAATATGCCCTGAAAACATCTAGCTCTGAAGACCCATGGGGCTCCTGCTCACAAGCCCCACAGGGCTGCAGGAAATGAGAAACAGCTTGTAAAGGACACACAGAAGGACTCATTGGCTCCAGGGCCTAGTGCAGAAGCAATCCTTAGAAAAGTGCTCAGATTTTGTGTGAAAGAGACTCATCTTCTACCTGAAAGCATTAGTTTGAGGAACAGGGGCCTTCTGAGATATGCTCTGTGGATGGAGGCTAGTGGGTGCCATCTTCCTGCTCACCCTCTGCCTTGGTAAGGCCAGTAAGTGCCTTTTTCTCCCCTTTCTTTTTCCTCCCTTTTATTCAGTGAGTGTCGTTTTTGCAAACCCCCCTTCTGCCATACTCCAGAGCACCAGTATCTCCCAGGAGGAGCTTCTATGCACATGTGTTGCCCCAGTATTTATATCTGGTGAACTGGTCTTTGTGGCTGCCACCCAGAGGATGCCCCTTCACCACCTAGCTCTGCGTACATGGGCCTATAACGATCGGAAATTCAGCTTCTGGCAGACTACCACTCACTGGACATTGTACAGATAACGGACTGAAACACTTCCTCAGCCTTTTCTTAGAAAGAGGTCTATTTGCTACTTGTTCAGGACTTTTAGCCTGAGACCAGGTTTCTGGCTTGGCACACGTGTAGGGGCCAACTCTCTGAGAATGGAGGCCAATGGAGAATGGAGAATGGAGGCCATCTTTGTGTTGTCTGTATGCTTCCCTCCAGCTTGCTGGTATCTGCCAGAAAGGATCTTACACCTATTTCTGTGCCCTGATTCTAGCAGCTGCTGCCTGGAGAGACCTCTGCATCATGTGCCTCTTGGTGGACAGTGAGGCTTATACTCACAGGTCCCACAGGACTATTACCAATGGAGAAAGAGTTACCAACCCTGAGCGCAGCAAGAGGCAACTGACCTAGGTGCTTTATCCTTCAGTGAGAAGCCTATTAGGTTACCTTCAATAGTTGCAGCCTGAGGGACAGGCTTCCAATTTAACACACATCTAAGGGCTGACTGAGACCCTTAGAGGGCAGGAACTGTTTTCACACTCTCTCTCTGCTGTGTGCCAGAGTGATAGCATCTCCCAGAGGGGAGCTCTTACATATATCTGGACCCCAGTTTTTATGTCTGTGCCAGGGGATAACCCTTGACTGCCTTGCTCTGTAGCCAGGAGGGCTGGCATTCCTGGAACTCCTAGGACTGGCAACGATCAGAAAGCCAGTTCTTAGCAGGTACCAACCCCAAGGCACTAACAGCAGACCGAAACACCATCAGTCTTTCAGTTTTAAAAACAAACAGACCTAAACAAAGAGAAACAGGCTCTGCTGGAACTATGAGTAGAAATGTTTAATGCCAACTGTGTTTAGAAAGAGCAGAAAGAAAATCATCTGCAATACTCAAAATCAACCGCTATTAGGTCTACATCAAAGGACGGGGTCCTTGGGGAACAAAGAAGGTTACCCTGAACATAAAGGTTCCTGCATATTTTGATGACGTATCTGTGGAAAGAATTAGGATTCAAGGGCCCTGTATGGTTTCAGAGTAGGTGGCCCCGTAAGAATGTCCTGACGAAGGTATTAGGCCAACACCTGGGGAGAGTTAAGAGACAGAAAAAAGGAAAAAGAGTATAGTTGTTTTGTTTATTTGTTTGTCTTGGGGGCAAGTTTGTATCCATATGTGAATTTAAGCCAGCAAATGCAAGGAAACTCATCTCTAGGTTGATGTGGAAAACTAAGACCAAGGATTAAGCAGTTACGCCATACTGGGACCAGGCACAATTTCCTTACCCTATGTTTAACAACACTGTTACAAAGACTTCTTTTCTGTCCCTATGTTAAAAAAAATACCAAGTCCAGTTATTTAAAAACTTAACTGCTTGCTCCCGAAAAAAATTGCTTCTAGAAGATTGTGATTAACCAAAATAATTTGCACGAGAAGACGTGCTTTAGGATTCTCACCTATGTATGCCCATCAATCTAAAACTGTTATATCACAGATTCTTTCCAGTCCCAATCCGTTCCCCACTTGGCCAAGACCCACCTGAACATCACTGATTCAGGCTCTAAAGTTCTATAAATAACCTTCCTTAATTTTCCCATTTGGAAATACTACTATGACTCTGTCAAGAGGGTGTTCATAAAACTTAGCTTTGTTTTATCAACAGTTTTACTCTGGTGGTCTTTTAAGGGATTGAGAATCAATAGCCCATGTGATTTGACCTGCTCTCCTAACGAGTAGACACCACTGCAGGGAAACACCCATGGACTAGGAAACACAAAGTCTCCCTTTTCCCATGCTCTGAGGAAACTACCAGAGATCTGCTCAGTTTAGGCACCCTGATGTTTACGCCTTGCTAACCCGACTCACCCTCCACCTCCAGGTAGTCACACTTTTTGTCACCACGAGATGCCGTCCTCAAGGTCACTTGCGCCTCTTCTGACTACAGGAGAAATCAAGGACAGCCGCTTGCCACAATGCCCTACAGCATAATCCATGCAGACACTTTAGTATAGCTATTTATTTTCTCCTTCACAAGTCCTACCTGCTCAACTTTCTCTTACCAAAACTAATGTATTAATAACCACTGGGTGTTTGTGTGTAAATAATACTGAATTCTCCTGAAACCAATATTGCACTGTACATTAACTGAAATTTAAATATAATAATCACTGAGCAATATGAACTGCATACTCAAATATTTAGTATTTTGCATAAACGAGTGATAATGAAGGAATATAGAATATGTTTCTTTGTAGATTCCCCAAAGAATAGTAATTGATATGAGTTCATGACAGTTTTTATATATTCCAGTGTTGAGCTTTTAAAGAATCATTCAGGAACATTAACCCCAAATTAAAAAGCAACTACTCAAGAGAAAAACAAACAAAAAAAGCAAAAGGTTTTAGTCGTAACTTCATAGAAAAACTGTTCATTACCATTATGTAAGTACCTTCATAAGACATATTTCTCAGGATCCTAAAATACATAACTTCATATACTATAAGAGTTTATTAATTACCTGAAGAAAGATCTTACAAATCAAGTACACACATCAAATAGTTATTGTGAATGTCAAAATTAGCAAAAAAAATTAGCTAATGATTGCATATCTTCACGTGTATACAAGTACTTTCCTATTATCTATCAAAATGTTAAAATTTTGATAATTAATTTATATTAAGATATACTTCTAAGATAATTATTTCAAATGTTATTTTATGAACTATTTCAAAATTACCTCATCGTTTATAGAAGCTATCAGCCTCACCATTACCATAGTTTTGTGAACAGATAATAACACCAAAACATACTTTATAGAGTTTATCATGCTAGACAACATTCTAAGTAAATTTTCACAATAACCTGACAAAGTAGGCACATTTATTCACCCTCTTTTATAAGAGCAGGGAATTGAAGTTCAGGAGGGTGAAGTGACTTTCCCAAGGTCACAGAGCAATGAAATGGGGAAGCCAGGACTAAAACTCCGACCATTTCACAACCTGATACAAGTCTCCATTCTTAACTACATGCCAAACTACCAAATACACATGCAGGCTTAAACAAATTTGTTTTCCAACACTGGAGATGCCTCTATAAACAATGGAATGGTGTCTCTGATATCTATTTACACAGTTTTAATCAATTGTTAAAAGAAAATTAGAGTACAACAGAGCTTTAATTAAATACTCTCGAGTAGCCAATCATGCAATCAATTTCAATATAAGCCGTTCTGATTTTAAGTAGATTTTTTTTTCTTTCTCTTTCTGCTCCCTGAAAGAGATCTAATCAAGAAGATATATTCAAATGCATTAATCTGGAGACCGATCATGGATTCTTACAATATAAAAAGAAACCATTTATAACATCCAAAATACAAATAAGGATAGACGCTGCTGCTTATGTAACAGGAAAAAAATGTTTTTCATTTGTGGACACCTCCTTCTACATTTTGTGATCTATTTATGTATTAAACTTTAATAATTCAGGGTGTCCGTGACACGTATTTTCTCTTTGATAGCAGTAAGATTTTATTTATAGGGCCAAATACTAAAAAAATTCTCATAGCCTCATTTTAATTACTTTTTACATTATTAAAATAACAGCTTAGGGGCTTAATATAAGCTTTACATGAACACTGCTGTTACAACAAATGTTTGTGAAACGTACTGACAAACTTGTCTTTACCTTTTATTCTCTGATGCCAAGCAAATGCCTTCTTTACCTCTTATCAAACTCACAGTTTTACTTCCATGATCAAATCCTTAAAAATGCCTTTTCTGGACAGCAGCTGGCCTAGAGATCAGCATCTAATCATGGTGAACTGGGACAAATTGCTCCATTCTCTTTTTTCCAGAACATTTACCATTCTGAAGCCTAAGCAGGCTTCCAGAGTCCCCAACAGGTGGGCTGGAGGAAGATCTGGAGATCCATTCGAGTGTTAACTACACATTTTTGCTGCTTGGCACTACAGAACGCTAGACCATCTGCCAGGCACACCTCTACACTCATTAAAACTATCTTGTCATGTCTCTTCTCTACGTGGGAAGATTGGGGTGGATATTAATGACATTCCACGTCTCATGGTGGGCAACACACACAGCATATGCCAGACCAGCTCAGCACGCACTGATTCAGCTCACTTTAACTTACATTCATTTATTCATGCCCATCAATACAGGTGTTCTATTTGGCAGGTCAGGTCTTATGATGTGGTCAACGGCACATGCTACCAGGTTTGTTTTTTTGTTTTTTCATTTAGCACAAACTATAAGGGAAACTGAAACTCACTGTGTCATACAACTTGAGCTGCCAAATGTATCAAATTAAAATACAGGAAATACAGTTGATTTCAATGTCAGATAAACAATAAGTTTTTTAGTATAAGCCTGCCTCAGATATTTCATCAGGCAACTCTGCAAGCAACATTATGGTGATTTGAATTTGTTAAAAGATATTTAAACCCTCGCTATTATCGACCATTCAGTTGGTCAGCTTACTTGCTGGAAAGACTAGGGAAAGATAGAGCAAAAGATGCGATTCTTAGCCTCATTCCACCTCCTACCAGGCTCTCTCAGTTCATCCCCTAGCTTCTTTGAAGTACCTCTTTCCAGTCCCTTTACTTATAAAATAGGGATAATGACACCTTCCCTGTCAACCTGACAGGGCTGAGAATCAACTAAGTGAACAGAAGTGAAATAATCCTAAAAACTGAATAGAAGACAACCTTATCTGTAAGGCATTATTAATCAGTACGATTTTAATAAAGGAAGTTGATGTTATCTTTTCAGATAGAAAGAAATCACAACTTACGCATCTGAAAATAACATGATTACAGTCATTGCTCAAATTACTCCAGTCTGTTTGTACATAAGCCACTCCGCTAAACTACTATTGTAAAGGTCACAAAGTCCTCATGAAATTAGTAAATCTCAACCTTATATTCTCCATTACTTAACTCTGTTCACTTAGTTCTCGACACGTATTATAAGGTGTAACAGTTTTACACATTTATCCACCAGCACTTAGCTCACTGCCTGGCACATTGTGATGTTCAATAAATATGTTGAGGAGGTAAGTAAACAAAGATCACTCATTGGTCCTATTCCAGCTTACCCTCTGTGGCAGACATGACGATGGGCCACCCCAAATCCCCGTCCAATGCAGCACGTGCGGCCCAAGCTGCTAGGAGTGCTGTCAGCAGGATAGCTTTCAAATGCCAGCTCCTTCAGACATTTCCTCAGCTGCAGAGAGCCACCTCAGTCCAAGTCATACCCTTCCTTAGTGTGACACACATTCCAGTGGGAATATAATGAGGGGGCATTTTGGTCCAACTCAGGACAGCTCCTAAGAACCATTCTGGCTCCAGAGCCCCGTGGGGGGTCAGCAAATATTGCCACTGGTCCTACACCACAGCCCCACTTCTGCTAATTCTCCCTCCAAACCTTTCTTCCACAGATGTTGATCTCAAAGGTCTTCTAGATAAACACCCTGCACATTACACTTCTTCCAAGAAACTGCTTCGCAGGGAATTCAACCTGTGACATCCTCACAACAGTATTTACTAGAGATGAAACTCCCTCTTTGAAACAACCTCCTCTCATGGTTTTCATCCTTTGCTAGTCTTCTGTTTTCCTATTACAAACATTAGATGTTGCAGTGACTCAGAGCCAGCTCTGGTCTTCTTTTTACACTCCTTTAGCTGACTTCAGCCATGTCAGTATTTCTGGAAGCTAAGGGTTCCCATGGTGACTGTTGATTCATCTGAATTTCAGACTTGTATAGCCAACAGTTCGTTTGAATGGCATCCCCATTTAGTGCCATCATCTGGAAACTGAGACACCACTGCCGCCCTTCAATCAATTCTTCATCTCCTGGCCACTAATCTTTTATAAACATAAAATGAACCACCTTAGTCTTCTGTCTTGGTGGCTTTCCATTGTATTTTCAGACAAAAATTCAAATCATTTTCCAGGATTTAAAAGTCCACTGAATACTCTTCATATTAGAGAATGTTCACTTTTCATATTCAATCATATCCATAATTACCCAAACTGGGATCCTTTTGAGAGTTAAACAGAGTGCTATTAACAATTACTCCAGGACGACAGACAATAACCAGAACTAGCCCAGCCAACTGGAGACATATGTTCCTACCGTGCGTAAGGCATCCACGGCACTGTTTTCAAACTTTCTGAAGTTCTTAAGGCCTACACATAGTCTAATGTTCTAATTCTCACAGCCTTAGTATTGGCAGGTCCCAAAATGATGTAATAGTCAAAAACTTAGCACCTACGTTTGTGAAACCCATAAAGACATCTCATGGAACTATGGTGTTTGACTAAAGTGGTGCTTCACCGCCTTTGGTGCTCATCAGCATTACTCCTGGGACATTTTCGAAATGCACGACCACAAGCTTTTTTCAGAACCACAAAATCAGAATGTCTGGGGACAAGCCCAGGCATGCATATTTTGGAAAACCTTCCCAGGGTGAGAACCATTGTGCTATTCTATGACAAGCACTGTTGCAGCCACATTTTAAGTTAAATGAGCAAACTAACATTGACCATGTACCCTTACCTGCAGAAAAAATATGAATAGCCTTAGCCTTATTGATTACCCTTAGATTAGTGCTCATTTTTTATTTAGACTACTTCAGAAAAAAAACAGTATTTTTTAGGAGTGAGGATAGAAAAACATGATTGGCAAATGTTGCTTACTGTTGAGGTGAGGGAGTCACTACATGGTTGTTCATCCCTACTTTTGCATATATTTAAAAATTTCAACAGGGGCGCCTGGGTGGCTCAGTCGGTTAAGGGTCCAACTTCAGCTTGGGTCATGATCTCATGGTTCATGAGTTTTGTCCCCTATCAGTTCTCTGCTGTCAGCGCAGAGCCTGCTTCAGATCCTCTGTCCTCCTCTCCCTCTGCCCATCCCCCTGCTTGTACTCTCTCTTTTAATAAGTAAATAAATAAATAAATAAATAAATAAATAAATAAATAAATAAAAACTTAAAAAATAAAAAAAATTTTGACAACCAACAGATTAAAAAATAAGAGTCATTCGTAAAACAAATAAATGACTGATTTACTAAAATGATCAAGTCCTGTCCACCTAATTTTACTTTTCAAATAACTTTCATTTAGACCCTCTCTTGACTATCCCTCTTACTACTCTCTTTATTTCAGGACTTTGTTATTTCCCAACTGAAATCGGAATTTGATTCTGACTCACTGGGAGAAGCCCTGACGAATACACTCATTTGTTCACTCACGCAGTCTTCAAAATATCTTTATGAAGTTCACTATTTGCAAAGAACTAGGATATGACAAGACACCGGTATCTTCTCTGTGTCGCCAAAGCCAGTTTTGTAAGTCATAAATCTGATCAGAGCATTCCCCAGGGAAAACAAAACAACGTTATCATCTATGACAGAAATGGTCAAACTTTTTCTATAGAGGGTCATATAATAAATGTTAGGCTTTGTGGTCCATGAGGTCTCTTTTGCAACTACCTAATTCTGCTACTGGAGTGCAAAGTAGCCACAGATAGTACATGAACAAATGTGTGTAGATGTGTTCTATTTTCTATTTTTTTTTTAATTTTTTTAACGTTTATTTATTTTTGAGAGACATAGAGACAGAGTATGAGCAGGGGAAGGGCAGAGAAAGAGGGAGATACAGAATCTGAAGCAGGCTCCAGGTTCTGAGCCGTCAGCACAGAGCCCGACGCGGGGCTCGAACTCAAAGACCGTGAGATCATGACCTGAGCCGAAGTCGGCCGCTCAACCAACTGAGCCACCCAGGTGCCCTGATGTGTTCTATTTTCAAAAATAGGTGACAGGCTGGATATGACTAATTAGCACAGTTTTCCAACCACTGAGCTATGTTGACAATCAAATTCCTTAAAACAGTAATCCAAGGTTCTTAACAACCAAATTCCTTTAAAATAGTAAACCGAAGTACTTAATATGACCCGAACCACCATTAGAGCTGTATTTCCAACTAAAACCCCATGCTCTGGAAGCTTCTCCATAATTTTTGCATTGACACAGACTTGGTAAACCTTTGGCTGAGGATATATCAATACTCCAGTACCAACAATAAATATGACTCTGTAGGTGAAGGCTTTCCTATATCCTATGCTTATCCTGAATCATGACAGCGTTAATACTACCCCATAGCTACATATATAAAATACTATGAATGCACTTATCACATATTACAGATTTTCTAAGTTATATATCCCTACCATTACTGCCCCTGCTGATTTGTAATCAAACGGTCTATTGAGGGCATTTCTGGTTCCTCCAAACACCAAGAGGCACAGTATTGTGAACACTGACATTTCAGCCTCTCAGAGTAGATACTGTACTTCTAGGGGAAAAAAAATTAACAGTACTAATCAAATTGAAGCTTATTTCTTTTTGTTAAAGTCCAAAGCAATAAATATACAGAAGTAGGACTTCATGGAAATTAACAGTATGACTCATATGTATGTTATATACATGCTTTGTTCTCAAGTCATTCATTTAGTCCTTTTTTTTTGCCAAGACCTAATGAGGTTTATGACCATATTTTCTATTCACACACAGCAACCTGCAACTGGCCAGAAAAAAGGGGACTGCTTGAGGTCAAGTTATTCATTCCTTTTCTCTTAGGAAAAAGCATTTGTAATATACCAATAAAAGGAGAAATGATTCTATTTTTAGGGACCTCAAGGAAAAGCGATTTTATAACCTCCCCTGGTATCTGTTCTAATGTTTAACAAATTTTACTGTCAGAAAATAATTTTCCTAAGTCCCTTATGCTATACAATAAAATGATTTTTTCTTGTCCTGTTCTCAGGAGAGACAGAAAACTGCATACATTACCTGTGTAAGACATGAATATGTTTAAAAACTTCATAAAACTATCCCTAACCTATCTGCCCTCATCCTTTCAGAATTTTCATTTCTTGAAGCAGTAACCCCAGTTTCAAAACCTGCAAGGTATTTAAAACTTAACTCCAAATATATTTTTTTTTCTGATCTAACCTACTAGTGCTAAATAACTGCTTATACTGGCTTGCTTTCCCTACGCTTAATAAAAATAAGAATTATTCATCAGAATGTAGTTCTAATTATTAAATAAAATTTAAAAAATTGAATTCAAAATTCAGCTCCTATCTTTTGGTTAGCCCTTGAGCAATAATGTTCCTCCAACAAAGTTTTTTTAACCTGATCATACATAGAAGATTCTTCAAATATCCATTTGTATATAATAATATCTAATTGAAAATAAATAAACATTGCATTATCTAAAGTTGGAGGTTTGAAAGCTCATGAAATTTTAATGATTCGCTTCGAATAAGAAAAACATATGCAGGGAATGGTGATAGTTTGCAGAATGCTATTTCATTCATATTCAAGGCACTACAGTTCAATTTAATCAGAATGATGAGGTGATGACATGGAGAGAAGGAATTCTTATTTGTGTCTAGGTCTCCTCATTCTTTACTTATTCTTTAACTTTCCAACTGAGGAAATTTTTTCTTTAATAGAATAATCTTATCTTTCTCATTCCGGATCAAAATATCTTCTATTATTTTATTGTACTTCACTATATAAAAACAAAAGTTACAAGTAATACACTTCTAAATTGGATTTCAAAGTGACTTTTTACAATCAAAGTGTCATATGCTTAATAGCGATGCTGAAGTATAGATAAAACCTGCTGACCAAAAATCAACGATGCATAAAATGTATTTGATTAGCATATTGTACTAAAATTAAGACATCTATAAGCATATATGTGAATAAAACTCTATTAAATAAAATTAATAGATGATTTTACCTTGGAAGACTAGAAAACTATCAATGCCTTTCAAAGCTGCATATACTTCAGAATCACCTGGGAAGCTTTTAAAACTATACTGAGACCTGAAGCTCATCATCCAGATATTTCGATTTGTCTGGGTGGGTCCTGGACATCAGTATTTTCAAAAGTTGGCCAAATAATTCTAACACACACAGCAAGTGATATGAACCACTGCTGGAATAAGATAACAGAGGGAGAATTATATAAAACATACAAAAAAGAGAGGTTAGATTCAAGATGGTGGCATAGCAAGACCCTGAGTTCACCTCTTCCCATGGACACAACAAATCTACAACTACATATGGAATAAGTCCTTCTGAAAAGGACCTGAAGATTGAATGAACAAAGCCTCCACAACAAAGAATAAAAGAAATAGCGTCAAGACAGGAAAGAGAGGCAGAGACACAGACCCGCCAGGGGGAAAAAAATCCCATCTGCAATGAGTCACAGTTGGGAATAATATCAAAGGCATGAAACTTTTCTTTGAGGAGCAAGGGATTCAAGTTTGAGACACCCCAAGTGTTAGAACCTGCAGAGGTGAGACAAGCCCCAAAAACACGCAGGGTTGAAAATCAATGGGGATTGCATTCAAGAAAACTGTTAAACTGTATGGAATGGAAAACCACTCTTAAAGGGCTCATGCACAGATTTCATCAGTCCAGAAACCAATAAAAACACAATGAAAAGCTCAATGATCGTAGATCATAGACCTATTTATTAAACTTAAAGCATCTGCCAGAAAGGCAGGAAACAGCAGGAACCCTCCCCAGGGATAGAGACACTGGCAGGAGCCATATTTGTAGTCAGTCTACCTTACAAATAGTGAGCTGGTGGGGCCATTTTGAAATTTTCCCTCTAACCTACTAGCATCAGTAGGCAAGCTCCATGGGGAGCCCCACCCACCAAATCACCAGAGCAGATTGGTCCAAGTCCTCAGCTGGGGCAGGGATCAGCCCTTATCCCTAAAATGACCTAATAATTGTGGCTGCACATGGGAGCCAAGCCAGGGCCCGGCCCCAACCACCACCCAGCCCCACTCACCAAAGCACTACAGCAGTGGCCTTGCCACAAGAGGGCACACAGAGTCGACATAAAGGATACTCCTGAGCTTCTGGCCCTGGTGACCAGGAGAGATTTCACTTCTGAGCACCACAAGACATCTACAAAAGGCCACTCCTTTAAGACTGGGAGAGGTAGCTGACTTAACTAATACATATAAACAAACACAAAGAGTCAGACAAAATGAGCAGACACAGAAATATGCTCCAAATGACAGAACAACATAAAACTCCAGGAAAATAACTAAACAAAACAAAGACAAGCAATCTACTTGATAACAAATTCAAAGCAATGGTTATAAAGATGCTCATGGAACCCAGGAGAAGAATGGATGAACACAGTAAGAACTTCAACAGAGATAACAAATACAATACATTCCCAAACGGAAGTTATAAATGAACTGAAAAATAAATTAGAGGGGTTCAACTTCAGACTGGATAAAGTAGAAGATTAGATCAGTAAGCTGGGAAACAAAGCAATGGAATTCGGTCAAAGGAGCAAAATGAATATAGAATTAAGAAAAGTTAGGGGCACCTGGGTGGCTCAGTCAGTTGAGTGTCCGATTCGATTTCAGCTTGGGTCATGATTCCAGGGTCATGGGATCGAGCTCCACATTGTGGAACCTGCTTGGGATTCTCTCTCTTTCCCTCTGCCCTCTTCCCCACTTGCACTCTCTCTCTAAAGTAAACTAACAAATAAATAAAAGCTCTCAGTTTAAAAATATATACACATATAAGGATTCCTGGGTGGCTCAGTAGGTGGAGTGTCAGACTCTTGATTTCAGTTCAGGTCATGATCTCACAGTTATGAGATTAAGCCCTGTGCCAGGCTCCACACTGAGGGTGGAGACTTCTTGGAATTCTCTCTCTTCCTCTCCCTCTGCCCCTCTCCCACTTGCATATTCATGCTCGCTCTCTTTCTCAAAAAAAAAAAAAAAAAAAAAAAAGAAAAGAAAAGAAAAGAAAAAGTAAAAGGAAAGAAAGAAATACTTCAGGGGCACCTGAGTGGCTCAGTCGGTTAAGCCTCTGACTCTCAATTTCAGCTCAGGTCACAATCCTAGGGTCACGGGCTCGAGCTCTGTGTCAGGTTCTGTACTGGGCATGGGACTTGTTTAAGATTCTCTCTCTTTCTTTCTCTCTCCCTCTGCCCTTCTCTACTCATGCTCTCTCTCTAAAAAATAAATTTAAAAAAGTAAAAGAATAAAAAAGAATAAAGAAAAGTGAAGATACCCTAAAAGACCCTTGAGACAACTTCAAGTGGAGTAACATTCACATTATAGGGACCTCAGAAATAAAAGAGAGAAAGAAAGGACAAGAAAAATTATTTGAAGATGTAATACATGAAAACTTCTCTAATCTAGGGAAGGAATCAGACATCCAGGTCCAGGAATCCCAGAAAGTTCCAAATAGGATGAACTGAAAGAACTCCTCACTAAGAAATATTGTAATTAAAATGGTAAAATTTAGGAATAAAGAGGAACTCTAAAGGTAGCAAAACAGTAAGAACTTATTATGAACAAAGGAACCCCCATAAGGTCATCAGATTTCTCTGCAGAAACTTTGCAGGCCAAAAGCAAGTAGTGTGATATATTTAAAGTGATGAAAGAAAAATAACTTACTGCCTAGACTATACTATCTAGCAAAGTTATCATTCAAAATTGAATAAGAGATAAAGAACTTTCCTGATAAGGAAAAGCTAAAGGAGCTCATCACCACTAAATACACCCTAGAAGGAATGTTAAAGGGACTTCTTTAGGTCAAAAAGAATTGGCATTAATTAATTAAGAAAACATATGAAAGTAAAAATTGATAAATAAAAGTCACTATTTGCAGATAACAAGATACTATATATAGAAAACCCTTAAGCATCCACCAAAAACTGTTGGAAGTAATAAGTGAATTCAGTAAAGTGGCAGGATACAAAATCAATACAAAAAAAATCGGTTGTATTCCTACACAATAATAACTATCAGAAAAAGAAATTAAGAAAACAGTCCCATTTATAATGACATCAAAAAATAAAATACTTAGGAATAAATTTAACAAAGGAGGTGAAAGACTTATACACTGAAAACTGTAAGACATTGATTAAGAAATTGAAGAAACAAATAAATGGAAAGATATTCTATGCTCATGAGGTAGAAGAATTAATATTGATAAAGTATCTACAGTACCCAAAGCAATCTACAGATTCAATGAAATTCCTACCATAATACTAATGGTATACTTCACAGAACCAGAACAAATAATTCAAAAATTTGTATAAATTATCTAAAACCACAAACGATCCTGGATGGCCAAAGTAATCTTGAGAAGAAGAACAGAGCTAAAAGTTATGGTGCTCCCTGATTTCTAACTATAGTACAAAGCTATAGTAATCAAAACAGTACAGTATTGGTACAAAAACAGACACACAAATCAGTGTGACAGAATTGAGAGCTCAGAAATAAGCCCAAACATATATGAGCAATTAATCTATGACAAAGGAATTAAAAACAGACAATGGAGACACTCTCCTCAATAAATGGTGCTGGGAAAATTGGACAGCAATATACAAAAGAATGAAATTAGACCACTATCTTACAGTATGCACAAAAATTAACTCAAAATGCATCAAAGGCTTGAATGTGAGACCTGAAATCATAAAACTCTTCAAAGTAATATAAATGGGAAGCTCCTTAACATCAGTTTTAGTAACACCTATATGGATCTGACTCCGGAGGAAAGGAAAACCAAAGCAAAAATAAACAAAAATCAAGTTAAAATGCTTCTTTTTGCACAGCAATGCAGAAAACGAAAAGGTCACCGAGTGAATAGGAGAAGATATTTGCAAACCAAATATCTTATAAAGGCTTAATATCTAAAATATATATATAAAATGAATACAACTAAACACAATAACAAAAAAAAATAATAATAAAAAATGGTCCATGAGTCTGAACAGACATTTCTTCAAAGACATACAGATTGCCAATAGGCACATGAAAAAATACTCAACACCAATAATTTATTAGGGAAATTAAAATCAAAACCACGGTATCACTTAACACCTGCTAGAATGGTTTTTATCAAAAAGACAAGAAATAAGTGCTGGAAAAGATGTGGAAAAAAGCGAATCACTGTACATTCTTGATGGGAGTGTAAATTGGTGCAGCCTTGAAGGAAAACAGTACAGAGATTCCTCAAAAACTTAAGAATAGGATTACCATATTAACTATTCCACTCTTGAGTATTTACTTGAAGAATATAAAAACACTAATTTGAAAAAATATCTGCACTCCTATGTTGATCACAGCATTATTCACAATAGATAGCCTAGATATGGAAACAACCTAAAGGTCCATCAATAGATGAATGGATAAAGAAGACACATATATATGTATATATATATACACACATACATACAATGGAATACTGTTCAACCATAAAAAAGAATGAAATCTTGCCATTTGTGACATCATAAATGGACTTTGAGAAGCAAAATAAGTCAGATGGAAGACAAATATTGTATGATTTCACTCATTTGTATAATCTAAAAAAAACGAACAAACAAAAACTCATAGATATAGGGAACAGACAGGAAAGTGGTTATGAGGTGAGGCGTGGGTTGGAGGATGGGAGGAATGAGTGAAGGGGGAACTGTTGGTGATGGATGGTGACTAGACTTCTGGTAAGGATCACTTTGTTGCATATACGGATGCTGAATTACAAAGGTAAACCTGAAACGTATCCAATTAAAAAGAATCTTGCTTTCTCAAAAAAATGCAGAAAAAAAATTAAGGAACAAGACGAGAGAAAGTAAAAGGTCTAAAGAAGTGGTTTGACAGTTAGGGAATAAATTTGAGGCGAGGGCAAATGCGCTGAAAGAACAGATAGGCCATGAGAAATAAAGTCATCGATGGCAAGTGTCTCCATCTCTCTTGAGAACCACTTGTTTTAATTGTTTCTACTTTTCTATTCACTGCATTCTCATCTCAAAAATCTGTATTCTATCATTTTCCCACAACTCGATATTTTGTTCAATCCTTGGACTGTATAACTGAAGCTCTAGTTTCACCATCAATGGACTCAGGCTCTTTTTTAACTATACATTCCTACAAGAACAAGTCTGTCTGTCTCGGCCTGAATTAAGTACCCTTCTATGGTAAACTTATTATTTGTAACCAAGAAGACAGTAGGTACAAACATGGCCATCTAAACCCATCCTCCAGAATGATCTGTGTGTATAGGGGAAGATTTTCTTAAATGATGTTGGAGAGACTAACTGGAATCTGAGGGTTATTTCTAATTCTCAAAACACTGGTTTGGCCAGAGTGGGTTTGTCTACTTCACCAATTTTGGTATCTATGTTTGACTCTCTAAAGTTCACAGAGTATGCAATATGTATAAGCACTTGGACTCTGCGAGCTTAAAAGGCAATATTCCAGGTGGGTCCATCCACAGTTAAGCATTCCCAAGTGTCAACCGTCTCTTGCTTAATTCTTTGGCTTGTACTTTTTCTGCTTCTGTTCTGTTGTTATAACTCCTACTAACTGTATAAAATCTAGCCCAAGAGGGCTGGAATGAAACCAGAATGGCTGTAATTCTGGTACACCAGTTGCACTAAGGCTCATGTAGTCACGGCTCAAGCACAGAACAATTCCATCACTGTAGAAAGTTCTACTGAATGGTGCTGGAATCCTGTTCTATTAATCAGGCAGTAGTATTCCAGGTTTTCCACCAAGCGCTTAGGTATCCACAATCATTTTTATTTCAGTTACCATACCAGAACACAGTACAAATACAAAATGTGTGAAATGCCTGGTCTGGATATGATTAACTCCTGGTATTTTATGTGGATATCCTGAGAGCTATGCCCAAATGATTGTCCAATCCATCAGCACTATTCTGGTAGTACAAGTAACTAAACTGATCTCAATCTTTGCCTAAACACTAGGAAACAAGCACTCATATTATTTAACAATATTTTCAGTATATACTCTTTCCAGAGCATCACAGGCCACTGCTATATTTTTTCAACCAGAACCTAAATGGCCACTTCTTCTCTCAAGTCTGCAATAAAAATTAGATTTTTTTTTTGCATTTGTCAAGTAATATGACAGAGGCTAATGTCTCACTTTCAAGTTGAATTGTAGCTAAATGCACGGCCATACTTCCTTGAAAATATGGCACAAAATTTTTGCCACCTCCATATTTCTTATATCCAAAACATATAAGGAGTATATTCTGAATAATGTTCAGCCGTTTGACTTCAGTATTAATATACCAACTTGATTTCATCAAAAAGTAAATAGGATCACTCTGAGTATAAGTTAGTATCAAAATCTAAAGACCCTTAGTGAATAATCTTAAATTATGGGAAGTGTAACACGTAAGCTATACACTTTAGAGGGGTAAAAAGAAACAAAGTTGGGAGATAAGTCATTTTGATTATTCCTGTTAAAGAAATGTCTTCCAAAATACGTAAGAAACATTTTGAACCAGATTTTTTTTCAATCTGACTCATGTCTTCTTATTTTAAATTTGGAACATACCATTAACTATGACAGAAATAAAAATATAATACTATTAAAATAATAAATATTTATACAACCTGATCCAAAATTAAAAGCCATGAATATGGTGAAATAACCATAGTCGATTTTTAAAAACTAACCTAAAGTCGGGGAAGGAGGCTGGAGTAAGTTAGTAAGATTAAGCTCCATTGATTCGAACCTTTAATTAGTGACTATCAAAGACTATTTTATAAAATCCATCACTCTTAGTATCCAAATGATTTCTATTCCAAATAATTCTGTTAGATATATAAAGCATTCAATCCACACACCCACCCCCACCAGCAGCCCCACTGCTCTGCTTGCAGTCACTACGGTTTTGGTTTTTTCCAAAAATTTCACATAAGTGGAATCATGCAATAGATAGTCTTTGGTACCCTTCACTTAATGCGATGTCTTTAAAATTCAGCTTGAAATTTTTTATTAATTGTATTTCATTATATGGATATACTATACTTCATTATTCATTCACAGGCATATGTTCATTTGGGTTGTTTCTAATTTGGGGATATTATAAATGATGCTGTTATAAAATTTCTTCACAAGCAGGTACTTCTAGGGTCTAGTGGATAGCCTAAGTTTCGAATATTTCATGTGTACTTAAAAAAGAATGTGCATTCTGCTGCTATTGGCTGATGTTTTCTATCTAAGTCAGTTAGATGAAGTTGGTTGATGGTATTTTATATGTTTACTGAATTTCTACCTACTTAATCTATCACTTATTGCAGGAGGAGTTATGAAATTGTTTATCACTCCTATTAATTCTTTCAGTTTTGTGATTCTGCTGTCAGGTGCACATCCATTTATATGTATTATATCTTCCCACTATATTGACACATTTATGCTTTTATCATTATGAAATGTCCTCCTTTCCTTCTGGTATTATTATTAAAGTCTATTTTGTCCGATACTAATGTACATACTTCAGTCTTTATTTTTGAGAGAGAGACAGAAAGACAGAGTATGAGCAGGGGAGGAGCAGAGAGAGAGAGAGAGAGAGACAGACAGACAGACAGAATCCAAAGCAGGCTCCAGGCTCTGAGCTGTCAGCACGGAGCCCGATGTGGGGCTCGAACCCACCAACCGAGATCATGACCTGAGCTAAAGTCAGACGCTTAACTGACTGAGCCACCCAGGCGCCCTCATACTTCAGTCTTTAATGCTTACCATTAACATTGTGTATCTTTCTTTATTTAAATTCAAGTGAATTAACATACAGTGTAGTCTTGGCTTCAGGAGTAGAATCCAGTGATTTATCTCTTACATAAAACCCAGTGCTCATCCCAAAAAGTGCCCTTCTTAATGCCATTACCCATTTAACCTATACCCCACCAACCCTCAATTTGCCTCCCTCTCTGTCTTTATCTTATTTTTCCTTCTCTTCCCCTATGTTCATCTGTTGTGTTTCTCAAATTCCACATAGGAGTGAAATCACATGTTATCTGTCTTTCACTGACTGACTCACTTCACTTAGCATGATACACTCCAGTTCCATCCGCATTGTCGCAAAAGGCAAGATTTCATTCTTTTTCATTGCCAAGTAGTATTCCTGTGTGTGTGTGTGTGTGTGTGTGTGTGTGTGTGTGTATACCACATCTTTTTTTATCCATTTATCAGTCGATGGACATGTGGGCCCTTTCTATAATTTGGCTATTGACAGCATTGCTATAAATATTGGGGTGCACGTGCCCCTTCAAATCAGCCCCCTCCATACTGTTCTCCAGAGTGGCTGCACCGGTTTTCATTCCCACCAACAGTGCAAAAAGGTTCCCCTTTCTCTGTATCCTCACCAACATCATTGTGTATCTTTTTTTAACCTGTTACTTTCCATACATTTTTGTCTTTGAATTTAAAGTACCTCACTTCTACCTAGCATAGAGTTATATTTTATATTTTTGTCCAGTATGACCATCTGTATTTTAATTATGATGTTGAGTCCTTCAAAAGGTAATATATTTTAACTATTTAATATTAATTATTTTATCAATTAGATAAATAATATGCAGCATATAAAAATAATTATTTAGGGGCGCCTGGGTGGCTTAGCCGTTAGGTGTCCGACTTCAGCTCAGGTCATGATCTCATGGTTCGTGAGTTCAAGCCCCATGTCAGGCTCAGTGCTGACAACTCAGAGCCTGGAGCCTGCTTCAGATTCTGTGTCTCCCTCTCTCTCTGTCCCTCCCCTGCTTGTGCTCTGTTTGTGTCTCACTCTCAAAATTAAATAAATATTAAAAAATTAAAAAATAATAATAATTATTATTTAACTGATTATTTACATGTTGGGATTTAGGCTTGCCATCTTGCTTTTTGGTATATATTTGGCTCCTTTTTGTTCTACTATTCCTTTTTTACTGTCTTATTTGTGTCAAATGTATATATATTTTTTATTTACCTGTGATGTATTTAGTGATACTTATTTGAGTAAGTTTTTAGCATTGTAGTTGGTATTACAATATGCATCTTTAATCCCTCATAATCTCCAAGTCACTACTGACGTATCTCTAGTAAAATACAGTAAACTTCCTCTAGTTTAGCTATTTACCCTTCTTCTATGATTATTACGTGTTATATTTATTTTTTTTACAAACCCACAATATAGTATTTTGTGTGTTGTGAATCTATAATTTTTACCTTACAGAGTAATTTTTTAAAGAAATTAATAGAAGAAAAAATAAAAATGCATTTCCTTACACACTGGCCACTATCAGTATTCTTCACTTTTCCTTGGATCCAAGTTGGTGGTTGGTTTTTTTCTTTCCACACTTTGGCCATGTCACTCCAGTGCCTTCTTGCCTCAGTTGTTTTTGATGAAAAGCTAGACGTTCATCTTACTGTGGTGTCTTTCTTCTCTCTGCTTTAAACATTTTTCTCTTTGACTCCGATCTCAGTAGTTTCACTATATTGTCCCTAGATATGTCTCTCTTGTATTTAATCTTATTTAAAGTTCACTCAACTTCCTCAACGTGCAAGTTGTTTTTGTTTTTTTTTTCCCATCAAATCTAGATCTTCTATGCAGAGGATAGAAAAGCTCCATTACCAGAAGTAGGAAGCGCCCCCCCCAACATTATGACTGAAATCTTTTATAAATTAACCTAGTTCACAGAACATAAATTTTCACTACACACACACACACACACACACACACGTATATACACCATATAGAGAGAGATGGAGAGAGCTGACATCCTTACCCTGTTGTTTGTTCTTTGTTAATGTTCTTAATTTTTTTTTCCCACAGAGATCTTACGTCTCCTTTCTAGGCTCTGTTCCTATATGTTTCTTATTGCTATTGTAAGTACACTTTGAAATAAAGAAACATTTTAACCAAATAATTTCCATGCAATTCCTTTTTTTTTTTTTTAATTCTTTTTACTTTGAAACAGAAAGATTGGATACTTGAAAAGACATTTAGGTATATGCTAAGTCAGTTTGTCAAAGGTAAAAACAAGATTAAACACTAGCTGTGCCTCAGCTGTCTTTATGCTACTCATTGAAAATGAAACATACCGCAGGTGCCATGTAGGATTCCAGCGCTATAAACCTAATAGGAGCTATCTGGGGAATTCTGAAGTCTACTGAGAACTGAGGCTCTCTGGACAAACCAACAAAGCTGATGACTACTCGCATACACACAGCTACGGTAAGGAGAATGACAGCTCCTCGCTCAGTTCCTTGTTTCTATCTAGCTGCCTCTTTCTCCACTTTTTCCAAATCCATTTCCTCTAAGTTCTTTTAGCCAGGTTATTCTTACCCTGGGGACCAAGGACCTCCTTATAAAGAAAAGTAAATTCAAAGCTCTACTCACCTCTCCCACCCGCAAATATAAAGCTGGCAATTTCTCCCACATTGTCAGGTAAATAAATCAGCAAACGTCCAGCGGCACATGCATACACAGTCCCCTACGTAAGGTCTTGCTTTTGCTTGTTCATTCTAGCTAACTGCTTTGCAGAATCATGCAGCAGAGTCAGAAGAGAAGGAAGGAAGGAAGAGTGAAATGGGAGAAATTTCTAGTCAGTGTCCTACCATTTTCCTTCTCAGTGGCCTCTTACTCTTCTACTATGCCTTCTCTCATTCCCCAGTGTTTACTGCAAATATGTAAATAGGATACCTCTGGACACCAATTCAGGCTTATTATCTCCAAGCTATGATCTGTAGTTGGGATTTTAATGATGAAAGTGGCCGTGGGGCGCCTGGGTGGCTCAATTGGTTGAGCGTCCAACTTCGGCTCAGGTCATGATCTCATGGTTCACGGGTTCGAGCCCCACATTGGGCTCTGTGCTGACAGCTCAGAGCCCGGAGTCTGCTTCGGATTCTGTGTCTCCCTCTCTCTTTGCCCCTCCCCCGCTCACACTCTGTCTCTCTCTCAAAAATAAAATAAAAACATAAAAAAAAGAAAGTGGCCTTTATATATCCTTTCCCACTTCAGAGAAAGCTGAATTTAATAATAAGATAATAGCATTTGCATACAGCTTCAAACAGTCAGAGTGCTTCCATAAACATTTTGTCCTCCTTAATCCATTTTCTTTTTTTTTTAAGTTCATTTATTTATTTTGAGAGAAAGAGCATGAGCAGGGGAGAGGCAGAGAGAGGGAGAGAGAAAGAATCTCAAGTGGGACTCGAACTCACAAACCTGGAGACCATGACCTGAGTCAAAACCAAGGGTCAGATACTTAACCGAATGACCCACCCAGGCATCCTTTCCCTAATCCATTTTCAAATGACAAAATGCAATTGCACAGACATTATGTGACTTGCTAGTAAGTGAAACATTGTCAGTCCCCGCTCTAAATCCCTGGTGATTTCTTGTATTCTATATTACCTCAACTCAAATGTTTACCTGAGGAACTTTAGTGCCAGTGGGTTATTCATAACAGCACCTGGGATGAGAGGAAGAAATATGGATGACTTCTAATAAGCCTCAATCCCTGAGTAAACCATGTGCCTTGTAGCTCATTTTTTGGAAATTCTGGACAAATAGCTCATTAGAATGTAAGAAGGAGAAATAGGATTGATAAGGGTTGCCTATGATGGCAACTGAACAGAACCCAGTTGGTCGATTATATTTTCTTCTTTATTTATCATGGGGTATAAAAGGAGAAATTATGCAAGTAAACATGACACTCCGAGAAAACAACCCAGGGCAAGTCCATTTAATTTGACATTTACTTTTAACAATGATCAGCATCTAGGCATTTGCTGTTAGTCACCAGACTGCAAACTTTCAAAGAGCTTCTTAATAACCCCTGTGATTGAACTGTCGTTCTGCCAGCTTTAATTGACACTCTTGCATCTAAGAATGTACAGGATTCTTCAGTATTAATTCCCTTGGTATTTAATTAATTCGTAGAGAATAAAATTTCATGTTCATAAATTAAAAATGCATCAAGGAGATACAGTAATCTATTTTTAAATAGCATTTGTCCATAAACAGAAACTCCCTCCCGGTTGCTGAATCAGGTTATGTCAACCCTAAAATTGCCAAAACAACCAGCATGAGATGGGCTGCTCAGCTCACGGTGTTTCCTCAGTAACAGCTGAAACCAGATGACACAAAAACATCACACTGAAAGATTACTGCTCATTCCAGCACCAGAAAACTTCAGGACCCACACTAAGTCACCTAAAAAATATATATGTTGGTATTTCAGTTACTAAATGGTGTGTGTGTGTGAGTGTATGTGTGTGTGTGTGTGTGTGTGTGTGTGTGTGTGTGTGTGTTGCTTTTTAAATACACTGCCTCTCTAACTTAGTGGTTCTCCATTGTATTAAGCATTAGAATTACCTATGAAACCTTTAAAAGCATCAGATACCAGCATTAAAAAAAAAAACAGGCTAAGGACTACTGCTAATTTCATGTCAGTTGGTAGAAATTATTTGAAGACAAATTCTACATGATGTTCTCTATAACTCTATCCAACTTGATTTCTCTTAATTCAATTATTTAAGATTAATTTGCTATTAAAAGGAAGTTTCAGTACTTATTTCTAGGGAATTTGTCACCTGGAAGAAGACTGAAACCAACATTAGTAAACATATATTTACAACTTACTACATAAAAATCTTGGTTTAAAGATAGCAGGTAGTAGTGTGTAAGTATTCTGATTTTATTACTTGAATTTACTTAGAAGTGATGAAAAGATCAGACTGGCAACATTTACTTCCTAGCAGTTCAATCTGATGAATCTCAAGAAAAATTGCTTATCATAAAATAACAGAAATATTCATGGAAATGGCTAAAATAAAAGAAACCTCTTACTTTGAACAAAAATTGATCTCATATTTCAGAATAACTTGCTTCCACAGTACAAGGTAACACACCCAGTGAAGGAAATTAAGAGACATTTCTAAGCTTATTCTGGTTTCAATTATTTACGAGGCCAGAAATGGATATGTGTTATTGTTATATTTCCCTTAACATCTGAAATTATTATAGTCATATCGAGAGATCAGCCTCATCAGATTCTTCATGGTTTTTATTAAGACCCGTGGAAAGAAAATGAACACATCTGAAAAATAAAACAAGCTATATATAACGAATGAAGGTATATTTTTAAAAATCATTTTGTCATTTGTCCCTTTTCTGCCCTTAGGTGTATACCCTGTCACAGACTAAGCATATATTACTATCTATATGCTCACCTGCTCCCCAAATCCTGAATTCCTTCTGTTCTATAAACCTCAAGTTATTGTGTTTTGTGATTGCTAGGGAATCAGGAGAAGAAAAAGCCACCATCTTTGAGATGGTGTTCACTGGAATCTATAGAAAAGTTCAATTTTTTTCTGTTTTCCAGATGAATGCATTCCAGAAGGCTACGCGAAGCTGCAAGTCACTACAGCATAAGTGTGGGGGACAGATTTACAAAGGAATTTAATAAATAGCCCCTTCTGAATTTCAGATGAACTCCCTAAGGAATATTACCTCAACTTAAATGGTAGCTTACTACAGCACGGCATGTGCTATACTTACTCAGCCACAGACTGCTACAAATATGAAGTTTCGGGGCACCTGGGTGGCTCAGTAGGTTAAGCGTTCGACTTCGGCTCAAGTCATGATCTCACAGTTCATGAGTTCAAGCCCCACGTCGGGCTCTGTGCGACAGCTCAGAACTTGGAGCCTGCTTCAGATTCTGTGTCTCCCTCTCTCTCTGCCTGCCTCTCTCTCTTTCTCTCTTTCAAAAACAAAAATAAACATTTAAAAATTAAATAAATATGAAGTTTATAGGCCCTTGATTACAAATAGTAAGTAATTTTACATATCTTCACTAAATTGTTCATTCCAAACTCACATTCAATTTGCTAATTTTCCAGGCAATGCATATAGGAGCAATGATCACACGGCCGGTTCAATCACAGCTACATCCAACAAACCATTTTGATTATAGATGATAATAAAGAGGCTGAAACAGTGAAATTAGAGAAGTTGCTTCAATCCTCCTTTATTTAAATCTCAGCTGCACACTTCCCTTTCCCCATGAAGGCCATCTGTGACTTCTTTTTTCTAGACCTCTTCCCTTATCAAAACAGGTAGGAGGTTTTCAGCTAGAAGGGTTCAAGATGGTACAGGAGCATCCTAAGCTCACCTTGTCCCCTGGACATAACAAACATACATCTACATATGGATTGATTTCCTCAGAAAAAGCCCTGAAAAGTGGATGAACAGTTTCCACAACAAAGGACAAAAGGATATCACCGAGCCAGGTAGGAGTTTTGGAGACAAGGCCTCACCGAAAAAGAAAAAAAACCCACCCCAGCAGCGTCCATCCATAATTGGAAAGGATCTCAAAAACATGGGACCTCCCCCTGAGGAGCAAGGGTTGAAATTCCACAACACATATTCCAGCCCTTAGATCCTTTATCCTTATCCCTTTTCCTTAGATCGTGTACAGAAAAGACAAGGCCCCAAAATGTCAGGCATTGATAACTAACAGGGACTGCGTTCAAGAAAACCACAGAGCTTTAGGGAACGGAGAACCTAGTCTCAAAGAGCTTGTACAAGGTCTCATTTGCCCCAGAACCAAGTGATAAACCACCAGCTGGAGAAATACCCAGAACATAGGTAAAAGAGACCCACTAAATAACCCTGGGGCATCTGCAAGAGAGGCAGGGAATTGTTAAAGACACTCTCTGGGGAAAATGACACTGTTGGGTGCCAGTTTTGGAAAAAACATTCTACCCTACAAGTGCCGAAGCTGTTGGGTAACATTTTGGAACTCCCGTTCTAACCTGCTGATGCTGGCAGGCATGCCCCCACTGAGAGGCCTGTCCCATGCCAGAATGCTAGCCAGCCAGGCAAGGGGAGAGCCCTGACCACGGTCACAGCTGCAAAGGTGGCACCCCACACGGCTGGGCAGCAGAGAGAGCCCTGTCCACCTCCACGATGACAGCAGAGGCCATGGCACCACAGAAAGCCCAGCTGGGGAAAGAACCCTACCCAGCACCATGCCACAACAGGCAGGTGCACACAGCTCACACAGGGGACAACCCTTGAGCACGCAGTTTGGTGGCCAGGAGGTACTGTGCTTCTGGGCTCCTGAGGTTATCCCCTACACAAGCCTCCTTCTTTAAGACAGGGAGAGGCAGTCGATTTGCCGAATACATAGAAGAAAAACATAGAGTCAGGCAAAATGAAGCCACCGAGGAATATATTCCTAACAAAGGAGCGAGACAAAGCCTCAGAAAAAGAACTTAATGAGATGGAAATAAGCAATGTAACTGATACGGAGTTCAGAGTAAGGGTCATAAAGATGCTTAACAAAACTTGAGAGAAGAGTCAATGAACACAGAGAAAATTTCAACTAAGAGATAGAAAATATACTACATTATCAGTCAGAGCTGAAGAATACAATAAATGAAATGAAAAATACACCAGAGGGAATCAACAGCAGATTAGAGGATGCGGAAGAACGTACCAGCAATCTGGCAGAGGGGATAGTGGAAATCACCCAATCAGAATGGCCAAACGAAAAACAGTGATTTTAAAAAATGAAGAGAGTTGAAGAGACCTCTGGACATACCAAGTGTACTAATATTCATATTATAGGGGTCTCAGGAGAAGAAGAGAGAGAGACAGGGGCACAAAACTGATGATGATGGCTGAAAACTTCCCTAACCTGGAAAAGGAAACCTACATCCATGTCCAGGAAGGCCAGAGAATCCCAAACAAGATGAACCCAAAAAGATCCACACCAAGACATATTATAGTTAAATGTTAAAAGTTAAAATTACAAAGAGAATCTTAAATAAACAAGAGAGAAGAAACAACTACTTATGTACGAGGTCAGCTTATTTTTCCACAGAAACATTGCAAGCTAGGACTGAGTGGCAAGAGGTATTCAAAATAAGGAAAAAACTTACAACCACGGATACTCTACCTGTTAAGGTTATAATTCAGATTTCGAGAGAGTTTTTTTTACAAAACAAAAGCTAAACAAGTTCATCACCAATAAACTGGCCTTATAACAAAAGTTAAAGGAACTTTAAGTGTAAAAGAAATGATCATAACTAGAAATAAGTAAATATATCAAAGAAAAAATTCCCACTGGTAAAGGCAATTATATAATAAAGAGATCAATGCCTTGTAAAACTAATATGAATTTAAGAGACAAAAGTAGTAAAATTAATTATAACTACAATAATTAGGTAGGGACACACAATAATATGGGAAATGTGATATGAAAAACATAAAACTAAAGGGGTGTGTGGGAAAATGCTTTAGTATACATTCACACTTAAATCACCATCAACTTAAACTGTCATATATGTTGCTACATATGAAGATCATAGTAAACACAGACAAAAACCTATACTAGATACACAAATATAGCAAAAGAAATCCAAACATAACACTAAATAAAGGCCTCAAACCACAAGAGAGCAAGATAAGAAAAAAGGAATAGAAAACAAAAACAATCAGAAAACAACGAAACGGCAAAGTACACGCCCATCAATAATTATTTTAATGTACACTGACCAAATTTGCTAATCGAAATATAGGATGGCTGAATGAATCAAAAAATAAGACTCTTCTATATGCTGACTATAAGTGACTCACTTCAGATCCAAAGATGCACATAGACTGAAAGTAAGATGTGGAAACAGAAATTCCATGCAAACAGAAGCCAAAAGAAAGTGGGGGTAGCAATACTTACATAAAACAAAATGGACTTTACAATAAAGACTGAAACGAAAGACAAAGTAGGCATCATATAATGACAAAGGGTCAGTTTAGCAAGACAACATAAGAGATGGCCAAACCAAACCTGTCAGAATGGCTATTATCAAAAAGACAAGAAGTAATAAATGTTGGCAAGGACGTGGAGGAAAGGGAACCCTCTGCCCTGTTGGTAGGAATGTAAGTTCATGCAGCCGCTATGGAAAACGTCAGGGGATTTACTTTAAAAATCAGAACTAGAACTACCATATAATCCAGCAATACCATTTCTGGATATTTATCCAAAGAAAACAAAAATAGCGATTTTAAAAGATATGCACCCCTATGTTTATTGCAGCATTTTTACAATAGCCAAGATATGGAAGCAACCTAAGTGTCCATTGATAGATGAAGTACAATGTGGTGTATATATGTGAAATATTACCTAGCCTTAAAACAGAATGAAATCTTGCCATTTGCAACATAGTAGAACTAAGGGTATTATGATGAGTGAAATGAGTCAGACAGAGACGAGGACGGTATGCTTTCACTTAAATGTAGAGTCTAAAAAGCAAAACAAAGAGCCAAACAAAACAAAACAGAAATAGGCTCACAGATACAGAGAACAAACTAATGGTTGCCAGAAAGAGGGACTGGATGGAACAAGTAAGGTGATTAAAAGGTACAATATTTCAGTTTTAAAATTAAATAAGATGTGGGGATATAGTGTGCAGCACAGGGCATATCCTCAGTGATACTGTTAAAACTATATATGGTGACAGACGGCGATGAGACTTCTCGTGGTGCTCATTTTGTATATAAATAGCTGTAGCAGTGCTGACAATACTGACTCTATAGTTGGCTTCTATCTTGTTCATGTCCCCTTGAGGACTCCTCTGGGGGCTATGTGTCGCAGGCCCATTGGAGATTAATATACAGACCTTGTATAATAAATGTCTGCCAGGACCTGAATATGGAGGAGGGTTGCTTTGGCCTCCAGGATCCTGTTAGAGATAACACAGCCTCTCCCCTCCCGATAGATAGATAGCACCACCAGGTCTATTAAGTGCTAGCTGTCAATTAGGTGCATGCAGACCCTCTAAAAAGTGCATGTGAACGTTCTGATCTCCCTACAACTCCCTCCTTCACATCCCCTCGCTCTCTAGAGTCTGTACAGTCAGAGCAGGACTTTGCAGAGAACAGCTGTGGAGCTGTCTGCATCCTCCTCTGCCCCATCCTCTTTGTTACTAAGTTAATCACAAATTAAACTCTAGGTACACAGTACGAAGTTGGTTATTTTGTTTTCAATCTCAAAGTGGCTTCTTAAATCCCCACCTTCCAACAATATCGAATTACTATATTATACACCTGACTAACATTGTATGCCAATTATCCTTTAATTTCAAAAAGCTCCATATCATTTGGCCAAAATCTCAATCACAGGGGTATAAACTCTCCCACACAGTTTCATCCTTGCATTCTGTAGTATAAGAGTGTTTGCCAGGGTGCCTGGGTGGCTCAGTCGGTTGAGCGTCTGACTTCGGCTCAGGTCATGATCTCACGGTCCGTGGGCTCGAGCCCCGCGTCGGGCTCTGTGCTGACAGCTCAGAGCCTAGAGCCTGCATCGGATTCCGTGTCTCCCTCTCTCTCTGCCTCTCCCCAACTCGTGCTCTGTCTCTCTCTCTCTCTCTCAAAAATAAATAAAGATTTAAAAAAAAAGTGTTTGCCTCCTACAGAAAAAAAAATCAGACAAAACTGAGTAAATGAAAATTTATCAAATTGTGTGTTTCAAGTATGTGCAGTGCATTTCATCACTCAATAAAGCTGCTTTAAAACCCAAGTAAATGAAGAAAATATTTTTTTCTGAGATGGAGATCCTTTCCTTATGTCTAAATTCACATGATGTCCAAGCTGATCCTGAAGAGTCACCTGTCTTCATTGTTTAGGGTATCTAGACCAAAAGGGACCCAGGGTGACTCTCTTCTACTTTCATCTTTCTCTTAATCCTAACTGTTCAACTTTTATTTCCCAAAGGAATTCCAAATATCGGGATCCAGATTGCATTCATAATATTCCTGTCTTTCCATCCACTGTGAGTCTTCCCCAGGGGCCCGTGCCTCCTCGGGGCTGACACACAACAGACACACAATCCATGCATGTGGCTCTAAACCCTCCAGCAACCAGGGCAGAGAGAAGGTAAATATTCTCCCAAGATATTGCTACAGATAGGGTGTGGGGGAGAAAGAGATTCTCCGAGCTTAAAAGACGGACTCCACCCCAGTGGAACACAGGGTCTGGGCTAGTAGGAGCTGGAGGTAAGGAAACCGCAGCTTTGGGAAGGTAGGTCCTGTCTCACTGGAGATGGGAGCCTCTTGAGTGGGACTGCCTGTGTTAGATTCAGGGCATGCCTCGCTGTGCTCGTGGAGAAGTGATTTTACCTCTTTATGCGTCACTTTCTCCCTCTGTAAAAGAAGGGTCATAAAAATAAATGCTTTTCTGGGTTGTTTTAAGGATTAAGTGAATTGATCTAAGCAAAGCACTCAGCAAGAACTCAATAAATGCAGGCCTTAATTAGTGGGGAACTAGAATCAAAATTTGTCTTTTAATGCAGTGTTCCTCAAACTTTAATATGTATCTGAATTACTTGGGGATCTTGTTAAAATACAAAATCAGACACTGGGTCTGGGAGAGGGGTCTGAGATTTTGCATTTCTAACAAGCTCCCAGATGATGTCACATGGCATGACTGGTCCCTGGACCACATTTTGAGTAGCAAGGTTTTAATATAAAAATAGGAGCAAGCATTCATGTGCTGGAAGGGTAGCACACACTATTTGGGAAATCTAACTATACTGACGCGGGCAAATCAGAGGCATTCAAAAAAAAGCAAAGGAAAGGAAGGAAATGTCTGTTTAGCTTCATAAAAAAGCAACCTGGAGTTATCATATGATATAGTCTCAGGGTATACATTTTACTATCAGATTAATTTTACCAGGATATACCTTATTTTAAAAGTAAATTTTATGTAAAATATTAATCTTCCTGTGTGAGGCTTACATGAACATATCTGGTGGTTCTGGCATGATGACCTTGACAAACATTTTTAACAGAGGGAACATTAGCTACTCACTCATTAATCCACTTATTCAATACAGTAAGACTATATATTAGAATTAGAATTATTTAATTCAATTAGACTGTAATATACCAGGAGCTGTGCTAGGCCCTTAACTTAGTTTTAAGCATGAGGGAACCGAAAGGTCATGATACAGACAACAGATAAACAGTAAGGCGAAATTACAAGGTCACTAGAGAAGCTGAGCAGTGGAGCGGTTCGGAAAGTACACTGACCCCCTGACCCCACAGCTACCTGTGGCCAGCCTGCCAACCCAGTCTGCATTCATCCTTATGATAACCTGCTTTTTCGGGGGCGCCATGGTGGCTCAGTCCGTTAAGTGTCTGACGTCAGCTGATCTCACAGTTTGTGAGTTCAAGCCCTGCATCGGGATCCGTGTTCACAGTTTAAAGCCTGGAGACTGCTTCGGATTCTGTGACTTCCTCTCTCTGGCTCTCCCCTACTTGCTCTCTCTATCTCTATTAAAAATAAATAAACATTAAACTACAACAAAATCTGTTTTTTCATAAATCGATCTAAAGGAGTCTCCAGTCCTTGCAACCTCCAAAGAATGCCTGTCCTTTCCTAGGCAGCATCTCTACTGGGTGGCTGCTGCCTAAAGTTCTGATTCCCAGACAGTCCCAGATCATTTCGAATAGCTATCATGTTGTCTCCAAACAGTCACAGGTGTTTGTTCATTATGGTGAAACAGGGTTTGTCTGAAAGTGGTAAGACTTTCCCGTGTATGAACATGAATGAGAGCCATCTCAATGCCATGTTCATCTATTGTCCGTTTCTAAAAGTTTCTGAGCTAAAGTGCAGAAGTATGGAATTAAAGTGTAGCACTAAGAGGAAGGAAAATATCATTTTTGAGAGAGAACTGAGAGAAACCCAAGAAAGGGGAAAATTATGAACAAAAAGACAGGTGTGGTAAAATGAAGTAACATCTTTCCATACTCACCAGGGAAAGAGGAATCAAAAGGTTCATGTGTCCTCAGTAAGGCCATCCAAAATTATATCCAAATATGTTAACAAAATATTGTAAAAGAAGACACAATTTTAAATTATTCTTTTGGATTATGTACAGTGTTGTACAGCATTAACAGAAAAGTCTAGCTGTTCACGTGTAAGCAATACTATGACCACAGGCACATTAAGATTGGAGAGTATCTTCAGCAACTTTGTGACAATAGCACTAAATTATCTTCTACCACAGTTACATACTGACAAAATGAAAAGCTTATGACTTGGAACACCTTTCGGGTCTCGCCTTATTAGACTTCTGAGTAACACACAGCAAGATGGACTCTTTCCTTCTTTTCGAAATAGTCTCTTCATGCTCATGAGAGTACTCTGCAATTTTTCTCCTCCCTCTCAGTCTCCTAATTCTTTATGTTCTCTCTAGGCTCCTTCGCCTCTACCCCAGTGTGGATGCTCCTGAGGCCTCAGGACTGCGTCCTCCTCTCCTGCCTGTGACCTGTGTTCTTGTAACTTCTAATAAGTCTCTTTATGCTGACACGGGCTCCATTTATCTCCAGGCAGATCTCTCCTTTGAGATCTGATAAAACTGCTCTATTTTCCATTTCCATCTTACAGTCATCTTGCAACCACCATAAAACTCCATATGCCTGAAAGGGCACTTGGTCTCCCCTACCTTTTCTCAGCCAGTCCCCCCATCCTGTCCTCCTTAAATCTGTAAATAGCACTTCTATTCACCTGGTTGTTAATGACCAGAAACCTAGACTACTGTTAGATGTCTACTTTTCCCTCATCCCTCAGATTGAATCCATACCTAAATACTATGGATTCTCCTAACATATTTTTTTCCAGTTTTTATTATCATTAAAGTTTTTCAGGCATATATTGTCAGATTGATTTACAACATTTATCCCAAAGTTCGTCGCACCCTACTCCCTTCCACCATCATTTCCATTTGAAACTCTTCTACTTGATTCTTTGGGTATTTGAGAGAGAGACAGGATCTAAAGGAGCGGTGAAGAGAGAATTAAGCAGAGGGTTATGACTCACCAGGAGCCGAAGCATCGGCCTCCAGTCTCGAGCCTCTTTTATTTTGCTACTTGTCTGATAACAGCAAGCACATACAACATAGTATTTGGCATCTTGACAGGTCACGCACCTGCGGCGTATTCCGTACTGGGTCATGAGTACATCTGGTGCCAGAGGAAACATCTTATCCTGGCCTGGCGCCCGTATGATGTCCTTCTGGAGAGAACGAGCAGCCCTGGCGGCTTTCCGACCTGGGAATGGAACTGCTTTGAGTTCCTTGCTGCTCCAGCCCTTTCCTTCAGGACATTCTTACAGTGCGTTGGCTTCTTGTTCTCCAACAGGTATTTACCTGAATTACTCTAAAGAGCATATTTTTAAAAAAATGTTTATTGATTTTCCACTATGTGAGTTTTTTTTTCTTTGACTATCTTTCTTTGCCCTGTACTCATCTTCCCTCCTCTCTCTCTTACACACACACACATACACACACACACACACACATACACACACTTCCCATCCATAATTTTGGGTAGATCATTACGCAGTGTTTATATTATTATAACTACATAACACTATGCACAGGGAAGCCTGTAAATTACTATATTTTTTTTCCTTTTCTACACATTTTTTCTATAACGAATAATTGTCTTGTTTTATTCATTGGCTTAACTTTCTATACACGTATTAAAATTTCACCCCCAAACTTTTCATCAGCTGTCTGAGTCTGCTCTGAGGATGTCCATACATACTCTGTGTTCTATCAGTTTTATGTTCTTAAAGCACCTCTCCTGGAATGTTCTGACATGCCCCGTTCTAGAACGGTTGCTCTCCAGGCTCTGTGCACAGCTGTCAGCCTGAAATTTCCTTCCGGCATCATTTTCCCTCATCTTTTGTTCCTCAGTTTCCTGTGGTTCATGTCTTCTTTCTTGGTTTGCTGGCTCATTTGGTTGGAGAATATCAGCTAGCAGGGTCCTGACAAAGGTTACAGGGCAGGTATATTTTGAGACCTAATATGCCTGAAAGTATCTTCACTTATCTTTATAGTTGATTAATAATTTAATCAGGTACCAAATTCTGAGTTGGAAATAAACTTCCTGAAAAAGATTTGAGAAGGTTCCATTGCCTTCAACTCTTCCACTGGTTAGCTTTTGAACAATCTGAAATATGTGTATTCCTGATATTTTGCTTGTGAACTGTAATTTTTCCCCTCCTTCTCTGGAAGCATATAAATCTTTTCTTTATCCAAGTATTCTGAAATTTCACAGTGATGGCCTTAACATGAGTCTATTTTCATCCAAGTACACAGAGTGCTTGGTAGGCTTTCAATCTAAAAACACTTTTAGGAAATTCCTGAAATTGTATCTTCAATTATTTCCTCTTATTTCCTCTGGTTCTCTTTTCCAGTAACTCCTATTATTCAGTTGTTGGGCTCCCCAAACCGGCCACCTACTTTTCTTTCTTTTGTTTTCATATTTTCTGTTTTCTCTACTTTCTGGAAGATTTTCCTACCAAAATTTCCAAACATTTTTTTAAATGTCTATTTGGGGCACCTGGGTGGCTCAGTCTGTTGGGCAACCGACTTCAGCTCAGGTCATGATCTCACAGTTCGTGGGTTCGAGCCCCACGTTGGGTTCTGTGCTGGCAGAGTCTGCTTCAGAGTTGTGTCTCCCTCTCTCTCTGCTCCTCCCCTGCATGCTCTCTCTCTCTCAAAAATAAATAAACATTAAAATAATTTTTAAAAAAATGTCTATTTATTTTGAGAGATAGCATGATCATGGGAAGGGCAGAAAGAGACAGAGAGAGAGAGAACCCCAAGCAGTCTCCACGCTATCAACGCAGAGCCCAACATGGGGCTCGATCTCACAAACCATGAGATCATTACCTGAGCCAAAACCAAAAGTTGGACACTTAACTGACGGAGCCACCTAGTGCCCCCAAGTCTTTTCTTTTTTTTTTTAATGTTTTATTTATTTATTTTGAGAAAGAGAGCAAGCATGGGCGGGGCGGGGCAGGGCAGAGAAAGGGAGTGAGGGAATTCCAAGCAGGCTCCGTGATGCCTCGGAGCCCAATGGGGGCTCAGTCTCACCAACGGTGAGATCATGACCTGAGCCGAAATCAAGAGTCAGACGCTTAACCAACTGAACCACCCATGTGTCCCCCAAACCTTTATGTTTTCATGATTATATTTTTAATTTTAAAATAGTACTTTTTATTCCTTGAAAATTTTATTTTTAAAGCACCATTTTCTTTGTTCATTGTTGCAAAACACGCTCTTACCTAAGAATATTTATATGTGTGTAAATATTCATATACATACATACATATATACATATATATATATTTTTTTTTAATTTAAGCTTTGCATCTCTGCTTGCTCTCTGGTTCCACCGAGTTGTTTCCAGGATCTAACTTTCATATCAGATGCTTTCCTCAGCAGTCTGCTTCTCCAGCACTGTACGAGCAAGGGCTGAAAGCTCTGTGAAAATGGCTGGTATGTGGGTGGGGTCAGTACATGGCAAGCTGTCCTATAGAGAGGCCTGGATGCTTTGTTTCCTCTGGAAAATCTTTGATATCAGTACATTCCTGTTTTCCCCTTGGGGTATTCAGTTTTCCCAGAAAAGACTTCCTGTCTGATGAGAGTTAAAGGTTTTGTTGCTGGTGTCTCAAGCCAAATAGAGGAAGAAAGTTGCGAAAGTATTCAGCAACTGTAGATATATGTTCACTTAACCTCCATTTTAAAAATATAGTACCTTCACCTTCAATTCTAATTTCTCTAATTAAGTACCTTTTTAAAAATATTTCCAGGGGGCCTGAGTGGCTCAGTCGGTTAAGCATCTGACTTTGGCTCAGGTCATGATCTCACACTCATAGGTTCAAGCCCCGCATCAGGCTCTGTGCTGACAGCTCAGAGCCTGGAGCCTGCTTCAGATTCTGTGTCTCCCTCGCTCTCTGCCCCTCCCCCACTCACATTCTGTCTCTCTCTCTCTCAAAATAAATAAACATAATAAAAAATATTTCCAAAACATAAATCTCTTAGTCTTCTTCCAGCTGTGGGAGGGGCATACCCCCCCATATGAGGGAGGAGAGGGGATCCAGGTACTGAGAACTTCCCAAGTGCACTTCTGACCAATCTTCCCTATTTTACCTTCCAGCACCTGGCCTCCATTCCCTCTCCTGGAGGTAACAAATAGAGCTAATTTCTGAATTTTTGATAAAGTCTAATGCGTAAATCAAGTTGCTTAATAGCTTTCCCAACTGTTCCTTTATGATTCTGTTTTCTTGGATCTGATGAGGTATTTACCAATTGTCCAGGTCCTTTCTGGTTTGTAATATTTTGTTGCTGTTGTCTGGTCTCTTGTTTTCCCCATATGTCTATGCCTTTTAGAAACAAGTCCTTTACTATTGTTTTAATGATGGTAGGAGCCAGATTAGATGTCTGTTCTAAATCTATCAACTTTAATGAGAAATCTTCTGGGGGGTATGTGTGTACTGTTCTCTAGTATGTATTTCAAATCTGTGTACCCATTTCCATTTCTCCTTCTACCACTACTAGTGCAAGCCACCACCCACACTCACCTGAACTGCTATACGGGTTAAACAGTGTCTCTAATTTCACCTGTCTCTCTAATCAGTTATCCCAATGGTATCCAAACTAAGGTTCTGAAACCTAAATCAATGACTTCTCACTACATATCACATAAAATCCAAACTCATTACCATGGCCTAACCAAAAGATGTTTTGAGCTACCAGTTGTGGAATCTCCAATTCAAACCTCTTTAAAGGCTAATAAAATGCACCGATTCCTTTGATCGAAAATGCAAAGATTGACTAGGCTACAGGGTTGATGTAACTTGGCTCTGGCTTGGATTTATTTTGATTCTCTGGGCTTTATTCTCCTTTATACTTGACCTTCAGACGGCAGCAAGATGACTGTAAGACTTCTAGCTTTACACCTTCACCAGACTGTAGCCAGAGGAAAAGAGGGAAACTTGCCTCTGCGACTCTCCTAGAGAATGAGGAGAAACTTTTCCAGAAGCCCAGAAGAAGCCTCTCCTGGTGCTTCATTGGTCTGAAATGCCTAGAAGTCTATTCCTGGCATGGTAAATGAAACTAGAATTATCCTCAGACCAAGAGGTTGTGAGGACAGATGTAAAGCCTGTGTAGAGAAAGGGACAGATAGCTCAATAAAATCAAAGGGTAAGAGTGACAAGGAATGTTGTGAGGTGTGGTAGGCGGAAAAAGAGTCCCCAGAAGACATTCACATCAAGTCCCTGGAAACTGTGAATGTCACCATATTATTTAGAAAAGGGGTCTTTGCAGAGGCCATTAGGATAAGGATCTGGAAATGAAGAGCTAATCCTGGATTGTTTCTATAGTTCCAAAACGCCTTTGTAAATATGCTTAGAAGACAGAGGCACAGGAAGATTAGACACACAGTGGGAAAGGCAATGTGAAGAAGAAACAGAGATGCAGCCACAAGCCAAGAAACGCCAGCAGCCACCAGAAGCTGAAAGAGGCAAGGAGCCAATTCTCTCCTAACATCTCTGGAAGCATATGGTCAAGTCATCACCTTTTTTCCGTATTTCTGGCCACCAGAATTGTGGGAGAATAAATTGTTACTGTGTTAAAAGCCATCAGTTTGTGGTAATTTCTTTTTTTAAATTTTTTAATGTTTATTTTTGAGCGAGAGAGACACACACACAGTGCGAGGAGGGGAGGGGCAGAGAGAGAGGGAGACACAGAATCCGAAGCAGGTTCCAGGCTCTGAGCTATCAGCACAGAGCCCGACACGGGGCTCGAACTCACAGACTGTGAGATCATGACCTGAGCTGAAGTCAGACACTTAACTAACCCACCGAGCCACCAGGCGCCCTTGTGGTCATTTGTTTCAACAGCCCAAGAAATTAATACAGCAGGCACCTTACCAATCCATAACAGTCTGTATTTTTCTACTCATTATCAGTTCTCTGCCTTTTGCTCTCTCAACCTGAGCACACTGCCTCCCTTCAAGAAAGGACTCAAATACATCCTGTGTCAGTAACACACGTTATAACCACTGTCTTGAGAGCCCTTACTCCAAACCCCTGCTCCTTCTATTGTAAAGCTACTTCCTCCATGAAACCTTACAAGTCTCACCAATCTAAATCATGTTTGCTCTTTTATGTTCTCCCATTGTACCCTGTTCATTTCTCTTTTATGTCAGGTTACATCACTTGTTTGTTGATTCAATGGCTATAGATTCTTAGTTACTCTTGGCAGGGACTCATCAGTCTACCAGACTATATCTGGCATCTATGACAGTACCTAGCACATGAGAAGAGTCCCATGTTTCACTTTAAAGACCTAGCCCTGGAACAGCACCATGGAATAAAAGAGTAAGTGGGTTAATGGTTAATCTCTGTATGCTCGAAATGTTCTGCTTTAAAACCATTATGCCTATAAATAAATGAGAAGCAATTTCATGTTCTCAGAAATGTTTGATTTTTCCAGGCCTCACATCTGATAGCTATGATTTAAGTTTTCCCAACTCTTCTAAGTATTGATAACTGTGGGCAGAGCAGGGAGGGGAGTTACTCTAAGCAGATTCTGAACTCCATGGAAAAACTGAACTCAAAAATGATAGCTTCAAAATCTCACTTATAAAGCTTCAAGAAAATTTAAAATGTATTTCACAATATTTTTAAAGCAGAGAGGAAAACCTTTTTATTTTTATGTAGACACAAGCAAAACCACAAAGTTTATATTCAATTAGAAACTAGATTCTATATGCGGTTAGAAAGTTTTCAACAGATTTGTTATTTATAGTCAATAAAGAAAATGAAAACAAGGAACGGGTGATCCTGTAATGTAATACACAGCGGTACTTTCTTCTTTTATGCTTTCTGTAAACATAAATCCCTGCACCAAATAAAATGCAGCAACTTTTACCCAAACAAACTATAAATATTCTTATTATAAAATGGTGAGACATATTGGTAAGGCCTTTGATTTCTAACATTTTTTAACCCACAAATTGAAGTCAATTCATTTCTTTTGCATTTGGGACAAAAGTGTATATATATATATATATATATTTTTTTTTTTTTAAAACAAGATGGAGGGGCACCTGGGTGGCTCAGTTAGTTAAGTGTTTGACTTTTGATCTTGGTCACTATATCTCAGAGTTCATGGGATGGAGCCCCTTGTGGGGCTCCATGCTGACAGCTAGAACCTGCTTGGGATTCTTTCCTTCTCTCTCCGCCCCTCCCCCACTAATGCTCACTTGCTCTCTCTCTCTCTTCCCCTCTCTCCTCCCTCCCCTCAAAATATGTAAACATTAAAAAATAAATTAATATGAAAATAAGATACAGTAGAATGAGGGAAGTATTTGTGGTCATATACATAGGTTTGAGACCCAGGTCTTCCATGACTGGTAAATTAAGTATTTTAAGTAAGTCCGTTAACTTGCCTGTCCTCAATTTTTTCATCTATAAACTGAAGATGGTAATAACACTCATGACACAAAGTTGTTGTCAGAAGAAATAATAAACTCCAGATGAAAGTGCTTTAAAAACCATAAAGTATAATATGAAGGCAGACCGCTGTTCATCATCTCAGGACGAGCTACTGGATTGTAAAGTACGCCTTGAACGAACCAAGTTCTGCCCTGTTGTTCCTTCCTCTGCATCAGCGCTGAAAGTCAAACACTGTTCTGAAAATCTGAAAAATGTTTGATTTATACACCGAGGCAGTGATCAAAATAAGTACCAGGATTTGAGTTTGAGTTTATGATACAACTTGTTCTGGTAAATGCTTATTAAAGTACAGCTGTAGGAACATTAGCCCAGATTTTTTCTTTTTTTTTTTTTTTAATTTAAATATGGCTAGGCACAAAGATGAGATGGAGCATGGGACCTTAACCTTCTATTCCACTTTTATTTCCCCAGGAATGTCGGAAAACAAAACAAACTGTGAGCAGCCTTACAGATCCTTGAGGCAAACTGCAAGAACCTGATGAACACCTATGACAGAAACAAAAGCAGCAGAACATAAGACTCTGGAAAAGGTAGCGCAGGAGCAAAAGCATCTGTCCTAACTCACAGCAGAGAAATCGATAACAAATATTGCTACCGGAACAGAATTAAAATCAAAAGTTAATATATTCTACAGTTGATACAATTATGGCCTGAATGAGCTTTAAGACACAACTAAGAGGTACACACTGGTGAAACAAGACATTTGATTTCATGAACTGTATCATCAGATTTACCCGTAAACTTCCTGAAGCCCATATCTCTGGTGATCTAAACAAAAATGGCAGTCTCACGTAGCAATGAGAAACCATGAAATCTGGCCATGCATGGCAACATGGATGGAACTGGAGGGTATTATGCTAAGTGAAATGAGTCAGTCAGAAAAAGACAGACACCATATGTTTCTACACATAGGTGGATTTTGAGAGACTTAGCAGAAAACCATGGGGGAGGGGAAGAGGGGGGGAAAAAGCCACAGAGAGGGAGGGAGACAAAACACAAGAGACTCTTAAATACTAAGAACGAACTGTGGGTTGAGGGCGGTGTGGGAGGGGGGAGGGTGGGTGAAGGGCACAGAGGAGGGCACTTGTTGGGATGAGCACTGAGTGTTGTATGGAAACCAATTTGACAATAAATAGTTAAAAAAATGGCAGTCGAAGAGGGACTTGTCAACTGTAAAATCCTACAAAATCAACTACAAGATGAGAGATGCAACCCAATCCAACTCTACAGGAAGGGATTGGTGCAAAGGATAAGTGAAACCATGACACTCAAATAGTTGATTTACAATGGATTTTCTATAATTAAAATAGAAAAAAAGCACATGATGCCTACTAAGCCTATCAGTCAGTAGGCAGCTGTGACCGTGGATGGATAGGGACATCACAAGATGATACCCGCTATCTGGTACACAGAAGTGCTTCAGGAATGCTATTATGGTGCCAATAAGACAGAGCTGCTGTAAGGAAGGTTCTATATGCAAAAATTTCACCAAAAGTCAGAAGATGGTATTTAAAGGTATGAGGGCATATGGAGTTATAACTTGTCATTTACTTTGTCTTATTTTCTTTTAAAAAATACCTCATTTTGGGGTCCCTGCAATGAGAGAGTGTGGGGCAAGCTGAGGGCAAAACACTGGCTAACAGCACACAGCCCCACCCCCAGGTGGAATATGAGTGATATTCCTCAGACACTCCTGGCTACCCAAGAACAAAGGAAAGAGGTTTAAGTGCTTGCCGTGGTGATGTGGGAAACTAAGGTAAATGAAAAATTAAATCCTCTTACTGCCTACAGTCCATTGACAAGCCCTTGAAAACGGCAGAGTGACCTCCCTCTAGAGCTCAGCTGCCTGGATGATGACACTTTGCTGGGGGCAAAAGGGAATCTTGGTTTAACAGTGTGCCAACCTGGAAGATCCTGTAAGTCTACTTCCTTTATCTCAACTGCCCCAAGATATATTCTGGCAATCTTACTCCAAGCTTATGCACCACCCCCCCCCATGTTCATCTGAAGGGTCTCATGACTGAGGTTTTATTAAATGGTAATAAACAGTGTTTCCTTAGCAACAGCTAGCCCCTCAAGGTCCTGGAAACCTTGCTTCCAAAATTCCTTAGAGACTTACTCTATCCCTGATCCCCTCCCAATCTGACGGTATATACTGAGTTACCCTTCACCTCCCCAGTGCAGCTCTTCCTGCCTATGGGTCTTGTCCCCGTACTTTAATAAAATCACTTTTTTGGCACCAAAGATGTCTTCAAGAATTCTTTCTTGGCCGTCGGCTCTGGACCACCCCACTATTACACCAACACTTCATCACTAGGAGGTAGTCATATTTATTATCACCATTTGTAGATGTGGAACTTGAGGTTAGTTAACTTGTCTAAGGTGGCGGCTAATAAATAAAAGTTGGGGATTCTAACCTAAGCTATTAATCTCCGTGATGAAAACATCTGAAAAGTAAATATTTTTTAAATCCAAGCCATACTAGATAAGCCGAAATAAGACATGTGGTGAATTGAAAAGTGAATAATGGAGATAATAATCACTACAGAAGTTTAGAAGAGGAGCCTGTTTTTGGATCCGGTTGATAAGAAATAATTTATGAGTAAAGCAAGACTTGAGCCATGTTTTCAAAATTGGGTAGAATTTGGATGAGAAGAAAGGATTTATTTGAGCAGGGTGTGCCAGTCAGTCCAAATGATTTCCCAGATGTTTGAGGAACACAATATCCTTTCAGAATCATATACAAACTATAAGCACCTTCCTAGGAAAAAGAGCATGTTTCCACATACAAAATTATGCACGCAATCCTAAATTGTACACCTCAAGACACTCAAGTATTTAACAAAACATACAAGAGCCTTAATGATCTGGCCCTTCTCCATCGCATTAGGCTCATTCATTACTAAGTTCCACTCCTTTCCAAACTAAACCTGTGGCCATTCCAGGGCTCTCCGGGCTTCCTCTTGCCTCGCTGCCTCTTCCCAAGCAGCTTCCATGCCACTCAGCACACTTCTACAACTTCTCTGTCAGGTGGCCATCTTACAACTAACCCATCTTTCCAGATGCGCTCAAGGCACCCTGAACACCTTAAGAATGAAAATTATATCAAATGAGATGGAGAAATCAAGACTGGAAGAAAATAGAGGCAAAGCAGGGAGCAAAGAAAGTATAAACATTTTATATCTTATTGATATAAAACAAGAACTGGGGCCCATAAGAAGGAATAGTGAAGAGAATAAGACTCATAGAAACTAAAAATACTTAAGCAAAAACAAAAATTTCAATAGTTGTTTAGAAGAAAAAGTGGAGGAAACCTCCCAAGAAAAACAAAAAAATAAAAAGAATAAACAGTATATGAAAAGAGAAAAGAAACTTAGGGGATCAGACCAAGAGATGTTCTAGAAAAAGGGAAGCGAGAAGACAGAAGATAGACCTACACAAGAAAAACCAAAAAAAAAAAAAAAAAATCAGAACCAAAGGATAAAATCCCAGATTCAAGGACCCACTAAAGACTCAAGAAAAGGAATTTTAAAATACCCACACAGAGGCACACCATCCTATAGTTAACAAAATACTAGGAGTAAGAGAGATGCTAAATGCTTGTGGGGTACGTGAAGGTGTGGACCAAATCACATTCAAGGATTTAAATCACAATTACATGGAATTCTCATTAGCAACACTGAATTCTAAAAGTCAGTAGAAAAATGTCTTAAAATATATGGAAAAATGATTTCCAACTTGGAAATCTAATCCATCAATAAAATTTGAACCTGGAATACAACAATTTTATATTTGAAAGTAAACAAATATTTTAAAAGATGATATACCATGAACCCGTTCTAAGTTAGCTCATAAAGAATGTGCATCACCAAATGAAGTTATAAACCAAGAAAAGCAATCTATGAAATCCAGGGACTATGAGACATGACACAAAAAGGCAGCAGAGGGAATTCCAGGTGGTAATTAAAGGAAAGGGTCCCTGGAGTAACGCTGAGCAGCAGACACAGGGAGCACCGGCCCAGACTAGAACGGGAAGATGGAGGGCTCCAGAAGGTGTTTCTTTTAAAATAAAGATTGAATTGATAAATGACTTAACTTGTTTGGCCATACTAAGAAGATGTTTACAACCCTAGCAAAGTTTTTGAAAGAATCCATTACGGGCATGTAGAAAACTAAGCAAATAGAGGGGAAATTATTCTAAGTAATTATCCTTAGGAAAAAAAAATTGCACAAAAAGGAAATGAAATCACTGTATTATATGTCTCAGTGCTAATGAAATTACATACTTAATATAAATATGTAATACTGATTTAACGAAAACTTACGGTAAAACCTATGTTTGGAGAGCAGGTTGAGGAGGGCAACTACATAAGACATAAATTTTTATCTTCCATGCTACAAAGTGAACAGATAAAAAACAAAATAGCCAGGGTGCCTGACTGGCTCACTAGATAGAGCCTGCGACTCTTGATCTCAGGGTTGTGAGTTCGAGTCCCACAATGGACATAGAGCTCACTAAAATTAAACAAAAATGAACGAATGAATGAATGATCTAAGAAACAGCAGTGTAAGACTTTTATTTTTTTAAAAAAAAGAGGTGTAAAGAGTGGCAGAACAGAAGGAAAGATCTGGTAGTGCTGGTGTCTGAGGGGTGGGACTAGGGAGCTGGGGTGGGGGTTAGACAAGCAATATCTGCATATATCCTAGAATCTGGGTCAATTTTACCAAATTTGAGGTTTTTGAGGGGAGAGAATGAAGAGGGAAAGCAGAGCCACATTCAACTCTCATAATAGGTGCTAGTGTTCACAGTGCTAACTAGCTCAGTGGCCTTGGGCAAATCTCTCTGAGCCTCATTTTTCTTATCTAAAAAATGGCAACAACGCTCATTTCACAGAATTATTGTATAAATATATGATGACATGATGGATGTGAAAACACTGTAAAAATATTAAACCTAGTGCATTATTTCCTATTGCTGCTGTATCAAACTACCACAGCCTTAGTGCTTAATGCAACACAAATTTGTTCAGCTGCAGTTCTGCAGGTCAGATGTCTGAAGTGTATCCAACTGGGCCAAAATGAAGGTGCTTCCAAGCCTGCATTCCTTGTGGAGGCTCTCAAGACAAATCCATTTCCTTGCTTTGTCCCGCCTGCATTTCTAGGCTCATTGCCCCTTCTGCCATCTTTAAGTCAACATCTCCAAATTCCTCTCTAACCTGGACAACTACTCTCCTGCCTCCCTCTTTCACTTATAAAAACCCATGTATGTATTTGGCACACATGAGTAATCTCATCCCAAGGTCAGCAACCTCAATTCCCCACCCCAACCCATCATGCAATATAAAATATTCACAAATTCCAGGGGTTAGCATGTGGACATCTTTGGCAGACCATTATTCTGTCTACCATACATACGAAAGATTCTAATTTAATATCTACTTGTCAGTCAATTGTTTTATTTTTTTCAACTTCACAACTAATATGTCCAAGAGTTATTTTTTGGTTTAAGAGATAAGAAACTGAAGAGAAAGTTTTCTAAGTAATTCACTATTATACCTCTAAGATTTAACAACATATGCTAAGTATCAAGGAAAACTATAAATTTTGATATTTACCTTAATATAATCTTTCCCATCTTTCAAAACAAATGAAAATTTAAGACAAAGAGACCATTGCCAAATTTCAATTGAATCATAAGCATTCTGTTGTTAAACTTCTACAATAGTATCCTGGCCTGTGAAAAAATAAGTGGAAGAAATACCTAAACGTAGAAATAAACACATTTTGGGGTCTGGAAATATAGGAAAGGTCAGGCTATCAGTCAAACAAAGGGCATTAAATACCTCAAAGGCAAACATTCCTGACCCCAAGGCAAGTACCAAGTGAGAGGTACTTGCCATGCTGGGGCCTATAAGCCGAAGACAAGTCAAGACTGCTTCCCAGGGCCCCTAGAGCAAGCCTAGTGCAGACCTCTGTAAGACACCTGGATTCAAGATACATATCTTCTGGACCTGTCAAATATGTCATTGTGAATTACGCCTTCTAGTCCCACACTAATGGTTCCCCTAAAAATATGATATAGGCATAGCACTAAGATAACAATTCCTTACCATGGTTATTAAATGAATGTAGTATATATTATAGCACGAAATAGCACCATAAAATAGGATTTATCCTAATCTGAAAAATCACAAATCTTATATATTTTCCCCGAACTTATTAATAATTTCAACCAAGCCAAAATTAGGGAATTATTTGGGACAATTTCCAAGGTATCTCATTTCAACCTCCTATGTCTTGAGGACATACGACACTGACATAAGTGACATTCACAATAATAAACTCAAGATTTTGAAAGATACCAACTTCTTCTTGATCGTTAAAGAGAAACTAAGCTATGGTCAGAATAATTTTTACCAGTAAACGTATCCAGAACATGTAAATGAGACACATTTGATTTAAAACTTGGCTGTAGCTGAATTATAAATACATAATCCGGACTCAACTCATACTACAACCTTTCCTACTTCCTATCACACTGCACAAACAGAAGTTTAGTTTAACAGAATCAATAGCAGGACTCCAGTTCCTAAGTAATACAATTTAAATGCTTCCAATCTATGGAAACAAGGTTTTTCCAAAGAAGCAATTTTTTTTTCTAAATTATGTTTTTTTTTTGTTTTAATCAATCAAAAATAGTATCAATGAAAAAAATGCAGTGATAGGAGCTATCCTAGATTTCACATCAGAATATATTCTTCTTGAAACTAAAAAAGAAAGACAAAAAAAGCATTTGTAAAGAGCAATCATTCATCATTTTTTCTAATAAAGAAACTTTGTGAACATATCTGGACGATGATGAGGACGGCAATAATGACAACAAAAGTTTGAATGATTTAATCTAAGAAGTTTTATTGGTAAGAATAAAAAGAGACAATGTCATAAAACTTATTAATGAGTTATCATCCTAACTGCCAATGCAGTGAGCAATTTTATGATTCTGCTTTCTCTAAATGCAACAATTACCTCTCAAAAAAAAAAAAAAAAAAAAAAAAAAGACCAAAGCCATTCATTCACTGACTCCCGCACTGCAGACCAACTATTCGACAAGAGCTTGCACCATGACGAATGGTACAGAAAATATACTTCAGGTCCATCTGTACTATCACAAGATTCTTCTACATACTCCCTTCCTTCCATGCCAGTCCCAAGGCTACTCTTGTGTAGTCTAATCCTTAAGTGAAAGACTTAGACTGAAAAAAAATACATGCATCCTCTGGTAATTGATAAGGAATCAGTTCCTTCCAATATCTAGGAGGTTCCAAGTCAATATAAAACCTGTTTAAAGTAGTATTAAAAGAATGCAAAAATATATTAAGAAACATTAAGTAAGATATTTATTAATGGTTATGAAACAGACTATATACCTCAGATACTACTATAAAAAATCTGATATTTAATTCCTGATTGACCATATCAGGTAGAAAAAAATTTCAGTTTGCCAGACAGAAAATTAAGTATCTTTCACAAATGCTGAAAGCTTAATTATCAAAATTTTTATAATATCGATCAAATCATACTTTAGTAAAAGGCAAAAGATTTATGCGATCTGAAGAGAAACCAGAGTATTGATCAAATCATACTTTAACAGAGAAGAAAAGAATAGATGTATGTGCAACAAATTAGGTGATTAGTTCGAATTTTGTCAGAGTTTTAAAAATTCAGGTAAAGCCTATCCTGTACAACATTCAGATAATGCTGCTGAGGACAAACACTTGAAAATGATGTATCAGAAGAAACAAGGTCTAACAACTTTCTTCCTATAGTGAAATACAGTTAAAAAGTTAGACAGACCTTTTAGTCTCCTCTGTGGTATTTTTAGTAGTCAATTAGAAGGATTAAAATGCATTTGGAGTTTCCCAAACAAAGGATCAGATAGGAAGAAAGATAGGAAGTAATACAAAGAAGAAACTATCCATTATGTCTCAAGAGCCAAACCACAAAACGACGGCAGGTTACCTCAATGTCACTTGTAAAAAAAGAATCCCTGAGTCCACCTTACTAAGCTTTGTTCAATAAATAAGAAAAAAACATAATAAAGCCATATATTATATGTTCTTCAGCTGATTTACTCATTTAATCCACAACTGCAGAGGGTCCATAGGGTATTATGCCACTTACAATGAAAATTCTAAAAGAAGAGAAAAATATTCTTTGACCTCCAGGCATCTGCTAGTCAATGCCAGAAAAAGAACAAATTCAATATAGTACAGGTAATCCATCATGAGGAACTTAACACTCAGAGAAGTTATAGATTGGGAAACCATAAATGCTAGTGGTTTGTTTTGTTTTTTTTGTTTTTTTTGTTTTTTTTTTTTTTTGAAAAATATTGAGACTTCTTGAGCAATAGGAAGTAAATGTAGGCAGGGAGAAACAAAGAAGATAAATTGAAGGATGCCAATAAAAAACAGGTCAGATAACTCAGAGCAGAGATGCACAAGCTGGAAGTAGGCATCTATATGTAGACAATGGTGCTGTAGTAACCAGAGGCCAGAGAAGCGGACAGGACAACAGGTAAGAGCTGCAGACAGCTGCAAAGGAAGGTCTTAACTGGAGACTCTGAGCCACAAGTCTAAGGGACAGTAACTGACATTATCCAATGGGGATGTTCACCCAAATTACAGACACATTATTTCATGAATAGAAGAGATTTTAAACTTACCCGATTTATATGGTTGCTCTGTAAAATAACTTGCAGTAGGGTTTTCTCAAATTCTTCCAACTTCTTGGAACACTTTTTAAGAATATGATTAGATAAGTTACAGTCACTGATCAGTCCAGCTAAAGTATCAACAGCTTCCGTCCAAAAGCTTGAGAAAGGAAATTTGGGTTTACCGTAAAAAGTGATCAAGCCATCCAGCAACTGACAAACAGAGTAAGATATTGTGGAAAAGTCATTTTCAAAGTGGCTTAAGTCTGTTTTCAGACTCCCCAGATTCTGTCAAGTTCTTCAGTTCAAGGAGGTGTTGCAAGAATTGCATGTGGGAAGACAGAGGGTTTTCCACAGTGGCACAATGTCTTCTCACGATGGGCAGTGGTAGAGGGAGTGTGGGGGTGCAGCTCTCCACAAAATTCTGGGACACCTCTGAAGGTTCACTTCTTTGCTCATTTGATAAATCACACCCAGAATCTTCCAGCGTATTTAATGTACTTTCAGAACTGCTAGGTTCCTGAGCCTGCAACTGGAAAGATGGGTCTCCTGAAAACAGAAGAGAATAGAAGTGTTATCTTTCTATCGCTAAAATTTCTCCATGTAAAAACTACACATTGATTTTTCTAAGCATGCAGATACATATGAAGCATTTATAAACCAGTAGTGTAAAAAATCGTATAGAAGAAAACCTGTGACAGAAATGGCTTAAATAGACTATAGAAAGATCTTTCTCTTTACTAGTAGAAAGCAAAGGGTGATTCCCCCATACATTTTCAGGTCACTGTCTCTCATTCAACTATGTGAAACACTTGAAAGATACAGAGAAGAAACCACAATACCTGAAGGAGGGAACTACAAAGCAATACGGTGTATCTGGAGATAGAGATTTGCTCGAGGCCCTATGAAAACAGAAGGGCCCCGGAACAGCACACCCTGGTTGCATTACTACATCCTGGAAGAGGCGATGGTGGAGCTAATTTATAAAGCATAAGTAGGAGCTCAGAGTGAAAAGTTAGGGGAATGCAGGAAGAGAATTCCATATACCAAAGGGGTAAGAGCTAAGTACAGACTTAAGAAGGAAAAGAGAAAGAAGCACTGTGTATATAAGGACCCACAGTGGTCTGATGTTCATTTACAGAAAAATATAAAGCAAGATACTGAAATTAAGAAATATGTAGAGGCCAGGTCATAAAAGATCTTTTTTTTAAAATAACATTTATTTATTTTTGAGAGACAGAGCATGAGTGGGGGAGGAACAGAGAGAGGGAAACACAGAATCCGAAGCAGGCTCCAGGCTCTGAGCTGTCAGCTTAGAGCCCGATGCAGGGCTCAAACTCACGAACTGTGAGATCATGACCTGAGCCGAAGTCGGACGCCCAACCGACTGAGCCACCCAGGTGCCCCTAAAAGATCTTAAAAGACATATTAAGGACCTTAGAATTTATAGGTAGAGTGTAATTCAAACTTGAATTATGTAAGACCCCTCTGGAAAAATTACATACACATTCACACATATAACCTGACATACAAAAGTAAGTATCTATTAGCAACTTGTATATGTATACGTACTTATAATTATTCAAGCATACCCATATCTGTATGGAGAGATAAACAGATGGACAGATAGAGCTAGATCCGGTAGATCCTTGAAAGTATGTCATAAACCACTAGAATCTTCTGACGTTGGCTGAGAAATACTGCAGTTAAAGCTAACTTGGTAATTTTAGGTCACTCTTTGACAGAGATGCCATCATAAGCACAAATAAGGTTATTAGCTGTAAAGTGATTATCAGTAAAATACACTTGCAAAGTTGAGAAATTCTCATTGAACATTCTAAAGCACATCCATACGTCTATGAAACCAAGTTTGGGAAACGTTGCTGTCAGCAAGGAAAGGAGGAAGGGATAAGCCATAAATGGGCTAATCCAGGAAACCGAAACGGTCTTATTTTCCATTTCACAGATCACTCTCTCCACTGGCTGCGTGAAGGGCAGCTTTGAGGAGGACATAATAAGACACTGAATAACTAGTTAAAAGGCACCTCTATTGGTCCTAACAGCCGACGACGAAAGAAATGAACCAAGCAGTTGCTGTGGAAGAGAAAGGAAGGGACTGACCAGGGAAATAAATACAAAACCTCAAAACAGAACCTAGAAGCCAGAGGACTGACCGGATATGCACAGTGAAGTGGAAGTAGGAATAAACACATCCTTGGTTTCTGACCCAGGTGGCTGGGTGGACGACAGTGTTACGAACTGAGATGGTAAAAACACAGACCAAAAGGCTGGCTTAGGAGAAATGATGAGAGTTCAGGTTTGGTCTTGTAAACTGTGAAGCAACTGGAGGAAGTCTAGGCAAAAAGAGTCACCTGGAAATTGGCCACATGAGCCAATGGGTGGGGAACAGGTCTAGACTTAAAACACATTTTAAGAGTCACCATTGTGTAAGTGATATCTGCAATCATGAAAATGGTGATGATCACTTGGAGAGCACATGAGCAGTAACTAGAACACAAGATCGAAAAAGGACCCCGAGGAGTATCGATATTTGAGGGCTGAGTAAAGAAAAAACACAATTATTAAGGAGACAGAGAAGGAACGATCAAAGAGGTACAAAAGGAATAAAACGAATATGTTATGGGAGTGCCTGGGTAGCTCAGGTGCTTATGCATCCAATTCTTGATTTCTGCTATGTCATGATCTCAGGGTTCGTGGATTTGAGACCCACATCAGGCTCTGCGCTGACAGTGTGGAGTCTGCTCGGGATTCCCTCTACCACTTGCATTCTCTCTCTCTCAAAAGTAAATAAATATTAAAATGACTGTGTTATGAAAGTCAAGGAAAAAGTTTCAAGGAGAATTATATACAGTAGAGAAGTACGTAATACAAAAAGCTGGAAAAAAATATGCTAGAATCACTCATTAGAAAATCACCAGTGATTGTATCCACAGAAGCTTTGGCCGGTCAGGGTAGTGAACAGAGGCCAGAGTGCAACGGGCGTGACTGGGCAGAAAGTCCAAGAAGACTAGCAGAGTCTCTTGGAGAGAGAGGAGGAGTTGGCTCAGGAGAGTGTAAAATCGGAGAGTAATTACAGGCAAATGTTGCATATCGGATTGGGAGAAACTCAAGCAATTAACAGACTAAGAAGCAAAAAAAAATAACACAGAAGCAAAAACCAGAGATATGAGAAAAAATTTAAAAGCCAGGTGGGGTGCTTAGGTGGCTCAGTTGATGAAACGTCAGACTTCAGTTCAGGTCATCATCTCACGGTCCATGAGTTCAAGCCCACATTGGGCTCTGAGCTGACAGCTCAGAGCCTGGAGTCTGCTTCAGATTTTGTGTGTGTCTCTCTCTCTGCCCCTCCCTCGCTCATGCTCTGTGTCTCTCTCTCACTCAAAAATAAATAAACATTAAGAAAAAAAAAAGGCCAGGTGGGGCCTAGCCCTGGAAAAGGGAGAGGGAGACTGACTGAAGGACCTCAGTGAATGGGTTGTTCTTAGTGACATAGAAGTATTTTTTTTTCCCTTTGAGGCTGAAGGAAAGAGAATGAGAATGTATAGGGATATAAAAAAAGAAAGAAAGAAAGGGAAAAAAAAAATGCCCCTAGCATACAAGAAGTTAAAAGAGATCTCACCTAATAGTCATCCTTTAAAGTTAGAGACAGGGAGAGACACGTTGAGCAGAACATGGGAAGAATAATGAAATGAACATCTACCCTCCCCACCTTAGATTTGGAAATCTACTTGATTTGTTGCTCTTTCGTCCTTCATTACAATTGGAAGGTGATGACGAAGCAAAATTAGAAGATCAGACTTTAATTTAGACTTCATTCCATTAACAAGTGCCTACTACAACCACTATAAATGTGCAAATACGTGCTCATTAATTATCACGACAGTATCTGAACTCCATGTTAAGGGGATAATCTGGTAAGTCCAAAAACGTGGCCATAACCCAAAGAGTAAACATTCAGCAAAACTTTTAACTACATGTGGCTATTTCTATACTAAAACAGGCACACAGCCTGCTCGGTTTAACCCAACAGTTTCTTTATCTTACGAGCAAGAATAAATATTTGAAATGACTTCTCTTCACAAAGTAAAGGGTGGGGATGAGAGTAATTATTGAGGTAGATTATATTTTTCTTAAATTCAAAATGGTGCTTTGCTAAGAATGTGAACACAAGGTTAAATATTTTATGAACCTACTCAATTTTCCAGCAAGGTACGCTGAACTTCACGGGTGATGATTTCAGGGAAGACATAAAATGAATTCAACCAACAACTACGCTGGGAAGCAAAACACTGTTTTATTATTTCTGCTTTTTACTCTGCAGTGGTGCACCTTTTGGGCAAGTCACAACCACTCCAACTCATCTCCTTCATGTGCTGATAGGTACATATTTGCAGGGAGCGGTTCTACCCATGCAGATGCTATGGGCACAGGAATGCACAAACTGACCATCATTCTTCCTGGCTGTTGAGAAAAGGCTGATGAGGGCATATATTGGAGACGCCGATGCAGAAAACCACACAGAGAGGAATGTCCTCTCAGTGCCCTAAAGGAATGCACCAACTCCTGTGGGGGGCGAGGGAGGACACGGTGAGATTTTATACAATATGGACTTACAGTATTAAAGTCACTTTGTCAAAATGAATAGAAGAATCTTATATTCACATTTCACTTTACAAAGCAGTTTCATGATAATAATTCAATTGTTGTTCCCAACAACCCTTGAACATGTGTTGTTATTATTATCCCTAATTTACTGATAAGGAAACACAGGCTCAACTTGATTAAGAGGTCTAAAAAAAGGGACAGAGGGATAAGCAAACCCCACACCAGCTTCTGTACATACCCCTGTCTCTTTAAACGGGACTTACATAACTCATGCTACTCAGATGCTACTCATTTGCTTGGATGACTTTTCTCAAAATAAATCTCGAAGCTTGACTAACAAAGCATCGGACCCAAAGGAGAAAAGAGAAAATGAAACCCTGCTATTACAACTTTCTGTAATTCCTGTTTTTTTCAGGAGGGACTAAGGTGAAGCAGAAGTCAAATAATGCTTCCCTCTTAATTTGTTATTGGGCTGAAGGGATAGAGGACTGTAATTTCTCTCCAAGTCATTTGATAGGATCTAACCAACATGTTTGTCATTAGATTTAAAGAGATAATAAAGTACGTGCACAAACATCCTGATCAAGCAGAATCCAGCACATAGTAAGTGCTCAGAAATATTACCCATTGCTATTAAATGGTAATAGATACCGAGAATCTAAATTATGCTAGAGTGTGACATCATATATAAAAGCATATAAAATAAGATACCACCTAAAACTATAGTTCCTGTCTAAAATATTCTGTAGTCCCTCTCATATCCTGGACCTCATAGACTTTCACTTCCATTTTACTGGGCCCTCATCTCTTTCATCTTCTTTCAATTATTAAATTCCATCTTAATTCCACTTGCCATTTAAGAGTGGATCTCGAGCATGCTCAACCAAATAGAGCTGGTGCCCTCCTGCTACACAGCCCGCCCCATAAAGGCCCACCCCTGAATCAGATGTATTTTCTGCTGCCTCCCAAATGTCACATCCACATTGATTCTTGCATCACTCATAGAATTAAGACCATAGAGGGGCACCTGCGTGGCTCGGTCAGTTAGGTGTCTGAGTCCTGGTTTCAGCTCAGGTCATGATCTCACAGTTCTTGAGTTGAAGCCCCGCATTGGGAGAATCCTGCTTGGATTCTCTTTGCCCCTCCCCTGCTCCCATTCTCTCTCTCTCTCTCTCTCTGTCAAAATAAATAAAATAAAACTTAAAAAAAAACCCACAAAATAAAATTAGTCCCATAGAACCAACTGTCTAAAAGGCATCTTTTTCTGTACACCTTGAAAATCCCATGAACTTTCAGATCATCTTCGTACCACCGCACACATAAACATACAATTCTTGTTTGTACTGTGTGCTGCCAATCTCAGCCGACAGGAGGACTATTCCTCCAGCCGTAAGGCCCAGATGAGGAGTCACCCCTGGCAACTCTCTTCCACCCTCCACATAGAGCGAAATGCCATGTTATGCTGATGCTACCTTCTGTACTGTATTAGTCAGGACTCTCCTGAGAAATGGAACCAATAGGATTTATATACAAAAGGAAAGGGAGAAAAGAGATTTCTTATAAAGCATTGGCTCATGCAATTACGGAGGCTGAGAAATCCCAAGATCTGCCGTCAGCCAGCTGGAGACCTAGGAGAGCAATGGTATTGTAGTTTCAGTGCAACTACAAAGGCCTACGAAGGAGAGATGACAGTGTAAGTGCCCGTCTGAAAGTCAGCAGGCTCCAGGCCCAAGGAGAGTCAATGTTTCAGGTCAAGTTCAAAGGCAAGAAAGACCAATTCCCAGCTCAAAGGCAATGAGGAAGAAGGAACACACTTTTACTCAGACTTTTTGTTCTATCCCTGAGTTCAACTGATTGGATGAAGTCCATCCACACTAGGGCAGGTGGTCTGCTGTACTCAGTCTACTCAAATGTGAAGCTCATCCAGAAACATCTGTACAGATACATCCAGAATAATATTCGACCAAGTATCTGGGCACTAGTTGACCCAGTAAAGTTGACACATAAAATTAACCATCGTTACACATGTGAACCTGTCCTTCCCTGGCCTAGCTCACACCATCATCATCTCTTTCACTGATTACTGAAATTCCCTTGCCTAAGTGAACCTCTGGTTCTGTCCCCTGCTAGGCCATATTCTGAACCTGACAGTCACCCTGCTGAAATACTAGTTCGATCACAAGATTGTCATCCTTAAAACCTTCCAAAGCCTTCCTTTACCAGATAGAATCCTTCAAGATTTAGGGCATCTGGGTGTCTCAGTCCGTTGAGCGTCTGATTCTTGACTTCGGCTTAGATCATGATCCCAGGGTTGTGGGATCAAGTGCCATGTGCGTGACTGTCTCTCTCTCTCTCTCTCTCTCTCTCTCCCCGCCCCGCCCCTCTCCCCTGCTCTCTCTTTCAAATTGAAAAAAAAAAAAAGACCCTCGGTTTGGCCCACAGAGCTTTTTACTGTGTGGCCCCTGCTTACTTTTCCAGTCTTGCCTCCATCCTCACTCTTATTTATGTATAAGTAAAATTGAACCTTTACAGTTTACCTAAACACACCATGCTAATTCATACAACTATCCATTTGCACAAGTCATTCCCACTACATAGTGTATTCTTAGGTTATAACCCAGAGATGGACTAACTTTTCAAACCCTGATTCCAATCCTTTGTGAAACCTTCCCTGCTCTGCCCAGAGCAGATGAAAATCACTCCCCATCTGGGCTGTCATGTACCTTAAACATACTTCTATCACTGCACTCATCAACCTCTTCTGAGTGTATGAGTGACTCCCTGTTGGAAGGGAGAGATTCCTGAGGGCAGACACAGCTTACTAATCTGAGAATTTCTGTTGCTTGATGCCTGCCCTCCTACATAGTTGGTGGTGTGAATACTTGTTTAATATATATATTAAAAAAAAGAGGAATCAAGTATCATCTCTTCAAATGCACTGAAATGTCATCACAGGCATATATAACTTGTCACTACCAACCAGGACTTTTTAGTATTAATAATAGTCACTCACATATACTGATGAATTAACAACTTAAAAGTAGTGTTTACGCCACCTGGTGGTCAAATAGAAAATGCTATTTTAAAGTACCATGCAATTCTGAAATGACGGTGTTTCACTTGTTATGATGAGCACTGGGTGTTACACGTAAGTGATAAATCACTAAATTCTACTCCTGAAACCAATATTATACTATACGTTAACTAACTTGAATTTAAATAAACATTTGGAAGAAAAAAAATGAAAAAAAAAACCCACAAATGTCTTCTGCCTCTGGAAGGATGTATTTTGGCATACTGCAAAGCGTACTGGAGAAATGCTGATGAAAAAAAAAGCTTGCAGTTTGGTTTCAGGCTACTGTAGCAGCTGGCATCATAATTCCAGTTTTAATGCACCAAGAGAGATGGCAATGTCAAATGCATGAAATGACAAGTTAATGGAATGATTCGGCTTAACAGAATTGTCTTCACTGCATTAGGCTCACACAACAAAACAGTGTGTTTATGTGTCAGCTTGCTCCAGGACTACTGACAGTACATTGCCTGCCACATTCAGTGCTAGACCCTGAGCTTTCCTGGTGTCCCCATCCCTCTCTCTAAGCCATCCGCTCAGTTTGCCAATTTACTTCCTCACTGTGGTCTTTGGCTTTCTCTTCCTGTTCTCACATCCTGGATGTCCCCACCTTTCCTAGAGACTCAAAGCACTCTCTTAGGCAGATGATTCTTGAATTTCTATCTCTAATCCTACCCCCCCTCCCAAGCTCATGTCCCTAGGTATCTCGACATGACTTGGTCTCAGCACGTTAAACCACACATGCCCAAAATAAACCACATCCTTCACTTACACTTGGTCCAATTCCCTGATAACACTGCTACCATCCTCTGTCTCCAACATCTGAAACCTAAGGGTCAACTTTGACTTCTTCCTTGACCCCCATATATATTCCACTGACAAATAATATTGATTCTGCCTCACCTTTCTGTTCCTTAGATTCACTAAGTTTGTTCCCATTTTAGGGCCTTTGTATTAAACATTCCCTCTGCCTGGGATGCTCTCCTCCCCACCACCTGCCCCCAAACAGCAATTTTCTCAAGGCTGGTTCCTCAGTATCATTCAAAGGTCTGTTAAAATGTTGTTTCTTCAGAGAAGCCTTAGGTGACCGCCCAATCTAAAGAAGCCACCAGAGCAGCGTCTGTCACTTCTCTGTTTTGATTCTCTAAATCTCACCTGCCATAGACTGATCATTTCCTGCCAGTATAATCTGTCCCGCCCACAAGGACGTACACTGCACGACAGTCTTGGACTGCTTGATGTACCGCCATAGCCCACGGCCTGGAGTACTGAGTGACAGCTCAACAGATATTTACTCAGTCAACAAACACCTTTTTTATATCACCTCTTTTTCCCCATGCCAAAATAATTGCATGTAAGGTGTCAGCTAGGACTGTGATGTTCCTGTCTTTAACTCCTCCCTCTTCCAAACAATCCTAAACACGACGCCCAATTACTGTGCCCGAATAACCCGTGCCTCACATCACCTAAATGCACCACTTGCAGAAAGAATACTGCTTGGCACATCATAGCACACACCCAATAAATGCCAGTTTTCCTTCTCTTTTCCTGCTGGAAAATCTCCAAAGGCTCCTTGCTGCCTATGGAACAAAGCATGTTTTCCACTGGCTGTCACACCTCCTCTTAATAGGCTCCAACCTAGTTTTTCATCTTATTTTCCAGAACACCTCTTCATGCTCTGTAAGCCATAGTCAAATTAGACCATTTGCCAGCAGATTCCTGGGTCTGTGCTTTACACGCTCCCTCTTGCCTGAAATACCCTCATATCCATAGCTTTCTAAATCCTACCCATCCTTCAAAGTCAGCAACAGCCTCAAAAAAGACTATTAAAAGTCCTATTCTCTAATGCAAACACTCTCTCCTCTGTACATTGGTATCTTTCTCTGGACTACAGTCTCATTGGGTATCATTAGTGACGTGATCTTGCTCCCTATAGAGTGTGTGATCCTATGGACAGGCCATAGGCCTTCTTTCTTTACATTCTCCATATTGTTTGTGCTGAACAGTCACAGAATAAAAAGGGGCTGAGTAAATGAACAACAATTTCTCTAGCAGAACAGAGGTTTTAGGACAAAATTAGAAGCTGATATGAAATGCAATTTCTTCTTGGATTCACTCATTTGGAGGCAAAGATATGCAATATAGGTAAAAAGCATAGTCCTAATCTCATTCTCTAACAAACAGGAAATACCATGGTGAGAGACAATGAACAATATATAACAGCCCTACAGAATAGCATCAAACCCATGAAAATACAGCCCTCTACCAAATGAACTGATGTATCCACCTGCCTAACTCCTGTCCATCAGTGTGAGGATGTCATGAACGCCATGCAGACTTGGTAAAAACAATACAGTCACTGACATCAGCAATACACCATAGTCATTGGCCTCCCGATGCTGTGAATGCCCGACGACACAGCTTTCTACAATCTAGCCCTAATTACCTCACCTGCTGAGATCACGCACATCCTCAGTCTCTCTTTGACCAAGGATTTGCCTGAATCTATTTTCCACCAAGGCCTTGATGCCACTGCTTTGACTTCAGCCCTTCACCACAGAGTTTCAACAGCTCACATCTGTACTGCTGAGATGTTACCGTCAAGCTGGGTTGGTCCCCCAAGCTCACCCTGCTAGACAACTGAGGTTGGCGGGCATTCATTTCCAGTGATGTGCCCACTTCACTCTCTTTGTCAAAAATCAGAAGCACTGAGATCTTCTACCCAGTACAATTTTTACCAACCTATATCACCGTTAGAGAAACATATTAAAATTAAGTATTCCTAGGCACAATTAATCAGTGTTTCCAGGAGAGGGTCCAGGAACTTGTAGTTTAAATAAACATCTCAAGGGAGTCTTATAATTGGGTACGTCTCGAAAGCACTGCTCTGCACTACTCCCAAACTTGTGCGCTCAGCCTGCTTCACAAGTTTCTTGCTGGGCTACAGGTCTCCTGCTTATGAGGTCTTACACTGGTGGTTTTCAACCTTGCCTGCACATTAAAGTGACTTTGGGAACGTTTCAAAACTCCAATGCCAGACCACACCCCATGCTAAGTACCATGCCAGGATCTCAGGGGTCGAACCCAGAGGTCAATATTTTTTTAAAGCTCTCCAGGTGATTCCAGGGTGAGAACCACTATCTTAGATTAATTTATATTTGTTCTGCTTTCTCTGGAGGGCAGAGAAGTGGAATATGGCCCATTCATTCATGCCATTGCCATTACCATCTTCCAATCTCCCAGAAATATCTATTTCCCCTTTGTGTTCACGTTTAATTCACATTTAATCTTTCAGAGTTCAGCTGGAGTCCCACTCCCTTTTCAGGGTCGTCGTTGCCATTTCATCTTCTATTTTGCAAAAGGAGAGCCTTATATTTTCTAGCTGTCTCCTCACCACCTTACCTAAGCCAGCATCACATCCCTTCTGGACCACCACCTTGGACTCCTACCCAGCAGTCTGCTTCTCCTCGCGCTCACATTCTCCGCACAGCAACCACAGCAAGAAGGTCAAAGCTCCCGCTTCATGCTCACCAAAGGATTCCCACTGTGCTTAAAGTCCTACCCAATGGAGCAAGCCCTTCGTCATCCACACTCCCCCCCCCTCTCTGGTCCCATCTCACTCGCTCTGCTCTCTTTCTGCTCACTAAACATGCAAGCTAGTTCCGCCTCAGGGGCCACTCAGATGACGCTGCTCCTTCAGGAGTCAGCTCAAACACCTCCTTCCCCATGAGGACCCTCTGACCACCCAGTCTCTTAGCAGCCCTGCCCCATCCGCAGGCGCTCCATCGCTCCAACCTGCTTATTTTTTTTTTTCACAGCTTTTAACACTCCCCACACTTTTCCTGCTTATCAGTTTCCTTGTTCTTGTCTGCCTGCTCCATAGGAGCATCGATTCTGTTTCTGCATTCTTTTTCACCACAACCTCCAGAAATCACAGCTTTTGAGAAAATGAATCAACTAATGAATGAATGACTATGAATAAATATAGCCTATATACATCATGTGTGGTTCTTTCTTATATGTCCATCTCAGATCTTGCCTCTCTAACCAGATAATAAACTCACAATAGGTAGGGAGTAAACTTTTTCCCCGCCCTTGAAAGTCAAGCACAGTGCTGAGCAAATATCATACATTTAAGTACTTACTTGTTGATTATTTTGGGCTATTTTAGAAGATCATCAATACTGGATTGAAAAAGATAAGTGGGTTTTTTAAACTGCCTTTCAGTTTCATGCAATCTTTTGACCCATAGGCATCCACTCCTAAATGATAATGTTTACCAAATCACACCTGAACAAGCACAATATGCAGTCTCTCATTTTAATTCACCTTCTGGTTTTTTTCATGTTTCAATTCCATTCTCTAAATTACATCCATCTTATAAAGTACCATCCAGCTTGTAAATCCATGATTGCAGGCTTTGCCCGTATGTGGCCACTGAATTGCCTGGTACAGAGTCAAGCACATTTTTGTCTGACTGATGTACATCTGTGCAGCTCAAGCAGAGACAGATCTCAATCAGGTAACTGCTGCAGGGATGGCCCCAGCCCCAGCTGCATCTCTGGAAATAAGGCCTTCCTCCGACGAGAACATTTTTTTAAAGCTTATCTTGTATAGACCTGTGGTTAGAGGTTTTGGTTTCAAAGTTTTATTATTATTGTTGTTGTTTACATCTGACGTATCAAAACCAGTCCTTGAAATCTAGGCTTTGTTAAAAAGCTACCAGAAATCTGGGGCACCTGAGTGGCTCAATCGGTTAAGCTTCTGACTTCGGCTCAGGTCATGATCTCATGGTTCATGAATTGAGTCCCACATTGGGTTCTGTGCTGACAGCTCAGAGCCTGGAGGCTACTTTGGATTCTGGGTCTCCCTCTCTCTGCCCCTCCCATGTTCATGTTCTCTCTCTCTCTCTCTCTCTCTCTCTCTCTCTCTCAGAAATAAAAACATTAAAAAAAAAAAAAGCTCTCAAAAAGTTACTCTGCATGACTAAAACCAATGTTGTATTCTAAAACCTTATTGACAATCACAAATACTAAGGAAATTGCTTTTTATGAACCAGAGGAAAAGAAAACACAAAATTTAGGTACAGTTATTTTGCTAGTATCACTTAAAATATTATTTTATTTATACCCAATGTGGGGCAATACTACCTTCCAACACCAGTTTCTTATTTATTTCAGAATCAATAACAGTTCGGGCTGTTCCCAGGTAAATGCTAAACATATATCTTCAAATAACTTAGGCTTCCCCGAGTCTTAGGATACATACAACATTTATAAAATCCCCTTTAATCATCAGTTCTGGTGACTAAATATAATATTTCTCCCAAGTGCTGAAGAATCTAATGCAAGCCATGGTACACACCCATCATCCTACTAGTGCCTTTCAAAGCCTTGATGTATTTATCTATTATCTCAGCCCCACGGTGTTAACAGTTCCCATAAAGGCTTTTGACCCAGGTGAGGGGATCCTGCTCCAAGACCCTCACTGACCCTTGCAGGGCTCAGAAATCACCACTCTTTTTCATACAGAGATGTCACTCCAAGAGGAATCTGATAATGCATCTTACAGGTACCAAGAAGGAAATACAAAATATTGGTTCATTGAATGCACATTCCCTTTCTCTCCCAAAATGCAAAATACTTCTTGACCTCATCATCAGCAATGTCTGCTACACGAATGTTATAATAGCCTTATAAAAAAAGCATTGTAAAAGCTCAGAGGTGAAAAGTTATTGTGTCGTAGAACCACATAAATGACCCTTTTCTCTAAAAACTCCTAAGACTTGAAAATGTTGATAACACCTTTAAACGGAAAGACAATCCAGAAGTAGAAAAATACTGTAATTGGCCAATTTTGAATCCAGGAATTAGATGCCTTTCATTTCGCCACAGAATACAACATTTGATGGATGACATAATAGCTCCTCATATGCCTTAAGTACATGAACTAATCACGAGCTTGTCAGGAAACCCAAGACTCAGTCACACGGCACTGTCTGGACACATACGCATTTCCATAGCCAACGTTCTTTTTTTTTTTTAAGTATAGTCTATGCGTCAGTAAATCCCCAAATGACAACTCTGTAAGAACATACGGATGTGGCCAAAAGTCATATATTTAATTCCATAGTCTGTTCTCTAACATAAGGAGACAAAGCAAAAAAAAAAATTAATTCTGAAAAAAGAGGCATAGCCAGAGACAGCTCGGTAGTACATTATCGTACTGTCAATTATGACTAAAATATATTCTTGTGAGTGGTAAAAAGGAGAGTTCGGAGTCAATTTTCTGAAGACACCACATTGCTACCCAAGCAGAACTCATTTCCACTGATTTTTACCATTGCGATAGTCCTGAAAGTAAAGTCCATTCTCAGGGGTTCTGGTTTTCGTAACTTGTGAGGCTGAGTTACAAAGCAGTACAACGCAGCTTTAGAATTATGGTCCATTCATCCATCACTCATTGTAAAACTCAGTGGCCTAGGAAATTAAATAAACTTGACCAAAGACCAACATAATCTACTAACATTAAAAATGAAATTAAGACACTTTTTTTTCAGGGAGAAAATAAACCAAACTAAATATATTCTGCCTTGCCAGAATAGATGATTCCACAGAACATATGCTGTATTTGATGCTACAATACAAAGGCATTGGAATAAGGGCTGAGAGGACTCATTCACTCATATGGTGAGTAAGAACATATGGATATAGCCAAAAGTCATAGACCTAATTGTCAGGCCTCCTACCATCGAAGAACTAAGAAAAAGGCAAGCCAACAAATAACTCTACTACATGGCAAAAGGTGTTAGTGTAGAGCAGAGTACCGAGGTAGAGGGGATTTGGTGTGGAAACACAAAGGAATTAGTTCAAACTGGGGGAAACCTGAAAGATTCCATAGAGTACGAGTGTGAAGGGATCATAGTGCTACCGACAGGGAGGCCTTTCATACCAGGAAGGCACATGAACAAGGGTACAGACGCAGAGGCCTGAGCAATGGCTCAGAAAAGGCGTGGCTGGAGCAGAGGCAGCCAAGAGTAGGATACGGGGCTGAGAAAAGATTCCGGGTTCACAATGGCAGAGAACTCGAATGTAACCTGCTCCTAGACAACAGAAAATTCTCCACTGCTTAAAACATGATCTTAACTGGGGCGCCTGGTGGCTCAGTCGGTTAAGCGTCTGACTTCAGCTCAGGTCATGATCTCACAGTTCATGGGTTTGAGCCCAGTATCAGGCTCTGCACTGACAGCTCAGAGCCTGGAGCCTGCTTCGGATTCTGTGACTCCCTGTCTCTCTGTCCCTCCCCTGCTCACACTCTGTCTCTCTTTGTCTCTCAAAAATAAATAAAAGTTAAAAAAAATTTTTTTTAAAAAGCATGATCTTAACTATCTTAGAAAAAATTGCAGAGGCAAAAAAAAAAAAAAAAGGTGTGTGACAGATACCCTATAGAAACCTCTTGAAATAGTCAAGGACAGAGTGATGACATTTTCCTGGTGAGAGAAAAATCAGAGGGTCCACTGTGGAAGGAGAACACAGCAAATTATATGACTGAGAAATCAAAATGAGACGGAAATCAGATTAGGACTTTTTGTAATAATACAGAGACAGAGTAGAGAGTGAAAATCAAGTTCCATTAATGTATCTCTCGAAAGTAAGTAAACAGAGTAACAGCTAAATCCCTACAAAATTTTCTAATCAGTTTACTCCAAAAGAAATCAGACTGCCAGGCCTGAGGACCTTCCACATTTGCTACTGGACTGAGACTGAGAATAGTTTTACTACTGCAAAGACAAAATTCTTACACACCCTTAAACCTTTGTTCTTTTCTTTCCTACTGGTATAACTTGCTAAACCAGATAGATCCGGGTCTTTGCAAGACAGATTTAAATAACAAAATTCTCATGTCCATAGGAAAAAAAAAATTAGGTTCTTCTGCTGCTAAGCAATCAATGACAATTCCCAGCAGACCATCGAGGCCAAGAAGGAAGGAAACGTATTTATTTCTTGTCCTTGCATCAGGAACCTTGGTGCCAAGCATTTCCCGTTAACCTCGATTGCCCATCTTTATCCTTCTCATCCTCCTCCTCGATTGTATAGAGGAGAAAAGTTGTTTCATGAGAGATCTGTGATTTGCCTAAAAGAACGTAGCTAATGTGGGTGGAGCTGAGATTCAACCCAGGTTCATCTAACTCCAACCCTCTCACTCTTCCTAATGAGCAGTCTACCTCCAAAGTTCGTCCTCAGCCCACTGTAGTAACACCTCCACTCCCTTTGTTGCATCTTTCTTCCTCCATTTATGATTGTTCATTCTTGAAATAATCGTTGAGCATCTCCTGCGTGCTTGACCTTGATGATGAGATTCATTAGTGCATTAAACTGTTTTATGTTAAGCATGATGCTCTAGGCATCGACCTTTCCTTATTCAAACGTGTGTCAGTGTGGCTGTTACAATCATATCACTTCTATTTACTTCCATGATACCATCTGGTAAACAAATAAACCCATGATATTCATGCCAGAAAAACTACTACTTCCCAATAAAGGTAGAAAATTTTAAATAATTGGAGGAAAAAAAAAGAGTATTTACTATTGAACTATTTAAAAGATATTTTCTTAGTTATTTAAGTAATTTTAATAGTTAAGAATTCTTGGTAAAGTTGTTAACACTGTTAACAGAATCCTGAATTATGACCATGCTGCCACAAGGCTTACAGTATAACAACTAAGGGGTGTGTGTGTGTGTAAAAGTAAGTACTGTCTTACTTAAATATCTACTGATAAATCATACCAGAGAAATCATCTCTGCATCAATGGATATAGGGTTTTCAGAAATGTCTCAAAGTATTGCCAATACGATTTTATAGCCAATTTATACAAGAAGTCATCTATTACACGGGAGTTGACCTTTCTCTAGAGGCTTTCTGACTCATCATGGGCTGTTGAGTGTTACTACTAACTCAAGGACTCTGAACACTACCAAAATAATGGCAATCACGTAAGGAGATCCATTTTATGAGTGCACCACAAATTGTTCAATAAGCTACCTACTAAATAATACTGAAAGAAGATCAGAGATACAACTATTTCCTAATTTTTAAAAACAATGCCTTATGATATTGCTTTTACAGGGTAAAAGGAGCTATTTGCTACTACTATCCTTACAGAAGAAAAAAAAATGGATTGGAACAAATGCCAGTTTTCACTTTATAGTTGCTCACTATTCACACAAAAGGGCTTGAGATCCCCACCCAGGACGCAACTTCAAATCCATCCAAGCCACCAGCACATCCAAACACGTACGAAGACAACTGAACAATCCTTCCCCCAGCTGACCACAGACCCACCGTCCCCTCTCACTGGTGTTATCCATGCTTTCAAATCTCACAATTCAAGGATATTAATGTAGGCTGTTTTTACAATCAGATATTTCCCTGCAAAAGGCCAAAAACAGTGTCTTCTACTCTTTCTAATAAAGATTTGCAGCATACCACAGAGAAAACCCTAGTGAAATAAGAGAATTAAAACTACGTAGGATTACAATGAAAACGGGTAATAAGAACATTTGAGTTAAATATAGAATATAAAAGTTTGCCTTAGAGATGTCTGGGTGGTTTAGTCAGTTAGGCATCTGACTCTCGATCTCAGCTCATCATGATTTCACGATTCATGAGTTCAAGCCCTAAATCAGGCTCGGTGCTGACAGTGCAGAACCTGCTTGGGATTATCTCTCCTTCCCTCCCTGCCCCTCCACCAGGCACACGCGCACATGTGTGTGTGTGTGTGTGTGTGTTCTCTCTCTCTCAAAATAAGTAAACATTAAAAAAAATAGTAATAATAAATAAAAGTTTGCCTAAACCAGTGGTTCTCAATCCTGACTGTACTTTGATAACCTATAGATTATCAAAGAATACTGATGCTTCAGTCCAGCCCCCAGAGATTATGATATAATTGGCCGGGGGGGGGGGGCAACCCAGGCATCAGGATTTTTAAGAGCCCCTCAGGTGATTCTCATGCACAGGCAGGTTTCGGGGCCACTGCCTAAAACTGTAGCCTCACATCCACTAACACAAGAAGCCAAAGCCTCTCAGAAAGACATTTTAAAAATAAAAATAAAATTTGAAATTTAAAGTTGCAAATATGACTCATGGTACTTTTCTTTTTCACATGGACCTATAGGTACAAAAGGCCTAGATTCCTACAGCATCTGCTGTTACAAAGGTAAGTGAGCGGCTGTTTGTTATCGCTGCGTTCACCATCACAGACGTCTGCGCACGGACGAGGCACTTCTTTAAAGAAACATTTCAGAGGAACTGGAAAAGTACAGATCACTGAAGCACACGGTTCTCCAGGTCCAGCTCCTGCTGTATCTCTCGCCCCATCAGACATCAGAGAGCTGCACAGCCACACAAAGCAGCTCACCAGCGTGGACTTGGCCTACTTTGGACTCACTCCTGCTTGGAAATTACCGATATGATGAGACACCTTGCGGTTCACAGGATAAACACTTCATAAAGTACACGGGCAGAAATGACTTCAGAGCTATTAAAGGCACAATTATTAGCAAAACTGTTTATTAAAATATGCAAAATACCATCTAATTTGTATGACCTGGGTTGAAGAATAAGGTCATTTGTTCCTGTTATTAGAGTATCAATGGGAAGGAGAAAGGGGCCTAAATTCTGTATATTCTGCTTTATTGATGAATTAGAAAAGCTTCAAATACAATAAAAAGTACGTAGAAGGATCAGAAGCATTGTTCAATTTTTTTATCAGTTACTTCTTCACCACATGGTTACTTGTCAAACTGATATAAAATGCTGACACGTTGTACGGCTTACGTTGAATTATCCATATAAAAGCCAGCCTTAGGTCGCAAAAATTATTTCTGCTACAAATATTTACAAGCCTAACCAGAAGTGATAAATCAAATATCAATCCAGAGACATCTTTGGAAAACTACTGTGTGAAAGATCTTGCTGAATCGAGCACCAAGGGAGGTCACAAAAGCAACTTAGTCTTTGTTCTTCATTGAGTTATTAATTAAAAGAGTAATGAAGAATTTCTTCAGTTAGCCTTGTGCAAGCATGAAGAACCAGCTTTCTCTGGAAGCAATCTTTCCCTTGTTTATTTCAAACCGGAAAACTTGGCAGACATGGTCTGAATGTATTAAAGACACACAGGCAATCCTTCTCTCTGACTCCGAGAGAAATGGGAGAGACTGAAAACAAGAAAAATTATCACACTTACTAGAAAACAATTGATGATGGGAAACAATGGATTCGCTGAAAGGCTGAGGGCGACTCACAACCTGTGTCTCCGTCACAGCCCACGTACCCTACAGCTGAGCGCTCTCTGATGGATTTTTTCACACGAACTCTAAGAAATGTTTGCAAGCAGTTTAAATTTTAAAATTCACATAACTGAGGTTTCCAGAAGAGGAGCCTCGAGTGAAAAGACCACCATGTCCCTGCAGTATAAGGAAAGTGTGACGAGGTCCCTCTTGGTAACAAGCCCTCCTACACCAATGACAGAAAAGCCAAGGGTGGTCCCCCCGGGCCCCCACTTCCCCTACATATCTTCACTCCCAAGTGCTGGTTTTCTGCCACTTTCACCGAGACCCTTGCTTTGCCTTCATATTCAATTCAGGAATTCATTCAAATTCATTTTGTACTGAAGTTAGCTATTTACTTCTCAGTAGGAAGACTATAACGCAAGTATGTGTGTTTATAGTTCCACAGACATGAGACGAGACTTTATTTATGAGTGAATGTGCTTTGTCTTATTGCCTGCAACATGCTAGCATTCATTTGTAGCAATAGATTTCTTTTTAACTGTGTTACTTTATGTACTTTTAAGGATTGGTAAAAAAGTATAATCAAAATTTAAGGTTTTCTACTGAATTTTGGGATAAAGTATCCTGCATTTCCGATCCCAAAATTTTCCTCTACCAGATGTGTTTAAAATTACTTGAAACAGATATTAAAAGGGACGTTTCCTCTGCAAAAAAAGGGGAGGGGCTGTCTTCCACAAATGCACATCTTATACACCAGGAAACCTGTATTCAGAATCTTCTATGACAGAACATTCGGTGCTTATGGGGATGGGATGAGGGAAGTAAGGATGGAGGGAGGGAGAGAAGGGAGGGGATAAAGATAGCAGAGAGAAGTTCTCCTACTAAAAAAACCAACAGTATACACTCCTCGATTCCTGTTATATTTATACACATATTTCACCGAACAGTATGGAACAGTATGGAACACGGTTGTTAGAATGATGTCAAGGTTACTGTTTTTGTTTGTTCATTTTCTCTAATTTCTACTATCTGTCACAGCTCTATGAGGCTCTCAATGAACACTTTCTCAGTTCTTTGGTGACCAGAGACAAATATTTTATTGGTATTAAGAAATCTTTCAGAGGCTGGCCTACAAATCCCTCTTGATTTATCACTTCACATGTTTTGAACAGGGGATGAATAGGTGTCTCCTGACCCATTTTCTGGAGACCTATGTTCCCTGAACATCGATTTCACTTTTATTTGTTTGAATCAGTGGTTCCAAACTTCAGGTTTCATCAGAATCACCTGGAGGGCCTGTTAAACCGCCGGTTTCCGGGCTCTACCCCCAGAGTTTCTGATGATGGTAAGCAAAGGGTAGGACCCGAGAATCTGCATTTTTAACAAGGTCTCACCTGATGCTGATGCAGCTGGCCTGGGGACCACACTTGGAGAACCACCGGTGTAAGAAAGCACCTTAAAGTACTAGAAAGGCATTGTTCTAGGATGTTACAGGAATTCCACTCCATTTACTATCATTTTATCTTGGGCGAGTTACTTAACTCTGCTTTCCTCATCTCGTTTTCTACAATCGAGGCACTAGATAGGGAGGCCTCAGACGAGAGTTGAAGCAGCAGGCAAAGAAATGCAAGAACGGAAATCCAAAGGCAGTTTGAAATAGCAACAACAAACAGTGGGCCAGATTTGAGACTAAGGGATGCTGGAGGAAGAGAAGGGAACAAGAATGAACTTTATATGACAGCTGCCGGGACAGACTCAGCAAAAAAACAAGTTAAGGGGCACCTACTCCTACCTTTCAAAGGGTCTCGGAAGAAGAACTGTTGGCCCCTTCTTGAGGGCGAGGGCCAGGCCCACCACTTGTGCTCTGTATTTCTTCTGGGTTTCAGGCCCCAGTGGTTCCTTTACTGCCCTCTATCTATCACATCTTCCCCTTTCCCCTCTCTGTTGATTCCTTGCTACCAAGGTACCGGCCTGCTGACATCTCTTCTATCTTAGCAACGAAAAACTTTCTCTCTGCCTTGCCCCGTCTCCAACTACCAACCTACCTCTTCTCCTTCCCTTCACAAATTAACTCCACCCCAACAGAGTCCACAGTCCTTTGCTACTCAACCTCTGGGCCTCAGACCAGCAGTATCGACGTCACCTGAGAGATTACCAGAACTGCAGAATCTCAAGCATTCTCCCATTTATCCTATTTAACCAATTCCCTTCTTGCTTCCATAATGGAATGGATATTACTCTATTAGTTTCCTGGGTCTAAACGACAGTCCACTATCTATCTGGATTCCACTCACTCCACTTTGAATTTATTGTAAAAAATAAATTTCAAGATGTCTAGGATCAAAATATTAAATTCAGAGTCCTCAAGGATACCTTTAGATTTCAAACAGAACCTACAAAATCAAATTCCGACAAACAACAGGGCATTTAAAAACACAGACAAAACCTGCGAAAAGATAAATATAATCTTAAGTATAAGGGCCAGATTAAAGTTTACCACAGGTTAAACTATTCAAAAAAAAAAAAAAACCTACATCGAAAAAAGATCCCAGAATTCAAAGGTATTTCGAACAATTTTAGCTTTTGTTCCATAGACGAGAAGACAGAGTAGTCCCTCTCCATGTCTCCAGTTCTGGTCAAATTACTCTTTGAACACGAGGCTTCCTCAGAGGTAGGAGCCCTGACACTCACCCTACCTTGGTGAGTGTCTCCTTCCGTAGGATGCTTTGGTCTTGCTCTCCGGATCTTCCTCCAGCATTGCAGACGGTTGGCAGACCCCCAGAAATGGTCACTTTACTCCAGGTAATAACACTCACATAAACCATGTCTAAACTTGTTCATTCAACAAATAACCCCAAGATCTAGCACCCCCAACCCCACCACCTCATGCCAGGCATTGTGCTAACTGCTAGAAATACAGCAGTGACGATAAAAAGCACACTCCTGCAAGCATGGACTTCAGGTCCTACAGGGAACACAGGCTGCTTAAACAATTATAATTTGGCTCACAAATGCTGTGGAAAGTACAGAATAGTATGGTTCCCCAGCAGGAGAATCTAATCTAGTCTAAGGAGGCAGTCAGCAACGGCAGAAAGGGATTAGAACTACATCAGAAAAAAAGAATAGCTCACAACCAGACAAAAAGGATTGGGAGAACATATCCTACAGAGAGAAACAACACGTGTAAAAGCCTAGAGCTGAAAGAGAACAAGGTGGATTGGAGTCAGTGAAAGAAATTTCGTGCGTTGCAGTGCAGAATGTTGAGGACATAGTTATGACAGGTTGGGCTAGTAAGCAAGGGCCAAACAGTGGAGACACTTGCAGCCTGTTTTAAGGGCTGTGGATTTATCCTGAAGTAAATGAGAAGACTTGACTCTGGGCTGCAATCTGGATTTGAAAGTGGCAAGGCTGCAACTATAGACAGGCAGTCTAACTGGGATGTCAGGCAGGACCAAGGTCGTGGCACTGGAATGGAGAGAAGTGGAAAGAATCCAGAGATACAAAGTAGAGCGCCCTAATTAGGGGCTTACCGGGACATTCAAGATACCTCCCTGGAATCCAGCTCAGACAAGAGGGTCGTGGTGCACACTGAGATCAGAGCCTCGCAGGAAGAAGAGGCAGGGCTGATGATGTCCACCTGGAACGCTGCCCTCACCTGAGCCCAGCCTCCGAAGCCCCTTGCTTCATTCAGGCCCAGGCCCTCCCCGGTAATTCGTGGCTCTTCCCGCTCCCTCTCTCCACCCCCATTCCTGGAAGCCAGCTCTTGTTATGATAACTGCGATTATCATACACGTCTAAAGGATTGCTTTATCACTATTAAAGCCATTTACTATTCTGAGCTTTTTTTAACCTTAATTTCTCTGTATGTTGATGGTCTCTAATATCAGAAGATTAATTCAATTTTTATGGAATGAGTAAAGCATCTCTGATGTGTAATTAAAAATGTACTTTATTTTTTAGGCTCTCATTAGAATTCACATTAAATTAGAGGCACATTTTCTGACGTTTATGTACATTATGCATGTATGTTTTAAATCAACTGCAATTTTAGGAAAATTTCCATCATACTTGATAATTTATATTATAAAAGCTTATGTAAACTCTAAGATGGGAAATACTTATGCATTCATTTTCCATGCTCTTTCAGTGTCTGTAAAACAGGAATGCCCCAACAGACTAATGCTGAGCTCCAAAACTGTGACTGGAAGTCAGTTATTTGTGATGTCTCCTCAGTACGTGGTTTGGGACAGGGTGGCATGGGACAGAGGCTGAGTGAGCCTGGACCAGATAAGTAGCAGCAGTCAGGAGACAAAGACAAGCTCCATGCTCTGTCTGGCAAGGCGCATCCGGGCCACTAGGATGTCCAGCCCCTTTCTGACCCATCATCAGCACCGAAACAGCTAAAAGCCTTTTCCTGAATCCAGACTCACACACATGAGAGGCAGGATGTGGGGCAGGTAATGGGAGTGTTGAGGATTCAATCCTCGGAGTATAAAGCAGCGAAGGGGACAACAGGCAAGGAGGCGGGCAAACTTAAGCATCGTCAGCTGGAGGGGAGGGAAGCTCCTGAAGCCATGGTCAGTCCTTTGTTTCTCAGGACCTCAAACACAGAAAAGCTAAGTCTAACTGAAAATCCTAGTGCTGCTGCACACCACCACCACCCACCCCCAAGCACTCTACATATGAGCTCTGCATTCAGCGAACATTTACTAAAGAAACATGGAAATCAATGAACCAATCTGGTTTCACCGTCTCTCACTTTCTTCTCACTATAGCCAGCTGCTCATCCAGGGCCTCTCAGCTATGAAGACAATGAACACATAAAATTGTAGGGGGGGGAAAGCATATGTCTGACACCTCATCTATCCACTTCCCTCCTGTGAAGGCCAGATTACTGTATAATTGCAACTATCCAGATTCCCCGTGCCTGCCCCACTTTCACACACACATATACATACTCAAGTTTTAATCCTAAATCTGCTCATTGAAGTTCAGTGCCATTTTTCCCACTAATAAGGCCCTGCCCCTGTTACTATGTCCTCTTCAATCCCTAGTCAACAATTAAAAACATCCACTGATGCCTGTTAGTGACCAGTCTCTGTGCTCTGGGTCTCCCTCACCTACCTACTCAGACGCAGATGAAATTCTTGCCAACGTTATGAGGCCGTCTTTAACAGGAAGCTGTTGTGGATTAAAGAACATAGTTTTCCTCACTCATTTCCTCCCCTATAGCTCAAGAAGACTCTTGGCTAAAGAAAACGTAGTGCTGCTCTAATTTATTCAGGACATCCACCCCTTCTCCACTCTACAAACTAGGATGTGCTCAGATACAAGGAAGGGAACACATGGACACAATGGCTAAACCCTTGTTTGTCTTTTGAAACATTCCTAATAAAGTAATCCTAGAGTCGCTTTGACTGCTCAGCCATGTCAGGAGGGACCCAGGTTCTTTTCATCTGACTAGTTCACTATCCTTAACGTGCTGGCATTAATTTCTCAACATTGCCTCACAGTTACAAATTGGCTACCACAGATCCTGGCTTTGTATCTTCAACTGGCAATGCGCATACAGGAAACAAGGGGCTGACATAAAAACATTTTTTTTAATTGCTCTCTTTCGTGAGCCTCAATCTCTTCATACAAAGAGGCAAATCTTTATCAAAAGCTCAGAAGATTGCTTTTTACCTTCACTGGCCCCTGCCCAACCTTAGAACAATATTGGCAAAACAAATCTAAGCCCTTCGTGGATTAACCCACTGGGAATACGCACATCTCTTCCAAAACAAAATTGGAGTGCTTTAGAATGGAAGTAGGAAGTTAGATATTGAGTAGACATCTAACCGCACCTGCCCCACATCACCCAAAATGATTGTGAGAAATGTGTCAATGGATTATCTGGGCTTCTTTAATCCTCCCTTGCTTCCTCCCACTACTAAGGAGCAGTTAAGTAAAGTTACAATGTGGCAGAATCCTAAGAACAAGTTCTATTTATCCCTTCTGTGTACAGTCTAGTCCTTTAATAGATATAATAAAGAAGTATCTAAGAAGCTGTAGAAAAATAAATCAGAATAAAGACATAGCTGAGTTCCCGAAATGCTGTATAAACTGTATCATACTTTCTTATTTGTCTACTTTGCCATTTCGGCTCTGCTTTATTGAATTCTGGGTTGCTCAGTTGCTTCAATGGATAGTTGATGCTGTAAATTAAGTTCCCCAGCCTCTGTCAATCTGTCAAGAAGCATCCCATTCAACATTTATCGAGGGCCTGCCGTCTCTAAACGCTTGAGAACAGTTGCATATGTAAAGCGACCCTGAAAATTCCAGTCAAGAATATTTGATAATCTAAATGTATCTTGGGGTGCCCGGGTGGCTTGGTGGGTTCAGCATCTGACTTCAGCTCAGATTACGATCTCATGGCTCAGTTCATGAATCCGAGGACTTCTTCAGGCTCTCTGCTGTCAGTGCGGGGGCCCGCATCAGATCCTCTCTGCCCCTCCCCAGCTCGTGTTTTCTGTCTCGAAAATAAATAAAAACGTTAAAAAAAAATATAAATATATCTAAAATACAGTTTTCAGTCTGAGGTATGGAGTTTTCTTAGAGTAAGGCATATCAGTCTTTCAAATTATCTATTTTTATTTTTTTAATGTTTATTTTTGAGAGAGAGAGAGAGAGAACGAGAGCATGGGAGGGGCAGAGAGAAAGGGAGACACAAAATCTGAAGCAGGCTCCAGGCTCTGAGCTGTCAGCGCAGAGCCTGACGTGGGGCTCGAACTCACGAACCGTGAAATCATGACCTGAACTGAAGTCGGACGCTTAACTGACTGAGCCACCCAGGCGCCCCTCAAATTATATATCTTTAAATAACAGCTGGGTTCCTTCTTTATTTTCCTATCAACATAATACCCCCCTTTGTTAGGTTTTGCTCCTACCCCTTTAACAGTGACGCTATTTATCTGAATCCATCTATTTATTCTTCATTTTTCAAGTTTAAGCTAACAGACGGAGAGACAAGTTACTTCCAAACATCTGTGCGGAAACGCTTTACCTATAGCTCCTGCTGCAAGTAAAACTGATTTTAATTGTAAGGTATTCGAAGATTCCTTTCACAGGTACTGTAAGTGAAAGTTTTCAGTGTGAGAACAAGTTCTCACCTAGGTTCTCGCTGTCAGGCACACTCATGTTGCAAACAAGTCACGCACACCACTAGAGCAGTGGTATAAACAGAGCCTTGACGGTAAACAATGGTTTTGATATCACAGATGTTCATAAGAGTCTGTTTAAGATTACTGGAAATGTTTATGTGTGCGCCATTCCATTAATCATATAACTGCACATAAAATAATTAAGAATATTGATTGCGTTTGCATTCATGGCGTACAAAGAGCCCATTACCTAGAAAGACTCTAGAGAGAGTAAAATGTGGCTATAAATTGTATAACACTATTTTCACTCACATCATAATGAGATTTTAGTAACATCTGGTATTAAGTTAGCAGGTTTTCCTGATAATACCCAAAAGTATACTACACCTGCACACTCCTGATGTGACAGTCATATTCTTTCCATGGCTCCTTTTCCTCTGCCCACCCCCGGAATGTTGGGACCTCCAGTGCCTCTCCCCCTCCAGCTCCGTCTCCCTGGGAGTCTCATCCTTGGCTAGGACTTCAACTATTACTTAAATGTCAGTGGATCCCAAGCCTATGTCTGTATTTCCAGCCTGCTTATCATCCCCTTCGACTCTAAGGACCATCTTTCCACCTTCCTTTTATATAATCCTTGTATATTCAGAGATTAGCCTACACTCAGACACCCCGAACTTAACTCTTTATCCCATAAACTTATTTCTATGTTCACTTTCCAGATTCAAAGAATTGCAACAAATTCAATTAATGGGGATTGGAGACCTCATTATCCCAGACGCCTCTATGTTCCGTAATCGCTCTCTGACACCATTACAAACATCTGAAGTGTCTGCTCTGAAATCATTCCTATACGTCTGACCTCCTTTTAGTTCTCACTATCATAGATCAATTTCAATTCTTCATTCTTCACATGGGTTTTGGTAAACATGTTTCAAACTGGTCTCCTTCCCTGGACTCATCGCTATGGCCAGAAACACCTTCTTTGCTCCACGGCCATGTGACAAATATGTATTGCGCACCTACTGTGTGTCAGGCTTCGGGGTGGGCATTGAGTAGAGAGTGCTAAGCAAATCAAAGACCCACTCTTCAGTGAACCTAAACTCTAGCTCAGGAGACAAGGCAGCAAGTAAGTAAACAAACAATCCACAGGAGATGACTGGGTAAAGAAAAACTGGGGGGGAATGCTCTGTGTATCCAGTGGTCGTTAAGGAGGTGTCATTTAGATTTTTTTTTCTTTTTTCTTTTTCTAATGTTTATTTTTGAAAGAGAGAGGGAGAGAGCAAGCTGGGGAGCGGCAGAGAGCGAGGGAGACACAGAATCCAAAGCTGTCAGCACAGAGCCCGACATGGGGCTCGAACTCACAGGCCGGAGATCATGACCTGAGCCAAAACTGGATGCTTAACTGACTGAGCCACCCAGGCACCTCAAGGAGATGTTATTTAGAATAAGACCTCGAGGACGGAAGAAGCCAGCCACAAAGAGAGCCAAAGAGAAGAACATAAAAAGGTCTAAGGCTGGAAGCAAGTCTATGGTGGCTAGGGCCTCGTGTGTAAGGGGAGGGTTGTATGGGACGAGGCGGGAGAGGTAAATAGAGATGTAATCACCCACAGCATCACGGGTCATAATCAAAAGTCTGAATCTAATGTGAAGCATAATTGGAAGCCGGGGTAAGTTTTCAGCAAAGGAGTCACATGATCTGGTTTCCATTCCCAATATAAGGGTCAATTCTCTGCATCAAAAAAGTTGTACGGCTGCTGTGAATGGAGTAACCACATGTTCCAGCTTGCTCTAGCGAGTCCTGGTTTCTGCCTGCTGTCCTAGTATAATTATGAACAGTTCCCTACTTTCAACTCTCACAAGGGCCGTAGGGAGATAGGGAATAAAGTAAAACAGTCCTTGGGTTGACATTCAAGGCCCTTCTGAACCTGGTCCCAATTCACCTCTCTTCCTTTCTCCTGCATGGTGTTCTGGTCACTTCTGAAATGAAACGCTGCAAGTATCCTAAATGGGACACGTATTTTTGACTGCCCTGCCTTTGATCATGTTCTGGCCTCTTGCTGCACATTCTGTGACCATTGACTACTAGACAGATCCTTGAGGGCCAGACCTGAGGAGGCTTTTAAAAGAACAGGCAGAATGAATGGCTTCCTCCTCTGTGCTTTGTCAATATCTTTATTAAAGCATTTATCACACTGGGTTAATTATTTAGAGGTCCATTTTCCCTGCAAGAACGGTAGGTACTCATTGGCAAGGACAGCACCTCCTCTTACGTGTTTTTTGGGTTCTCGCCACCCAGTGTACACCTGGCCCATAGCTGGTCCTTGATATGACGCTGGATGAATTATTTATTGTAAGTGTGACATAACATACATAGTAAGATGATACGGTTAAGTAATGAGATTTTAAAATGATTTTACCCAGTAAGCTTAAGACATTACGGCCTTCACATCTAGATTACTTTCATTCTCCAACTCCACCCCAGTGTCTAATGTAGCCCCATTCGTTAGGAAGTAACAATAAACTTTAAATGAACAACTACAAATAAAAGCATCTTTCTAGGGCAAGAAGAAGGCGGCTAGCTTTAGGAAACGAAACAATTTCTAAATAACTGTAAAGGTGAAATAAAACAGAATTGGTATAACCACGGTAGAAAACAGTATGGAGGTTCCTCAAAAAATTAAAAATAGAAATATTATGTGATTTAATATTGCCACTGTCGGATATTTACCCAAAGGAAATGAAAACTCTAGCAAGAAAAGATAGATGCACCCCTGTGGTTTTTTTCAAGTTTTTATTTAAATTCTAGTTAGTTAACATACATGGTAAAGTTGCTTTCAGGTGTAGAATTCAGTGATTCATCACTTACATATAACCTCTATGTTTATTGCAGCATTATTTACAATAGCCAAGAAACGGAAACAATGTAAGTGTACATCAATAGACAAATAGACAAGGGAAATGGTACACACACACCACACGTGCACACACATGCGCGCACACACACCACACACACGCACTGGAATATTACACAGCCACAAAAAAGGATGAGATCATGCCATTTGAGGTATGATAATACCCGAGGGGTACACCCTCTAATACCCCCTAGGGTATTATACTAAGTGAAATAAGTCAGACCGAGAAAGTTATTATCATATGATTCCACCCATAAATAGAGTCTTAAAAAAAAAAAAAAGAACAAACAAACAAAAAGCAGAATCAGACCCATGACAACAAATCGATGATTGCCAGAGGGGAGGGGGCCAGGAGACTGGGCAAAATTGGTGAAAAGGGAGGCAGTTACAGTCCTCTAGCTATGGAATAAGTCACAGAAATAAAAGACACAGTATAAGGAATATGTATAATATTGTAATAGCGATATAACAGGACAGACAGGTGGCTATACTTATGGTGAGCACAGCATAACATACAGAGCTTTGGATCACCGAACTGCATACCTGAAACTAATGTAACATTGTGTGTCAACTATACTCAATTTTTAATTTTTTTTCTTTTTTTTTTTTTTTGAGAGAGAGAGTGTGTGTGAGGGGAAGAGGGGCAGAGGGAGAGAGAGAAACAATCTCAAGCAGGCTCCATGCTCAGCCTGGTAGCCCAACGCAGAGCTGGATCCCACAACCCCAGGGATCATGACCCGAGTGGAAATCAAGAGTTGGACACTCAATCTGCAGAGCCACCCAGGCGCCTCTATACTCAAATTTTTAAAAAAATATATACATAAACAATAAAAAAAAACAGAATGATATATTACCAGAAGACAATTTCATACACTCACCACTCTTCAGCAATCCTGAACACATCCTGCTCAGAAGAAGTTTTTGCCGTAATTGCAGAACCTCGGATTCCAAGGCTTCGACTTTTGATCTCCACGTTGACTCCCGCTCGGACACCACCTTGGCAAGGTGCTCTGTGTATTCTCTGCTGCTTTTGTCTGCTGGTTTTGAGCGGATAATGGCGACGGCCAGAGCCAGCTTTGAGGTTCTCAAATACCATGCTTGATCATCCATCCTGGCTTTTGTCCCTAGGATTTAGTAAGAAAAAAAGTTACAGAAATTCCTTTTAACTTTTGCAGTGCATTGCATTTGCTCGAAATTGATTTTGCAGAGTACCACTAATTAGTAAGTTTGTAATACAACTTGACACCAACTAACAGAAAAAAATTTCTCAGGAACTGAAAAGAGTATGAAAAATATGCAGAAGTAAAATGCACACACACGCATATTAAGTGTATTAAAATTCAAGACAGTAGGTTCAGACAATCTGACAAATTCTTGGGGTGGAAAAAAACACACATTAATTCCTTTAGAGTTTTCTAACTGGAGGCGCACATCGGAATCTCTAAGGGAGCTTTTTAAATATATACATTTACAGCTATTTGGTCCCAGTTCCCCAAAATTCAGATCTAGCAAATCTGGGATAGGCCCTGAGGCGTTTACATTTTTGAAAAAAGTCTACTCTGTAATCAGAATCACTAAATTAAATGATTTATTTAAATGTAAGCCCTTCTCCTCCAACTCGTTCTGCTAAGTCTTACAGTCGCTGCTTCCCAATCCTGCATTCCTTCTCAAACCATGACCTTCTTACTACTATTCCTGCCTTTAGCCAGGCTTCTCCAATGACATTGAAAACAATCTTTAAGATATTTGCACCATTTAAATTGTGGCTCTGCTCTGATTCTGTACCTCCAAATATTTCCAATGCCACCGTGAGCATATTTTTCCAAACCAGCTCTGCATCACAGTCTAATGATAGGGACGTATCTGTGAGGACACAATGCGTTCACTGGATGAACAGGACCACCGGTACTGAAGTATAAACCCCTCGTGGACCTCCACAAGGGGGAGCTTTGCACATAAAATGTGCTACATAAAAATCTGTAATGAAGAGCACAATGGTCCAGAAAATTTAGGACTTTGGTTGCCACATCTATTCTACTAATAAGTTCAAATTCTTTACTCCACATCTTACACTTGATTTTCTTCCATTTCTCAAGCCTATCCTTCGACTGTGGTTAAATCTACTCCTAGAAACAGATGCACGCAGCCTCAGCTCATTTCCATTCACCTCTCTGTCCCAGAATTTTCCCCAGTTGTGACACGGTGACTCTCGCAGCTGCCAAGGTCTTGCTGCGCATCCTTCAAAGAACGGTTCGCATATCACCATATCGAATCTTTTCGGGTTTATTACCACCCACAAAACTATGTACCTACCTGATATTCTATAGTTTACACTGAAAATACACAATCTAAGAGGAAGCATAATGCTGTTTTATTATAATTAAGATCAACACAGAAATATATATATGATATGCTCATAACAGAAAAATTTATAGTTGAAAACTGGGACCAACAACCAAAGAGTTAATAATGATACGACCATTCATATGAATACTATATATTCAAATAGGGTTTCCAGAGATATTCTTTATTAGCATGGGAAAGTACTAATGATAAGCTGACTGTAAAAACAGTGAGGGAATAAAACTATATATGTTGTAGGATCCGAATTATATAAAAAATGGGAAATACAAAAAAATGTAAATAGGATTTATCTCTACTATAGAATTATTGGTGATTTTTATTTTTTTGAAGATACTTTTATGAATTTTCCTAATTTTCATCAAGGAACATACATCAGATTATAAGTAGAAAAAAATTATGAAGAATAGATTTCCAAAAGAAGGTATAGTTGCTATACTTTTAGCCTTTCACAGATGTATAATATACTCCAGGACTAGATACTGTTAAGATAGACTAACTAATTAGAATTATAGCTCCACGTATTTTAGCTTCACAGCAACCATTTCACTTGGCTGGTTGATCCAACACCTGGTGTGTCAGCAATGGTGAACAGTAGACTCTCTACCTCTCAGTGCCTCAGGAAAGCACTTGTGTGCAGAGAGTACAGAGCATGGATCACCCTCCACAAAGAAATAAGCCCACTGGGGCACCGGGGTGGCTCAGTCGGTTAAGCGTCGGCCTCTTGGTTTTAGCTTAGGTCATGATCTCAAGATTTGTGAGTTTTTGAGCCCAACATCCAAGTCTCCATTGATAGCATGGAGCCTGCTTAGGATTCTCTCTCTCTCTCTCTCTCTCTCTCTCTGACCCTCCCCCGCACCTCCCCTGCTCTCTCTCAAAGTAAATAAACATTAAAAAAAAGAAGTAAGTCTACTATCAGATGTAACAGTCCTAACAAAAAAAACAATAATAAGAAAAATGAAAATATAGGTAACTTATTTAAAGTGTTTTGGTTAGAAAAGGATCTGACATTCAATTGCGAATAGTGAGAATCCAGGCTAAAAACTGAAAAGAAAAAAAAACCTGGTTATTAGCACAAGACGACAAAGTTCTCTGGATACCAGAAACACGGCAAACTCTGTCATCTTGCAAAGATATTTAATTAAGTAATTTAAGCAAGCAGATTAATTAAATGGTCTGATTTTTAAGTCATCATATGTGATTTGTTAATAGTCTTCAAACCGTACTGAATATTAGTCAACAACATAAAAGGATCAAATTATGAAGTCCTTCTGGATTAAAACTATCCTAGGGTCACCTGTCTGAACATTAATTAGAATTGTACCACAAGTGAACAGAAACAACTGCTAATACGTATGCTGGTACAGCTTTCTACCATATAAATTACACTCAAAACACAGAATTACAACCTACATCCAGACAGAACCAGCCTTTTTAAGCTGCTTCCTCGTATTCTGGTGTGTGTGTGCACGTGTGTTTATACACATGTGCCGTTTTTGTCTAAGGATGGCATTCTTATCGTCAAAGTGCCATTTGCAAGGTAAAGCTAATTCCATTTCCCCTGAGAATTCATGGAAAAAAAGATGAGCTTCCCAAACATATTCTCTACTTAATTGAAGAAAGATCAGTAGTAACTTTCAGAAAGCCTTTTTAAAATTCAATTTATGCTCAAATAATTATCGTAAATAATTAAAATGAACATTTAATGTTCCCCAAGAAGGTATTTAGTGTCTCTGAATTCTTAACAGCAGAAAACACAAAATTTTAACAGGCTTTTTAGAATAGAACAGTAGTTCAAATGAGGTTTCTTTTTCTTTAAACTGGGAACAGACCTTACCATGCCAAAGTCCCCCACAGGGCTACAGAAGAATCTAGTCTCATTCCTTAGGACCCCTGTATTCTCCTTCGGCCGATGGGTGCAGAAATGGCTGCCCTGTAAACAGTATTTTAGCAATGTTTATCTGCCCAATTTCTCCTACCCTCATTTTCTCCTATCCAGCTTTGTATCCAACTAACCAATTCTCTGAACTGTCAAAACTGTTTGGAATTATATAATCCTGAATTCTCTTTTTTTAAGATTTCATATTTTTAAGATTTTATTTATAATCCTGAATTCTAAAGTTTTTTCATCTCCAAGATCACTGATGAAAATTCCATAAACTAAAGAGCCCCAGATAATATCTATATAAGAAGTGAAATTTTAAATTTAGGTAACCATTCAGAATATTTCCCTAACAAATACCTTCAAAATATGTATCCCCCTTTAGGCCAGCAATACAAGTTCTAAGATTTTATCTTAAAAAAATGACCAGAGCTACCTACAAAACTTTTTGCCCATAGATGATCTCATAGGATTATTTATAACTACCGAAACAAAACAAAACCTGTCACCAGCTTGAACATTTAACAACACAGATGCATGAAATTGTGACATAATATACAATTGAGTTGAAAATGTTTTTTAAAACATTTAAAACTATGGGAAAATATTTCCTACAGATGTTAACTGCAGAGTAAACATAAAACAGTAAAAGCAGTAAAACTGGAAATTTGGGGAGGAATACACAGACTGAGATTGATATACTGATAGATTTAGAGATAGGAAGGGGAAGGGAAGGAGAGAGGGAAAGAAGAGGGAAGAGAAAAGGAAGAGGGAGGGAGAGAGATTAGGGTTATGCACCAAAACAAACAAAACACTGACTGCGAATTGAGTAAGTCCGATTTCATTTTCTTGTTTATACTTTTCTACGGTTTCCAAATTTTCACAATAAATATATATAAAACATGTTATATACAACAGAAAAATGTATATTAATTGTACAAAATACTTCCTACTCTATATTTTTCAAATTACATGTTATATGAAAAATGAAGATGAGTTTTGAACGAAGCCTCAAGTCTACATCTGTCTTTTCGTGGCTGTGATGAGAAGCTCCAGCCTGGAGAGCTCACCTCCTCAATTCTGCGACACCTTCGACTCTCAAATACACCATCAGTTCAACTACAGCTTGAGAGAAGCGGAGTGAAGAAGAATGAAATCACCGCACACTAAACATACTCGGAAATTTTAAACTATGAGAGAACCCTCAGAATTGAAGAAACACAGTCAGTGGAATAAGCTTTCTGACCCACAAAGTCTCTAATCTCCGTCCCTGATCAGCTTTCCCCAAATTCCACCAAGGCTGTGGACTTCAGACCTTTCCATGTCCACAAGGAGATGCATGCTCCTTCATTCAGATGTGTTTCGTGTTAGTTCCGCTAATCCAAAGGACACCGTGGATTTTGGAGGTGGGGCAGAAAACTTTTACTCAATATGACCCACCAGCAGGCTACTAGCCATTTTACTCCCAAAGCCAGGAATGCAGACTGGCTACTAACTACTTGAATGAGTACGTGAGTGAGCGAGCGAGCAAATTAATGAATGAATACATCAGTATACGCCAGGCAGCCACGAACGGCTGCTTGACCAGCTCTTAGCCCTGTCTCTCATCAGTAAGTCTTTGTTAATTACATACTAGGGAGCATGGCACTAGAGGGCGAATGGATGAGGAGCATAATTTTTAGTTAACTTGAAGGGTCACATCAGTCTCTTTTCACTCTGTGACACATCCTTTCTTGACTACTTCCAGCGAATCTACTCCCTCTAAACTATACACCTTTCTGCGGTATACCCTTAACTTTTACCAAAATTATTCTTGAGTAAAGAATATACAAGAGGGGTCCCTGGGTGGTTCGGTCGTTTAAGTGTCTGACTTTGGTTCAGGTCATCATCTCCTGGTTCTTGAGTTTGAGCCCCATGTCAATCAAGCTCTGCCTTGTCAGTGTAGAGCCTACTTGGGATATTCTCTCTCTCTCTCCTTCTCTCTCTCTGCTCCTCCCCCTCTCGTGCTCGTGCATTCTCTCTCTCTCAAAATAAATAAACAAAAACATTTGGGACACCTGGGTGGGTCAGTCAGTTAAATGTCCAACTCTTGACTTCTGCTCAGGTCATAATCTCACAGTTCATGAGTTCAAGCCCCACATGGGGCTCTGCACTGTCAGGGTGGAGCCTGCTTAAGATTTCTCTCTTTCCCTCTCTTTCTGCCCCTCCCCTGCTTGCTCTTCCTGTTTCTCTCTCTCTCTTTCTCTCTCTCTCTCTCTCTCTCTCTCAAAATGGATAAACTTAAAAAATTATATATAAAAAAAGAAAATACAAGAAAGCTAAAATCTAGTTCACACACAGGTTTATATGAGAGGGTAAGCTATAAGGGAAAAGAGCCAGATTTTACATCATGTGAACCCTACAGTAAATACTTGCCTTCCCCATAAATCAAGACATGGAAGAACATTCCCTAAATCACTGAGATGAATAGATAGGACAGAGTACAGGAGGAAGTCCCTATGCACGATCATGATGGAATATGCGATTAGCAAATATGAGTCCGGGACAGAGCAGATTCTGGCAACGCCAGAACGGTGAGATATTACAAGACTTGTTGGATAATTAGTTTCAGTAAAGTTTGGACAAGGTCTGACATCTGATTTTTGGATTAGCTCCAGCTGAAAAATTCTCCAATTATTGTTAGAGTTTCAGCACGCACTCACTGTGAAGTGCTCAGCATATTAACATCATGTGAAATTTTACATAAAAGAATCAGGAGTTACTCAAGATTTCAAATCTCTCCACTTAATTAGTAAGGGGGCCTTTAAAAGCCTTCCCAGCAAAGAGAAATCTGTTCAGGACAAGAGGCGAGTAAAGACAAAAGGATGCTCGCTTTTATTTTCTTTTTCATTTCCATCAAAACAGACCAACTAGCTATCATTTTCCTCTTACTGAAAAAGTTAACCAATCCTAGATTTTAATGGTCTCCGGAGTCTCTTCACACTGTTTAATTTTTATGCAAATCCCCACCCTCCTTTTTGAAGCCTCAATGTTTTTTTGGTTGTTGTTGTTTTGTTTTTTGTTTTGTTTTGGGTTTTTTGTTGTTGTTGTTGTTGTTTTGTTTGGGTTTTTTTGGTCACAAACAAGATTTTCTCTGGATTCCAGCAAGGGATGTTGCAGAATTTCACGTGAAAAAAATGCATCACACATATTTTATAAGTCAGCAAAAAGTACTCGGATTCAGAAATGCAAAGTCATGTCTATATAGCACAAGCCTCAACCATCTTCCACTGCATAAATTCTCAGAAAGGAACAGGACCTGCTATCTACTATTAACACATATTGCGAAATATAATTCGGAAGAACTGTAGGTGTTTCTCGTTACACTCGTACTTCACACACTGACATGGACATAATCCTGATCACAAAAACAAACCTCTTGTTCTCACTGGGTATATTAAAAAATCTGATAATCTACAGAACTCAAACCCATAAACTCCACAGATGGGGAATTTTTATGTGGCTATCCTCTGGAAATGGAAAAAGTTATGTGTCATAAAACGAGGAAGACTCTAGAATGAAACCAGAAGCCAAAGAAACGACCAGAAGCCGCAGGTGAGAGAGTCAGCCATTCCAGGGGAGAGGAGCAGCTGTTCTAGAGACCCACTGAGCCAGGGCCTGCGCTGCAGGGAAAACAGAAGACTAAGGAAGGGAGGTGGTGAGGCGGAGTCCCCTGCAAGAAGTAAACCGCCCTATCCAAAGAAGTCCCATCTTGGAAATGACACAACAGGAAATCAGATTTGTTTTCTAACTACTAAAACATAATACCTTTTATGCTCCCCATCTGTGTACACTTAAGACATGAAGTCAAGAAAGTGCGAGAAGTCCCACAGAAACATTTTCCTTAAGGCTGAAAAACTGGCTCAATTCTCATCTATCTCCCTCACTGAAATCCCACCAAGGTAACCAGCGTGAATTTCAGAGAACAACTGACAGTGCTTCACGGCTTCTCACAGGTTTCATTCTACAAATAAATCTAATACTTTTAATACATTCCACTTAGATTTACATTTAACGGGGCGCCAGGGTGGCTCAGTTGGGTAAGCATCGACTTTGATTCAAGTCATGATCTCACAGTCCGTAAGTTCGAGCCCTGCGTTGGGCTGTGTGCTGACAGCTCAGAGCCTGGAGCCTGCTTCAGATTCTGTGTCTCCCTCTCTCTCTGCCCCTCCCCTGCTCATGCTCTGTATGTCTCTCTCTCTCTCTCAAAAATAAAGATTAAAAAAAAATTTTTTTTTAATTTCTAGAACCTTTTTAACACGCTATATTTCAACCACAAGAGAGGTCTTTTATTGAAAATAATATCAATATATTTCATCTTAAATATGGGATACTCAAAGGACAGTAACTAGCCTTAGCTGTATCAGTGTTCGGTTTTACTCCAGGGTAAACAATTAAAGTCATTTCTTTAGGCCATAGGAATTTCTCAAAGTAGCTCACGCCATAAAAGAAATTCAGATCTTTAACTCATCAGACTTTTCCTATGCCTAAATCTATTTGTCCTTTCAATTACTATAAGCAAATAGAGTTGGATTTTATCCCCTTACCAATTTTACTGACATAGAGAAAATAAAGGAAATTCATTAATTTACACATATATTTGGCAATTTATCTCAAAAGAAAACTTCTACCTAGATGTTGTACCTAAGTTATTTGATTTGTGTCTGAAGGGCTAAATTACAAATATGTAGGCTAAGGTAATTAACTGTTTTCAGACAAGGATGGATTGAAAATCCAAATAGCAAACATAAGAAATGTCTCTATATCAGACCAAAGAAACTTCATGACAAGAAACTATTACTAATGATACAGAGAAACATTCCATATGATTTTAAAAAGGTCAATTAATCAGGAAGATGAACAATCCTAAATGTACATGCCCATAATAGCAATAATAGAACTTCCAAATGTATGAAGAAGAACTGAAAGCACGTAAGAGAGGGCGACAAATGCACAGTCATATGTGAAGATTTCAACACGCTTCTTTCAGTAACAACTTGATCAGGAAGAGTAATGATGATGATATAAAAGGTTTGAAAATACCACCAACCATCTTGAACTGACTGATGTGTATAGAACTTTACATCTTATAAATGCAGATACGTACGTTCTTTTGAAGTTCACGTGGGACATTCAACAAAGCAAATCACATGCTGAGACAAAGCGATTCTAATTAAATTTCAAAAGATTGAAATCTTACAAAATATGTTCTCTAACCATGGGAAAAACAATTAAACACATCTAGAAAAATCTCTCAAATATGTGGAAAACAACACACGTTTCTAAATAAAATAGGGGACAAAGAAAAAATTATGAATATAACTAGAGTGTATTTCAAACTGAAGGATAATGAAAACACAACTTATTAAACTTTAAGAGAGGAAGCTAAAACGGCTTGTAAAAAATAATAGCTTCAAATATCTATTTTAAAAAAGAAGAAAGGTTTAAATTCAATGACTTACATTTCTACATTAGAAAATTAGAAAAACAGAGGCGCCTGGGTGGCTCAGTTGGTTAAGTGTCCAAGTTTGGCTCAGGTCATGATCTCACGGTGTGTGAGTTCAAGCCCCACGTCCGGCTCTGTGCTGACAGCTCAGAGCCTGGAGCCTGCTTCGGATTCTGTGTCTCCCTCTCTCTGCCTCTCCCCAACTCGTACTCTGTCTCTCTCTCACTCTCTCAAAAATAAATAAAGATTAAAGAAAATTAAAAAAAAAGAAAATTAGAAAAACAATAGCAAAAAGCAGAGGAAGTAAAAGGAAGGATATTATAAAGATATAAGTAGAATGCAATTAAATAGGAAACAGCAATCAAGAAAATTAACAAGGCAAAGTTAATTTTTAAAAAAGATTAATAAAATTAATAAATGTCTAGAAGGACTTATCAAGAAAAAAGAGAAATAGCACCATCATACCAAGATCAGGAATAACAGAAGGAATTTCCCTATACATCCAGCGATTAAAAAACGAATGCAAAATTACCAAAACTAATAAAACAACTAGCAATAAACTTAACCAAAGAGGTGACAAACCTGTACTCTAAAAACTATAAAACACTGATGAGAGAAACTGAAGATGATACAAATAGAAAGACATTCCGTGCTCATGGATTGGAAGAACAAATCCTTTTAAAATGTTAATACTACCCAATTTGTTAAAACAGATACTTTAAAAATGTTAATGTTAATGTTAAAATGTTAATGCAATCTCTCTTAAAATACCAACAGCATTTTTCACAAAACTAGAACAAACAATCCGAAAATTTGTATGGAACAACAAAAGACCCCAAATAGCCAAACCAATCTTGAAAAAGAAAAGCAAACCTGGAGGCATCACAATTCTAGACTTCAAGTTTTATTACAAAGCTACAGTATTCAAAACAGTATGGCACTAGCACAAAAACAGACACACAGATCACTGGAAAAGGATAGAAAGCCCAGAAACAAACCCATAATTAGATGGTCAATTAATCTTTGACAAGGAGGCAAGAATATGCAATGGGAAAAAGACAGTCTCTTCAACAAATGGTTTTGGGAAACTGGACAGCTACATCTACATACAAAAGAATGAAACTGGACTACTTTCTTACACCATACAAAAATAAATTCAAAATGGATGATGCACCTAATTGTGACACTTGCAACATACAAATCCTAGAACAGAGCACAGGCAATAATTTCTCAGACATTGGCCATAACGGCATCTTTCTAGATATGTCTTCTGAGGCAAGGGAAACAAAAGCAAAATAAACTACTGGGACTACATCAAAATAAAAAGCTTCTGCAAAACAAGTGAACCATAAAAGAAAAACTAAAAGACAACCTGCTGAATGCGAAAGATATCTGCAAATGATATATCTAATAAGGGGTTTGTATTATATATATATAAGGAATGCATCACACATATTTTATAATAAACATATATTTTGTTTTATATATATGATATATATTTATGATGTATACAACCTATAATATATATTTATGATGTATACAACCTATATATATATATATATACACACACATATATATATATATGATGTATACAACCTAAAACCCAAAGAACAAATAATCCAATTTAAAAATGGGCAAAAGATGTGAACATACATTTCTCCAAAGAAAACAGACGGCCAACAGATACACGAAAAGATTCTCAACATCACTCATCAGCAGGGAAATGCAATTAAAAACCACAATGAGGTATCATCTCATACCTATCAGAATGGCTAAAATCAAAAATACAAGAATCAACAAGTATTGGCAAGGATGTGGAGAAAATGGAATCCTCCTACACTGTCGGTGGTAATACAAACAGGTGCCTCCACTGTGGAAAGCAGTATGGAAGTTCCTCAAAATATTAAAAAGAAAGCTACCCTATGATCTAGTAATCGCACTAATGGGTCTTTATCCAATAATTCAAAAGGACATATGCAACCTTATGTTTATTATAGCATTTTTCACAATAGTCAATATGGAAGCAGCCCAAGTGTCCATTGACGGATCGATGGATAAAGATGATGTGGTATGTATATATATATATATGTGTGTGTATACAATGTAATATATATATATATATATAAAACTGACTGAGCCACCCAGGGACCCCAGAATTAAAATTTTTAAAAACTCACGCAAAATTATGAACAATCGATGTTAATAAATTTGAGAACTTATAGCAAAATATACTGACCAACACTGAAGAAAGAAGAAAAAGCATTCTCAGTAGCCCTCTGTTAAAGAAATTGAGCGTTTATTAAAAGTCTCACCATACTCAGGGTGCCTGGGTGGTGCGGTAAGCATCTGACTCTTGATTTCAGCTCAGATCATGATCTCGTGGTTCGAGCCCCTGCGTTGGGCTCTGCACACTGGCCCGCAGGGAGCCTGCTTCGGATTCTCCTTCTCTCCCTCTCTCTCTGCCCCTCCCTCACTCACGGTCACTCTCTCAAAATAAATAAGCTTAAAAAATAAAAAATACTGAAAAATAACATCTTAAGAATACAGCACATAATACATATAACATACAGATGTGTTAATCAACTCTGTTATCAGTAAAGCTTCTAGTCAATAGTAGGCTATTAGTAATTAAGTTTCAGGACAGTCAAAAGTTATACTCAAATTTTTAACTGTGTGGTGAGATCAGTGTCCCCACTTCCCACATTGTTCAAGGGTCAACCATATACACATATTACAACTATTTTTTTAAGGGCCAAAAGCCCTTTAAAGATAAACAAGGCTAGAATTAGGGTGCTATTAATAAAATTCTTATCAGAACGTTAATACTGAAGGATACAGTATGTTTTGGCAAAAAGCTTATATGTCACCAAAGGCATAAGCCAAAGTCCACTTCTTCCAGAAAGCCTTCGCTAACCATTTCAGCCCATAGTAATTCTCCCTTTTCCCAATAACTGGGGTACTTATCACTCGAACCACTGATGCTGGCTCTTAATCAATAACCATCTGCTTTTGTCTTTTCTTTCTGGTAGGATTAAGTTCCTTACAACTCAGGGCTTATGTCGCCTTTCCCCTTTTCACTCCTCCACCAACACCACCAAGAGGGTCTGAAAAAGTAGGCATATTCTCAGTTGGATTGGGTAGCAGAGGAACAAAGGCCCAGACTGGAGAATGAAGCGACTGCAAGCTGAACCCAGCTCTGTCCTTTGCCTGATGAATGACAAAGTAATTTCAGCATCTCACATTATCCATAAAATGGAAAATTAGTAACATTCTCATCTGACTGTTCTGAAGACTAAAGTAAAACATGGTTGTAAAGCATGTAAGATAGGGCCGGGCATATGGTGCGCACTCGAGGATTCTTATTTTTAGCACCACCAGTCGGTACTATAATCACAGCTATGCCGTTATACTACTATTTATTTGGAGGGGAGAAATGAGTCTCGGAACCGCATAATTCCCAATTTTGTGCTCTCCTACCCAATTTTATTAGTTTAACCATTACATTGATCAATGTCTCCTTGACATCCAATAAGTAAGCCTGCAGTTCTGGTATAACCAGAAAAACGATTACTCAGCTCTGTGCCCAAACTGTTCACTTCCCGACACAAGGGTAATTGTTCACTTAACAAAAGCTTTTATCATAATTGCTGTTATTAATTAAAAGTTTACATTGGCCTTGTACTTGTGATGTCTCCAGTGGAATTATTTTTGTCGAACTCGCATATTTTGTAAAATCATGAAGACATTTTCATCCATCTACGACAAAGACAGTTTCTTCTTCTAAAACATATTCCCTTTCCTATTGAAAACACGGGATATAAATGAACAGTTCACTCATTTGGACATTATTCTCCCATGCCAATGTATTTGCAATGCTTTGGTATTCAGTAATGACAGATTTATAGCATTCTGTCGAAAGCTCCTTTGTGATTAAAATACACTTCAGAGCAAATTCAAAGTAAGTTCAAATAAGAAGCTGTGGGATTTTTCAGGCATTCTTACCAAACGTGATTCTGCAGATTTCAAATCAGAAGAGTTGGACCCAGCACTAGCTGCCGACAGCATTATTTGATCTGAGTAAACGTGCAAACGCTCGACAACAAGAAAGCATGTCAATAATTCATAGCTCTAGAGTCAACTCTCCTGGGGAAGGAAAGAGGAACTTTTTTCCCCCTACATCCCAAGACCCGACTCTGCTCCGAGGAAATTCCTCCCTCTTCAGCCTGCCAGTAGACGCATCACCTGTTACAATCAGACGTTTTGCTGACTTCAGTTGTTTTAGTCCATTAAGACCAGGCAACCAGCTAGCTCAATGTGCAAGTCACTAAACCACAGAAGACAGCAATCAGTCTGGACATTCAGCCCTTCTTGCAACGCCAGGAGTCTTAACCCCACAATCTACTTCAAATAGATGAATAAAGTTTTACAAACCCGACCCTGAGATCCATGTCTAGGCAGGTAACGTGTTTCCTAGACTCTGTTCACAATGGGAGGCAAGCTGAGATCCCAGCATCCCTCTGGCCCTACTTAGTCTCCTAATTGTAAGGCCTAAATACATCTGCACTTCTGTCTAGTCCTGTTAATTCCTCTCCATCCATGAACTCAAAACAAAAAACAAAACAAAACAAAAAACCCAAAAAACAAAAAAACAAAAAACCAACCATATTAATGCAGAAACAGCCAACTAAGTAGGGCTGTGATTACTTTGAGACAAAAGTCTTGTGGTTGTAAGATACGCTCTCAGTCAGAAATCTGGATGACAAATAGCTACAGTGAGCACATAAACAGGAAATTCAGTGAGTTGTTGCCACTTTAAAATAAACATGTATATGCATTTACCACCAAACTGTGACCCTGAGTCATTAGAAATTGAAGACAATTTCTCAAAACTAGAGCAAACAATCCTAAAATTTGTATGGAACCACAAAAGACCTCGAATAGCCAAAATAATACTGAAGAATAAAACCAAGGCAGGAGACATCACAATCCCAGACTTTAACCTCTACTACAAAGCGGTGGTCATCAAGACTGTATGGTATTGGCACAAGAACAGACACATAGACCAATGGAATAGAATAGAAAACTCAGAAATGGACCTGCAAGTATATGGCCAACTAATCGTTGACAAAGCGGGAAAATGTATCCAATGGAAAAAAGACAGCCTCTTTAACAAATGGTGCTGGGAGAATTGGACAGCAACATGCAAAAGAATGAAACTAGACCACTTTCTTACACCACTCACAAAAATAAATTCTAAATGGATAAAAGATCTGAATGTGAGACAGGAAACCGTCAAAATCCTAGCGGAGAAAGCAGGGAAAAGCCTCTTTGACCTAAGACGCACCAATTTCTTACTCGACACATCTCCAAAGGCAAGGGAATTAAAAGCAAAGATGAACTATTGGGACCTCATCAAGATAAAAAGCTTCTGCACAGCAAAAGAAACAACCAACAAAACGAATAGGCAACCAACGGAATGGGAAAAGATCATCGCAAATGACATATCGGATAAAGGACTAATATCTAAAATTTATAAAGAACTTACCAAACTCCACACCTGAAAAACAAACAACCCAGTGAAGAAATGGGCGGAAGACATGAATAGACACTTCTCCAAAGAGGACATTCAGATGGCCAACAGACACATGAAACGATGCTCAATGTCTCTCATCATCAGGGAAACACAAATCAAAACCACACTGAGATACCACCTCACACCAGTCAGAGTGGCTAAAATGAACAAATCAGGAAACTATAGATGCTGGCGAGGATGTGGAGAAGTAGGCACCCTCCTACACTGTTGGTGGGAATGCAAACTGGTGCAACCACTCTGGAAAACGGTGTGGAGGTTCCTCAAAAAAATGAAAATAGAGCTACCCTATGACCCAGCAATAGCCCTGCTAGGAATCTACCCAAGAGACACAGGAATGCTGATGCATAGGAGCACGTGTACCCCAATGTTCATAGCAGCACTTTCGACAATAGTCAAATCATGGAAAGAGACCAAGTGCCCATCAACTGACGAGTGGATAAAGAAGTTATGGTACTTATATACAATGGACTACTACGTGGCAATGAGAAAAAATGAAATCTGGCCATGTGTAGCAACATGGATGGAACTGGAGGGTATTATGTTAAGTGAAATAAGTCAGTCAGAAAAAGACAGATACCATATGTTTCCACGAATAGGTGGACTTTGGGAGACTAAGCAAAAACCAGGGGGAGGGGAAGAGGGGAAAGGAAAAAAAGACACAGAGAGGGAGGGAGATAAAACATAAGAGACTCTCAAAGACTAAGAACAAACTGAGGGTGAGGGGGATGAGGGAGGGGGTAGGGGAGGTGATGGGCATTAAAAAGGGCCCATGTTGGGATGAACACTGGGTGTTATATGTAAACCAATTTGAAAATAAACTATTATAAAATTAAAAAAAAAAGAAATTGAAGACAATGATAAACTTTTTTTTTTTTTCATTTTCGGTAACATTTCTTAATTTGAAAATTCTACTATTTCACTCCAGGAGTCCAGCTCAGATAACTGTTCTGTCAGAAAATATCCTGTAGCACAAGGAAATTAACTGACCGATTAATTTATTAAATTGAAACATTAAAAGAACAATTAAGGGGCGCCTGGGTGGTTCAGTCAGTTGAGTGTCCAACTCTTGATTTCGGTTCAGGTCACGATCCCAGCATTATGGTGGTGGGCTTTGGGCTGAGTGTGGAGCCTGCTTGAGGTCCTCTCTTTATCTCCCTCTCTTTATCTCCCTTTGCTCCCTTAAAAATAAAAGTTTTTAATTTTAAAATTTAAACAATTTAAAAGTAAAAAAAAAAACAACACAGCAATTCATAAATTGCCTTTTCTTCTGTTAAAAACAAACTGGGAAGCATCTCACTGTGCTTTTTGAGGACCAACCACATCAGAATCAGAACCATGATGGTAATTCATTCATTTATTCAATAAGTATTTTTCAGTTGCCTGCTATGTCCAGAGAATATAGCAGTGATGGAGACGGATGAGTTCCTGAGCTCACGTTGTTTACGGTCTAGTGGGTGGAATCACGAAATAAATAAGTAAAATACATGTATGCCAAATTGTGATAAACATGGCTGAGAGAGCTCATGCAGGTAAGATGGAGGGGAGATGGTAAGGGATTGGTTGCAATTTTAAATACAGTAGTCAAAAAGGGCTCAACTGGCAGATGACTTTTGAACAAAGATGCAAAGGGGGGTAAGGGAACAGAATTAGGCTGACAGGGAAGACTGTAGAAGAAGAGGCCAAAGAGAGGGAAGTTAACAGGGTGAGGCAAGGGCCATGATACTCGGAGCTCCTTCCCAGCACCATACTGCTGTATTTTAGGGTAATTATTATTCCTGTGTTACAAATGAGGGTCTGAAGCTCGGTTCTTTTGCTACTTGCACAGTCACACAGTTAGCAGTAGTGCTGACACCTTAACCTAGGTGCTACAGCTCAGTACAGAAGTCTTCCCACTGTAGCAACTGCCACACCCCTGTGTCCAATTCTATGCACCACAACTCGTCAGCAACAACCGATTAAACAGGACTGTCCGAATGGGTGATTGCAATGGCAAGGGCTCTGGAGATGGTACATGGAATTGCTGGAGAAAGAGAAGACTTCAGGCACACGGCATCTGAAAGGCTGCCAGACCAAAGAGAGAAGAGAGGTGTTCAATAATCCTCCAGAAGCCAGAACTTGGACTAATGCATGGAAATTACAGGCAGACAAGTTTCCAATAAATAGATGAATACAATACCCAGTGTAGGAGCTGTCCAACAATGGAATGGGCCATCCTGTGAAGTTATGAAACTCCAATTACTGGAGTTACTCAAGCAGAGGCAGAATGGCCATCTGTCTGAGATGAAGACAGATTTCAACACTGATGGGAAAGCTACGTGGACTGACTGGTCTTATCCAATTCTGAGTCCGTGATTACATAAGCATCAGGGCAGTGCAGGGCACAGTGAGAAGTTCCAGCTGTGAAATCAGATCGCTTCACTAAAATCCAGTCTCCACCACTTATAAGAATTAAGCTTTGTGCCCTTAACCCCTGCAAGCCTCAATTTGCTCATCTGAAAAAAAAGGCAAATATAAAAGCTGCTTTATAGGGTTAATTAGAGAATTCACTGAGTTATAACTCATGTAAAGTACTTAACACAGTGCCTGGCACAGTGATATACAGCTTCCACAGTTAGTGTGTCGGGAAGCTGTGTATAAAACGTATATGTATAAGGTGTGTGCAAATTTATCTGTTTTACTCTTTCTCAGTGGCAAGAAGAGTTCACTGTCCAAAGCTGAATTGTAACAGCATAGTAAATTACAACATGATGATACTAACAATAATAGTAATAATAAACACTTAAATAGCTTCTTAGACTAATCATTTCATATTATGTCTCTCTTCATTAACAGAAAATATACAGAAAAGTTATCTTTTAAATACTTGATATACCAATATAAAACTAATGAAAAAAATCAACATTTTTCTTAATTGAAACAATTATGAAAAATTTAGAGTCTTTCAGCAGAAGAAGAATACTTAACAATCTGCACCTGTATTTAATGTGCGTGTGTATGCAAATGCTCTCGTGTGCATGTGTGTACACACACATACACACACACATTTACATAGGCTTTCTTTTTCAAAATTAAGGAACCAAACGAGAAAACTCATGGTAACTTGTAAATTACTTCTTAATGAGCAAAAGTATTCCAGATATTTCTTTTTAGGGCCAAGTATTTTATGCAGCCATGTCTGTATTACTAGAAAGTGAGGGCAAAATAACCACAGAAAGTAGTATCTGTATGCTGGAATCTGGAGATGCCTCTAAGTGGAGAGTGAGTTACAACTTTAGATTAATTTGCCATCACTCTTTTGTCCTTCTGGATAAACTGACATTTATTATTCATTGAGAAAACAGTCGAGAATAGACCTCAGTGATAAAAGGAAGCCTCCACTTTAGAAAAAAACTTGGGTGATGTCACTATATTTTATTTCTGGGTGCTCAGGCTGTTGGAAAGTCATAGCAAGTAAGACACATTACAGAAAAGGAAAAAAGGACTTTCACTAACGCACTTGCGTGAAGCAACAGTATATATATGGATTCATATCCATCATCATATTTGATCCTCCCAATCACCCTGTGATATAATTGCTAGTATCCCTGCTTTATCAGCATGTAAATGGGCGCAGGGAGTAACTTGTTCAAAGTCATATAATAGAAAATGAAGATACAATTTGATTCTAAAACTTTTCATTTTCCCTATTGTCTGCCATGTACACACAGTAAATTAGTATATCTTGACCCAGATCACCTATTTTAATAGATTTCAAGTATAATAAAATATATTGAATGCCAAAACAGTATTGAACATGTGTATTGGACTCCTAAGAGCTTGGTGTCTGAAGAAATGATCCAGTCTGTCACCCAATGACAGAATCAGGAGTCCAACCCAGGCTCCAGGGACATTACAGTATTAAAAATGGGATTACCTAATGATCAGCTCTTAGAAACTCCTTCCAGACACTCTATACCTTCTGTTTATGAACCCCAGGTCCACTTTTGAAAGCAAAACAGTATAAAGCCTACTTTCCTGACTCATCCTCCAAAGATCTGAAGTAAGCAAAATCCTGTAATATCTCCTAAACCCATCATAACATCATAACATCATATTGAGCCTCTTTTGATTATTCTCTGACCCGCTGAAATCCGTCTTCAGTGGCCCAACACTTAATCTCCAACTTGGCAATGAACATAAGCAGTCACAACACTGGAGCCTTTCTCTTCATGCACCCGAAACAGTACAAGTTGTTGAACGGTCAGTCTCCATGATGGCTCAGATGGACATAATGAAGAAACAATTAAACACCCTTTTTTTTTTTTTCAAAATTGCTTTGAAGCTGGATCTGTCACACAACTGGTTTGTTGAGAACCAAAAACACTGCTACCCTCCAGCTTTACTTCCCTCCCGTGCCCCTGGGCAATCTAGCCACGGAGGCCTTGTGCCTTCAGAACAAACCTCATGGTCTCACGGTTGTGTGCCTTTGTCCATGATGTTCACTCTCCGACGGAAGCACCCTTCCCCCAGCCCATCTGCAGACTCTCCCCTCACCCTTGACGGCTCAGTTCAATTGCCCTGTCTGAATCCTTCTAGACTTCCTGCTCCGTCCTTCCTCCCCCTGGCTCTGTTAACCGTGCCCTCCTCTGCATGTCCACAGCACTCCGGAAATCTTCTTACCACAAGGTAGCATCGACAGTTTTGTGGGGGTCTCTCTACCCTACCTGACAGCGGGTGAGCTCACCAGAGGCAGGGACTGGATCTTCATCTCTTATTCTGTCCAGCACTGGGCTCAGTGGGAAAGATGAAGCCGTACCATGCACACATGACCATGATAAAGAGGTTAGAAGTGAAATACTTCACAGAAAGGGGAAATCAATTCCAGCTAAGGGGTCACAGAAAGCTTCGTGAAGAAGACAGTACCTAAGAGAGGACAGGAGAAGTTAAGCAGATTTTAGCAATGTGGAAATGAGGGCCTGCTTGGTTCTGGAGACACAGGGAAGAGCGTCCGCAAGGGGAGAAAAGCCATGAGCCTGGCTGGGGCCTGGAGCCTCAAAGGAAAGCATAAATACCTCTTGAACACCTCTGCGTACTAGACACCGTGCATGCACTTTACATACAGTACTTCATTTAATTACTTCATTTCATTATCTCACTTAATAATTCTGTGAAGTACAACTTAGTCTCACTGTTTAGAGCTAGGGAAATTAACATTCAGAGAGGGTAGCCTTCTCAAGGATATCCAGTTAACAGGTGGTAAAATCGTATTTTTTAATATTCATCTTTCTGCACACATTCTTTCTACAATGTAGTTTCCGGGTTTGGAAGTAGGAAATAAGCATAAGCTGGAGAGGCGTATGCCCCCCCGAACTGCCCTGTGGTCACCCTGTCCCTACCCGATGCCCATCCCAGCCTGTCACTACAGCAACGCACGCACACACACAATACATAGGCAGGTGCAGTAACTCCAAAATCACGTTAGATAAGGGATTTTTTTCCTCCAAAGACTGCTCAGTGAGACAGGAAAGTGTAATATGCATATCAATAAACCCTAAAAATCTCCAACAAAACTCATTTGAAATATGCCTTATGAAGCAAGAATAGCATAGGAGCTGAGAGAATAGGTTCAGGAGCCAAGCTTCCGAGCTCTGCCTCCTTCCTAGCTGAGTGACTTTAGACAGGTTGCTCAACGTCTCTGTGCCTCAGTCTGCTCATCTGTAAAATGGGAATCAAAATAGTACTTTTTAAAAAATGTTTATTTTTGAGAGAGAGAGAGAGAGACAGAGACAGAGAACAAGCAGGGGAGGGGCATAGAGAGAGAGAGAGACACAGAATCAGAAGCAGGCTCCAGGCTCCTAGCTGTCGGCACAAAGCCCGATGTGGGACTTGAACCCATGAACTGTGAGATCACGGCCTGAACCAAAGTCTGATGCTTAATGGACTGAGCCACCCAGGCGCCCTCAAAATGATAAAAAAGGCACGTGACCCCTATGAACTCTATCAGGAACACAGTAAACACTCAATGTAATGCTTGCTCTCACTACTTGAGACTAGTACGTGGCCATGACTCAATCCCAGGCCCACTGTTTCCCAAGCCTGCACCTCTACATGGGTCTGACTATAAATTATTAAAAGCTCAGAGAAGAGATACGTGTGAGCTAACATGAACAGGAGGACGAATGACTCCAGAGCAGTCTTGGGAGATCCGAAGTATGAGTAGATTTCACAGATGCAAAGAGTGGGCAAAAGAGCACTTTAGATGGAGTGGACAGTAAGCAGACAGCAGATAACAGCATATATATTTATGGAGAAGACATGGATCTCTTTGACTAAAGAACAAGGTATTTTAGGGAATCAAGGGAAATAACAAAATAGGGAAGTTGGGATCTTGAGAGTCAGTCAGGAAGTGCTGACTGGACAGATAGAAACAGGTGCAGTCTTTCGAGTGGGTGAGTGAAATGATGCCAATAGTGTCTCTGGGGGAGGACGGTGCTGGGTAGGAAGGAGCTCAGGGCTATTTTTCCCACACACTCAAGAAGGGCTGGAAGGAGAGCTAGGCCAGGGCACTGAAGGTGAGCACACAGAAGACCAGACGCTCCGAAAGATGTTTGTGGAGTGGTAGGGCTTGCTGCCAGACTAGAGAGGGCACTCCAATCCCACTCCAATATTAGGCTGTGACGAATGGACTCTAGTCAGAAATACACAAATGACCGGAAAGTACAAAATGTCCAAATGTTTACTCAGACCACAGGAACGATCCTCTGAAGTTGTTTCTTCGGTTCTGAATCTTACTTCTTTATCAATGAGGGGTGGTAATGAGGTAAGCACATTAATAATGAAAGAAGCCAGCTTCCTGCTATGTACTTTCAATCAGTGCCTTTCTCGGTGATTTTTTTGTTGGAGTCATATTTTTGGAAGATACTGGGAAACTGGGAATTTGTCTGTTATTTAGCCATCAGCAATCTAGTACGAAAATGTACCGCGTGGTCTTTGAGCTGAAACGGATGCTTCGTTTGCAATCCACAGTTATGCTGTGGTTACCTGCCTGCATGAAGCAGGTAACATACACAATTTTGTTTTGGGGAAACTGATTCTGATGAAGACAGCCTATTGGAAATATATGTAATATTTATAATCTATTCATTACATACACGAAATAGTGCTTAGTAATTATCAAATACAAGGATGATGGTGGATGATTTTTTTAATTAAAAGACAATACGATCTTTATAAAAATGGATAATTTACGAGCCATATTTATAAGAGAAATAATTTTTTTTAGGAAGCAGCAACTTCTTGAGAACTACCTGTTTTGCACACTGTTATAAAATGCCAGGTTGTCATGATCAATTTATATTCTGCCGACGAACGCCGTGCCAGTCATTGGACCTAAGTGTGCCCCTTCCCTCAGGAGCTTTTCTTCTCCTGGGGGAGACAGACAAATAAGAAAATAAATAAAATACAAGCTAATGCATGAATAATAGGACTTTAGATACAGTACACAAACAGATCAGAAGAGAAAGTAGCTTTCTCCTACCGTTGTTCCAAGAGATAAAAAGAAATGGATCATAAACAATCGGCTACTGTAAAGCCCATTTGAGGAATCTGAAAAGAATCACAAGTATGTTTTGTTTTTTAATCTTCTCAGAAACAGATACTCATGAAAACAGAAGCAAGGCATGGGAAATGGAGCAATCAGCAAGCAGCCTCGGAAACACACTTCCAAACAATTTTATTAAAAATTTAGAAAGTCACGTCTCTCTCTCTAACAATCAACATTACTTTCTAATGGGTTGTTTTCATTCTTCCACTCATCCAGCTTAAACCAAAGCACACATTAAGTACGAGAGGATTTATTTTCCAGACTTCTGCTGCAGTGAAGCCAATCTAATCAAAAATGAAATGGGGAATGAGCTCACTGAATAAATCAGAGGGAAGAATTAAAGAAGCCGACAGATATTTTGGAGGCTTGTTAAAAAATAAATTGGACTTTCATTATAAAAATTGACTTAAATGAATGATATACTTAAGAACCTACTTCAGAACATTTCCTTAAAATCAGCTTGATTATCAACCAAAAAATACTGCATTTCAATATAGTTTGTTATATTTCCAAAACGCAAGAGATATAGTAATGGGCATAAGTGAGACTGAATGTCCAGGAAAAAAAAAAAAAAAGGAACAAAACGCTAAAAAAAAATCTGTGAGTCTGGTGATATATGCTGTTCGGATTTGAAATCTAAATGAAAAGTTCAGTAAAATACTTTATTATTTTTTTAATGTTTATTTACTTTTCAAAGAGAAAGAGACAGAGTGCGAGCTGGGGAGCGGCAAAGAGAGAGAGGGAGACAGAGGATCAGAAGCAGGCCCTGTGCTGACAGCAGAGAACCAGGGATGGGGCTCAAACTCAGGAACCATGAGATCACCAGCTGAAGCCAAGGTCGGAGGCTTAACCGACTGAGCCACCCGGGCGCTCCAAAAGTTCAGTAAAATACTTTAAATAACACTCCCTAAAATAATTAAAGGATGATCAATTTGAAGAAAAGCAAAAGAAAACTGGATAGTAGACGTAGCCCTCTAAAAATCTATGATTTGTAAACTACTCTGCTCCCTTGATAGACAGTCTTTAAATACAGATAAACTCAATAACAGGGAAAACCTTAAGCCATTGTCAAAGATAGCAGTCTACATGACATGTAACACTTAAACTGGCAGAGGTGGGGAGTGTGGAATGCAGTCAGATCGTGTTCCCTCTTCAATCTCCAAAGCAAGGAAAGAGGCCATAGTGATCCTTCTCCCACCCATCAGAGGTAGTAAGCCTTCCAAGGAAAGTGGTGCTCATGCTCAACGGAGCATGATCAGACAACACATGCAAAAAGAGATTCTGCTCTAGGTGCTGCTTGTAAACAGACAGAGATGGTAAAGGAACTCAGAAACCCGCTGTCTGAAGAAAAGAGGAATGAAATGTAAATTGGCCTTATTCCATGAAACCCCAAGGAACAAGACAAGGACAGTGGGTGGACATTTATACATATTCTATCAGTCAGCTGTGTCTCAAGACGTGTAAGAGAACATTAAGAGTAGTGGATTCCCTGTTGTGCAAGGTGTTCAGGCACCACGAGCTCTGATAAGGATGGGGCAGGACGCACCCAAGCCCTGAACAGAAAAGTTACATGGATCGCCTTCCAAGATCACATTCACCCCGAGATCCTGTGATTATAAGAAATAGAAGCCACAGTCACTGACTTTGGGGGACTGAAAAGTCACTCAGTGATATACAAGAGGTGCCTTTGAAAAAGTGGTAGGAATACCATAGCCACCAGGGTCCAGGCAGAAAGCTAAGGGTACCACAATTTGGGTAATATGAGGAGAGTTTAATAAAGAGACTGTTTCAAGTGTGGGCAACCTAAGGAGGAAACACAATGTCCTGGTGGCCAGCAAGAACAGAAAGGAGCAAGGTCGTCCTTCATTTCCTCCAGGCCTAAAGGGATAAGAAGAGGAAGCAGTTACCAGAACCAGGAGAGAGAGCACGATGGGGAAAGGACACCTGACAGGAGCTGTGACCCCTCACCCTACAGGCCATTGTTAGGACTGTTAGGAGGGAGCAGAGGGTGGTATGAACAAGCAGGATGGAGAAATCTGGAGGATCGAAAGAGGATATCTAGCATAATGCGAGCTAGCAAGGCCCACAAAACAGGGTGAATAAGGAAAGCCCTAGCCTGGGTAGGAGGTTCGCACACATTCTCTTCCAGGTCCCTTCCTAAGGATGTAGTACGTATTCTTACTGGTGGAGACTCATAGACCTATTGTTCTTTACTATCATTTTGTAGCACTCTTTTTCATTCTTCAAGCATTCCCTGGACTTGTTCTCTGAACTAAGCACTCAACTGCAATATATTTGCTATACCCAACATGGTAGTACCATAGAAAACATGATAGAAACCTGAAAATCAGAATATACAACCACCTACCTTACCTTAGTCAGGTAATTTTCCATCAGATAGCCTTGCTACTCATTCTTTTATTCAACAGATATATTTAATATTCTCCTACTTGTCAGGCACTGTGCTAGACACAGAGACACAACAGTCAACATGACAAGTCCATCTTTGCCTTCAGAGAGCTTGGAGCTGACTATCAATCACTCTAATCTATAACATCCTTAGTCTGTAAAAGGATCTCAGAAGTGCTACAGATCAGAGGCTGCAAACAACGGCCCACAGGCTAAATCTGGGTGGCACTGCTTGTATAAACCCTGTTTTATTGAAACAGCCACAGCCATTAGCTTATGTATTGTCTACTGCTGCTTTAGTGCTGCAACTTCAGAGCTGTACAGTTGCTACAGAAACAGCGTGGCCTTGCAAAGCCCGAAATATTTTATATCTGGCCCTGTAGAGAAAAAGTTTGCCAATACTTGCTCTAAATAAAACCTAATGCTTCAAGGATGTAGATTTAAGGACGCATATTTTCACTCATAAAACATCCCTGAGTACTGCAGTTACAAACCAAATCATGGGACGGCTGCTTCCTGAAGGGTTGTATTTCTACTTGATATTGTGGGGTTTTTTTTCCTTCTTTCATTGTTAAAAAAAAAAAAAAAAAAGGTACCATGTGGCCAATGTCTTCTATCAAGAGCTGTCTTTAGATGAAGTTCACATTGTCTTACATTACTTCTAGTCTTATGATTGATTGGAGTCCTTCCCTGTCACGGAAGGCCCATTTTTCCAAAAGATCCGCTTCTCTGAATAACACCAAACAAATGTTGGCAGGGGCGACTGTAGCCTATCTTTTAAATTGAATAATGAATTGATTGTAAAGGCGCTTAGCTCGCACTCAAATGCTATATAAATGCAAAGTCATAGCAGGAATCGGACCTTCACTTCCCTAGAGACAGGCGCATGAGTGGTTGTTTTATCCCCAATCACTTGTCTCAGAGAACATTAAAATTTTAAATGAAAGAAAAACAAACCCTAGCTTTCATAGGCTGTTACCAAAATTTCCTAATAAGGAGTGCCAGGATCTGGGCTGCTTGTGGTTCCTCCAAAGGATGTTAAGAGGCTAAGTCAGTGGTGGCTGTGGCTGACCATCAACTCGTCATTCCCCAAACCCTCTTCTCTCCCTAACGGTAATCGATGTAGCACGAATAAAATTAAATGGTCACTTAGTTCATATTTAGTCACTATACTGCAGCAAAAACTGGATTGAGAAAGATCCTTGCAAAATTTTGTTTCCTGAAAGTTTTGCCAATCCATCGACCTACTGATAAAATACACACCAAGTGTTCAAGAGAGGGGAGACTGAGCCCAACAGTGAACAGAGAACTAAGGCTGAGATGACTAACAGGGAAACCGCGAGAGGAAGGAACGGCCGACTGGGTAACCGGTAATAAGAGCGATCTCTTCTAGATACCAGCTTAGACATTCTATCCTTGGAAATGCCTTCTGTAGACCATGAAAACTTCCTCTAATATGCTTTTAACATTCCACACTCTTTTTTCACATCAGTTATCACAACTGCAACTGGATAATTCCCTATTTAATTAGTTGTTTGATGTCGATGTCCCTCGGTGACAAACAAGCTCCACTGAGCTCATTATCAGTCTGCTCAGAGCAGAAATCTCTACAGTTTAACACAGATGAGCACTGAAAATACCAGGTAACTGACCTAATGAATGAATGGATAGGTAAGCAAGCTAGATCCTGGGAACTCTGCAAGCATATAAGAAAGCTCTGATTTTTCTGTGATATGCTCCTCAAAAAACAAAACGGCCAACATCTTCCTGTACTTATGTCCCATAAACAATATTCTAAGAATATGCACTAATTGCATACCAACTCTTATCTTCTCTACCAATCATCTCTCTGTTCTTTCAATCTCTTCTTCTGTAATGACTTCTATCTCTCAACATACAAGCATGCTTGGGTTGCTCCCGGCTTTAAAGAAATAAAAAACAAAAAACTCTAATCGCTCCCACTCAACCTAGCTGTTTTTACCAAGGTCACAAACGACATCCTAATTGCCGAACCTTATGGCTATTTGCAAATCCTCATTCTATATCTCTGCAGCATCTGACCACTCCTGTGACCCTAATGACCACTCCTCTATTTTTAAAAACTGACTTCAGTGACACAACTCCCCCAATTAACCTTCTATACAATTCCCTGTCAATTCTATAACCTAATCTGAATAAGTGTCTACTTTTTCTTCAAACCATTAATACATCTTGCCTTTATTACTGCATCAGCCTTCGGACTGATCTCTTGGCTCCTTCCAATCCATTCTTCACAGTGCAGTCATATGCTTTCCTCAGTAATGCTCCACAGTGACCAGGCCTAATGCAACTGGCTCTATTAAATGCTGACTCTTGACCTTCAACTTCTAGTACCTTTTTCAAGCAGTTTAATGGATACGTGACATACACATGCTCCATGAAAGAACTAAAATATTCTCTCTGATCTTTGCCACAATACCCATTAGACTCCTAACGTCTTTATATATGTGAAAACAAATTTAAGACAGCATTTTCTAAGCTTTAACAAGGCCTCTAAAATATGGTTTTGGAAAGCTGGTTCCAAACGCTGGTATTCCCTCCATATCATTCATGAAAAAAAGAAAAAAAAAAAAACATGCCATTATCGATTTGTCCTCCAGACCCTCACTCCCATCGTATGCCTCTAAAGTTTGTCATTTTGGTCCACTTCTCTGCTCTGAAAGTCATCCGGATTATCCATGTGCCAGATTATACTTGCTCTTTAGTGCACTTGATCTAAAACCCTTCTAAAGCAGTAAGTCTTCCGAAATAAAAACAAGTAGAATAGCAGATAGCGACTCACAAATCTTTGCCAAGCGACTGAGTCTTATTGCGGCCCAAGAAAGTGATCAATGCGTGTGTAATTAATTTGGCAAAAATGCCACTATGGAAAAATATATCCTGCTCGTGAACAGAGTCCATATTATTATGTGTTTTTTCGACATTAGGAGCACTTTATGAATGCTAAACAACAGTACATTTCTTTATAATCTATGGATCCCGATGGAATTCAAGTCCAAAAACATGTTTCCACAATTCCAGACTACCAAGTTACCCGAAGCCTTTCATAATTCAGTCCAAGCAACTTCTCCTGCCGCTTCAAACATTCTGGGCTCACTAAAACATTCTGTTTTCTCCATGCATGCCAGGCTTCATGCCTTTACTTACTAACCCCTTCAACTGTCATGAATTCCCAACTTCGGCCCCTATTTCCCAAATATCTCGTACTTATCCCGCCTTAGTATGTCCCCTTTTCCATGAAGCTTCTCCGTCGTAAGCATTTTATACAATCGTTCTAATGCAAATTCACCCTTTCCTCTGAATGTTTCTCAGGCACCTGTCTATCCAACCCCAGCACAGGCCGTGAGGGCCTTGAGTGGGAAGCCATGTGTGTCCCATCTTAGACACCTACAGCACTTTATACAGTTCCTCCAATATAGTGGGTGATCAATAAAAGATCCACTCCATGAATGGATTTGCCAGTCCCACCAACAGCTTCAAAACACAGGTCGCTCCTTTTCCACGAAGCCTCAGGAACCATTTCGGTGGTCAGGCTGGGCTTACACATGCTCGGAGGCGTGGAACACAACACAGAAAGCCATAGATTTCTGCGCCAATGCTCCTGTAACCCCAGGCACTGTAATGCAGGCGCAATCGACGTAATTAGGTGAAGGGAAACCCCAACAGCCTGCGGAACTCCACGCCGCGGTGCGAGAGCGTGAATGCAGGTCCAAGCCCAGGGCCATGGGAAATGTTACCTGGGCAGAGAGCAAGGCCGGCAAGGCTGGACGGGGGAGGAGTGCGGGCGCTTCCCCACCTACCTTCGGGGCTCCAGCAGAGGAGGGAGGGCGCCCTCCGCCGGGAGCCAGGGCAGGCGGGGAGGGAAGCGCTGGGGCTGGGACTCTGCGTCCCCTCTCGGAGCCGGGGACGCCCGAGTGCCCGCCCAGGCGGCCCGGCGCGGGACCGGGAGGCTGGAACGCTGCCCAGCTCGTCTTGCCTTTTCCTTTCGGGGAGACGGGCAGGGCCCAGAAACCACAAGCCCCAGAAGGCCCCGCGGCCACTCGCCCGGGGAGTGAACGGGAGCCCGATCACCCCGAGCGGGCTCGGCACGGCGCCCCGGAGCTCTATAAGGAGGACTCGGCGAAGGAAAAGGACACGCCCCGTCGCTTTCCGAAGAAGTGCGCCCCCTCGAGTTTGCCAGTGGCAAAATGAAGTGGAGGCCTTGAGGAAGAAAAAAATTCCTGCAGAAGAAATCCCGGCAGACTGTAGGAAAGAGATGCATTGATTCCACTGGGGGAGGGGAGAACTCGGAGAAATGAGGAAAATGAGTTCTACAGCAACTTTTATTTTTCCCAAGGTGAAATTAAATTTCTATCTCTTGCAAGAAATTATGATTATTATAGAGTGGTTTTACTCACTTTTTACCTGTCACATTGTACGTTTAGTCTACATTCTTAAATCATTTTTGCCGTGTTTCTTTCTAAAATTCATATTTTCGAATCCCAAATGGATTCAAAGCATCCTGAGGACAGATTCTTTGTACTCTTCTTTGGTAATACACACAATGCTTGGTTGCTATTGGGTAGAAGTTTCATTTATAGAGTCAACAATCATCGATCATTTCTACCTGGAGGTCTGTTCCACTTACTTTACTAAATGGATGAACCTTCTTTATTAAGACATCCATTTGCATGCAGTTTTCGTAAATTTCTTTAAAATGTTAAGTAACAATGCACTAACCATCTGCCTGTGAAAAAGAGTCCACGATTTCAAGTCTATTGTAATTCGTTTAATATATCATTCTTCATTAATCCTGCAAAGGTAAATTTCAGATAAGCCGAGAGTGAATTATCTTGAACTCCAAATTAATGAACACTAGATTAATGGTTTACTGTACTTGCAGTTCTTATTTGAGAAATGTAAAACCCAGTCATGATTCATCTATCACAGAGATGATTAAGAGTCAAATAGGGGAAACGTTGCAAAGTTGCCTTGTGTACTGCATGTGTGAAATGCACTTCAGCGCCCCTCATTCATTCGTTCTGCAAATTGGACTGAACTCCTATTTTGTGTCAGGCACTGAGTGAGGCATGATTATTGCCCTTTACAAGTGTAGTCTGGTAATTAAAAAGAATAGGTAAACAAACTATCAAAACACAGAGCAATCACTGAAATCCTGTTGGCAAACCGCTGTCAGTTTTAACGAAAGCATATATCCTTTCTCATCAAGCCTTACATAGATATTTATTAACCAGGGTATATTTACAATTTTCTTTGAACTTCTAAGGATGGAATGGTTATGGATTTTACAAAACTGTATAATGGAAAATAACTTTCATGAAAATCGTAAAAGTTTTTATACTAGTTTTTATATTAGCTTTACACATCCCTAATGGGAAAAAAAAGTAATCAGTACATGTTTGCTGAATAAAAAAATTAATGGATTCCCATTATCTTAAAACATTTAATTTATGTTTTTAGAAGCTACTTTTCTATAAACGTTGTGATTCAGCTATTTGTGTCATAGCCCAAACAACTTTTCTAAAAGAGTTTATAAAGAAGGGTAAGGTGAAAATGTGCAAAGATGCATCTAGACTCTCTTATCTCTTCCTGTTGGTCACTGCACTTAAATGCAAAATATTTGAAGGGAGCTTGAGTGAAGAGGCAGAGCAGAATGCTTAGAAAATCATGTTTCTCTTATACAGCAGCTTGTTTTCAATAAAGCAAATTCATTAAATGACAATCTGTATTTATAGCAGAGGAAATATTAATGGCATCTATGAAGAAAATTTTAGGATCTATATAAAAAGATAAAATAAAATGGTTTTACCTCTATGCAAAATATAAACCTTAGATGGAAAATACTAAGGTATTATTAGCCAGTTTAATGTAAGCATAAAATAAGTTAAGATGGATAAAATGAATGCAACAATTGTACTCAAGAAACAATATTAATTTTAAAAGGCTAGTTTAAACGTAAACAGCAGAATAACTCTTAAAATTTCAAATAAGAATGTAATGTATATTTTAAAAAGCCTATTTTTAGAAAATGCTGTCATCGGAAAAGTAATTTGCATTATTTTATACTATAAAACTATGGAAACGGTAGTAAGCCTCTCAATCAAGAAATAGAAACTTTGATAATCCTTAGGCCAACACCGTTTACACGGAGAAAATTATTAACTCTGTGTTCAATTCAGTAGTTCAAGAAACATTTATCATGTTAGGTACCAAGGGTAATAAAGTTCTCCTCCTAAATGACCTTACTGTGCAGTAAGGGAGCCAAATTTTGCTACTAAGACAATATAACTAGCAGCAAACTGCACATCCCCACTATGCCAGGTAATCATGGGCTACCTAATTTAATTAGTCCTCACAAAATCCTTATAGGCCAACTATTGTTTTTAATACTTATTTTACAAGGAGGAAAGTAAACTTTAGATTGGCTAATTCATCCAAGGACATTCGGCTTTTACATGGGATAGCTAGGATTCTTACACCACACAGTCTTACTCCAAAGTGAGTAAACTTAACCCTTCACTTTAGCACAACCAGGAAGCCAGCTATGTACCACTTTAGCCGCCGCCTTTAATTCTAGTCCTTATCCAGAATGTTCCATCCACCAATGTCTTAACATACTCAGTGGTATCTGAGGTGGCTAGTTCTATAAGACTTTTGTGTCTTTGAACCATTCATCAGACTTCTTGGAGCCAGGTCCCTTGGTTAGACTTCAACCAGATAACTTTAACACCTGCTTCAATTTCATATCCATATTTGTCACCACTCGCCATTTTAGCACTCCTAGTTTTCTCAAATTGATCTAATACCCTAACATAATTTTCAGCATGTTATGATCTCATGGTCATTAGAATTCACATTATACTATAGAATCCTGCCTACCATTTTCTTCAATTATTCAATTACTGTTAACAGAAAATTAGTAATTTCTACTGTTATTTATATAATTATTAGCATAGTCCAGATGACATCTTACAGTGTTTCCCAGCCTTTGTCAAAATGGTTGGTATCTTTGCTTTGAGAAGAGCAAAATCCATGGAAGTTTCCAAGTCTTTAAGACTACTAAACTATATCAATTCCATGAAAAAAAAAAAGTATACGTTTTTAAAGTATGTGATTTTGAATCTTAAAGTTTCGAATTGTAGAAAAGTGGAAATATTAAGAATATGGCTGAGGAAAGGAAGCTTTTACAGCTATGAGTTACATCTTTTTAACCTACCTAAAATCACATACTGTAAAAATTGTTATTCCCCAAGTTAAAGTATGTTACTTGACTTAAATACTTTTATTCAAGAAAAATTTTTAAAGTATTTTATAGGAAATTTATATTTTGTATTTACAGAGAATGTTAGGCTTGTAGAAGAAATATGCCTCCCCCAAATATGTGTAAAGCAAATGATTATTTTTCACATGAATATCGATTCCTAATTTATGTATTGTAAACTCTGCTTTTAGCATTTTTTTTTTTTTTGTTTTGTTTGCTCTTCTCGGAGAAGAGCATTAGTGAATTCCAGTGTCTTTTTGAAAAGGTTCACGGTTTTACCACCTGATTGATGAAAAGATAGAAACAACAAATTCGACTAATTCAGCAGAATTAGAAACACCACAGAGGGCATTTTAGGTCTGTTAGGGGAAAAGAGGAAGTACGAGGTATAAAAAAGCATGGGCTAATCTTGGAAATCATTTAGGCATGTTACCAATTTGGAAAAACGACTTTAGAGGCACATCTATTTTTTTTTTAATTTTTTTGACGTTTATTTATTTTTGAGAGACATAGAGACAGAGTGTGAGCAGGGGAAGGGCAGAGAGAGGGAGATACAGAATCTGAAGCAGGTTCCAGGCTCTGAGCTTTCAGCACAGAGCCCGATGTGGGGCTCGAACTCACAGACCGTGAGATCATGACCTGAGCCGAAGTCGGCTGCTTAACTGACTGAGCCACCCAGGCGCCCCTAGAGGCACATCTAAGAAAGTCTTCTGGGGGCACCTGGTGACTCGGTCTGTTAAATGTCCAACTCTTGATTTCGGCTGAAGTCAATGTCTCATGATCATGGGATCGGGCCGCTGCGTTGGGCTCTGCGCTGACAGCATGAAGCCTGCTTAGGATTCTCTCTCCTTGTTTCTCTGACCCGCCCCTCACTTGTGTGCCGCACACTCTCTCTCAAAATAAATAAACTTTTTTTTTCTTTAAAGAAAGCCTTCTGTGGAAATGAAAGAAAGCTTGCAAAAGTGCAGACTGCAGACTGTTCAGTTACCATTGGATTTATTGTGACTTACTGAAAGATTAGATGACACATGCTGGCAAAGAAAGTTACGGCAAAATAGCTGCTATGAAAAAGATGCACACTTAAATTAATTTTAAATGAACAAAATACAAGAATCAGGCAGAAATATTCAAAATTAAATGCTCGTAAGTTGAACCATTAAAAATGCAAACAGAGGTGCCTGGCTCAGTCAGTGAAGCATATTCAACTTTGGCTAAGGTCATGATCTCATGGTTCATGGGTTCGAGCCCAAGTTGGGCTCTGCACTGACACTGGGAAGCCTGCTTGGGATTCCCTCTCTCTCCCTTTCTCTCTCTGCCCCTCCCAGACTCACACTTTCCCTCCCTCTCAAAATAAATAAATAAAGGCTAAAAAGTTTTCTAAAAAAATAAAAATTAAAAAATGCAAACAAAATTGATTGAAGAATGGAGATTTTTAAACTGACAATATTTGGGTCCTATTTAATAATAGAAATATTAATCTGTGTAGAACAGTTCTGACAAAATGTTAAAGAAAGGAACATTAAGATTATTTGAAAAAAAGAAAAACGTATATTTCGGGAAAAAAAAAGCAGAGTAGTAGCTAATCTGCTAGAGCTAGAAGGTGGAACCGACTACATAGACTCCTAAGGAGTCAGGAAGACAGACGTTAAAAACACTGAGGAATACAGAAAGGCCCATCTCTTACATTGTTTTATCTAGCAAGACATCTGTTTTACCCTCAGTTAAGATGAATTTGTCTTTTTTTTTTTTTTTTTTTTTTTTTTTACATTGCTAGAAAAGCATGCAGTGTTGTGATTGGGAGCGCGGGCTCTGAGCTAAGATTAGCTGGCTTGGTTCACTCGTTCGCCTCTTCACAGCCAGTGACCCAAGGTAGATTTGCGTGGCTTTTAAGATCTAAATTTCCTAACCTATAAAATGGAGATGATGATAATTGTGCTCATAGTAAACGATAAAATTCATACATAACACCTCACTTTCCAGCACGCTGTTTTAAATAAATATTAGCTACTATTATCACTTGAATTTCTATCTTCCTTGCATAGTGATTTTTTTAGCAACTCCAAACATAAAAGTAGATTACTGTAATTTATTGCAGTGTTTTCCCTGCCCATTACCAAATGAGTATAGATAACTGCTATCCATAAGAAAACCCTCAATTCCTTTTATCCTCAGTAACAGGAATTTGTAAGTAAATTTGGATCTCCCAAAGGAACATAGTTTTTCCAGTAAACTTTTCCTAACCACTTCCCATGCATCGTGCCTCCAACATCATACAGAAAGCTGTCGCCTTTGAGCGTCTCTCTTCCAAATAATGTTTATTACAGAAAAGTGCAGTGCCAGTTGAAAAAATATCACAACCACCCCAAGTAACCTTCTTTCTCGCGTCCTCAAAATATAAATTTTAAAAAGCTCTAGTAAGATTATCTGAAATCCAGTTTTTATTCAGAGAGATATTTGGATAACAAGCAGTGTCAATTTTTTTATATGACATACAGCCCAAGAAAAGAGGAAGAAAAGAATCTACACAGTTACTATGTGTTGAAGACAAATTACGCATATTATTTTCCACTTCACTGTCTGTTAAGTGTTTATTTGGATACAAACTTCCACCAAGACTGTTTAAGCTCCAAACCTGTAATATAAATACAATATTCATAGTAAGTAAGTAAGAACAATATCTGTTGTTTATTGATGCCTCACTCTTTACTAAGGACCTAGCATGCCTCTTCTCAAAATTTTATGAAAAAGTATTCTTTTTTTTTAACGTTTATTTATTTTTGAGAGACTTAGAGACAGAGTATGAGCAGGGGAAGGGCAGAGAGAGAGGGAGATACAGAATCTGAAGCAGGCTCCAGGCTCTGAGCCGTCAGCACAGAGCCCAACGTGGGGCTTGAACTCACAGACCATGAGATCATGACCTGAGCCAAAGTCGGCTGCTCAACCAACTGAGCCACTTAGGTGCCCCTGAAAAAGTATTCTTAATTTATTTTCCCTCCATTAACAGATCACACAAGTTAAGTAACATACCCAAAGTCACCTCGGCATTTTCAGTAGCAAAACCAAGGCTCCAACCCATTTCTGATACTCCTTTACTCCTCTGAGAAGATACTTTCTGATTTCAGGTTTATTTCTTCCAGTGGAAACAAATGTTCTCCCCCCAACACACATGCACACACACACACACACACACACACACACACACACACAAACGATTTGACATTTGGTGACTTTGAGACTGACTATACCCTAAACCGATATCCTTATGTATTCTACTAGTTGGCCCACATTCATTTATATGCCTTCTTCCAAATGATGTTATGTAAAGACTTACTCATTTTATTCTAGTGGTATTCCTTTATTTTAGTGGAAGAAATTTGCATCGCAAATGACAACAGATGTTTTCTTCATTTACATTATATAAAGCAATAAACATATGTTGCTCAGATTGCTAACTTGGAGCAAGAAACATGCAGTTTTTATTGTCACTTTGAAGGGTCTGTGATACCCTGGAAAAGACATTGGATTTAGAGTCAGAGCTCCTGGGATTTAATCTATATTTTGCCATTTATTCCACTGTGACCCTTGGAAAATCACTTTACCTCTCTATAAAATAAAGGATTTGGGCAAAATGACCTCTTTACTTTCTCTCTGTCCTGAAATTCTAATTGCGTCTCAGACCATATTACTAATTTTCAATTTGCTTCAAATTTCTGAAGTTGTTTCTTTACCCTTCTGCATAGCCTCGACACTATTTTTCTAGGAAAAAAAATTGCCACATTCCCTGTTTAAAAAAAATAAGTCACATATGACCTTATTACAAGAAAAACGGATAAATATGTAATGCAAAATGTAAAGAGAATTTAAGTAATTAATTTATTACTGAAGAGTAATAAAGAGTTTTGGTATATCACTTATAAGAATCAGGTTGCTGGGGCACCTGGGTAGCTCAGTTGTTGAGCTTCTAATTCTAGATTCCATTCAGGTCATGATCCCAGGGTCGTGGGATCAAGCCCCACATCAGGCTCTGCACTGAGCATGGAGCCTCCTTAAGATTCTCTCTCCTTCTGCCCCTCTCCCCTGCTCATGCTCTCTCTCTTTGTCTAAAATAAAGAAAGAAAGAAAGAATCAGGCTGCCTTCGTTGTTCCTAGAATATATAACCTACACCTGTTGTTCCATGGGGCATGAGAAAGATTGAAAGCCCTGTATTCAGTTCTTGGTGACCCATACTGGAAAACTGATTGAAAACATAGGATGTGTCATGAGAAACACTGGGCCAACAATGAAGAAATTGCCATTGAGGAAATCACAGTCTCCTGGGGAACACAGACAGTTAACCAACGTCACAGTGCAGCATGTATTTAGTGGAGGCCAACACTGGCTACCATGGGAAGCATGGGAATGGACACCAAGCTCAGTTGGGGGGGCAGGGAGTTACCAGTGGCTTTTTAGAAGAGACAATGTCAAAAATGAATTCTGATGAGACAAATAAAGTTATGCCAAGGGAAAATAAACAGGGGAGAAAATGCCCAGTCCCTAAGCCAGATCTTAGGCCTCATGAGGTCATGTACCTGTTTTTCTGTCGAAGTATATCTACCAGCAATTTAAATTTCTGTCTCTTTGAAACAAACCAAAAAAGTCCCAACACTTTCCAATTCATATCCCTGATATATGTTACTAAAATAAACTGAGTTATGCTGATAGATTAATAACATCCGAGTGCTCATTTTCTTACCTACTAGTTAGCTCCCTGCAAGAAAGTTATTTCCAATTATTTATTGTGAAAATATCTTTGGGCTCTTGTATGCTCAGCAGAAATTAGAGTATTCTTATTTATTCTAATTCTTACCTGTCCTTTCAAGATGTTCTCCGCAGGCTGAAAATCATAGCTTTTGTTAATGAATAATAATTCATTTTAAGACTTAAAACTGAAGGTCTGATACGGTATCTTGAGATAACTAAAGCTCTTTGTCCTCAGTGATTTCACTATTTGATTATCTTTTAGAAATGCTATCCTATTGAGGATTGCTTTTTATACCATCTAATGCCGCATCCAGATAAACAAATTTTAAAATGCCAGCTGGGGGTGAGTGTTTGCCTTCATGGTAAACTCATCAGAAGCTTATTGTCTTCATTCTTTTCTTGCTCTTGCTTTTAAATCCATCCTCAAGCAAATCCTCTCCTTTTGTTTGTTTTTTGGTTTGATAGGGCATATTAATGGAACAGATGCAGCCACAGTGTGAAAACGTATTTGAAAGAGCTACAACTTCATTTATAAATCGTTCCTGTCCTAACGCTTCATAGAGTTGCTAAGTCTCTGTGCCTTATTAAAAGAAGTCTCTGACATCCATAATGATCTTTTCCAGTTTTGAGCGACATGGTGTACTGGCCTGGCCTGTAAGTAAGCCATGCTCCCTTCAGCATCTCCAAAGACGAGAGGAATAAGAAACAGGAAAATATTCCCTGAAATATTTATGCATGTGTTTTAGACTTAAGGAGTAAGAATATTCTGTAAATTGCTTTTAATCTCAAATCTGTGCAAGTATTAATGTTTTAATGTGTTTCTCCAAAATAAATATTCTGTCTTTTAAAACATCTAATTTCCATTTGAAATATTTGATGAAGTAAATGTAGGGAGTCCTGATAAAAAGTAAGCAAGTCACTCAGGTTTTTTATAAATATACTAAGACATAGCAGTGGAGGTTGAAGAGGCTGGTAAACTATGATATTAAGGACTAGTTTATTCTTTGGTTGATTATATTAACTCTTGTCCAGATGTCTTTAAAATGACAGTAATAAGACAGAAATGCTTTCTGAGGGAAGTATGGAAAACCCTTTCTTCCTTCTTTCTTTCTTTCTCTCTTTTTCTTTCTTTTCTTTCTTTCTTTCTTTCCTCCCTTCCTTCCTTCCTTCCTTCCTTCCTTCTTTCTTCTTTCTTTCTTTCTTTCTTTCTTTCTTTCTTTCTTTCTTCCTTCCTTCCTTCCTTCCTTCCTTCCCTCCTTCCTTCCTTTCTTTCTTTTTCTTTCTTTCTTTCTTTCTTCCTTTCTTTCTTTCTTTCAGAGAAAGAGAGAGAGAGCAAGAGCAGAGGAGGGGAAGGGAGAGGGAGGAAGAGAGAGAATCCCAAGGTCAGCACAGAGCTGGACACAGGGCTTGAATCCACAAACCATGAGATCATCGCCTAAGCTAAAATTGAGAGTCGGATGCTTAACTGACTGAGCTACCCAGGTGCCCCTGGAAAACCCTTTTTGAAATCCAATTCTGCTTTAAGCTTGAGGCACACGTATCTTCCACCCAAATAATTACCTCCCCCTCTAAATGAGTTATTTGAGAGTTTCAAAGGTACCGAAGACTTTCAGCATTATGGTTAAATGTACAAATTCTAGATCGACTCAAATGCCAGCTTTGCCACTCACTGGTTATGTGATCTTGGAAAACTTAACTCCTCCAAGTCTTTTCATATCTGTAAAACAAAGTGGTAATAGTGTTATTGTGAAAGTTAAATGAGAATAATTCACTTGAAGTATATATAGGGAAGAGTCTGGCACACAGAAAATGCCCAATATGATAACTACCATTAACAGAAAAATAAGACATATTAATATCCTTACTATACTCAAGACTCCTACAGAATGGTTGTGGTGCTTGTCCATTAAAGCCATCAGTAGTATGTGAAATTGTCAGAGTGCATATATACACACGGGGAAAGTAGGTAGTATCGTTCCTGACTTTAGATCATCTATGAATCTGTATGGGCAATACATTGGATTGCAATTTTTGTTTACTATGTCCACAAATCCAACTTATTTTAGAAATTTAGAGTTGAAATAGTCTTTCTAAATTTAGGACAGAACAACAGAAGAGAAAATTAGGTAGAAGTGTTTTGTACTTCAAAAATTAATGCCAGAAGCATATTATAACTATGAACAGAAAAATTGCTTTATTAAAAATTCATAACTCAACACATTAAGGTTTTATATCGCCTAAGTAGCTAATTAATTTACTGAATCAATCTAAAAGTACAGATTGTTAAATATGAAATATGATTAAAGTCATGTTTTAACATCAAATTTGATAAGCTATAATTCTTTCATTTGCTTTGAGCTGCAAATTAAGACAAAATATAAGTAGTCAAAAATGTTTCCATTCAAGTGTAGGGAAGACAAAATGAGTATGCTTTAGGTTGGTGCCTGGCACATTGTACATTGTTAGTAAATATTAGCTGAACTAAATTGAAATGTGAAAAATGAGGTTCAGAATATCTAGAGAAGATTGAAGAACAGTTAAGAATAAAGATGGTGTCTTATTTAAAGATGGGAGGTTGGGGGTGCCTGTGTGGCTCAGTCAGTTAAGCATCTTGACCCTTGATTTCACCTCAAGTCATGATCTCACAGGTTTGTGGGTTCAAGCCCCACATTGGGCTCTAACAGACAGTGTGAAGCTGGTTTAGGATTCCCTCTCCCTCCCTCTGCCCCTCCCCCCCAGCTCATTCACCGTCTCTCTCTCTCTCAAAATGAATAAATACACTTAAACAAAAATTAAAGACAAAAGGTTGCTTGGAGAAGTTTAAAACCGGTCCCATATTAACCCTTGTCACATCAAGAGCAATGAACATCTAATTAAATTTCTAATTTTACAAAGAAAGCTGCACTGAGCATGCATTATTTTAGCTTTTAAACAATTATGTGTGTTACTGTCAATCATGTAATTTAACCTCACCGGTTTCCATATCGTTTCTTCTGTAAAAGGAAATGTCAAATGGCAAGATTCTAGAGTGCATTATCCTAAGTGAAGTAAGTCAGTCAGAGAAAGACAAATACCATATGATTTCACTCATATGTGGAATCTAAGCAAGAAAACAAGTAAGCAAAGCAAAAAGAGATAGAGGAAAACCAAGAAACAGGCTCTTCACTATAGAGAACAAACTGATGGTTCCCAGAGGGGAGGTGGCTGGCCTGGGGTGGATGGTTAATCAGGTGAAGGGGATTAAGGAGGGCATTTGTGATGAACACCGAGTGTTGTATGGAAGTATTGAATCGCTAAGTTGTATACCTCAAACTAATATTGCATTGCATGTGAGCTAACTGGAATATAAATAAAAACTTGAGAATTAAAAGAAAAATCTTACAATTTGAATAAAAGGAAGTAGTCAGAAAAAAAAAAAAAAGGAAGATGGCGATAATGTTCTGTGCTGTTGAAAATCCGTTGAATCAGGCCTCCTGACTGAGCTTGTCCAACGAGCCCATCTGGGGCCTCCGGAAACAAAACTCAGAGGCTGGACCCGGGAACGCACAGTTTAAGAAGCACTCCTGCCCCACGTGGTCTTCATGCAGATTAACCTTGAGAACCACTGGTCCTCAGCGTCCTGTTGAGGAAAGGAGCTGCGGGTAGCATCGATGAGCGGAGGAGGCATCCTTTTTTTTTTGGAACAGTATTCAGAGGTACATCGTTTTCTGAAAATTAAAAGATAAAATAAAATAAAAAATACCTATATGTGGAAATAAAAATAAATAACATTACATAGCACACTGTCATGTATTGCCTCCAGAACCAAGTAAAAAGTAATGAAAAGTCTATTTTCTCATGTAATTAGTATGTCACAAATTTGAAATTTATGATTATTTCCTAGAATTTAGGCCTCTCATTATCATACATCCGTGACTTTGCCATGGTGTTTATACTTTTTATTTTCAAATCCATACACAGCATATGCTCTGTGTTCAGGCACTGTTATAAGCATGCTACAAATTCTAATCAATTTAATAATCAGGCACCATATAGGCTGTTTTTTTTTTTTAATGTGAGTTTCCATTCCCAACATATGTTCATACTAGCTTATCAAAGAAGAATTAATAGAAAATGCGTTTTCTTCTCTCTTCTCAAGATTCTCTCTTCAAAATTAGAATACGAGCAAAAGAATGCATTTCTGTTTGAATCAATTTTATTTGGCTATTTGGCTGCCTTGTTACAGTAAAAGTGAAAATACTCACACAAAGTTATTCATTACATTTAGAAAAGAAAGCTCAGAATACAAGGGAAAAATAGTTGAGAAAGTATTAATCTTAGAATGCCTTTTCTAGGAGAGATTAAAAAATTGCTGAGAAAATTAAATATTCCTGGATTTTCAATAATAAATGGTTTGGATAATGATTTTATCCAAATTTTTTTGATTTTTTTTTCTTTTCAGACTAGAATATACTATTACCACTGGCTCAGCTCCAGGAAAGATAAAGGAGAATCGCATTTGTTCCATATAGCAAAGTCCTTGAATGTAGTTACCAAAACTGCTACATAATTTGTAGGGAGTCTGACTACTTCTGAGCAGCAGCAGAAAAGAGAAACTTGCAAGTGAAAAAAATACATTAAAATTTTGAATTAGGTCAAACGATTTTTCTGCTGGCAAGTGTTTCCTGTCTCCTTATAATAGAAACCTATTTGATTTTACGAACATCAGTGCATATGTCCATTATCTTTTTACCAAAAACACGCCTGAGTGTCAGCAGCTCATTGTGTTCTAATAGACGTGACATTAAACTGGAGTCTGAAAACAAGGCTGTCTTGCTTGCTTGCTTTTTGTCTTTTTGCCAGTTCTATTGCCTCACAAGTCATTTCGCTCCTTGGATCCTCACTTTATAATCCTCTTTATTCACTGATTCAACAAATAGATGTAAGCTTAACATATGACACTATGTTAGCTATAGTAAGTGAAAGAAAAACAACACATGCATTCCTTTAAAGAGTTGATCCTTCAATACCCCCAAACCTTCCAGATTTTGTTTTAGATAAATCAGATAGAATTAACCAAGTTCAAGTCTGTTTTTTGGTTTGTCTCTCTTTTTTTTTCTCTTTATTTTGTTTCTTATACGCCACATATAAGTGAAATCATATAGTACAGGTCTATCTCTGACTGACTTATGTTACTTAGCATTTGTATCCACTAGGTGTGTCCATGCTGTGCTAAATGGCTAAGTAGTACTCCATTGTATACATATACTACTTCTTTTTTATTCATTCGTCTATTGATGAATATTTGGGCTGCTCCCATAATTTGGCTATTGTAAATAATGCTGCAATAAACATAGGGGTACACTTATTCTTTCAAGTTATGTTTTCATATTCTTTGGGTAAAGACCCTGTAGTGGAATTACTGGATCATATGGCAATTCTATTTTTAATTTTTTCAGGAACTTCCATTCTGTCTTCCACAGTGGCCACACCGGTTTTCACTCCCACCAACAGTGCATGGAAGTTCCTTTTTCTCCACATCTTCACCAACCCTTGTTGTTTCTTGTGTTTTTGATTTTAGCCATTCTGACAGGTGTGAGGTGATATCTCACTGGGGTTTTAATTCGCATTTCCCTGATGATGAGTAATGTTGAGCATCTTTTGGTTGGCCTTCTGTATGTTTTCCTTGTAGAAATGTCTATTCATGTCTTCTCCCCATTTTTTAGTTGGATTATTTGTTTTTTGCGTGTTGAGTTTTATAAGTTCTTTATTTATTTTAAATACTAACTTATTATCCATTACGTCATTTGCAAATATCTTCTCCCATTCAGTAGATTGCCTTTGCTGTGCAGAAGCTTTTTATTTTGGTTAGTCACAACAGTTTATTTTTGCTTTTGTTTCCCTTGCCTCAGGAGGCTTATCTAGAAAGATATTGCTATGGCTGATGTCAGAGAAATCACTGCCTGTGCTCTGTTTTAGGCATTTTATGCTGTCAGGTCTCACTGTCCTTAATCCATTTTGAGTTTATTTTTCTGCATGCTGTAAAAAAGTGGTCCAGTTTCATACTTTTGCATGAAGCCGTCCAATTTTCCCAGAGACATTTGTTGAAGATGCTGTCTTTTTATCCCTGTATATTTTTGCTCCCTTTACCAAAGATCGACCATATAATTGTGGATTTCTTTCTGGGCACTTCTGCTCTGTTCCATTGATCTATGTGTCTGTTTTTTGTGTCAGTACCATACTGTTTTGATTACTACAGCTTTGTAGTATAACTTGAACTCTGGGATGGTGATACCTCCAGTTTTGTTCTTCTTTCTCAAAATGGCGTTGTCTATTCAGTGCCTTTCGTGGTTCCACACAAACTTAGGATTATCTGTTCTAGTTCTATGAAAAATGCTGTTGGTATTTGGATCGAGATTGCATTGAATCTGTGGATTGCTTTGGGTTGTATTAACATTTTAATATTTGTTTTTCCAGTATACCAGCATATATTTACATTCATTTGAGTCATCTTCAATTTCTCTCATCAATGTTTTATAGTTTTCAGAGTACAAGTCTTTTACCTCCTGTGCAAAGTTTATCCTAGATACTTTATTCTTTTTGGTGTAGTTGTAAATGCACATTTACATTGTAAATGTAAATTTCTCTTTCTACTACTTCATTATTAGTATGTAGAAATGTAAGAAGTTTCTGTATATTGATTTTGTATCCAGTGACCTTACTGAATTCATTTATCAGTTCTAGCAGTTTTTTGGTGGAACCTTTAGAGTTTTCTATATATAGTATCATGTCATCTACAGATCGTGAAAGTTTTACTTCCTCCTTGCCAATCTGGATGCCTTCTATTTTGGTCGTTGTTTCTGTTGTTTTATTTGTGTGGCTAGCACTTCTAGTACTGTGTTGAATACAGATGGTGAGAGTGGACATCCTTGTCTTGTTCTTGATCTTAGGGCAATGACTCATAGTTTTTTACCATTGATTAAGATGTTAGCTGTGAGTTTTTCATAGATAGCCTTTATTATGTTGAGGTGTATTCCCTCTAAATCTACTTTGTTGATCGTTTTTATCATGAGTGGATGTTGTACACTGTCGAATGTTTTTTGTTCATGTATTGAAATGATCATATGGTTTTTATCCTTTCTCTTGTTAATGTGATGTGTCATGTTGATTGACTTGTGAATATTAAACCACTCATCCCAGAAATAAATCCCACTTGACTGTGGTAAATGATATTTTTAATGAATTGTTGGATTCTGTCTCCCAATATTTTATTGAGGATGGTACTATTCATATTGCCATTGTGCAAATGAGGACACTCAGGAACAGAGAGGTTAAGTACTTTGTTCAAGACTACCCAGACTACAGTGAAACAAGGGCAGTCTCATCACCGAAATCATAGCAAGCAAAGATGGAGTTTTGCATGTAAATAGATTGAAACTAAAGAAACGCACTTTCTTTGAGAAATAATATCATAAAATTAGGTACAACAGCAGTACTGGTAACAAGGCTTAGCTACCTTGTGGATGAAATAAGGATTTGGGGCGTCCACTTTAGGACAGACTTATAAGGATGCTTTCTAAAAATCATATCTGTGGGTAAGATCATTCCTGTGTTCAAAAAGACTAACTGGAAAAAAACATTTTAGAGTATAGATTTAGTCAAAAGATTAAGAGAGTTCACAGTCAGGTGCTAGATCAAAGATAGCATAGAATAAAACCTGATGTCAGAGATTTAAAACCAAACATTAAGTTTAAAAAAATCCCATTTTCGTAAAAGCAGCGAAAATACTTGGACTTTAAGAAATTATCTGGACTGTTGCTGATCACATTTTGATGAATTATAGATTATTTGGTTACAAAAATTAGTGGGGAAAATTATCAGATTTCTTTAATTTAGAATATACCTCAGTAGTGTTGAAACAATTTTGGGGCCCAAGATGGAGCATGCCTAGGGTGCCACGCCGCCACTTAGATGACTTCCATGTTTCTGTAAATGCTCCACCTGGTCAGAAATATAGAATATTAAGTCAACCAGTTCCCAAACCCTAAGCCAACTCTGGGCTCTATACTTATTTCCTCTTTCCTTCTCACTCCAAACAAGTTTGACTCTGTAGCTCTAGCCAATCAGATATTTTCTAGTCTCTTCTTTCTTGTTCTTTATTCTTCATCTTATAACATCTTCTTGCCTTCTCCCCACTTGGCAATTTTCTGAAGGGAGACTGTCTTACTTCAAGGAGTGTTAAATAAAGCTTGCTTGTATCACCTAAATTACCTTCATTTTGTTAACAGCAGGAATTAAGCAGCATGAGGAAAGTGATGGGATCCATACTGAGTGAAAAAATAAGTGGTAAGAGTGCAATTAAAACAATTTAAAAACGAAAAATAACCGCCATAGTTAATGCAATCTGAAAGATTGAAAGAATGAATTAAATGAGTACTTTAATGGAAAAAAATTACTTTTGCGTAGATATTTTATCCGCCCCAGGTTCGATAGGATATATATCGTGAAGGAGAAATTTGCAATGACCAAAATGGTAACATTAATACATACGTGAAGTCTCCCAGCATAACTTTATGGAGAAAAGGATAAATTTCAGAAGTCCTCTGAAGGGAAAAGTAAATTTAGCCAAGTGAGATGAAAGGAAAATGATCAAAGGTTTTCCCTGATTTGCTTGCTTGAAGGCAATAACAATAACGGGAGGGAAAGATGAGAAGAGGAACTGAGCAGAATCTTTTTTTTTTTTTTTTTTTAATTTATGGACAGTCAGAAATACCACCTCATTCGCATGATAGCTGAAAGAAATCAAACTCATCAGGGTAAAGTTAATGTGGGCCATGTATAATTGTGATTAAGGCAAATCAAAGAATAAAATTACAAACTTTGGTTTAAAAGGTTTGGTTAAAAAATTTTAGTTTTGGGGCGCCTGGGTGGCTGAGTCGGTTGAGTGTCCGACTTCGGCTCAGGTCAAGATCTCACAGTCCGTGAGTTGGAGCCCCGCGTAGGGCTCTCTGCTGACAGCTCAGAGCCTGGAGCCTGCTTCAGATTCTGTGTCTCCCTCTCTTCCCCTCCCCTTCTCACTCTCTCTCTCTCTCTCTCTCTCTCTCTCTCAACAATAAATAATAATAAAAAAAATTAAAAAAATTTTAGTTTTGAAGGCCAGCTGTCACAAAGTAAACGTTGAGATGACATGATGGAAAAAATAGTAGAGATGACAGAAACAACAGAAATTAAAGAAAAGGGGGGGGGGGTAATGGGGAAAATCTTTAAAGCTGTGTCACATCTGAAATCAAAATATTCTAAATCCGAAGAGTTTGGGATCACTATTTTCCACACTTGTTTCTAAAGACCTTTTTTATAACAGCACAACACCTAAGGAAAGTAGCAGATTTAAAAGTTTCTACCAATAGAATAGTTGCCCTTAAGATACAATAACTTTGTTCTTACTTGGTAAAACTTTTATTTGAAAAAGAGACGTAGCTCCTCATTTGCCAATATAACAGACTCTGTATGTCAATTGAATCACATAAGTTTCCAGAGTTTTCTGTGTGATATATTTCTCAATGTATAGATTCTCATTTATGTTAAATCTTGTCATTTTAGACAATTTCCAAAGAACAGATAAACATTCTATCATTTCAGATTGGAAGCAAACTACTAAATTGTTTTAAAAATATGTTTACCGGAGACTGAAAAGTTAGTTCTGTAGTGTTTTATGGATTGAGCTTTTTATGGTCAACTTTATTAGATTGATGGGGGGAAAAAGCACTCTGACAACTCCTCTGGCAATGATTATGGATTTGATATGCTATATTTGTTGAATATTCCAATATTCCACACGAGTTATTAACAGCAGCCCCAAATGTAATATCCCTGAAGTACTGCTTCAGTGATTTTTTTCACATAAAGATTTTATGAACTTTGAAGTAAAACTGACATGTTATTGGCACTTTCTGTCTTGTAAGATTTGGGGAGAAAAGATCAGAAAACACAATTTAGAACAAAGTGTTACAGTAGATAAAATTTGCAAGAACTGGCAATTGTAAATATTCAACTTATGATCATTGGTTCCTTATTTGTAACGGTAATCATGATAACTTTAAAAGTGAGTCCATTCTTTCACAAGTTTTTTTCCATTCGGCCCCTCACAACTTATTATCATACTTGTTTTACACATAGGAAACTGAAGTGTCAAGGGATTTGTCTAAGGTCATTCATGCATTTTCAAATTGAATAATTTATGTTGTTTGCAAAGCAATCACCCAGATATTATCATTAAAAACACTCTTCAATGATTATGGAAGTTCATAGCTCAATTATATACACATATTTATAGTTCGTTTTGCACAAATAATTTAGTCGTCTTAGCAGAGTGGCTTTCTCTGATAGCAAGAGAAACGAGAGCCAGTTTCAACTGTAATTTTAATGGCATGTTCCTGAGAAATTCCATCTGTAATGGCATCTCCTAAATTAATAGGAGATGACAATATGTCATCAGTTAGTGCCTGTGGATCCCAGAGGACTCTGTTTTGCCATTCCTAAGTGGGGTCAGGGGAGTATCTTAGTCCTTATATAGAAATTCTTCTTTAATCAGAGCTAATGATTGGTAATGATTCTTCAAAAACCTTAGGACATAAGTGTTTTCTTTGCTTCTCAAAATAAAAGCCATTTAAAATTTTTTTAATTTTTATTTTTATGTTAATATACTTTTCATTCAACATATTATTATTAATGAAGCAATAAGTCCACATCTAAAGAAACAGTAAAACATGTGGGCACTAAAATGTCTATCTATGCTCGTTATAACAGATTTATAATGTAAAAAAACTACCTCAATGTTTTATAACAGAGAGTGGTTAAATAAATGATGAGAGCCTTAAACCATAGAATATTATTACACCATGAGAAATGATTTAAAAATCTTTCTGTGATATAGGGTGCCTGGGTACCTCAGTTGGTTAAGTGTCCAAATTTGGCTCAGGCGATGATCTCAGAGTTCATAAGTTCAAGCCTTGCGTCAGGCTCTGTGCTGACAGCTCAGAGCCTGGAGCCTGCTTTAGATTTTGTGTCTCCCTCTCTCTCTGCCCCTCCCCTGCTCATTCTCTGTCTGTCTTTGTCCCTTAAAAATAAATAAACATAAAAAATATTTTAAACCTTTCTGTAATATAGAAAAATTCAATATTATCAGTAAAAACCAGGGCTCCAAAGTAAATACACAGTATGAACTAAACCATGGTAATGATGCCATGCATAGATAAAATACTAGAAACACTGTTAACACTCCACTGTGTTTTGTTTTTAACTTTTTAATGTTTTAGTTTTATTTTTGAGAGAGAAAGAGACAGAGCATGAGTGAGGGAGGGGCAGAGACAGAGACACACACAGATTCTAAAACAGGCTCCAAGCTCTGAGCTGTTGGCACAGAGCCTGACATGGGGCTTGAGCCCACAAACCGTGAGATCATGACCTGAGCTGAAGTCAGAGGCTTAACCGACTGAGCTGCCCAGGAGCCCCACTCCACTGTTAATAGTAGTTGGCTTTAAGTAGTGGGAATTGTGAATGATTATCATTTTTGTCTCTGTGCTTATCTGGATTTCCAAATTGCGTCTACTGGGCATGCATTTCATTTATAATCAGAAATATATACTGCTCCTTGGGAATGACTATTGCTCTTGATTTAAACTGTCAAAAAGTAAATCAGAGTTTTTTCTTTGCTAGTTTTCATATTCAGGAACAGTCATTCCTGTAACTACACATAATTTCAGTTCCTCCTCCATAAGGAAAATGAGAGGCAATAGCAAAGAAAGTCATAATTATTGTTATTTTCTATAAGATCATTTCAGGCTTTAATCATTCTTGAGCACTTTCAAAAAGCATGGGTCTTCACGAAATCTGTGAAACCTGGCACGAATGATGCACAAAAGGAAAACAAAATGTGTTTAGTATTTAGAGACTACAGAGTTCGTGCTCTCTTCTGCTGAATTACTTAGTTGACTTTGCAATATGAGTTTTGTTTCAAGGACATAAAGCAGGAATTTCTATTTGAAAATTCACATAAAATGTAACAATTTTGAAGTTTTTGGAAGAAAATCAATGACTAGAAAACACGATTCATGACGATATACAAAAAATTCTGTAAAAACGTGTATGCTTCCTTGCGGAGAGAGAAATGCTTTGTCGATGTTGATGCATCGTGAGTGTCAGCTAGATACTCCTCATTGCCGCGTTAGTTTCTTCACGCTAACTAGCAAATTAGTGCGTATTTTGTGGCTTAAAACAACGGAACGTTATTCTCTCACAGTTCTGGGGACTAGAAGCTTGAAATCAAGTTGTAGGCGGGACCACACGCCTTGGTAAAGCTCTTGAGAAGTCTCCTACCTTGCCTCTCCCTAGTTTTTGGTGGTTGCCAGCAATCTTTGGAGCAACCCTTGGAGATCTTTGGCTTGCATCATCATGGCTCCAATTTCCGCCTCTTTCTTCACATGACTGTCTTTCCTCTGTTTCTGTGTCCAAATTTCACTGTCTAATCTACACATTCTAATCCAGTATGACTGTATCTTCACTTGGCACAGCCACAAAGATTCTATTTTCCAATAAGGTCACATGCATGGATATTGCAAATTTCTGGGCACACAAATCAAAGTATAATACCCCTCTCTTCCTTCTGCCTTTCCTTCCTTTTTTCCTCTCTCTCCTTCTTCTCTTCCTCCCTCCCTCCCTTCCTCCCTCCGTCCCTCCCTTCCTTTCTCCTTTCCTTCCTTCCACAAATGGAACATTTCCTTTTCTTCTCCTTGGAGCTTCAATCTTCATGTACTTAAACCTCACTGGCTACCCTCTCTCTCACTCTCTTGCAGGAGTCTTGTTTTCTGTTCAGTCTTTAAATTTCCTGAGCCCAGGACTTGATCCTGGGTATCGTGTCTTTAGAATCCTTACATTTTCCCCAGGTGGTCTTACCCATTTCCAGGCTCTAAATACCATCATTAAACTTCATATTTTGGAATTTCTTAGGACTGGGTGTCAGGCCAGCTTACTATACACTACTATGTACTCATTCCCTGGATGATGGTATTAGTTTCAGACTTTCAAGCATTATCTACCATCAGAAAATTCTTACACTTATCCACCTCCCACTCTGTTTTCTGAATTCCAATCCCCTTTTCCACATGCTTGCCAAGTATCTCTATTTGGTGTCACACAAGCATCTCAAAACGAACATGTTCCAAATCCATTGTAAAGGATTCTTGCTCCCATTCTTAAGGATTTTTTTCCCCTTTAGTGTTTTCCATCTCAGGAATGGCCCTAACTTCTACTAAGTTGCTTGTGTTAGGAATTGATCTCAATTAGTTCAGGCTTCAACTCTATTTCCCCTAGTTTGCTTCTTTTTTAAAAATTATTTGGGCGGGGGAGGGAGGAGCAGAGATAGGGGGAAAGAGAGAATCTTAAGCAGGTTCCATGCTCAGCACAGAGTCCGACATGGGGTTTGATCTCACCATCGAGAGTCACTTAACCAGCTGAGCCACCCAATTGACCCCTTCTAGTTTGCTTCTAAATCTTGGTAGAGAAAGAAAAAATTCCAAGGAGCCTAAAAGAGGGGCCAAAAGGGTAGCAAAGTGGAGAGTCACAGGAGTGGATGGAAGAATGTCTTAAGAAGATATTTACTCACTGCTTTAAATGGTGCAGTATCCCTCGTTATGAAAAATATAACATTTCTTTAAATGGGACAGCATTGAAATCAGTGGTAACTGTAGAAGGTGAACTTTAATGGAGATGTTATGATATAATGGGTTAAGGCATAAAAGGAAGACAGAAAAAGTAGAGAGGGAGGAATCTGAGGTCAACTCTTTGGAGAAGGTTGGCTGTGAGAACAAGAGGAGAGACAGGATGACGGCTTGGTAGGAGATATGGGTGCTGAGATCAGTTTGTTGTTTATTCACTTATTTATTTCTATTACTTTTAATTTGAAAAAAAAAATCCTACTTGAATGTTGATAGGGAGGGCCCAGTAGAGCCATCAGAGAGTGATATGAAAGAGGCAGGATACTTGATGGAACAAAAATCCTAAGAGTGCTGATTGGGATGAATCCAAGAACTTGATATATTTGATCCCTAAAAGACTTGCTGCTCTGAGATTGAACTAGAAGGTGCTTCCCTCCGAAATAGTTGTAGGGTAAGACAAATTTGTGTATGAAGTGGTGGGAAGATGAGTAACATTCTGATGTCTTCTGTTTTTGTTGGAGAGTGTACAGGAAGGTCATCCACGGAAAGTGATTGATAAGAGACGTTATGGGGAAGCGAAGAAGATAGGAAATATTTTCCTTAGAGATTGGAAGAATGGGCTGATAAGAGAAGCATGAAGAGTATCTGGCAGTCTTAGGAGCCAAATCGCAATTAGTAGTCATAAATTCAGAATAATATCCATACGCTGGTTTGTTTAATTGCTCTGATGAAAACTGCTAATATACCGTGTAGATGTTTTAAGAAGTTGGAAAGGTGGCTGTCACCTACGGAAGTCATCTGGAAGCTGTCAAGGAACATTACCAAGTGACATTAATCTTGGTGAATCCACCACAGATTGGAGGCTAGATTCTGCTCTGCAGGATCAGAACTTTGATCTATTAGCCTCTGAAGGGTCATATATCTTTTAGGAGCAAAGCTATGTCTCTCAGGGCTCACGAGCTATAATGTGTAAGACAGAATCACAATTTATTATTTACAATTATCACTAGAATTGATATGCTCACACTGATGTGATTTCCAATTTTTCCTTTATGCCTAAAATACGAGATTATATTCAAATAGTGCCTCGATGAACATGAAACTAGAGCAAAGGGGATTAGATAAATGAATCACTTACTGGGTGACAGAGAATATATAATCCCCTTCACGGTAGGTCCATGTTAGCCATAAGGACAGAGATACCAGATGACTTGGGCCAGGACACCCAGCTCCGGACAGCAGTGACCTGTGCACAGCAAGTGGAGGCTCTCCACTTCACCTCTTTTTCAACTTTCCCGGTTTGTTCACCCTCCTTCCAAATGACATATTTTTTCTTTACACTTACTTTGGCCTGGGGCCCACTCTTTAACACTAAGTGACCTTGCATTCTTCTGCTTCAGTCCGCTTTGGGTGGAGTAATCATTGTCACTCCATTATATCCACTATAGTGATAATAATGAATGTTTTCGGGTGGATTATTTTCATAATTAATTCCCACATGGCAATCTTAATTTTCTTCTTTTCCATGTTCTTGGAATATGGATTGCCAAAAACAGATCAATCATACCTATACTTTAACGAAATTAGTGTATGATTCTTATAGCTTACCAACGTTAAATTCAGAAATGTCATTATTTCTTAGTCTTTTCCCTAATTTTATAATAATTTGTTATTTTTAGTTTGTTACTGGTTGAGAAAGAAGGTGGTAAAGATAGTCTTAAAATTAGCAAGTGATATGTGAAGATTAATTTAAATTGTTTTCCTTAATATTTATCACCAGCTTCTGGAGAAAACCTTACAAATCCCTTACAGTTAATTAGCCTGGTTTACACAAAGTAAACACACAGTATTTTATTTTTTTAAATGTTTATGTATTTATTTTGAGAGAGAGAGAGAGAAATCGTAAGTTGGGGAAAGACAGACAGGGAGAGGCAGAATCCCAAACAGAATCTCAATGCAGGGTTTGAACTCTCGAACCATGGGATCATGACCTGAGCCTTCTGAAGTCCTGATGTTACTTCATTCGCTCTCCATATTATCACCCCCAAATATACAACTTCCCACCTGTTCCATCACCACTACATTGTCTCCCAACCTACCTCTGGGGTGAAGCATCTCTCTCTGTTCTGGGTGATGTTATCTGCCAGACACTGTCACCATACTGACTTACTTCCATGTCCTTTAGAAAATTCTTTGCTTTCTCTAGATCTTTCCATATGTACTTTTGATGTGTGTATAGAAAGTAGTTGCACAGCATTGCTATCCCTGTTTATATTAATTAAAGAAAAAAAAAACAGAAGGCAACATGTTTGAGTGAAGTTGTAGTGGCATCTGTGTGATTCAAATATCTACATCACCCTATAACCCTAGCGTGACACGATGGCTGCCATGGGAACCCACTTTCTCTCTATTGAGGAATCACTCTAAGTACGCTTTACACCCGTGCCGTAACACTCAGAGCCCTAAAGAAGTGGCTTTTAATCAGGGAAAATTTTACCCTCAGGGCACGTTTGACAATATCTGTAGCCATTTTCTATTGTTATCTCTGGGAGGATACTGTTGCAAACTAGTGGGTAGAAACCAAGGATGCTGCTAAGTATTCTGCGAGGCACTGGACACTTGTATAAAGAATTATCTGATTTAAAATATCAATAATGTTGAGATTGAGAAATCCTGTCCTAAAGCTTTTTGATCTTTGGTAAAACAGAACACAATCTGGGCATTTGTGGAGCAAGTGTGCTTTATCTCTGACACTCCCCGCCTCCCTATCTGGACATCTCTACCAGAGATACTGTTCTTTCGTCGTGTATTGATCTCTCTGGAACAGTGAGATGATGCTAACTTAAAAGTATTCACATTAATATCCTATAGGATATTTGTTTCCTTAATATTTATGTATACAAGCATATTTTTAATTTTAGTTTTTGTTTTTAGAGAGAGAGCACGAATGCGGGTGAGGAGTAGAGGGAGAGAGAGAGAATCTTAAGGAGACTTCATGCTCAGTGCGGAACCCAATGTGTTACTTACTGGGGGGCTGGATCCCATAATCTTGGGATCTTGACCTGAGCAGAAATCAAGAGTCAGACTCTCAACCAACTGAGCCGTCCAGGCACCCTTGTTTATACAAATATTTTTTAAAGTGACCATAGTAAATATGCTTTTCAAGCCCTTCAAAAGCTATATGTGGAAAAAAAGAGAAAATTTTAATTCAGCTTTTTGCAGTTTGTAATCTGAGGTTCTTCCTCTAATTCAAACGTAAAACAATAATGGGTAACTTGTTAAAAAAAAAGAACATTAAAAATGCATGACTGTTTTTAAAATTAGATTAATACTTTCATAGTTCAGGAATGAGAGGGAACATACAAAGATAAGTGGACTGTCTTTTTATGAGTACAGAAATAGCAGAGGTGAAGAAAAAATTCTACCCTAGCAAAAGAAAGGAATCAAAGTCTTCAGCTTCAAGAAAACAAAAAACTTATGAAAAAAATGAGCAAAAGAGTTGAATGGACATTTCTCCAAAGAAGATGTGAATGGCCAATCAACCCATGAGAAGATACTCATCATCACTAATTATTAGAGAAATGCAGATTAAAGCTATCATGAGAAATTATCCCACACCCATTAGGATGACTATTATAAAAGTAAAAACAGAAAATAACAAATGTTGGCAAGGATGTGGAGACATTGGAATGCTTGTGCGTTACTGGTGAGAATGTGCAATGGTGTGGCCACTGTGGAAAAAGGTTTGGAAGTTTCTGAAAAAGAATAAACAGAGAACTACCATGTGATCCAGCACTTTCTCTTCTGAGTACATACCCCTCAAAACTGAAAACAGATAGTTGTACATCCATGTGCATTAGCAGTATTCACAATAGTCTGAAGGTGGAAGGAAACCAAGTGTCCATCAACAGATGAATGGATCAGTGACATGTGGTATAAACATACAAAGGAATATTAATTAGCCTTTTAAAGGAAGGAAATTTTCATATATGCTACAATCTGGACGAACTTTGAAGACATGCCAAGTGAATTAAGACAGTTGCAAAAGGGCAAATATTGTATGATTCTACTTATATGATGTACCTAGAGTAGTCAAATTCGCAAGGACAGAAAATAGAATGGAGGTTTCCAGGGACTGAGGGGGTGCAGTAGATGAATAGGGAGTTACTGTTCAGTAGGTGTAGAGTTTTAGTTTGGGAAGATGAAACTTTTCTTTGATAGATGGTGGGGATGACTGCACTACAATGTGAGTCTACTTAATGCCTCTGAACTGTACACTTAAATGGTTGAGTGATACATTTTATGTTATATATATTTTGCCACAAAAAAAGTTCCCAGTCCCAAACTGGAAACAACCGAAATACCCACCAGCATTTAAATGGATAAATAAATTGTGGTATACCCGTACAATGGAATATAACACAACTAAAATGCAACAACATGAATAGATTTCAGACATAATATTGAGCTACAGAAGCCAAAGAACACATACTGTAGAGGATTCCACTTACACAAATATAGCTTCATAAAGTTAATCTATAATTGCAGAAATCAAAGTAATGCTCACCTTTGTGGGGGCAAGGGGCACCGCGAAGACTTTTAGGGCCTGGAAATCAGCTACATCCTGATCTGGATGGTAGTTATGGAGTGTCTCTGTATGCGTACTTTATGTTGTATGTTATACCTAAATTTAAATAGAAAAAAAATTCACTATGCAAGGCTGAGTACTTAGGCCAGTCTCACTTCCTGAAAAAAGAGTCAGGTAGTATTTTTACACCCATGAAAAGAGGATGGAAAAGCCTGTGAGTGGCTTTGCCTGATACAATAGTTTAAATGGAATTTCTGGCATAAGGAGGCAGGATGAAGCCAATACATAGAGATGCAAGAAGAAATAGGCCCTATCTGTGACCACCACTGAGTCAAGTTATCTCATTAGGCAATATCCTCAGTGTGCACGTGTGTGTGTGTGTGTGTATAATCAAGGCTATAATTTATTTTTTAAAATTTTTCCCATGTTTGTTTATTAATTTTGAGACAGAGAGAGCACGAGTGGGGAAGGGTCAGAAAGAGAGGAGAGAGAGAATCCCAAGCAGGCTCCATGCTGACAGCCCAGATCCTGGGAACCGGGAGATCATGACATGAGGCTAAATCAAGAGCCTGATGGATGCTTAACCAACTGAGCCACACAGGCACCCCCAAGCTATAATTGAACACTTTAGTACGTTTTTGCATTTCTAAGTAATGACCTTCCACTGTTTACCATGGGGATTCTTTTGATGTGAGAGAGGAAGGGTGGGAAAGAGATTAGAATGTACTATAGAGAATTGCCATAAGAAAAAGATAATAGCTTCCACAATTCAAAATAGATTTATACAGGGGTGCCTGGGTGGCTCAGTCGGTTAAGTTGCCGACTTCAGCTCAGGTCATGTCTCATGGTTCGTGAGTTCGAGCCCCGCATCAGAGCCTGGAGCCAACTCTGTCTCTCTCTCTCAGAAATAAATAAACATTAAAAAAAATTAAAAAAAAAACAAAAAAATAAAATAGATTTATACATAAGGTTCACGCTAAACCTGGAAAGATTTAAAAAATGGTGATGCTATGGTTCCTGATTTTTTCTCAATATTTCATGTCAAATGTTATTTGGAATATATGCCATCTTTCAAATATGAAGCTACCACAATTGTAAAAGAAATCTAAAGTGTTTGCCCAATAGGAGGCATGTAAAAGACTTAGTGTTTAGAGTCTGAAGGTGTGAGGAGAGTTCCAAGCAACCTAGGGTCATCCACAGTTACGTGGTCATCTTAAGCCTCTAGTTCTTTCTCCTGTTTCGTCCCTTTTCTGTGGCGGTTGCATCTCTGTGCTGCATTTTGGGGAGTGAACGATGTGAAGAGCAATTTACAAGCAAGTATTCTGCTTCCCAAGAGATATTGAAGAAGGTGGAATGTAATAATTGTAGTAAGTCTGTAAGTTCAAATATTTCAAATGTCAGAAGGGAAAAACGAAACATCAAATAATTATTAGTCAACCTCTTTGTAGTTTATACCCCATATCAGGAGTTAATAGCTGAAATCTGTGTGCCTGAGTAATTAATTACCACATTTTATCAATTATGGGATGCCTATTTAAAAACGTTTTAGTATTTTTAAATTGGGATACATTTTATAATTCTGTTATTTTATGGTCATGTTCAGCTAATTAGCAGTCATTACTTGGTTGTGTAAAAAGCTTCAAAAAGACGCCAACATGAAACGTGTCTGGCTTGATGAAATACGGTAATTCAGAGTGGCCAGTTGATTGCCTACTATGTGCCCAGCTCTGTGTGAAGTGCTAAGAGTGAAGAAGAAGTCAGATATAATCTTTATTTCTCATGGAATTTGCAGTCTATTGAAGGAAGCAGATATTGGACAGATATTAAAGTACAATGAGTGACATAATGGGGAAACCAGGATAAACATTATTCTGCATTTTTCTATATGTTTTTGGATAAGGTTGATATTTAAATCAGTGGACTTGAGAAAAACAGATTACCCACCATAATGTGGGTGGGCCTTGTTCAATCAGTTGAAGGCCTGAATAGAACAAAACACTGACCTCTTTGTTTTTCTGGAGAATTCTGACTAATACGGCAACTTATTCCCTAGGTTGGGTGTTTTTTATCTCTATTAAATGCTATGTATATTTTATAACAACTATTTGGTAATACCTATATATTTCCATCCTAAAACTTAACCTATGGATAAATATAACCTACAAAGATAAATGATTAATAAAAGTCAGTATAATGCTACAAGTGTAATATAAAATAAAAATATAATAAAATATACATATAATAAAATAGTATATATTTCAACATGAAAATGCATAGGCTTGACTACCCTAAAAGACATACAATGAAGTAGACAAATGCTTGCAATGATTTGTAATAAATAAGTTGGGCTATAAGATGAATAACAAGACCAGAAGCTATTCTGTACCAGAAGTAACAGGAAATGAAGACTCAAAGGTTTTATGTGGACACTAAAGTAAAAACTACAGTTAGGGGAATAAAAAGAAAAATAAAAGAACTGAGGTTTGCTTTTTGATAAGAGGTAAATAATTTTAAATTAGGTAAGAAGGACATTCTGAGTCAAACTACAGACTATGAAAATGACAGAAATGTGAAAAATATGATACTCTGATACTTTTATAAGTGAGCTGGGCCATATTTATAAGAAGTATTATGTCAAAAGTATTTTATATGGTATACAAACATTATCACATAAATTAGATCTTTATTTAGAAGTCCACTCATTGCTTCCAGTTCTTAATGAGATCTTGAAGACCATATTCTTTGATAGGCAATCAAGAATAGAAGATGAACTAGAAAAAGAAGCAGTCACTCAATAAAAATTTCAATAAGTGATTTCGTAGGACAGATTTCTTAATATAGTGCTATAAAATATTTATTATGCAAAGAATACCAGTCAATTAAATATTTTGTAATATTTATTAAAAATGTTTAGAAGATCCTTCTATCTTTTCATGTATCTTCATTAATTTAATAGTATTTGATTCTAAGTATGTTTTTTAAAAAGTCTCAAAACTCCACCACTATATATTTGAATATGACAGCTATAAAGGCAGAGTGTTATTTACGGACGGATACCTCGAATATCAGAAATGATGATACTGTTTCATACCACTTTCTGGTATGAAAAACTCTTGAGAAGCTGCGAACAGAAACTGTGCCATATCCTATTGATTTGCATGGCAATCATACTCTTGAAAAATCCAGAAAATATCAGAAAACAAATTGTTTGACCTCTTTGGAATTGACTCCAACAAGATGTTCAAGAATTATGAAAAATCCAGGGAAATTCAAAAGCTGTCAGGCCTTCCTGTGTGTTGTGAAAATTCTAGAGTCTTTGGCCTCTGCTCTCTAAATGTCAGTTTACTCTTCCTAGTCATTATGACAATCAAAAAGCCCCAATACTTTTCTCAAATGCCCCCTGAGAGGTAGTAAAACCCAGGTTAATAACTAGGGTCTTGAAACAAATGACTCACGACTATAACCCTGAGCCATACTTGCCTCCGGTTTCCTACTCCACTCGGATGAATCGTCAGCAACTCAAATCTAAGCATCAGCAAACCTAACAGTGGAGCTCTCCACCCGCACCTGCACTCCTCCCTTCAACATGACCTATCTCCTTCAATAGCAACTCCATTATTCTAACGTTACTCAGGTCAAGTACTTTGACTCTTTTCTTTCACACTCCACATCTGATTCAATATTGTTTGCTCTATTTACAGAATTTATCCAGAAAGTAATCCCTGTCACTACTCGAGTCATACCATCCTAATCCAATCCGCAGTCTCACTCCCCTGGATTATTGCATTTGTTCCCTTGATTCTACTCTCATCATGGCGCTCAGGTTTACTCTGTGGTCACAGGAGTCAGAGCACATTTACTCCTATGCTAAAAAAACTCTCTAGCAGTTACCATTTTCCTCAGAGTAAAAACCAGTAATTTTTAAGTATCTGTGAGATCAGCCCCTCCCCTCACCTGTCTGACCTCATCTTGGATCTTTCTCTGTAGTTCATTCTTCTTTAGCCACAATGGCTGCTGTGTTGTTTGTTGATCGTGGTGAGCATACTCCTGCCTCAGGACCTCTGTACTTGCCATTCTCACTTCTTAGACTCCTCCTCCAGATGACCTCGGGGCTAGCTCCTTTATTTCCTGTAGGCTTTTGGTCAAATGTTACTCCCTCCAACCTTTTTTCATTACCTTATGTAAAACAGCGATCACTTTCTCACCATGGTGCTTCCCATTTCTCTTGCAATACTGTGTTTAGTTGCATGTGTGTATACAAAAAGAGAGAGAAAGATTAATTTTTTAAAAAATTGGCTATGTGATGGTAGGGGCAGGCAAGTCCAAAATCCATCGGCTAGGACATCAGCCTGGAGATCCAAGAAATAACTGTTGAAATATTGCGTTCAAAGGCAGTCCAGAGGCGAATCCTTTCTTTTTCAAGGGACCTCAGTCCTTTTTCTTAAGGTCTTCAACTGATTGGATGAGGCCCACCCACATTGGACGAGGTGGGTATTCTGTTTCACTCAAAGTCTACAGTGTTAATTAATCACATCTAAAAATTTTCTTTCACAGAAACATCTAGACTGGTGTTTGACCAAAAATTGGGAACCATGGTCTAGCCAACTTGACCATAAAAATTAACCGTCATACCTCTTATTCTGATTTATGTTTCTCCATAGCTCTTATCATTATCCGATTTTATATAATCACTATTTGTTTATCATTGTCTTCCTCTAGTAACATGTAAGCTCCTTTAGGAATAGGGTTGGTAGTCTGATTACTGCTCTGAATGCACACGAGTCACTCTATAAATAGTCGTTAAATAGATTGAATGTATTACTTCACTGAAACTACTTCACCATAGTTATCAATGACTATCACATGGTACAACAGAGAGAAAAAAACAGTTGAGGCCAATACAATTTCCTAATTCATGACTATATATGGATTATATTTTTTATAATTTGGTTTATATTAGTTTCCATATATATAAAGCATGTTAAATTTTCATCCCAAAGTGCAGATTCAACAAATAAATCCTCCTGTTGGATTGACTGAGAAAAATTAGAAACCTCTTTTAAAGTATTAGAGAATACTGAATCCTACAACCTCTGTTCAGACAGTAAAAGAGTTGGTACCTAGCATCTCTTACAAAAAAAAGGCTAATTTTTTTCTAGGTGTACTATATATCATAATACTCTTAAATATATCTTTTATAAAATTTCATCTGTAAAGAAATCATAAGAAAATTGTTTCTGCTTTCAGAGAAAGAAAACAAAGTAAAATTGTAACTTATTTTGCATAAGTAAGATTTTGATTTTCACTATCTTTGAAGCAAATACATAATAAATAACTGTATATTTACATGCTGAGTATATTCAACACTCTCATTATGTCCTTCATTTCCTTAAGCACAGTAGTCTTGAGTAGAAATTTTGCTTAGTTCAAGTCACAAAATCTTTTCTTAGCACTAAATATGGCAATGAATAAATAATATAACTAGAAAGTCTGATTTGCAATGCCCTTCAAGCTCTTTACCTCCAGCAAATTCTGGAATCCTGTATTAAAAATCCTAGATGCCACAGTACATTTGACTAGATCTTACATGTTTTGTACACCAACTCTCATTTCAAGTCTTTGTGAGTTTTAAGTAATTGATGCCTGTGGTTTCATTTTCAAATGGTATCCATACATGAGCTTTAAGTAATTGATGCTTGTGGTTTCATTTTCAAGTGGTATCCATACATGGATTAAATAATGAAATAATAAGTTTAGTGACTAAAAAGACTAAATAATTTAATATTAATTATGTTAATAATATTTAATAAATGTAATGATTAATAATGTATTATTCACCACTCAGTGATTAGACACATTCCTTTCAAGAGTATGTTGGCACAGAATAGACAAAATAGAGTGTAGAGTTCAAACGACTGTTTAGATTAAGATATCTTTCAAGCTGGAAGCCCTCGACTAACCCACTCATGTTGGAGGAGTAGCTGTGACATAGTTCTGAATTTCTTATCAATAGGAGAACTAAATTGCACTTAAGGTGAAGTCCAGAGAAAGAAAGTGTATTTCTTAGAACTTATTCTCTTGAAAATAACAAAGACCCAACCCAAACAAGTGAAAGCAAAACCAAAATTTGCTGACATAACTGAAAAAAATCCAGGGTCCCAGGTGCTCAAGTCATGTCACCAAGTCTCCTCTCGGTCTCTTAATTTTGATTTCCTGTATGTGGCTTCACTCTTAGCAAAGCTCTTTCCTTAGTAACGTTATGTCTACTAGCAACTCCATGCCAACCTTCTCTTAACTCCGTCCCACCAGCAAAGTGAGAACCCCTTTTTCTCAATAATTTCGGAAGAATCAAGTCAAATATGTACCTCTGACCCATTCATTGTTTCCAAAACGATGGAGTATGATGATTGCTCTGTTTGGATGTCATGTCCATTCCTGGAGTGGGGGCTGGGAAGGGGAGAAGGGAAAGAACGATGCATAGGTCAGGCTAACCTAAGCAATTAGACTAAGTATGGGGAAAAGGCCATTCTCAAAGGAAGATGGAAGAATTCTCAGGAGACTAAAAGGGAAGGAGTGGGTGAAGACTAAAAGGGCCACCAGCTGGCCACTCTATTCATTTCACACTGCCTCAGACTTGGGGCTTAGAAGGAGCAGATGATTGAGAAAGGTGTTGGAAAGAGAGTAGAGAAAGAAAGGAAGAGAGGGAAACCCTAGACCTCCTAGTACAATGGGTGGAAGTTGTCAGAGAAAGCAAGGTTAATCAGCTTAGAAACAAGGAGAACGGGGGTGAAGCTCCCACAGGAACTGCTTTCCATTTTGTTCAGGATACTTTTAATGTGGAGTTAAACATGGATTTCACCTTTTCCAATGATTACCAGGACTCCAGTAATGGAGATGAATGTTAGCCAAGTTATCTGAGCTTCCTGCAAACTGACACTTTCCAGATTATATGGAGTATAGCTTCTAGTTTTGTGGTCCAGATAATATTTCTATAGTTTCTTGCACTGTTTAGGTAAAAGTTACACAATCTTTATCTCTATGTCTTCCATAATGTGATGAGAGGAAAGCCTGATTTTGTTGGCCACCTACAAATTGCCAGAACCTGTGTTAACACTTCAGCACATGTAATCTGGAAGAATAATAGGTATTCACTGGAAAAGGGTGGAAACGGAGTAGAACAGAATCATGTAAGAAGTCAATATGTCAGGTTAGTTGTATAATGTAACGATTAAGGCCATGTATCTATCCTTGCAGGCTGATAAATGGAGTTTGCAGGCACCACGGGCTTTAGACTGCTTGTAGCCACATGCTAGCCTGTCTTATATTTTCATGTTCTACTTTTTTTTTTTTTTTTTTTTAGAGAGAGAGCATGAGTGTGTGAATGGGGGAGGGGCAGTGGGAGAGGGAGAGAGAGAATCTCAAGTAGGCTGTACGTCCAGCAAGGATCTCAACGTGGGCTTGATCTCATGACCATGAGATCATGACCTGAGCAGAAATCAAGAGTCAGACTCTTAACCGACTGAGCCACCCAGGTGCCCCTCATATTCCATTTTTAAAATAAATGTTCTTTTTCTTTTTCTGAGATTGAAACCCATTGCTCTACTACTCTATATATGTCTATGTAGCTCTCACACAAACATACTAAAGCACTCTTTGAATTAGTCAAGAATATTACAATGAGAAGAGAGGGGAAAGATCTAGTAAGCCAGAAGCTCAGCCTCCCAGACCATGGAATTTCCACTAGATTAGACAAAGTCTAGACAAGCCATAAAAGGAAAGTAACAATGCATTTTTAAAATATACTGACAGCATCCTGTTTCATTTTTGCATTATGTGTGAATAGTCACTAGAAAAAAAATTATAATTAAATTTTAACAGCATTTTTATAGCACTTTGGAAACAAAACCAAATATTTGCATCGTATGTGCTATACATACAAAATTTTATGAGGCTTTATACGGAGGTTAATTATTTTTGCAATCAACAAAGTTCTAAGAGTCCACAAATTTTAGTGGTTACTCAGATACATATCAAATTTGAATATGAGATCATTTAAAATGGAAAACTTTTATTTTATATATGCATATTTAATGAGGGAGAAGTTAAGTAGTTACCTTGAGTACATACTCCTAGTTCTTAGTGACTTTTTAAAAAGAAGAAAGTTATTGATATGATAGTTTGTATCTGATCAAAATACTTTAGTCTGAATCTACTAGCCACCAGCTATATGACTGGAGCAAGCCACTTAAATTCTAGGGATTTCATTTTTCCCATGATGGGCTTGGATTATATAAAACTGTGAATCTCTGTAACTCTAAAATTCTAATATCCTAAAAATGAGAATGCTTTTATTTAATTTGTCCCTAGATAGAATTAGATTTAAGTAGTTCTGATCAAATAGATATATATCATATTTAAAAACAAAAACAAAGTAAATGTATAAAGTGATAAAAGTTTCTCCTAAGCTTCTGATAATTTTCATCATCTTGAAGTCACTCCCTGCACTGAAGGAACAGCTATGAAATTAGTAGCTTATAGATACATTTCATGCTTCAGGGAACTTCCTCTTGTTATCCAAAAATTTAAACAATATGATTTATGAATACAGTTTAAATCCTTATTCTTAGATGCAACTGAAAACAAACCAACATCTAGATAAATAATGGCATTCTTCATATTTCAGAGTTTCAGCCAAGGCTTTTTAACGTGTTTTTTTTTTTCATAGGATAGGTCTAAACCATATACAAAATTCCAAAATTCAAGAGACACGTTATTTGAGAGTTATTTGAGCTTAGACTGACAATCCCTAGGACTTATTCATAACAAAGTGACCTCTTCTGTGTTCCCATTTAAGATGATGCCTCATTTCTCAAACATCTCCATAGGCTCATGTCAGGCGTAGGCATAGCACAACTAATGGACTGTTTATGTGGTCTTTCATTATTGGTGTTGACTTAACTCTAAAGTATGAATAAACTATGTGAGAAAAATCAAGGTAGGAAGAGAACGGCCATCCTTCACTTATATTTTGAGCCTAGAATAATCCTCAGTATAAGCTCTGATTCTGTTGGTCATATTTTCATTCTAAGGAAGACTAAAGTCAAATGATTATTTATTCATAAGAACCTCACAAAACTAAACATTTTACGGAGCAAAAATGTGCACTCATAATTTTTCTACAGTTTTTCACCTTCTGATGCAAAGCAAGTATTGGAAAGAAGTTGCTATCCAACTGGTTCATTTAAGACTGATTCCATAACTTTTATTCAATTTCTCCAGGGCTAAATAACATATTAAGCTATATTTCTAGGCGGGAGAGAAACAGTCACAAAATTTATGTATTTTGTACCTTAGTAATTTATAAATACTGGACTCTATTTTAGGTAAAATCAATACATTAGGTAAGTGATTTTTTGACTACTCTCTTCAGACAATGCGAGGGAAGAAGTGTGGTATTTTCTATACCCGTTCTATTTGAAAACATGAAAATTCATAATATTTTGTGGAAACTGGGCAAGGGAACAAAGATTGCAATTTAATTTTCAACAATTGTGTCATTCATGTTAAACTTGTCTTTCAATTATTGCTGTCACTTGAAGTTTTTTGATTGTCATATTGATATAAAAATAATCAGGATACTATCCATAACCTTTGTAAGATTGTCACAAACTTTGAAAAATCAGGTAAGATTAATGACATAAAATTCAAGAAGTTTCACATGTACTTTGTGAAATGCCTGCCACCATCAAGTTAACTAACACATCTATCATGTCACATAGTTACCCTTGAGTTATACGCCCATTATAGTAGTGGTAGAAGGGAGAGAGTGATTGATTTTACCTGAATGTCTTAGGGGTGTATTTACTACAAGATGTTTATGTTGAGTGCAGGTTCATTTGTACCATATTTCAGAATTGGGAATGCAAAGCTCACGGAAAAGAGTCAACAGAGCAAGACCGAGCCTGCTATCCATATAAAGTCCTTCCTGTCAATTTGGCTGGTTTCTGGAAACTTAGGTTTAGAAGTGTCCATACCATCCCCGATAAGAATGGCTCACTATGCCTAAACTATCCAAACAAATCATACAGCTTTTGCTGAGCATCTGGTTTCTGTCTGGGAGTCTGGAAATTTGGTATGTGCTGGGGTGAATTGAATTTCTTTCTTTTTTTTTTTTTTAAGGTTACTTATTGTTTGAGAGAGAGAAAGAGAGAGAGACACATAGAGAGAGGGAGAGAGAGACAGAATCCCAAGCAGGCTCCAGGCCCAGCATGGGAGCCAATGTGGGACTTGTTCCTGACCTGAGCAGAAAGCAGGAGGAGGACGCTTAACCAGTTAGCCACCCAGGTGTCCCCTGGGCACTGACTTTCTGAGGAACTTCCCTACGAGACAAAATTCACAGGTATTGTGACAATTTATTGCTGGGAGAATTAAGTGCGTCCTGTGCGACTCCACTGGGAGAGGGTCCGGGAACCTGCACTTTCCTTCAGACTTCACTCCTTGCTTCCTACTTCATTTATTTCTGTTAGCTGTAATAAATCACAACTGTGATACATCCATAGTTCTATGAATCCTCCTGGAAAATCAGCCTAGAGATAGTCTTGGAGAGACGCAGTACAGGATAGATTTGGGGAGGTCATCCTTAACAGAGAAAGCATCAGTTGTCAGAGACAAGGAGACACAGAAAGGAAACACATTCTGTTTTGGGAACTGTGCCTCATTTTGAATGATTCTGCTAAGATGGAGAGAATTGTTATGCAAGAGGCCAAAGTTGACCGTAAGCATTATTATTTGGTTATTTCCCTTTTTGAGGGCTTTTATTAGTTCAATTCTTTTTGACTAAGCCTTCTTAAAGGCTTCTTACTGAGAATGAGCGTGAAGAAGTAGTAATAGCCCAACTGAAGTCATGGACCCAACTCAAATATCACTGTCTCAAGAAAATTGTTCTAATTCCCACCAGTGAAAAGTGGGATCTGTCCATGATCTTATTTTTTAAAAATATTTCTTATAAAGCTTGAGAGAAAAATTGTGCTTTGTTTTTATTTTTCCCTGATGCAGTGTCTAGCATAGTGTTTTCTCAATAGAGGACATTTAATAAATATTATATTTATGATCCCTTGTGAGCTGCTTACAAGATGGGACCATATTTTATTCATCTTCGTATCTCTGTAATCTAGTACAATATCTGGTTTACATTATCCACTCTTTCATTTCCAGGATATTTATTGAACATCTATGAGGTGGCACACACAGTTCTAGGTGCTCGTAATTAAATAGCAAACAAGATGCCAGGGCTGAGAGTCACACGGGAGCTGAACACACGTTTGTTGAGTTCAGCGGTATTTATCACTCAGACTCGTCTTCCACAAGCCTGGCGCTGTGAAAGCTGTCTCTATCTTTATCCTCTATTTTGTTTGTCTTATTCCCTTATGTGTAACTGTAATTCTGGTTTTGAAACTAGAATAACTGCTGCTGCTCTTGTTATTTAGATTTTTTTCCTCAGAAATGGCATTAACTCTGGTCTAAAACAGTTCTAACCAAAGACGCAACTTCACTGATGGAACATAACCACCGTAAATTGTAATGTGTAATTTAGATCATGTGTTCCAATAAGGCAGGGAATTTTGCTCGTTTTGTTCAACTGTATAATTCTCAGAACTTAGAATAGTGCTTTCTCAATAAAATTTGTTGAGCAAATTCGTCGAACAAATAATTTTATGTCAGTATCAAATGAAAGTTTTATCAAAGAAATATTATTTAAAATTATTTTTTGGAAAATATTAGTCACGGGAGCCTAAACATGCAATCTGTAATGTAAAAGAAGCTGAAAAACTCAAGATGATTCTACAATGAAAAACATCTCCTGAGATGAGAGGCAGAGAAGTCGGGCTCTGGGTGCTTTGCCATTAACTTGCAATAATATGATCTTTGCTGGTCATTTTAAACTTTATGCACCTCAGTTTTCTCATGTGTGAATTAAAGATGTTGAAAGAGATTTCTACACTCTCTTCCAATGTCAGTGTTAAATCTGTGTGATTGTTTAAAAGGAAAGATACCTAAAGTTATGTAAAATCTCATTTGACTGGCTCTGTAAACTACTTCCATCAGTTGCTCATCATTTTCCCATCTTCTAAATTTATTAATGTCTCAGACAGAGGCGATGACAGGGGACAGGCAGGCAAATAATGGAAAACGGTATCAACTTATACGAGAAACTCTTTCTACCAGTTGAGGCTTTATCAGAATGTAAAATAAAACAGAAAGCTAGGGGATGAGTAAGTAGGGAACAAAGTAAGATGATGCATTTTTATCTGTCTCCTGTGGTTATTTGAATTTAAGTTGTGAATAGCAGGAGAAGGTTGAGTTGATATAGACTGAGCTAGGAAGATGGACTTTCTTTTCTGAAAAATTTCTCATAAAACTTCATATGCTTCATAGATATTAAATCTAGTGTTATATTATATCTATATGTTAGATTTGTTATTTATATTTAATGTATAATAGGTTTGTAAAAATTGGTAAAACAATGCGTTTCATGCAATAAAATGAATGCCAGTGATATTTAGTTTCTGTGCCAAACTCTCTTTAAAGTTAACACTTAGATAAAATGCTATAATGCATAGATCACATTGGTAAGGATTGCCTTGGGACAAGCCACTTTTGCTATTTATCCAAATATACGACTACCTGGGCTTTCATCAGGAATGAGAATCTTTGGACAAAAACAAAGATTTACCATGGAGACTGAAATAGTCAGACAAGTGGTTTAAACAGTAAGCAATCTTTTCAGATTGATTTTTTTTCCCTTCATCAAGAGTCAGTGTCACTGATGTCTGGATTTCCGGAGGATTTATGACATGGAATTTTTTTTTAATGTTCATTTATTTTGAGAGACAGAGCATGAGTGGGGGAGGGCCAGAGACAGAGAGGGAGAGAGGCTCTAAAGCAGGCTCCAGGCTGTGCACTGTCAGCACAGAGCCCGACGCCCACAAACCATGAGATAATGACCTAAGCAGAAGTTGGATGCTTAACCAACTGGCCCACTCAGGCACCCCATCGTGACATAGAATTTTTATCTTAGAAAATGTTTCTTAAAAACAAATAGTATTTAATGTGTGCTTTTATCATACGATACCTATTATGTAGCACCAGGCATTTTGTTGTATCTGCCCATAATCATTTATCGGGAATGTAAATTTTTGAAGGACCTGATTCTCTAAATCCATAAGACTATCATAAAGAGTTATGTTTAGATTTGCAGTAGAAACTTTAAGAAGCAAATGTTTTTTGATTTATTATACTTTGGGCTAATGAAGGGAGTGGGACAGATAATTCTAAATCCTTTCTTAAAAGACTAAATAAAAATTTTAAGCCTGTGAAAATATGCAAAACCTCACGATATTTATTTTTTGAGAAAAAATTGTGACTAGTAAGTCACATCGATGGTGAAACTAGTTTTAAAATGAATTTTTAAATAAATTTTAAGTTCAGGGCATCATTCATGAAGACATTTGTAATTAGCAAACATTATATCTAAGCCTAGTGGCCTTTATCTAAATGCTCTACTTTGATCTAACTTTGAAATACTCATTATTGCATATTGGTGACTTTGGATATCTCCTTGAGTTTTAACTAATGTTATTTTCAAAGAAATCGTAAGAAATTGTCTCATTAGAATTTATACTTTGTATTTCTTCCATTCAAATTTGTCAACTATAGTCTTCTTGCTACAAGATTACCTTATCCAATACCAGTATTTTCTTTTCTGTTTATGCAGTTTCTCAAAAGAATTCATCCAGCCCCAAGTGTCCAACTCTAAACTCGAAGTTAGTTATCACTAAATCCTTAGGTTATTAATTCCATTGATAGATATTTATTGAGCATCTTCTTTTTTAAAAAGTTTATTCGTTTTGAGAGAGACAGAGACAACATGAGTGCGGGAAGGGCTGAGAGAGGAGGAGACAGAATCCCAAGCAGGCTCCATGCTACCATCTCAAGAAACTCCCGAACTCGAACTAAGAACTCGGGAAATCGCCTCATGACCTGAGTTAGAACTGACTGAGCCATCCCCATATCCCTGTTGACTATTTTCTGACCTCCTAGTCACCATGTTGAGAACAATGGTGAGAATTTCCTCCTTCCCAGATTTCTTGATTCATTCTTTTATGTAACAAATATTTAACAAACTATTATTTGGTGCCAAAAAAAAAAGTACTAAGTAGAGGAATTAAGAAAGGGTTCTGCATCATTTTGTGTCTTGCCTGAGATATCAAACCCAAGCCAGTTGTCTTGGTTTCCATTTCCCTAGAAGTTGACCCTGAGACAAGAATTCAAATACAAGTAGTTTATTTGATAAACTGGTAGACAAGTGGGGAAAAAATAAGGAGGAGAAAGATGCCAATATAAAGTGTATGTGATCAAGCCAGTTACCGCCTTGGGCAGCTGGAAGTCAATCCCTCTAGGGAAATAGGAGAAAATGTGTGGTATACAACTGAGAGTTACCCACCACCCTCTGCCCCAGGTTGAGGAATCTGGTTTTTATGTACTAGTTCCCTGTCCATCATGATCTGCTTCTGAGGACACTGACTCTTTATCGCTTCTGGCTTTCCTTATATATGTCCAAATGTGCTCTTGCGGCTAAATAAAATCTTTAGACCAATAACTGCAAATATTTACATTAAACAGCCTTTGGTGTATATAAATGAACATTGCAGGCATATGCACAGGATAGAAACACCATCTGCTAAACCAGGTAATTCAATAGAAGGAATTTAACACAGGAAATTGGTTACAAAGGCATCAGAAGTGCTACAAGAACAAAAGGGGAAAAGTGAGGTGATACCAAGATTAGCAACCACAGGAAACCTATATCACCCCTAGGGCAAGAGGAACACAGGGACGAAAGAGTATGTCTGGATTCAGGAGCCAGGGCGGTACAGCAGAAGTCTGAATCACTGAGAAGACTAAGCAACTGCTAGAGATGTTGGTTGAAAAAGAGTAAGGTAAAGATGTACCCTGGTTTTATCTTCCTGTTCTTTAGAGTCTAGCCAGTACTTCCCATTGGCAAAACCCAGCTAAGAAGACATTAGTCAAAGAAGCCTGGTAAGTGTGGCTTGAGGAATCAGACCCTTGGAACACACAGCAGAGTAGAAAAGGGCAGGGGATAGATCTCAGCCAAAAGGCAAACAACCATGCAGCTTTCTTTAGGATATATTGCCTAAGCAGAGTTGTCAAGATTTCCCCCACCTAATTTTATTTCACTCTTTGCCACAAAATCACCTCTATTGCATTCAGGGTAGTTTCCTCTAATCCTAAAATGATAGTATACTCAGGTTGTTTTCCCAGTCTACAATCTTCCTCTCTATACATAATTGTCTTCAGAGTCCAAGTTATGTCCTTCCCAAATATTCTAGATGGCAACGATGCCCCTTGTCTGAGAGTTTTTAGTGTGTGTGTGTGTGTGTGTGTGTGTGTGTGTGTGTGTGTGAGAGAGAGAGAGAGAGAGAGAGAGAGAGGAGAGAGAGACAGAGGAGAGAGAGAGAGAGAGAGAGAGAGAGAGAGAGACTATTCCATGCCACCATGCATTGCTTCCTGTTTGATGAGTATTTTATTTGCCTCTTCCTCACCTCCCTGAAGGAAAGGGATGTGTATGAGTTAGATTACATTGTGCTGTTTGCTAGAAAAGCAAAAATATCACTGGCTATTTTTCTCCTTTGTGTAAGTATGGATCATCTAGGCTGCTATGACGGTTTCTCTATCAGGAGGGATCTGTACCCTAATCCTAAGTATATTGCTTCCACTTCATGAGCTGAGTTAGCTGCTGTGAATCCAACCATTGTTCCCACATTCTAGCTAGCAGGATGGAGGCTGTGAAGAAGAGATGGCCAAACTCTTGTTAGATCACTTCAAGGTTATAACACATCAAATGCACTTTTAGCTATATAGTCATATGGTAACACCTGGATGCCAGAGAGTCTTGAATATTACTTATTCCAAGGAGTCACATGAGTTATGCTAGATCCTTAAGAAGCAAACATCAAGATGGAATTAGATGTGCAAAAGCTTTACTTGGGGGAGAAGGAGAAAGCCTATGGAAGATGAAGGAGGCAGTAGGAGCAGACAGGAAAACTTTCAGATCATGATTGATGGCAAGTCTGATATCTGAAAAAGGAAGGAATTGAGTAGGAAGAACTTCATACTGCACGCAACTCGGAAAAAGTCTCAACTAGGCCTGTAGGAACCCCTAGTGCAAAGATTTCCCGTTAAAAAAGTCCTATGTTGGGCATGCATTACCCAGAGTCATGCCCCGCTCTGTGCTCGGTCCTTCCAACTGGCTGTCTCTGGCACAGCTTTAGGAGTGGTACACCTGAATGGCTTTATGAGGCCACACCAGGTGACCATGACCCCCTTGCTTCTATTACTATAGAATCTTCATGGAACCCCTTCCTCACTCTTCTTGTCTACCTGTTTACTTCCAAAACAATATGATACACATGGCTATGGAATGTTATATACGTGTGCTTTAACAGTGATTTCCTCACTCTAAATCTAAGTTCACACTCTAGCTTTTTCCTGGTTATCTGAACAAAACCACACATATATAGAGACTTTTAGATGTAACAGGATTACAAGTTCCAACATTTCTTTGAGCACTAAGAAAAAGTTTCTAAGAGACATGGGATTGTATTAGTTGCTTAACGGAAGTTGTTAAGAGGAACGATGAGAGGGAATGTCTTGATCACAGACAAAGGCAGGATAATACGGGTTTGTAGAATTCAACATGAAGGAAGTGAACATATATCATCGTATAGATGAAATCTAGTTCAACTTCTGCTGTTAGGGAACAGATGAGGAAAAGGAGGCACAGGCAGTAATCTCCCTAAATTCACACAGTACACTGAGGTATTGTCAGCCCAGGTCCCAGGTCTACCCCATTTCCCAGTATCATAGTGTATGAGTTCTGCTCTGCCTCTCTTCTTGCCTAGGCCTTTATCACCAAATTTTGCTAACCAATAAGTTTTATGTGGAGGTCATATCCTACAAAAGGAATTGAATAGAAATAAAGTGATTTGGGGTTTTAAAGGTCAGGCCAAAAAGGCTATTTTACTGGAGAATGAGAGACTTCGTTGTACCCATTAAGCATAATAATTGGTGACTGATAGTTATAATGCCGATGCTCTGGTTAACCTAATCAACAGAATCCGCAAAATATCAATCCATTCACTGCTTACTCTAGGAGTTACTTTTGGAGAATGCTAGGCTTTCATATTAATTGGAACAAATTGCCCATAATGGGTTTCTCTAAATGGTCTGATGCCTCACGCTGTCAAATCTTCACAGTCCAGATCTTGAGGATCACTCTCTTGGGTATAAAGATGCAAACAGCTTCATCTTCCCAAAGTTGTTCACCTGGGGTATTAGAGGATTGCTGCATGAATCACATGTAATAGGAGTTCGCTACTCCGTCTCCCATTATTGTTAAGCAGGAAATAAACTGCAAAGCTAAACACTCACCCCAGGCTTACTTACATCTTCATTTCCTTCCCTCTGAGAATTCAGGTGCATTTTCAACAAGTTTACGGCCTCATAAGACATTAATACAGCCCTTCGGTTGCAGTAATGTTCTGCCAAGTGCAGTGCTCTCAGAATGGCATCACGTGTACTACTAATAGTGCATTAAATCTCCCTCATATCCTGCCAACCCCCATGATCAAGGCTGTTCAGGGGAGCTGTTTGAAGAGATTGCGGATGCTCAGTATTGATAACGAGGAGCCAAGGGTGAAGGCTGCATTCAGTCTTCTTTTACAATAAACACCTACAGCTTTCTTTTCTCTTTTGAACTCTGATATCATAATCATAATCAGAAAAGGATCCTCAACAAAGAGAAGGTAACCTGGTCCAATTAGGCAATAATAAATGCACCATGCAAACTCCAGTAACTAGATAAAAACCGATTGGATCGAGGTTGTGTTAGTTTGTGCTGACTTCTGCTCTGTTTCCCAATCACACTTAGGAAAAAGTGCCCGGGTAATTGTAGCACTTTTTATATAATAGTGGGAGCTTAGCTGCAAGTAACAGAATATTCAGACAAGAGTGGCTCAGGTGGGAATGCAAACTGGTGCAGTCACTCTGGAAAACAGTGAGGAGGTTCCTCAAAAAGTTAAAAATAGAACTACCCTACAATCCAGCAATTGCACTACTAGGAATTTATCCAAAGGATACAAAAATGCTGATTTGAAGGGGCACATGCACTCTGATGTTTGTAGCAGTGCTATTGACAGTAGCCAAATTATGGAAAGAGCCCAAATGTCCATCGGCTGATGAATGGATTAAGTGTGTGTGTTTGTGTGTGTGTGTGTGTGCGTGTGTGTATAATGGAATACCACTGGGTGATGAAAAAGAATGAAATCTTGCCATTTGCAACAATGTGGATGGAACTGAAGGGTATTATGTTAAGCAAAATAAGTCAGTCAGAGAAAGACAGATATCATATGATTTCACTTATGTGTGGAATTTGAGAGATTTAACAGATGAACATTGTGGAAGGGAAGGAAAGATAAGATAAAAACAGAAAGGGAGGCAAACCATAAGAGACTCTTAAATACAGAGAAAAAACTGAGAATTGACAGGGGTGGGAGCAGTGGGGTGGGTTAAATGGGTGACGGGCATCAAGGAGGGCACTCTTTGGGATGAGCACTGAGTGTCATACGTAAGAGATGAATCACTGGGCTCTACTCCTGAAGCCAAGACTACACTACACTGTATGTCAACTAACTTGAGAATAAAAGAGAAAAAAAATGATCGATTACATAAAGGCATTTAAAAAAAGAACGTTATAGTATTACATAGTAAGAAGTCTGGAAATAGATGACTTCAGGGTTTATTTAGAGATTCACTGACATCATCAAGGATTAAATATCTTTCCATTTTTCTAATCTACCACTAATATTCACTGTGTTCATGGTCGTTATGGTTGGCCAGAGACCACACTGACCAGTTATTAGTTTAAACAAAAATCCCTAATTTGCAGTAGATTGAATGCAATTTATGAACCTTGTGAAAAATAACATGGGTTAATACTTTTATAACATTATCCTAGGGAAAAATAACTTTATGAAGCCACACAAAATTTAAAAAGTCATAAAAACTATTAATTTAAGTATATTATAATTAACATATTCTATTGATCAAATTGTTATAAAGAGAGTAAAGTTATAAGACACAAACTAAAAAATATTGTAACACAGATACCCCAAAAAGGAATAAACTCAGAATATGTATATTTTCAATATAATACTTATCAATTAATAAGAAAAATACATACACTCAAAGTTTTGCAAAAGATATGAGCAGGGATTTTATAGTCAGGGCAAAACAAAGTCCTTAATCACATAAAAGAGATGATCAACTTATTTAGTAATTAGGTAAATTGGCAATTAAAACCACAGCTGTAATGGACTGAATTTCTGTCCACCAGCAATTCATATGCTGTGGCTCTAACCTCCAGTGTGATGGTATTTGGAGATGAGGCCTTTGGAAGGTAATTAAGGTTACATTGGCTTATGAGGCTGAGGTCCTCATGACGGGATTCGTGACCTTATAAGAAGAGGAAGAGGGAGAGATCGCTCTCTTGCCACTTGAGGACCTAGTGAGAAGGTGGCTGTCTACAAAGTAGGAATACAGCTTTCACCAGAACTTGATGGTGCTGGCACCCTGATCTCAAACTTCCAGCCTCCAAAATTGTGAGAAAATACTTTCTGCTTTTAAGCCACTTAGTCTATTTTGGTATTTTGTCATGGCAGCCAGAGCTGACTGAGACAATGACATACATCAGATTGGCAGCTATTAAAAAATGAGATCAGAGCATGTGTGTTGTTTAATTTTTGGATGAAAAGAAATCACATCCACCGCTTGTGGGTGTATACATCGGAACAACACGTTGGAAAACAGTCTGACATTCCTTAGAAAATTCAAGCATGTAAACATCCTACATTTTACCCAGAAACCAGGGAAATACTTCCAAATGTGCACCAGGAACAAACACGTGAATGTGTAAAACAGCTTTGTCCATCATGGCCAAAATCTAGAGTGACCCTGAATGCTTAATAATAGCAAAATCAACAAATATATTGTGATCCATTTGTGATACACACAATATTACTGTACTGCAGTGAAAATAAACTATAGTCTACCTGTTCAGTGTCAAATAGATAATATAAAATGAAAGTCACAAACGAATTCCTACAATATGATTTCATTTATGTAAAGTTCAAAAACAGAAAACAAAATTTTATTTTATTTTATTTTTAGCCAATATAACTATTAATATATAGTGGCATATTAGTCTCAGGTGTATAATATGATGATTCAATAATCTTCATTTTTCAGTGCTCATCAAGATATGTGTACTCTTAAGTCCCTTTACCTACTTTACCTATCCCCTCACTCGCCTTCCCTCTGGCAACCACCAAATTCTTCTCTATGATGAAATATCTGGTTTATCTCTTTTTTCTTTGTTTATTCATATGTTTTGTTTCTTAAATTCCATATATGAGTGAAATGGTGTTTATCTTTCTATATCTGACTTACGTCACTTAACATCACACCCTCTAGGTCCATCCATGTTGTTGCAAATGGCAAGATTTCATTCTTTTTTATGACTGAATAATATTCCATTATATTAATATATATACATATATACACACACCACATGATATTACATTATATTACACATATATTACATTTCATAATATATACATTACATTATATATAGTATATATACCACATTATAGTATATTATATTACATATATAATATACATATATATTATTCCATTATATATATTATATGTATAACACATGTATTATATACACATATATGTATGTATATACACACCACGTCTTCATCCATTCATCTATCAATGGACACTTGGGTTGCTTCCATATCTTGGCTATTGTAAATAATGCTGTAAACATAAAGGGGCATATATCCTTTCAAATTAGTGTTTTCATTTATTTTAGATAAATGCCCAGTAGTGGAATTACTGGATCATATGGAAAGTCTATTTTTAATTTTTTGAAGAAGCTCTATACTGTTTTCCACAATAGTTACACCAATTTTCATTCCCACCAACAGTGCAGAGAGTTCCATTTTCTCCACATCCTTTCCAACACTCGTTGTTTTGTGTTATTTTTTATTTTTTTATTTTAGCCATTCTGACAGGCTTGAGATGATATCTCATTGTGGTTTTGATTTGCATTTCCCTGATGATAAGCCATGTTGAGCATTTTAACATGTGTCTGTTGGCCAATTTCATATCTTCTTTGGAAAAAAACTGTCTGTTCAGGTCCTCTGCCCATTTTTAAATCAGATTATTTGGGGATTTTTTTGGTGCTGAGTTGTGTAAGTTCTCTATGTATTTTGGATACTAACCCCTTATGGATATATCATTTGCAAATATTTTCTCCCATTCTGTAGGTTGCCTTTTTATTTTATTGATCATTGCCTTCACTATGCAAAAGCTTTTTATTTTGGTGTAGTCCCAACGGTTCAATTTTGCTTTTATTTCCTTTGTCTGAGGAGACAGGTCTAGAAAAATGTTTCTATGAGTAATGTCAAAGAAATTACTACCTCTGATTTTTTCTTGGATTTTTATGTTTCAAGTCCCACATTCAGGTCTTTAACCCATTTTTATTTTTTTAACCAGTATTATTAGGCAAAACTGACATATAATCTACTATGTATATTTAAAGTGTAAAATCAGATACATATTGACCTATGCGTATATCTGTGAAACTATCACGGTAATCAAAACAGTGAACAAATTCACCACACCTAACATTTCCTTCTGCCCCTTTGTAATTCCTTCTTTTCATCTCTTTCTGTATCACATTTCCTCATCTTATCATCACATATCAGTTCTTTATTATTATGTGTTAGTTTGCCTTTTCTAGAGTTTTACATAAATGAAATCATGCTGTATGATTATTTCGTGATCTGTCTTCTTTCATTCAGAATAATCATTTTGAGATCCACCATGTTGTTGTTATAACAATAGTTCATTCTTTTTTTTATTGCTGAATAGGATTGTATGGATATACCACAATGTGTTTCATCCATTCACCTGTTGGCTGACATTTCAATAGTTACCTGGTTTTGGCTTTTACAAATAAAGTTGCTACAAACATTCCGATACAAGTCTTTGTATGCACATTTATTTCCTTTTCTCTTCAAATGGGATGGCTGAATCATAGTTAGGTGCATGCTTAACTATTTAAGAACTTTCTAAAATGTTTTCCGAAAAGATTGTGCCATTTTATATTTTACTAGGAGAATATGAGCATTTTAATTTCTCCACATCCTTTCCAAAATCTGGTATTTTTTTTTAATATTAGAATTCTGATAGGTGTTAAGTAGTATCTCATTGTGGTTTTAATTTGTATTTCCTTAATTCATGTGGTGACTGATGATATGGAGCATATTTTCATATCATTATTTGCCATCCATGTATCTTTTTTGGTGAAATACCTGTTCAAATATTTTGCTCATTTTTAAATTTGATGTTTGTTTTTTTATATCATTATTGCTGAGTTTTAAAAGTTAATTACATATTATGGATTCAAGTTCTTTTTCAAATATAAACTTTGCAAATATTTATTCCTAGTCTGTGGGCTTATCTTTTAATTCTCTTGACCGTGTCTTTCAAGAAGCAGATGTTCTTTAATTTTTAATGAGATCTAATCAAAAATTTATTCTTGGGACTCCTGGATGGCTCAGTTGATTCAGCATCTGACTCTTGATTTCTGCTCAGGTCATGATCCCAGGGTTGCAGGATCAAGCCCAGTGTGGAGCTCTGCACTAAACACAGAACCTGCTTAAGATTCTCTGTCTCTCTCTCTTGCCCCCTACCCTGCTCATGTGTATGCTCTCTCTTTCTCTAAAATAAAAAAGATAAAAATTTATTCTTTTATGGATTATGCTTTTGTTTATACATAAGAAATCTTCGTCTAACCCAAGTTCACTAAGACTTCCTCTTACATTTTCTTCTGGAAGAGTTATAGTTTTAAGTTTTATATTGAGGTCTATAATCTTTTCAAATTATTTTTTATATGATATAAGGTATGAAGTCAAGTTCATGGTTTTTGTTTTTGTTTTTGTTTTGGTTTTTTTTTTGCATTTGGACATCCAATATTCCAGCACCATTTGTTAAGAAGACTGTCCTTTGTCCACTGATTTATCTTTGCACTTAAAAACTTGGTCATCCCTATTCGTGTGGGCTCATTTTAGGATTCTTTATTCTAAGATAACATAATTCAAAACAATACATAAATAAGTGATTAAACTATAAGTAAGAGAAAGAGAATGATTAACCCAAATTTCAGGGTCATGAATACCTTCAGGTGTGTTGATAGAGCAGAGAAATATGAGATCAAGGAAAGGGTTTTAGGACAGAAAATGTTCTTTTTTCTTAAGTTGGGTTGTGAGTAGAAAGCTATTTGGTTTGGTTATTCATCTTTAAACTTCATACATTACAGAAAATATATTTTACAAACTGTACTCTACAAACCCTATATTTCACAATAAAAAAGCAACCCCAAATTGACATCTCCATAGGTTCTATTAGTCAAAACAGGTTTACATGATGCCCCAAAACAATCATTGCCCATAGGGGAGTTGAATTTTTATGTATTTCAAGATGACTGAAGCCAATACACTGTTATTAAGTTATTTTCTCATTACCTCAAATCCATTCTTCTATAGAGTTTTCCTCCATTACCCACAGTTTTTATTTCCACAATTTCAGTTATCTAGGGCCAAGTACCATTGGAAAGCAGATGATCCTTGTTTTGACGTATCATCAGAAGGACAAGAGTAGTCTAACATCCCAGCACAGTTCCTATGTCATCCACCTCACTTCATCTCATTATGTAGGCATTTTATCATCTCACATTATCACAAAAGAAGAGTGAGTACAGTGCAATAAGGTATAATATAATACAGCACAATACAGTACAATAAGCCCACAGACTGAGAGAAAGGCCACATTCAGCTAACTTTTATTACATTATATTGTTATAATTGTTCTATTTATTCTTACTGTAAATCTCTTACTGTGCCTAATTTGTCATAAGTATATGTATGTGTGTGTATATATACATATATATATATATATATATATATATATCATACTATATACAGGATTTGATAGGATTTGGTACTACCTGTGATTTCAGGCATCCACTAGGGGTCAGATAAGGGGGGACAGTGTACTCTGCTTTTTGAAGCTGGGGCTGAAACTGCAAATATTTCCCCTTTGCCAACTCCCTCCCTGTTAGGCTGACAGCAGAGGGCACTAGAGGCAGACTATGAAGCAGGGAGACAGAAAAGGGATTTGAAATTTCCCCTCCGAATCCAGTTTCTATTTGCAGCTCCAGGCAACGGTTCTTCCCTCAGGCAATCGGTTCCAGGCTTCAGATTGTATTCTACGTTTCTAGACCAGTCACAGAGTTACCAGCACCAGGAAGTGCCCCCTTCTCGTGGTCTGAATCCAAATCTCCTCTCATTTTCTAGGTTCTGATAAACTGAATTCTTCCTTCTGTTCTCCCATGTCCTGGGAATGGAAGCTGCTTCCTGCATTTTCTATCATCTTTACCTCGCAATCCCCTTTTCGTCTTGTAGTCTTTGAAAATCTTCTAGAAAACCTTCTAATTAACCAATTCTCTGTATCAAATTCACTTTTAAAATAGCTGTTGTGGTCTTAGTTTTGCTGACTTAACTCTGAGTGTGTTAGTCACATTAGCTTGTTTTTTCTGGAAGATATGGTACCCTCAAAGAGGAAGCCATACATAAAGGCTACTGCACAACCTTTTTTTTTTTCTTAATTTTCTTTTAAAATCAGGTGGTTTGTTACGATAAGAATAAGTATTATACTAAATTCTGCTACACACTCCAACATCAAATAGCTGGCAGGAATAAAACTGTTAAAATACACTTTATGATTCATTGAAGTCCCCTTTTTTATCTTTTTAAATACTTGGGAAAAAAAACACTTTGTAAGATAGATTCCGTGGAGATAGTTCCAACATATCGTAGGGGCAGAGATCAACTAGCCTTCCAGTCAGTTCAGGGGGGAGGATCCTCCAAAAACATTTTAACACATTTCTGAAGCTTAAGTCAAGGACTAAGCTTTAGTTCTAAGGAATATAGGAGATTGATCTCACTAAGTTCTTATCCCCATCTTGTGCAATGATGAAAAGGCCCATCTACAAATCTTGAATAACACTGATTCAACAAATGAAAAAATATTTTCTAACAAGCTCTCTGGTACTTTTTAGAAATAACAGTAGTGAGAACACCTACGGTAGGTACTCTGAACTGTGTACCGCTGATTGGAATCTTTTAAATTCTAACTATCTATACCAAGATTAGAGTATTTCAAATAATAACTAATTGCACCTGGAGTATACAAAAAATAATGCATTGTACACATAGAGCACACGTGTGTGTGTGTGCATGTGAGTGTGTGCTCCTTAGTAATGAAGTATTACACTGTAATTTATAGCCAGTTTGGCACCACGTATGTACAAAAAAAATACATACACAGGTATTATACACGTGGGGCATGTGTGTGTGTGTGTGTGTGTGTGTGTGTGTGTGTGTATTTGTGCATGTGTATGTGCTCCTTAGTAATGAAGTATTAACATTGTAATTTATAGCTGACATAGCACCAAGTATCTTTCATAAGGTAAGGATGAAAGAAAAGACTACCTTGGGCACGTTGCCTCTCCTTGCCTAAATAATACTGGGGTTCTATTATCAAGACCAACAATATCTGCCTCAAGTTTAAGTATGTTTTCTAGATTTATATTTACATGTTAGGCCGGTAGAGTTTAACTTTATTGAATTATATAAGGAAGATTAAATTTTTATTTATGACTCTAGAGCTTATATAAAGGTTTCCATATTTCTCCCAGGATAGTTTTATTTTTGTTATTTTAGTACATTATTGGTAACAACGCCTTCCAGTTTCAATAGTGTTCGGGTTTGACAATACAATATTTGATAATTCTAGTATTTACTATTTAGAATAATAAAATGAATCATGTCTCTTTTCATTGTCAACATGCTCAAATAACTTGGGTGGACGCATAAAATGTACTATATAGTCTCTGAAAACATTCTCTATTAAGGTTGAAAGCAGGATTATTGTACAAATTTTTTTTCAGAATTGCATTAAGTTTGACTTTCTACATTTCTAACCTTCTACATGTCTGTATGAGCTCCATGTATGAATTTAAAGTATTTTTTCTCTGCATACTGGGAGGATGTGGTATGTAATTAGAATGAAAAACTAAAATTCGATGAGAAAACTCTGTTCTCTGTTTTCTAACCAATGAAATATCAATGTGTTCTTAGATTATAGATGAGAGTTTTCAACCAAGAAATGTAAATTGATTAGGAGTGACTCAGTGCAACTCACTGCGTCTGTACTAATTATACAAAATAAGAAATCATCTTTACCCAGAAATTTCAAGATCTGCTACAATGTTAGTGAAAGCATTAGTAGCTAAAACCTCTGGCTTTTAATTCAGCTGATCAAAGACATTTAAAAGAATTTAGAAAATGTGAGGAACCAAAGAAACACGTACAGGTTCAAACAGCAGGAAGAAGATGTTTGTGTGCAACAGATACCTTGAAACTACACCCATTAGGCTTGAGTGAATAGCTGAGCAAAAACCAAAAATGAAACCTAAGACAAAATTGCTGCCTCTGACCTATGCAAAAGATATCATATTCTTAAGCAGGTTTTAAAGGGAATTTTTCTCCAGTATTTGCGTACAAGAGAGAATTAGAAATCTTTATATTGCTGTATTAGCTGAGAAGTGTAGCTCTTGATTTACTTAAAGGTGCTTAAGAGAAAATTCTTTGCAGAAGCTCTGAAGAGGATTTGGAAATAACCTTAGAGATAAAGTTATATGCTCCTGGGATCCAACAGAAGAACACGCCCCCTAAATCCAGACTTGTTAAGTTAATGGGTCTGGGAACACTAAGTCTACTACAATTTTCAGTCCTGACTTTGTGTTCTTTCCTGCATAGGACAGTCTGAGAATAATCTGCTATTCCCTCTCTTTCATCATATTTGTAAAGGTAACAGGCCAGCATGCTTCTCTCTCCTAATCAGGCCAGGGGTGGAAGGGTAGGCTTCTTGTCTCATTTTCAAGCTGAGGCCATAAAGGTCATTGATGACAAAAGGTTTTAATTTCTCTCATTCACTGTAGAACTATTTACGGGAAAATACCCCTATAATTGAAATTTAAAGAGATTTACTTTGTGTAGCCTTAAGAAGATAAAGTGGAGAGAAGTGATTTAATTTCATTCTGAAGTTCATTCTCTGATGGTAGTTTTCAGTTCTCTTAAAGGTCAGGGCAAAAGGTATAGAACAAAGGAACAAGTAAGATAAATGTAAGGTAGATGCTACACACTTTTGGGTTTAGATTTGAGAATAACTAGAATTTATTTGCCAGATGTTTGTTCTTCCAAAGGCATTTAAGGAAAGGGTACCAAATAATCATTTTCCTGAGAAGGTTAGAATTCTGTCTTTGCTGGGCCACAGCAAGCAGTGGCCAAGTAAGTAATGCTATTCTTTCGAAGTTGACTATGTTCAGTATCTCTGTCTGTTTGTCTGTCATCTATCATCTATCAATCATTTAAAGTACTTTATAACTATGAGTAAATTTTATTAGTCTACATTTATAAAACTTACCTAGCAGTTACTTGAGGGATTGAATTCTTCCGATGATATACTTGAAGATTTATGGTAGATTGAACATTTAAATTGCCATTCGTGTGAGAGTGGGAATGAATGTATGCGTGTGTTTATTTTGAAAGCATCATATCAAGAAAATCCTGTTTCATCTAGCTCAGTAGATGTTTCAGACTTGAATCACTAACATATATATTTAGCGAATCCTTTAGTGGGTCAGACTTGAATCTGAAAAGTGATAATGACATGTTTCTCAACAGTTTGAAGCTTTGCTGTTTGGCAGAAACTAATAAAAGATCTTATGCCATTATAAGATGTTTAATATGGCCATTAAAAACCTCAGCTCCCTCAGTGTCTGACTCTGGTAGATAATGGCTCCAAGAATTAAAAGTAGGCAAATTTATTTACTTTTGACAATCCAGTTCTGTATTTAATTTTTAACTTCATTGTTGACATTTTATCTTCAGTAATAAGTACAAAAACATGTTAACCTCTTCATTATTAAATTCTGTTAAAATATCAACAACATGCTATCTACTAGGGCCATGTAACTGTTAAGACACTATGCTATTAGAGTTTCTTTATTTTAAAAAAAAGAATTTTTTATTTGTTTTGTTTTATTTAAAATAGCCTTGGCAACATCTTGTTTCAGGTTATCCAATGACTGATGTTATTGAAAAGAAAATTTTAAAACTTACTACCTAAATCCTTAATAAAAAGTTGAAAATGTCTTAATAAAACTGATCCTTTTGTAAGATACTCTCTGATACTCTTTTGAAAGACGTTGGCATCTTCTTAACAGTGACTTCGTGTCTGTTCAACACTCATGGATTGAACACATTTTAGCAATAACTTTTATATGAATCTAAGTCCTTTAGCTTTTTCTGATATTGCTTCATTTTTGTGAAGTTATTTGATAATTTTTAAAAAGCAGCTCAATTATCAATGTATTGTACATGATGTAATCCAGGTATACATATATAATACATATACAGACATATATACGTGTATAGGTACATACACACATATTCATATCAAACATATTCCAGTGTTTTACAAATTAATTGGTAATGCCCTCTGTTATGCTTGCCTGCATGAACATGTTATGGAAAAAATAAGCAAAATGGAGAGATACATTGAATATCCAAAATTGTAAATCAAGAAAGTTAGATGCAGATTTTGGAATCTCCTCTGAGCTGTAATGTCAATGTTATTGATGAACTTTTCACAGCTACCTGTTCTTCTTATGTGGGTGTTGGAGTACCAACAGTGCACATTGTAATAGCTGCCCCCCTCCCACAGTGCATGCTTCTTACTTTGTGCATGATGCTGTGTGTGCTATATGGGTTATGGAACCATCTCAGATCCTCCGAGGAACCCAGAGCTCTATGGAACATGGTTGATGAACTGGTCTGGGCGAACTTCAGGCTTTTTCATTTAAAAGTACGATATGTATATCGTATGTATATAAATGTATATATCTACATTTATACTGACATGATTCTATTCAATATACAATTTAAATGTGTTATTAATCCCTAAGCTGTTAAAAATACATGAAGCCAATCCATAAGCAGGTAGATATTTTGAGTGAAATAATGAGATTACTTACCCTGGGACTGGCAAAATTAGGTACTACAGAAATGCTAACACTATGGTCTTTCTAAGATCCCAAAGTTAGTGTGGGCTTAGAATTTCCATAGGGATCTGTGATTTAATTCACTTGCAATAACCTCATGTCCTATAGCGATATTATAAGATCTCTGCTGAAGTAAAGATCTACTCACCAAGACAGGAACAATAAAGAAAAGAACAATCATCTTTTATCCCAAGGGCAGGAGGGGCCTATTGATTACAAAAGATAAATTGTTAGCAGATTTTTATCCGTATAAAATGTTTAAAAAATCGCGCCGAGATATATTAGTAAATGCGCTTGTTCCGAAAACCGAGAAAATAAAACAGCAAACATAATCTCTGCTATAAATGAAGACAGTGTTTTAAGGTTTTATTTGTCCTAGATTTATGTATGTAATTCAAATGCATAGAACTTACCATGAGTTGGTTTTCACCACAGGCTTCTGTTTGTTTGATAGAGGCACAATTGATCTGTGCTTTTATATGGAGTATTACAGTTTCTAATGTTCCATTACGTAAACTGTGATTACCCAACCTGATCAATTATTCTTATGTAAAAGACAATCAAAAAAACAGACAAAAAAAATCCTCCATTCCCAAATGAAAGAGAAGTTAAATTTACTCAATGAAAGCAAAACAGAAAAATAAAATGGTAAGAGTGTTGATAGATTTGGTCCTTTAAACTGAATGACTTTCAGATTAGATTGGAAAAAATATACATGCTATGCCCTCTGCCTAGAATCACGTTTTAGGTACCACCCTTGGATGGCAAAGTGTGACCAAAATGTAAGATGCAGATTAAAAATAAGCTCTCCCATGAAATTTTCCTGACATTTACTAGTTAAAGCTAGGCACTCAATTCTTCTTGCTCTCAAATCTAGGTTGGGCTCAAATAGAGTCCACACATATCTGATAGTATCTGGTGAAGTCTTAGGTGGAGACTGAAAGAGCAAGTTTGCTTAAGCATTGTAGGCAGTTTAATACTTTCCTGGGGCTGCTTTCGCAAAGTACTACAAGCTGGTTGTTAGAGGAACAGAAATGTATTCTGTCACAGTTCTGGAGGCTAGAAGTTCAAAATCAAGGTGTCAGCAGGGCCACGCCCTCTCTGGATAAAATTCTTCCTTGCTTGTCCACAGTTTCTGAAGGTGGCTGGCAATCTTTGGTATTCCTTGCCTTGAAGCTCCATCATTCCTGTCTCTGCCTCTGTCTGTCATCAAGTGACAGTCTCCAGTTCTGTCTCTTCACATAGCCATCTCTTCTTGTGTCTTGACATTGTCTCTTCTAAGGACATCGGTTATTTTTGATTAAAGGCTCATCCTATTCCAGGATGATCTCATCTTAACTAATTATATCTTCAACAACCTATTCTTTGTGTGTTTTTTTAAAAAAAAATTTAATGTTTATTTTTGAGAGAGAGACAGAGAGCAAGCAAGGGAGGGGCAGAAAGAGAGAGAAGGAGATACAGAATCCAAAGCAAGTTCCAGGCTCCAAGCTGTCAGCATAGAGCCCGATGTGGGGCTCAAACCCATAACCCATGAGATCATGACTTGAGCCAAAGTCAGATGCTTAAACGACTGAGCCACCCAGGTGCCCCCAACAACTCTGTTTCTAAATAAGGTCACATTCTGAGATTCTAGGTATGAGGCCTTCAACACATCTTCTTGCAGGACACAATTCAACTCATAACAGGCAGAAAGGAAAGGGTATATTTTGTTGGGGCGTCTGGGTCAAAAGCTGCATTGGGAAGATGGCCTGTCATCAGTCTTGGATACTCGCTCCTTGGCTTAGCACCTGGATTTGCTTCTGAGCTCTGTGAGGAGAAGGGAGACATGGGAGGCGAAATTCACATGAAGGTTTATGTCTTAAGACATAGGATGGACCTGCCAGGCTAGGGAAACTAAGATGGCTCAAGTTGTCAGGACAGAGCACTGAAGAGGAAAGAGCCAAATGGAGGGAAAATCTCAGAAATCCGAAGACGGCCCCTTGAGTATTCAGCTGAATACTGATCAGATCATATGTGTGAGGAAACTATCTAAATCTAGAGAAAGACCACCTGGCATGATTACAGGTAACACTGCACTACAAAGAATGTTAAAGGCCTTCCCTTCAGGCAGAAGGAAAATAACACAGACAAATACAGATCAGGTTGCCTGGGTGACTCAGTCGTTTGAGCGTTGGACTCCTGATTTCTGCTCAGGTGATGATCTCACTGTTTTATAAGTTCGAGTTCCGCATTGGGCTCTGTGCTGACAGTGTGGAGCCTGTTGGGATTCTCTCTCCCTCTCTCTTTCTGCCCTTCCCCTGTTCATGCTGTCTGTCTCTCTCCAAATAAATGAACTTAAAGAAAATACAGATCTGGAAAAAGGAATAAAGTACTCTGGAAATGGTAACTTACACGGGTAAATATATGACTTTAAAATGATTTTTAAAAATCTCTTTAAAACATAATTGACTGTTTAAACTCAAGTAATAACAACGTGATGTTTTCTTCTAAGATAGCCTTCATTAAAAACCCTTTGCTTCTGAAGTGGGCAGCCCGAGTAACTGAAGAACTTAACCGATGATGGAAAGTTGGTAACACTTAACTTAAGGGGTGTCAGTGGAATGCCCAGCTGTGAATTCTGGTAGCAGATTGTTTTTATACTAAGGAAAGTCTAAGGGATTGCCAAAGTTTGTCCCTTGCAGGACAGAATTGTAACACCTGTCAAAGCCTTCTGATTCTTTTCTTTCAACCTTGAAATATGTCCTCAGAGCACTTTTAAACTCCTTTCCTGGGCAGCTTTCAAAAATTGAGAAAACTTCACTAATGTAAAGCAGCTTTTAGCTGTTCTCCCATGAGAGGTCTTGTGGAAAGAAGTTGGGGAAGAACATTTTCTAGGTGCCCTAGAGGATGATGAACTCAGTGACAAGTCTTATGAAACCTTATTCAAATAAATATAAACTTGATAAGCATATACAGTTTCATAAAAGAACAGATGAGAAATCAGGAAAATTGAATTCAAATCTATTTGAATTCTGACAACTGACATAAACAGGATGTCAAATTTTTCATCCAAACAGATGTTAGTTTTATGAAATCGGTAACTTAACAATTTTATAAAGAAAAAAAAGGAGGGGGGAGGGAGGAGGAGGAGGAGGAAGAAGAAAACAAAATAAAATCATCAAACAGTGAGTTTTATATTAGAAGCCCCTGTAGTATTGCTTTAGTCACATGTTCAATTTATGATGTTGGCTTTTAATTAGAAACTTTTTTACTATGTAGAATCGAACAATCTTTATTTCTTCTCGTATTTCTTGAGTCTGCATGGGAGCACAGATGACAAATCCATAACAGTCATTTCCCAAGAAAGTCAGTCAGTTTTACAAATAGGAAATTATCAAGTCTAGAGTAAGGAACAAGGGAAGGTGTTGGGTATTGAAACTAGGACCTCACAAAAGAAAAGAGGAAGAATATAGAGAAGAAGAAAGAGAAGGAGGAGGAGGAGAAGAAGAAGAAGAGGAGGAAGAATATAGAAGAAGAAGGAGAAGAAGGAGAAGAAGGAGAAGGAGAAGGAAAAGAAAAGAAAGTAAAAGGCAGTAGAGTGAAAAAATCAGAAGTCCATTCTATTTTCTTTGAAGTACAGATCTGTTCCCAAAACAGACCACAAACTTCCACAGCTTCATGCTTTGCATTAATTTTCTTCCCCGAATTACATGTTTAGCAAACTCCTATTCAACCTTAAGCCCAGGTATTATTTCTTCTATGAAACATTGTCTGTCCCACTTTTCCCCTCAGGCACAGTGAGGTGAAAACCTCTTTCTATTCTTAGATATAATATATTCATTAAGATATCATGCTGTCTTATTTTTATAACTAGTTTATTTAGATATTATTTACATACAATAAAACACACATATCTTGTACATGTCTGCTAACCACCCTTGTATCATGGCATGTCTATTATCCTAAGTTCTTTTTCCCTCTTCTCAATCTTTTTTCTCATACACCTGAGGGAATTACTTTTCTCATTTATGACAGTATACCATGATTTTACTTGTTCTAAAACCTCATACAAAAGGAATAATACAACATGTACTCCATGTTTGGCCTTTTGGCGTTTTAAAAATTCTTATCTATTTTGTTTATCAGTAGTTCATTCTTTTTTTTTATTACTTAGAGATATTTTATTGAATTCATTTAGCAGAGTTTATTTTTCCATTCCCTTCTCATTAGTATTTGAGTTGCTTTTTTAGGTTTAAATTCTATGCTAATGCTGCCATGAACATCTCGCACGGACTTTTTGTGGGCACGTGTCTTCATTGGTGTTAAGTAAATAACTAGAAGTGCAACTGCTGTCAAAGGGCAGGTGTATGTCGTGAATAAATTGATCATATATGTGTGGGTTGCTTTCTGGGGTCTCTATTCGGCACTATTGATTAGGATAAATGCTAACACCATACCGTTTTGGTTACAATAGCTTTGTAGAATACTTTGAAATCTGGGATCGTGATGCTTCTAGCTTTGGCCAGATTGCTTTGACTACTCAGGGTCTTTTGTGGTTCCATACAAATTTTTGGATTATTTGTTCTATTTCTGTGAAAAATGCCAAAGGAATCTTATTAGGAATTGGATCAAATCTGTAGAATCTGCTTGAATAGTGTGAACATTTTAACAATATGAAATCTTCTAATTCATAAATCAAGATATCTTTCTGTTTATTTGTATCTTTTTCAATTTCTCTTGCCAGCGTCTTTCTTATATTTTCAGTGTACTGGTTTTTCACCTCTTAGGTTAAATTTATTCCTAGATATTTTAATCTTTTTGATGCAATTGTAGATTGGATAGTTTTTTAAATTTCTCTTTCTGATAGTTTATTAGTGTACAGATACTCAACAGTTTTATATTGATTTTGTATCACTTACAAGTTCTAACAGCTTTCTGTGGAGTCTTTAGGACTTTCCATATATATTATCATGTCATCTACAAATGACAGTTTTACTTCCTCCTTTCCAATTTGAAAGACTTTTATTTCTGTTTCCTACCCAGTTGCTCTGGCCGTTGCTCTGGCCGGGACTTCTGAATCTATGTTGAATAAAAATGGCCACTGTGGGCATCTTTGTCTTGTTCCTGATCTCAAAGGAAAAGGTGTCAGCTTTTTATCACTGAATATGATTTTAGCTGTGGGCTTGACATAGATGGCTTTCTTATGTTGAGATACATTCTCTCTTTACCCACTTTGTTGAGAGTGTTTATCATAAATAGATGTTGAATTTTGTCAAATGTTTTTTCTGCTTCTATTGAAATGATAGATTTTCTCTATTTTTTACTGATTTCCACTCTATTTTTATTATTTCCATTTTTCTGCTTACTTTGTATTTGGTTTTCTCATCTTTTTCTATCATGAATTGACTCTCTCTTCTTTTTATTAATGTTAACATTGTAAATCTTTTTCTGTCCTTTTACTTCCAACTTAACATGCCTTAATACTTACAATGGACTTATATAGGCAGGCTGTGATTGCATTTTACTCTTATAATCTGATAAATTCTGCTTGTCAGTTGAAGGATTTAGATTGTTTATAGTCGATCTGATCATTAATATGTGAGGGCAGAAATCTATGTTACTATTTTCTTTTCTCATTTCTCCATTGATCCTTGTTTCTCTTTTTCAAATTTCTTTTGGATTAATTGAATATTTTTGTGATTCCATTTCATCTCTTTTAGTTTATTTATTTATTTACCATTTATTTTTAAGTTTATTTATTTATTTTGAGAGAGAGAGAGAGCCTGAGCGGGGAAGGAGCAGAAAGAGAGAGAGAGAGAGAGTCCCAAGCAGTCTCTGTGCTGTCAGTGTAGAGCCTGACAAGGAACTTGAATCCACGAACTGTGAGGCCATGACCAGAGCCATAATCCTTAGCCAACTGAGACACCCAGGCTCCCCTCTATTGGTTGATTTATAATTTTTTTTGAGGCTTCTTTAAGGTTCAAAGCAAACGCCTTTAACTTATTGCCATCTGCCTTCAAGTGAAATGATGCCTTTCATTTAAAGTATAAAAAAATTAAGACAATATGCATCTTTACTAAACCTCTGGCCTCTGTTCTATTCTTCTCATGCATTTTACTTCCGCATATGTCCTAGACCCCACATACGTTGCTAATATATTTGTTTAAAAGAGATATAAATAATAAGAAAATATATTTTATATATACAAACACATTTACTATATTCGAGGCTCTTCATTCCTTTGTGTGTGTCCAAATATGTACCCAGTATGTTTTTCTCAGTTTTTCTTTGTATACTAGACATTATGGATTACATGGCATAAAGCTGTGGTTATTATATGACCATAGATTAAGTTTTCAGAGGGTTATCTTTTGGTTTTCTAAGGAGGATTTATCTCAGTTTTTGTCTTCAGGCCTACGGAAAATTTCTTCATTCAAGCATATATTTCTTACTACTAAGGCAATGCTCTTCTGGGGTTTCAATAAGAACTAGGAGATATTTACCATACCTCTCTCATGTGTGAAAGCTGAGCACTTAATTTTGTCTCCTTACCAGGGGCAGCAGATTTTGATTGCTTTGGCAAGCTGGTGCAACTTCCAGTTGCTGTTTTCCTCTTGGATTCCATTTAGTTTTCTTCTTATGTCCACAGTTCAAGAATCGGGCAAAGATTTAAGAAAATGTATGTGCAGATTTTGAGCTGTCCTCTCTGTAGATCCTCCTTTCTGAGTTTTTCTCCTTTGTCCAGCCCCTCCAGCAGTTCAAAACTTCAAGCGTGTCTCTTCAGGTCAATTGCACTGCAGTTGTCTGCTTCGGTTTATCTGTCTCATGTTGCATGGGCTGAGGAGAAAGAATCCTTGGGGATAAATAATGCAAATTTAGCTTGAACACAGCATGATTCTTGTCTTTTGAGCGTAGGCCTTCCTCAAAAATTTCGTTTCCTCTTTGATCGTTTCCACTGTCATGTACAATTCCTTTTCTGTCTTCTCAAGAGTTAGTAGTTAGTAATATAGACAGAAGGATTCATCCAATACATGCTTCCTCACCATAACGGGACTCAGTTCATCTTCTTTTTAACTCTCAAAATTATGAACACCTTGAAGGGCAGGGGCTTTATTTTCATGTTTAGAGCAGTGTTTGGCATATAATTGATGTTCAATAATTATGTGTTCAATAAACATTGACATTTTTGATCAGGCACCAAGAAATGGAGAATACTGAAAGCCAAAATCATCTAAAAAGTCTTATAAAAGGCAGGCATGTCCAGTAAATTGAAAGACGTAGTTTTACTTCAGGATTTGTCATGTTGTGTTTGGGAGAAGACACCTGGAGGTACATTTGTACTGACCAGGAATTTAATGTTGAGGAAAGAAATTCACATCGTCAGCAAGCAATGCTCTTCTTCCATTTTATTTTGTCTTTCAGAAAACCTTAAATCTATCTACAGGAAGTCGGAATTCCCCAACAGCTACAAGTAGACAAAATCAGAAGTATCATCTGATGCAACAATAACTGTATTTTTATTCAAGGAATACTCCTTTTCCTATTTGTATGCAAAAGCAGTAGATTCCAAGCATGTTTAATTTAAAGGATCTTTCTTAGTGCTTTCTTTGTAAATGGCTACTACATTCGGTTACTTTCACAGAAAATAGCTGAAACTGACATGCATATGCCTTCGTACCCTGGTCCACGGCATATGGTATTTTATTTAGTCTAATTTTTCTTTTTTCTTTTCTCTCCTCTCCCTCTCTCACTCTCTCTCATAGCAGAGATGCACTATAAGTCAGGGTTTATACATGCAAAGGAAAAGATTAATTTTGTGAAAGAAGAATTCAAGGGCTTTTTTACCTCTAACCAATCTAACTGTTGTCCTCTGCTGATATCTGAGCCGGAGAAAAGAAATAGGATAATATATAGGACACCATGTGAAACACATTTTCTGTGTCTCTGTGAGGACAGTGAACTACAAAATCAATGATACTGGGGCAAGTTCAGTGCAGTCGTCAGTTAACTGTCTCCAAAGTGGAAGAACTAAAAGAAAAAAAAAATAGATGAAGAAATCAAAGGAGCAAAAGAACCTCCTTCTAGAAAACATCTCTCAAAGAAAATACACCTCTGAATATATTCTTCTATTCAATTCCTGAAAAAGAACAACCTGTTTGCCAACAAAGATATAACACAGAACAGCCGCAAACACTGCCCACTATATATATAACTATGCCTTCCAACACAGGGTGTTCTGAGAACCTCATTTCCTTCCCCCTCTAAAAGATAGTAGGCAAGAGTGAAAGATCACGCTCTCCTTTTGAAGACATATCTGCCCTCATGCTACTCGGAGGGAATTATTAAAATAAATTTATCTCGCAAAAGGGGATGAAAACTCAAATTAAATATTTAAACTCAACCATTTCCCCTTCTCTATCTTAAAGATAGTTTTTAGAGAGCAGGGCAAAGAAAAGAAAAGTAGTTCTTGTATTTCTTATTAACAACCTAGCATTTTTGTTCAATTTTAAAAGATTTGTTGATTACTGGGTTAGCCACTAAAAGATACATAAAGCATAATTCTTTACCTCAAGCTTAATGCCATCCAGACAGAATACAAGCCAGGTTGTTAAAATGCCATAAGAAATATACTTACAAAATGCTATGTATATGTTAGGGAGAAGAGATCAGATCCAGTTAGGAAATTAGAACACACTTTATCAAGAATCCAGCATTGAGGATGCAGCTTAAAGGGGTATATAAGGTTCAGCTCATGGAAATAGAAGATATTCAAGTTATAAAATCAGAAGAGTGGTGGTGTATTCAGACAAGAGCAAATTAATTGGTACTGCAAAAAAGCAAGGACATAAGTTACATGAGACTTCCATTAGAGGCCTTAGTTTTCACGGTCACTTACCTCAAAACTGCTCTTAGCATGATGTCCCATCCTCCAAATAGACCCGCTTCCTGAACACATTAACTAAAATAGGAAACTAAGTGAGGATTTAAATGAGGAGGTGATCTAGAAGTTTCCCACAGGTTGGAAGCTAGAGGGAAGAGAACGAGAAATCCAGAAAATTCTGGGAGACTGAGTGAGTGCAATCTGGGAGAAAGAAAGAGAGCTGCGGAGGTGCGGACTGCGGGGAGTGGGCCCCGGGCCCTGGGCCCCTTCCTCCGAAAGACAAGGGAAAGAGAAAGAGCAGCAGGGAAAGTACCTCGACCCGGGCGGAGAGGTAGCTTATCATCCAGTCCCTATCCGGGAGGCTTTTTGGAGAGAGGGTCCGTTGCTCACGGCGGAACTGGCGGAGCTTTTTTCACTCCAGAGCCAGTGACGCTGTTCCAGCCCGACATGGAGAGGTGCACGCCATCGCTGGATCAGTGCTGAGTCAGAGACATAATTTGGGTGGGGAAGGCTGCGCGTCCAGGAGGCTCTCGACCACCCAGCAAGTCATGCTGCCTCTGCAACCCTGACCAAGTCAAGGACGGACACAGAGGAGGGCTCGGAGACTCCAGGTCCGTGAAGAGAGACTAGGGAGACGCCATTGTGGTCACACCGGTGCTGAGTCAGAGAATCAATTTACATAAGGCATGGCGGTCAGAGCGAGTTAAAGGAACTCAGATGAGCTTGGGGGCACGATTGCCCAGCAAATTGAACCGTGCTGGTAACCTGGATAGAGTTGACGACAGAAACTAAGGAGTGATCTGAGACTGTCGGGGCTGGGAGGGCGCCATTGTGGTCGCGCATTCCCACAAAGCCAAACCCTAGGACTCCACCTCCCAGCAGAGGAGGTGGGACCCGCCTACACCAGGCCACGCCCCACCTCATATGGGAGACGCCCGTCTGCAGGAGTGGTAGCCTCGGAGACACAAATACTGCAGCATTGCCTGGATTAATTCTAGGTCAATTCTTCGGTTTTAGATATATTCTTCCTCTTCTCCTTCCTATCTCTCCCCACCTCTAAACCAGGCACCTGGGGGTTTTGGCTTGCTTAAACAGACATTTAACCCACTCTCTCAATGCATGTTCTACACATCCCTTTTTAATTTCCTATCTCTCTCTATGGAACAGTCAGACCACATAGTGCATCTGGGCAACATCTAATTTCATTTCTCTTTCCTTGCATCCTTCCTTATTCTGATTTCTCTCTTGCTGGGTTAAGCCTTCTAATCTCTCTACCTGGTCAAAGTTCAATTTCTTCTTCTCCCCACACCTGTCACGACTCTATGTATGCTCTGCCAACAGCAGAGCCCACATCCCATCATTATCGTGTAGCTAGTATGTCAGGTTGCATGCCTCCAGAGTGTCGTTTGTTCATCTTTTTTATGTTGTGATTTGTTTGTCTGTATTATTGGTCAGTACAGTTATGAGTTTGTGTTTCCTATTTTTCGGTCTGACTCTTTTCCTTTCCTGGGAGAAATAGGAAATAAACCAATACACACATTGCCAAAATGACCAAACGGAAGAACTCCCCTCAAAAGACTGTACAGGAAATAGTGACAGCACAAGAAATGATGAAAGCAGACATAAGCAACTTAACAGAATAAGAATATAGAATGATAAACATAAAAATACTCGCAGGGCTTGAAAAAAGCATAGAAGAAAGCAGGGGGACGCTAGAGGCAGAGATCAAGGTCCTAAAAAACAGTTTACAGGAATTAAAAAATGCCTTAAATGAGGGGCAAAACAAATTGGAGGTGGCCACAGCACGGATTGAAGAGGCAGAAGAGAAAACAGGGGAATTAGAAGATAAAATTACGGAAAAGGAGGAAGCAGAGAAAAAGAGAGAGAAACTGATTCAGGAACAGGAAAGGAGAATTCGAGAGCTGAGCGATGCAATCAAATGGAATAACATCAGTATTACAGGAATTCCAGAGGAAGAAGAGAGAGAGAAAGGAGTCTAAGGGGTACTTGAACTTCCCCAACATGAAGAAGAAAATGGGCATTGAAGTCCAAGAGGCACAGAGAACTCCCCTCCGACATAACCTGAATAGACCCTCAGCACAACACATCATAGTGAAGCTGGGAAAATACAAAGGCAAAGAGAGAATCCTGAAAGCAGCTAGGGATAAATGGGCCTTGACTTACAAAGGCAGACACATTAGGGTAGTAGCAGACTTATCCACAGAAACTTCGCAAGCCAGAAAGGAATGGCAGGAAATCTTCAATGTGATGAACAGGAAAGACATGCAGCCAAGAATCCTTTACCCGGCCAGCCTGTCCTTCAAAATGGATGGAGAGATAAAGGTCTTCCCAAACAAACAAAAATTGAAGGAATACATCACAAATAAACCAATCTTACAAGAGATCCTGAGGAGGACTCTATGAAGGAAAGGTTGCAAGGAACACAGAGCACCGGAGACATCCTTACAAGCATGAAACCTACAGACAACACCTTGACTCTAAACCCATATTTTTCAATATTAACGCTGAATGTAAACGGACTAAATGCTCCAATTAAAACACACAGGGTAACAGAATGGATTAGAAAACAAGACCCATCTATCTGCAGTCTTCAAGAGACCTATTTTAAACCTGAGGACACCTTCAGATTGAAAGTGAGGGGATGGAGAACTATCTACCATGCTATAGGAACTCAGAATAAAGACTGGAGTAGCCACATTTGTATCGGACAAACTGGTCTTTAAAGTAAAAGATGTAATAAGAGACGAAGAAGGGGATTATATAATAATCACAGGGACTATCCAGCAGGAAGAGTTAACAATTATAAATATCTTCGCGCCGAATTCTGGGGCACCCAAATTTGTAAAGCAACTAATTACAAACGTAAGCTATCTTATTGATAAAAATATGCTAGTTGCAGGAGACCTTAATACCCAACTCACAGCGCTGGATAGATCCACTAAACAGAGAATCAGCATAGAAACAATGGACCTGAATGACACGTTGGAACAGATGGGCCTGACAGATATCTTCAGGGCCCTTCACCCAGAAGCAAAGGAATTTACATTCTTCTCAAATGCACATGGTACATTTTCCAAGATAGACCACATTTTGGGGCACAAGGAAGCGCTGAATAAGTATAAAAAAATTGAGACCTTACCATGCACAATTTCAGACCACAATGCTTTGAGACTTGAAATCAACCACAGGAAAAAGTCTGGGAAACCCCCACAAACATGAAGGCTAAGGAACAACCGACTAAAAGACGAAGGAGTCAACCAAGCAAACAGAGAAGAAATTAAAAAATATATGGAAACAAATGAAAATGAAAATACGACAATCCAAATGCTTTGGGATGCGGCAAAGGCAGTCCTGAGAGGCAAATATAATGCAATCCAGGCCCTCCTCAAGAAACCAGAAAAATTCCTAACACAAATTCTAACAGCATGCTTAAAGGAACTAGAAGCAGAACAGCTAAGACAGCCCAAACCCAGCAGAAAGAAAGAAATCACAAAGATTAGGGCACGAATTAATCATATGGAAACAGAAAGTAGTGGAACAGATCAATGAAACCAAGAGCTGGTTCTTTGAAAAAATAAAATTGATAAACCTCTAGCCAGGCTCCTCAAAAAGAAAAGAAAGAGAAATCAAATCAATAAAATCACGAACGAAAATAGAGTGATTACAACCAATCCTTCAGAAATACAAGCAATCATCAGAGAATATTATGAAAAATTTTATCCTGTCAAATCGAACAACCTGGAAGAAATAGACAAATTCCTAAACAGCCACATGCTACCAAAACTCAAACGGGAAGAAATAGAAAACTTGAACAGACCCATAACCAGTGAAGAAATTGAATCAGTTATCAACAATCTCCCAGCAAATAAAAGTCCAGGGCCAGATGGCTTCCCTGCGGAATTTTACCAGACATTTAAAACAGAGTTAATACCTATCATCCTCAAGCTGTTCCAAAAAATTGAGATGGAAGGAAAACTTCCGGACTCATTCTATGAAGCCAGCATCACTTTGATTCCCAAACCAGATAGAGACTCAGCAAAAAAAGAGAACTACAGGCCAATATCCTTGATGAACATGGATGCAAAAATTCTTAACATATTAGCAAATAGAATCCAACAGCATATAAAAAGAATTATCCACAACGATCAAGTAGGATTCATCCCGGGGTTACAGGGATGGTTCAAGATTTGTAAATCAATCAATGTGACACATCACATTAACGAAAGAAAAGATAAGAACCATATGATCCTGTCGATTGATGCAGAGAAAGCATTTCACAAAATACAGCATCCCTTCTTAACAAAAACTCTCAAGAAAATCAGGATAGAAGAACATACTTAGGCATCATAAAAGCCATTTATGAGAAGTCCACAGCTAATATCATCCTCAATGGGGAAAAACTGAGAGCCTTCCCCCTGAGATCAGGAACACGACTGGGGTGTCCACTCTCACCACTGCTATTTAACATAGTGTTGGAGGTCCTAGCATCAGCAATCAGACAAGAAAGCAAAATAAAAGGCATCAGGATAGGCAAGGATGAAGTCAAACTTTCACTCTTTGCAGACGACATGATACTTTACATGGAAAACCCAACAGAATCCGCCAAAAGCCTACTAGAACTGATCCATGAATTTGGCAAAGTTGCAGGATACAAAATCAACGTACAGAAATCTGTTGCATTCCTTTACACCAACAATGAAGCAATAGAAAGAGAAATAAAGAAGCGAATCCCATTCACAATTGCACCAAAAACCATCAAATACCTAGGAATACACTTAACCAAAGATGTAAAAGACCCTTACGCTGAAAACTATAAAAAACTTATGAAGGAAATTGAGGAAGACACAAGGAAATGGGAAAACATCCCATGCTCATGGATCGGAAGACTAAATATCGTTAAAATGGCAATACTACCCAAAGCAATCTACACATTCAATGCAATCCCAATCAAAATTGCACCAGCATTCTTCTCAAAGCTAGAGCAAACGATCCTGAAATTTGTATGGAACCACAAAAGACCCCGAATAGCCAAAGTAATTCTGAAGAATAAAACCAAAGCAGGAGGCATCATTATCCCAGATTTTAACCTCTACTACAAAGCGGTAGTCATCAAGACAGCATGGTATTGGCACAAGAACAGACACATAGCAATGGCATAGAATAGAGAACCCAGAAATGGACCCACAAGCATATGGCCAACTAATCTTTGACAAAGCAGGAAAGAGTCTCCAATGGAAAAAAGACAGCTTCTGTAATAAATGGTTCTGGGAGAACTGGACAGCAACATGCAGAAGAATGAAACTAGACCACTTCCTTACACCACTCACAAAAATAAACTCTAAATGGATGAAGGACCTGAATGTGATACAGGAAACCATCAAAATCCTAGAGGAGAAAGCAAGAAAAGACCTCTTTGACCTGAACCACAGCAATTTCCTATGCGACACATCTCCAAAGGCGAGGGAATTTAAAGCAAAAATGAACTATTGGGACCTCATCAAGATAAAAAGCTTCTGCATGGCAAAGGAAACAACCAACAAAACTAATAGACAACCGACAGAATGGGAAAGGATAATTGCAAATGACATATCGGATAAAGGACTAGTATCTAAAATCTATAAAGAACTTACCAAACTCCACACCCGAAAAACGAATAATCCAGTGAAGAAATGGGTGGAAGATGTGAATAGACACTTCTTCAAAGAGGACATCCAGATGGCCAACAGACACATGAAACGATGCTCAAAGTAGCTCATCATCAGGGAAACACAAACCAAAACCACACTGAGATACCACCTTACACCAGTTCGAGTGGTTAAAATGAATAAATCAGGAAACTATAGATGCTGGTGGGGATGTGGAGAAGCAGGCACCCTCCTACACTGTTGGTGGGAATGCAAACTGGTGCAACCACTCTGGAAAACGGTGTGGAGTTTCCTCAAAAAAATGAAAATAGAGCTACCCCATGACCCAGCAGTAGCACTGCTAGGAATCTGCCCAAGAGACACAGGAATGCTGATGCATAGGGGCACGTGTACCCCAATGGTCATAGCAGCACTTTCGACAATAGCCAAATCATGGAAAGAGACCAAGTGCCCATAAACTGACAAATGGATAAAGAAGATTTGGTACATATATACAATGGACTACTATGTGGCAATGAGAAAAAATGAAATCTGGCCATGTGTAGCAACATGGATGGAACTGGAGGGTATTATGTTAAGTGAAATAAGTCAGTCAGAAAAAGACAGATACCATATGTTTCCATGCATAGGTGGATTTTGAGAGACTAAGCAAAAACCATGGGGGAGGGGAAGAGGGGAAAGGAAAAAAAGACACAGAGAGGGAAAGGAGACAAAACATAAGAGACTCTCAAAGACTAAGAACAAACTGAGGGTGAAGAGGATGAGGGAGGGGGGAGAGGAGGTGATGGGCATTAAAGAGGGCACGTGTTGGGATGAACACTGGGTGTTATATGTAAACCAATTTGAAAATAAACCATTTAAATAAAATAAATAAATAAAATAAATAATTGCAAATATATAACAACAGAAAAAAAGAAGTGTCCCACAGACAATTTAGAAAATTAATCAAATTAGCAAATAATAAAATTAATAAATAATTTATCAAGTTCTCCAATGGACAATTAGGGGTGACCCACCATAGTTCTTCTCCACAAATTGCCGCCATTTCATCTCTCCCACTCCACATCACTTCACCTGCTCCAGACAGTTCCTACTGGCCCTTTGTGACTTGGTATTCTGCTTGATTTCCTGCGGCTAAGCTAAACCATTCACCCCTACTATGCTCAGTCTGGCATAACCATCACAGACAGCAAAAATAGAGCACATCAACTTTACTTAATGAAGCCAGGAATGGGTCAGCTTTATTTTATGTGGTGATTTGCTCATTTGAATAGTCTGCCCCATAGAAGATTTATCACTTTTTCCTACTCTGTCCTTCCCATAATTGTGGCTATAGGGCATTCAGCAGTCTTCAGGACCTGTATATATGCCTGAAATATGTATCTAAATGCATCTAATAATTTGATGTGAAATTAAATAAATTATATTATATATAGTGCAGTTACATTTATGAAAACAACAGGACACGTTATGCCCTGCATTGGAGGATATCTTTATTTCTCAATTTAAGAGTCATTAGGGATTCTGAGAGTCATTGGTATCATGCCATTGGCTTTGAACACTATCAACAAAGGCCACAATACAGTGAGCTAACGTTTGTTTAGAATATTCATCCATTACTAAGTATCACTTTCTTCCCTTACAGCAATTTGTTCCAAACTACAGCATAAAATGTCACATTATTGATGTGGCATTATCAAGTTTCATCATGATTGACCTGATGTCACACTGTTTTGTAACACAACTGGTTGCTGTCAATCAGCAGCACTTACAGAAACCTGTTACAAACATAGGGAACAATTCGTGCCGGCGAAGAACCATCTGGTACACTCTTCACTTTAAAAACGAGCCTTGTGGTTATTTAAAAAATCGTTTAAGTTTAAGTGCGAATTTTTCCTATATATTTTTCCTTTGCTTGATCCTTGAAATTTTTAACATTTCAATAGTCATTCCATGTAGGTAAAAACGTTTAGGACTTTTCCTTATGCATGAGTTTCAATGGATGTTGGCGACATAGGAGGAGGTCAAGAGCCTGGAATACACTCATGACTCTTCTCTGAGAAAGAAAAAAATATCAGAATAAGAGAGGCAGAAAGAGACAGAGAGAAAGGAGGAGAAAGGGGAAGATTGAGAAACAGGGTCAAAGAGATCCTTTGGCTAAGCTCCAGAAAAAGAGGGCAAAAAAAAAAAAAAAAAAAACCACAACAGAGAAAGTGAAGCTAGGGTTGCTGTTCTTAGTCTGAGAAGCAAGACAAGTTGCATGGTTCTGAAACATGACCTCATAATTACTCTTATGCAGATGTCTAAAAGCTTTTGCTCAAGGCTAAAGCATGCTCCTTTATATAGAAATGAGTGTTCATGATTTCTAATATTCCAGTTCTCATTATACAGGACATACTCTGAAAAGAAAAAAGGTGGCATATTGATAGTTATATAATGACCAATAAAAATAATATATCACAATTTTAAGTGCTTGGTCCGTAGTTATTTTAGAATCTCTCTTTTTCTCTTTTCAGATAACTTATTACTCTGGAGAGATATAATTTTAATACTATAATCCTCTTGCAAATCTAACATAGCGTTCTAAAATAGCCAGAGATGGAAAGCATTCATCAAGACATTAAATATTCTGTGGCCATTGACAGAGTGGTTTCCTACAATGAATGCATTTTAGCACTTATCTCTGCATTTTTGAAGTATATTCAGTAAATGTGACCCTTCAACTTAATTTTCTAGCTTTGTTTTACATGCAAAGCTTTATCAAATGCTTTGCAATGCCTCAATCAATACTTCATCAACGTTTGTGTAACAAGTCTGATAAAAAATTACAATACACTGTGCATATCATAGAAAAAATGACATTGGAGAGCATCTTGCCCAACTCCTCTCATATTAGAGATAGAAAAACCACACAAAACAAAACTTAAACACTTACAGAGGTGAGTATGTTTATCCAAAGTTTACAACCAGTAATGGTGGCTATAGGACCAGAATCTCAGAAATTGAGGACAAACACTTGTTTGTTTTATTATACAGCACATACTTTCTGTTTCCCCAAAGATTTTTATCAGCATATGTGTTTCCCCTCTCTTTGCCTGATTCTAATATTCTCAACTTCTTTAAGAGTTCTTTGAAGGAGAACATATGTACTAGAAAAGAAGAGGGGAAAATAGGAAGCCTTAGAAAACTTGCACTCAAATTTAATAACTCCAAAGGAACTCTTTCTCTGTAGTGTTATTTCTATACCTTCCTCTATAATTATGGCTGCATCGGAGCCCATTATGTTGCCCTAAAATATGTTTCTTTTTTCATTGGGATGTGAGTAAGGCTATTTTGCAACTAATTCACTTAACACATTTAGATGTGTGCTCTCTGGATGGTTTCTAAATGCTTGTATACTTTAAGTATGTTTTTTAAAAATTGTTCCTTATTTTTTCCTCTCCAGCTGCTGTATTTCTTTAAAATCACCCCAGACATTTTTTTCTTATTAAAATTTTATATTTTATTTCTTTTTTAGTCATGAATAATTGCATGTTCTTCATCATATATTAACTGGCCTACTTTCCTTTGAGACATTTCTCTTGAAAGATCCTGACACTATTCTATCCACATACCTGATAGCAAAATTGGCCTCATGGTTTTTCACAAAGCATCCCAGTTCACTTAGGATGTTTTCCTCCTTTCTTCTCCATTTCAAGCACCTGCTTTTCTTGTTTCTTTTTTTAAAATGACAAATGTCACATCTTTTTCCATGTGTATTTTGGAGAAAAAGCAGAAGGACTGAGAACAGTTCTCAAGAGTTCCCTGGGACAGGATTTTGATCTCCAGGCAGCACTACCCCTACACAAGGGGAATTTAAAAAAATAAAAACACCAAACTCACATACTGTCTCACTTCTGAGAGCTATGTCTCTCAGAGATCTTGTGCACCTGGGGAGCTGTAGCCCAGTGTAGCTCTTCCTCTCTTCAACACCGAACAATGACTCCAACTCTTGTCCACTGGAACCCCATCAGAGCTCGCAAGGGCAGTGAGAGCTCTCAGTCTAGTTCTCAAAATGATATTAATAAACCTACAGTGTTTGTGTGAGCTGACTTCCTTCTCAATTGAAGTTCTGGCTCTTTGGTTGGAAATCCTGGGAAAAGTATGGAGGAAGAGGAAATTTACATTATCCCTCCCTCTAAGAGCTTCAGCAGCAAATGTGGAGGTAGCTGTACTTGAGTGTTTCTCCGTTGCACCTTTACAAGAGGATATCTTTATATCTTCTATTTCTTTGATATCACTGCAGATGTTTATTCTTAACTTAGGTGACAATTGTCTCTTTTAGCCTCTAAAGGCACTTAAATGGGTTATTGAGTGACTATGCTGTTGTTCATTGTGTTTAATTATCACTTCAAATGTACCTGTTAATTACAGATTACAATTGCCGTTAGAACTATTGTCCAAAGCACTTGCCTTACTTTTCAAATTACACTAAAAATTCTTAACACTTGTAATTGTTTGAGAACTGTTTAATGTCTTGCAATTTACCTTTAGCATAAACATCCACTAAATTACATCATATAGCCCTTTCACTCCTCCATGGTCCCATCTTACAGCTTCTCACAGCCCAGATGTCTTAGCTTGACGAAGGAAGAAATTCTAAGTGCTGAAGCCTGTGGTGAAATCATTTAAAAGGTTCAAAAATATCCTGATATGTTGTTAGAGACATGTTTCCTTTATCTGAGGCAGTTCATATTTTTTAAATATGTTTAGTCCTTTTTTTGAGACAGAGAATGAGTGGGGGAGGGGCAGAGACAGACAGGGACAGAGGATCCAAAGCTGGCTCTGCACCACACCACACCACACCACACCACACCACACCACACCACACCACACCACACCATATCACAAGCAGTGAGTACAATGCGGGGCTCAAACTCACGAATCACCACTGTCACAACCTGAGCTGGAAGTCTGATGCTCAGTCAACCGAGCCACTCAGGCACCCCAGGGCAGTTTTTACTTAAGTCCATTGTTAATAATGACAAGTTGATGGACAAGCAATCTTCTGGTTGTATAAAATTAGACCATTAGTTACTGCTTGATAAGGTGGACAGAGCCAAAACAAAAAAAAAACAAAAACAAAAACAAAAACAAAAAAACAAACAAACAATGAAAAGGCAACAACTAACTAAAAAAGAGATCTTCCTTATTAGGAAGAAAATGTATCCTAGGAAAGATAGTGAACTAGAAGAAGAGAATTATCATTTTAGTGCCAATTCTCTATAAGATTGCTTTTTACTTCTTTGTTGTTGTTATTGCTGTCTTCTATGCTGAAGGGTGAAGAAATGAGTCTTTGGACTGTTACGTAGTGCAAGAAAGAAGAAACTAAAGTCAGTCAGTAAGTCAACCCATTAATTCAGTCTCTGCTGTGTTCTGGGCAGTGCACTTTGCTCCCTGACCTAGCCTTGGCAGACAAGTAAGATGTAATGGAGGCTCTTAAGGCTAAATGAAACAGAAGATAAAAGGCAAACCACTGGGGAATCTGGGTTGCTCAGTCGGTTAAGTGGCCGACTAGCTCAGGTCGTGATCTCACGGTCTGTGAGTTCGAGGCCCGCGTCAGGCTCTGTGCTGACGGCTCAGAGCCTGAAGCCTGCTCCAGATTCTGTGTCCGCCTCTCTCTCTACCCTTCCCCTGCTCATGCTCTGTCTCTCTGTCTCTCAAAAATAAATAAACATTTAGAAAAAAAAAGGCAAACCACTGGAAATAAATTTTAAATTCAATTTACAAGTAGATTAGGTAATAAAAAATACTCTAATCAGGATACATATGTAAAATTATGTTTTTTAAGGCTAACAATTAAAATGTTAAGTATTAGTAAAGATGGGGAGAATGGTATTAAAGCATTTTTTCGAAAATATAAAGTTGGCTTGTAAAGAATTTTTCACATGAGTCACTATTTAGTGTGTTTAATGATTTTGGGTTGAAAGTGAGAGGTAAAAATATCTGGTTCTTTTAGTAATACTTGCATTATTTTACTGTAATACAATATCACTGACTGAGAACAGTGTGTCTCTATGGCCAGAGAGTTAGTGGTGATTTTTGCCAATGAAAAGTGAAGGACTTGATTTCTGAAAACTGAAATGATAAAGTATAGAATTACTTAAATTTTTGCACACTTCAGCTGCCTCTCATTCTGATTAAGTAGTGAGTAGTTGGATAATTGGCAACAGACTCCCTTTCTCGATTTACTTCAGAACTGGACAAAATCCTCACCATTGATGGCTGAGTTGAGTTGGTTTCAGCCGATTAGTAGTTGTTTAGATCAGTGCTTCAGAGTCTTTTCCCAGTAATGCTACCCATGGAATAACACAACATGATGGGACAGGAGAATCGCATGACCGGAAGTCAACTACAAAGAATCTCTAGACCTTGGGACCAATCTTAGACACTAAGGGCCAAGGAATCAATGTATCATTACCTGCGCAACTTTTCCAAACACATAGGTATGAGAAAGCTCTGACTAGACCGTGCTGGACAGCTGGCCAAAGCTAGATTTATTTTACTGGACTTTCCCCTATTTATTCTGCTCAAAGCAAGACAGTATAACATGAATAGTAATTACAGAGCAAATTTCCTTGATGCCGAATCATGACAAAGTTTTTAATAGACAATTTGCTCTCCTGGAGTGTTGAAAGTGGCACGATTATTCAGTTGTTCTCAGGGTTGCCTTAATCTTGTTTTGAGGCACTTCTGGGGAAAATCTCTTAATGACTTGAATATTTGTCCAGAGCACCATAAGAGAGCTCATGAAGAATCTATATTTGGTGCTTTATTTTGTTGACTATAAGTGTTACAAGGAGAATTTGGCTTCAATGATTTCATAAGAAAAAGTACTTTGGGCCACTTTTATTAGACTTTGACTTCCAGGAAAAGAAGACAAAAAGCAAAAAAGGAAAGAATAAATGCTATAAGCAATTTTTTGGAAAACAGATGGCATCTCTAGGGGTGGCTTGGTACTAATTTGAGGGGAAAATATTTTTATATTCATATTTCAAACGGGAGGAAATGACTGCTAGAGTTAACATGACATCCTGATACACATTAATAGAAATAACTCAGCCTGCTCGTTGAAAGAGGCTTGTTAAGTGTTGACTGTGTAAGTAAATCCAAGCAAGGAGAAATACACATATATATGCCTTTGTCTTATTAGCTAAAATTACCACATGTCACAAATCCTGGTGCCTGAAGAACACAGTGGTTTTATTTGGCTATTAGTAAATCTTGGCAGGTGGTAAATAAAAGCCAGGAGAAACAGCAAAATGCGGAAAGAAAGCTTTGGGTTTTGAATTGTCCTTATTTTGACCTAATCAATAATTCTAATAATAAATAATACCAGCGTAAATGATTTCAGATTGGAATCAGATATGCTGTGTGCTTAAAAAAATAGTTTTGATGGCAAAGGAGTTCTGCTTTGCTAATGGAAGTAATAATTCAATCACCAAATAAATAAAAGGCAGGCCATTTTATATTCAGCAAGCCTTCTGTATAGTAAACAAAGAGTCTATAAATTTTCTTGTCCATGTTCAACAGGGATATTGCTGATTGGTTCCATTATTTACATTAAAAGCAAAGCTAGCAAATAAACTTTCTTGCCTCTAGTAAATTCATAATTGATCTCATTATACATGAGGAGTTCTTGCCTCTGGGATTAAAAGAAAAAAATACGCTTCTCATATACCAAGGAGTAAACTTATAAAAGTAAATCCAGTGAGAACAGGAGGTCTAAATTACCTTCTGGTTGCCAATTTTATATGTTCACCATGCCCTTTAGGTGTTACTGCACAAAGTAGTGGGGCAAGAATTGTTTTGTGTCATAAAACTGGGTTAAGGAGTCTCAACTTCGTCTCTTTTCCACTATGGCTTCAATCTGGATGACAACTGAACACATATTCTACACCCCTACCCACCTTGATAGCTTCAAGTTATAGAAAAAGTATCAAAAACATCCATAAGCATGCTAGAAGGCAAAATATAAAAGGACTTCTTGAAAAAAGAAAATAAATGGGTTGGATCATTAGACAAAAAGTTAAATAATTAAGCTTCCTGAAGTCACATGTGATGCAAGGTGGAGGGTATCCAATCTCAGAGATAATAGAAGTAATGAGTAGGAGGAAGTCAGAGGCAAATATTGAGGGTTAAATATGAACTGAAACTGGACATGATTCTTGCATGCTGCACTTTCACTCCCTTGCTAAGCAGCAGGCGGCAGAAATGTTGGGTGAATACTAAAATCAGAGATGGTGGGAGCTAGAACTTGAAATGCAGAGTAGTGATCAAAGCACTTAACAACCTTTAGGAGGCAAATAGAACCTGCAAAACCAGAACACAAGTTAATTCCACATTTTCCCTTGCACACATCTTATACCACGGCTGCTCTCAAAGAAAAGATCTGATCTTCTAAACTCACACCTGCAGAAGGCAAATAGAAATTATGAAATACAAAGATGAGATGAAACCAAGAATTATCAAGCTTTGAGAAAAATCAACGTATGAAAGGCAGGCAACACACTCAGAGATAAAACTACAACCTGGGCAATGGTGTAAAGTAAGCAAAGAGAAAGCTTTAAAATAAGTGCGATTAGTATGCTTAGAAAGATTATATCCCTTTCGCAAGGGATCAGGAAACAGGTGACAGAAAACCTCATCTTCAAAATATAAAAATTCAAGAGATGAAGAGAATAAAGAATGGGCTTAGATAAAGAGGGAATACATTAGTTAGAAGAGCAAGCGGAAGGATTGTCACAGATCAAAAGAAAAGTAAAATGTGATTTTAAAAAGGTATAGTTAATATACTAAGTTTCAAAAATATCTAATAGGAGGTCAAAACAAGTAAATAACATGAGGAGTGTGTGTGTGTGTGTGTGTGCGTGTGTGTGGTGTTTGGTGGTGATGATGGGGTACTAGAAGTAAGAAAAATAAAAGACAACATTCTAGACAATGCCTCCTAAAGTTATTCTGAACTTGGATTAAAAAGATTCCACGGGATAAATAAGATGAATTATAAAACAACATACATAGATCCATGATGGAATGTGTTCCACATTCTGGAGCACAATGAATACAGAGAAGACAAAATGAAAAGAGAAAAACGAATAACCGAAAAGGAACTGGAATCATATAGCTATTTTAGCAGCATTATACAATAGTACACACTTGATTAAGAGCTTCAAAATTTTGAAGGAAAATAAATTTTAGCGTGGAACTGAAACCACAATGATATTTATCTAGATGTAAGTAAGAACTGAGAACACATTGCCTTTTTCTCTGGACTGATAAATTCTCAAAATTCTCACTATATTTTTCTTAAAAACAATTGGCACAATTAAACTTGATCTAGATAATTAGTATGTACAGATTTTAATACATGGAAGACATAGTTGAAATGGTCACCAACTTTGATCATACATTAGTACACAAAGAAGAATCTCAACCAATTTCCTTAAGAAGAAGTTCTCTAGTCGCAATACAATATAGTTCTCTTGTTTCAATTTCTTTAAGGTTTATTTATTTTTGGAGAGACAGAGAGACAGAGTAAGAGTTGGGGAGAGGTATACAGAGAGACACAGAATCCAAAGCAGGCTCCAGGCTCTGAGCTGTCAGCTCTGAGCCTGATGTGTGCTTGAATCCATGAACCACAAGATCATGACCTGAGCTGAAGTCAGGTGCTTAACCGACTGAGCCACCTGGGCACCCCTAATATAGTTCTTTTATAAACTAAGAGTAAGGAAGAAATCAGAATGAACATTTCAGAGAACATTTTGAACTAAATGAAAATACAATATGGCATATCAAAACTTGTGAAATGGAGCTAAATTATTGGTCAGAAGGAAATTTATAGCCTTCAATTCATATGTTAGGGGAAAAAATCTGTAAACCAATGATTAATAATCCTGTAAAGAATAGAAAAATAACATCTAATTAAATGCAAGGATGTAAAAAGAAGACAATGATTAGGATAAGTACCAATATGGCTGAACTAGAAAATAAACTATCAGAGACTCATCAAGAAAAATGAGAGAAGGCACATGTTCTCAGGATCAAAAATGCAGAGATACAGATATTCAAAGAATAAAATGAGAACATGATCAGCAATTTGATGCTGATAAATAGGAAATTTTAGATGAAAAAAAATAACCTTGCAAATATAAAATGTCTTGACCTGATGCAACAAGAAATACCAAATACCAATTTTTAACCAATCAGAAAATAAAGCCATAATTAAAAACTGTATTATAGTGTAAAATTCAGACCTGAATGGTTTCACTGGTAAGAAAAAAATACACTTTTAGAAGAAATAGTACTAGTGTTACAGAAAATTTTCCATAGGATAGAAATAGAGAAAATATTTTCATTTTTAAAAGTTAAGCTAAGTTATTCTCATTATTGTAACTTGACATACACAAAAAATTTATGTCTCTCATGAACATAGGTTAATCTTAAATATATTTAGTGACATATAAACAGAATAACAAATATCATTACCAAGTGGAGTGCCTCCAGAATTACAATTTATTTTATTTTATTTTATTTTTTTAACATTGATTCATTTTTGAGAAAGGGACACAGAACATGAGTGAGGGAGGAGGAGGGAGAGAGGGAGACACAGAATCCAAAGCAGGCTCTAGGCTCTGAGCCATTAGCACAGAGCCTGACGTGAGTCTCAGACCCACCAACCGGGGGATCATGACCTGAGCTGAAGTCGGCCACTTAACCGACTGAGCCGCCCAGGCTCCCCACAATTTACTTTAACTTTCAAAAGTTAATCAATGCCATTTATGACATTAACAAAAGAAAAAGGAAAATGATCACCAAAATATTTAAATAAAACACTTGCTAAATTTCAGTACTTATTTCAAGATAGGAATGCATATAGATTAAGACTAAAAGGGAATTTCCTCATTCTAATAAAAGATAGCTACAAAAATTTTTAGAATATATCATATTAAATATGAAATACTGAACTCTTTTTTCCTGGTAGGAAGAACAAGAGAATGATGCCCTTTATCACCATCAAAAATTTTTTTTTTGTTTTTATACTTTTGACAGAGAGACAGAGTGTGAGCAGGGGAGGAGAAGAGAAAGAGGGAGACACAGAATCTGAAGCAGGCCCCAGGCCCTGAGCTGTCAGCACAGAGCCCGACACGGGGCTCGAACTCACAAACCGTGAGATCATGACCTGAACCGAAGTTGATGCTTAACTGCCTGAGCCACCCAGGCACCCCCCTTTATCACCATTTTTATGTGGTTTTGTGCCGAAGGTTGCAAAAATGCAACCTAAAGAAAAAAAATATTGACTTATCTAATGAAGGATGTACCTATATAATAAAGAAATAAATACTACAATTCAGTAAGAAATGAAAAATGGACAAACTCTTGAATAGGAATTTCACAAAGAAGATTTTTAAATGCCCAATAAACATATGAAAATACATCTGGCTCTCTTAACCATTCAGGAGATGTAAATTAATTCCACGGTGGGATATCAGGACTTTCCTTCCAGGACGGCTTTAAACATACAATACAATACAACACAATGTGAGAGTTGGTGAAAAAGTTAAAGAAGTGGAGCTCTTCTGCATTGCTGACAGCAGCAAAATGGATACAAATTTGGAAACCTCTGGCTGTACATCAATTACCAATTACATAAATTTCACTTCTAGGTATGAAGCCAACAGAAATGCATATATATGTGCCCCCAAACCATGTATTTTTACAGCAGTATCATTTATAATAGCTAAAAGCTGAGAAGAGCTAAATGCCAACAGGAAAGGAACCAAGAATTGCTCTGTGCAGCAGTGTGGATGAATCTTGCAAGCATTAAATTACACAAAAATAGCCAGACCCATAAGGGTATAGATTTTATGATCCCTTTTACATAAACTTAAAAAAAAAGGAGCAAAACTAACCAAGGGAGGTGGAGTCTGGATGGCACTTAACTTTGAGGTGAATGGTGGGAACAGCGAATGAGAAAGGTTATGAGGAAGACCGGACTGGAGTAGCACCATGCTGTTTCCTGAGCAGGGTGCAGATTCTATGGGTAAGTTCACTTAGCAAGCATTTATTAAGTTGAACACATATGATGTATGCACTTTCTTTTATATGCTACGCCTAAAAAAACTGCTTAATATATCCCTATTCATCAAAAATAAATAATTTAAAAATATGTGGTAAAAGAATTCCATTCACAATAATACAAAACAATAAATACGCAGGAAGAAAGCTGCTGTTCTCGTGTAAGATGTGTCTGGAAAAAAAACAATAAAATTGTATTGAAGTATATAAAATAGAATAAATAAAATAAATAATGAACCAATCCACAGTTTTCTTAGATGAGAAGAACAGAATTGTTAACATATTAATGTTCTCACATACGCCATGACCTTCCAAATATTATTTTCGTGGAACTGTCTTTTCATTCCCAGATCCGTAGTAAAAGAAAATGCTCATAAATGGCCATTTTTTTTTTCAAAATGAGAACAGTAAGTACTGACTTGCTTTACCATTCATTAAAATGGATAATGACAGGGGCGCCTGGGTGGCTCAGTCGGCTGAGCATCCCACTCTTTATTTTGGCTCAGGTCGGGATCTCAGGGTTTGCGAGATCGAGCCCCGCAGCCTTCTTTGGGCTCTGTGCCGAGTGTGGAGACTGCTTAGGATTCTCTCTTTCTCCCTCTGCCTCCTGACCACCCCAACCTGTGCTTTCTTTCTCTCTTAAAAAAATGTGAAAAAAAAAAGTTTTTAAATGTATAATTACATTTAAGGTAATAAATATAATATTTGCACATCAAGAGTCAAATAAATTAATGGAAAGAAATAATTTTTTAAAGAGAAATAGATACGAAGAAATGTATAATAAGACAATAGTATCTTTTTCAATCTGTGTATAATATATCCAACATATGTTATTGGCACAACTGACTAATATTCATTTGTGAAATATTACATTAACTCTATTCTTTATATCACATGCCAAAATAAGTTCAAAATGAATTAAAGAACTATATGCAGAAACTAAATAGAGAAAGTGTGTAGAATAAAAGATACAAATGTAAAATGTGCAAGGACCTTTTAGAGTTAGTCTCATTTTAAATGTAGTCTTGGGCGGCCTGGGTGACTCAGTCAGTGTCTGACTCTTGATTTCAGCTCAGGTCACGACCCCAAGGTCATGTGTTCGAGCCCTGCGTGGAGCTTCTTGTCCTGGTCACTTGTCCACACCTGGCCAGAGCCTGCTTGGGATTCTCTCCCTCTCGCCCTCTGCGACTCCCTCATCTTCCCTAAAAACAAAAACAAAAACAAATAAAAATCTAGGCTCATCCTCCTCACAATCTCTGTTCTTCCACATTTACCAATTTCTTTCAGTTCTTTGAGCATTTTCGTTAGCATCTATACCTTTGTTTTTGTTTTCTTTCCTCACTCCCTACAATTCCTAACTGCTGCTCATCTCTTAAACCTCCATTTCTAAATGGTTTCCTTTGGTTAGCTTTTTTCTGGCACCTAGAAGTGAAAAAAATGTACATCTTAGCAGTGTTTTAAAACAACACACGTTTAACTGTTTTCCCTGTTTTTACTTCTGCTGTCTTTGGTTCTATTTTGTTCTTGCAGAGGACTCCATGCCTTTCATACTCTTGTTTTTCCTCACATATTTCTATTTTTTCAGTTACTAATATCACAATACCATTGTTTAATTAGTATTCATAAAGTTCTATTTTTTTGTGTGTAAAATATACTAGGTAATGTTTAGTCATGTCTCTATACCCTGCAAAGCATTTCCTACTGTAGTATTTTTTGGAATTAATTAGTAAATTTCTTGTTCAAAATTGCCTCAGAAGAGAGGCAAATGAAAATAGTTCTCTATGTTTAATTATAGGTTTCTGTCAGGGTGTAGACTTCAGTTGTTAGCACGCATTGAAGATCTTGTATTAACTTCTATGAGTTTAGTTTTTCCCTACCAAATTTAAGACTCATGTTTTCTGCAGAGCAAGAACTCACGACTTACATTTCTATTTCTATTCGATTTTGTGGTTCTCATTTTCTCTGGAACTCAGTTTCTTTATCTTCAGGAGAAGGGGTTGGGGTTTTATCGTATTTGTAGTGCCTTATCACAGCTACAATTCTAGAATCGTTTGCCTATAAGAGAAAATACATATTCCACAGTAAGGGGCTTTACACCTAATTGAGAATACAGATTCTATATACATATGTGTTTGATCCCACCACACGAATTATGTCATTGCCTAGAAAACTATTAGTTTTTCTTGATACATGGTGAAAAAATATCATAAATATGTATAAGCTATGTATAAGAAATACAGGAATTGCCCAACAAGACCAGGTAGATGTCAGCAAATGATAAGCCTATGATACATGCCATAGTAAATCTCTTGAAGGCATTCCATCAAGAATACATATAAAGTTGGCTTTAACCATGAATCAGGGAAAGGAAAAGAGAGAGGGGACCCAAGTATCTGTAGTAATAGGGCTGACACTCCTATTCAGTAAAAATAAAGCTTAAGCATCATTTTAATTGCATAATTTCCTCATGGTTATTTCATGGAAATGAAATCATCGCTATCACTCTACTTATGATGATGTTTAATAAATTAGCCATGTAGTGGCTTGATAAAAATGATGTTCATTAGGGAACAAGTCACAAATTATTTTATGAAAAATATTTCTGTAATTGAACAAAATGAATAGAAGTGGACCTAGAAGGCAGAGTAAAAGTCATTCTTTATTTATACAGAGTTTCATATACATAGCTATTGTTACTAACCTCAAGAGATAAACCGAGGCCACTGTAGTGGCTTTCATTTTTCCTGTTCTGTAGCAAGAACTGTCTGGATTTGGGATTTGCCAATATAAAGTATCATCACCTCTGTCTACTTCCAAATGATATATGGCTCCAGGCTGCAGGGTAGCATGGTACAGCTGTTCAGTGGGGCCTCTCGATGTGGGGTGCAGACACGTCACCGAGGGCAGCACATGACGTCCTTGTCCCCTCAGATAACGTTCTATCAGCAGGCCCAGATTCTGCATCATTTTGGTAGAGTTATTTGATCAAAATTTCACTGAAATTCTAATCCATGTATGTGATCATCAGCATTGGTTAAATACAAATCTGATGACCCCAGGCATCATCAGTGGCTTTATAGCTTTTGGATGCTGCTGCTACCCTGGTCCCACTTGCTTCTCTTCTACAAAAAGGCTTCAGGGAGCAGATGCTGTGCATGCTCCCACTGTTCCCACTGTCCTTTGTCCTGGGATTCCTCCCACTCTGTGGTTTCTAGCCAGTGGTGTTGTGATCAATGTTTACCTACTGGCTCTCTGAGGGGGGTGGAGGCAACTTCTGATCTGTAGCATCCATCAGTTTCCATGGTGTGACTATTTCCACCATGTTCAATTTCAAGTTATCAGTGTGACGTCACAGAAGGACGAGTTGGGGAAGATGCACATAATTGGCTAGGAAAGTTGATATACGCTGGCCCCAGCCCCTAGCTGCTTTTAGCTGTTTCTTTTTCCTTTCCTTTTCTTTCCTCTCCTCCCCTCCCCTCCCCTCTCTTCTCCTCTCCTTTCTTCTCCTCTCCTCTCCTGTCTGCTCTCCTCCCCTTCTTTCCCCCTCTCCTCTCCTCTCCCCTTTTCTTTCCTTTTCTTCTTTCTTTTCTTTTCTCTTTCTTTTCTTTCTTTAATGCTCACATTATCCTCCTTCATCCTATTAAAACTATTCATCATCTTTGTTAATAAAAGATAGCCTGTTCTCCTGCTGCTGTTGTTCCCCATCCTTTTGCTCCTGGTTCTCCTCCTCCATCTCTCCTTTTTTCTTCTCACGTTTTTCTTATTTTTAAAATTCTGGGGGTCAGAGAAAATTTACGTAGCATCACTCATTATCTCATTCAATATATTCTCACTGGACCCTGTTTAAAAGCATAGTGCATCACTTCCAATAGTCTAAGGTGAGTTTATTGGCCATCCTTAGCACACCTCTGCGAGGGACCTCGAAGGAAACATGTAGATTAGAATGCACCACCTTGGAGTCTCCACTGCATTTAAGTAGATGGCACATTGCCAATCCTTTCCCCGTGTGGGTATGAAAGGGGCAAGCTCCATTATATACAAACAGTCACGGAGCCATGCTCAAAGTCATTGAATAATTGTATTTTCCTGTCCTTTTCCTTTTTGATGCTTTCTCTGCTATCTGTATAAATTTACCAGAAGTTAGGGCAGGGGTGGAGTGAGAAAAAAATATCTGTGGGGCAGATCTATAGTTGATTTATTTGCTTACCTTATTCTTTCCCCTTAAACCAGATGCTTCAGGCTTAGAGAGCTTTAGAACACCAAAGTAACTAACTAACTAACTGATTAACTAACTAACTAACTAACTAATTAATCTGTAATACTTTATTCCCTATCACCTAATCAGTGGCAGCTTTATAAAGATATGATCACAATTTGATTTTATTAATCCCAATTAAAAGGTATGTATATCCCTCATACCGTGATTTGTTTGGTCTATTTGCTTTGAATTTTACTGGTTCCAGCATTTCTCACTTCAGACATACCAATACAAATCAGTAATTCAAAATATATGAAAAAGGGGTTATTGTTTCATAGTTAGTCCCTGAATCTAAGGTTTTGTAAATACTGAGACGGAATTTTAGTCTGTGGTTTTATTACTTGATTGTACTTTTTTGAGTGTGGAAATCTCTTCAAATTGATCTTAAGTGTTTTTATATACTATATAAATGTATCTTCTTTTGCCTTATACCCTCCTTACACCTTGGTTTATCTTTCCACACTGGATACTGAGTCCCAAATGTACTCATTTCTACATCATTCAGTGAGCATTTGTGTTCTTTCACAAGTTGTTACCACTTGAACAGCTCTTCAGTTAGTGCTCCTCGTACAGAAGCCTAAAGGTTCAACCATTCCTTTGTTCACTTCTGACAGCCAATCTGTAGACTTGTGATATGGATACAGCAATTGTATCCTTCTACCTAGGACTTTGAAACTTGAGAGTCTGGTCCAAATTTGTAGGGAAATGGTGAAATTAATCATTGTGGGGATAGTTTTGAGGTTCCAGTGCTGACTGGCCAGAATGTTCCTAGGACGTCGACTCGATTCTTTATCTGCCCAAATTCTGACCCTGGTTCCTTACTCTTGCCACAGATCTACAAGTCCTCTGGTGTCATAACAACAAGTTCATTTTATTCTTTCACTAGCCAGAGGCAATTTCTCTTGCATGTAGCCAAGTACTCTGATTAACAATACTTCAGTAATTTATTTACCATAATGATCCTCTGAAACTGCATTTCTCCTCATCCGTTTGCATCGTAGTTAACTCACTATTCATTTATAACATTGGTATAGTGACTTAACTTTTAGTGTGCGTTCTTAAATTGTTCATGGTTTAAAAAAAACTCCCAGTTAGATTCTTTAAGAATTGTCCAGTTAGTTTTCCAAATTAAATGTTGGTATGTACTTGTAATAGTAAGTTAAAATTGGCAACTATATTCCCTAGTGAACTTTTCAACATCCATTATGGCTGAGAATTGATTGGATGACTCCGCCACACTGGGCTGTAGGAGATTGCTTGAATGAATGGCTCCAATTATTTTACTCTTTATGCTTCCGTGTCCTTTGACATGCAGCTGTGTAATGCTTTCTCGCTCTGATTCTGAGCTCGCTTTGACCAATGGAATGTTAGAACTATGATGGATCGGTGTGTTCTCTCTTGCTTTTCGTGAGAACATGAACATGCTAGCTGGGCTGGAGGATAAAAGACGTGTAATAATGCTCAGGTCTGTTTACCTCAACAGAACCGTTCTAGACCAGCCAGACCACAACAGAATATAGACTTATGAGTGAATCGAATTGACATATGAGTGAACAGCTCAGTCAAGTCCAAACTAAATCATCGAATTACAGGCGTCTTAATTCAATGATTGCTTGCTTTTTAAACCACCGGCTTTTGGGATGGTTTGTTACACAGCATTATTGGAGCATTTAAAAAAAAACTAATATATGAAAGACATAAAAGGATTATATTTTTAGGGATGGGAAAGGGTCTTGAGAAGAGAATTATTTGAAGAAAACTATGCTATGTGACCCAACTCATTTTGCTCAAAGCGGAGGTAAAGATGGGCTTTCTCCTCACCTCAAACCTGTAGAGAGAGGTTTAATAGAAATAATTATTTAAATTTAATAGATAGCCTCTCAAATTTATGAACACAAGTGGTCTGGAATCTTATGTTTGGGAATTTACATAATATAGGCCATGTCTATTGTTCTACAGTGTGAAGCCAAAGGAATATGGAAATAGAAACCAGATGTATTTTCACCAATAACAGAAAAGAAGGTGTATTTCCTTGAGTAGATGGATACTATCTTGAAGTTATTTTGTACACTCTCCAAGAGGGTCATCTGGAATGGTGATGGAACCCATCTGAAGAGAATCTGGAGAACCTTTAAAACAGGGTGAGGGATATGAGTGGCAGTCAAAGGAAAATAGTTTGCACTTATCTTGGAAGTACCATTGAATGTTTCAGTGGAAAATTCTGTAGAATACTTAACAAAATTTAAGACAAAGAAAAAAAAATCTGCAAACACAGACTACAATGCTATTTTAGTGCAATACATTTAAGTTAAACCTTTGCCGCACCTCCCCTTTCCATTTTTCCTTCCTCAGTTATAATCTGGGAGAGGGAGCCAGATGGGGGAGAAAGGGTAGGAGGATAACCTAGAGAAATAGAGAAGACCATACCCTATCCAGGTGGCATGCAGTTTGCCGAAGGTGGTCGGGCCTGGAGAAGTAGGAAGTGGGGGTGAGAGTGTGGGAATCTTACCTGTGGATGAAGGTTGAAGTGTTGGTGAACATAGTTGACTATGTATCCTAATTTCTGAGTGTGTGTCGGGGGGTAAGTTTTGCTACTTAAAAATCCATGAATCTTTGTATTAGCTAGGCAAGATAAAACAATCATGAGATTTCCAGAGTTTTCATCCACTGTGGAAGGGGAATCTCTCCCGCCCTTATATGAATACATTTTAAAGAGATAGTAGAAGACAAAAATAAGGATTCTTCCTATTATCACCTTGCAAAATTTGTTTGTTGAATATTCCAGTTGAAAATACAATAAGGAGATCATTTCCAGAAAATTAATATGTACGATAGTATTCTAAAGTGATACTAAATTTCTTTTAATTTCAAGTTCAGAAAGAACATTAAGATCTTACAATTCCTTAGGGTATTCATTACTCACCCGCTCACCATATATCTTTGAATTTCTATTATGTATCTGGCACTATTAAATCGTTAGAGTACACTGGAGAATAAGATATGTATTGTCTCTACTGAAATACAGATGATGTCTATTGAAGAGATTGGCAGTAAATAGATAATCAGATGAATAACAATTACAGTGATGGAAAGGGCAAGGAAGCACTGAATATATCTGTATGATTCTTACGTACCTATGAAAAGGGTCCCTAGCATCATACTATTTACTTCTTAGTAAACTGAGAGATGATGATATTTTATATTAAGAGGTAATGATATTTTAAAAGTTAGAAAGTGATAGGTGCTTTAAGGCAAAGATAAGATCCTATGACGATTCAGAACAAGGAAAGACTGATAACTGGTTACTCAGAGAAACCAATGGTAATAATATCATTTCGGCTGGACCTCGAAAGATAGTGGGATTTTGGCTTATAGAAACAGTGTGTCAGTCAGAAAATACAATCTAGATAGAACAAAGGAAAGGTAGAAACAGGCAATAGTTCAGTCTGACAAAAGCCCTACACCTTCCCTCCCTCTGCATAAAAAACTGAGTTTAAAGATAATTGGTATTCATTTTCTCTAGTTCTTTTTGTTTAGCTTTTTAATATAATTCACTTTTTTTTCCTTTTCAAGCTAACTTATTACAGCAAATGTACACAGTTGTAAAGAAATGACATGTCATCAGTACTGGCCATAGAAAACCCTTATGTTCTGAATACTTCTAGCTTAACCCTTACTTTCCCAAGGAAAGGCCCTCTTAATGATAGTCACACATGGTTGTTCGCTAAGGAAAACATCACGATGACTGTGTATAGGATATCTCCTTCACTGAACACGATGAGGAGAATGTGATGTGACAAATGAGCAAAAGGGTTTAGCTTAAAAATTAGTTTATTTTATCCTCAGACTATAATCACACATTTTAAGGTTAGTGGTTTCCTATCCAGAAGTAACCATAAATATAATCTAAACCAGTGGTTTCCACATTGTATCCTATGGTACCCTAGGAATGGCCAGGTACATGGGGCTCCAGCTCCTCCATTTATCCCCACACTCCTACTGTTCCTCCTTCCCCCAGAATTGGAGCATGTGTGCATGAACACCCACAGGAAGGCACACTTATACCACAAAGAAATGAGTTTTTTATTAATATCTGGCCAACATGGCTTCAATATAGGATTTTATTCCACGAAATATTTTCTGCTTAAAAAAGTGTCTGAAAGCTAGTAATCTATTCTAAGCCTCTTACTTTATAGATTATAACACTGAATTATTCATTATTCATTGAAAATCATTCAGTATTCACTTATTCATTTATCCGTCCATTTACCTATTCATTCCTTCATAGACCATATACCCGGCACTGTGCAGGGCACAGGATATACAGTGGAGAGCAGCACCAGAAAGGTCCCTGCTCTCCAGAAACTTACAGAATAATGGATGAGGGAGAAATTAAACAAGTGATCTCACTAATCAATGCGATTATGAACATAGATAGCTATTCTGACGGACAGGAAAACAGTCCAGGAGAAAGTATAACCAAAGCAGCTGTCTTCGAATGTGGCTGTACAGCTTCCTTGAGGAAATGGTGTGTGAACTGAGACCTTCAGGATGCTGGAAGAGACTGCTGCTCTCTCTCGTTGGCCTCAACCTCTCTTCACTGTTGTTTGGAAAAGTAGAAAATGCGGGCAAACGTGGGTCTCACATGGTGAGTGTACCTTTTCCCCAGAATAAGAGCCCTGTTATAGCTAGACCGGGGCAGGCAGACTTAAGCACTTGGCTATAGCTGGTTCTCATAGTGCTCTGCGGGAGACCAAGTCCTTCTCTACAAGGTTAGAAAGCAGAGAATAAATCTTGATCTAGTTGATCCCTTCCTGTACTCAGACCACAGAGCACAGAAGCACAAGCGAAAGTAAAGGTAATTTTCCCACTTGAAGTTGCTATGGAAACATGCGGGAGCCCAGAATATTCATAGCAGCCTGAATGTGTAGTCAGACTAGCTTATGTCCAAAGTGTAGGCTAACTGTTGTCTTTGCTAGACACTAGCACCATGGCAGGCAGTATTAAAACCTTCGATGGTGGCGGGTGTGTTGGAAGAAATAGCTAAGAGAGTTCAAAGTAGAAGCTTCATGGGAATGTACTGACATTGGGACTGGGTGATACAATGATAGGATAGGAGAGGTAGTGCTTTCGTGTTCCTTTTATCAATATTTGCTTAAAAACTATGCATATAGGGGCGCCTGGGTGGCTCAGTCGGTTAGGCGTCCGACTTCAGCTCAGATCATGATTTCAGAGCTCATGAGTTTGAGCCCTGTATTGGGCTCTGTGTTGATAGCTCAGAGCCTGGAGTCTGTTTCGGATTTTGTGTTTCCCCTCTCTCTTTGCCCCTCCCCTGTTTGCACTCTCTCTCTGTCTCAAAAGTAAACATTAAAAAATTTTTTTTAAAAAACTATACACATAAATGTCTTCTGATAAATAAATTTTAAAAATTAAAAAATAAGAAAAAAACACATTTTGATAAATAGGGAGAACAAAAAAATTTTTGGAGGCACAAAAAACTAATAGTCCAGAAGAAAAACATAAATGATCACAAGATTTAGGACATGACCTATATCTATAATATACATATCTATAATGTCTGTATCCACATACCAGAAATACCTTAAATTTGCTTGGAATACTTGTTTCTTTCCAAGTGTCACTTTTGGGATGTTACAAATAGACTTCACACAAGATTGCTTTTAGTGCCACTGACCCCAACTTTATTAATAAATGTAACCTGTGAGAAGAAACGCCAACTCGACACAGGCAAGCCCTCACATTCTCTCTTGACTCTTCAGAAACAAGCATTCAGCTCCAGGTGTCTTATTTTGTTTTCCTGGTTCCACTAGGGGCCCACTTTCCACCGGTCAGATGTTGCCCGGGTAATGTACTGAGAAAAAAGAGCTCACTCTGGCAGATTTATCGTTTGGCTGCAAAAGGTACTCATTCCTCTGGACTATAAAACCTGTTGAGCTGGTATTATCCAAGCCTTGTAGGCCATGGCTGTGAGCAATCATAGGAGAGTGACCTCAGTTCTGTCATGGGTCATTACCTGGAAACAGTGAGAACAACCAATTTTTAGGACTAAACATGTTGTATGACGTGCCATTACATCTACACTTTGAAAGAAAGAAATAGACTTTTGGCCCGGGCAGTGACCTTGTGACCGGAATCCTGGCTCTGGTTTGTCTTTTGTTTCTCACGAGCACCCAGTGAAATACTTATTATCTTTATTTTTGATCACAGACATTGAGGCCTAGTAAAGGGACAGCCAGTGGGGGTCAGTTCGAGCTCCCTTCAACCTTAGTCAACTAACTCACCTTCATCAAATCATTATGACTTCCGTGAGTCATAGCTTTGAGATGGGAGCAAATCTACTTTATCTGTTTTCTAAACATAAAGCCTCAGGAAGTGAAGAGTAAGAACTACTGGGGTAAACCAGGGTTTCTTTTCATTCCTCTTCATTCAGTTTATTCTACTTTAATTGGCCCTCTTGACTTTCAAGATTTGTGTCATCTTAGAACCGTCACAACACATATCCTTGGAAGAAATACCAGGTGACACAATTGTAAAATCAAAACACCTTTGAAATCGGATATTTTTGTTGGATGTTTTTATTAAAAATAAAAAATAAATAAATAAGTCCTGCACAGTAGTGGTAGCAAAGAATAGAAGAGAACAGGAAAATAAAAAGAATAGAAGAGAACAGAAAAATAAAAAAGTTAGCAAAACTTTCCTGGACATTTGAGAGAGAAAAGAATACCACACTACAGTTTTATCTCATCTGGAACAGTTACTCATACACTAATTCTCTAAGTATTTGAGTAGCTTCATGTGCCAAGCACTGTGCTATATGCTAGAGATACAAAAATGTATAAGACAGGTGCCTTGCTCTTTAAGACCTAACAGCTTATACTCAACAAGGCATCATTTATGTTCTACAGGGAGTTTAGACCGGTGTCCTATCTGGAAAACTTTTCAGTTCATTTTTGTTTCCCTGGCAGATAAAACACACCGTGCGATACTCTCCACGGATACATTGATCGCCCACTATTTGCCAAGCACTGAGTCAGGCATCAAGGAAACACTGATGCGTTAACAGGACTCTTCCCTTCATACGAATTACCAAGTCTGCCTACCGAGGTTTTTGAACTCTCTTCCATGAGAAGCCATATCCTGACTCAAAACTACTTTGGCCTTTCCTGGGATCTCAAGAACTAGGCTATGCCTGGATCGGTTGATTTAAACTATAGTATTACACATGCTTGTGAAGAAGAAAGTGTCCTGATTAAAGTGTAATGTGTAATCACAGAACCATTAGTTTCAATCTCCCTTCTTGCAAAACTTTTTTAAGCTTCACTTAGAGTAAAGAATAGGTTGCTGAGTTACACCTTTTTTCCGATAGCCATGGGTCAGTGTGCCCTGGGATAACAGATAATTAGCATATTACGTTATTGAAATTTTACGTACATCTGCTATTTGTGGCCAAACACTGTGCTGGGCACTCGGAATATAAAGGTACCCAGCTCGTACTCCTGATCTCAAGGAGTCCGTTAGGAGAGGTGGAGAAGTAAATAAAGTGCCTGGGTAATGAGTTCTTGCGAAAATAGAAGAATTTCTTTGGAAGTTGTCATAACCATGCTATTTATGACTCAGGTTTACCCATTAGTTGTGTTGGTAGTAGTATCAGTCCAACGTTCCCATATCTAGAAAAGTTCTTACCATTTAAGCCACTTCCCCCATGTAGCTGCGAAACAGAGACCTTTCCACCTGTTTATGGAGGTTTTCAACATAGTGAATTTTCTGTTCAAAATGGCCCTGGTTTGTAATAGACAGAAATGTACTGTCTCTGAAGCTACTGAAATAAAAAAAAAAAAAATGCAGTACTGTTCCGTTACAAGTCTGCTGTGCGTTTTACTTCTGTTGCTCTCTGGTGTACAGTAATATTCAGCTTGTCTCCTTTTAGAACACCCTTGACACGCCACATTATTGTTCCTTCCTGTATGTCAAGAGATGCCATTTCTCATTCTTCAGTGTCTTGTTTCTCTTGAGTAAGGACAATGAGATTCTTCGTGTCTTTCAAATTCATATGATTCTAACACTACATGTTTTGCTTTTGTCATTTTTGATTAGGTCTTTGCAAACAACACGAGAAGCAATTTGATGTTTTAGGCACACAGTAAAACTCAATGGCATGGGTTTGACTTAAAATGTGTCCTCTCCTCTTTCAGAACGGTGCTCCTTTTGGCGGTCACCAAGAACATGGTGAAGAAAAGATGCTGTGCAGTCCAGCCGCTGACTGGCTCTTTGAATGATTCGAAATGACAAGTGACAGTTTACTGCTCTTTACTATGTGGAGCAGGTGGGTCACTAGTGATGCCAAGACCCCCTTTGAGGAAATTTAAGTTCTTCTCAGGCGTCATTCCCACTCTTTTTCCTCATTGCTGTAAAAAATGCTTATATGTTAAATTATATAACATAACATATATAACTTAACATATAATTTAACATACGATATACATATATATGTGTAAATAATTCCTAAAAATCACAATCACTAGCAATCCCCAAGAAATAAGAGCTCCTATGTATGGTCATTCATCAATATCTATTTATCTGTGTGTCTCTCCATACATCGATGTATGTATTGATAGATCTATCTTTCAGTACTTTAACTCAATCAGAGCTTATATAAATATCATATAGAACAACAACAATCTCTAATTAAAAACTCGATATATTTCTCTGATATATATGTATAAAAATTTAATAGGTTTTGGTTTTAATCTACAGATCTGCTGTACAGCATTGTGCCTATAATTAACAATATTGTATGCTTAAAAATCTGTTAAGAAGATGGGTCTCGTGTAAAGTACTCTTACCACCAAAGAATAAAAAGTAAAAAGAAAAAAAGAAAATCATACATAAAAAACTTGTAGCCATGAGGCACCTGTGTTTTAAGCATCTGACTCTTGATTTTGGCTCAGGTCATGATCTTGCAGTTCATGAGTTCAAGCCACTTGTTGGGCTCCACACTGGCAGTGAGGAGCCTGCTTGGGATTCTCTCACTCTCTCTCTCTCTCTCCCTTTTCCTCTGCCCCTCCCCTGCTCATTCATGTTCTCTCTCTTTCAAAATAAATAAATAAACATTAAATAAACCTGTAGTTAGGAATTATTGTAATGTAAACATTAACGCAATACATTTATTAGACAGGATATTCAATTTTCACATTTCCGACTTCTTTCTGAGTTCATTGTATCCCTGTGTGATTTAAGGTCTGGTTCCTGGGTTTTATGTAGTACAAACTATTAGTCCATTTGTTCTCTTTGACATCACAAGACTGACCAAGTCTCGACGAGGCTGAATAAAAGGATGAAGTTACTCACAAGTGTTATCAATACAACATGTCTCACAGGAAAGCAATGTTGCTCCTACTCAGCTGAATCGTGCCTCTTCGACTGCAACGCTTCTTTGGTTTCTAGGTCATTAGCCTCAGTTTACTGACTGCCCGGCTCACATCCATCACTTGCAAAGGCCTTGACCGTGAATGCCTTTTACTACCAGCTCTGAATGAAGCTTGAGTCTGATTATTTTACAGGTTCCTGCTTTGGCCCTTGCCCCTCTGTAAGGCTCCTTCCATTAATCTGCCTTGAATTTCTGGGCCATGAGTTTTAGCCAGTATCACCCCGGTCTGCAAGTCCAAGCTCTGACCGGTCATCCTCAGCCCAGCATCCTCTGCGTCCACATTTGCTAAAACAACTTCGAAGTCATCGTGATGACCTGCAAACCCACTTTCTCCCTTTCTCCTGTTACTTTCTCTTCTCCTACTTCCTGCACAGCCTCTACTGGCAAAGCCTAGGCCACTTCTTTTGTTAGAGTTGAGCCTCAGACCAGGTGTTGAAGATCTGATTTGTTAAATTTATGATTCTGAAGATTATTTCTTAGTCTAACAGAACTTTCATTGTCTTCAGAGCAGAAGTCATGTACTGTGATCATTGATAGGAAAACTTCTAGGAAAAGTCTTTTAAAAAATGAAGTACCATTTTAGTTATTATATTTCATTTAGGTGATATTTGTATTTTGGACTTTATCTGAAAGTTCTAGAGTAGGGCTAACTTCTAGGTTGGGGTAGTACTTACAGTCTGCTTATTAGGTATAGTCCATTGGATTCTCATTCTAGTGTTGATTTCCTTTCTGCTTTCGCAGGGCATTGGAGTTCATACAACAGCAATTAGGTAAATATGGGTCAGAGGTAAAGGTTGAGGATAGTGAAATAAAATAGAATTAATTGAAAAAAGTATGACTTATTACTAATATTCAGATAAAATACATCTTCCAACCCATATTGACATGTACTTTTTTTTCCCTTTTATCTATATAATGTGACTTTTTTGGGCTAACCCAACAAAGGCAATACTTTGTTTCCTTTTAAATTTGATCTTCCTTGGGGCACCTGGGTGACTCAGTTGGTTAAGCATTCGACTCCTGATTTCAGCTCAGGTCACGACCTAATGGGTTCATGAGATCTAGCCCCATGTCTGACAGCATGGAGCATGCTTGGTATTCTCTCTCTCCCTCTCTCAGCTTCTCCTCTGTACATGCTCTCTCTTTCTCAAAATAAATAAACTTAAAAAAACTTTTTATCTTCCTCTTTATCATCCAAAATAATGACTTTGTCCACCATGACTCATTTCTTTTCTTTGTCTTCTTCCCTTCCTCCCTCCCTCCCTTCCTTCTTTCCTTTCTTCCTTCCTTTTCTCTTTCTTCCTTCTCCCTTTTTCACCCAACCTTATTAAAGTATAAGATAAATACAGTAAAATTCACTAATTTCAAGGCACACCTTATTGAGTTTTGGCATTGTAAACAGTAAACAGTGTTTACAATTGCTGTAACAGTCACATAGCTGTAACTGTAAAACATAAACAGCCATGTAGCTAGCAATACAATCAACATATAGAACATTTTTATTACCACAAAAAAGGATTCCTTTGTTTCTTTGCATACAATCCCATCTCCCAGCCCCTGGGCTTAAGCAGTCACTGATCTGCTTTCTATTACTATAATTTTGTCTTTTATAGATTTCATCGATATGTTATCATACATTATAGGCTTGTGTTTCTGGCTTATCATAATACTTACACTTACCATAACACTTTAAATATTGATCTACTTTGTTGCACATGTCAATAGTATATTCCTTTCTAGTGTTAAGTTTTCATAGTATAGATACACCACAATTTGTTTATCTATTCACTAATTGATATACATTTGGTTATTTTAAGTTCTGAGTATTTTAAGCAAAGTCCTTATGAATATTTGCATATGAGTGGAGCCTGCTTAAGATTCTCTCTCTCTCTCTGCCTCTCCCCTGCTTGTGCACAAGCATGTACTCATGCTCTCTCTCACACATTCTTTCAAAACTAAATAAATAAATAAAAAAGTACATAAATACATAAAATAAAACCCCACAATTATATCTGTAGCAGAACATTTTCTAACTTTCTAGGATGGGATATTACCTTAAATTCCAATAGACACATTTCCGAATAACGTTACTGGTGCACAGTGTGATAAACTGGACTTAACAAAAAAGTCTTTAGTGAAAAAATGTTTAAATGTGTGCTTTATTTAGAAAGGAAACTATTGCAAACAGAGTTTGAATGTTTCGGTTAAAGTAGTTGTAAGACTTTTATTATTGAGTAAAATGTAAGGTCTATAAGACAAACTAGGTTGAATGTTCCATACCTAAATAAATATTTTTAATAAGAGTTAAAAATCAGAACAGGGTCTTTGAAGGTTATGTAATTCATCATTATTATTATTATGTGTATTACTCAAAGGGAAATATATTTTGTACTGTATAACAAACATTGCTAGCTTTTCCTGTCATTCTTTTGCATCTTTTGTTGCGTCTCTCATGAAAGAAAAGATCATTTTTTTACTTAACTTATTATACTGAATTTTTTTACTCTTTAGTGTTTGTTCTTTAATTTAGGTTTTTGAGAGCTTGACTATGTTAGGCTCAGTGGAAGTTGCAATAGCTGTCAGTAAGAAAATTAATATCTTCAAATAATTTACAGCTGTGGTAAAATAATGTCAACATTCTCTATACATTATTAATCAAGTTTATTTCAGTTTTATCTTGTTTTTGCATTTTTAATGCTTATAAAAACTCTGTTTTTGAGAAACTTAATTCTGCCATCAGTTTTTAAAGTGGTCAGCTCTCTGTGGTTTATATCTTTTCATGAGCATATCTATAATCCAATCACAAGCTATTTTGCTTTAATTATTTCCTGTTTTTTTAATCCTTTGAATGCACAAACTTATCTAAGTTCCAAAAATTCTCTGATTAATAAGAACACATATAAAAAGCAATTTTTATAATTCTGAAACACTCAACACATTTCCTGTCTAGTTGGCCCAAGTTTTGGGTTACAGAGCTCAATTCATCAACTTTAGGCATTGATTTCTATAGTACTGACAAATAAGAATCACCATTATAAGCCAATGTCATAATAATAGGTGCTATCTATTATAAAACTCCTTGAAAATAGTCTAAAATGTGATTTCAATGATAGATACTTAAAGTCTAGTGTGGAAAAATTCAGTTCATGAAATATGATAGTCAAGTTGGTTCTTAGAAGTGATGTAGTAGTTTGCACGATTATGTGAGAAAGATAAGAGTATTTTAAATTAATTAGGACCAAAATGAATGATCAGAACTTCTAATTAACCTTTCAAATTCAGCACACAACTGTACAATTTGAGCTTCACTACCTTAATTGTTTCTAATGTTCTTGTTCACACACTCATTGATTTGAATCTGTAGCCAAAGCAACTTGGACACATTTTTAATATCATGGGATGGTTTTAATTCATGTTTTTTGATGGCTTAAGGAAATAAGTAGAAGTTGCTTGTCAAGCTATATATACTAGTTTTCACCTCACATGATGTATCTCATTTACTTCAAAATCATGAGAATATTCCCAACCCACTGAAAGGACAGTATGTGAGCCACTGGCTATGAAACATGTTACATATAGTATATAATATTTGTGCGTGTGTGTGTGTGTATGTGTGTTTGCATTTCCAGAACCTAGCTGAATACTTGACTTATAATAGATACTGAATAAAATTCATAAACTTTTCATCAGTATATTGCTTCCCTATTAAGTTATTACTGAGAACTTTGCATGACACATATGTTGTGTCTTAAGGACAGAGGTGGTTTTATGACCCCTAGGAATATTCTGAACTTTTCTGGTAGTCATTGCTCATTCATGTTATCATGACATTGCTCTAGCGGCTAAACTTGTCTGTCGTTGCTTTAAGTTTGGGTGGCAAATTCACAGCAAGGAAGCAGTCTTTGGCCCTCCCAACACCACAGTAGTCATTACTAATCAATCATGATACTATTTCTGACTGATTCCATGGAATTCTCTAAAAATACAGTGTTCCAGAAGCTACTACCAATGGATTTGAGTTGGCATGAGTTTTGAAAACTATTTGTTTTCTTGACTTAATTTAGAAGATAAAATGTCCTTGTAACATCAACACAGCATAGAACCTTGTGCCTAATGACATAACTACTTGTTTATTAATGTTTTTGAAAATCTTATAAATATGGACTATGAATATTGTTACATTTTTCTGGTAATGTTAAAGATAAGTCCTTAGGAAAGAGAATAGTTTTTCCCAGTTAAAGATATTCGTAAGCGATAGAGGATTATTTTTAGCTATATATGTGCACACTTTGTTTTTAAGCCATGTAACGTCTCTTGATAATTTAAAAAGTATGTTTTATCTTGCTCATAGTTTGGATTATAAAGAATATGAGGCTGTCCTACTTGTATCTAGCAGACGTACCCAAATACTGACACTGTTGCAAATTGTACGACTAACTGCAAGTTGTCTCCTTAAATTAATTAGCTGGAAGCTGATGACAGTAGTCGCCTTGCCTCCAGTGAGTCAACCTTTCAGGCTAAAATTCTGGCAGATGTTAGCATGGTTAATAGCTGACTTGTTTTTCTGATTCTGTTTACCAATTGTGAGAAATATTTGAATTCATTACTCTAAAGTTTCTGCACAAGCAGCATCTAGGTTTTAAAATGACATTGACTTCAGGCGGAACTAAGTGGCTATTGTGCTATCTCCTGAAAACAGGTCAGGCAAGTGCCCGGGATGCCAGTTAGTGTGGATACAAGAGGAGGATCATTATGTTTCTGTACTGCTACCTGGCTCTCACTCCCAATTTGAAAAACAGAGTATTATTTTTCAAATTCTATAGGTAGATGACTGGTCACCTTATAGGTTAATCCAATCCTACCTGAGAAATAATTGTAAAGATTAATTCACCAGACTGTGTAGTTATCAGCAAGATGCTCATCATGCAAGAGACATATTATGAATGTAGCAATAGGGCAAGCTAAATGAAACTTACAATCATGTACCTCATTTGGAGGTGGCTTCACCATTAGTTTATCCACTCACCTATAAAAGACAACTCTAACATGTGGCCCACCATGTCCATCTCCCAGAACAGTACCATGGAGGTTTTAGCAGCCAAACCTCAGCAGGAAAATTGGGTGATATTTCCTAGATTCCAAATGGAATCCAACCATTCTTTATTTTGGGTATGAGAAAAATTCACTGAAAGTAAAAGAGCCAGTCATAAGTAGAGGGCAGGAACATCTTACATGGCTTAGGAGCAAATATTCTCCTTGGCTGTCAGGTTCCCCTTGGATACAACAGTCAGCTACCTGGAAAAATTAATTTTAATATATAGAAAGAAGGGGCCTTCACAACTCTGATGGCTTTGGTTTAATCACAAAACTTACCTGGTAAACCCACACACTATCAAAATGGTTTTCTATATGTCATTGCAGGTACTTGATTCAGGCTTTTTCTATCTTTGTTATGGGTGATCATTTGGTTGATTGAAAATCAGGTAATAAAGGACAGATAAAATGTGCTAATTCTAGTTACATTTGGAGGTTTTAATAATTTCTTGTGGTTGTAATATAATGCAAATTAGAATAGATTTAATATTGCAGCTTGCCTATTTCATAGTAGAGAATTTACTAACTGCAGGTAAAATTTATAGTTTTTTTCCTCACAACAGCTCACGCATAGGTCCTGGAAAATATTTTATTTTCTTACTTTTGTATTTACCTCATTTCCTCCTGAATTAATATGTTGCTATGACATCATATTCAATACATCCCGGAGTGAACCTATTTTCCATTTTGAGCCATGATCATTGCTCACTGCCCAGCCTGTGCCAATGGTACAAACATTTCTCCATTTATCCAGGTTTGAAATTTTGGTCTTCCCCTGGTGATGATCTATTGTCCCTCATCCTACTCCTCACTCCTGCTCTAGATTTGGAGTAGCCTCCTCCTCTTATGCATTTGGAACTATCTGGCATATGGCCTGTCTACCAACTGGATAGCTCTTTGGGTGCCAGGACCTTGACTGTGTTGCATACCTTGCTATCTCAAGGACAAAAACAGTTCCTGGAACACAAATATTTATCATTCAGTAAAAATGTTATGAAGGAATAAATTGAATTAGATCATCATGAGATGGTGGCTGGACCCAAATCTGAATTCTCTTCTCCTGTATTGAACTGCCCCCAAAATATTACTTAAAGACTGATTTAATTTTACCACTCATTTTAGAAATTAAAAACTCTTTCTATGATTTTAATATAAGTGTATGTGTGTTTGTTGGATTTCCCAACTGATGGGTCAAGAGGAGCATTTTTTGTTATTCATAATAAACCCTTTTCAATCATACAGAAGTTATGTAATGAAGCGACACTTGGAGGAACCTACCATGTGGTTAGAAGATAAGAACTTTCAGCCCTATCCTTCTACTTCTGGGTAGGGGACTGGAATGTGGATTGAGTTAATCACCAACATTCAATGATTTAATCAATCATGCTCAAGTAATGGAAACTCTATTAAAATTCTAAATGCAGAGGTTGGGAGAGCTTCTGAGTTGGTGCATGTTGCATCCATGGTGTCTGAAGAGTAGTGTACCCCAAAATCTACAGGGACAGAAACTCGTGTGCTCAGGACCTTTTAGACCTCACCTATGTACCTCTTCATCTGGCAGTTCATTTTTATCCTTTGTAATATCCTTTATAATAAACTGAAAGTATTAAATTAAGTGTTTCCTTGAGCCATGACAACAAATTGTCAAATTGAGGGATGGAGTTGTGGGAATTCCTGATTTATAGCCAAGTTAGGCAGAGTGTGGGTAATTTGGGAACCTACTACCTGCTGTAGGGATCTGAAGTGGAAGTAGACTTGTGGGACTGAGCCCTTAACCTGCGCGATCTGGGCTGAGCCCAGGTAGTTAATGTCAGAATTATTTAATGTGAAGGGAAGAGTCACATTTGGTGTAAGAACTGTTGTGAGTACAGAAAGAGTTTTCTCTGAGAATCACACTTGATTGTTTTCCTCTTCTTTTCCTTTAACAGTGCTAGTTCAGGCTTTATCATTTATCTCTCACCTGTGTTACGCTTTTCCTCAGTTAGGCTGTGAAGAGTCCATCCCATCCTCATGTCTTGTCTCTCATAATCCGTTCACTTTATGCTACTCTCTTGGGAACATATTCCGTTCCCAAACACCTCCTGATCATTCATTAAACTATGCCTTTGTTTATCCTTTTCATCCTCCAGTCATCCTCTCCACTCTTTTAAATAGGAAATGGGGGCGCCTGGGTGGCTCAGTCGGTTGAGCGGCCCACTTCAGCTCAGTTCATGATCTCGCGGTCTGTGAGTTCGAGCCCCGCGTCGGGCTCTGTGCTGACGGCTCAGAGCCTGGAGCCTGCTTCTGATTCTGTGTCTCCCTCTCTCTCTGCCTTCCCCTGCTCACGCTCTGTCTCTATGTCTCTCAAAAATAAAAAAAAAAACGTTAAATAGGAAATGTATGATTTAAGGTCTAAGACATATTCTCCTCTGAGAAGCTTTCCCAGTTTTCCTCTGAACCACCCAATATAGAGTGCTGTTTCTTCCACAACCAAGATTCATGGGTCCAGGAATCAAGGGGTGGAAATGGGAGCTACACCACTTACTGTTACCCTTAGTGACACAATAGCAAAACTTTTGCTTCCTGTTCCTGTGATTTTATGTTCTTCTAGTCCAAAAGTATTAGTTCCAGAGAGAGGAATGCTTCCTCTAAGAGACACAATAATGCCATTGAACTGGAAGGTAAGACTGCCGGCTTGCCACTTGGGGCTCCTCACGCCTCTGAATAAATAGCATGGAAGGGATTCATGGTGTTGGCTGCGGGGATAGCTCCTGGCCACCAATGGGAAATGGACTGCTACTTTATAATGGAGGTAAGGAAGAGAATGTCTGGAACACAGGCGACCCCTTAGGGTGTCTCCTGGTATTACCATGCTTGTGATTAAGGTCAATGGAAAATGATAACAACCCAATCCAGGCAAGATTAGTCTGGAACTTGACACGGACACACTAATCTTGTCTGGATTGGATTACTGTCATTTTTCAGACAGCACTGCACTGTTGTTAAAGTTTTCTTGCTCAGTATTGTAGTGTCCATCTTGGAAAAACTTTTTTTTTTCATTTTACAACTCAGTAAAAACAACCAATATCAAGAAGGTAAGTTGCTTTCTAAAGGAAGAGATCTTACTTGCAGGAACCCTGCTTGTCCATGAAGGATTTCAGTATTTAAGAAAAACCACCTTAGGCTAAATCTGAAATGAGACTGAAATAATGTTATGCTTTTCCATGAGTCTCGTATATTTTTTAATTTTACATTAAAAAAATAAAAATAAGAAAAAGATTAATAATTGCCCAGACCTTTCAGGATTAAAAGTTTGGATCACCCTACTATGTAACAAACGGTGACCAGGTGATGTGCTTGCTAAAGGCTAAGGTTATACAGAATGGGTAGTAGAAGAAGGTCGTTATAAATGCTGGCTATGACCACATGATCAGTTACAAAAACAAGGGCTGTGACTGTCCCGAGTATTCCTTATTTTGTTATGAATACATTTGTGTGTATATACACATATTAAACAAATGTCTTTGTTTCCTTTCCTCTCTTAGTCTCTTGTCATGTATTATAAAATTATTGACTTTATATCAATATTTAAGTAGTATTAATTTTACTTCAGAGTACTAAAGTGCTAGGATATCAGGAGAAAAATAAATATATATTTAAAATGTTCATTTATTTATTTTGAGAGAGATAGTGAACATGCAAGCAGGGGGAAGGAGAAAGAGAGAGAGGGAGAAAGAGAATCCAAAGCAGGGTGTGTGCTGTCAGCGCAGAGCCCAACATAGGGCTCGATCTCACAAACCATGAGATCATGACCTGAGCTGAAAGCAAGAGTCGGATGCTTAACCAACTGAGTCACCCAGGTGCCCCAGGAGAAAAAAATATTATTCAAGGACATCATGTTCTCTTCTAAAGAAGGAATTAGTGTATTCTCAGTTGTGCACAACTTAGTTGTGTCAAATTATGTGGAATTATGACCTCATTATTGCCTTTATTGGAAGATTAAAGACGGTTTAAAGAAATGTGTATAAGTATTAAATTGAGAAAGGGTGGAGTTATGATGGTTAATTTTATGTGTCAACTTGACTGGGCCCAGATAGTTGATAAAACATTATGTCTGGTGTTTCTGTAAGGATGGCTCTGAAAGAGATTAGCATTTGAGTTGGTGAAGTGAGTGAAGCCAATCCATCAAATGTGCAAAATAGAAAAAGGCAAACGAAGGACAAATCCTCCCGCACCCCCCCCCACCACATCTCTCTGCTTGAGCTGAGACATTTATCTTCTTCTGGTCTCAGACATTGGTACTTTTGCATCTTGCGTTTTGTGATTCAAAGTAGATTTACACCATCAGTCTACCATCAACCCCCTCTCATTCACTGAATCACACCACCAGCTTGCAGATAGTAAATTGTGGGACTTCTTGGCCTTCTTAAGTATGAACCAATTCCTATAATAAATTTCTCTATGTATACATATACGTATACTTCTATCTCTCTCCCATGTGTACATAGGAATACATGTTAACAACTTCTGTGTGTGTTACACACACACACACACACACACACAGAGAGGTTTTATTTTTCTGGAAAATCCTAATACACCTTTACATTACACTTTTTGTTCCTTTCTCTTTCCTATGTTTTGTACTACTTTACTATACTAATATTATAGCTATTATCATGTTTTATTATAGTCTATTGATTATATGTCTCTCTTCCCACAGGATCTTCTACTCTATGGAGTCCTTCAAAACTTAAGTTTGCTAATTTTAGCAAAATTACCTGGACCACCACAGTGTCGACCATCTGAAAGCCTGGTTGGTTGGCTGGCTACGGAAGAGCCTCAAAATTTTTATTTCATCACTTGTTTGTCGTCTAAATTCTAGCTCAGCTCTCTTTTTGTAATAATAATGGCATGTGATATAATTCATACTGAGCAAGAAGTTAGTCATGTTATCTCTCCAGTTTCTACTCAATATTTACAAAATTGTTCCTTTTTACCAATTTAAGAAATCCTCTTCCACAATAGTGCTTGCCATTGCCTGCTTTAACTACACTTCACAAATTCCCCATGGTCACAAATACCTTAACTGTGAGATATCCCTAAAAGAATGCAGCAGCACCTGAACTAGCAGAGAGAATCTGACCTTCGTTTGGAGAAAATTGTTATTCAAAAGTAACATGATCTCATCTAAGATTAAAAACCGCACACAATTTATGGGACAATGAGGAGATCCCACAAATAATAGCAATTCATAACTAATATCAACTTTCAACATCAAATAACGTGTCCCAGATATGGTTAGTGTAGGAAAGTATGTCTCCTACTGCATTTTTCTGGCAGGGCAGACTCTTGTTAATTGAAAGGCTGGTGAAGCTTGTCTCCAGAATTTTTACTAGTTTTCCTTGCGTGGTCCCTCTCCCTATTCTACAGAGCCTTGTTCTTTTCCCTCCTTGATTATTAAGCCTCTCCACTTTGGACCCTGTCTTAAACCCATCATTCCAGGAAGTGTGGGGCTTCATTTGCTTATGCACCCTCTTCAAGAGGGAGTATAAACTATTTACAATTGGAAGTTTGGGTTTGAGTGTGCAATGCAGGGAAAGTGTTTTAAACTTTTGGGTATCTCTTTTCTCTCATGTGGCAATTGTGAGAATAATATCAGTAATGAATCTTAAAATGCATTGTAAACATTTGAGCAATTTTCTCAAGCGTGTTACTGTTGGCATTTTGGGTTAGGTAGCTTCTGTTGTGGAGGGCTGTCTTGTGCATTATAGGATTTTAAGCAGTAAATGGTAACAGAATTTGCCACCTCGAAATACAACTATAGGAGTGCAGGACATGCTGTCCCCCATGTGTCACTTTGGTATGTTGTTTATTTTGAGTTGCAGGCACTTGCAAAACAGCAAGTGCAGGGAGAGGCTTTCTCTGAACTCCCTTTATCTGCCTAAGGACAGATTCTCCAAAATGAACTCAATTGTCATAAATCTTGTGGGGAGTTACATCAACCAGGAAGACTGACTCATCCCAGGACAGGAAATTAGAAATTGACATCACGCCCAGACTTTGTCACAAATTAACATGTCTTCCAACTCTTTTTCTAAGGACTCATCTATACTTCCTAAAATCATTTACTTTCCCCTTCTCTTTCTTATTAGACTGGGATTTAATCCTGAATTCTGGAACTACCTCTTTGAGTTACTCACTTTTCCCTGGGTATCTCCCATGCATATGTGAGGTATACACATTACTCAACTTCTATTTGTTTTTCTCCACTTAAACGAACTCAGAAAGGCATAGGAAACATTACTTTTTTCTCCCTTACAGCAGTGTCCTTGGCCTCTGCCTACTGGATTCCATTAGCAGTCCCCCCTTTTCTTTGTATGTACAAACAAAAATGTCTCCAGATATTTTCAAATGTTTTCTTGGGGCAAAATCATCCCAGTCGAGAACCATTGCTAGAGGGGATCCGTTTTCACTCCACTTGTAGTAGTTCTGCCTGGCTCCAAAGTATAGAAACATTTGCCTTCCTGGTTATATTGACAAAGTAACCCTTACCTTCTTCCAGGCCTTCAGAAATTGGAAAGAGGAACAGAGCATGCCCGAACTCTGTCCCCTTCTGAGTATTTTCATTGTGGGTTATGGAGAACCACAAAAACACAGTAGAGCACTCCGTTCAAACCCCTACAGTAAGTGATTTGGCCAATCGTGAACATGGCTTCTAATAGCATAAATTTTGGACCCTCAGACAACCAAGGCAGCTGCCTATTGAGTTTTTGTTTAGACAACCTATGGCTGTCTAAACAACTTGCTGCTTGTTCTAGCTAAGGCCGGAGTTCAGCTCCGGTGAGGCCAGGGGTCCCCGAAGGAGGAATGGTGTCGGTGAAAGGAATGAGAGAGCCACGAAAACGTAGTCTGATCACCAAGCAGGCATCTGGCATCTCTGGCATCTCTGCTCTGCTGGTCTCAGTGTCTTTATTTAAAAGTAGTAAATCAAAGAGTACTTTCCTGACATTACATCATTAAGCATAGTTTTGGTATCTTTAGCAACAATGTGGGTATTTTTTTAGCAAAGCAGCAATTTCCTCAATCTTGCATGTTGTTTTCAACTTAATTAACATATACATTTAAGACAGAGGGAGAGAAAAGGGTGTTACCTTGTGGCCTATGTTAATTATCTATAAACAGGCCAGGAATCACTCTGATTATTGTTTCAACTACAATGGGGGAGGTGCAACCCATCTGGCAAGGACATAATTCCCAATGCTTGTCCTTTGCTTGCGAATGAGTACATTTACATAATTTCCTTCAGTTGTTATCCATCCATGCCTCACATTCCAGGTCCTCTTTTTTTATTTAAATACCATAAAACAAAAGAGCATTACATCCCTTGAGGCCAACGAGAGCAGTTCAAGAAATCCAATCCTGAATGGTTATTATTAGAAGGAGATGGTATTGGGTGCCATTTGATTGGCAGGAGGCTTTGCAATGTCTGCCTTTTCCACACAGGGAGGTGTCTCAACCTGTGAGCCCAAGATGGCTCCCAACAAGCTAACACCTGAGATAGGCCCCTAATCTCCTTTTCTTAGGGTGTTTACTAAAAAAGGATGACAATAGTGAATCCTTTTCCTGCCATTTGGAGATGTATATGTATCTCCTACAACTCAAGAGTCTTTCTCAACGGACTGAAGTCATTTCTTTGAAATGTAATCATCCAGAAGAATAGTGCCTCTGTCTCTCAGTATTTTTGAAAGGATAGAATCCTAACTTACATAATTGTCAACTAAAAGACACCACTAATTGGCAAGAACACTGCCCCACAGTTAGGGATTTTCCACTTCCCTGACTGCTCATGTGCCATTTGTGCCATTTCCCCATCCTATTCCCTCATTCTCAAATAGTATTGTATTGTATTGTATTGTATTGTATTGTATTGTATTGTATTTGTCTCTTTAGAACAAAGTGCCTCATTTGGATGTGTCTTGGAAGCTTATTACTCTACCTTCTCCTACAAATGGACCTAAAGAGCTTGTTTGGAGTTTCTAGCAGGGGAGTGCAGCTATCCCTATACACCTGACCAAAGAACAGTCCTCCTTTATCCGGGAAGGTTGTCCTCTTCAACAGAGAGCACAGCTTTAGAAGCAACATACATGGAGTGTTGAGGGAGGAAGGGGATACCCACCCAGCCAGTCAGATCAGCCAAATCATCCCTGGCCATCAATGGGGTGACAGAAGTCAAAGCCAGATGGCCCTCACATCCCCCTCATTCTCCTTTTAAATGCCAATCACTTCTAGGGGTGCCTATGTGGCTCAGTCAATTAAGCATCCCTCTTTGTTTCAGCTCAGGTCATGATCTCATGGTTTGTGAGTTAGAGCCCCAGGTCCGGCTCCATGCTGACAGCCTGCTTGAGATTCTCTCTCTCTACCTTCCTCTCTCTCTCTCTTTCTCTCTCTCTCAATAAATAAAGTTTTAAAAAATACTAAATGCCAATAACCTCTAAGCAAATCAAAGTTGAGCTCAGTTCCAGGTGAATTCTCTTCTAATTGTGGTAGTATATTGCTTATTAAAATCTGTTCTAGGGGCACCTGGGTGGCTTAGTTGGTTAAGTGATCAACTTTTGATTTTGACTCAGGTCATGATCTCATGGTTCATGGGTTTGAGCCCTGTGTCAGGCTCCACACTGACAGTGGAGAGCCTGCTCGGAATTCTTTCTCTCTCTCTCCCTCTCTCTCTACCCTTCCCCACTTGTGCGCTCTCTCTCGTACACACAATGAATAAATAAACTTAAAAAAAAATCTGTTCTTACTACTTTGGTGTCTGGCTTTGTTTATCTTGGTCCCTATAATGCCCAAGAGAACAGTACCCTCCACCCTTCCCTGTTTTAACTTCTGAGACAGTTGAGAAGTAAGTAGACAGAATCCTAGGGTAAAGAATGAAGGAGAAATACATTTGGTTGCTTGTCAAAGCTGAATTCTTGATCCAATTTTATAGAGTATATTCTACATCTGTATGAACTTATGTCTTACTTGGTTTCAAATTTAGGAAAGAAGTGGTATTAACCATCCCTCACCAGTTCCAACAAAAACTATAAAAACCTTACACATGTGTCTGTTTATGTAATCACTGATTATATTCTATTAAAATTCTGGGTGCTAGCTAGCAGTGGATAAGCCTCCGTGCATTATGCCTCTGAAGGAGGTCTTTTTAAAAAGATTACACCGAGTCTGTAATATTTTAACTGAAAGAGCAATTTTCTCTGGTAGGAAGTTTTAAGCCATGTAACAGCCTAATGGAAAAGAGCATCTAAGAGTGTCGGGGACATTTAATAAGCTGTTAGTACGCCTCCTCAACCCTTCCCACTTTGCTGTATTTAGTTTCTTGAGGCTGATCTTGTGTCTGGATAAGAACTGCTGTTTCCAAAGGTTTCCCAATTTGTTTTTAAGAAGAAGTTAAAGTTTTATAGGCTGAACCCTTGCTGAAATATCTGAGTAAGAAGTACCATTATTTGAGGACACAGTTGATATTATTTTTTTCTTTCACAGTATATACATTAATGGAAGTTAAATTAAAATGAGATTATAGAAAATATATCTAAACCAATGTAATTATGAATATTTTATACATTAGTGTAATTGTCTAAGAATTTGCAGGCAACGGGGATGCTGTCAAAAACAAAACATTGCTTCAAAGGTGCCACCAACTGTTTTGATTGTAAATTACAATTTAGAGACTTTAATATGTATTAACACAGGCCATTAAATATTACCACATTTTTCATTGCTCTCAAGTACTGCTGCTGTTTGAGGAAATCAATTCTAAACATTTGTCTTGCTTTCTAGTAAGTTTCCAGGCTTTGAAAGTTTTCATTTTTTTTAAGTTTCTTCCTCAGCCAACGAGTTGGATAATGCTCACTTAAGAGTTCTACAATTTGGAATACATACTTAAGGAATACTTGACATCATTTCTTAAGAAATTTACTAACAAAGAAGAAAAGAAATATCTATACAAGTGACAAACATACAGATATTAGGTTAAATGGAAGAGCAGGGATTATACTTGTAGATTGAAAATAACTAAAATTTATTAATAAAACTCTGTTGCAAAGTGTGGCTTTTGATCTGCTATTCACGAGCAAGAAAAGATCATGCATGTATTTTGTCGTGGGCCAGCCAGTGAATGGATTTGATGGCAGTGTTCAGAAGTATATACTTGAGCTGGAGAGCAACAAGAAGCTTTGGAGAGATAGGAGTTGCAGAAATGAGAAAACGACCTTAGCTAGAGGAATTCTATAGGTTTAGAATGCTATGTATGGGAAGAACAAATTAAACACGACTCAACAGGAAACATTTTCATCTCCACAAAGGACTTTTTAATGGCTATCAAGAATATTTTCAATGGATCCAAGATTATAAGCTAAGGCTAAGAAAAATCACCATGTTTCTCCCAAACGATGTTGCAAAAACAATTTCTTGTTATGTTAACTATTGCACTTAACTGCTGTCCAATTAATTTTGAAAACATATTATACACAGAAGCAAAAGTATATTTCATTATTGAAGAATTAGATTCTATGACACCAGAACCCTGTTAAATATCTGTTATCTTGTTGACCAAGTTCATAGAAAGATTGGGAATCTTATCCAAGGTAGGAATATGTTTTGAACCATTTGTTCAAATCAGTAAATCACTGCCATGTCAGTGCATCTTTGCTTTAAAGCAAATTTTTATTTCTCTAGACATGTTAGTATCCTTGATAAGCTCACTCAATAGAAAGTATTTAATACATACAGTAGTACAGCTGCTTTTGAGCTAACCTCTGTAAATAATAAATCCAAAGCTATTAAATTGTGCTTACTCTGGTTGTATGGAACCCATCAGCTGTTAAAAATGTCACTTCAAGTTCAAATGATTCTGGGATTAATTTTTCACCATTATTATTTATTTATTATTTTGTATACCTAAAATGAAAATTCATTTTGTGTCAATTATTCCTCAATAAAAAATAAAATAAATGAAATCATGCAATCAAAAAAAGTTTCAACAGTCTTAAATGATAGAAAGATACTACATAATGTTCAAAATAACAGACTATTTCCAAGCCTCTTAATTGAACACTTATTGTCCTTTTAATAAGAATGGGGATTGCAGGCAAATATGTAAATGAATTAAAATTTCATTCGCCCAGAACTTTGCATATTACATTAATAAGATTTACCCAAAACACTATTCTTAGTTTAGTAAATATGGAGGCCAACTCCCCAAAATAAACAAACAAAAAACCCCCATGAAATATACATATCTATTTAGATATTTACAAAATTATTTTATTGGGATAATGGTATAATTTTTTAATTTATTTTTGGTTATGGTCATATCTTTTCCACAGTTTTACAATGTGACAGTTCATTTTGAAATGTATTTTTTTTGTCTATTATCTACTTAGCAGGCACCAGTTAAATTGAAAACTCAAAACTGTCAAGTTTATAGCACAAAACCAGGGGGGAGGGGAAGAGAGGAAAAGAAAAAAGACACAGAGAGGGAGAGAGACAAAACATAAGAGGCTCTCAAAGACTAAGAACAAACTGAGTGGGGAGGGGGTGTGGGAGGGGGGAGAGTGGGTGACAGACACAGAGGAGGGCACTTGTTGAGATGAGCACTGGGTGTTATATGAAAACCAATTTGAAAATAAATTATTTAAAAACAAATGTCAAGTTTAGTTACATTTAAATGATTTGACTCTTGATAAAATTCATATTGTGAAAATTATCAGAACATTTCCAACATATAAAAAGACCCTTAAATGTTTGCTTTACTGATGTAAAATGGAGCATTGTAAGATTCATCTAATGCTATAAATAGAATATCTTATCCTTATATACACTTTTAATTGTGGCTAGTAGCTATATAATCTCATATAGTTTTTTTGTGAACTTTTTTTTGGATCCCTGAATATTAAAATTTGCTTGTGGACAAAAGAGATAGTAAGATATATGTAACTTAGAATCGCATTGAAGACAAATTATCTTGCAGAATTACTTTTGTAGCTTTTATGTTTGAGGACAAAGACGAACATGATTTTATCTGAAATATTTGTTTAGAAGAGTAACAAATGAGTGGACACTATAGAAGTATTCTATTTTGTGTCTAGGACACAAAAGAGATTGATATAACACCAAGTGGTACAAAAAAGGCAAACTTAGTTGGCTAGGTTTTGAGATAAGACAATTTGCAAATATTTAACAACAATAAAAAGCAGCTTGGCAGTGGAGACAATAAATTCACCTGTTTAGCAGAAGGGAAAAACCCCCAAGAAGAAGACAGCATATTCTTTAGAAGCATACAAATAATATAAAATCTGATTACCTGGCGATTTTTTTGAGGATTAGGGGAGGATATATTGGGTTGTAGTTTTTTATATAGTGAATCAGATATATATATTTTGAATTTGGTTAATATTTCTGAATTTATCAGAAATTAATATTTGGAATTTTAGTAATTCTTTATTAGATGTAACATGTATAATATAATATACTGTATATGTTATTATATGTATTTATCTATAATTCATGATTATCTATGAAAAAGTGATTTTACAAAATAATTTTAACAGCATCAAACCTTTTGGAGATATGGCTTGAGGCATTAGGAAAACTAAAATAATTTACACTGAGAATGATGCATATTTTTTTCTTGATTTTCTGAAGTATAGCAAAAACCTTAATAGTTGTCAGGTTGTATAATTTATTGATGCATCTGGAAATGTAACAGATAAAGATGTTAGATTTTAAAAAGGGGGGAGAAAGTGTTTTATAGCACTGTAATTATTCTAAGCTTTTTGCTAAGTGTAACAGTCTGGCTTAGAGACACATGAGAAAAAAGTGCAATTAAATAGATATGACTGCAGTCTAGATTTAAGAAGTCCTTATTCTCAGTGTTTTTTCACTTAAATTACAAAATCCGGGGAGCTATATAACAACTGGGAGCTTTCCATTTTTAAACTAAATTCAAAGGAAGATCAAAATATTAGATCTAGCAGAGCCTCTACTTCCCAAGTTTCAAATATTTGAGCTGTACATAAAAAGGGAATGAAAAAGAAATCATGAGTGACATGCATCACAGTTACTGACTCTTCTTCCTTTTGACTAGAAGACTTATTATCTTCTTTAGATGGAACTGTTTTGTATTGTATCCTTTATAGCAAATCCAAGTTCATCCAGAGCTATTCACTATTGATGGAAGCTATCCGGTGCTTACTTCTGAATATCTAAAATTTCCATCTACAGTACTCTTATTCCTTTTTACTTTAGATAAAAAGAACCTCCTCGCCTCTGCAGATGGAGAGATCCATAATATATTTGGGTTGGGTGGTAGAGACAGAATTTGAGATGAATGAGTAAGTTTGTGGAAGTCGTACTGGTTTTACATTCTGCGCAGACCATTCTGGGGGACGGCCAGGGGCAAGGATTTGTTACTGTCTGCTGAAGTTCTGGCTGTGGTCTCTTTCCTCAGGTACCTGATGGGTGTCTCTGATGTTTGGATAGAAACATTTGCAGTAATTAAGTACTGAGATGGATCCAAAGATACATCTGTTTCCTGTAAGAAAAAAAAGTAAATTTGGTTAGCATTGGAATGAAAATAATTATAGGCGTGACACTTTTCTTTGCCTTTAATAGTCTTTTGGTATTGAAAGAAGTTAAATCTGCTCCAACCTACTGCTAATTTAACTCCTACTAACTGATTCAAATTAACTCCTATTTCAATAGGGCTGGGCTTTATTGGTTTTTTTTTTTTTCATTTTGTAAATGAGTCACAAATTCCATTGTCATTCTTGCCTCATGCAGTTCTTCTCCTTCAAAACATTTGCTGTTCTTTTTGCACTTAATTTTCAAAGTACATTTGGAATCCCACTTCTTCTATGAGGGCTCCCCTGAATACTTTAGCTGTTCCCCACTTCCGACTCCTTTTCTCTCCCAGGCTTTATGGTACCCACCATAACTCTTGACTTTGGGTCATCTTTCCACATGCTCCTTTTGCTCTGAGGTTTCACTGACCATGCCTTCTCCCCTATGGTCCTTGGCATCACCTCGGTGGCACTCTAGAAATATAAACTGGTTAAGCAGTAGAAGTGTGAGGGCAGATTGTTACCCTTTACTCATAAGTACAACATACAGGAATCATTATCACCTCAACGATATTATCATCTCAATTATTATCTTCTCAATTATTTTGGGGAGGAGGCAGGTAGGTGACTCAGTCAGTTAACCGTCTGACTTCAGCTCAGGTCATGATTTCATAGCTCATGAGTTTGAGCCCCATGGCGGGCTCTGTGCTGACAGCTCTGAGGCTGAAGTCTGCTTTGGATTCTCTATCTCCCTTTCTCTCTTCCCCTCTGCTGCTCATGCTCTGTCTGTCTCTCTCTCTCAAAAATAAATAAACAATAAAATAAATTAAAAGTTTATTTATTTATTTGGGAGGAGAGGGGCAGAGAGAGAAGAAAGAGAGAATCCCAAGCAGGCTCCATGCCTAGCATGAAACCTGATGCAGGACTTGATCTCACGACCCTGGCATCATGACCTGAACTGAAATCAAGAGTCAGATGTTTAACTGACTGAGTCAGCCAGACACCCCAACATAAATATGTTTTTAAATGTCGCCCAATGCTAACCTGTTGTTCCTCCTTTCATTTTTATTTTCATCACTTTTCCTCCCAGCTAAAAACTATATTTAACATGTTTTCATTAAATTTGAGGTCTTACCCTCTCCCTTTTTGTTCAGGAAAGAGTTAAAAGAAAACAGAAAAATTTCTACTTTTTTTTTCCTTAGAGTAGGCTTCACGCCCAGCATGGAGCTCAATATGGGGCTTGAACTCAGCACTCTGAGATCAAGGCCTGAGCTGAGATCAAGAGTCAGATGCTTAATCACCTGAGCCACCCAGACGCCCCTGAAAACAGGAAAATTTAAAATCTCACTATGCAACACTTTTTAGTCTTATTATTTGATTAATTATTAAATAATTACTGTATCCTTCCTAAGAGTCCACACTTCATACTCTTATCAGAAATTCTAGGACTTTTGGCACAGTTTTATTTGTAGAGAAATAAGTTGTGTTTATTTTGGGGAACATGTGGGCATTTATTTATTTTTCTATGATAGAGATTGATAGATGAATTGAACTTTCAATTTAGGGAGCAGAGACTTGAAATTTATTATGTAGTATTACAATTGAATAAATATTATTTTTTTAAATATTAGTAAATGTTTTAACTCTTTTAGATATTGTTGCTCTTGTCTTATTGAATAAGGAAAATTAGAAACCTTATCATTTTCCTTTTATAATGGGGATATCAGTTTTGAATCTTTAACTTAGTAATTGTGATGAATGAGAACAGGTTGTAGATGTCACTACACAAGAAAGCAGACTTGATGCTCACTGTCAATAACAGGGATTAATGCTCTCAAAACAGGAGATGAAAGAGAACAAACACTCATTAGCACAGATGAGGAAGCTCGGTGGGCAGAGGATTATTCTGAAGTTGGTGATGTTGGTATTTCTATGTTCTGTGATGGACCACTCACTGACTGATGGTTAATATAGAGGAAAAAAATTGGCATGTGACAGGAGTACTCACTGACTCTTCTTTGAGTCACCAGAAAGAAACTTGTGTCAGTGTAAATAAGAGATGGGACTCTTATCTGCATTATTTCCCCATTGCAGACTCTCTCTCTTGACATTCTCACCTATACTCATCATTTGGAATTGAATCCACATGCAGAAGTCTCATTTATATTTCTAGCTCAGACGTCTCCTTTTAGCCTCCATCCATTACATTGGCCCAACCACTTACTTAATATTCTCTTGAATGTCTCAAAAGCCTCTCAAACTCAACATATCAAAATCAACTTCGGCTATTTTCCCAGATCTTCCCCTATTGTTCTTTCACTCAACAAATGGCACCCATACACATCCAGCTGCTCAACTCAGAAAACCTACTGGTTACCTCTCCTTCAATCCAATATCCAAAATTTTCACCAAATTGTGTCATTTTTACCCTATAACTATCCCTTGAACGCATATTCTTGCCTCCATAGCCCGAGCTACTATCACCCACAAACCTGAAATTATTTACAATATCTGAAGTACTTTCTATATCTTTGTTGTATCTCTTCAACCCTTTACCTGCAGAGGATCCACAGAAGGATCTATTTTGTAGGAAAAAGCTGATCATATTACCATCCACATTCAACAATCATTCGTAGCAGGATAATATTTTCACACCCTGGATTCTATTCCTTGATTTGCTGCTTTGGGTCATTTAGGCTGTTCAACACTTAATGCCTCCAGACTCGATGCACCAGTGACAATGGCATGTGTGGGTTAATGGTAAAGAAAGACTGTATTCATTTCCCTAGATGCAGTTGACAATAAAGGACCCTTGAAAGGCAGATGCGACTCTGCGGATGGGATACAATGAAACTTTTCATTGACTGAAGAATCCTAAATTGATAACATTTATAGTGAACTGATAATAATTAATTATATACTATGTGGTGGAATGGGCTTAAAATAGAAATTAAGGTAGAATACTGCATACAGAAATACATATCTCTTCACTACTTAGTTTGTGACCTGAAATTCATGCTTAGTCTACTTTTTGGTGGCTTCTCTTTGCTTTTACAAAGAAAAACTTCTGAACCTGGCCAGTGAAACCCTTCCTGGATCTGGCTTCCTTCCAGTCTCATCATCACCACCATCCCCACGAGTGTCAGTCTGTTAACATCTGACTCTTGATTTTGGCCCAGGTCACGATCTCATGGTTCCTGAGATTGGCCCACATTGTGTTCGGCACTGAGTGTGGAGCCTGCTTGTGATTCTTTCTCTCTGCCCCTCCTCCCCCCAACATGCATGCGCTCTCTCTCGGAACAAATAAACATTAAAAATAAAATAAAAATAAAGTCAGACTGCTGAATATAGAATGATTTGAAGTCTGTTTAAAATTTTCAACAAAAATAACCATCCCAAAAAACTGTCCATATCAGATAGAGTTAAGTGGCTTAATTAATATATACTGGTTAAGGATATTGCTGGTGGCCTTTGTCATGAAGTGTTTCAAATTAGCAAGATATTGCGACACTGAAGAGTTTTTGTTTGAATTTCTAAAACTACTCTGGTGATTTGGAGAGAGATCTCTGAAATAAAAATCCAGTGGAGAAGGATGTGAGTCACTTCAGTTATATAACTTATTTTGATAAGGATGACACTGAATGGCAGCCTCAAATCAAACTGGAAGCTTTAGGAGATTTATTTAAAAGAGCAATTAAGAGATTGTCTTCAGATACAAACAGTCATGTAAGGGACTACAGCTCCAAAGAGGGAAGCAAATGAGGCCAACAGAGGATTAATTTGGCCTCATTTATCATTCACTGATGAGGCTCCAGAGCAAAATATACCCTGTCATTTCTTTTTTGAGGGAATATTGTGCTTCTTCACAAGAGTCTGGCAACTGGGGCCAATCCAAACCCTCTGTCAATATTTTATTTTCATTCTTTCCGACCTTCTTCATTTTAGAAGCCCTACTGTTCACGAAGTTAGTGAGGTCTTGGAGATCAACAAAACCAATCTGTCAAATACTAGTTTAATTAAGGTACTCTCCTGACAGCTCTGAGTATGTGAATTAAAAGCTCTGAGCATTTTAACACATGCCGAATATTGCAAATAATATAATTTGGTTTGTTTTAAGACAGTTCCTCAGTCTGGAGATCATCTATGATTCTTCCTGCCTCCATTTTCTTTATTTGTTCTAAATTTCCATCTGTGTATGAGGCCAGTAGCCAAGTACACTGCCAAACATTTCCTGGTTGAGTCTGAGCCTGATCAATACTTGAGAAAGGCAGCCGTTGGCAAGGTGCAATCTAAGAAAATTCCAAAGACTCTCATCTTTTTGGAGGCACTTCTTAGCCAGGAATTATCTCCTGTTGGTCAGAAACCATAGCTTTGTGGGCAGACAGCTACAGAAGGTGAGTGGAAGTCACAGTCCCACATCCGGCTTCTTAAACAACTATTGCTTTCTGCATGAATGGCCTCATGCCCTCTCTTTCAGAGTCTCTGTTATCATTTGCTTTCCTTTCTTAGCTTCCCTATTTCTTATATCCTCATTTCTCTGCTTAACTTATACCACATCTGTGATAGCAAAGAGAGTTTAGAAATACAAAAATATGAACTTAAGCGTTAGGAAAGTGAAATGACACTCTCAAGGACACAGGATTAAGGGACGTGTGCTATTCCTATCACTGCTGTGACAGTATTTGCAGGGTTTCAGCACTTTCCAAAAGCACTTTAATAGATCTCATGTTAAACTTCCAGATTCGCTCTAAAAGCCTATAGCCCACTAAGAATTGCACCGTACTTAACACTTTGCACTTTATTTCTTTGTCTTCTTACTACTTTATTCCTTACATACATGCAAATACATCATGATAAAGCAGATTGCATAATAGCTTGTGAGCTTATGTGAATGAATGGGTCATTTTTATGAGACTGATGCCCTACCTACTGCACTAACGAGGCACTGAACGACGGTCATTTTTAAAAGAAGATTATAAACTCCTAATGGTCTCCCCAGAGCATGTGGTCCAGGACCAGTCACATAGTTAGTATTCATAAATATATGATGACAGTCACTGCAGTACCAAGCTAGGGATATTTGCATACCTAATACCAGGATGACATGATGTTAACCTAATTCTCCACTGAGCACAAGCTGCAGAAGATATTTTGAGCAATATCTTAGTGACTGTGGTGAACCCTGAAGCCATCTGTGAGAAAGCTGTATATTTTCCACCATTTTCCGCCTCTCAGTTCCCAGCAATATGTTGAATCTGCTCATTGAGATGGTCAAAAGGCTGTGACTGTGTTAGTGTCTCCTTACATCCACACCGACTGATGCCCCAAGTTGTCTCCAGCCCCAAGAGGCATCTTATATCCTCTTTGTTTTATGGAGTTATTCAAGAACAGGTGTGCTGATGTAGGCCTCCTGGAGAGGTTTCCTCTGTGTAGGATGCTGAAAAATATCTGTGTGCTGAGTTTGATTGGCCTGCTGTATAGAGCTACACAGATTACACATTTGAAGGTGACAACACTTCAGATATTCCTCTTCTGCACAGGTGAATATCTATTTTTCTCTAATTTATTTAGGCCATCACTCACATCATTTTGTTGAAATAAGTCATTTTCTCTTTACTGATTTTCCTAGACCAAGTGCCTTGAAATTTGTATATGTTACGTGTAGGGGAGGAAAAATTTTTCCTTCTACTCTTCAAGGTCTTCCAGCTGGTTTAAGAATTAAATCGACATGGGACAGATTAACAGGAGAAAGAACACAAAATTTTATTAGGTCCACACAGAGGCTCCATAATAAGATTGAGACTTCAAGAAATGACCAATGCATGCAGTTTTTAGTTAAGTTTATTTATTTATATTGTAAAAGTGTGCACACAAGGGAGGAGCAGAGAGAGAGAGAGAGAAGGAGAGGGAGAATCACAAGCAGGCTCTGCACATCAGCACAGAGCCGGGTGTGGGGCTTGATCCCATGAACTATGAGATTATGACCTGAGCCAAAATCAGAGTCCGACACTTAACCACCTGAGCCATCCAGGCACCCCAGCAGTTGTTATACATTTAAGACAAAGAGACAATAAATCTGTGAGGAACTGACAGGACAAAGAAGTTAAGTAACTTTGGGAGCTTCAGTTAGGAATTCTAAACAGAATCTGGGCTATGGTAGTAAATTATTAAAAAGTAATGAGTGTTGTTTTTAAGACCTTCTCTGCTCTAAATTTTCTGTCTCTTTACCTCCTGGTACAGGGAGAGAACTTTTTACATGGAAGATTTATTTTTTGGTTTCCAGAGACAAAGGGACGGGGGAGGGCAGTCGGAATCTTCTGTTTTGCATGGATATTCCTTTAGTAACTTCTGTTTAAAACTACCAATATGTTAAAGTGGCACATTTTGGGGAAGTCTTCCTTTTGCCCGTATAGATGCTTAGAATAGTTCCTAGAACATCAGTACACAGGAAATATCTGTACACTTCTGTATTGAATTGGACTAAATTGAAGAATTGGTGGTGCCAGAGATAGGGGAAAGCAGGTTGGGCCGGTGGTAAAGAGAGAGTGGGGAGCTTAGTGGATTGGAACATGATAACTCTAATAGTCCTATAGGACATCCTGGGGGAGGGATTTAGTAGGCGGTCAGGGACATGAGAATGGAACTTGAAAGAAGGTTGGTGTCACTTCTTCAGGAACATCATCTGAGGGCTACCTGGGAGTGCATAAAACCATTCATGGGAGGGAGAGGGTTTGGACTGGCTGCCTCTTTTTAGGAGCTTGCATGAGATCACAAGTGGAGCAGTGGAGGTAATTTCCAGAGGCCACAGTTATCATTGCAATCGAGAAGAGGTGTGGAAACAAAGAGAACTTTCCAAGTGACATACAGGGTTTGAGCTATTTTCCTTGCAAAAGCAATAATTAATTACATCTGTGATAAATGTACACTCATTTCCTGGTTCAAAGCATGAGTCAAAGAGCCAGAGGAAATCAGAAAGAAAAATATTGAGGAGAGAGAAGGACATTAAGCTCATGATCAAGAGCGTGGCCAGGGAAATACTGTGTCAGAATCTCATCAATGCAAGCTGACAAGATCTCTCATGACAGTTTAGAAAAAAATGCAAAATATTGGGGCACCTGGGTGGCTCAGTCGGTTAAGTGCCCGACTCCAGCTCAGGTCATGATCTCACAACGTGTGAGTTCGAGCTCCACATCGGGCTCTGCACTGACAGTTCAGAGCCTGGAGCCTGCTTCACATTCTGTGTCTCTCTCTCTCTCTGCCCCTCCCCTGCTCACACTCTGTCTCTCTCTCTCAACAATAAATAAACAATAAAAAATTAAAAAAAGAAAAAGTGGAAAATATGAATTATAATATTACGACTACTTTGATTCTTAGTAGAATGCCTGCAGCACAAAAGCACTATTGTCAAAGAGTGGTCTTTAGTAGCCCGCCACAGGGCTCTATTCTGCGCTGTCCTGCTTAATGATTTCTATCAATAATTCAAGTGAGGCACTTGGAGAACAGTTAACATACTCACTGGTGACACTAGCCTTGGTAGCGGAGAGAGCATGAAGGATAACAAAATTAAAACTCGAGATCTTTAAATCTTAATAGGTAAGAGGGAGAGTCAAATTTAGAAGAAAGTCAAAATGTACTCTTTTCCCCATTAACTGAAAATGTTATTAGTTATTATTATTTTCCATTTTAGTATATGAAGAGACCCATATTTTTGTTGGTTTTATTTTTTATTTTAATACAAGACTTTGGACCCATATTAAGTTTTGATTGCTCAAGCACATACCAGTTCTCAACAGCTTACCACCAAATCCCTTGTTATATGAGAAAACAAACTCTTTTTCAAAACACTGCCATTGGGTTTTACATCACACATGCCAAATACGGTCCCTAATTGAGAGATAAGGTCTAGGTTACTTAATCTTCGCGGCAACCCCAAGAGGCAGATTTTATTACAAATCTCATTTTTAAGCTAAGAAAATAAAGCTTAGGGTTAATTTGTTTTAAATCATATAGAGAGTAGGAAGGGAAAACGTGCTTTTAAACTTAGCTCTGCCTGATTCCAGGTCATGCCCACTCTTCACCGCCATGGAGTAGTATCTGCACAGTGGTAAAGAGTGAGACATAGCCAGTCCTGTAATAGACTAGGTATGTGACCTGCTGTCCCTATTCGCAAATGCAGCTACAATAATACAGCTACTTAGAATACCTAGTTCATTTAGTCATTTAGCAAGTATATATCGTGTACTAGGTGTATTAGGCGCCAAGTTAAGCAGAGGGATAAGCAGTAGTAAATAAAACATTTAAATTATTTTTTCCTGCCTTCATAGAGCTCATAGTCAATGAAAAGTGACAAGTAAACTCTGCAGCATATCAGATAATGAAAAGGATGATGGAGAAAACTAAGACTGAGAAAAGTATGAGCATGCTAAGCAGTACAGGTATGACCGCCACTTTAAAATATAGTCAGGAAATTCCTCACCCAGAAAGAGACACCAGGAAGGTGTCTGAGGGAAGGGGCATCCAAGTAGAGACAGTAGAAAGGGCAGAGCCGTGAGTCAGACATGTGCTAGTGTGCCCCACGTACAAGTTGGATAATGTGGTTGCAGTGTGATAGGTGAGGGAGAGAGAAGTAGGAGATGAAGCAGAGGTAATGAAGGATCATGTCCACCATGCAGGCCATTTTCAAAACTTAATTCGACTGAGTGAGGACATGGGAGTGTTTTGAGCAGAGGAGTAACATGATCTCACATACCTAAAAGAAAATCAGGCCATTCTGTTTAAATAAACTGGAGGGTTGACAAAGATAGAAAAAAGGTATATTGTTAGGAGGCCATTATGATCATCTAATTGAGAGAAGATACTGGCATGGACCAGGGTGGTAACAGCAAAACTGGAAAGTGATCAGATTCTGCATATATTTTCAAGATGGCATGAACAGAATATTAAGTGAGGACTAAGGAAGAAAGGGAAGGGTCAGTGATGCTTTCTGAGCTAAGAACCTAAAAGAATGAGTTGCCATCAACTGAGATGGGGGGGCTAATATTTGCGGGCATTGGGAGCTCAGTTTTGAACATGTTGAGATTGAGACGTTTATTAGGCATTTAAGAGAAGACATCAAGCAAATGTTAAATGTAAGAGACTGAAGTTCACAGACAATGTGTACTCTGCAGGTATAAGTTTGGCAGTCTTCAGTGTACGGAGGATGTTTACAGATCAGAGACTAGATGAAATCACCTGGCGAGTGAGTGTAGATGGGAGAGAGGATGCTCAAGGACTGAGTGCAGAGTTACTCCAATATTTAGAAGTTGGAAAAATATAGAAGAATCTACTAAAGATGCTAAGAAAGAGGATAGTCCTCAGGAATGGAACTGGAGAGCATAGCATCCTAGAACCAACTGAGTGGAGATTTTCAATGAGAGAGGAATCAGATGTATCAAGTGTTGTTTGATAATGACCAAGGAAGAGAATTATTATTATTTTTTTAATTTTATAATAGTTTATTTTCAAATTGGTTTACATATAACACCCAGTGTTCATCCCAACATGTGCCCTTTTTAATGCCCATCACCCCCTCTCCTCCGTCCCTCATCCCCCTTACCCTCAGTTTTTCCTTAGTCTTTGAGAGTCTCTTATGTTTTATCTCCCTCCCTCTCTGTGTCTTTTTTTTCTTTCCCCTCTTCCCCTCCCCCTGGTTTTTGCTTAGTCTCACAAAGTCCACCTATTCGTGGAAACATATGGTATCTGTCTTTTTCTGACTGACTTATTTCACTTAACATAATACCCTCCAGTTCCATCCATGTTGCTACACATGGCCAGATTTCATTTTTTCTCATTGCCACGTAGTAGTCCATTGTATATAAGTACCATAACTTCTTTATCCATTCGTCAGTTGATGGGCACTTGGTCTCTTTCCATGATTTGGCTATTGTCGAAATTGCTGCTATGAACATTGGGGTACACGTGCTCCTATGCATCAGCATTCCTGTGTCTCTTGGGTAGATTCCTAGCAGGGCTATTGCTGGATCATAAGGTAGCTCTATTTTCATTTTTTTGAGGAACCTCCACACCGTTTTCCAGAGTGGCTGCACCAGTTTGCATTCCCACCAACAGTGTAGGAGGGTGCCTACTTCTCCACATCCTCGCCAGCATCTATAGTTTCCTGATTTGTTCATTTTAGCCACTCTGACTGGTGTGAGGTGGTATCTCAGTGTGGTTTTGATTTGTATTTCCCTGATGCTGAGTGACATCGAGCATTGTTTCATGTGTCTGTTGGCCATCTGAATGTCCTCTTTGGAGAAGTGTCTATTCATATCTTCCGCCCATTTCTTCACTGGGTTGTTTGTTTTTCGGGTGTGGAGTTTGGTAAGTTCTTTATAAATTTTAGATATTAGTCCTTTATCCGATATGTCATATGCGATGATCTTTTCCCATTCCGTTGGTTGCCTATTCGTTTTGTTGGTTGTTTCTTTTGCTGTGCAGAAGCTTTTTATCTTGATGAGGTCCCAATAGTTCATCTTTGCTTTTAATTTTCTTGCCTTTGGAGACGTGTCGAGTAAGAAATTGGTGCGTCTTAGGTCAAAGAGGCTTTTTCCTGTTTTCTCCTCTAGGATTTTGACGGTTTCCTGTCTCACATTCAGATCTTTTATCCATTTAGAATTTATTTTTGTGAGTGGTGTAAGAAAGTGGTCTAGTTTCATTCTTCTGCATGTTGCTGTCCAATTCTCCCAGCACCATTTGTTAAAGAGGCTGTCTTTTTTCCATTGGATACATTTTCCCGCTTTGTCAAAGATTAGTTGGCCATATACTTGCGGGTCCATTTCTGAGTTTTCTATTCTATTCCATTGGTCTATGTGTCTGTTTTTGTGCCAATACCATACAATCTTCATGACCACCGCTTTGTAGTAGAGGTTAAAGTCTGGGATTGTGATGCCTCCCGCCTTGGTTTTATTCTTCAGTATTATTTTGGCTATTCGAGGTCTTTTGTGGTTCCATACAAATTTTAGGATTGTTTGCTCTAGCTTTGAGAAGAATGCTGGTACAATTTTGATTGGGATTGCATTGAATGTGTAGATTGCTTTGGGTAGTATTGCCATTTTGACGATGTTTATTCTTCCAATCCATGAGCATGGGATGTTTTTCCATTTCCTTGTTTCTTCCTCAATTTCCTTCATAAGTTTTTTATAGTTTTCAGTGTAGAGGTCTTTCACCTCTTTGATTAGGTTTATTCCTAAGTATTTTATGGTTTTTGGTGCAATTGTGAAAGGGATTAGCTTCTTTATTTCTCTTTCTGCTGCTTCATTGTTGGTGTATAGAAATGCCACCGATTTCTGTACATTGATTTTGTATCCTGCAACTTTGCTGAAATCATGAATCAGTTCTAGTAGGCTTTTGGTGGATTCCGTCGGGTTTTCCATGTAAAGTATCATGTCATCTGCAAAAAGTGAAAGTTTGACTTCCTCCTTGCCAATCTTGATGCCTTTTATTTTGTTTTGTTGTCTGATTGCTGATGCTAAGACTTCCAGCACTGTGTTAAATAGCAGTGGCGAGAGTGGACACCCCTGTCGTGTTCCTGATCTCAGGGGGAAGGCTTTCAATTTTTCCCCATTGAGGATGATATTAGCTGTGGGCTTTTCATATATGGCTTTTATGATGTTTAAGTATGTTCCTTCTATCCCGACTTTCTCGAGAGTTTTTATTAAGAACGGGTGCTGTATTTTGTCAAATGCTTTTTCTGCATCTATTGACAGGATCATATGGTTCTTATCTTTTCTTTTGTTGATGTGATGTATCATGTTGTTTGATTTGCGAATATTGAACCAGCCCTGCAACCCAGGGATGAATCCTACTTGATCATGGGGGATAATTCTCTTTATATGCTGTTGGATTCGATTTGCTAGTATCTTATTGAGAATTTTTGCATCCATATTCATCAGGGATATTGGCCTGTAATTTTCTTTCTTTGCTGGGTCTCTATCTGGTTTGGGAATCAAAGTGATGCTGGCTTCATAGAATGAGTCCGGGAGTTTTCCTTCCGTTTCAATTTTTTGGAACAGCTTGAGGAAGATAGGAATTAACTCTGTTTTAAATGTCTGGTAAAATTCCGCAGGAAAGCCATCTGGTCCAGGGCTTTTATTTGCTGGGAGGTTTTTAATAACTGATTCTATTTCTTCACTAGTTATGGGTCTGTTCAAATTTTCTATTTCTTCCCGTTTGAGTTTTGGTAGCGTGTGGCTATTTAGGAAACTGTCCATTTCTTCCAGATTGCCAAGTTTGGTGGCATATAATTTTTCATAGTATTCTCTGATGATTGCTTGTATCTCTGAGGGATTGGTTGTAATTTCTCCCCTTTCATTCACGATTTTATCTATTTGAGTTCTCTCTCTTTTCTTTTTGAGAAGCCTGGCTAGAGGTTTGTCTATTTTGTTTATTTTTTCAAAGAACCAGCTTTTGGTTTCATTGATCTGTTCCACTACCTTTTCTGTCTCCATATGGTTAATTTGTGCTCTGATCTTTGTTATTTCTCTCTTTCTGCTGGGCTTGGGTTGTTTTAGTTGATCTGCTTCTAGTTCCTTTAGGCGTGCTGTTAGAATTTGTGTTATTGATTTTTCTTGTTTCTTGAGATGGGCCTGGATTGCAATATATTTCCCTCTCAGGACTGCCTTTGCTGTGTCCCAGAGCGTTTGGATTGTTGTATTTTCATTTTCATTTGTTTCCATGTATTTTTTAATTTCTTCTCTGATGGCTTGGTTGACCCAGTCATCTTTTAGTAGGTTATTTCTTAGCCGCCATGTTCTTGGATATTTTCCAGGCTTTCTCCTGTGGTTGATTTCAAGTTTCAAAGCATTGTGGTCTGACAGTGTACACGGTATGATCTCAATTCTTTTATATTTATTCAGAGCTTCCCTGTGCCCCAGAATGTGGTCTATCTTGGAAAATATACCGTGTGCAGTTGAGAAGAATGTAAATTCCTTTGCTTCTGGATGAAGGACCCTAAAGATGTCTGTGAGGCCCATCTGTCCTAATGTGTCATTCAGGGCTATTGTTTCTGCGGAGATTTTCTGTTTTGTGGATCTATCCAATGCTGAGAGTGGAGTGTTGAGATCCCCTACTATTAGGACATTTTTATCGATGAGGTTGCTAATGTTTGTAGTTAGTTGTTTTACAAATTTGGGTGCCCCCGAATTCGGTGCGTAGATATTTACAATTGTTAGCTCTTCCTGCTGGATGGTCCCTGAGACTATTATATAATGTCCTTCTTCATCTCTTATTACATCGTTCATTTTAAAGTCTAATTTGTCTGATATAAGTGTGGCTACTCCGGCTTTCTTCTGACTTCCAGTAGCATGGTAGATAGTTCTCCATCCCCTCACTTTCAATCTGAAGGTATCTTCAGGTTTAAGATGAGTTTCTTGAAGACAGCAAATAGATGGGTGTTGTTTTTTAATCCATTCTGTTATCCTGTGTCTTTTGATTGGCGCATTTAGTCCATTTACATTCAGTGTTAATATTGAAAAATATGGGCTTACAGTCACTGTATTATCTGTAAGTTTCATGTTTGTAAGTCTGTCCCTGGCAGTTTGTGTTCTTTGCAACCTTGTCTTCATAGAATGCCCCTCAGGACCTCTTGCAGTGCTGGCTTATTTGTGATAAATTCTTTCAGTTTTTGTTTGTTGGGAAAAACCTTGATCTCTCCTTCTATTCTGAATGACAGGCTAGCCGGATACAGAATTCTTGGTTGCATGTCCTTCTTGCTCATCACATTGAAGATATCCTGCCATTCCTTTCTGGCTTGCCAAATTTCTGTTGATAAGTCTGCTACTACCCTTATAGGTCTCCCTTTGTATGTTAAGGTTCTTTTGTCCCTAGCTGCTTTCAGGATTCTCTCCCTATCTTTGTATTTTGCCATCTTCACTATGATGTGCCGTGCAGAAGGTCTATTCAAGTTATGTCTGAGGGGAGTTCTCTGTGCCTCTTGGATTTCCATGCTCGTTTCCTTCCTCACATTGAGGAAGTTCTCAGCAATGATTTGTTCAAGAACCCCTTCGACTCCTTTCTCTCTCTCTTCTTCCTCTGGAACTCCTATGATACGGATATTGTTTCTTTTGAGTGCATCGTTCTTTTGAGTGCATCGCTCAGCTCTCAAATTCTCCTTTCCTGTTCCTGGATCAGCTTCTCTCTCTTTTTATCTGCTTCCTCTTTTTCAATGATTTTGTCTTCTAATGCACTAACTCTTTCCTCTACCTCTTCAATCCGTGCTGTGGCTGCTTCCAGTTTCCCCTGTATTTCTTCCAATGTCTTCTTTAATTCTTCCTGACCGTTTTTAAGGTCCTTGAACTCTGCTGCGCGGGACCCCTTGCATTCTTCTAAGCTTTTTTCAAGGCCAGCAATTAGTTTTATGATTATCATTCTATATTCAAGTTCTGTTATGTTGCTTATATCTGTTTTCATTAATTCTTGAGCTGTCACTGCTTCTTGTAGATTCTTTTGAGGAGAATTCTTCCATCTCGTCATTTTGGCTGGATGTGTTATGGATTGTTTCTTGAAGTTGCCCTGGAAAGGAAAACTGACAGACACACAGAACACAGAAATACTCAAACGTACCGACAAATGGTCCAGACAAGCAGTTCACAACAGAAAAAAATAACAAGTGACTCTCTGAGGGCAATGTCCTGAAGTAACAGCTACACGTTAAGGACAGGGTATGTAGTGTGCTGGTGGCAGAGCATATATAGACAGAATAATGACTGGTGCAGGGAGAAGAAGGAAATGGACTTTGCCCAGGTAGAGCGACTAAAGGGTTTAATCCAGACTGGTAGAAATCAGAATAAGGACAGGTGCGAGGGAAAAGGAATAAAGATCGATGTCATCTAGATGAACTTATACGGCCTGGTTATTCCAGAAAAAGGGCTAGGGAAGTAAAGAAGAGGTTGTAGGACATGTCCTCAAAGAGTGGGTTAAATAAAAAAAAAAACAAAAAAAAAAAAAAAACAAAAAAAATGATTAAGCCAGTCAGTACCCTGGATGACCAGCTCAGGGATGGGGATCGGTAGGAATGAGAAAGGGAGGGATAAATTTAAAAAGAAGAAATGACTGGCGTTACTCCAGGCAGCAATCTCCACTTGGATCAGTCGCTCCTGCTGATAGTTTGGGAGGGGCGTGGTTTAGTGTAGGTGGGTCCGGCCTCCACTGCCGCAGGGATGGCTTCTGGGGTGACTTCCTGGCTTGTGAGACAACAATGGCATCTCTCCAGACCCGCGCCACCAGTCCTGGAGTTTTTTATTCGCCCCTTTATTTCTGTTCTCTCTCCACCGCCAGCGCCGGCCTAGTGTGGTTTACTGGAGCCGCCGCCTGGAGCTGCCTGGGTCCCTGCTGCGAGTCCCGGCAGCGGCGGTGGCGGTGGCGGCGGCGGCGGCGGCGGCGGTGGCGTGCGTGCCCGGAGGCGCTGGGCGAGGGTGGCGCGGTGGCACGGCCGTCTGCTACCCCCCGATTTGGCTCTAACTGTGCGGGGGTTAGAGGTGCTCCGCAGGAGCCGCCGCCTGGGTCCCCCCTGCCTGTCCCGGCAGCGCGCGTGCCCCGGAGGCGCTGGGTGAGGGTGGCGCGGTGGTGCGGCAGTCTGCCACCCCCGATTTCGTTATAATTGTGCTGGGGTTAGAGGTGCTCCGCAGGCGGTGCCGCCTGCGTCCCCGCTGCCAGTCCCCCCGGTGCACGCGTCCCAGTGGCTCAGGACGGGGTTGGTGCGGTCCCAGCAGCTCGGGTAGTGCTGTTTCTTGCCACTGAACTTCTCTTCAAAAGCCCTGCATTTAGGGCCTGGATGGTAGCGGTCTCACCCGCTCTGGCCCTCTCGTTCAGATGTTGTTCGATGGGCACTTTCCCAGCTATCTCCGAAGACACTCACCCTCCCCTCAGCTCAACTTCCCGAGTTCGAGTTCATTTTATCCAACCCAGATTAAACTCACGGTTTAGTTGGGCCGTGTCTGTTTTCGCCTACGTTTCTTGTCAGCTGTAGCACCTTTTCCCCCCCGATTTTTGGAGTTGAGAGAGACAATGGTTTCAGTCGTCCCCCTTTAAAGGGCAAGCGAAATACTGGAGCCCCCTACTCCTCCGCCATGTTGCCCCGCCTCAGAAGAGAATTATTAAGAAATGACTAAGCGTTTTGGCAAGTGGGAGGCATTGATGACTTGACAAGAGCAGTCTTGGTGGAGTGGTGGAGGTGAAAGTCATTGTAAAATGTGCCAACAAAAAATGGCTAGGAGAGGAGGGAGGGAGCCCAGCGATTAGAATCAACAAACATATGGAATTTCTAGGAATTTGATATAAGGCAAGCAAAGAAATGAAATTAGGGAAATATGTGGTCGAAAGAGTTTCTTTTCCTTTTTTATAAGGAGAAATCTTATAGAATGTTCGTATGGTGCTGAGAATGTTGAGAAGTGGGGAGGAGTAGACTTAAGATTGATTTCTGAGGATTAACTGTGATAATGTGTGTAAAGCCTTGTCATAATGCATAGGCAACTCCATACACGTTAGATGTTAGTGCTATTCTCTATTAATATTTTCCCCAAAGTTTTATAGAATAATTGTTTATGGCATCATGTTGCGACTATATAGATTCCTTTGCTTTTTATTATAGAAATGTTATTTTTATTTAATGTATTAAAATGGCTTATTAAAAATCATGTCACTTAACTTACTTTGTATTTTTGTATTTTGACCAATATCTTCCACAAAATATAATAATTCTCACTTCATTCCTCTCATAATTTTAGAATATAGGTACATAGCTGCAGGTGAATTACTTCAGATTGATAACCTTTGTCAAATCTAGTTGATGGTGTCCTGGAAACCATGTCAGCTACAATCCCAGGACACTCATATTCCGATAGAGTGTCTGATTCTGCTTTTTATTAACTGAGATGACATAGAGAGCCACGGAAACATAGATTATTGGAAACTTGTGCTAATACTACTTGTTACAGAGTAGAACATTCTAGATTGAGATGGAGTAGATTCATTTTGCACTGTAAGAAAAGTATATTATTTATTGTAACAAATGTACTTCCTTATTAAGAAATTCCACTGGAAGGAATTTCATAGTGTGTACCTTAGAAGATGGAATTTATTTGTGAGTCTTGTATCCATTCTAAGCATGCAGTACAGTTGGATATTGTCAAAGTAATAAAAACTACTGCAGATCTAGTCTTTTCAGATTCTTGCCTGACTTAGTTATCCATTGCTCTCTAACAAATTCCCCCAAAACTTAGTAGCTTAAGAGAACAATAAATATTGATTTTGCTATGTAGTTTTTGTGGGTCAGGAACCCAGAAGTGGCTTTGCTACATGGTTATGGTTCAGGGTCCCTCATGAAGTTGTGATCATTTGAAGGCTTGGTTGGGCCTAGAGATTTATTTCCAGTGTTAACTTCTATTCCTGGCAAGTTAGTGTTACATTGGGCCAGTGGCCTCATTTCCTTGCTATGAGAACGTATCCATAGGGCTGCTTGAATGTCCTTACCACATGGCAGGTGATAGGCTGCTCTAAGTATTTTAAGAAACAGCAAGGCAAAATATCTTATGACACAACCTCAGAAGTCAACACTCTGCCATTTCTATTGGTTAAACAGGTCAGCCTACTCAGTTAAGGAGGAGACCATTAAATACCAGGATGCAAAAATCTTGGAGGCCTATCTTGAAGACTGGCTTCACCACAATACATCTCAGAGGGCTGTATGGACCATGGCAAATTAATTTAGTTGAATAATTTAGCCATAACTGTAGGTTCTATCCTCATGTTTAGCTTATCTGTCTCTATTTTTATTATTAAAATTAAAGTTAAGACATCAACGCTACCTTATGATTGTCAGTTTTTTCTTTGAATATTCAAACAGTTTGCATATAGATCATGGAAGATCAAGCAAAGGTAGATTTATTATGCGCCTTATTTCTTTTAAAGCAATAACAAATAAGGTAGGAGGTACACATGAATTTAAGTCTTTGCCCTACAAATTATTAGTTGAGTTGATTTAGGGCAAGCATTTCCTACGTCTAAAGTAGGAATGGTGGGGCACTCGGGTGGCTCAGCTGATTGAGCATCAGACTCTTGGTTTCAGCTGGAGTCATGATGTCAGGGTTCATGAGTTTGAGCCCCACATTGGGCTCCACCCTGACAGTGCAAGCCTGCTTGGAATTCTCTCTCTCCCTCTCTCTCTCTCCTCCTTCCTCACTTGGGCTTGCTTGCTCTCTCTCAAAATAAATGAATAAACTTTTTAAAAAATTAAAAAATAAAGTAGGAATGGTGATGGTGATGATGAAGAAAGATCAACTCCATAGTGTTACTGTAAAAAGTAAATGTATGTGCATTTGAGAAAGCACCATAAAACTGTGATTTGGGCATTGCAAATGCCTTATATCACCTTTGCCAAATGAGAGTGCTATTTTTTTAATGTTAATGAGAGTGCTTTCTATTAAATGGTGCTTTTATCACCTCCCCTTGGCCCCAGTTCAGTTTTAGCTCATGGATAACAGTAGCAAAACTTTTACTACCACATTACTACTACTACTGTTACTACTACTACTAGAATGATAAAATTTTTAAAAAAGAAAAAATCCATCACAATTAATTATGTTTGTCCTATGTATGGCAGTCCTGCACAAATCAGTATGGAAGCCGATGGATACAAGCTGCACTTCGTACCATTCAGGTGGAAAATTCTGGGAGGTCTTCTGAGTACTTCGCAGGAGATCATTGGAATTAAACCTTCAAAGCCACGGCAGCAAGATCGACAACATGCATTTGTCTTACATTAGCTTTTCCCCGTTTCCTCACACTTCCTGAAATTAAGCAAAAGTCTTTCCCTTAGTAGTTAAAATGAAGAGAGTAATGTAGTATGATTATGTTGAAGTTGGGAATACTTCTTCTGGAGCAGAGATACTGACAATGGCAAGCAAAGCGAGAGGAGGGTAGGATAATGGGCTGCAGTGTCTGTAGGGAGTATAAAAAGGGTAATAAATCCAACAAACAGTCATAATGCTTTTCAAAAATACAACGCACTAGCAATTCTAAGCAATGTCAGTGGTGAAATCTTCTTTCCTAACAGTGCAGCCTGAGTGTCCCACCCTTCTTTTTATGCCTCCAGTTTCAAATTCAGTCGTAATCTGTAAATTGGTTATGTTATACTAATGGTTTGAGTACTTAAATATCGGTGGGGTGTGGAGTATGCAGCTGTGTTAGGTCTCAGTTTCAAAAAACAGGACAGAAGGAGTGGGAGTGATGTTGAGCCATAAATTATCTCTCTGTATCAAGCATGCTAGAGATGTTGTGTATTCCCGAGCAGAGCAGTTCAAGAGACAAGGAGGCAAATTCTTGGGTGCCACTGAGGTCCTAAATATTCCTTTACAATTTTTAGGTAATTTAGAATCTTTGTGGTAAATAGTGCTCAGGTCATGCATCTATATCCAAGAATTTAATGAACTTGCCCAAAGATGCACAGCAAAGTTTTTGTCCATACGTGGAATCTCAGAGCTATTATTTGGAGATATTTCAGTGGGGATTATCAAATTTTAGCCCATATTAACTGCAGTATCATTTACATTCTATACTTTTTCTATTTTACCCTACTTCATTATGTTTTGGAGAAGAATTAATAACTTATACTTACCTTTTTCACATTAGCATTCTTTTCTGGATATTTAGTAGTTTTAAATAGACATTGATGTACAATCTTTTCAATATCCACTATCTGATAAAAACGAAAGCATTGAAGTTTTTGGCATTTTGTTCCCAAATGTAATTAATCATTGACCTCAACATATGTCTCCCAGGAAAATGCAGCATTACTAATTAGCGCTTTTTCTCCTCTGTGCCAAGGAATTAAGAAAGAACATATATGAACTAATTACATAAAATGTGTTTTCGTAACTATTTCTGTCAAAGAGGTCATGACTAAAGATGGTCAGTTTTTCTTCCCACTCCTATCTAAGTTGAAAATCTTATTTTCAATAAATTAAGGTGTATTCATTATAACGAATTCCAGGCTCATAAAATAATTAATGTGCTCAATTCTTTTCCAACCATTAGTGATTCCTTTTTCTTTGTAATATCTTTTTTTTTAACATGGCCTAGTTACTCTTACAAAAATTTACTTCTTAAAGTCCCTTATTTTCTTTAGAAGAATTAGGTTTTTGCTACTACCATACCAAAAATGTAACCGGCTTATTAAATTTGTGATTATGTCACCAGCTAGACTCCAAGACCTGACTTTTACTGCCCACCTGCTTGTACCCAATGACCTTTGTCCCTCATTTTTCCTTCAGCTGTTCTTCACAGCTTCTCTCTTAACTCAGGCAATGGAAAGTGAAACCACCCCTCAAACAATAGTGACCGCCCTGACAGGACCTTCAGCAGCCCAGACCAGTTTGAGTGGAAGCCCCATTTGCGCCTGCACAGATGGATCATGGAGTGACCTCTAGAATGACCAACAGTTACCTTTAAACCTCATTCTAATACTAAAATCTCCGCCTAAGAAGGAGCCGCAGCCTCATTTACATAACAATGTATGTCCGTGTTTCCTTAAGGTGCATGCATGACCTTCTGCCTGCCTTTGTACGTGATGACAAGGATCCCATTTCTAAATTTTATCCTGGGACTCCTGGGTGGCTCAGTCAGTTATGTATTGGACTCTTGATTTCTGCACAGGTCATGATCTCCTGGTTCTGGGATCAAGCCCAGAGTCAGGCTTTGCGCTGTTAGTGGGATTTTCTCTCTCCCTTGCTCCTTGCCTCTCATCCACTCATGAGTAGGCTTTCTCTCCCTCTCTCTCTCAAAAGAAATAAATAAATAAACATTAAAAAAATAAATTTCAGGGGCATCCGCGTGGCTCAGTCAGTTAAGTGGTTAAGCCTCCAACTTAGGCTCAGGTCATGATCTCATTGTTTGTGAGTTGAGCGCTGCATTAGGTTCTGTGCTGAGGGCTCAGAGCCTGAAGCCTGCTTCTGATTCTGTGTCTCCCTCTCTCTGCCTCTCCCCCGCTCTCTCTCTCTCTCTCTCTCTCTCAAAAATATATGAAAACATTAAAAAAAATTTTCATCCTAACCCTAAATGAAAAGAACCTATCCACTCTTGCTCAGAGAGTCACGGCTTTGGAAGTTATTCCCGTTATCTCCTTATTTGCTGCAAATAATTTCCTTTGTGTGATAGCTCACTTGGTGTAGTTTCTGTGACTTACCAAGGAGTGAACTCCTGTCGGTTCGGTTCCAGTTCCATATGACAATTAAGAGAATCAGCCTCATTACTAATCAAGGTAACCTTTGCTTAATAAAATACTTGAAAATGAAGAGAATATAGAATGTGTTTTACTAGATACATAATTTACCTACGATAATCATTTTCATGCTGTGTGTGTTGGGGTTGTTTAGGAAGGGAAGGAAGGTGGCCTTGGATAAAGCTCCGTGAGGACCACAGAGTGAGAAGAGTTATTCTGATTGGTTAATAGAAAACAATTTGGAGGTGAACTCAGAACGCATGTTAAAATAATAGTTAACTTACAACTTGAAAATTAAACTGGTTTTGGGTTCTGTCGTTGGGATGCAGAGAACTATGAAAAAAAGTTTCACCTGAGCATCTAAGACGTGAATGTTTTCTGAGGTTATCGGAGGCCGCGCCTCACACCATGTAAATAGCCGCTCACTCTAGGCCAGAATTTCTCATTAGAAGGCATATGGATAAACTCATAGACGCGAGGTTAGAAAGAAATTCTTTTAGGTCTTTGTAAAGGAAAAAAAAATATTCCTGTGTTTTTCCTGTCTTTTACACTATACTTCACTTTGGTCACTGACTGTGTGGGGTTTTTCCCATACTGTGCAGGGGTGGAGGGGTGCGAGAGTACCTGGCTCTGGGGGTCCCAAGCAGACTAGATTCAGGCACTTGCTGCTGACAAAATCCAAAGGTAGAGAAATGAGAGCTGGTCAAACAAGAAAGGAATTTATTTCAGTGGGGCTGATACCAGGAAGACAGAGCACTAAAGTCTCTAAAAATGAAAGTCTCAAAGAGCTGAAAATACTTGGAGGTTTATATAAGGAATATGTGGGACAAAGGTCAGTGGAAACATGCAGGTGGGCGGTAAAAGTCAGGTCATCATTGTCTTGGAGTCACTCACGCGGCATCTTGCTGGCTCAGGGCGGTCCTTGTTGCTTGAGGCGAGTAGTTTCAGTTCTCATCAGGCGGTGATGATGACTGGCAGGGTCTTTTGCTTGAGTTAAGAGATAAGCTGGAAAGAATAACTTAACAATTAGAAAGTTTGAAATCACTGCGGAGGTGGCTGAAGTTCTCTTATTTTTTTAAATGTTTATTTTTGAGAGAGAGAGAAAGGAGAGTAGGGGAGGGGCAGAGAGAGAAGGAAGCAGAGGATCAGAGGCAGGCTCTGTACTGACAGCAGAGAGAACTCTGTTGGGCTTGAACTCAAAAAAGGTGAGATCACGACCTGAGCCGAAGTCAGACGCTTAACCACGGAGCCACCAGGCACCCCTGAAGTCCTTTTTCAACGCCAAACAGTTGTGCGTCACCAGCTGACTGTCATACAAATTTAATGCAATTCTGATGCTATCTACCTGGGACGTCGTGGGATCTCTCAAGTTAAGGGCTCAGTCCTACAAGACTGCTTCCTGCCACCTGCCCTCCTCAGACAGCAATCCCAAGTCCAGCCTGGAGTCCTTGATACTTTGCCCTCTCAAATATTAACTCTTGTGTTTCTCTGTCATCTAGTGCAAAGCATTTTTCCTCTTTTATACATAATATACCAGCACGGGCTGTGATGCAGATTCTTCTTTAATCTGTCTCCTGTTACATGCCAGTGAGTACTTATTGGCTTATTTGTAAAAGGTTTTGTTTTCCTTTTAAATCACATCCTTCACTATAAAACGTCTGGTCATAGTGACTTGAGAAACAACATAAACTAATTTTTGAAGCATGAGATCAAAACTCTCATCAGAACTATAACAGTGTGAGTTATTTGTTTAGGATCTGCTAGCATAAAAACAGAGCATTTACCCCCACCTCTCGAGAATTAAAGGATTGGAAACAAGGTGACTTCTGTTGAAAATCCTCCTCTCCAATTTCTGCAATAATAAATAGGGGAATTTTTATGTGTATATCCTGTTCATTAAAATATACTGACTTTGTCTTTTCAAAGAATTATTCATTCTTTTATTTTTTCTTTTTTGTTGTTGTTTGTCTGTTTTTAGTATCTAAGAACATCTTCTTCCATATCAATTCAAAAATATTTATTGAACACCTAATATGTATGTTCAGTATACACCTCTCCACAGTGAGAGATACCATGGTGATTGAATTTGTGTCTCCCAATTCCAAAGGCCTGAAAACTCATGAGGAAATCGATATAAAACCAACACAAATGAAGGAAAATTCTAAAGTAGAGGCACAAACATTGTGTAGAGTGAACTGGAGAAGGAGAGATTAATTCAGTCTGTGGTGTACTACAATTTAGTACACTGTGGTGTACTGCTCGTGGGGCTGATAGGCTTGCTGTAGCTTTGGAAGATGAGGATGGTGTTATATGGCCAGGTTTTGGGGGCTTTCAAAGTGCCTTTCAAGTGGAGGGCAGGGCATAACCGAAACCAAGGAGAAGGTGTTTTTTGGAGAATGGGAGGTAGGTTAATAAAGCTGGACCACGCGTTACGCTGGAGGAGTGAGAGGAAAGGGCAGGTTAGGAAGTTAGGAAAACAGGTTAGGAGTAGGAGAGGAAAGAGCTCAAGCATCAAGCTGAAGACAGCTGAGAATTTTTCTCCACCTGATGATGAATCTCATTTTTGTTGTTTCCATTTTTGTTTTTTTAGTAGCTATAAATACCTCATAGTCCTGTTAGGAATATTACTCTAATTCTGATATTTTATCAAGCAAAGGTCATTGAGGGACATTCAAGGGGGGGGGCTTCTTTTATGGAATAGAAAGTAATCAAGATGCCTATGGCTTAATAAGTGATTTTAAAACTGCTAATCTGGAGAATGAGATCTTGAATATTTAAACTGAATTCTTGTTTGTGAAGCACACTATTTCTCTCCTCTCTCTACACACACACACACACACACACACACACACACTGTAGTAGGCAAAATAATGGCCTCCCCAAATGTTTACATATTAATCCTCAGAACGTGTAAATATGTTACAATACAAAAGGGACTCAAAGGGATGCTTGAAGATGTAAAAGTCAAGAAAAGGCATGTGAGGGAGATATTTGAAGATGTTACACTACTTTCTTTGAAGATGGAGAAAGGAGCCACAGCCAAAGAATGCAGGCAGCCTTTAGAAACATTCTGCTCTAGAGCCCCCGGAAGGAATGCAGCCCCGGCCCCCCAACACCTGTATTTTAGTCCATTAGATCTCTTTTGAACTTCTGGCCTCCAAGACTATAAAAGAATAATTTGTATTGTTTTAAGCCATTATACTGCTGTAATTTACTTGAGCAATAATACAAAAGTAATACAAGTACCCATCTGAAAGCCAAACATGTGAGCAAAACTCTATTTTCTATTAATCATTTTAACTTCTGATTCAAGGCTCTTAATCAATCTGATACAAGAAACACAATGTTTTCAGTTTAATCAAATCCAGTAACTTCCCATGCATTTAAGTTTGTTTTCCTGCTCTTTACAAGTCACCAGCTCTGATATTGGCCCAAAATGTGGCTGGGTCTTTAACCAATGGCACAGAGCGTTAGTGAAGTTACGGTTAGTGACCTCTACTGGACCTCACAGAGATAGAATCATCAGTTGATGGAGTTTTAATTATTTTGATCTACAGCTTCTGATCCTTTGTCTACGGAGGTGGCCAGTTTTCTGCTTGACCATGAGACGTATACTCCAAGGCAGTTCAGATGGTTCTGAATCTTCCTCATTTTGACTGCTGTGCTCCATTGGTTGTACTGGTAGCATCCGCCAGCTCTCCAATCTTTTGTCAAAGGCCTAAAAGTGTTGAGTCATTTTCTAGTCCTTTCATATTGCCTGTGGCAGTTGCAGAGCAGTCAGTGAGTGCTCACTACCCTAGTATCCCTTTCACCTATCTCTGTTCCGTCACCGTTACAGCTAGAGGACCATCAGCAAGTTTGTTTACCACTTCAATTCAGAGAGGACTGGAGAAATCCTTCAAATGTGTGATCCTTCAAATCTACTTAAGAACATTTTGTTATTACTTCGCACCCTCTCTAAGATAGGAACATAGCAGGGCAGGGAGGAGACTGACCAACCTCCAAGTTAGATTTCTTGCTCTCCAATTCTCAACTCGCCAAGTCTTTATCCAGTAGGGAAGGGGATAATGGTGGGGCTGGAGAGGAACCAGTAAAAGCGTGTCTTGCCAGACTACATCTACTTTCAAATGTTTTCAGTCTTACTACTTAGACTTTGCCCGTGAATGAAAATCTAAGAAATTGATGTGTCTGTTTCTGAGTTCTAATCTGACAACTAATTCTGGGACAAATAGAGATTCTGAGGCTCAAGTGCAGAGGGGTGATTTTAGGGGTAGAAATAAAAATATTTATCTCAGTGGGAAAAAAGAGAATATTTTATATTCTTATTTTTCCCAAATCTAGAGAAAGAGACTGAGGCTCAGAGACATTAATAAAATTGAATTTATAGGGTTAGGATTCAAATCTGTAGCTCTCTGAATTGAACCCCCAATTTGTTTAGAAGATAACATGCTGTCTCCTCAGTAAGTCATTAAACATCATCTGACCTCAGTTACTTAATGTCTAAAGTGCAAAGCTTAGACCTGAGGAATTTTAAGGCTCAATATAGCTCTAAATGTGTTCCTTCGTTTGAAAAAATTCAGAACCACCTAGGTAAGAGAGAAGGAATGTGTGTGTTCTTGCCCCCAGATGAAACTTACAAGCCCCCTCCTAAGAAAGAGCATAGATGTGGACCTTGCACGAGGCTGCAGAGATCTACGTATTGATTGTATCAGTAAATTTTTATTTCTTAAAAATCAGAGGCGATAGAACCTCCAGCTACCAGTAGAGGTTCAGATGATTTTATGTTGAAACGAATAATATTTACTATTTTTTATCTTTACACTTAAGCCTTGGTGACTCACATATTCCAGCAACTACTTTTAATCGAATTAATAAATTAAACGAAATTCTCTATATTATTCTTCTTCTTGATGCAACCTACTTACTATTTGGCTCAATTTTAATATTGCAATCTGTACACTAGCATTAAGATCTTAATCTTAATATTGGCATTAACGTCGACTTTTCCCAGTTGATTAATTCTCTAACAGCTTGATCCTCAGATTCATTCCAGTACCCAGTACTGTAGTTCAAGTTGTTTGCGATCCTCTGTTTTAACAGCACGATTTATACCTGGTCACATACTGACAGTTTGAGTTAGTTCCAGGCGATAAAATGTGAAAACACTGATTTACAATGTATGCCTGTCTAGAACAGACCTGCCTCTGCTTCAGAAGAAGCCCTGCTTCAAATTTTCCCTCAATTGATTCTGAAACTTGAACTGCAGTAGCATTTATCAAAAAGATTAGAAATGGCTTGGGTGAATTCCCGGGGGAGACTTCCTTTGGAGGATTCTGCCTGAATGTGGCTATGTCCTTCCTTGATCCAGCACGTGGAATGAGGATATTCACTCTCTCTTGGCTCATTCAACTTTTTACCAGGGAAAAACAAAAACAAAGCAAATAGAGGTTTTTTTGGTTTCTTTTTTTAAGATTGTTTTCTTCATTCTTTTCTGTTAGATTTAAGAACTTACTGAAAGTAAGTTAACTTGATTTAGTTAAGATTTTTCTCAATAAGCTAAATGATAGCCTGGTTGGACTTGAAAAGCTAAATGCTGTACCCAAATACATCAGAGAAGTCTATTTTATAAGCCGAGTTCAGAAATAAAAGCAGAGAAGCATTTGTTTGTGTTAAGGAGGATAGTAATGATTATGGCATTTTTTAAGCCCATTAATTTTTAAGGAAGGAAAATCAGATGAAATCCAAAATTTTTGGTGACAGCTCATGTATGTATGTATATATGGATGGATTTATTTAATTTATCTTGTCTTGGGGCAAAAATGGACATAGACTTAGTGAAGAAATCAGAATTCAAGGGGTAAAAGCTCTGGCATGGTAAAATGGAGATCTGTTCTCATGTGGAAATGATGGAAATGATGTTAGAAAACAGACTTTAAAAAGTATCAAGAAACAGACGAAAGTAACGAATATTTTAGGACCACAATGGGTGATGTGGAAATAGGAAAGAAAAAAGATTGACATTTCAAATTTAGCTGGAGTATCATCAGAAAGCTAACTATTGAGTAAATGTCTGAAGACTGATTAAATGCAAGGAAGGTTATTGTTCATTAACACCGGGCATGACAAAAATGGTTTATTTGATGTTATGTCCTGAAAGTTCTGCCTCTGACATCCAATACTTAACTTTGTACATTAGAAGGATTTACATGTTAATATTTTCAACATAAAGCTTCCTTGTAGAGAAAAGAAAAGTCCTATTTACTGATTGCCCACTCTGTGGAACTGTTTGGAGAGGTCAAGTGACTTGGTACTACACCCAGATCTGTCAACACCACCACACCCCAAAGCATTGAAATTCACAGTACCGGCTCTCTCCAGGAGGGGACTGAAAAACAGCAAGAGGCCTGTATCTCTGGATACCCCATAAGATATATTCTTCAGTCTAACTATAAAAACTATGAATCAGCCAACCTTATCTCTAAAGGTCCAAATGACAACTATTTTAGGCTTTGCAATCCTTACATTCCCACTGTAACTGCTCCACTCTGCCACTCTAGCACAAAGGCAGCTATCCACAATCTGTAAATGAATGACCCTGGTTGTGTTCCAGAACAAAGAGCAGCTAGATCTAACCTGTGGGTTACAGTTTGTCAACAAATGTAGACCATTGGTAAATCCAATAATGACTTTTGGGACCTTAATCATATTTCCTATTGGCATGTCCCTTTTCAAGCATAAGGAGTGAAGGCCAATAACAGCGATTGCCAAAGAAGGAACTTAAGAGAAAAGAATAATTAAGTAGTGGTGATTTCAAGCCTTATAGTAAGCAAAGATTCCAAGCTAATAAGTAAGCAACAGACTTCTACTTTTTACGGCATGCTGTCTCACATTCTTTCTTCTACTTGAGGGTAGAATTCAGGAGAATGCTAGACGCATCTTGTGTAGAAATCAGAACATCTGAAAAACTTAAAAAAAAATACCCTCCTCATAACATACCTCCCCCAAAGTGAGTCAGGAATGATTTTTCCTGGTTCTACTATTCACTTTAACACACAGATTCTTCTGGTCAAAAAAAGACAGAGTGATTCCTAAGAAAGCCAAGTGATCAGGGCCAGTCAGGGCATCCCCGCACCCCCTGCTCAGAAGATGCTATCAATCTTCACTAACTCTGTAGAAGGGAAGATTGAGGAAGTGTCTGTGAGGCCAGGTCAAACAAATGGACTTGGAGGGATCACAAATCTTGTGATGATAGAAGTAGAAAACATTAACTTCACACATTATTGGGAAATGGCACATAAAAGACAGCCTTAATGAAAACTAATATCTTATCATTGAAAAGATAAAAACCTGGGAAAGACCAAGGCTCATTTCATATTTAGAGAACCAGTGGATGGTAAAAGAGAAGAAGAATTAGGAAAGATGTCAAGACCCAGTCTTCCACGTGTCTGACCACAGAGCCTGTTACATTAAGAGACATAGGCAAATCCAAAGGGGGAAAGCAAAATACAGTTGATAAGTATTTACTAAATGCGAGTCTCTTGGTAAGGGTTTTAAATTTATTTTCTACTTTGATCCTCTCGACAGTCCTTTAAAATAATAGGTATTATTATCATCACTTTATTAACAAGGGAAAAGGATCAGAGATGCTAATTGTCCGCAGACACTCTCAGGGGCCAAGATGTGGATTTCAATATGTACCCGAAGCTTTTCCAAATGAATATGCTGAGGAAAGGAATAATACCTGCCGTCTCAAACCACTGTGTTAATCCACATCTTATCTGAACAGAAATGTTTGTAAGGGTTGAAAATGATTAACGAAAACATTCATTTAGTAGTTCAGCAACAAGACGGATTTTATATTAGAGTCAGAAATATTGGTTACTACCAAAAATTAGCTCACTATATTGAGATAGTTTTGAAATATGATGAAGATACAAACAATATTTTCAGCTATGTCAGAAGTAGTCTGAATTGACCACCCAATGCGAAGAAATGCGTCCACATTTGCGAAACAAATATAAAAATATTTTTTAAATCCTGTTAAAAACTGTGGGCTGATTTTTAAAAAATTATTTAAAATGCTCTATTCTGTGATTAAAACAACTTTTAAAGGCATTTCACGAATTTCTGAATAGTGTTGGGCCATATTAACAGAAAACTGAGGAAAAAGTTATGCTTAAATTCCTTGGGAATGTGATAATATATTTTTTATTTCCATATGTTACATCTTCTGATCTGTTTGGTGTTACAGCTGATGGATTGAGATGTAGCTGTACATTTTTTTTGCTATTACCATGTTTTAGTTAATCGTCTCAAGTTAATACTAAGAAGAAAATTTATAACATAATAATTTTCCTAATGAATTTAATGTACTTTTCATAGATCATCCCATTATGCCTCACCCAGTTTTTAGGAGATGAATGATGGTGTAGATTTTGACAGTTAGGTGTTAGTTATTCAAGGGGTTCATATTCCAGTCTGTGAAATAGGAAATATAATGAAATTAAATTTTCAGGTCGATTCCTTAGTTTCCATTCTCCCTTCTACTTCCTGGACAAACAGAAGCACTAATTCAGAGTTATAGTATTAATTTTTTTTAACAGTATAACCTTTAGAATAATATAAGCTAGTTTTATTTATCTACTTGCAGAATATTACGTAATGAATTAGATGCCTCCATCCTGTTGATTATCATTTTATGATAATCTGTACCTGAGATTATTCTAATTACTCTTAGCAATTGAGAGCTGACCTTATTCCTGAGTGATTGAGAGAAATAACACCCACGAATTAGTCTAATGAGATTTGCAGTTTGTTAAAAAACAAGAATAGAACTAGAGTCTCCTGTTTGTTGGCTTCTCTAAAGTTTTGTTCAATTATTGACTCAAGATTTACACGTTTGTGGCAATAGAGCAATTAAGGGAACAGCTAAATATATTTGAAAGCAGTAAAGGGTAAAATCCGAATTTTGGAGCCAGATAGACTCATATTGGCTTCTCAGCTTTGCCACTTACTAGCTGTGGAGCTTGAGCGTGTCCTAAATCTTATTTCTAAATGAGGATACTAGCTGATTGCATAGAGTTTCCCTAATGACAAAGGGAAAGAGTGCTTACCATATAGTAGGTTCGAAACGAGAGCTAATATTCTTGTTCTGGATTGGCAGCCAGCCTTGTAAATAAATGGAAGTAACACAGTCCCCAGGGAGGTCCCCATAAGGAGAGCCTAGGGCTGCAGTTTAATGGGGACCCTGCACATTTGGGGCCTCATCCAGGAGTAAATGTCATAAACATGTCGTCTGTTGTCTACAGTAGAAGCCGAGAGCAAAGGTGATAATGAAGAGCACCAAATGAAGGAGAATCTCTGTGTTTACGACTAGATACCTGTTTTGACAAGATGCCTGCCAGCAGCATTACTCACATCTTCCATGTCTGCATCTTCACACAGCTGAAGCAAGGGATCTGTAGGCCTTACAAAGGCAGTCTGGAGTCTTGCCTTGTCTATAGGACTTCCAGAGCTGTATGCACCTTTACCTTTGCATCACTTACCATGTCTGCTAGAGCATGTTCGACAGCCCACAGCAGTTCTGCTAATCTGAGGGAGTTTGGCATAAAGAACCGAGTGATGAGATGGTGAAGGAAGGGATGTAGCTGCAGTATCTCAATTACGTGGCTGTCTGCACAGCCACAAGAGGAGAAGGTGATGGACTGGCCTATGCATTTGGTCTGGCTCTACAATCATGCCAAATTATCATTTTTAAAATCACATCAGTCACCACCTTCGTTAAGCCAGCATCTTCTAAAAAATTTCCTTTTTTATGCTAGAAGCCAGCATCTTCTAAAAAATTTCCTTTTTTAATGCTAGAACCATTTGTTAAGGAGGCAAAGGAGCAACTGGGACACCTGGGCACCTCAGTCAGTTGAGTGTCTGACCCTTGGTTTTGGTTCAGGTCATGATCTCATGGTCCTTGGGTTTGAGCCCGTGTTGGGATATGCACTGACATCTGCGGAGTCTGCTTGAGATTCTCCATCTCCCTCTGTCTGCCCCTCCTTCTCTCTCTCAAAATAAATAAATAGGGATGCCTGGATGGCTCAGTCGGTTAGGTGTATGACTTCAGCTCAGGTCGTAGTCTCACAGTTTGTGGGTTCAAGCCTTGTGACGGGCTCTGTGCCGACAGCTCAGAGCCTGGAGCCTGCTTTGGATTCTGTGTCTCCCTCTCTCTCTGCCCCTCCCCCACTTGCACTCTGTCTCTCTCTCAAAAATAAAATAAATAAATAAATAAACATTAAAAAAATGAACAACTAAGTGACATTTCTGTAATTGCTCCCAAGGATCTGCCTGCATTCTCCCTCCCTCCCATCACATGCTACTCCTTTCCTTTCCATTCAGACTAGCCCTTAACTGTGACTTATATGATGACACCTATAACAAGCTAACATGGACTCACACAGCAAAGAGCCAACGAATCTCTATGATTTTAAAAGTATCCCATTTTCTGCATGAATAGGTAAAAAAGTAGTTCAATAAGAGTTTCTTTGCTATGAATCATTGTGGGGACATGGGGGTCCTTGACTAGGGGGCTTCTCAGCTATAACAACCTAAGAATAACTAGGCCTAAGAATCTAGGTCCTGAAGCAAAGCTGAAAGCAAAGGTGAAGGCCAAGGTAAAAGCTGGGAAGGAGAAGAAAGAGAAGAAGGAAAAGAAAGTGATGAGGAGGAGAAGACTAAGAAGAGGAGGAGAGAAGGGAGAAGGAGGAGAAAATGAGAAGGGAGTCGACCCCTCTGGAACACCAGAACCAGATCAATACCTTTGTTGTGTGAAGCCATTTCTCTGCACAGTCTAGAGTTACTGGAGCCATGTAATAGCATCAGGAAAGTCTCTGGAAGATCGCGTAGGAATTAAGAGCCCATATCAAGTTAGTGTTAGTTCTGAGCTCTAAGTCAGGTCATTCTTATTCCAACCCCCTGGGTTTGAAATGAGCCAGGGCTGAGCTCTTCCAGGAAACCGTATTTGCCACCTTTATAGGTAGATGTAGAGTATGACTGAATTCTAATCAGATAAGGACATTCTGAGGACATCAAGCTCCAGATCACATTACATGAGTATGAAAAAGATGGTGTCAGTTTGGGGTCCCCATGATAGGGATGTTGTTAGTGTAAATTTTAATACTTCAGGAGAATTATAAAGATAATGATTACAATTATGATGATCATCATAACCACTGACATTTCTGAGTATACGTTCCAGGTATATTTTATTTGTACCAACTCATTTCATCTTCATGACAACTGCCATGAGGTAGGTTCTATTTTTATTATGCATTATACAAATACAAACCTGAGAGAGTCACATTGCAAACATTAGCGCTACAGTACGGCAGAACAAACCTAACACCGAGGCATTCTGGTAAGATACTAAATTTCCTAAGGACATTTCATTCTTAGTTTTTCAGATTCTCATAGATGACCAATGACAAGTTAGTTTCTGCCTAGAATTTCCATTTCTGCAACAAGCTCCTTCTTAGAGCCAAGTGATTTGTGCAAAAGCAGTTCTGAGGAACGGTTGTCCAGGGCCAGTCTTGATTAAGATTTATTATCTTGGAGCCCGTAGACTGTAGACCAACATTTCAAATTTTCAAAATTTTTGAAAATAGATATATATTCCCAAGGGGAGTGTTCACAGCTTCTATCAGATTCTCAAAACAACCTATCCTCTCTTCCAACAGTTAAGAACCACTAATCTAAAGCTTCCTTCATCTCTAATTTTAGAACCACCAAAGGGTTGCTCATGGGAGACAAGAGGGAAAAGGCTCTCTCATTATAAGCCCCTTCATAGATGATTCCTCATCACTTCCACTGGGCTGTTCCTCACTGCAGTCACACCAATTAAATTTCCTGAATGCTCCGTGTTTTCTTTTGTGCAGGGTCTTTGTATGTGCTGCCCACACAGCCTGAAACACTCTTTGCTCTTGTCCCCATTCCTTCATCCTTCCTTTATCCTAATACACACTGGTCCTAAAAATGATTAGTTTGGAGGGTCCTTAAAGTCTTTTCTGACCCAATTCAGACTGGAGTCAGCACTCTTCAAATGGTTTTCCATAACACCTTTATTAATTATTCCCTAGTGATCCAATCATTTATTGAACAAATATTTATTAAATATTTCCATCTATATTCTATGTTAAACATGACTTCTAAGAATTATTCTGGAAGTTGGGGACTGCAGTGAGTTTAATAGTGTTCTCCCCCGCCTCAAATTCATGTTCTTCTTGCCACCTCAGAATGTGACTTATTTGGAAATAGGATCATCACAGATGTAATTAGTTGAGATGAGCCCTAAATCTCATGACTAGTGTCTTTATGAGAGAAGGAGAGGGCACGCAGATACATGCAGTGAAGAAGTCCATGTGAATCCAGACGCAGCCATTGGAGTTATGCTGCTACAAGTCAAGGAACATGGGGGGCCACTTGAACCTGGAGGAGGCAAGGAAGGACTCTTCCCTAGAGTTTTCTAAGAGACCATGGCCCTACATCACCTTGATTTCAGATTTTTGACTTCCAAACTGTGAGAGAAAATTTTCTGTTTTTTTAAGCTCTCCAGTTTGTGGTAAATTGTCATGGCAGCCCAAGGAAGCTAAGACAAAGATATGAGAGTGAATAAAACACACACACTTTCCACTTTCAGATGGTTATATCCATGTGTGCGGTTCTTTAATCATCTGCTTCACCCAGTACCAGGCAAAATCACAGAGGGCCAGTACTGTGCCTGACTCATGAGCACATCCTTGGTGTGGGGCTTGCAAATATAAAAAGAAACTGGAAAAAAAATGCTTATATGGGTGAAAGACTTTGAAAATGCCAATGAGGAGACACAACTGATTTTGTGAACATCATTGCTCATGTAATAATGATATAATATAAGAAGACCAAATGGGCCCTGGACTTTATACTTTGAAAAAGGAGATTAGGGAAAAGGAAAAAAGAGAAAGAAGAAAGTGACTTCTAGAGAAATGGAAGAATTGTTAATATGATACCTCAGATTGTAGGAAATTCAGATGAGCCAACCTCTTTTTAAATTTTATTGTTTTTAATTTAATTTTTTAGAGAGAAAGGGGGCTCAAGTGAGCAAGGGGCAGAGAGAGGGAGAAAGAAAGAGAGAATCTCACAAGGGGCAGAGAGAAAAAGAGAGAGAGAGAGAGAGAGAGAGTTCTTTGTTTTTTGTTTTTTTAAGTAGTCTTCACACCCAGCATGGAGTCCAAGAGCCAGGTGCTTAACCTACTGAACCACCCAGGCACTCCAGCCTCTTAGAGCAAGCCTGAAACTTAGGCGACTGCTGGGGGGCATTGGAGAGGATTGCTGGTAAGCCCCAGAGATTTCTTGGAAGTGAGGAGCATCAGCGCATTCAGGGTGTCATTCCACAGCCTCAGAGTGACTGAGAAGCTTAACTGTTGTAACTACTAATGCCATTTTGTTGAGCATACAGTAAAATTAACAAATACTTTTGACTAGTTGATTATAAAAGTCAACGGTTTTCTTGAATAAAATAATTAGCCTTGACAAAAAGTTGTAAACATCATCCTAAATTTATCAATTTTCTAATTGGTTTCCTACCCTGCATACAGAAATCATGGAATATTAAATGAAAAAGACTTAACCGCTAATTTTGTGGAAGCAGGTCTTTTTACAGATAAGGAAAAAACACTGAGGAATGTTATTGACTTTTCAGCATCATTAATAAGTGTTTCAACTTTATTATGAGTGCATAAAATTCACGGTACAGGAACATATGCATCAATACAGGAATAGATATCATCTCAGTGATCCGAAAACCCCTGGTAAATGAGGATTGGGGTTGTCACCCCAAGGGTCGATTTTATCTTGGCGAACTGATTCTGAACTGGAAGTGTTTCTCCTTTGGTGCATGTTTTCAGTCAAGTGGAATGAAACTGCGATTATAAAAATGATGGAAAAGGGAAAGTAGTAGGGCTTTGGTTTTTCTTTCTTCTTAATCTTAGTCCATTGAGCCGGGGCAGATAAAAAACTCAAGAAGGTAACATCGAAACTGTCCTCATGAGTCAGTATGAGATTCTGATTCTTTCTGGATGAAATCTGAATTATGAGAAAATACACTTGTAGGGGTCATTGAAAAACTTGCAAAAGGCAGAGTAGAAAGTAAAAATGAAACAGACTCTAGTAAAGGAAAAAAAGTGTCTGAGAGTTGGTTGCTTATTACATGTAAACATTTCCAGAAAACCAGATTATGAACCAAAATACTCACCTCCGATTCATGTTTTTGCTGTAATAGCTTAGCTGAATTCTGAAGGACTATATTCACCCCCATTTGCATAGTGAATGGTTTTAAAAATCAAAGCCACACAAACTGGAACTAAAACTTTTTTAAAAAGCCAGTTAATGATCTTACTCATTTTTTAAGGAGAAAGGTCAAGCACAGCCTTTAAATTCTATATTTAAAAGAGGAAAGCGAAAATGGCAACCACTTTAATTCTAAACTTTTTTTTTTTTTTTTTTAAGTTCAGGTAAAGCTCTCAAGAAAGAAAACAGTGCAGTGTGCATGTTGGTGAGAAAAAGGAGGCAGGTAAAAAATGTTCTTCATATAAATTGAGCAGTTTCCTAGGTGGGAAACTGGGTGGGGTGCCTGGGTGACTCAGTGGGTTGGCTGGGCACAAGGCCTGCTTAAAATTCCCTCTCTCTCTACCTCTGCACCTAGCCCACCTCACAAGCATGCTCTCTCACGCTCTCTAAAAAAAAAAACAACCAACTAAACAAACAAAAGAGTCAGCTGTTTAACCCTCTGAGCCACCCAGGTGCCCCTATAACTTTTAATCTGATATTTCTTTTTAATGGATGCCTACTTTTTTTTTCCCCTTAAGAATTAATAACACATCAAATGTATGTTTTATTCTAGTCAAATGAATTGATGTACATGTTTTTGTTCTTTAGGTCATGGAGGACATTTTTGTGTACATTTTTTGTAAAACATTTTTGTATATTTTTTTTGTAAAAATAAGTTTTTTATTTTTGCTGAATTTGAATATGTTAAAGCCTTCTACTGTACACTTTTAAATGAAACACAGGCACAAATATGACTCTACAGATCATTGGTCAGGAATCCCCTTAATGTCAAGAGACTAACACTAGAGAGATTTTTTTTTTTTTTTTAATGCCAACACGGCTATAACTTTAAAGAGTTTACTAGCAGCTAGTGCCTTATCCAGCCTTGGCAGATAAAGCGTTCCTTTACTGGAACTCAAAGGACTTAAGAATGAACAATGTTACTAAATCAATGTCTTTTAGGCAAAAAGTAAGCTATTAATTCTTGTGAAAGTCATTCCTCCTGATTACTTGAAACTGAAAACTCTTTTAATACAAAGTGACTGAGTATGCCTGTCTCAGGAGAGTAAAATCACTGTCACCCTAAAGGACAGATGTCACACCTACCAAAGAGCTTCCCCTGTTGTAGAAATAACCAACTGATAGTTTTTCAAAGGTGATTCTGACCTTAACATGTTAAATAGAAAAGAATATTTTCAAAAAAGGAAGTTTAAAAAACTGTGTGTGTTAATTTTGAGCTGTATTTTAAAAAGAAGACAAATCTTCATATATTGATCTAGATGTCTGGATGTGCCAGAAAGAAATATTCTCTTGTGTTTTATGCCAACATTGTCGAAGCTAACTTATTCCTCGTAAGATTTCAAAAATAAAGAATTCTTAAATACTCATTCAAAACTACTTTATCATGTTTTAATGGATTCAATTCTAGGCAAAGTTTTGAATTGAAATAGGAAGAACTCGGTATTTGTATTTCTTTTCTTTTCTTTTCCCTTTTTTTTCCAGTCCTAATAAAAAATCCCAGTTGATGGTATTCTTGGCTAGTGGTGTTTGGATAAAGCTAAGATTCCAGATGATGAATAATGCTATTGGACTGCCTTTAGCACACATTTCCAAAATTTTAGTCATAGAGATTTTCACAAGTTTTTTTTCTCCAGATAGAAAGTAATAAATAGAATCGATAATGGCATCTCTTAGGAAAAAAATTGATAACAGCAAACAAAATTAAAACATACAATCAGAACAGTTGTCATACACTTATTAACATACAATTTTGAGAGACCATCATGAAGTCCCTGAGTCTGGGACTTTTACGTCTGTTGCTGTGCTGGGGTCCTTAATAAATATTTATTTTATCAAAAACACAGTATATATCCACTGAGGTAGTCTTATAGCTTTCTCCAAAGTAAAAGAATTACACACTGTGTATTACTTTCATAACTGTCGAGAAACAAATGTTCTTAATATTCAAATATGCATTTGTATTAAAGGAGGAAAATTCTAGGCTACATTCACAAATAGATTTAGCTATGTGAGTGAATTAATCAAGTAAGTACAAAAATCATTAATTGTGTTGTTTTATTATTATTGTTGATTTATTACACATGGTTAAGCAAAGATTATTAAACTTATTAGCTCAACATACACATTTCAAAACATATACTGCTGAATTCTAAAGCCCCGATGACTGGGTGCTCAGAAAATACTTAGAGAACAGTGGAAGATGTGTTAAGTGATTACCTCTTAGAAAAGGCTTGCAAAGTGAATTAACATTATGACTAACACATTTAAATTGAATAACCAAAGCATTTTATGACTTGACTATAATCATATTGTACTTACTAGGGCTCAAGATTATCTCTTGGGTAAATTAGGAATTGTATTTGGCTGGTATTTAAGAGACTTCAGTGACATACTGAAGTTGAAGTCTGCAGGTAGGCAGTTTCACAGAATCACCTGGAACCTAGGCTTTTTCTGCTTCAGCTTCCTTAGCATTAGATGTCTGTGATAAATGTCTCTCATTGCTCAAGATGGGGTCAGGAACCCGTCATCTTAATCACAAACAGGATTCCTAGAAACTCCACCCAAGAATTTCTGCTTTTATATTATTGTTTCCCTACAAAGGAGATAAGAAAATGTATTTTTTTCAGCTGGACATGTCAACCAGGGTTATTCTTAATAAAGAAAAAGGGAGAGTGGATATCATACAGGCAATCAGCAAATACTATTTAATAACTTAAATATCCCTAGGGCAAAATAGAAGTCAAATATCTTGTTATCCTTTCCTTCTCTCTCTCTCTCTTTTTATTTTTAGCATCATTCTACCTTCCCTTTAAGAGAATAAATAAATATTAGTACATAGTGATTCAGTTGGCATATTTTGATCTAAACTGGAAAATTGACATAATGATATATTTAGATAAGCCCAAATACATTTCAACAAAGTATGAAAAGATTTTAGACCTATGTGGAGACAGTAAAAGAATATCCAGGAAGTGAGTAATATATTGATTTTACATGTCAGAAGAATTTTGCAAAGACAGATGAGAAATATTAAGTTTTAAAGCAGCTTCATAAAGATCTTCAGAGTAGAAAGTATACATTTACGTCCGTTGGCTCCATTTTAGCACACTATTGTTGATTCATGACACGAATATTTACTGGATTTCCTGTTATCCCAGCACCACCCTTGGTCCTGAGTCTGCGGTGTGAAAGTGGACTATCATGACACCTATCTATCCTCACAAAGCCATAGAGCATTAGAATTTTTCACTTTTGACAATAGCCAAATCATGGAAAGAAACCAAGTGCCCATCAACTGACGAGTGGATAAAGAAGATGTGGCACATATATACAATGGACTACTATGTGGCAATGAGAAAAAATGAAATCTGGCCATGTGTAGCAACATGGATGGAACTGGAGGGTATTATGTTAAGTGAAATAAGTCAATCAGAAAAAGACAGATACCATATGTTTCCACGAATAGGTGGACTTTGTGAGACTAAGCAAAAACCAGGGGGAGGGGAAGAGGGGAAAGGAAAAAAATGACACAGAGAGGGAGGGAGATAAAACATAAGAGACTCTCAAAGACTAAGAACTAATTGAGGGTGAGGGGGAAGGGGGGGGAGAGGGGGTGATGGGCATTAAAAAAGGGCACATGTTGGGATGAACACTGGGTGTTTTATGTAAACCAATTTGAAAATAAACTATTATAAATGAAAAAAAATAAAAAAATAAAATAAAAAAAAGAATTTCTGCTTTATTTTGTTAGTAAATATTAATATTCAACTATTACATAATAAAGTCTTGCTGATGTTTACACTGCCTTATAAAAACAGTAAAGTTGGCAAGAACATATTAAGTGTGCCCTGGAGGGAAAGGCTAAAACAAATATAGTAGGCTGTATTTATATGTCTTTTCTCATTAACTGGCCCAGATTTTATAAGTGCTTTTACTAAGTACACTTATATTTTCTTAAATTTTTGGTGACTATTGTATGTTTCTGGTTTCTTTCTCCAGAATTCCTATAGATCTTTATCATCTTTATCTTTTTCTGTTTCATCTCTTTTTTCTTTTTCTCTATATTCTATGATATTGTTAATTTCTGTACTTTATCACTAATCTAATATTCCGTGGCGTTACTGTTTCTTCTTAATTAGTATTGATTATCGATACTCATTTGATTTTCTTAATTGGTTTTCTTAATTGATTTTCTTAATTAGACTTAAGCACTGATATTTTTAATCTTCCTTCCATTATTTCCTCATTTCTTTTGGAACTCTTTGGAACTCTGGCTTCATAGTAAACCATTCATTTCATTGACCTCTCCTCCAGTTTAGTTCCGTGCCCTTACACTTTTGAGTATATTTAGCAATTCTCAAATTTTCTTCCTTTTCTTACAAACAAATCCTTTTCTGCACTATTGCATTTGTTTTTACAACAAAAGTTCTCTTTTTCTTATGTTTTAGTTTAATTGTCTTCTATTTGGATTTTTTCCCAATTTACTCTTATTAAGTCAGATTACCAGAATTAAGATTCACAAAATTAATGTGCAAATTAGATCTAACTTCTCTTTTTTAATGTTTTTTAAATGTTTATTTTTATTGAGGGAGAATGTGCAAGTGCTCACAATGTGGGGAGGGACAAAGAGAGAAGGGGACAGAGGATCTGAAGTGGGCTCTGTGCTGACAGAAGAGAGGGCTCAAATTCATGAACTGTGAGATGACCTGAGCTGAACTTGGACACTTAACCAACTGAGCCACCCAGGTGCCCCTTTTTAATTTTTAATTTTCATGGGCAGAGGTGGGGCAGAGAGAGAGTGAGAGAGACAGAATCCCAAGCTGGCTCCACGTCATTAGTGCAGAGCCTGACATGGGGCTCGATCTTGCAAACTGTGAGATCATGACCTGAGCCAAAAATCAAGAGTCGGATGCTGAACCAACTGAACCATCCAGCTGCCCCCCTTTACTTTTTAAAGTTTTCATTTTTTCAAATGATCTCTACACCCAACGCAGGGTCCAAACTCACAACCCTGAGATCAAGTGTCACATGCCGTACCAACTGAGACAGGCAGGCGCCCCTAGATCTAACTTCTTTTGATTTGTAATATTGATTCTAGCTCTTGGAAGATGAACAATGAAATTTTAATCTTTGTCAACTGTTTGAGAAGCCATAATATCACTTACAGGTTTTAAGTATGTATGAATAGAATAGGTACTATTAATATTTGAAAAATATTCTGATATCCTCAGTGTAATGAATATGCAGGTGAGGCTGACAGTAGTCATGTGAGTGGTTAAACACTGAATTTATCATATTTTATCAAGTTGAATATTGTTAAAAGATGAATATTCTTTACATATGCACATCTCTGAAATGAGGTTGTATTATATAATTACTGGAGTATTTTGTGATTACTGGTATATTTTATAATTACGACTTTCACTTGTCACTTGCTTTTTATGCATCTTGAGAAAAAGCTGGTAAAATATTGCCTTGTGGAAACATACCAGAGGTAATAGTGAAGCACTCTTAGAAAAAATGTTACATTATCGGGGTGCCTAGCTGGCTCAATCCATTATGTGCCTGACTCTTGATCTCACAGTTTGTGAGTTCAAGCCCTGAGCTGGGGTCTGCACTGACAGTGAGAAGCCTGCTTGGAATTCTCTCTTTACCTCTCTCTCTGCCCCTTCCCCGCTTGTGCATAGGCGTGTTCGCATGTGCTGTCTCAAAAACAAACAAATAAAAAACTTTAAAAATGTTATGTTACCAGTGCTCTGGGTGACACAGATGATTATGTGTGGGAAAATATGAAAACTGATGACTGTTGTAAGTGATTCAGAAGACAGTAATTCTTCAAGTAAAGAAATTTCAGGAATACACATTAATAAATTAATTTCACTTATTTGTATGTACACATGAAAGTGACATATGATTAAAAATATCTATTTCAATACATCTAAAAGAGGTCTTTCAATGGAATAACATAAAAATTCTAAGTAAGAAAGGATTGTGACAATTTGGGAACATTTTTTTTTAGTGGCACATAAAATATGGTTCATTTAACCACTGCTGGCTTTTTAGATTAGATGAAATATGGTATACTTCCACAGAGGTTTCTAGTTCTCATCAAAATCCACTGAGTGAGGTCCTCTTGTACCACTCAGACCCCTCCTTTAGGATCTCCTAAGATCTCTCTACAGGGCAGCAGTGGGTTTCCAATACCATATTTCATCTAATCTAAAAAGCCAGCAGTGGTTAAATGAACCATTATTTTATGTGCCACTAAAAAAAAAAAAAATGCTACCAATCAAATTGTCTGTCCTTGATTGGTTGAGGCTGTTTCCTGTGAATGAATCTGCATTTGTGACAGGGAACACGGAAATGTCAAACATCCACTGACCTGACGTTTGAAAATTACCGAATAGATGAGAATCCATAACCAGAGCCTCTTCGAAAATGTTACAGCCGTGTAGGGAAGGACTGCCACAGGACATTGATTCCTCAGCCCTCATGTGGCCCCAGAGCTCCTGAAGCTCCATTAAAATGAATATTTAAATATTTAAAATTAAATGACATTTCATTTGTGTCCTTTGTAAGCCCAACAGCTTGATGTTAATTTAAGTTTAATAAAACACCACTTTAAAAAGATAACGGTGTGCCTGGGTGGCTCAGCCGTTTGAGCAACCAGCTGACTTCAGCTCCGGTCATCATCACAGGGTTCATGAATTCAACCCGCATAGGGCTCCTTGCTGTCAGCACATAGCCTGCTTCCCATCATCTGTCCCCCTCTCTCTCTGCCCCTTCCCCACTCGTGCTCTCCCTCTCTCTCTATCTCAAAATATAGAAACATTTTTTAAAAAGATCAATTTGCATATAAGACTCAAAGTACTCAGGAATTCTTAATATTTAAGTCCTTAAAGATTTAGTGAAAAAAAGAATTTAACACATGTTCTCACACAAAGGCAAATACAACAATTAAAAAAGCCCCAAGCACAACATCTAGAAAAAAGAATGTCTTTTCATCAAGATACAAAGATACCAAGACATGATGAAATGTATAGAACACAAATTTGGCAGGAAAGTAAAATTTTCCAATAAGAGAAATCATCACTTTAATCGAGAACTTTTCATTCAAGATTAAGAACATTATCAGAGGGACTGTCCCATCTAATCAATCTTTACTATGTAAGAAATAGTGATCGAAAAGAAGCACTTAGCTGTTACCATAACCCTGTGTCAGAAATCGTTCTATAAATCGACAGAAGGAAGTGGGAGTTTTATAAGGAGCTGACAGAACCCAGCTTTATAGTGATATTTGAGGAGATCAGAGGTAGATTTGGGTATTGGCAAATCCATGGAGCAAATCATGGCCATAAAGTACCCTGGCATTAAAGAAAACACTACTTAGCCTTTCTTGTGATTATTATGCTTTCACTAAGCACATGGAGTAATTGCAAAAGACAGGAAAATGTGTCCTACTTCACTTTTTTGGAGGCAAATGGATTTCAAAGTCATGTAAATTGAAATGGTCAGAATAACAACAAAAATGTAATGTAAAACTATTATTGCCTGCTGAATGGCAGAGCAATAGAGCAGCTGTCTGCGATCACAGAAAAGATACCAAGCCGGAACCATCTTAGTATATGCTCTCTGTTAACAGCAAAACCTCGCTAGCAAATATGGTCAAGTTCTCAATCTGAACTTCACTCACACAGTAGAGTACAGTTAGCATGCAATAGCACATGTGAGTAAAAGGAAATATTTCGATATTCTGTACAATTAACTCAGTGCAAATCTGCAGACCCAAAACCCTGTGTTCGCAATTGAATTCTCAGCTGAACGTGGAAATATAATTTCACGAAATAAACATAGAGAGACTTTTATGGACATCAGGTCCCTCCAATTAATTTTCTCCTATTCATTAGTTCATGTACTCAAAGTATATTTCAGCCTAGGGAAAGGCTGCCATAAAACCATACTCAAAAAAACCCCAAACACAACAAAACCATACTTTCCATTGGAACGGGCTATCTGAGGTCTGTAAAGGAGAGGTGGAAAATGACTCATCCATTAAACAGATATTAGGAGTCTAATTAAAGCAAAGCATTTATATTATCTCTAAACTATTGTTGGCACAGAAGGCAATGTACTTTTATGCTTCATAAACAATGGCAATAGAGACTTCATTTTGGTATTTTAATAGAATATCCCAAGGCTTGAATATTTTCTGCCACCGACTCTACATAAATCTACATAAATCCGTTTACTTCATGTTACTTTATTCATTATATATATAATTTATATACATAGATACATGTATATATAAAATCTTCCTTCTAATAAGCACATACTATTGCATCATATGTCACAAGAACATCTTTGGACAAAATTTGGAGAGTAGCTAAAGAATACATTTAAGAAAAGCCTCTCCATTTGTATTTATTTTTAAATATTTCTGAATTGTTCATATCTTCAAATGGTTCAGAGACCATAACTATATAAAACGTATTTATGAGGAAGTCTAATGGTTACCCCTGATCCATCATCCTAAATCCTTCAGCCCTATGAGAGATAGGTTAAAAACTTTAAAAAAAATTAAATAACTTCATAATTACAGAAGAATTTTTTTTTAAGATTTTATTTATTCTTGAGAGACAGATGGAGCATGAGTGGGAGAGGGGCAAAGCGAGAGAGGGACACAGAATCAGAAGCAGGCTCCAGGCTCTAAGCTGTCAGCACAGAGCCTGATGCAGGGCTTGAACTCACAACCCGTGAGATCATGACCTGAGCCGAAGTTGGACGCTTTACCAACTGAGCCACCCAGGCGCCCCATACAGAAGAATTTTAAAAATAGAATGTAGAATTCATATATTCGCTTACCCAGCTTCACCTTACATTAATATCGAATATAACCATGGGACATTCAACAAAATGGAGAAATTAACATTAGTAGAATAGCATTTTTTTCAGTAACGTCCTTTCCCCAGTGTCTGAAAGCAGTGCTGGATTCTGCATTGCATTTATGTGGCGTGTCTCCTTATCCTCCTATGCTCCATGACAATTCCTCAGTCTCTTCTTATTACTCATGACCCTGATGTTCTGAAGAATACTGCTCAGGCATTTTACAGAATGTTGACCGGTTTGGATTTGTGTGGTATTTTCGCATGTGTAGACAGTGGTTATGGATTATGTGGGAAGAATATTACTGAGTTGAAGTATCCTACTCCTGATATTGTATGGGTATGTGTGTGTGTTGGGGGGGAGGATGATATCATCAACCACTGGCAACCACCGGCAACTGTTTTCTTCCCTCCCACCTTCTTGCATTTTCCCAAGTGACATATAAATGGAATTGCCAGTATTTATCTTTTTGGGCCTACCTTTTTTCCCTTTAAAATGCATTTAAGATTTATTCCTGTTATTGCATGAATCGATAGTTGATTCCTTCTTCTTGCTAAATAGTATTCCATCGTATGGATGTACTGCAGTTTGTTTATTCAGTCATTGGTTGAAAGCTATCTGTGTTGTTCCCAAATTTTGGCGTTATGAATACAGCTATGATAAGTGTTCATGTACAGTATTCATGTACATCAGTTTCATTTCTCTTGGGTAGATAACTTAGAATGAAATTGGAATGTGCATTTAGTGTATAATAAACCCGCGAAACTTTTCCAGAGTGGCAATGCCATTTTGCATTCCCATCAAGAGTTCCAGTTGCTGTTGGCCTTTGTCAGCACTTGATAGTGCCAATATTTCTTTTTTTTAGACAGTTTGGTAGGTGTGTAGTGGTGTCACATTTAATTTGCATTTCCCTGATGGCTAATGACATTGATGTTATATTATATGCTTATATCTCAAGCATTCATCTTCACTGGTGAAAGATCTGTTTCAATCATTTGAGACTTGTGTTGTGTCTGGTACATATTCTGTGTTTGTAAGGGTTCCTTGTCCCTTGGATAAAATACATATTTTGCAGTTGTTGAAATAAAATGTTTTCTATGTCATTTAGCTGTAATTAAGTATAGAGTTCAGGGGCGCCTGGGTGGCTCAGTCGGTTGGGCGCCGACTTCAGCTCAGGGCATGATCTCGCGGTCCGTGAGTTCGAGCCTCGCATCGGGCTCTGTGCTGACAGCTCAGAGCCTGGAGCCTGCTTCCGATTCTGTGTCTCCCTCTCTCTCTGCCCTTCCCCTGTTCACGCTGTGCCTCTATGTTTCTCAAAAATAAATAAACATTAAAAAAATTAAAAAAAAAGTATAGAGTTCAATCTTTCGTATCATAACTAAATTGTTTTCTGATTGTATTATCATTTTATCAGGTGTTGGTTCTATAAGTTAAAGACAAAATTGTGTTAAAATCTCTAAATTTTGATTGTCGTTTTTTCTAGTACTACTTTTAGTCCCATCAAAAAACTTTTTATATAGTTTGAGGATATGATATTAATATCGTTATGTCTTTCTGTTGAATTGATGCTCCTTGCAGTAAAATCTACCTTTTCTATTATTAAATAGCTATACCTGCTTTCTTACGGTTTCTGTTTACATGACATACTATTTTCCTATCATTTAGCTCTTAAATATTTGGTTTTTTAATTATTTAAAACTAAAATGTTTCATTTTTTAAAATAAAATTAATTTTTAAAATTAAAGGTTTGGTTTTTAAAACTAATATAGGTGGATCTAATCTCTTTTATCTGATAATTTTTTATTTTTTCAAAGTTTCTTAATTAATTTATTTATTTTTAGGTTTATTTATTTATTTGTTTATTTTGAGATAGAAAGAGAGTGCAGGCAGGGTATGGGCAGAGAGAGAGGGAGAGATAGAATCCCAAGCAGGTTCCACGCTGTCAGTGCAGAGCCCTGTGCAGGGCTCTAACTCATGAATCATGATCTGAGCTGAAATCAAGAGTTGAATGCTTAACCAACAGAGCCACCCAGGTTCCTCTGATAATTTTTAACATTTTAATTGGTATGTTGTATTTATTTATAATTATCGAAATTACTAATGCTTTTAGGTTTAAATATACTGTCATGCAATTTGTTTTCTTTTTACCCTATGGCCCATTGTTTCTTTATTCCTTTATAGTTTTTATGTATTTATCAACTGCTTGTGTTATTCTATTATATCATTGCATTGATTTTTAATCACTACCTTAGAGATTTTGCCATATGCATTCTTGTCATCTTAGGATTTAATTTGAATACCTTTATCATTTCTTGAATAATGCAAAACTTTTACTACTATTCACTCTGTTTAATCTCCATTCTTTTGGGGTAGCAGCTCTTCATAATATTGTGGTCATGCATTTTACTTCTACACGCATTATAAACCCTATAAGACATTATTATTATCATCTTACATAGTTAACCACTCTGTTACATTTCCTTATATATTTAGTATGATTTTCATTCAGCCTGAAGAACTTCATTTTGTACCTCACACAGTCCCATTCTGCTGTCAACAAACTCTTTCACCTTTCATTTGGCTAAAAACATTTATATTTCACCTCCATTTTGGGAGGATATTAATTGTAAGTATGAGATTCTAGATTGACAATTTTTTTTAACTTTCAGCTGTTATAAAGTGCCATTACATTATCTCTTGAATTTTATAGTTAAAAAAAATGTTTATCTATTTTGAGAAAGAGAGAGAGAGAGAGAGAGAGCACAGGAGAGAGGCAGAGATAGAGAATCCCAAGCAAGCTCCAAGCTGGCAGTGCAGAGCCTGACTCTGTGTTCAACCCCAGGACCTTGAGATCATGACCTGAGCCACCAATATCAAGAGTTCTACCAGATGCTAAACCAACTGAATCACCCAGACATTCCTGAATTTTATAGTTTCTGACAAGTTAACCACAGCCTTACTGTGCTTCTTTAAAGGTAATATGCCTTTTTTCTGGCAGTTTTATGAATTTTTTCTTTTCAGTGGTTTTCAGCAGTTTGACCATTATGTGCTTAGCTGTGGCTTTCTTTGTATGTATTCTGGCCACAATTCTTTGAGTTTCTTTAACAGTGTCATTGTTAGATATATTCGCCCAACACATATATTTCTGAAAATTCTTGGAAATTATCTCTTCAAATACTTTTTATTTCCCAATCTCTTGTTCCTCTGTTTCTGTGCTTGTATTTTAGGTTATTTGACCCAGTCTCAGACTCTTACAATCTTGTTCTTTCTTTGTACTTTTCTTCTGTCTATGCTTCAGTTTAGACAATTTTTTTTTACTTTATGAAGTTATCGTTTTGAGTGTGCTATTACATCCATTCAGTGAGTGCTTAATATCAAATACTGGATGGTTATTTCTAGAGTGCCCACTTGACTGTTTTAAAGATTTCTGTTCAGTTTTGAAATTCTCTATATTTCTAAGCTATTTTGCCCATTTTTCCTTTCTTTCCTAAACATATTAATCATAACTATTTTAAAGTTCTCTCCAGCCAACTCTAATATCTGCATTACGCATGGATTTACTTCTGTTGTCTGGTTTTTCAGTTATTATTATTGATCACATTTTTATCGGGGCTATGCATGTATCATTAAAAACTGTAATCGGATAATGTATATAAATGGACTCTAAAGTCTCTAAATGATATTGTTTTGTCCAAAGAATATTCATCTTTTCCTAAGCTAGGCAGAATGCATGAAGAGCAATCAGACACTGAGCTGAGTCAAGTCTGCTTTGCAGTTAGATTCAGTCTGTCTGTGAATCATCCTGTTCTTTGGGTCTTGCTTGCTATCCTGGCCTTTTGATTGAGAGCCTGGAAGTTCTCTGTCTTCTCAGGGGAGACCAGTCACATGTTTAATGCAGGGTTCTTTTCTCTAGAGGAATTTTTCTTCTAAGCACTCCAAAACTGTGGGAGATTTCAGTTTGCCCATTAGAATTTTCCTCCCCACTCTCTTGGACTCCTAACTTGCTGCAACATATAGCAAATACTCACAGTGGAAACTGGCCATACATGTGGGGTTCTTTTAGAACCAAACTGTCACACTGACCCCAGTAAGTATCAAAATCTTTGCTTGTTTCTCTTTTCGCAGTAGAATACCTCTGCCTGGACCAAGTCTAATCCACAGGCTTTGCCCAGAATCAGCAAATGTCTCAGGGAAATAAAACAGGCAGCAATCATCAGCTTATATACGAAATACTTATCCTTTTCTGGAATTTATTTTGTCTAATTCTTCTTGCTTCACAGCTTTTCAAGCTTTTTAAAATTTATGACTTTTCCAGTTGTTCCTCTTAGTATGTTGACCCGTCATGGTCTCCCTACATTTTTTCTCAGAAGCAGAACCCATTTCTCAGAATTTCTGAACTTCAAACAGATTTGCATTAGTTTCTGAAATATGACCAAAGCTAAGGAAGTAAGCCTCAAAAGTTACTAATGGTGAAAAAGATTTTCGGCAATGTGGAGAAAGCCTGTTTACTGTGAAACGGATGAAGTCCACATACAGACAGCAACCGAGTCCTGCGAGTGCTCCAGGTTGCTGATTGTTCCCAGGGCTCGGCTGATTCCTTCAGTGCCCAAAGCTTGGTGGTTCAGTTCCTCTGCTGATTTTGAGGCACTCCACTCTCCTGGAAACAAATGCCCTCCTTTGTTTCTATGATTACATTGGTTTGCCATCACTTGTAACAGAAGTCTGCATTAATACTCTATATTATTATATGTGTTAACACAAATAATAATGTGGTTATTGACATTATTTTAGGTTGTTATTTATTATAGTTTACCTAGATTTTCCTACTTTGCAAAAATTACAACAAACTGTGGCATCTTACTGCATGCAGGTGCTTACCTGACATAGTTTCTGATCCATTTATAATGTGATGCTTCTAATCTTCAGGGAGCAACCTTGGAAATCACATAGCCAAACACATTAGATGTGTATATAAAATAAGAAGAAGTCAGATCTGAATGAAGAGGAGCTCTAAAACTTTGCATAAAGTGCAAAAGTTTTAGTACATTGGAATTTAAATGTATTTTTGCTTATATTCTTAGTTTGGACAGGTTCTTAGTGGATTAACTTGCTGATTCCTGATTGATAAGATTTGAATAATTTTCTCACTAGGAATAGGTCTCTTTTTCTTTGGTGAGTTACTAAATCTTAGGGAAAAAAATCAATATGGTCAACACACAGCGGGGCGGGGGGAAGAAATTCTTTAGGTTATTTTTCCTACTGATATTTAGACTAATATGATTAAAAATGGAAGACAGTGACTGTCATCGTATTTAACACATTCCATTGATACAATTTTTAAAAAGCTTTCATTTGTTTTGCTTTTTTATTTAATGTGTATGTGTGTGTGTGTGGCAGGGTGTGAAGGAAATGTTAAGGATAAGGAGACAGGGAAAGAAAAGGAAGAAGGAAAAGAAGAAAGGTAGATAAAATAGAAAAAATAAAATCACATCCTGAAAGTAATGAATGAGACAAGGAAAGTCAAGAAGCTTCTTGAGAAAGGATTTAGCCTGGTTTCTGTCTGGGCCATGGACTTCAGAATATGTGGTATGTGCTTACCTACCAGCTCTACTTTGGAAGTGATGACTAACTGGCTAAATACAATCATGGTGCACAATCTTCCACCTGACTTTTAGACATAACCACTTCCAGAAAAATTTGAAGGCAACTACCTGATTATTCCGGAGACTTAAGTAGCAATGAACAGTGATACCACCTCTCAGATGAGATGAGATAAAGTCACAGGCAAGATTAAAAGGGCTACCAGTGCTGACCTGCATGGCTAGTTTAGTGTAGACTACTGGTAAAGAGTTGGACTTTGAAATTAGAGAGAGTTGGGTTTGAAAAACCAGTTTTATCACCTATCAGCTATCTGACATTGACAAATTTACTTAAATTCTTTAAGCTTCAACTTCATCCAGAAAATGAGTAAGATGATGACAATTCCTAGTACTTTCATAAGAATTAAATGAAAGAACACATGTGCGACATAAGCCCCTGTAACATTGGGCTTAGTACATGGTGCTCAAGAAAGGCTAATGATTATTATTCATGAGTTACAGGTGAAGAAACTATCAACCGACTTGGTTTGTTTTGATTCTTACTTGTTTGTTTGCAAGACTGAAACCAATCCCACAGTAATGCAATTTTTCCTAGTTTGAAAATAAGGCAAAACCCAATTTCTATCGCTTCTTTCCTTAGGCCAGTGGACACATTCTTTTGTGTGTTTTTCTGGAGAGACAGCGTCCTGAATAGAGCTGCCTAATGATCTGCCAAATTAAGGCAGCAAGTTGTTTCTAAGTTTGGTGGACTCATTGCCATGGTGTTTCATCTGAAGCTTTATTATTGCCAAATGCCACTGTTTGTCCAAAAAGAAAAATTCAATGTCCCCTTCCCCGGCAATCTTCACTTGTATTACTTTAAGCATTAGATTAGAAATTTTCTTCTAGGACCTAGATCTTCAGCCAGGAAATATGTGATTGAGACTTCAGTTGAGAGCTAGTTCTTCTACCAGCTGGAACTGTGCTGGCTTTGAACCAGCAGTGACCTACCTGTTGGGGATGTCTGTTCCAAGTAGCAAAGTGGCCGTTATTACAGAGACCGGAATTAGAAAGTGTCTAAACCATGTATATAATTTTTTGTCACATTCTTCCTTAACTATAGATACACAGTATTTGTATCCATATATAAACACATAACGGAGCTATTAATTCTCAGGGATTAATATACATCAGCCTAGAATTTAGGAACTAAAGCACCTAGTTTTATTAGTTGGCATTAAAAATCCCTTATCAGGCACAAAACACATTAGTACCCAGACACAGATACCTTGTCAAAGGCCCAATGTGGGCTCAATGAATATGGGAAGGAACTAAGCCTCAGAGGGTTTGGTAACCCCCAGAAGGTGTCTGCCTAACTCTGTGTATACATCCATAGGTTTGTATATGTTCATTCATCTGAACATTTCCATAATTCTGTGAAACAAGACATAAATAAGGCTTGTACTTTCATTACTACCAATATACTTTTTAAGGAATAGTTTGTGTTACTGGAGGAAATATAAGAGGAACCGGGAAACAGGCTACCACCCCCACACATGAGAACAGTGTACAGAGCACATAGTCTCTTGTTGCCTATTTCCTGGGTGGGGGTTTAAAGCCAAAAACAAAAACAGTGGCCATAGATTGAGGAAGCAGGACTTGCAAAAAACGAGCTTGCCAGGTACCCACACATTATGGTTAGGGGTTGGCTGTGGATTCTTCAAGTGGTGGGGATGAAGGGTGTGAAATTGCATTTTCCTTTATCAAAGGAGCAAAACGACTAGAGCTTGAGGATTCTGGCTTTTTTATTGCAACAAAGCAAAGATTAACTTACAACTTCTTTCTACATTCTAGTGCCGGGAGCTCTCCTAAAGGGCCACTTTCTGGGAAATGCAGGGAAGACTCTGGGGATGCTGCAAGCACACCCAAGGGCCCCGCCTTTGGCTGGCTGGCTGGCTGGCTTCCCGCCAAGACAGAGTTGAGTTGCAGCAAGTTCCAAGGTGTATCTGTTGTAGTTTCGTGGAGGTGGAAGGAGCTTCTCTTCACAGCCTTTGGTCTAGCTAGCTCCGCGCTGCAAACTTCCAAGCCTGCGCCTCTCATTTCCCTGCATCAGCCAAATCTTTCTGGCAAAGGCAGTCTCTTTGAGAGGCGATTTTTCGCTGTTCCCTGCACAGCTCACCACCATGGTCAGGCTTCGCGTCTGAGCACAGGCTTCACCCCGTTATCCTCTACCTCCTCAGCTTCGGCTTGAGACCCACCGCGGGGAACACACTAATTTGCAGTCTCACTGCTCGGTGGCCAAACAAGAGCTTATTTCCACCCAAATACCTCTGCTGCTGTCTACTTCCCATCTCGATCTGTTCCAAGTCGTTCCCTCCTTGCCCTCTGGTTGAGTCTGTGTGGGTTGAGTTTCCCTCTAACTTGAAGGGAATTTCCTCCCTGCGCTGCTGGGAACTGGGGAGTTGGCTCATGGATCGTGCCTAAGGGCCCCTCCTCTATGAGGGAGACCCAAGTAGAGATGACTTTAAAAGTTCCCTGCTCTTCTGAGTGTTCCACGCACATGCACCCATGTGTATTTTATATGTTTTAAAGTGCTAAAGGAGCGAGTGAAATGACGGAACCAAGTTAATGAAATGTGGTTCTCCACTAAACTCCGCCCCAAACCCCTCTCTATGATGGGTTGGTGTGTTCATGCAATTCTTAACCAAAGCCTAGAAAAATCAGACTCCGCCCACAGGTGGCAGATTCCACCAAGAGTTCTGGACTCCGTAAAACAGTGAAAGAGTGGACGGGAGAAAGCCACAGGTTCCTTACGTCGCTAAATCCAAACCCTAGAAGGAGCAAGTGTTTTTCTCCTTTGCAGCTCCTGGAGAAGAAATTTAAACAGGAGAGGCTGCCTGCAGCTTGGTAAAATTCCTCTCTGCCTTCCTCCGCTTCGCATCCTTCCAACAGTTCTCCTAATCTTGCCCGCTCCCTTAAGATAGCAGGAAAATACTTTCCTGGCACACCCCCCAACCGCAACCACACACTTTTGCTCCATCCTGGCCAACGCCCCCACCTAGTGGTTTAGGCTCGCCTGCTTTGCTTTCCTCAGCTGTGATTTCTAAGAGAGTGCTGCAGTTTGCAAAAAAAAAAAAAAAAAAAAAAAGAAAGAAGAAGTCTATTTAGGCGCCTGATGTGGGTGGGGAGGATGGGAGGATGGGTAGGACCCCTTAGTATGCGGTGCAAATAAGGCTTAAGATTAGCAGGAGCAACGCTGGACCCTATGGCCGGGAGAGGAGGAAAGAGAAGGTTTTCTTTTTCCCCAGCTTGGCTGCTGCAACCCGGACAGCTTCCAGAGGGCATTTTTTGAGCTGCCGCCTAAAGGAGTACCCTCAATGCAGGAATGTACTATTTTAAAATATTTACTGCTATATGACAGTATGCAAATCATTTGCTTGTTTGTGTGGCTATTGTCTATCTGCCTTTTCCAGAATGTAAGCTATTTGAAAACTAGGTCTGGGTATACCCCATCATATCCCTAATGCCTAGAATTCCTAGCACAGGGTAAGCACTCTGTTGTTGCCTGGTTTAGGGAGGATGAAATGAAGAGAACTTGGGTCAGTGTTGTGTCACCTTGGGTAAAAAGCTCTTCTTTCAAAGGCTCTCAATTATTCTTCTAAACTAAATGGATGGGTGGGATCATCTTGGGCTCTACACATATTTCTTCAAAATATGCTTACAGTTACCCGATAAATTCACTTATGATGTAGTGTTCATTGAATGCATTATACCCACCAAACATTGAGCTAGGTGCTAGAAACTCCTAGTTGGGATCACTTAGCTCTGAGGTCTGAGTGTGCATTGCCCTTTCCTGGTGCTTTTCTATAAACTTTCACCAACTGGTTCTCCTACCCTACATTTGTTTAGGTTACAGTTGGAAGGGGCAACTGAGCACCAGGGAACCGCTGGAAGTCATGGGACATGGGAACTGGTACTTGCTTGGTGCCGCATTTGGCTGATACCCTGATGTATTTGTTGAAGGCAAAGACACACTGGTGCTGATGTTCCCCCAAACCCGTTCTCTCTCTCTCTCTCTCTCTCTCTCTCTCTCTCTCTCTCTCTCTCTCTCTTTCTTTCTTTCTTCCTTTCTTTCTTTCTCTTTTTTTTTTCTTTTGAATTTTGTTGACCTCCTTTCTCACAGGCTGTGGGAGGGAAGGTGCTTCCTGTGAACTGTTTTTCCGGAGGCATAGAATTGCGGAGCAGCTGGAGAGGGAGAGTGCAATGGAAGGTTTAATTTCACAAACGGTAGGCTTCTGTTGTGATACTTTTACATTTTTGTAGACAGCTTTCTTTCCCCCTGTGGACCCACAGTGAAAGGGGAGGCACTGAATGGAAAGCACAGATTCCTAAAACGAGATATGAAATATTAGTTTGTATTGTATCAAGAGTTAAGTAAGACTTTGAAGCCCGAAGTTTAAAATGCACTGGCCATTTCCTTCTAAGGCGATATTACGGGCGCCTCCTTCTAACCTGGGTGTGGTCCGCAGGGCTGGATAAAATTCCTGAGTGGAGAGGTCAGAGCCTGGGACTGGCTCTACCTAGCACTGGCCTGCTAGAGTGCGGGTGCTGAAGTAGAAGCCCAGGAAGGGACGCGGGGAGTTTGCCCTGGTTAAGGGCGTGGATCTAACTGGAGGGCCGCGCTGCAAGCTTCGAAGAGGACAGAGGCAAGGACAGAATGCCCTCATCCCCATTCCTGGCCAGAACTGCGGCGTCTAGGTGTCAGGATTAGGAGAGGGGCCAGGGGATGGATAGTGGGGAGAGAGGGCGGTAGGACCCGGCGGGAAGCTTCCTTGGCCGGGGAGGGAACTAGGCTGGAGGAAAGGAGGGGCGGGCGGGGGGCGGGAGAGAGAGAAAAGGGGAAGGTGATGGGGAGCGGGCGCCTGCACTCGCCGAGCCGCAAGAGTTGCACGGCTCGGGCTGACCGGACCTGGACTCTATAAAAGGAGTCCATCTGCTGTGCCGCTCACACGCTCCTCCCGGGCTGGCGCACGCTGCGTTCCTCCAGCTCCCCAAGACACCTGCCCCTTACCCGTGCGCCGCGCCAGGTCCCCCAGACCAGTGCGCCCAGCAGCATGGCTCCAAGCGGTGCCAGTGGGACCGAGGTGGTGGCGGCAGTGGCGGCGCGTTTCGAGCAGCCGCAGCCGCAGCCCCAGCCCCCGAGTCCCCCCTCTTGCGGCCCCGTCTCCGCGGGGCAGCTCCGAGTGGCCAGCGCGTGAAAAGAAGGGAGGGCAGAGCTCCGGCGCGAGGCGCGGCGCAGCGCGGCTCCCAGACTTCACCCCACCCAGCTCTGGCGGCCAAAACCGCCGCAGGAAACTGCCCGAGTCTGGGGAGGGGGGCGGGAATGCAAGACCAGGACTCCTGGCTGGCCTGCAAGCTTCGGTCTCAACAGCTAGGAAACTCCTGCGGGCCGATTCTGCAGATCAAGGAGCGCCTGGGTTAGGAGACTCAGCCCGGAGCAATTGGGGTAAGAGACCCCACCTGGCTGACGCTCCCTTCTCAAACAATACATCACCCTCCGCCACTAGACGCCTGAGTAGGATCCGGAGTGGAGCAGGGCTTGGTGGGCCAGTCCTTAGCAACCCAGGGCTAAGACGGGGCGTGGAGAGGAGCAGGCAGAGACGCGGCGGCAGCGCCTGGCGCACTGGAAGTGCAGAGGACGCGCTCGCCTGCTTAGACTGCCGCGCCCTTGACCTCTAGTTTCAGCTGGGAATCTGGGTGGAGGAGTAATTGAGGAGCCCGCGGAACTGACTAGCAACCGAGAGACAAGACTGTGGTATCCTCCGCGGTCCTTCCACCCTTTCCCTCGTTCACTCCATGCCCAAGAGCTGCGCTCCAGAGCCGTGGAGAGGAGAGACATGGAAGAAACCGACACTCAATGCGCCCCGCCGCCGCCCGCGGGCTCCCAGACCGGGGTTGCTCAAGCCAACCTCTCCTCCGCTCCCCACAACTGCAGCGCCGAGGGCTACATTTACCAGGACTCCATCGCCCTGCCCTGGAAAGTACTACTAGTCATGGTGCTGGCACTCATCACCTTGGCCACCACGCTCTCCAATGCTTTTGTGATCGCCACTGTGTACCGGACCCGGAAGCTGCACACCCCAGCCAACTACCTGATCGCCTCCCTGGCGGTAACCGACCTGCTCGTATCCATCCTGGTGATGCCCATCAGCACCATGTACACGGTCACCGGCCGCTGGACGCTGGGCCAGGTGGTCTGCGACTTCTGGCTGTCGTCGGACATCACCTGTTGCACTGCTTCCATCCTGCACCTCTGTGTCATCGCCCTGGACCGCTACTGGGCCATCACGGACGCTGTGGAGTACTCCGCTAAAAGGACTCCCAAGAGGGCCGCGGTCATGATCGCGCTGGTGTGGGTCTTCTCCATCTCCATCTCGCTGCCGCCCTTCTTCTGGCGTCAAGCCAAAGCCGAGGAGGAGGTGTCGGACTGCGTGGTGAACACCGACCACATCCTCTACACAGTTTACTCCACGGTGGGCGCTTTCTACTTCCCCACCCTGCTCCTCATCGCCCTCTACGGCCGCATCTATGTGGAAGCCCGCTCCCGGATTTTGAAACAGACGCCCAACAGGACCGGCAAGCGCCTGACCCGAGCCCAGCTGATAACCGACTCCCCCGGGTCCACGTCCTCGGTCACCTCCGTTAACTCCCGGGCTCCCGATGTGCCCAGCGAATCCGGGTCCCCTGTGTACGTGAACCAAGTCAAAGTGCGAGTCTCCGACGCCCTGCTAGAGAAGAAGAAGCTCATGGCCGCTAGGGAGCGCAAAGCCACTAAGACCCTGGGGATCATTTTGGGAGCCTTTATTGTGTGTTGGCTGCCCTTCTTCATCATCTCCCTGGCGATGCCTATTTGCAAGGATGCCTGCTGGTTCCACCTGGCCATCTTTGACTTCTTCACGTGGCTGGGCTATCTCAACTCCCTGATCAACCCCATCATCTATACCATGTCCAATGAGGACTTCAAACAAGCATTCCATAAACTGATACGCTTTAAGTGCACAGGTTGACTTGTCAGTTGCAATGAGGTAGCCTAAGCGGCCTTTGGGGACCATGTTGAGTCTGGTTCCACAGGTAGGTCGACTCTTCTTTCACTGTTACTGGGTCGGATTGAGGCTCTGTCTTCTGGGCAAGGACAGTGGATCCTGAGAAGCCAGGACAGCCCTGAGAGAGAGAGAGAGAGAGAGAGAGAGAGAGAGAGAGAGAGAGAGCTCTGAGAGGAGAACTGTTCAAACTAAAGATAGAGCTTCCCTGCTGAGGAGGAAGCTCACTTCTTCCCCTGGCACCCCAGGTCCAGCACTGACCCTGCCGCAGCCAATCACAAGGGAGGGTTGTAACTTTAAAATTCAATGATGGAAGGGGGAACCCTGCCCTTCTTTGGTATCATGGATGTGCCCTCTAGAACCCGTGGTACTTGTAGTTGTCTGAATCCTGTCTGAGACAGATCTGCACACAGCCTGGCAGTACTTGAACTAGAAGCTTGAGACCCTTTGTTTTGGGGAGAACTTTGTGTTACAGCTTCATTTAAGAAGAGTTACTTTGGCATCCTTCAGTCTTCAGTTTCTGTTTATTTAAACTTGGTTGGAGAAACTTGTGGATTTGGTGCTTCAAACCTTATGTGTGGCCTGGATGAAGCAGAGAAACCTTGAAGAGTTTAACAGCAAAATTCTGATGTTAAGATCTCTATTTTTATTATAACTGAAACTATATAGGGTGGGTGGGAATGGGAGATGGGGAGGATTAAACTGAGAACCAACACCTATGATTGTTTGTTTTCTGCAGATTTGTAATTTTTTTAATTCCTATGGAGTGATTGTCAAACCACATTTCTAACAACTCGAACGAAACATTATGTGTGCTAGTGCCAAAGTCTGCAGATTGCTTTATTTTCCTCCTAATTTCATGTACCTGTCATTTTACACATTTAAAGCCTCATAAATGAAGAAGATGGTGGGTGACTCAGCCCAAGATGCTGCTATATTTCTTATTAATGCAGTCAATTAAACTGATGGGTATTAGATATATACTGCTCCTTAACAAGAAAGGTATCTTTATTCCTTAACCAATTCAGTGAGATGTGAAGGAGACTGATAGAATAAAATGGTTCTTCTACAATTAAGGAATGGGGGGGGGCAAGAGAAGGATGTATATTTTGACTTGTAAAAAATCTTAAATGCATGAGACTTTTTTCTGATAGTCATTTACACTCTCCTTCCCATCTGTAATTCCTTTGTGTGCCCACATATAAAGTAACTAAGAGAACCAGCTCCTTTTTCCAAAAATCTTCAAAATGCGGTAAGAAAGAACCCAAAAAACTATGTTAAAGAAAAAAAAACAACTTATTTTCCTTTGCTACTGAAGTTTGGGTGGGAACAAAGATTACTAGAAAATGACATGCAAAGACTTTAGAAAAGCTTAGATGCTAACATTGAGCCAGTTTTTCCTGTAACTCATGGAACCAAACCTCAGACTTACTAGGCAATCAGGAAACTGACAAGCTTTTGAAACTTGGGAATCTGTCACTGACCTGATACCTCAATGAATATAATATTAGTAATACTTTATATTTCTATGTCTTTTCGAATTTCAATAATGCTTAGTTGTGATACCAAATTCACTCTGAGGCCTCTCCAACACAGGGCAAGATTACACAACAAGAGATGAAAAATGCATTATCTAAGTAGTAAGGAGTAGCCCTGAAGGATCATCTGCACAGAAAACAAAATTATGTATTGGAGCATTTCGTATGCCAAAGAAGATTCACACTCCATTCTTCAGAGAGCTTTCTGCAGTGTGATACCTTTTGTCTGCAGAAGCAAGTTGTCTTTGTAAAATGGATTCCCTCCCTGCTCGAAGCTCCCCAGTCCAGACTGTCAGACAATAGATGTATTGAGCTGAAGTACACCTGCTTTCCTACTGTGCAGACCTTCACTCTGGGGTAATGGCTCTTAAAAATACACTACTCAAAAGTTCACACATCAACTAAGTAAAAAGGGGAATTTTGATCAACATTTACACCTGCCACTGGAATAAAATAAAATTTGAGGCATTGGACAATCCCTATGTTTCTGTTATTCCCCCCAGGTTTTTGTTTGTTCATTCTGTGACATTTCTCCTGTGGAGAAATCTAGCTTACTACTGATTGGAATGTGCATACAGCACGGTGTTTGTTTTGATGTTATTAATATGTTCGTCTTTTGTCTATGTAGCTGTGTTTTCTTTGGGCCTAACGAACAATTAAGCCAACCTCTAGGAGCCTGAGGGGGGGAATTAATTGAAATAAATAAATAAATAAATAAATAAATAAATAAATAAATAAACCCTTGCAAATGACTTCTTTATAGGGCACCTACAATGATTGTGTCCTCATATGAACAAAACATGGTCAATTTAGTCACATGGGCTGCTTGCCATTTGTAGATTATCCACTTACACTTTTGCTTTGTTATTTGGCTGAATTGACTGAATTTGGGGCATATTGTGTGCAGTAGAAGCTTGCAAACCCTTGTAGTTATACGAGATCTAGACTCATCATCCAGCATTGCATATGAATATGCACAATGTATTATTCATCCCAGGGGTATGTAGTTAAGACTGTTAAGCTCCTTTTCAGTTACTGCTGCCTATAGCATTGTTTCATCAACTAGACATATGGCTTTTTTGCAGAACATAAAATGAGAGATGGAAATGTTCAACTTATATAGAAATGAAAATACATCTTCATTGGCTGTGGTAACAAATAGCATTTGCCATATTGTTTAATTGCACAAAAATTCACACAAATATATGAATGTATACTCATTCAAAACTACCAATATTGTCTTGTGTTTCTAGGAATTTTAGAGTTTCCTTTAAAAAAAAATGGACACACCACCCATGAATAATGGTTATTGAGTTCATCAAATTTCCTACAGAACAATATTCTTCACTTTTCCTCTCTATTATCTTAGTTTTATCTTCTTTAACCAGGAAACCCTGTGAGAACTATAATTCATGCAAGCAGTAAATCTCAGATTATGTGTATTTGATGGAGTTGCTGTGACTGAAAATTGCCTTTGGTATCCACCTTTCAACAAATGTGTAATTGGAAATGAAATTTAGGAGAATAATGAAATAAAGTCCTTTTCGTGTTCAAAAAAGGAATGGGTAGTGATTCTATTATTATGGAAAGATTGGTTCATTGGATTCTGGGTGGCACTGAGGACTTTGAGCCTTCAAGAGAGAATAATTGATGATAAATGATACGGTGGCAGACTGGCAAGTACTGCCACAATTTGGGGGATTTCATTTGTAGGAAGAATTTAGAAGGAATTGGGCAGATCGTGCTCTCATATTCTGCAAAAGAGGGTAAGTCAGGTGCACTATCACAAGAGTTTTCCAGATCTGTATGTTTAGAGGGAATGTTGTCTCTAGGCTAGGGAGTGAGATGCCAGGGTGCTGCACGGTGCTTGGAATGCAGGGTTAGAAGCAGGCTTGGGGAAACATAAGAGGTGGAGATCGAATTATATGAACACCAGAGAAGTAGACAGTAAAACAACTTTTGGAATCAGAAAGTCCTACGTTTGAATTGCAAACAGTGCGGGATAGCTGTGTGGCTGTCCTCGAATGCAGTCTGCTTGCAATTGGTTGCAGGAAACTATGCCTGTAAGGCACCTATCAAAATGCCTGACACTTTCTTTTTGGCTTCTCAGAACATGTACTTTCTCTTTAGTCATTGTTTTCCCATTGCCTCCTGCAGCACCTGTAGCATAGAAAAACTGAGGGCTATTTGAAAAAGGTTGAACAAGTGAGGACGAAGCTAGCTTGAATGGAAGAAAGCTGGCTAGACTGGAAATGACTGAGGTTAGGAGTCTTTCACATTTACCCACTGAGGCTGGCGAAAAATAACCCAAAGGTAGAAAGGGTATGTGAGAAATGGTTTGCAGTGGCTTTAAAGGCCGAAAGGCAATTGCCAAATATTTCATGTCCTATAACATCCTCTTGCTCAATTTTAAACTCTTTCTTTTCTTTGTCTAGCGATTTTCCCAGAGTCCGGAGGCCCTCACCACATCTACATCTTTGCTCAGTGTTTCATTTTCCACTTTGTTGCTTTTCTCTTACCCGTGAAGAGCCATGATAACCAACGATAAAGTGTTGATCTAAGATGGTTCTTATTTTAACTCCAGAGGGCTGATCAGGCAGCCCAGGGATTTTCATATATAAAAATTATTGGTTAAAATTAATGTGTAATTAGTGGGGGCAAAAGCTTTTAACTGGGACATTCACTGGAATTTTCAGAAAGAAAGAGGCTGGCAGGGGAAGTGGGTGGGAAGTGAAGCTTCTGCGCCCCTCATCAAGGTCCATACTTGAGCAGTCCACTAGGGGGCAGAGTGCCGCTGAGTTGTCTCCAGGATCCAGGTGCTCGCTGTACACAATCTCTAACTCCTTCTTGGACCCTGCAAATGGTATTGACTTCTCTAGGCTCATAGAAATGAAGATTCATGAAGCAAGGGAGAGGGGCCTTGTCATTTATTTAAAATAGATTTTTAAGAACTTCAAATTCAGGCAGAGGATCCCTAAAACAAACCTAAAATTTTCCTTCATATACTCAAAGTCAGTTATTTTCTTCTTCATCTCTAGTCCCGGGAAATGTTAAAATCTTAGTAGTGAAGACACTGTGGACATTGATAAATGTGGCAATGGGTGAGTTCGGAGGTTAGAAAACAAAGAATTTATATTCAAATTAAAGAGAGATAAGTATTTATTTAGGTATGTCCATAGCCACTATGATTTTTCTCATTACTGTGTTTTTCTTTTCAAAATTTATTGGTTTGAGGTTGATACAGCCATAGTTCGAAGGAAGAACATTTGTCACTTATCATTTAAGGGGAGGGATTTTTTTTTTGCACAGAAGTTAAGGTGTACTTGTATGTCAGTTTTCCCAGAGGACAGACTTGTAAGTCTGTGTAATTTGGGCATTTACTTTAAAAAGAGGCATAAATAAATGCAATTATAATCTTATGTGTCACGAACATAAATTTCTGTGTCAGAGAAAGGGTCATATAAAGTGAGAAAGCAGGTTCCATGGTTGCCATTCCCCCTCCACGGTTGCTCCCCAGGATTTTCACTATCCCCAGTGGGATAAGTCGGTTAAATCTGACACTCAAAGTCAACATCCACATTTTAGGATTATACGAGGATTTTCAGTGTTCCCTGAGAGAGATCCAATCCCTGGAGTTGGGCCAGCCTACACAGGCAAAGACTTAACACTATTCCAAGTGTAGTTTGTAAAAGAAAATGCCCATTTCTTTTGACTTATTAGTATATATTTCAAAAGACAGGAAAAACCCTTTCCAAAACTACCCACTGGATATCTATAAAATGAAAACGGGTTTATAATATTTCCTGCACCTACAGTGAACAGATGGTGATATAGGGATCCATTTATGGTAAATACTTAAAAGAATCTACACATGGCTTGCTTCAGTGATGCATGAAGGCATGACTCATATCCTCCCTGACTTTGTGGGAACATTCCACACATCGGCCTCTGATTGGTCATTCCCTGTTAGAGTAACTAGGTTTCAGGATATCTCTTGCCCACAAGTGTGGTGAAGGGACTGTAGTGATGGAGGAGTTCACAAAAGGTAGGTTAGCTGGTCTGGGAGTTGCGCCCAGGGTACTTTTGCACACACATCTGGTTGTCTTTTCTAAGCTTATCTGCTAATGCCTTTGTAATCCTGTATAGACCTCCATTGTCACCATCATTCGTCAATCTACCGTTATTTCATTGAATATGAATAAATAAATAAATAAACATACTTATACCATCTCAGTATGTTCGGCATTAGGCTGATCTCATTTTGTGGGGGAGCACTTTTTGGCTCTTTATCTCGCCATCCCAGTATTGCCTGCCTGTAAGGTCCTCGAGTCCACTGTCTTTTCCCCTGCGCCTCAGAGGCTTTCCCACAGAGTGCAGCATGTTGGGCTTCTCACACAGTGAGAAGTTCGACATCAAGGTTACTGGCATGAAGACCCCCAACATGTTGGTAGGTTTAAAATGCAAAGGCAAGTCTTTGAAGTTAGAAAGACCTGAGTTTAAATCCATGTTTTGCAACCATGAACGAGTTCCTCCGTAAGTTTTATGTTTGCAGGTAAAAATTAAATGGAATAGTGTAGTTGTTTTCAACCTTAGCTGTACATGGGATTCGTCAGAGGACCTTTAGAAAAATCTTTGCTCACACCCTACCTCAGACTAATTAAATTATATTATTTGGAGTAGGGTCTGAAAATTCTTATTTTAAAAATTCAGGTAATTGCAATGTTTGGCTATGGTGCGATCCACTAAGAATATGTATATAAAGCTTTTAGAATACTTGGCACACAGAGTATCTGTGGGTGTGAGGGGGGGCCCTGAATGAAATGGCAAGTCAAGTGGATTTGGTTTTCCGCAGTGATACTTCTCAAAATTTAAAGGACATATGAATTACCTGGGGAATTGGTTAAAATGCAGATTCTGATTCAACAGGTCTAGGTTGGGGCTTGAGATTCTGCTTTCCTGACAGGCTCTCAGGAGGTGCTGATAATGCCATTCCAGGGACTACTCTTTGAATAATAAGGATCTACAGGAAAACATAGTTTACTTATAAAGCATCAGTTAAATGCTATGATATATATATATATATATGTATATATATATATATATGTATGATATATATGAGATATATATAGTATGATATATATGTATATATCAACAAAAACAAAAGTAACATAAAACTTCCAGAGGAAAAAAATATGCTTTTTACTGTACAATGGGTTGTGTTTTCCTGACTTGTTTACATAATATTCCTGTCTTAGCTACAGCAGCTGTCAAATGTTTCCCTGTACATGCTTTCTCCCAGAGGCTACAAATCCTCTCAGTCTACCCTAAAACAGACAGTTTACTTCTGGATCTGAAGGAGGACCCTTAGATTCAGTCTTTTGTTTTTATATCATTTCCACATAAGGGCTTTGTCTTTCGTAAAAAAAAAAAAAAAAAGAATTAATGATCAAACAATGACACATAAAACAAAGAAATAACAATTAGCAACATAAGGTAAAAGGCACAATTTCCTTGCTAATCCTTTTAATTTAGTAAATCCACTTGGATTATACACATACATACATTTATATATTATATAGGTTTTATCTTTTGTAAACATAGTAACTAATCAAAGGTGAAAGAGTGTGCTTTCTATCTGTTGGACTTTATTCTTATTGTAGTGTAGAAACTTAATAATTTAGGGCAGCCTTTTGATTTCAGGGAAAGCCCCTCCCCACATTTTATTCCCCAAATATTTCATAAGGTTTGTTTTTTCTTCTTCAGGGAAAGTAATTTAAATAATTTATGAAAAATGTTTAGAATTTCTTGGCACCGGCCCTTATAAATGGAGAAACTGTTAAGTTTCCTAAGCCTGGGTTGGAAATAAGAATCAAAAGCTCCTACTTCTGAAAGAATCCTGTCCTTTAGTTTTTGACTTGAGTGAAATGAATGTGTGTGTCAGTTTCCAAGTAGGTTTTTATTCTACAAGCCAAAACATACTTCAAAGTCTTTCATCTCCTCTGTGTACAATCATGATGCTTAGAGTTGTAGTTCAGCAAAGATGCATTGCTAGGAATTTGCTTCAATTTACTTATTTATTTGTGTTTCTTTGTTGTTGTTTATTTTTAAAGTTTATTTATTTTGAGAGAGAAAGTACGCCCGTGTGGGAGGGGAAGGGCAGAGAAAGAACGGGAGACAAAGAATCCAAAGCAGGCTCTACGTTATCAGCATGGAGCCCAACGTGCGGAGGGGGTGGAAGAGGGGGGGCGACTCTCCATCGCTCCCACAAGCTTGAGATCATGACCTGAGCCAAAATTAAGAGTTGGATGCTTAACCGACTGAGCCACCCAGATGCCCCAAGAATTTGCTTCATTTGCAAAGGGGCAGAAGTTGGGGCAGAAACCAGCATTACTGAGTACTCGGTGCCACATGCTTTAAAGTACCCCCTTCCCCTATTAGTCCTCATAATGCTATCATGAAGTAGATATTATTGCTTTTTTATTGTTATGCTATCATCATCATTGTCATCATCATAAACTAAGTATTACAACAATTTCATTCAGTTCTGTGGTTTAGAGAATTATGGCAACAGCCCCAGGTGAATAATTTGTGTTCAGATTTGGAAGGGAAATGCATCATTAGGTCCGTTTCACTTAATCTTTGAGAAGTGTTTCCTAAATGCTAATCTGAAGCATTAAATTATAATCGAACTTTAGGGGCTTTTTTTTTTTTTTTGTAAATACAATGTTGTATCAAGGGAACACAGGTTTCCTTTTTGATCTGCTCCCAAATTCCTGTCCCTCCCTGTCTGACTACAATCTTGACCAGCCAGGGACGTATAATGCCCACTGGTGTCTTCCAACGCAATTGGTATGTATAAAAATGTACATTTAAGCTGCTGGAGATGGAAGTATTAAATATAGATGCTTCTGCTCTGATGAGTAATGTGTGACATGAGGTATTTCCCATTTCTGGAAAGTTACTGAGAGTTATGTGTGTCAAAAACTTGGGACTTAGGACATTATGCCTATTTTTACATGGAGTCAAATTTTTGAGTGGAAAGTAAATTCAGAAAAGTAGCAGGAGGTTTTCAAATACTAGGTTTGTCTTGGCATTGTCTGGATAAAACTTCTAAATTAACGCTTACTTTTTCTGTTTTACAATCGTGTGTTGTATTAGCCCACCCCGGTTTGCTTTACATTATTTTCCTCTCCCCTTCCAACTCCTCAAAAGATCCTAAAACACTGCCACAAACAAACAAAATACCAATGAATTCTAAAGGCAGAAACTTACCAGCATACACAAAACTGACTTAAAACCAAAACATTTAGATGATCAACATTACAAGAGTGAGTGCAAAAAGCTGGGGAATCTCCTCTGGTATGGTTGAAAAAGTAAATGAGTTGGAGAAAATTCTGCCCAAATAATTTTTGCCCTGTGTGTTTAACTATTATCAACCATTTTTAGTTGAAACAAAGAATACATGCCCCAGAAACTTTCGAAAACTTGGCATTAGAACTAGAATCCAGACCAAGGCTGACTTTGGTACAAATTCCAGATTTGCCACTCGCCAGTTGTGTGATCTTCAGCTCACCTGAGTGCCTCTTTCTTTATCTGTTCATGTGGGGGAAAAGAGCGTCTTCTTCCCAGACTCTGAGGATTAAATAAGCTGCTCATGGCAGTGCTTAGTTCAGAAAGTGCTTCAACACGTAGGTGTTTCCTGGACGCTGGTTTCCCTCAGTTTACACAAAATGAGCCAGGTGTCTATCTAAAGATTTTAAAGTTTCGTGTCAGCAGAATTGTTTAAAATCCTATTTTTTCTTTTTATTAGTGTGCAATTTAGAACAAACTACACTAAAACCTTGGTTTGAGAATATAACTCATTCTGGAAACATGCCTGTAATCCAAAGCACTCGTATATCAAAGCAAATCTCAAGAACCACTGGCTCAGTTGTGATCACGTGACATCCAGCGACTTGTTCCACTGGTATTGCAAGACATCGCTAGTTTATCAAGTTAAAATTTATTGGAAATGTTTGCTTATCTGGTGGAACACTCACAGAACAAGTTATTCGCAATCCACGATTTTACTGTATTTGATCTGTGTAAATGTCAGTTTTCTTATCTCTAAAATGGAGCTGATATGATCTCTCTTGAAGAGACTTTAAGCGGATTACCTTATGTAAGTGTAGACACCTGAGACAGTTCTCTGAGACCGCAATTACTCAGTAGAACTTAGTTTTCCTCTCTTTCAACTTCCTTTCCCATCTTTAGGAGCTAAGGGCTGATATCGTATGCTATGCTTCAGTGTTGGCAAAATCTCATTTATTGTTGAAAGTGAGAACTGTACAAATTCGTACTTGGGAAACAGTTTTATTGATACTGTCTGGAAATTGCTTATATGCTGTGATTCAGGAGATGCTAAAAAATTACCGTTTCCTGCCTGATGTTTATTAATTGAAAATTCATTTCTTTTAATTATTTTAAAATGTAAATACTTCTTAAAGTTTTAGCATATTCCAGTAGCCATCACCCATTTATACTTTAATGTATAAATTAGTTTGCAGGTACTAAAGATTATTCAAGAGCAGAACACTAAAATAATGTGGGTTTTGAATATTAGGTGATAAGAAAGGAATAATTTTGATCTGCAACGTATTTTTAGACAGCCAAAGGTGAGTAGCTTGTCACAAACAGCCATGTGAAGGCCCTGGGGGGGAAGAGTAAAATTTAAGGGATTATTGAAAACAACACTGAGCCCCTTTATAGTTTACTTAGATAACAGCATGCTTGCATTTTATGCTATTTCTGTAAGATTTTTTTTTTTTATATATACCATGAGCATTCAAGTTTGCAGTGGGAAAACTTAATTTGGGATGGTAAGTATGTCACTATACTCAGCTGGAAAATAGAACAGAGCACATATAAACTATCCTGCTGTGCTTTTTAATGATCACCATGGCTTTCTCCATGTTAAAGGTGGCTGGCCAGTGTATACTTCTAAGAGGGAAGATTCTGACTGACGTGTGGCAATCTGCTTTCCTGGCCTTACTTACGTGCAGTCCCCAGTGCCATAAATGTAGACTGAGAAGTTATTTGTCCACAGTAGCCCAAACTGCCATCCAGAGGCAAAGAAATAATTTTAAAGGTCACTTAGTCTGCATTTAATCAAGCCCGTTTTCATTTTTGACCGCTTGTGTTACTTGGTGGTATTCATAAAACACAGATATTTGCTATAGCAACTGCCACAGGCTAACACTGTTGGGCAGATGGACCGGTCAGATAATTTTCATTCCACAAACGAGATTCCCTTCCCTTTATGAAATGGTGCCTGTGACCTAGTTTAGATCAAAAGTAGATAAAAAATAGGGGTCTTAACACTGCATTATTTGATATTTTTATTATTTAATTTAGGTAAGCTGGTGTTTGCCCTCAAAGGACAACAATAAATATATTGTGTAATTACAAAACTAAAGAACACCGAGATGATAATACATTTCAAAGCACACACACACACAAAAGAGACATTATTTATTTGGATTAAAATGGATATTTCTCTACATTTTTCTGGTTTCTCTCTATAACCAATTTTAGAGGTGAACACCCTTTTCTTATAGAAAACATTTGAGTAACTTATTAGTAAGGACCAGTGTTTTTCTATTTTGGCTTTGTTGACATTTTGGTCACAAAGGTTCTTTTTGGGGGGGGTCGCTTTACTGTGCATTTTAGGCTGTTCACTAGCATCCCTGGTATCTATTTGCTACACGTTAGTACCAACTGCTCCTCCTTGCCAGTCAACCAAAAATATATTGAGACATAGACAAGTGTCCATTGATGGGCACTGGGGTATACATTCAAATTAGAAATCTTAGCAGAAACTCTATTTAGGAATCTGAGTTAGTTTTCTAGCCATCATTTTGATGAGACTATTCAAATAATTGCCACATATTCTCTTGTACCATATATAAAAATATATATATAATCAAAAACTGCCTTAACTCTATTTATTATTTTTTATTAATTTTTTAAAAATTTACATCCAAGTTAGTTAGCATACAGTGCAACAATGATTTCAAGAGAAGATTATTTAATGCCCCTTACCCATTTAACTCATCCCCCCTCCCACAAGCCCTCCCATAACCCTCTGTTTGTTCTCCATATGTAAAAGTCTCTTATGTTTTTGTCACCCTCCCTGTTTTTATATTACTTTTGCTTCCCTTCCCTTATGTTCATCTGCTTTGTATCTTAAAATCCTCATATGAGTGAGGTCATATCATATTTGTCTTTCTCTGACTGACTAATTTTGCTTAGCATGATACCCTCTAGTTCCATCCAAGTAGTTGCAAATGGCAAGATTTCGTTCTTTTTGATTGCCGAGTAATACTCCACTGTATATATGTATACCATATCTTCTTTATCCATTCATCCATCAATGAACATTTGGGCTCTTTCCATACTTTGGCTATTGTTGATAGTCCTGCTATAAAATACATTGGGGTGCATGTGGTCCTTAGAAACAGCATACCTGTATCTCTTGGATAAATACCTAGTAATGCAATTGCTGGATCGTAGTTCTATTTTTAATTTTTTAGGGAACCTCCATACTGTTTTCCAGAGTGGCTGCACCAGTTTGCATTCCTACCAAGAGTGTAAAAGAGAACCTCTTTCTTCACACCCTCGCCAGCATCTGTTGTTGCCTGAGTTATTAATGTTAGCCATTCTGACAGGTGTGAGGTGGTATCTCATTGTGGTTTTGATTTGTATTTCCCTGATGATGAGTGACATTAAGCATTGTCTCATGTGTCTGTTGGCCATCTGGATGTCTTCTTTGGAGAAGTGTTTGTTCATGTCTTTGACCCATTTCTTCACTGGATTATTTGTTTTTCGGGTGTTGAGTTTGATAAGTTCTTTATAGATTTTGGATACTAACCCTTTATTTGATATGTCCTTTGCAAATATCTTCTCCCATTCCATTGATTCCCTTTTAGTTTTGCTTATTGTTTCCTTCACTGTGCAGAAGTTTTCTATTTTGATGAGGTCCCAATAATTCATTTTTGCTTCTGTATCTCTTTCCTCTGGAGAAGTGTTTGGTAAAAAGTTGCTGGGGCCAAGGTCAAAGAGGTTCTTGCCTGCTTTCTCCTCTAGGATTTTGATGGCTTCCTGTCTTACATTTAGGTTTTCATCCATTTTGAGTTTATTTTTGTGTATGGTATAAGAAAGTGGTCCAGGTTCATTTTTCTGCATGCTACTGCCCAGTTTTCTCAGCACCACTTGCTGAAGAGACTGTCTTTATTCCATTGGGTATTCTTTCCTGCTTTGTCAAAAATGCATTGGCCATATGTTTGGGGGTCCATTCTGAGTTCTCTATTCTGTTCCATTGATCAGAGCATCTGTTCTTGTGCCAGTACCATAGTGTCTTGATGATTACAGCTTTGTAATGCAGCTCGAAGTCTGGGATTGTGATGCCTCCTGCTTTGGTTTTCTTTTTCAGGATTGCTTTGGCTATTTGGGGTCTTTTCTGATTACATACAAATTTTAGGACTGTTTGTTCTAGCTCCGTGAAGAATGCTGGTGTTATTTTGGTATGTATTGTATTGAATATGTAGATTGCTTTGGGTAGTATTGACATTTTAACAATATTTGTTCTTCCTGCCCAGGAGCATGGAATATTTTTTCTTTTTTGTGTGTCTTCTTCAATTTCTTTCATAAGCTTTCCATAGTTTTCAGTGTAGAGACTTTTCACCTCTTTGGTTAGATTTATTCCTAGGTATTTTATGGTTTTAGGTGCAATTGTAAATGGGATCAATTCCTTGATTTCTCTTTCTGTTGCTTCCTTATTGGTGTATAGGAAAGCAACCTATGGTGGGGAGTTGTGCATTGATTTTCTATCCTGCCACTTTGCTGAATTCATGGATCAGTTCTAGCAGTTTTTTGGTGGAATCTTTTGGGTTTTCCGTATAGAGTATCATGTCATCTGCGAAGAGTGAAAGTTTGACCTCCTCCTGGCTGAGTTGGATGCCTTTTATTTCTTTGTGTTGTCTGATTGTTGAGGCTAAGACTTCCAATGCTATGTTGAATAACAGTGATGAGAGTGGACATCCCTGTCTTATTCCAAACCTTAGGGGGAAAGCTCTCAGTTTTTCCCCGTTGAGGATGATATTAGCCTTGGGACTTTCATATATGTCTTTTATGATCTTGAGGCATGATCCTTCTATCTCTACTTTCCTAAGGGTTTTTATCAAGAAAGGATGCTGTATTTTGTCAAATGCTTTCTCTGCATCCATTGAGAGGATCATGTGGTTCTTGTCCTTTCTTTTATCGATGCGATGAATCACATTGATTGTTTTGTGCATATCGAACCAGCCCTGCATCCCAGGTATGTATCCCACTGGTGGTGGTGAATGATTTTTTTGATGTGTTGTTAGATCCAGTTGGCTAATATCTTGTTGAGGATTTTTGCATCCATGTTCATCAGGGAGATTGGTCTATAGTTTTGAAATCAAGGTATGCTGGCTTCATAGAAAGAGTTTGGAAGAGTTTTCCTTCCATTTCTATTTTTTGGAAGAGCTTCAAGAGAATAGGTTTTAATTCTTCCTTAAATGTTTGGTAGAATTCCTCTGGAAAGTCATCTGATCCTGGACTCTTATTTTTTGGGAGATTTTTGATGACTAATTCTTTTTCTTTACTGGTTATGGGTTTGTTCAGATTTTTCTATTTCTTCCTGTTTCAGTTTTGGTAGTTGACATGTTTATAGGAATTTGTCCATTTCTTCCAGATTGCCCATTTTATTGGGATGTAATTGCTCATAATATTCCCTTATTATTGTTTTTTATTTCTGCTGTGTTGGTTGTCAACCATCCTCTTTCATTCTTGATTTTTTATTTGGGTCCTTTCCTTTTTCTTTTTGATCAAACTGGCTAGGGGTTTATCAATTTTATTAATTCTTTCAAAGAATCAGCTTCTGGTTTCATTGATCTGTTCTACTATTTTTTTGTTTTCAATAGCACTGATTTCTGCTCTAATTTTTATTATTTCCTGTCTTCTGCTGGTGGGGTTTATTTGCTGTTCTTTTTCCAGCTCTTTGAGGTGTAAAGTTAGGTTGTGTATCTGAGATCTTTCTTCCTTCTTTAGGAAGGCCTGGATTGCTATCTACTTCCCTCTTATGACTGCCTTTGTTGCATCTCAGAGGTTTTGGGCTGTGGTGTTATCATTTTCATTGGCTTCCATGTATTTTTTAATTTCCTCCTTAACTTCTTGGTTAGCCCATTCATTCTTTAGTAGGATGTTCTTTACTATCCAAGTATTTGTTATCTTTCCAAATTTTTCCTTGTGGTTGATTTCGAGTTTCATAGCGTTGTGATCTGAGAATATGCATGGTATGATCTTGATCTTTTTGTACTTGTTGAGGGCTGATTTGTGTCCCAGTATGTGATCTATTCTGGAGAACATTCCATGTGCACTGGAGAAGAATGTATACTCTGCTGCTCTAGGATGAAATGTTCTAAATATATCTGTTAAGTCCATCTGGTCCAATGTGTCATTCAAAGCCATTATTTCCTTGTTGATTTTCTGTTTAGATGATCTTTCCATTGTTGTAAGTGGGGAGTTGAAGTCTCCTACTACTATGGTATTATTATCAATGAGTTTCTTTATTTTGTGAGTAATTGATCTATATATTTGGGCGTTCCCACATTTGGAGCATAAATGTTTACAATTGTTATGTCTTCTTGGTGGATAGACCCCTTAATTATGATAGAATGCCTTTCTTCATCTCTGCTTACAGTATTTATTTTAAAATCTAGATTGTCTGACATAAATATGGCTACTCCAGCTTTCTTTTTTTGACCGCTAGCATGATAGATGGTTCTCCATCCCCTTACTTTCAATCTGAAGGTGTCTTTAGATTGGGTCTCTTGTAAACAGCATATCAATGGATCTTGTTTTCTTATCCATTCTGTTACCCTGTGTCTTTTGATTGGAGCATTTAGTCCATTGACGTTTCAAGTGAGTACTGAAAAGTAAGAGTTTATCACCATTATGTTCCCTGCAGAGTTGGAGCTTCTGGTTGTGGTCTCTGGTCATTCCTACTCTTTGTTGCTTTTGGTGTTTTTTTTTTTCCCTTGTCTTTTCTCCCCTTAGAGGGTCCCCCTTAAAATTTCTTGCAGGGCTGGTTTAGTGGCCACAAACTCCTTTAATTTTTGTTTGTCTGGGAAACTTTTTATCTCTCCTAGTTTGAATGAGAGCCTTGCTGCATACAGAATTCTTGGCTGCATATTTTTCTGATTTAGCACATTGAATACGTCCTGCCACTCCTTTCTGGCCTACCAAGTTTCTGTGGATATGTCTGCTACTAACCTAGTCTGTCTTCCTTTGTAGGTTAAGGACTTTTTTTCCCTTGCTACTTTCATGATTCTTTCCTTGCCTGAGTATTTTGTGAATGTGACTATGGTATGCCTTGTTGATGGTTAGTTTTGGCTAAATCTTGTGGGACTCCTCTATGCTTCCTGCATTTTGATGTCTGTGTCTTTCCCCAGGTTAGGAAAGTTTTATGCTATGATTTGCTCCCATTACCCTTCTACCCCTCTTTCTCTCTCTTCATCTTCTCTGACCCCTATGATTTTGATGTTGTTCCTTTTTAATGAGTCACTGATTTCTCTTATTCTTAAATCATGCTCTTTTGCCTCTTTTTTTCTGCTTCATTATTCTCTGTAAGTTTGTCCTCTATATTGCTGATGCTCTGCTCTGCTCATCCATCTCTGCCGCTGTGGCATCCATTCAAGATTGCAGCTCAGTTACAGCATTTTTTATTTCACCGTGACTAGCTTTTACTTCTTTTATCTCCGTAAAGAGGGATTCTAATCTATTTTTGACCCCAGTTAGTATTCTTATCATCTTGATTCTAAATTCTGGTTCAGACATTTTCCTTGTATCTGTCTTGGTTAAGTCACTGCTGTCGTTTCTTCCTGCTTATTCTTTTGGGGTGAATTCCTTTGTTTCATCATTTTGAAGGAAGAAAAGGAGTTAACAAGGTAAAAAAAATTTAAAAAGAAAATATTGAAAACACACACACACACAAAATCAAATAAATGATGCTAGATCCTAGGTGTGTTTTGGTATGGCTATTGAAAGGATTTTGATTGATTAGAGGAAAAAAGGGAAAAAATTAAAATTAAAAAATTAAAAACAACACACAAGCACACACAAATCAAATCAATGATGCTAGATACTAGATGTGTTTTGGTCTCGTTATTGAAAGGAGTTTGATTATTTAGAGAAAAAAAGAAAAAAGAAAAGAAAAACAAGAAGGGAAAAAAAGGAAATGTTTGAAAATTTAAGAAAATGAAAGCGATGAAATAAATTAATGGAGAGGAGCTTGACTGATTAGGAAAAAAAGGGGAAAAATTACAATTAAAAATTAAAAACAACACACACACATACAAAATCAAATAAATGATGGAAATATTATAGAATTTGAAAAATTTACAAAGAAGTGAAAAATTTAGTAGAAAAAGGAAAAAGTAAAGGAAATGTTGGAAGTATACTAGAATTTGAAAAATTTACAAAAAAGTGTAAAATTTAGTAGAAAAAAAATAAAGGAAAATATTTTTAATAAAAATTAAAAATAAAAAAAATAGATAATTTTTTTTCTCTTTCTGTATTCAAATAAAGTAAAAGAAATGAAAAAGAAAGGGACAAAAAAGTAGGGGAAGGAAAAAAGAAAAAAGAAAATTGAATAGCTATACCAGCGAACAGTGAAATAGGATTGATATTACATCGTTTTCCCCTAGAGGTCAAACTATGAAGCACTTTACAGTCCGCGAACTAAGCAGGAGGAGTCATTTGTGGTGTTCTTAAAGAACGAGGTTGGCCCAGTTGGGTGGGGCTTCATGTAATGGCTCCGCTCTCCACTAGATGGCGCTACTAGGCTTGCTGCGGCGGATTGTTGTGTCCCCTATAGGTGTGTGTGCGCATGCGTGGGCGTGGTGACAATGGCGTCACCCAGTCATCAGCTCTGCATCGGAATTCTGTGTCCCCGACCAGGAATCGTGCACCAGTCTTTTGTCTCCGTTTCCGTCACTCCCTGCTTTTACACTGTCCGTGACCTCGCAGTCAGGTTTCCCGGCGGCACCTCCCTCCTGGGTTTTATCCGAGATGCAACTGTGTTTCCCAACCCCTCACTTTTGAGGACTCTGGCTTTGACCCTGGGTGAGGGTCCCACCGGGCAATGGTCGGTGCTGGCCGCACCCAGAAAATGCTCGCAGGACCTTGCTGTGGCTGATATCCAGAGGCTTGCGGCTGGGTGCAAGCCCACCCAGAGAAAGTTCATGCTACCGTGCAGCAGCAGCGTTTCCGGGATTATGGAAAATCACGCACAACCGGAGGACCTCCCGGACCCACTCTTCTCCTGGGAATTCGCCTTTCCCACCAGAATACTGCCAGGTATTTTGAACTTTAGAGTTTCAGACTCTGTTTTACCCGTTTATAGAGTCTTAATGGAATTTAAACCCTCTCCTTTCTCCTTTTTCCCTTTTTACTTCAGTCCCTGTGGCAGTTGCCACTTTACCACTTTCTCTCCAGCTGATTTTGTGGGATGTGCTTTTCCCGTACTCTCTCTGAAAACAAAGACAGCTCCCTGCCCTCCACAGCTCCTCTCTCTCCCAGTTCGCCTCTCCCCACCACGTACCTGCTGAGTTCTGTGGTTCACGTTGTGCAGATTGTTGTGTTAATCTTCAAATCTGTTTTCTAGTTGTGCAGGATGGTTTAGTGTTGATCCGGCTGTACTTCATGAATGTGAGACAGAAAAAAGACTTCATAGCTGTTCTGCCATCTTGGCTCCCTCCCTCTAATACACAGGTTTCTTTCTTTTTTTTTTTTTTTTAAAGTTTATTTATTTATTTTGAGAGGAAGAGAGAGAGTGAACACAAGAAGGAAGGGGTAGATAGAGAAAAGAGACAGAATCCCAAGCAGTCTCTGTGCTGACAGCACAGGGCCCAAAACAGGGCTCGATCTCACAATCTTGAGCTAAGCCAAAATCAAGAGTTGAATTCTTAACCGACTGAGCTACCCGGGTGCTCCTAATACACAGGTTCTTAACAGGATAATCCTGAATCTCCAGGAACTCCGTAATCGCCTTCAGGGAATCTTTGGATCCCATAAGATTATCTTTTTTTTTTCTTTTTTTTTAATCAGTGTACATTTGCATATTTTCTTTGGACTAAAGTATTTTAAAAATTGTAATAAAAATATACATAACATAAAACTTACCATTTTAACTATTTTTTAAGCATAATGGACAAGAGAAATTTTTGGATTTTTTATGAAGCGCTTGATCCACCTTCAAATTAAAAATCGTTGTTAATGAAGAGCAAGATGAGGTAGCATTATTGAAAAAGGTGTTTGGATGCCCAGACCCCTCCTCATCCTCTTCCTGCTTTACTTGCTATCACCTCTGAGAAGACTTCTTTTTTCTTTTCTTTTCCTTTTTTACTGAGATATAATTGACATGTAACATTGTATTTGTTTTAGATGAAATAAGTCAGAGAAAAACAAATACCATATGATCTCATTTATTTAAGTGGAATAAAAATTAAAAAAAACAAAACCCAAAGCCATAGATACAGAGAACAGATTGGTGGTTGCTGCAGCTGGGCAGTGGGGGTGGGTTGGTGGGTGGGGTGAAATGGGTAAAATTCAGGGCCAAAGGTTTAAGCTTCCGGTTATGAAATAAGTAAGTTCTGGGGATGTAACATACATCACAGTGACTATCGTTAACGATACCGATTGGGTCTTTTAAAGCTGCTAAGGGAGAAGATTTTAAAATTTCTCATCACGAGGAGTTTCCTTTGATTCTTGCAGACAAAAGCATTTGGCCATCTCAATGCTGTCTTTGCAGTCTTCCCACCACATACCATGTGGACGGTGATGCTCAGACCTACAAACGGATTCTCAGGAGAGCTCGGCAGGGTTTCCGGTGAGTAGAAAGGCGAACTTCTTTCCTTAGAGGTCTTGGTTATCACCATTCCATTCCAGGGCCTGACACAGCGCCCTGCACTTTGTAAGAGCTCCTTAAATGCTCAGGAAATGAATGTACAAACGAATGAATCAAGGAATGTGTAATCTTACATGATGCTGCTCAGTTCAGTATGTTTCAACCACATGGTTTCCTAAATGTCTTTTAGTTAAAAGCACACAAGTGAAAGAAAAACGTCTGATCTTAAAAGAGAAGCCGCCTATCTGTTCTCCATAACGTACTTCGAGATGCTGAGTCATCCAAAGAAGACTAAGTGATATTGCTTACTCCAGAGAAAAGTGCACTGAAGATGTCTAGGAAGATTTTCAGTAGCAAAGGTCACTGTCAAGGGTCATGGTCCTTAGGAGACAAAGATCTCTCAGCACTAGAAAACAAAATTAAACAGACCCGTTTTCTAAGTTTCCTGCACAAGTACAGTCAATGGTCATGAAATGTCTTAAAAAGAAATTTTCCTACATTGGTCTTTCATGGGAATCACATTTTTCTTCTAGAAATGCCTATTGTACCTCTGCCTAGGGTGATGAGGAGAGATTTTTCTAAAGAGATGAAAAAAATGGTTAACTAAATGAGCGTGTATGGAGGCAAGCCTAGAACAGTCAGGAAGGATGCCAGCAGGGGCCTGGGCCTGCTGGCCCTGAGGTGGGAGGGCAGTACCCCCCTCCCTCCCCAACTACGCCAGAAGGAAGGGATTGTTTTGCCTTTGGCTGTTCTGTGCTTCCCACGGTGTCCCTGATGCTCCATGAGGAGTGTGTGAAGGAAGCGGTGAGGGAGAACCTGGTGGGAATCCCGTAGCAGTCGCGTGGGTGGGCGGTTCCTAGGGCCAGCGGTTGGCGTTAGATCACACTCTGGCCCAAAGGATGGTGGTTTCTGATCCCTATGTAACATCCTTTCAAATCTGGGTGATTAATAGAACTACCTTAAGTGTCTTGCTTATTTGCAAAAATAAGTAATGTTTCAATTACAATACAAAAGGATTTTTGTGAGGCACACTTCTGTCAACAAAGGCCAAACTTCCTGTAAGGTTAGCATAATATTTTTTCAAGTAGCTTAGGCATTAATACAACAACAATAACAGCAACAGATTTTGACGGCCTGAATAATTAATTTAGATTTGTGGTTTGCATTGATTGAATTCACTGGATGAGTGCACATTTCCCTTCTTATTTTTGCTTTTGTGGACCCACAGCATTAAGTCTTTGAACAAATGTTAAATGATGGGAAATTTTTGTTTATTGTGTAATTCAATAGCCCAGCATTAGAGCTGCTTATTAGGTGATTGTAAGATGCAAAGAAAAGGAAAATTACAATTTTCTGGTGCTGACTGGTACAAACAATGGAATCAATCAGTGTTGGCTCTTAATTATACGGAAGTATAAAGTTGCTATGCAAGAATCAAACTGAAGATTTTTTAGGGGTAACAATAGACAAGGAAAAAAGGAGAAAGATTGTGACAGAAGATTACGTTTATTGTGACAGGTTTTATCGCTCTAATATCAAGTTAGTTTCTTGGGGCTGAGTGGAGAGAAGAAGCAAGTCAGGGGAAGGAAAGTCAGGAACCAATAAACAAAGCAGTGTAGAGAGAGTGGCAATATTTCTGAGCATTTATCATTGACATTCCCAAATGAGTGTTTGAGAATTAAATTATCTTGTCATTTCCCTAAGGATTGAGGTCATGAGTAATGGAAGAAGAAACCGAACTCATGCCCTCTTCTTTGGAAAACCAACCTGCTAGATTCGCAAGTGAAATTTGTATCATGACTCGTTCTAATTAAATACAGGACCGCTTCATTACTCCTGAAGCTCCCCGTCAAGTATATTGGTTCTCACTGAAAACATCAGATGATGATGTTGCCAGGAGTCTCAGGTTTTGAATACAGCTCTGTATAAAGAATATGCATGCCATTTCTACTACACAGGTCCTCGGATAAAGAATTTTATTTGCTAAATAGTACTTTTATTCTTGTACCGGGAGGGAGTTTTCTTTCTTTGGAATTATGGATATATAAAAATCTCAAATCCTTCATTCCAAGACAGATGCTGGCATTTATTCATTACTTAGTGAGGCACTATGCTAATGGCGTTGTATACACTATCTCATTGAACTTTCTCAACAACATTTAGATACTGTTACCATGCATGTTGACAGGAGTGTCTCCACCTGTAACTGCCAGTGTTACCTGATGCCCAGACATATCAAATGTCCTAGTCCTTGGAATACACTTGCCATTCCCTAGCTGCATAGATATGCCACCGCGTCTATCGCTATTGGCCCACTCATCTCTTAAGATACAACTCGGACTGCAACTTTTCTGCTTGATCTTCCTAGGTGGAACCACTTACTGATTCCCTTTGCTCTTACCACTTATAAAACTGATAAAAACCTCTGATTTCATTATAATTATGTTCATATGTCTATATCTTTAGAAGGATTTAACTCTAAGGATGTGGTCTATCCTTTATTCCTCTTTGTAACTACATGGTCTTAGCATAGGGTCTGGACAATGAAAGATACTCAGTAAATGTTCATTGATTTGTTAAATGGTTGTGGTTAATTCATAGATTTATTAATACGTTTGCATTAACATCTAGGGTTATCTTGAGTGTCAAGTTTTTTTGTTTCCATATTATTCTGGATTACAAATATGCTTTAGTATTTTTCTATATTTCTGGGGGGGGAGGCATTTGTGCACGTGAAGGAGGAATTATATCATAGGACAAACTAATAAAAACCATAGGCTCTTTTTAGTGGACAATTAGCTTTCATGACACCACACTTGTCTGATGAAAAGTTCCACATTTAAAGTAACTCACATTATCTTACAATATCGTCCCTGTGATACGCTGGAGAAAGCCTGGGATTTCGAACTCAGAGAAAGGGGTTTCATTCATAAACTCTCTCTACCCATTAGACTGGTAACCCTGGGGGACTCAACAATGTGTAGCATCCTTTTACCCACAGAGTCGTTGTGAGGTTTGAATGGAAGGACTTACTGGGTCACTGTTCCCAATGGGTACATGGATGTGAGTCAAACCGTCGGATCCCTGCCCTCATGCAGCTGACATTCCTGAGGGGCTCTAACAATAATCAAATATAAAATAGGCGGCGGCGGTGAGTGAGTGCTGTGGAGAAAACAGAGGGGTTCACAGCTGTGCGAAGCCTATTGGAGTATCAAGGAAACCCTCTCTGGTAAGGGGACATTTGAGCAGAAACCTAAGAAAAGTGAGGGAATGGATCTAACTGGGAGAGTGCCTCAGATGGAGTGGTCAGAGGTGATCATTCTCTGAATAATCGCTTTGAATGTCCTGGTACTTGGAAGACATGTTAGTAATGACGACGGTCTCAATGGAAACAAAGCTCATACAAAGAGGGACACATTCCCAGACAGATGCCCACTTGAGAGCAGACCGTCTGGCTCGCTGCATCGCTTCCACTGGAATTCAGGACATTGCCTTTCCCCAATAACACGAGATTGTCGCATCGCTGACACACTTATGTGCTCCCGAGTGTACTTCAAAAAAAATCATTCATTTAGAGCTCTTAAATTTGCTTTCATAGTTACTTAAAGTCAATGCCTTTCTCTTGTAAATATTGGCTACACTGATCACTGCTTCGTACATATAGGGAAAGAAGCAGTGAGGAGAGTAAATCTACAAGTGGCTAATGTTGAAGTGAACTTTGATACATACAGTAAAAAAAAAAAAAAAAAAAAAACTTCAAGAGATACATCCAGAGAAATGGCTCTTTAACTTATTAGCAGAATATTGCAGTTTTGAATGGGAATCACCTCAGAGTAGCTTTCATACTTTATTGGCCTAAGTTACTAATTTTTTCCCTTTTCTCTGTTCTGGCAGATTAAAAAAAGCAGAGACTTTCCACCATAGCAGCACTGGCCACACTGACAGTTACTGATTTCCATTAGTATCTGTGGTGGCTGGCATTTCACTTTTCCATGCTGCGTTAGTCAGTGTGGTTAAGTGCTGCCAGCACATTTTATTATTATTATTATTATTATAGAGGTCCCTTATTTGTTCTTGACTGTTTTAAAAAATTCTTTTGAGTTTCGGCATTTGCATTCTCCTTGTCCTTTGTTCTCTTTTTTGGAAAACGTACAGATAGCACTGCACGAGTCTCTTTCCCAAGAAACACCAAAGCACTGAAAGGCACGTTCTGTTCCAATTCGTGGAGGTTGTAAAAACAATCCCTTTGTTGTTTTCTCTTTTTAAAGTCCAAGAGAACAATGCTTTGTGTATGCTGAAGCATCAGGATTGAAAACCAAAAAGTAGGCGATTCATCTGGCACCTGGGTAAAACTGCGTGAGCTAATACAGTGTTTTCTGAGTGTTGTTTTCCCGACCAGCCTTAGCCAGTAAAGTTTCCTTAAATCCACAGGAAATAAGAGAAATAACAAAGGCGAAGTAAAGTTTTCACCAAGTAGCACTAACACTAACGCAATCTGAATACTTGATCTAAATCCCAGGTTATGTCTTTTTTGTTTTGTTCATTTGTTTGTTTTGGTGTTAAATGTTCTTTTATGAACGATAGAGATAGTGCGTGGTCCTTATAATTATTTTTATGTCTATAGTAATGATTTAATTTTTAAAAAAATAAATTAACATGGTTTAAAATATTTAAAAAAAGACATTCTTGTCCACATCTTTCTTCCATTTGCTACAGCTGCCGCTACCTGCATATGTTACTGCCTACCACTGTTAATGTTATCCTTTGGAGTTCTTTTGTGGGTAAATAAGCAAAAATAAACATGTTATCTCTCCTACCCTCTTCCCACAAGACAATAGCATATGATACACATAGTTCTGCACATTTTTTAAAAAGCTTTTGAAACAAATATAAATGCATAGAAAGTGGCCAAAAAATTGTACAGGGAGGTCCTGTTCCCTTCTCCCACTCTTCCTCATGGTAACTATAATATCAAACCCAGGAAGCTGGCCTGGCTACAATCCACAGAGCATACTCAGACTTACCAGTTTTACGTATCTATCTATAAAATTAGTGAGATCTGGCAACAATTCATCTGAGTTCTGTTGTTTAAGAAGTGCTAAATATATATCTGAAATTGTACAGTATGTACCTTTGAGACTGGCTTTTTCATTCAGCGTAATTCCCTTCAGATCCATCCAAGTCGCTGCATGTATTAAACGTTAGTTCCTTTCGACTGTTGAATAGATTCCACAATAAAGATATAGCATGCTTTGTTTAGCCATTAAACTATCAAAGGACATTTGAGTTGTTACTAATGCTTGGCTATTGCAAATAAAACTGATATGAATGTTCACGTGCAGAGTTTAGTGTTAATGTTATTTCATTCCTCTGGGATAATACCCAAGAATAAAATTGCGAGGTCATAAGGCATGTGCATATTTAGGTTTCTGAGAGGCTGCCAAACTATTTTCCAGAATGACTGTGCCATTTTTCATGCCCACTACAGTGTATGAGTGTCAGCATTTGGTGTACCACTCTATCTGTGAGTTAGTCTGATAGATGTGTACTAATATCTCATTGTGGTTTTAATTTGAATTTTCCAAATGACCTAGTGATGTTAACATGTGATTATTTACCATTTGTATGTTGTCTTTGGTGAGATAACTGTTCATTTCCTTTGCTCATTTAAATATTGGGGTTTTGGGGGGCACCTGGGTGGCTCAGTTGGTTAAGCGTCTGTCTGACTTCCACTCAGGTCATGATCTCAGGGTTAATGAGTTTGAGCCCCACATTGGGCTCTGTGCTGACAGCTCAGAGCCTGGAGCCTGCTTTAGATTTTGTGTCTCCCTTTCTCTCTGCCCCTCCCCTGCTCACGTTCTCTCTCTCTCTCTCTCTCAAAAATAAATAAACGTTAAAAAAATAAATACTGGATTCTTTTATTCTTAAATATTGAAAATTCTTTACATGTTCTGGATGTAAGGAATTTGTCTGATATGTATCTTGCAAATGCTTTCTCCCAATCTGTAGCTGGTATTTTTAACCTCTTCATATGGGTTTTCACAGAGTAAAAATTTTTAATTTTAACTACGTCCAATTTATCAATTTTTTCTTTTATGGATTGTATTTTTGGTGTCAAGTCTAAAAACTCATCTATTCTTAGGCCTTGAACAGTTTCTTCTGATAATTCTTTCTAAAAGTTTTATAGTTCTATGTTTTATATTGAAGCCCCTAACTGAATTTGAGTTAATTTTTTAACATGTGGTTTTTAGGTTGAGGTTCAAATTTTTGCCTTTGGATTCCCAATTGCTTAAGCATCATTTGTTGAAAAGTCCATCCTTTCTCTGTTGAATCACTTGTGTGTCTTTATCAAACTTCAGTTGGCTATAATTTTATGAGGTGATTTCCGAGTTCTCTATTCTGATATATGTGCTTGAATACTACTCCATCTGTATAGTAAGCCTTGAATACTGAATATTTTATGGTAAATATTGAATATTATAGCTTTATACTAAGATTTAGCTTAGGGTACAGTAATTTCTCCCACCCTATTCTTCTCGATCAAAATAGTTTTAGCTATTCTACATCCTTGCTTTTCCATGTACATTTTAGAATAAGCTTGTCCATGCCTACAAATAACCTTGCAATTTCAGTAAGAATTGTATTAAATCTATGGATCAATATGGGGAGAATTTCATCTTTACTATGTTGACTCTCCATTCCATAAACATGATATATCCCTTAATTTATTTAGACGCTCTTTTCTTTCTATCACCAGCATTTTGTAATTTATATCATATGGATTTGTACATATTTTGTTAGATTTATATCTAAGTACTTTGTTTTCTTCAGAATGATTATCGGACATACTTCTTTTTTCTCATAGTAATACAGCAAAAGAAACAATATAGTTTATAGAAAGATTCCTTATTTCTTTTTATAACTTCATAACATTACATTATGGACAAATACCACACTTTAATTAGGCAATAGTCTACAGATGGATACTTAGATTATTTCTGATTTATTGCTGTTGTTAAAAAATAATGAGATATATATTTGCTGTACATTTATGTGTACATACCCAGAAGTGAGATTATTTTATCAAAGGTATTTGATTTAGATTTTGGTATGTTTTTGAATATTGCCCTCCCTAGAGTCTGTACTTCCATCAGCAGTGTATGAGGGCAACTGTTTCTCCACAGCTTTATCCACCGAGTTTGATGTCAAACTTTCTGATCCTCTTATATAGTGTATTTACATTTATTTTATGATAAGTAAATTTAAGCAAGTTTTCATTTGGTTAGGGTATATTTGTATTTGTTTATTTGCTTTCGCTGGTGTGGTTTGGGGTTGCTGTTTCATGTTTTCTTGCCCATTTTTTCTATTAGGTTATTGGATTTTTTCGTGGCAATTTGTAGAAACTTTATTGTATTTTAGGGGGTTTAACCCTTTGTCTATATCAGGACTTCTCAATATTTTTCATTGTGTCATTTGCCTTAGACTTTGTTCATGGTGCTTTGTGACATGCTATAAACAGTGTGACAGTGAATAGTCTTGTACTTACAACATTTCTTACATGTGCACCATATCTGTAAGATAAATTCCCAGCAGTAAAACTGCTGGGTCAAAATTTGTATACATCTGTAGTAGTGTTCTCCAGACATAATCATCATAATATGTTGCTTTTCTCTAAATTATTTTGTAATTTAATAGAATGTCAATGAAACCTCAATGGTCTCCTTTTTAACGGGACAAGCTAAAGTTAATATGGCAAATTAAACAAAATGGAATAGTTTGAAAAGTTCTCCAAAATAAAAAAAGTCTGAGGAGACTGTTCTCCCAGACATGAAGATATAGTAAAAGTCTTGTATAATTATAACAGGATGATCCTGGCAATTAATAGTAGACAATGCAATGAAATGGAACAGAAAATTCAGTAATGCATCCAACTACATATAGAAATTTGGTGTATGACGTAGCTTGAATCCAAGTTTGCTTTATCTGATACTGCCCATGCAGCAATCTCAGAATAGCAGCTACAGTATTACCAGGAGCAATACAATTACTAAAGCAGTTATGGTATTGTTGTTCTTGTCAATATGCAACTAGCATTTTAAAGTTTTTTTTTTTTTTTTAATGTTTATTTATTTTCGAGGCAGAGAGAGACAGAGCATGAGTGGGGGAGGGGCAGAGAGCGAGGGAGACACAGAATGTGAAGCAGGCTCCAGGCTCTGAGCTGTCAGCACAGAGCCCGACGCGGGGCTCGAACTCACAGACCGCGAGATCATGACCTGAGCCAAAGTCGGCCGCCCAACCGACTGAGCCACCCAGGCGCCCGAAACTAGCATTTTAAATTCACTTGTGTTGTCCCTGCCAGGTGATTGTACCAGCATCTGGATGATAAATAAGTTTGTTTCACTTTATTTTAAATTCCAAGTTTTATCTTTTATTTTGCAATAATTTTAGGCTCGTAGAAGAATTGCAAATATAATATGGAGAGTTACAGAATATCCTTCACCAGCTTGTGCTTACGTTAACATGTTATACAGCCATTGAACATTTACTAAAACTAAGAAATTGCCCTTGGTCAAATATTATTAACTAAAGCATGGAGCTTATTCAGATTTTACAAATTTTTGCATTAATATTCTTATTCAGTTTCAAGAATCTATACAGAATCCTACCTGTTATTTAATTTTCATGTTTTCATAGTCTTCTCCCATCTGTAATGTGTCCTCAGTCTTTCCTTGTCTTTCATGACCTTGACATTTCTGAACAATATTGGCCAATTATTTTATAGCATGTCCCTCAGTGTAGGTTTGTCTGATGTTTTTTCTTGATTAGCTTGAGGCTATACATTTTGAGGATGGATGTCACAGAGGTGATATGGTCATGTGTCCGTCTCCGGACACACTATCAGAGGACACACACTGTCAGTATGTGTTACTGGTGATGTTAACCTTTATTACTTGACTAACATGGCGTCTTCCAGGCTTCCTTTATTGCAAAGCGACATTTTCCTTTGAAATTACTAAATATTTGGGGGAAGATATCTTGAGACTATGCCAATATTCTGCTTCTGCCTAAACTTTGCACACTAATTTTAGCCTCGATTGGTGAATCTTAACTGCAATGACTACTGCCATGATTTTATATTGATAATTTTCTATTTCCTGCATTCTTTCCACATTTATTCATTGGAATTCTTCTGTGAAGAAGAAATGTTACCTTTAGTTATTCATTCATTCATTCATTCATTCAGATATTTATTTATAGCTTTATGCATAGTATAGATTCATGAATACTTATTTTAGTCTTTGGATTACAGAATATTGTTATTTTCTTTTGGCACAAATTATTCCAGCTTTGGCCATCCAAAACCCTTTCATGCTAGTTCTTGTGCCTTTTCAACATTTTTTCTTTTTTTAAAACATTTTTTCTTTTTCGTGTGCTCACTTTGTCAGCACATATACTAAACTTTTTTTTTCCCTGGCATCCTGAGATGCTCCAGGTTCAACTTACACATTCTCAGCCCCAGACCTAGAATCAACTACTTTTCTAAGAAATCCTGATTCCTTTCAATGGAGAATGATATTAGAAATTGAGATTTGGGTGTGAGCAGGGCTCATTGCTACTTTGATGTCATAGAACTGGGAAATAAATACATAAATAAGTATAGAAAACATCTATGTTCTTTTCCATATCTATTTATCAGAAAATACATTTAAAACATTTTTCCATATTGATATCTGACTCCAACCTAGCACTACAGAGTTTAGTCTATGCTTTCCATTTCCTTATTTTTAACTTCTTTTCCCATCAGTGAGAACCTTGCCTCTCATTATCTATGATATATTTACTTATTTATTCAACTTTAGTATACAAGCGTTTTCAGGATTGGTACCCCATAGTCCTTCTATTCAACATTATATAGACTTGTCTTCCTCATCTTAGAATAAAGTATTCAGAGTTTCATTAAAGGGGCACTTGGGTGGCTCAGTTAGTTAAGCAACTGACTTTGGCTCAGGTCATGATCTTGTGGTTCACGAATTCAAGCTCCACATGGAGCTCTGTGCTGACAGCTCAGAGCCTGGATCCTGCTTCAGATTCTGTGTCTCCCCCTCTCTCTGCCCCTCCCCTGCTCGCACTCTGTCTCTGTCTCTCTCGAAAATAAACATTTAAGAAAAATTTTTAAAAAGATAAAAAATGTTCATAAAATTTCCTTTTTGTTCCTTCATTTATTTTGTCTTATGGTCTCTTAGAATTGTATTTTCCTGGACCCCACTTTATGGTGTCAAAGGGAAGGGGAGGGCTAGAGCACTTTTTAAGGCTTTACACTTTAAAGACTACTCTTGTTTTTGCCACAGCAAATACAGCCCCGGCTCACTTAATGTGATTTCTTTGGAGCTCTCGGGTTTTATTTCTCTGTGCTAATTAGTGTGGAGAAGGGTTTCTCCAACAGTAGTGCTAACCACAGTTCCTCTATGTGTTGTAAGTAGGCAATATACTATTTCAAGGTGAGTCTTTTTACTTACAGAAAGCGCATTCTTACTGGTATTTTCTGAGTTTTTTCGGTATCTCATCCCCATGTCTTTCCCTTGTTTTCTCTTTCTGCTTAATATCAGCAGTTATATGTAATTTAGAATCTGGAGATTATATGAGATTATATTTGTCTCTTTCTTTGGCAGAAAATGAAATTTGACTTTTTGTGTTTTTTGTCCTTTTGTTTTAATTTTCAGCATAAACAGAAAAGAAAATTGCTGATTTGATTTTTTACTGTCTGCACTCCGTAGAGGGAGAGTTTGACAATCTTATATTGTTGCTTCTTTCTCTATTTTTTTTTTTTTTTTGAAACTTGGTAGAAATATGAAGACTGGGGAACCAGTAGTGTTGGTGAGGAAATGCAGATTTTGGAGTTACAGAAATATGAATTCCAATACTTCTTACTACTTACTGTTTGTGCAACTTACTGTGTTGAGCAATTTATTATTACCGAACCACAGTTTCAAAGTATGGACCACAATAATGATTTTACAAGGTAGTTGCCAAGACAACACAAGAAAAGCTATGCTCACTGTTTGCCCTCTCAGATCTTCAATGACACTACTGCACTTTTTATCAGGTGTTAAGTAGTATGAAAGTCTTTTTCTTCTTCTTTTTTCTTTTTTGGCTTTTCACTAAATCCACCTAAATAATACATTTTAATCTTTTAAATAGTTGTCTCCCCCGGGTTCAGGTGGAGGTCAAGTTTGCAATACAGAATCATTACGTAAATTGTTATAATCTTTGGAAAAGACACTCTGAGATTTCAGGGAAACATAGGCATGACCAGAAGTTATCAGTCCTATGTAAAAAATGCAAATGTATAACAAAAGAAAAACAAACAGATTGTCTAATTGTCTTTCAAAAACATTGTAGGGATTGGATTATTTTTATATAAGAGTTCTATAAACATTATGAGATCAGACAAAAAAATCACCATCATATTCCCTTCTGTAATTTGTGAGAAGCACAAGTCATCTTTACAGATTGCTGCAAAAATTTTCTGTGACTCCTAGATGATTATAACTCTACTGACTGTATTTACATGGTGTTCATGAATCCTAAAAGCATAAGCATTATATACAGATTTTCTCAAGTTATGTATACCTGAAACAACAGTTTTGGAAATAAACAGTCAGGAAGAAAATCTGTAATATAAATGACAGTAGTGCTTTACTCCTTACGGTTCATACAGCTTATAAAAAATGGTTGAAAATAAGATCAGCAGTTTCCTGAAAGTTGGCACAGAAGATATTTGTCTCATTTCCCTTCCCCTATGCACACAGACACTCACATTCAACACCGCACACTATCGTGGCTACAAGAAAGGACAGTAGAGGTGTCATTTTTTCCATTTTTGGAACATTAAATTATATATAATTCTACTTAACATATAATATACATTTGTATATATTAAATTGCAGGCTGAAGCAAACATTTTTGTTTGCTTTTAGGTTACAAAGGGTTCTTCTACATAAGTCTTATTTATATTTTAATTATAAAAGGACATTTGAAATATGTTATAGGTTTCTGAAGGAAGACAGTGTAGATTCCCACAAATAACTGTAAAAGAAGTCTAGCTATAATACTTTATTAAAGTTCATAGAACAACCTACTTTCACATTAAATGTGTGTTTTCATTTTGTTATATCTTAATAAATTCACAGACCAATATTTATCTTTGAAATTAAAGTAGATCTCTAGTTAGAAACTACAAATAAATATCAAAACATGAAAATATGAGAACCTTAATTTTATGGATTTTAAGTGGATAGATTTGAGATATGAATCATACGGCAGTGAAATGTTGTATTTGTAAAAGTATATTTTCTAAGATGTTTTATGAAATTTTACTTTTCTGTAATCATCTCATTTATCATGTGGAAATAAAACATAGTAATTAAAATAAGAATATCTTGAATATAAAGCCTCACTAAATGATAATTCTAGAAAAATAATTTTGGAAGTAAATCCAATTAAAATAAAATTTAGTAATTGAAAAATATAAGTTAAATTTACTTAATATATTTATTTTTGGAAATTAATCTTCGAGGTCTAGTGATATATCTTAAATTGTGAATCTTAATGACAGCTGAGTGAAATTGTAAGAGAGTCAAGATACTAACACAACTCTGCAGTTGTATAGGTGAGTAACGTGTCTTCCGGAGAAGTCTCTTTATTCCCATAGAAACAATTAACAATCTAGTAGTAGAAGTAAGGGGAAAGAAACATTGGGTTGTATCCTGAGCTGGAAGTAAGTATAACAGATTCTAGAGGTAGTAGAGACATCTTTCAATGTTTTGAATATCATACAAGAAAAAAAGAAGCAAGAGAAGAGAATAACAAAGAGTAAAGGATTTCATCTAAGTTCAAAGTCCTGAAGATATAACAGTTTTGAGTTGTTGTAGGGATATAACAGGGAGGTTGAAGTGTTGAGTGTGGTAAAAATAAAGTCATTGACAAAGGTAACAAAAATGTAAAGCTAGGACTTTTAAGAAGTTCCTCAAGAATATAGTTGTGAGTAAAACAAAAGTAAAATTTAAATACCATGTCCAGCAACACCATCACTCACCACCACCACCACCACCAAAGACAAAAAAGAACACATTGTTTGTATAAATCACTTAAGAATTTTGTAGAGTGTCTTAGAGATTGGAGTATTAATTAGAAAATAAAGAGAGTAGATTATTTAAGTTTTATGAATTTCAAAGGGAAAAGTAATTGAATGATGGTGGCAACAGCATTCTGAGAGTAAAGAGTGCTGTGTACCAGTTCATTTGTGAGAAACTCTGTGTTGTCAGGTTTCAAAGAAAGGAAAAGAGTGGAAAGAATGTTTGAAAAGAAAGTTAAATGGTATTCATAGGGTAAAAGAAAAGACTAGGCAAGAAGTAGCAAGGGAGGAGTTAGCCTGGAGGAACTGACTAAGATAAAAATAAGAGAAGATAAGAAGTAAGCATGGTGAAGGATTTGGAAGGTGCTTTGGAGGGACATGAAAGCAAGACTGCATAGAATACCCACATGGAAGAACATACAAAGCTACAGAAGATCTTTTTTATCTGGCAATCAAATAATCAAAGTATTCAATAATGGAATTGTTCTCAAAGAACTTTTTATGGTTTTCCACTAACCGAATAAGTAATACCAAAGTACTGTTGGAAAAATCATTTGCTGAAATACTTGAGGCTTACATGACACAGATACACTGGGTCCCAAAACTTCGTGATGACTAGTTAGCCCAAATTATAGGATATGGAATGGAAGTGTGGCATTTAACAAAATTAACATCATGGTAGTCTAGTTGGTCACATTTGAGAAGTAATAGCTCCCAGTTGTTATATTTTTGGCAGGTAAAAAAATATGTTTCAATACATTATATTACTATTAGGCAAACATGTATTATGTATCTAATTTCTGTACACTCTATAAAAGATAGAAAAACCAAAAGCAAAAATTTGGGACATGGCAGGGCTATATTAAGTGGTAGAAGAGATATGAGAGATTTTACCATAAATTTACCTCCAATTATAAAATGAGCAATAGTAATATTCTTTCAGGAGCCATAACTCTTTTGAATCAAATAATTACTTATGTAGCATCTTTCAGGTCCCAATTATTTTTTCCCAAACAAATAGAATATTAATGGAATACAGAGAGCACAAAACATGAATAAAGACATACTATTTTTCTAATTTTAGGAGTATGTTTCACATATGGATATAGTTGTCTTTACTCTGATTTTTTGTCATTTTGAAGAACTTTGTTGCCCCTACTCCCACTTTAGAAAGACTTACAGAAAACTCTATAAAAATTGTGTCAGATATCAGTGCAAGGGAAATAATTTTGTTTTACTTGATGTAAATTATTAGTGAGTTGGAGAAACAATTTTTATTGCTGTGTTAAAGTTTTTGATTGTTCATGCCTATACTATGACTACAGAGGTGAATGAAAGGTGTTTAATTCAGATTGAAGAGTAAATATTTTTAAAGAATAAATAGTAATTTGAAAAAACTAAAATTCTGCTGCCTGTTATCTTTTTCATATTTTTTACATTTGTAGGGATTTTATGTTCTAAAAGGAGTATCAAGATAGATATAATTAAATAAAATATTAAATCTCTGGATTTTGTTTACAGTATTTTTTAAAGACTTCAGTAAAAATTCATATATGCTGTCTGAATTACTGAGATATATCTCTATTAGCAAGTATGTCCCACTGTGCTATGCTTGCATGATGAGCTGTCATTATCTTGGGTGATTTTTGATCCATTTCTTCTTGCATGTGTGTGTGTTTGTGTGTATGTGTGTGTGAACATTATTTCACGTCTGACCCCCTAGTGAAAAATTTCAGAAATAAAAAGTGAATAACATTAGCTAATATGCTGCCCAAAGGGAAAATGTTATCCAACCTAAAAAATAGTTTACTTATTTAAGATGCATAGTACTCAATACATTATAGTCTATTCACTTTTATTCTAGACTAAGGAAAAAGAATTCTCAAATAAAATCAGAAGTGAAAGAAAAGACATTACAAGTGATATTACAGAAATACATAGTATCATAAAAAATGACTGAATGATTACATGACAGCAAATTGGATAGTCTCAAAGTGGATAAGTTTCTAGAAACATAAAATTTACTAAAACTGAATAATGAAACAGAAAATTTGAATAGACTGATTATTAGTAAGCAAATTGGATCAGTAATCAAAAATTTCCCAACAGAGGAGAGCCGAGGACCAGATGGTTTTATTAGGGAATTCTACCACACATTTGAAGAATTGACATCAGTCCTTCGCAAACTCTTCCAACAATTGAGGAGGGAGCACTCCCACACTCATTTTACAATGCCAGCATTACCCTGATACCGAAACCAGAAGGACACTACAAGAAAATAAAACTACAAAACAGTATCTTTGATAAATATTGATGCAAAAGTTCTCAACAAAATATTACCAAACCTCATTTAACAGCACATTAAAAGGATCACACACCATGTTTAAGTGGGATATATCTCTCTGAAATGCAAGATTCAGTGAATGCAAATCAATACCTGTGATCCACATGTTAATAGAATGAAGGACAAAAATCATCTTGATAAATACAGAAAAAGTATTTGATGAAATGCAGCATCTAAAAACTCTCAACAAGTTGAACATATACAACAAAGATCATATACAACAAATCCACAGTTAACATCACATTTAATGGTGAAAGGTTAAAAGCTTTTCTTCCAAGATCAGGGACAAGACAAGAGTCCTACTCGCACCAGGCCTATTCAACATGGTCCTGGAAGTCCTTGCTATAACAGTGAGGCAAAACAAAGGATAAGACATCTAAATAAGAAAGGAAGATGTTGGGGCACCTGGGTGACTCAGTTGGTTAAGCAGCCAACTCTTAATTTCAGCTCAGGTCATGGTCTTGCCCCACGTTGGGCTCCACACTGGTGGTAAGGAGCCTGTTTGGGATTCTGTCTCTCTGCCCCTCTGTTCTCTCTCTCTACCTCTCAAAATAAGTAAATAAACTTTTAAAGAAAAGAAAGAAGTAATATCGTCCTTTTTTGCAGATGATATGATATTATGTATAGAAATCCTAAAAACTCCACTAAAGAACTCTAGTCAATCAATGAATTTAGTAAAGTTGCAGGATATCCGGCCAACATACAGAAATCAGTTGTGTTTCTGCACACTGACAACAAAACATCTGAAAACGGAGTTAACAATTCCCATTTACAATACCATCAAAAACAATGTAATACTTAGGAATAAATTCAACCAGGGGAAGTTCCGTACACTGAAAACTGTAAGACTTTGATGAAAGAAATCGAATAAGACACAAACAAATGGAAAAACATGATAAATTCATGGGTTGGAAGAATTAATACTATTAAAATGTCCATACTTCCCATGCCATCTATAGATTTAATGCAATCTCTATCAAAATTCCAATGGCATTTTTCACAGAAGAGAAAACAATCCTAAAATTAATATGCAGCCACAAAGGATCCTGAATAGCCAAAGTAATCCTGAGATAAAAGAACAAAGCTAAAGGCATTGCACTTTCTGATTTCAAACTACACTACAAAGCTATAGTAGTCATAACAGTATGATACTGACATAAAAATAGGCACAACAATGAGAACCTTTGTTTAAAAGTACAGCTCTAAGTTTCCCCTCATGGTTATAATGTGGGTTGGTAGGCCAAAAATAATCAGATATTTTACATTTCTAATGAAAGATGGAAATTGAGATTAGTTTGTGAAATATATTTTTATACATTGAGAAATGACTTAAAACTTAAAAATGAAAACATTCTGTGGGCAGAATATGATATAGTCTGCCAAACAAAACATGTTACCCAGTTTATAAAATTCATGGCATCTAATCTATTACATTACTTTACTGTGATACCCATTTTTAAATAATACCCACTTCTAGCCTATGATGCAAGAGGTAATAATAATAAACAAACATTTATAAAATGGTTATTCTATAACAGGCACTGTGTATGCTAAGCGTTAAATACCTTATCCCATTATCCCACTTAATCTTTAAAGTACACAACTATCATTAACTTTGCTTCAGTGAGAAATTGAAGACTGGAGTTAAATAATACGTCCAGCATCACCAGACAAGAAAAGGAAGATGAGTAAAGGATCCAACACAGCAAGGACAAACTCAATAGCAGCAATCATATGGTTACTTGTGGCTGAGTAACAGGGATGTTAAGTATCTTTTCCCAAAGTCGCCCAGATGGTTGGTACTAGATAATAATACTGTATTTCTTCCCCTGCAAACTAGGCTTTTCTCATCAAGCACGATTGCCTTGAGTTTTAAAGTGTCTTGTCTCTAAGTTAAGTAATTTTAGTGAGTTTTATCAAAAGCAATAAAGGAATTTCTTTTTGAGTCCCTCTATCTTTATGCAATCAATTTGTCAGCAGTGCATGAAGCAATTTCTTTTTCAGGAAAGTGGTTGGAAGACACTTTGCAGTCACATTTTCAGGAAATCCTTTCTTTTAAAACAGTTTCATGAACACATACTGCTTTTCTCATGTATTTCTTAAATCTTTTGCTTAAGCATCAAACAAGAAACTCATTAGGCATTTTTTTTCTTGTTCTTTGAAAATGTAAGAGAAAATATGGGCTCGCTCATACGTTTCCCCAAATACCTCACAAATTTTAGAGAACCTTGAGAATTTATCTCTAGGACTTCATAAAGGAACACAACTCCTTTATCAAAGAATGGTTCCCCAAGTGTCAGAGTCTCTTAGTAACAAAAACGTCAAGAATCACGATTTTCTTGAAGTTGAATACCACCTACTTCAGTCATTTTTTTTCTTGAGTGTTTCTGTCTTTAAAAGTGTTAAGAGATAGCTCCTAAAGCTACACATTCTATACTGGGTATAAGTTGTAGTGTCCACCCAAAGCCTCTGGTCTTTTAACTCAGTTATTGCAGAGGCCACATGTTGAAATCAGACCTAATGGAGTGAAAACGGGAACTCTATGCTACGTTGGCACACAATTCTTGAGAGTGAGGTTTCCTGTCATTCATTTTACCAGTGTTTACATAGCATTTATAGTTCCCCTGTAAGGTGCCAGGTTGGAGTCGTAAATGTTAGGGACTCACATTTTCTGCTGTTGTTGTTGCTGATATTGTTAAATACTTCAGCTTATATTGTTATTCATAATTACAAGTAAAACTACTTTTTTGCAAAACACCTAACTTTTAAAATGAAGGAAAGTAGCTTCTGGCTGTACAAATGGTTATCTTTTATTTTATAATTTGTCATATCAATTCTTCTAAGAATTGTTTGAAGAGACACACCTTCTATCTTAATACATTTATATACCATTATTGATGTATGTTTTTAAATTTATTTTTTTATAAAAAATTTTTTTTAATGTTTATTTCTGGGAGAGAAAGACAGAGCATGACTGGGGGAGGGGCAGAGAGACAGGGAGACACAAAATCTCAAGCAGGCTCCAGGCTCTGAGCTGTCAGCACAGAGCCCAAGGTGGGGCATGAACTTGTGAACTGTGAGATCATGCCCTGAGCCTGGATGCTTAACGGACTGAGTGTTCAATTTACATTTGTTTTAAATGTTTATTTATTTATTTTGAGAGAGAGAGAGAGAGAGAGAGTGCTCACACGACAGGAGCAGGGGAGTGGCAGAGCAAGGGAGAGAGAGAGTCCTAAGCAGGCTCTGCATGTCAACATAGGGTTCGGTCTCATCAACTATGAGATCATAACCTGAGCCGAAATCATGCGGCCACCCGGATGCCCCCATTTTTATAGTTTTAAAAATGAACTGTCTTTGTAGATGCAGATATACATCTTTAAATACTTTTCTGTCTAAAACATACTATCAATGAGAATTATACCTTCTTAAACAAAAATAGGGCAGAATTATGTACTGGAGCCATCACTGCCAATAAGTCTTAGATAAGAAACATGATCCCAGTTGAATACAGGCCTTACTGTTTGAGTTGTTTGAAACAGTTTTTATGAAACCCAGGCCTTAGGTTTGAATCTTGGGTGACCCAATTAAATGTCTTCAGTTAAAAAGTTACAGATTTCAGTCTTAATTTAGGTCAAACAGAAGTTATCATTGGCAAACAGAACTGAGTAAAATCATATAGTAGAATTGATGAAAATCTATCAGTAATTTGTACCTTAAACTCATAGATAGAGTTATCGATTCTGAATGTTGAAATGGCCTTCGGAAGTAATCTGACTCAATCTCCTACTTCTCTAGGAATCTCTCTGTTAACATCCTTGGCTAACGCTTACCTGGTCACTTCTCACGGGAAGCATGCCTGATTTTGAGATGTTACAGCCATTTGGAACTCTTACTGATACTGGATCTAATGGTGTGTCTCCCTACCATGTCATTATGTGTTAGTCTCCTCCAGAGTTTTCTCCCTCATTTATATGAATGCCCTTCAAGTATTTAGACAATTTGTGTGCTTTCCCACAGATTTCTCTTCTTTTCACTAATTCTCTCATCGATTGCTCGAATGATATAGTTAAGACCTTTTATCATTTGGCTCACATTCCCCTAAAGCACACTAGAATTTATTAACATATATCTTTAAATGAGGTGCCAAAAGTGATCACCACATTCCATGCTTGCTCTGACCACCAGAGCTTACAACACTGTCCCTTTGTGTCACCTAACCATATGCTTCCATCATCATATCTGGTGTATGATATGGCAGTTACCATTTGATTTATTCATAGAAAATCTGAGGACAGTATTATCCTTTTTTTAAATAATAAAATGTGTTTGATTGACCATGTGTGCATGTGTCTGCCCCTACTGTCAGAAAGCTTTAAGTTTAATTGTAAATGCCTGTTTGGCACATTTTTTGGCTTCTTTTGCTTGGTTTTTATTTTTCATCCATTTCACCTATGTGTCCTCTCTGAAAACATACTCATGAAGAGTAAAATAATTTTTGAAACATGGCAGTGCTTTAGAGGTAATTGACTCATCAACTCGAATTGGTTTGTTCATAAATGAATTATTTATGGCTAGAAACTAATTCATTTAAATGATCAATGAATGAATGAATTAATCAATTATTCAACTCAGTTATAATTTTTGAGTGACCATTGTGTTTGAGGCATTTGTGATAAAGAAGAAAGAGACAAGATTTCTCCATAGAGTTGTCCTTCCAGAGAACTTATAAACAACTGGCCAGAAAAAATATATAAACCCAAGGTAATAGTACAGTGTGAAGGAGTATCCATCCATCCACCCACTTATCAGTCATACTCTGGGACAGTTACGTACCTACTAGAAATATCCTGTCTTCTCATGTTATCTTGCAATTTAGTTCCTTATGTTAATTTTTTTTCTAATTTTCTAGTGTGGAGACTTTTTCCTTGATAAATAAATTATAAAATGGGAATTGAATAATATTCATTTAGTTTTCTAAAATTTTCAAGTGTTTTAATATTTTCTTATGATCTTTCATTGATTTCTCCTTTGAATCCATTTTGGTAAGAGAACACACATATTTTATATAATATCCAAAGTTTTTGGTTTTACTTAGTAGGTAGAATAGGGAAAATTACAACTACTGTATCATCTCAAAAGCAGAAATCCTGGTGATAGTTTCCTATATAACATCTATTTTCTCCTTATTGGTAGCATAACCTCCTTTTTATTTGGGGATACAATGTGCCAAATTAAAAATACTTACCTCCCTAGACTTCTGTGCCTTTAGGGATGGCCATGTAATCAAATTTTGGCCCATAATGAAACAGCTAAAATCTACTGGGTAGGACTTTTGGAAAAGCTATTGTTCTTCTAATAAAAGCAGATACCTTCACCTTTCTCTCCTTCTTTCTGATTAACATGCATACATGACACCTGGAGGTACAACGGCTATCTTGTGCCCAAGAGAACAAAAGCTATCCACTGAGACTGGTACAGAAAGAAGCTAAACAGAAATTGAATTCTTCACCAACTCCTTTAGCAGCTGCACCAGCCTTAAAGTTCCCACTAAGGAGTGTTTATTATGGGGGAAAAACAAAACAAAACAAAACAAAACAAAATGTATATGTTTAAGCTAGGCTAGTTGATTCTTATGTGCACTAAACATAATTCTAACAAATTATTCCTTCTGCTTTTTTTCCACTCAATTTGGAATCAAGCTTTTACTTCATTTTCAAAATTCAATTCAAGGCAAGTTCCACTAGGATGACTTCCATAGTCCTACCCTAAACCAGAAGCTCTATTCACCTGCGTTCCCACCAAATACCTTCTTTCCTAATTTATCTAACCACGTTGTTTTTTAAATTTATGATCCTTTCTTCACTAAACAACTCCTTGAGAGAAAGAATTATGCCTTTTTATTTGCCCCCCCACACTTTTTTTTTTTTGTTTTTCAATGTAGTGCCAGGAATGTAAGAAGAGACCTGAAGTGGAACCAAGGGACTCACACAGTAGTAAATAGAAAGTAAAGCAATGATCTTGGCTTGAGCTATCTGGTTCAATGATCTGGCAGAGTGTCACATACAAGTTCGGGAATTGCAAACAATGGTTTCGGCTGTCATTTCGAGCACAGTAGAATGATGTTAGGGGAATGGAAAAATTGAGCACCATTTCTTACCATGTTTTCCCTCATACTGCTGGTCTCCCTCTGCCCCCGTGTTGGATGCCGCAGGAATCAGTCACCAACTGGCCCAGGGCTGATTGAACAGGAAGGGGCCAATCACTGTTCCCCAGCTAAAACCAGGCTTGCCTGCACAGCAGTACTGGGGCTCTATCTAGCATGGACTCCTGGACAGGAATCTGGTTCTGGCAGTGGCAGCTGGAGAGGGTAATAGGATTTCCTACTGAACGAAGGAAGTTGAGTGAACGAATGGATGGGATGCAGTGGTCACTTGCAAAGAGACCAGGAATGATAAATTAAGATGATAAATGATAAATTCAGAGAGATGCTTTTGACATCTACCTCCCAAACTACTTGCTGCAAGAGGGGAAGCTATCTCCCATGGGAGAGAAATCAATGGAGTGAGAGACCATATTCTCACTAGTAGGTCTTTCCAGGAGCCAGGAATTCAGGGAACAAGGCTCCTGGTTCCTTCTTCTCTCAACCATTCCGTCTTTCCACTCTCACTCCTTGTGCTGCTGCTTCTCTTTCTTCTTCTTGTTCTTCCTCACTGCCTTGCTGGCTTTTGATGTGTGCCTTGCCCTCTTGCTTGTATCAGTCTCAGAGTCTAAACTGTCAATAGAATGACCTCTTGTCAGTGTTTCTTTTTCTTCTTTTCCAGCAGCCACAGGAGTTATCCCCTGTTACTCTCCAAACTGAGGACAGTCTCACTGAGGAGCTTCTTTCTTTTTCTAGAAGAATTCCTCATGGGGTCAGACTTCTCAAACTCTGTTGACTTTGCCTCTTCCTTTTCCTCTTCCTCATCAGGTATCAGAGAATATTTGGTCTCTCCTGGTTGCATAAACCAATCCTTTTCAAAGTGGCCTTTGTAGTCACACTTCTTGAAAGTGGCTTCAGGACAGCCTTGAGGGTGATCTGTCCCATGGAATCATGGAAGGGCCACTTCTCCCTCTCTTCTTGCTCAGTGATAGCATTGTTGGAGTTGAGGTCTTTCTCAGTACCTTGGTTGACAACTTTCATGGGGAGGGATACTTTTATTCTATCATTTTTCATCTCTTGGCCAATAAGCTTCATCCACACCTTTTCTCTGACATCTACTGTCTCAGAGGGCTGGAGATATTTGACATGATGATATGGATGGGCAGGACAGGATGACATGTGAGTTTGATGGAACAGACCTTGTTTCCCACAGCGTGGGATTTTGAGAAAGATTTCATAGTCTGTTGCCATAGCAACCTCTCCTTATAAAATAGTGTAGAGAACAGACAGGTTCTCCATGGTCTCGGGTCCTCCTGAATTCATCTGTAATGTTCTATGGCTCCTCCATTTCTCTTCTGGTAAAAGTAATTTAAGTGTCTCTGTGTCCGGTCCCAGTTTCCTGGCCACAACATTGCATGAAATGCCAAAACCCAGGCCTTATTTGGCACTTTTATTTGGCAATTTGGCAGTATTCAATAAATGTTTGTTAAACAGGCAGATGAACAAAGTTTTCTAAATGGCATTTGTTTCATTGCAGTTTGTTGTTGTTGTTTGTAACTATTTTCTAAGTAACCAGATTTATAGAATCTGGCTGTGCTGGCATATCTCTTTTTTCTTAGCACTACTGGAAATAGCTGAGACACTGGATGGGAATTATTGCCAGAGTTATATTAAATACATTTAATTAAAGTAGAACCACATCAATTCATCTGTTCTTTATGAAATTGGCAAGCCAACTTCATCTGTGGTGCCAAATTTTGGATATATATGTATTTTGTATCTAAAAAGTAGTTTACAGGGCCCAAGGATGTGGGGGGAGCTTCCTGTACAGATTTGTGTGGTGTTTTGGTTCTCCAAAGTTCTCATGAGATAAATGGAATTGTTCTTCTGGGATCCATCTTGGAATCACTGTATACTTGCCGCTTGGCTGCTGGTGCAATGCTAGGTTGTCTTTATGACCATTCCAAACCCTCACTGATTTTGCCTGAGAAGGAGTGAACTACTTTTCCTTTCTGCTGGAGTCATCATTTTTTCTCCCCACTACTGAAGTCTGCTTTTCTTTTCTTTTCTTTTTTTTTTTGAAGTCTGCTTTTCATCTCCCTCCTTTCTTAACTTCTGTCTGGTTTTATTTGGAAAGATAAAATGACTCCAAAGGAAATCTCATATGTGGTATTTCTCTAAGGGCAGAACCAATAGGTCTCAGTATGGAGTCTCTTGTGATGTCCTAAGGACAGAATGAGAGGCTTAGTTGTTTTCTGAAATGAAGCATGGAAGGACTGAAGGAATGTCCAGTTAGCTAATGCTTGCTTCCTATTTTCTTGGTTTTCATATGTGAATCCTTTTGGTGTTTGCATTTCTTTTAAGAGGCATGGAGTATAACTCTGTAGAATAAATATAGATTCATGGACTTTTTTTGGGCAAAGTTGAAGTAAAATTATAAATGCATTATTAGTATATATGTATATTTAAAAACCTATTTTCTACTTGCAATTATATAAAAACAAGGAAATTGCTTTCCACAATGATGGTGGATATGCATAGTGGCATATTTGAAATAAAGAATATCACTTAGATAAGCAAAATATCATGATTATCAAAATGGGACTGGGTCAGGAAATTACAAAGTAAAAAAAAGTGTTATATCCTAGCACACAGGAAATAGTGTGGTGTGATAAACAATACACTATACTAATGTTAGAATATTGTTTCTAAGAAAAAGATGATTCTGAGTATATACTTAACTCTATGAACCTAGTTTTTAGTCTATAAAATAGAATGAATATTTAATATTGAAAATTATTATGAATATCTAATGAGTTTTTACTCTGTTTTTATCACAGGATTATTGGAAGAATAACTAACATCAAAAAAATGAAAATGCTTTAGTACCTCCAAAGTGCTACAAATGTAGACATTATTTAATATAGTCAATCAAGATATTTGCAGACAATAATTATCACAAAAAAATCAAGAAGTTTCAATTTGTTAGTCGTTGGAGAGGGTAAATGCTACATGACAGTAAAGTCATACATACATGTTAAACGCTTAGCTTTCTGTGTTTATTTAATAAAACATTGCAATAGTGTTTTTTTCTTAAAAAAAAATCTTACACTCAATTATGACCCAACAAACAACTGCAGAAAATGTTTTTATATGGTTAAAAAGTTTAAAAATGTAATAGTACATTAATAGAACGAATCGAATAGTAATAGAAAGCTAATAATGAGAACAAACAGTTGCCATCCTACTCCCTTTTGTAGAGGCAAAGGTTTAATTCAGCCGTCTCTTCTGACATTTTTCCAAAATATATGTTTCTAAGAATAATTTTTTGGATTGATGACTTTTAGATTCTACCATTCAAATTTCTACAATAAAAAAAAGGTTTAGCTTTTTAAATGTCCCCACCACTCCTCCATTTCTCTCAACTTTATCCCTTCAAAGACTGAAATTAAAACAATGATCATTGCTTTCTTCAATGTTTATGCAAATACAGCTCCACCAGAGTCACCATGTGGCACCACTTGGCAAACCCTCACTTGAGAGATTTCTGTATTGTATAATAATTGCCCTACTTCCCAGATGCCCAGTTTGTTGTCTCAATATTTTTGATTTATACCTTTCCATTTGTAGCTCTCCATTCACTCCCCATAATCTAGATTGTTTCCAGCAGTCCCAAAGCTGTCACACTGAGGTCTCTCTTTACTGTCTTCCTGTTTTGATTCTATATTTCCTAAATCCCGTCTTTCTCTTCTTGATTTGCTTATGAATTTGCTGAAGAATGTTTTTCAGGATTCCTCAAGAAAGAAAGGTGTCATGGGAGGTAAATGTGTGGAAATTTGGCACATGTGAAAATGCCTGGTGTTCTTCTATCCTCACATGTGATGAGGGTTTGGCTGGGTAGAGGTTTTGTTTGAAAAGCATCTTCCCTCAGAATATTAACGTACTTTCTCCACTGTCATTTATTTTAATTATTTTTTTAACTTTTATTCATTTTTGAGAGTCAGAGACAGAGAGAAAGAGAGGGCAAATGGGGGTGGGGCAGAGAGAGAGGGAGACACAGAATCCAAAGTAGGTTCCAGGCTCCAGGCTCTGAGCTTTTAACAAAGCAGGTTCCAGGCTTCAGGTTCTGAGCCTGATGTGGGGCTAGAACTCATGAACCATGAGATCATGACCAGAGCCAAAGTCAGACCCTTAACCAACTGAGCCACCCAGGTGCTCCATTCCAATGCCATTTAACATTTAATGCTCCTTGTGAGAAATATCAGTCTTTCTCCTTTGTTCATGACTTGTTTCTTTTAAATCTCCAGACTTTAGAATTTTCTATTTCCTATACTAAAATCTTATAATGTGTGCTCTAGTATGGATCTGTTTTTATTGTTTTTGCTGGGTACTGGTAGATTTTTTTCAATTAGAAATATATATTCTTTATTTCACAGACGTTCTCTTGATTTCTTTCTTTAATACTCTCTTCCTTTGAATTTTCTTTATTCTCTATAGAACTCTAACTTGTTGAAATATTAAATTTTCTACATAATCTAATTTTCTTAATTTCTGCTCATAGTTTTCCTTGTTCTTTCTCTCTTCCTTCTCTCTTCCTGCACATTCTATTTCCTTAATATTATCTTTCAGTATTTCTATTACAATTTTTCAGCAATTATATTCTATGTTATAAAGTTATTTCTTGTTTTCTGATATTTTTCTTTTCCAAGATATATTGGGCAGATTTCTAAGATGGCCTCCAAAATTCTTCACTTCTCATGTACACCCTTTAAATAATTAAATTCTCTCAATGGAGGAGGGAATTATGATTATGATGGTACATCGTTTTCTTGACTATAGTACATTTCGTGAAAGAAAGGATTTTGTATAAGTAATTATATTATTGATCCGTAGACTTTGACTTAATTAAAAGGCAATTTGTAGTGGGTAGGCTTGAGGTAATCAGTAGAGTCCTTCAGGGAAAGCCCATTCATTGGTCAGTGGTAGAAGAAGTCAGAGAGCTGTATTCCTGTTGGTCTAGTGACAAGTAACATTCATGTTATAAACAGGTTATGGGGGCCACCTGGCAAGGAACTTTTGGGTGCTCTCTAGGAAATGAGAATAATTCCTGGCTACGGCTAGCAAGAAAATCAGGGATCTCTGTCCTATAACCGAAAGGCAGTGTATTCTTTCACCAATCAGTTAGCTGGGAAGTGGAATCCGAGCTTCAATTGAGAACCCCGACCTGGGATACACCTGACTGTTGCCTTGCAAGGGCCTGAGCAGAGATACTGTAAGATAATAAATTTGTGTGGTTTTAAAACAAAGTTTTGTGGTAATTCATTACAAAGCCATAAAACTGATATGCGTAGCAACTTGTTCTTGTTTGTGGAAGGAATATCTTTCTCACTCAACTTTCCTCCATTACTTCACTTGTTTCTTTATTAATTAGGGTCTCTCTTGAGTTAAAAGTTCTCCTTAAATAGTGGTTATTCTTAGTTTTCCTTATGTTTTAATGGGAGACGTTAAGAATGGGATCAGGTACCTGAGTGAAGCCTTGTGAAAAACAAGATTCCATTTAGGTAGATACAGCCAGACACGTGGAGATCTTTTCTCTGTTCCTATTAAATTCGTCTGAAGAGAGAAATGTTTGAAACTCTCTGGCTAAGTGCTTAAAGCCTGCCTGGCTATTAGGATTCGGCCTGTGAGATGGGCAAGGAAGTCTGAGTGCTTGACAAACTTAAAGGCTGACTGTCAGTTAAGTCCTGTTCTCAGTCCTGAGCCAATTTCTACTATGACCATCTGCACTTTAAATATTCCAGAGAAAATGTCTCAGATTTATCTTGCCTAGAGGGTGAATATTCAGATGCCAGTGTTCTGTGTGTCTGTGTATGGCTACTTTAAGTAGTGACCTGTGACAATCTCCTTTGCCATGTGAGGCCTCAAAGCTGCTATCCATTGTACATTTGGCTGGCTGCTGAGACCTCCTCATGCCTGAGCCACAAATCAATCCCGTTCAAGCCTGTATCCTCTTATACATACACTTTAGATTATAGGATTCACAAAATTGATGAAGTTATCATTTTTAAAAATGGAAATTAACAAGGTGCCTGGGTTGCTCAGTCAGTTAAGCTTCTGGCTCTTGGTTTTGGGTCAGGTCATGATCTCTCGTGCTCTTTCTGTCAAGATAAATAAATAAAATTAAAAATAAAATGGGAATTAATAGAAAACATACTATTTTTTAAGTTTTTTAAATATTTATTTTGAAAGAGAGAGAGAGAGCAAGTGGAGGAGAGGCAGAGAGAGAGAGAGGGAGAGAATCGCGAGAAGGCTCCACGCCATCAGCACAAAGCCCGACACGGGGCTCAAACTCACAAACCATGAGATCATGACCTGAGTTGAAACCAAGAGTCAGAAGCTTAATCAACCGAGTCACCCAGGTGCCCCCAGAAAAACATACTATTAAATGCAGTTTACTGTGCTGTGGAACTTTACTAAGATAGTATTTATGCATATGAACGTTGATATTGCAGGAGCATTTGAACTATGAGAGAAGAGAGAAAACCTGATTTTATATATGATTTAGGATATAGATTTGATAAATATGAGTTATTTATACACTTATGGTTTTGAGGGTAGCTGCGAAAATAACTGGCATGAGAGATTCAGTTGTTACAACTCCTTTCCCCTTCAGCTTCCGTCCGACTGAAGGCGCTTGAGCGTTTAACCTTGGGCTCCTCCACCAGCGGCAGCCAATGTTTGTCGCCAACTATTTCAGTCGTTCCATTCCTCGCCACCCCCTTCTGCCCAAATGGCAGTATTTTTGATGAAAGAGACGTGAGGCTGCTCTGTTTATGGAAACTCTCTCATTCAGTCAGATAAGTATCTCCATATATGCAGCTCAGATTAATCAGCTCCAGGGTAGGGAGTTACTTAACTGTTAAGGAAATATTAGTCACTGTCTCTCCCTTCTGGGTGAGGTAGAGAAAGAACCAAAAAAATTAAAGTCATAAAAGTGCTCTAATAATTTAGAAAAAAGCTATGGTTCTACATTAAGAAATTAGGGGCACATGGGTGGTTCAGTTGGTTAATATCTGACTTTGGCTCAGGTCATGATCTCACAGTTCATGAGTTTGAGCCCCACATCATCGGGCTCAGTGCTGACGGTTTAGAGCCTGGAGCCTGCTTCGGATTCTGCGTCTCCCTCTCTCTCTGCCCCTCCCCTGCTCATGCTCTGTCTCTCTCTCAAAAATAAATAAACATGAAAAAAAAAGGATATCATAAAATAAATTCGTAGGAGTTGTGTTAAGAAAGATACAAATATCAGAGGTGTGAAAGACTCTTCATGCTCCTAGCCCCAAGTTCTAATGAAATCTACAGTGACGCGAGCATATGTATATAAGCATACAGTGGTTAGGCTATTACTATAGCTGTATAAATGAATTGCTAGAGTTATATAAATGAATAATGAGATTTTAAAGTGGAAAGATTACAAGGAAAAGGGTGAGATTTGAGCAGAGATTAATAATGTGCAATGAGTTATACATATTGTGTATTATTGCCATATTCCTTATGTGTGAAGATAAAAATCTATGTCTTCATAACAGCAAACAAAGAGGATCTGGGTTTATATTCAAAAATTCTGTAAGATAAAGAAAAACTGACAATAATTGCTTCTAAATTGACTTATAATTCATTCTTATTTCCAAAGAGCTTTTAGACTTTAAGGAACTGTTCATCAACATTACATTTGAATTGTGCACTTATTTCAACTATGTTTCTGGATTTTTGAAAATATGATGCAACATTCACATTATTATTGCTTTCTTGGAGTGAGGGAGAAAGCAGTTATTATTATTAATATTAGTAATAATAAAAGTTGTGATTGGAGAAAATAAGATCAGAAGAGTCAGCAAAAGTAAGAATCATATTTTATTTATTAACTTGACTTATTAAAAATAACTATTATCAACAGCTTGTAGGCACACATATAATATAAACTCATAATTATAGGTTAAAATACACATGTAATAAAGACACAGTAAATATGAAGAAAAGACAGAAAAATACAAAAATATATTAAATACTGAAAGCAGACTAGGTACTAAGAAAACCAGATTAGGTGGTAACTGATGTTACATAATTTCAAGCTCATATTACATGAGCTTCCATTCCTCCCAAGGAAGAAAAATCTAAGATCTTTCTCCCTGTTTATATGTGATTTTGTATTTTTCTCCTTTAAATATGCTCATGGGTATTCTGGTGGGTTATTTTGAACAAGTATTATAAATAAATAGAATACCATTTATATTTTCATGTGCTGATAACCAACTACTGAAGAAAACATGCAGAGAAGACATAGCAACTAAATTGTGTGTTTAACGAAAAGATGAGAACTCTATTCTATCAAGTAATCTACTCATGGTGAATGACCTCTTCCATGCAGGTTTAAGTATGTTTATTCTTTTCTAGGGCCCTTACAGCAATATTCAGGCACTCCCGCCCCTGCAAAAAAAAAAAAAAAGAAAGAAAAGAAAAAAGTAAATTAAATTCATATGGGATGACACTGTCTTTCAGAACTACATCATTTTACTGGTCACATTAAGACTCTTCAAATACTTGGGAAACTTGGTCAGGGACTTGGCCAGTCTGAAATTAATGATGGCAATAGATTATTTCACATTTTGCTTTTATCTTCCTTCCTCTTTCTTTTTCTCTAACCCCTTGCTGGAATTGATTCTCTAACAAGCTGAACATCTCAAACAGATTTGCAGCTGACACTAAAAACTTTTTAAATCCTTTAGGGTGTCAAATGAGCTTATCTCTAACTTTTTGCTTTCCCCTCAATTTAGAAATGCCCTCACCGTACAGAACACAGCACTAGACCGTATGGAATCATGAAAGAGAATTGAAATAAATTCCTTTTATGTGGAGGTTTTTATTTTTTCACTAATATAATTCTTCTTGTGAAAATCTATAACACCTCTTGAATAAAATATTTAGGGGCAGCTGGGTAGCTCAGCCGATTAAGCGTCTGACTTGGGCTCAGGTCATGATCTCAGGGTTCATGGGTTCGAGCCCTGCATGGGGCTCTGTGCTGACAACTCAGAGTCTGGAGCCTGCTTTGAATTCTGTGTCTACCTCTCTCTGCCCCTCCCTCACTCACATTCTGTCTCTCTCAAAAATGAATAAACATTAAAAAAATTAAAAATATTTAAATAATTACTTGCTCACCAACCATTAAGATTTTGGAATGCAAGTAACACGAATAGCTTTTAAAGCCACATTTCTGGAGCACCTGGGTGGCTCAGTTGGTTAAGCATCTGACTTCAACCTAGGTCATGATCTCACTGTTATGAGCTCGAGCCCTGCATCAGGCTCTGTGCTGACAGCTCAGAGCCTGGAGCCTGCTTCAGATTCTGTGTCTTCTTCTTTCTCTCTGTCCCTTCCCCGCTCAGGCTCTATTTCCCTTTCGAAAATAAATAAGCATTAAAAAAAAAAAATAAGGCCACATTTCTCAGGAAATCAAGGATTCTATGTCTGTGTATCTCCCATTGGATTTCAGCAACTTCTTTTTTTGTATATAAAATGACTTTTGCATTAATGACCTGGTAGTTTGTAATGTTTGTGAATTGAGACATGTTAGAAATTAATTTTTCCATATATTTCTGGTTAAGTAGCCTTTAGTTTTATCTTACAATATTTACTACATTTAAGGAACACCTGGGTGGTTCAGTGGGTTATGCATCCGACTTCACCTCAGATCATGATCTCATGGTTTGTGAGTTCAGGCCCCACATTGGGCTCTGTGCTGTGGAGTCAGCTTGGGATCCTGTCTCTCTCTCTCTCTGCCCCTTCCCCCCCTCACAATAAGTATATAAACTTAAAAAAATTTACTATATTTGAAGCTAATAGAAATATTTACTTAAATATAGTTGTTTTTATAAAATATCCCATAATTCAGACTTTTTGCAAAATCAGGCTTGGCAAAAACTTTGTTATACTAAATTAATGAGCTTTTAAATAAATTTCACTCATTTATTAATTCAAAACTACATATTGGGCACTTTGTATTCCTCAGAACCCGTTAGATATGTGCTGAGTGGATCACAGTCTTTTCTCTCAGAGGAATTCTTGTCCGGTTTGGAAAGTACAGGTGAATAAATGTTGTGAAAGTGCAGTTATGATGGGCTGTGCAAAGTCCAGGGGCATGCAGAGGCTGGAAGGTCAGGAATGTATCTATAGAGGAAGCAACTTCTCTATTGAAATTTAAAGACTGACTGACTTTCTGGGCAAATAATGGTTAGAAGGACAATACATTCGAAGAAGTCATATGCAAAGGAATCAGGGAATCAAAATAGCATTCTGACTAAACTTGCATGAAATGATAAAAAAAAATCACTGATGAAGTCAGCACAGAAATAATACTGTTTAATGCCTAGTTAACCCAGAACCTAAGGGTTGAGTGGAGATGGAATTGAGATCAGAATTTGGTAGGATTAATGATGGAGGTTTCTAAAGGTCACCTTTCCAACAGATCAAAACGGTATTAAAACTTCATGTTGGGATGAACAGTGGGTGTTATATGTAAACCAATTTGAAAATAAACTATTATAAAATTAAAAAAAAAACTTCAGATGAGGCTGAAATATTTCATAATTTGTTTATTTATTTTTAATGTTTATTTTTGAGAGAGAGAGAGACAGAGCACCATCAGGGAAGGGCAGAGAAAGAGGGACACACAGAATCCCAAGCAGGCTCCAGCCTCTGAGCTCTCAGCACAGGGACCCATGAGGGGCTCAAACTCACCACCATGAGATCATGACCTGAGCTGAAGTCAGACGCTCAACTGACTGAGGCATCCAGGCACTCCAAAATATTTCATAATTTACATGAAAAGTCAAAATGGCCACAGAAAGGGATTCAAATGCTTCAGATATATAAAGTATCAGTCTGGGAAGTGAAAAACTAATTTTAAAGTCAAAACTTAAGTGAAGTGTCTTCCAGACAATCTCCATGTCAGCAAATGGGGTTACCAGGAAGAGAACAGCGTTCTCCCACATTCTGGTTGACTGAAAATGAATCATGCATTCTCCTGTTTCGGTAAATCTGTGCTTAATGGTGCATGATCTCATCAGTGGCATGCATTTGGTTCGGACTTCCCCGTGCTGTGACAAAGTTCTAAGTCAGCTCAGTGGCGGCAGCACTGCCAGGCATCAGAACTATGTTTATGAAGTGAGTTACTGTGGCAGAAATGTGTGGGAAGAACTGGGTGAAGACGGTACTGTGCCATTTAGTTCTATTCCTAGTTTATCTCCAGATGCTGAATTTTCAGGTGACCTCGGGAAAGTCTTTTACCCTCTTTATGCCTGAGTTTCTCTCTTATGCATAGAAAATTTTGTCCCTGAATTATAGAAAGTGACCAAAACCCATGTCCTTTGTAGAAGTAATCCCAGGATAATGGAAAGTTTTATAGGACTTTAAAGTCTGCTTATGGTGTTTTCTTAATTTCAATGTAAAATGCATTACTCCGTCAAGACAGGAATGAAGAGTATATTGACACAAAACTAATTTTATCACATTATGATTTTTATTTTATAATTTAATATTTTGACATTTTATTTGTGGTACTTTGTGGTACCAAAGATGTGGCCTTGCAATCTCATCTATTTTATTGTTATTCAGTCTCTATAACTAGAAACCCTAGTGTTCAAATCTCAGCTCTACCGCATGACCTTAGGCAAGTTACTTAACCTCTCTTTGTCTCAGTTTTCTTATCTGTAAACTGGGAATGATTCTAGTAATACTTTTCTCACAGTATGTTGTGAGGAGAAAAATTTCAATGAATATAAGATGCATGGAACATTGCCTGGCACATAGTAAAAACAGAATATTTTATTTTCAAAAGGTAACTAAACTATTAGAGTTTTTTATTATCATTATCTGAAAAAATAGATCATATGTCATAGGGTTGTTAAAAGAATCAAACTGAAAATCTAAGCATAAACAATGAATAACATGTAAACCAAACCAAGGGGTTATATTTTCCTTAGTCTGTAGCTACTTACAAATACTGATGATTAGTAGACAAATTGGCACTGCAAATTGTTCTGGTGACCGGGATTCCCTAACTCATTGCTATTTTTATCCCTACTGATGCACTGTTTTCTTAAAGGTAGCGTGGAAATTTCCTTTTATAGACATACCTGAGAGTAGTTGCCCAAACCAACTTCTAAATAAAAAAAAAGTTTCCTCTCCCTTTGTATTAATGTTCTAGGAAAAGACTAGAAAAAAAGACTATTGTATGTAGAGAGCCAGATAACTTTATTTAGACATTTTTCCAAGCTTCCATTTTCAGTCTGTAGTGGCATGCATAAGAACATGTACTTTTGTTTTTTATTTAAGGAAAGCCATTTTATTTATTTATTTTTTTAATTTAAATCCAAGTTAGCATATAGTGTAATAAATATTTTTAGGAACAAGATTTGGTGATTCATCACTTATATATAACACCCAGTGCTCATCCCATTAAGTGCCCTCCTTAATGCCCACCACCTATTCAGCCCATCCACCCACCCAACAACCCCTCCAGCAACCTTCAGTCTGTTCTCTGTATTTAAGAGTCTCTTATAGTTTGTCTCCCTCTCTGTTTTTATCTTATTTTTGCTTCTCTTCACCTATGTTCATCTGTTTTGTTTCTTAAATTCCACTGATGAGTGAAATCATAAGATATTTGTCTTTCTCTGACTGACTTATTTTGCTTAGCATAATATGCTCTAGCTCCATCCACATTGTTGCAAATGGTAAGATTTTATTCTTTTTTGATTGCCAAGTAATAAGAACCCAAATGTCCATCGATTGATGAATGGATAAGATGTGGCAAATATACACACAGAACAGGCTTTCTTGTGTTTAATTCCTGACTACCACTTGCTGTGTGGTGATGAGCAAGTTACCTATGTTTTGGTTTCTACATTTGTAAAAAAGGATACTAATACCTTAACCTGTTGATTGCTGTTTTAAAAGACTTACTACGTATGGGGCACCTGAGTGGCTCAGTCGGTTAAGTATCCAACTTCGGCTCAGGTCATGATTTCACAGTTTGTAAGTTTGAGCCCCATACCAGGCTCTGTGAGCTCTCAGCACAGAGCCTGGAGCCTGCTTCAGATTCTGTGTTTCCCTCTCTCTTTGCTCCTCCCTGGCTCATGCTCTGTCTCTCAAAAATAAATAAACATTAAAAAATTAAAAAAATAAATAAATAAAAGATTTACTACTTATGAAAGGTTTACAACTATGCATGGTACATTCTAAGACCTTGATAAATATTAGCTATGTGATAAGTATTATTGTTCTTTGTGTTTAGTTGTAGAGCAGATCCTAGCAACAGAGTAAGATGAAGTTTGTGTAATTTTATATTGTGCATGAAACATTATAAAACAAAACATACCTAAGTCAAATAAAAAGATGCAATCAAAAATTGTGGAGTAAGGACTTCTGAATATTCTTCCCTCCATAAAATGAAAAAAGTGGCAGAAATTCTTAGACTCTTTTATAGAACTTTGGAAATTAACCAAAGGCTTGCCGGAATCTATAAAAACAGCTGAATTGCAATTAAAAAAGTAATTTTCTGGAATTTTAACTTTTCCTGTTCCCATGCCCTCCTGCTAAGAATTATGGTAACCTTAAAAACCAACGGCCCATGATCATGGTGAAATCAGCAACCTGGCAGCCTTTGGAAGTACACAGTGGGGCTAGATCTCCTCGAAGACCCATTCCCAGAGAATTACCTTTTTACCTGTCAGATGTTTCTTGCTGACAAAGCTGTTTTTACTTGACGAGACTTACAGCTCTTCTAGCGAAAACAGCCTTTTCCCTGGGGCATCTGTCAAAAACAACTAGAGACAATTATTAATTAATTTGACTGCCTGAGACGGTGGTTAACAGTTGGAGGAAACAATAGGCTAACCAAAGAACTTTAAAAAAATCTGGAAAATGAGACGTCCATAGTGACTTTGAAAAGACCCTCACGTGTTCCCGGGATCCGGAAGGCCGCCTGCATGCTCAGGGCTGTTTAAAGGCCCGGAGCTGTGTATGCTAAGAAGAAACCTGAGAAGGACCTACACTCCTGTCTTAGTTTGTGTGGACTAGTATAATAAAAACACCATAAAACCGAATGCCTTATAAACAACAAACACTTATTTCTCACAGTTCTAAAGGCTGGAAAGTTCAAGATCACGACACCTGTAGATTTAATGTCTGATGAAGGCCCACTTGCACGTAGATGGCGTCATCTCATTGTGTCCTCATATAATGGAAGGGGCCAGGGATCTCTCCCAGAATTTTTATAGAAATATTAATTCCATTCACGAGGGCCCTTTTTGCAGAACCTAATCATTTCCCAAAGGCCCCCTGTCCTGATAATATCACCTTGAAGGCTGGGATTTCAGTAGGCAAATTTTAGAGGAAGCACAAATATTCAGAGCATAGCAGCTCTCATCTCTAGCTCACCTTGAGGCTCCGTGTGTGCACAGAGTAAAGGCTAAGGTAGAGTTGAAAATTACTAGTGTTGAAGATAGCCTCAAATATACAGATTGGAAGACTTACTGTTTCCATACATTTAAGGAAATCTTTGTTCAATCATTAGCTGACCACTAAGATAAATGAACAGAAACTTTAGTGACATGACAAAAAATACCGACTTTATAGAATTAGTTCAGAAAGGTCATTAATAATAGCAACAACAAATAGCAATATCAGCAAACTCTGGGGACGGGGGATAATTTGATTTCCCAAGTTGTCTCATTATATTATTTAAAGCATCTGGGTTTCAACAGAAAGTTATGAGATTTACAAAGAAATATGAAAGTATGGAACTGTCCTTGTGGAAGCCCAGATATAGGACTTATTAGACAAATACTTTAAATCAGCTATTTAAAAAATGCTCAAAAAGTGTCTGACCTTGGCTCGGGTCATGATCTTGCGGTTCAGGAGTTTGAGCCCCGTGTTGGGCTTTGTTCTGACAATCCAGTGCCTGGAGCCTGCTTTGGACTTTGTGTCTCCCTCTTTCTCTGCCCACTTGTGCTGTGTCTCTCTCTGTCTCTCAAAAATGAATAAACATTATGGGGCACCTGAGTGGCTCAGTTGGTTAATCGTCCACCTCTTGGTTTTGGCTCAGGTCATGACCTCACGGTTTCATGAGTTTGAGCCCCACGTTGGGTTCTGTGCTGGCAGTGTGAAGCCTGCTTGGGATGTTCTCTCTCTCTGCTCTCCTCTGCTCTACTGTGTTTGTTTTTCTCTCAAAATAAATAAGTAAACAAACAATTAAAAAAAAATAAACATTAAAACACTTAAAAATTAAAAATGCTTAAAAAACTAAACAAAAGAATATCTAAAGAATTAAAGGAAAGTTTGAGAATGACGTCTCAATAAATAGAAAATACAAATAAAGAGATAGAAATTAATAAAAACACAAATAGGCTGTAGTTTAAAAGACAATAACTGATGGTGCCTGGGTGGTTCAGTCGATTGAGTGTCTGACTTCAGCTCAGGTCATGATCTCACGGTTCATAAGTTCAAGCCCCACGTCGGGCTCTATGCTGACAGCTTAGAGCCTGGACCCTGCTTCGGATTCTGTGTCTCCCTCTCTCTCTGCCCCTTCCCTGATCTATTTCTGTTTCTCTCTCTCTTTGTCTCTCTCAAAAATAAATAAACATTAAAACAAATTAAAATTACAATAACTGAATAAAAGATTTACTAGAGAGGTTCGATGGTAGATTTGAATGGGCAGAAGAAATAATCAGTAAATTTGAAGTAAATTGAAATTATCCAGTTTTAAAAACAGAAAGACAAAAGAATAAAGTAAAACATTTTCTCGAAATCAATGGAATACTACTGAGCATAAGGCATATGCATTTATATATTTCCAGATATAGAGAAGAGAGAGAGAAAGGTAAAGTAAGACTATTTGAAGAAATTATGACTAAAACTTCTGAAATTTGATGAAAAATTTATTGACACATCCAAGAAGCTCAGCGAACTCCAAATATGAAAACTCAAAGAGATTCATACCTAGACAAATTCTAACCAGATGGTCAATGGCCAAAGGCAAAGGGGAAATATTAAGAGTAGCAAAGAGAGAAACATCTCATGAGGTGCAGGGGGTTCCTAGCAAGATTAACAGCCAATTTGTCATCAGAAACAATGAGCCAGAGGGCAGTATGAGGATACAAAGTGCTGAAAGAAAAAGATTGTTAACTGAAAGTATCCTGCAAAACCATCTCTAGCAAAATTATCCTTCAAAAATGAGGGAGAAATTAAGACATTTATTGGTAAGCAAAACGGAGAGGATTCATTACTATCAGGCTTCCCCATAAGAAATCATAAAAGGATGGCTTCAATATCAAATGAAAAACTGTTAGATAGCAACTTAAATCCAGATGATGAAATAAAGAGTACTGGTAATAGTAACTATCTAAGTAAATTTAAAAAAAGCAACGATGTAATTTTATTTAGAAGTTTCCTTTTATATTTAAATAATGTATTAAAAATGTTTTTGAGTATAGTTGACCCACAATGCTACATTAGTTTCAAATGTACAACACAGTGATTCAAATGCTCTATATGTTATGCTATGCTTATCACAAGTGTGGTTACCATCCGTCACTGCACTATTATAATATCATGGAGTCTATTCTCTATGCTGTGTATTTTACTTCCAAGATATTCATTTTATAACTGGGTGCCTATACCTCTGACTCCCCTTCACCCATTTTGTCAATCCTCCATTCCCCTCTCCTCTGGCAACCATGAGTTTCTTCTCCGTCTTTTATAACTAATTTAAAATATAACTGTATAAAGCAAGAATTAAAAATCTGTTTATTGTCATATACAACCTGGAGAGGTGTAATTGTATGACAATAAAAGGAGAAAGGTGAGGGAAGAGAATGGAGCTGCAGAGGAGCAAAGTTTGTGTACAATATTGTAATTAAATTGCTATTAATCTGAATCAGATTTTTTTCTTTAAGTTAAGATAGTAAATCTAATTCCCAGGTCAACCACTAAGAAAATAACTAAAAATATATAGTTAAAGAAACAACAAGGGGACTAACATTGTACACTAGAAAATGCGTACTTAACACAAAAGAATGTAGTACTGGAACAATGGAGAAATAAACAAAATATACTATATATAGAAACAAATAGCAAAATCACAGATGTATATCCTAATTTGTTAGTAATTACAGTAAGCATAAACTAAAACAAAGATATTAGTTTAATTTTTTTAATCCTTATTTATTTTTGAGAGAGAGAGAGAGACAGGATGCAAATGGGGGAGGAACAGAGAGAGAGGGAAACACAGAATCTGAAGCAGGCTCCAGGCTCTGGGCTGCCCACGAACCATGAGATTATGACCTGAGCTGATGTCTGACGCTTAACTGACTGAGCCACCCAGGTGCCCCAACAAAGATATTGGTTTAATAGATTAAAAAATGATCCCAGTCTGTGCTGTGTACAAGAGACACATTTAGATTCAAAGACACAAATACATTAAAAATAAAAATATGGAAACAGATATACCTTGCAATCGGTAACCAAAAGGGAGTAACCAACTGTTACTGCTATTAGTAACAGTTATACTAATAGCAGACAGAATAGACTATAAGACAAAGATTTTTACTTGAGGAAAGGAAGGAGATTTTGTAATAGTGAAAGGGCAAGCCAACAAGATGATATAACCATAAACATTTATGATAATATCAGAGCCCAAAATATATGAAGCAAAACTGACAGAATTGAAGGGACAAGTAGACTGTTCAACAATAATAGCTGAAGACTTCAAAACTCACTTTCAGTATTTGATGAAACAGTTAGAAGATCAGTAAAGAAACAGAAGACTTGAACAACACCATACACCAGCTAGACCTAATGTTATCTATGGAACATTATCTAAACACATTCTTCTCAACTGCACATGCAGCATTTTCCAGGATAGATCATATCTCAGTAAATGTAAATGATACAAAGTATGTGCTCTGCTCACGTGGAATAAAATTGGAACTCAATAACACATGAAATATGGGAAATTCACAAATATATGAAAATTAACAGACTCCTAAATAACTGGTGTATCAAAGAAATTGTAAGAGGAAATTAGAAAATATTCTGAGGGAAAGGACATTGTAAATACAACATACTGAATTAATCAAATGCAGATAAACTAGTGCTTACAGGGAAATTTGTAGCTATGAATGCTTAAATCAAAAAGGAAGAAAGATGTCAATTTAATAACTTAAACTTACCACCATTAGAAAAAGCAAAATAATCAAGAAAAAAAGAAGACTCAAATTGGTAAAATCAGTAATGAAAAAGAGAAATTACTAATAACCTTACAGAAGTAATATATATATGAAGGAATACTAGAACAATAGCATATCGACAATTAGATAACCTAGATGAAATGGACAAATTCCTTGAAAGACACCCAAACTAGTGAAAGTGATTCAAGAAGAAATTGAAAATCTCCACAAACAAACAAATAAATAATAAAGAAAGGAAAAAAGACAGGAAAAAAAAAAACCTGCTGAAAATCTGGTGTTATCTTCATTGACTTCTTCCTCTAATTGTGTTGTGTCTAATATCTTAAATAAATCATTTGTGTTAACAGAGCATTCTGACTCATTAGGATTCAGCTAATTTGTAAGAAGTCTCCTTTTACCACTGGCCTTTTCCGTATGGGTGACTACTGAAAGAGCTGTCTATTGTTTTCCTAACATCGGCTTCCCACTATCTAGAAAAAACATGTCCATGTTTATGATTGGGAGAGGAATACCATCTTCACACTGGGCTTTCATCTCCAAAATGTCAACAAGCTCTTCTTTTCAGTTTTTATTGTTGGTTAAAACTACGTGAAAACCGATAAAGCATGTCTTCTGGTAGCAATTCCTGGTAGCAGCAGGTACAATTTTTATAGTGACACAAACTGGATATATACTTTTGATTTAAAGAAATAGTCCGTATTTTATATTTGGCTCCCTACAGCACATTTGAAATTAAAGAGACTGTGAGACTCTACTTAGCACTCCTGAGAATATAGTCAGTTACATTTCCTGAAAACAAAGGCCTCAAACATGGACTAGTAAATATGGTGTCTGAACTGGATTATGCTGTTGATAAATGATGGCTCTTAAGTGATAGACCATTATTTTCAATGTGTTTCCAAAGTCTCTCCCATGATTTGGTATGTACCTAGACTCCGAGTAGCAACAATATTAGAGAAATGCACTTGAATATCAATTCGGAAAACCGGATGATTATCCTCCAGGAGAAGTTGCGGGAGTTCTTTTCTCGTAAGTTTTGTATTTCTATGGCCCTTTAATGTGACCAGCTAACTGTAATTGCTACTTTAGTGCTTGGCCAGAAAGCTGTTATATCAATCAATCAAACACATAAATGGGTAAATTAATTAACTTTTTTTTTGTTGAAAACAACTTAAAAGAATGATAGCAAAGCAATTTTGATTTTCAACAGTCCTACTTACAATCTGCATTTAGCAAAACTCTTGACATCAGTTGGGGTTGCTAAGCAATAAATATCTCTGCTGTGACTCCAGAGTCCCTGGGATCGTTCCATTATTTTGTCATTCAAGCATGTCACACAGCTTGATGTGGGCCTCCAATTCCTGCACAGTCAGAAATGCGGGCCTGCTGTTCCTGTGGTAGAAAGGAATAAATAAATGGTGGGACAGAGAGATGATTTAAAGACCATGAAAGTAAAGCTATGTAGTCCTCAGAATTTGGGATATGCACTTTTTAAATGAGGGGCAAGTCATCATGAGCTCAGTGGCTTGATCACTTTAAAAACACAGGTAATTTTCATAGCCAGCAGAAACCTATCACCTTTTGGGGGTACCTATACTGCCTTTGCTATCATAGAAACACTTCTCAGATAAAACATGGTATGTTTTGTAAAACGTTCTATAGCATTTTCTGTTTATCAAAGAGTAGTCCTGATCATTTAACCATCAGATAGAATCGTGACTTCAATGTAGATAGGAAAGGTTGGTGGCAGTCCTGTGCTAATTTATAGGCTTTTGACGGTAGGCAGACTAGTTTAAGAAGGCTCCAACTCTTAGAATTATTTTTAATTACTTATATACGGGCAACTGGTTTTTCTTTTTTAAATTTTCATGTCAGTGCTTGATAATGTGGGACTACTTTGCTGACTATCTCGTGATATGGGTGCACTTATTTTTTTCTACATTTTTGACATAGGAAAAGGAGAATGCTTCCTTTCATGCTGATTTACTGAGGTGTTTGAAAATGGATGAGATTTCACCTGAGCCATGAGGATAAAGAATATTAAGACATGTAAATTTTTCTACCCCATCAATCAAAATCTCGAGTATCTTTTTAAAATTAGTACTGGGTTCTTTGGAAGAATTAACTTATATTACATAGAATAGATGGGACTTGAAGAGATGAATTTAACCATATTAGATAAGACCGAGATGAAAAAGAATACAATTCCCCCAGCTCCTTGACTGTGGTTCTGAGGTTAGTTTTCTAATATATAAAACAGTGGGGTTGACGTGCATAATCTTAAAGGTCATATTCAATGTAAAAACTGTCTCATCTTGAATATAGGAACTGAAGCAAATAAGTTGAAGTAGTTTTATCCGACATGGTATATTCAGTCAGATCGAAGAGAAAAAAAATCTGCTTCATGACTATTTGATTACCTCTCTTTATGACATGGTTTAATTTGTTAAGAGATGGTGTGTCAACAAATAATCTAAAGGCATTATAATTCATACATTCCTCAGTAATCTGGCAGTGCATAGATTGAGAAGTGAAGTGTATCCATAGAGGGAAATGACCAAGAAGTAAAGTTAGAGGAACTGCGGATCTTCTGAAGATCAGGTAGTCAGAACTTGTAAACTCAAGATTCAGATGTTTCTCTGATAACCAAGCCAGAGATTTTTTTCACAGTATAACATTTTCCATTTTACAAGAAAATATATTCCAGTATACTTATTTTTCAGCTGACATAATTGAGCCTCAGAGTTGTAAAATGAGTTATTTATCCTAAGGATGCCTACAGAATGAAGACGAGGAACCACATTCCCGGACTGACTTCCATTCTGATGTTCTTCCACATTCCCTGACTTCCATTTTGATGTTCTTTCTACTTACATCAGCCAGATTCGTAGCTAATCTTCATTCTTACTCTGTGAATTCTATTTCGAAGGATAAGTAAGGGGAAGGAGAGGCAAAAGCATCAGGATTTAAACTAAAATTTTGGACTACTTTCTTAAATAATTTAACTTTGAGTTTTTACGGTTAATGATTTTTACAACCCTTTTAACAGTAACACAAATGTCTCCAGGCTTGTCAGTCCCTGATTTTAAGAAGGCAGGACCTCAGCCTTATCTTCCTTCTGTTACTTTATGATGTCCTGAAAGTGCTAAAAATTATGTATGCAAGTCCATTTTGTCAGGCAGAGTAATTGTGGATAATAATGTATTGAGCACTTATTATGTGTGAGGGATTACGCTGTGCTTTTCCCAGGCTATTTTATTGTATCCTTGCAATAACCATGTACTGTAGGTGTTTTAGTGCCCTCATTTGACAGATGAGGAATCTGAAGCACAATGGGGCTCCAGTTTCCAGAGCCACCAAGCGGCAAAGCCAACTTTTGAACTGAGAAAATAAAAAACTAGTAAGTTCATACTTTTGAAGGTTATCAAATATGGAAAATTGTTTTTAAATGAGATTAATCAGCACTGGCAAGGAAGGACATAGTGCAATGAACACTCTCATCCACTGCTACAAATCAGTCTGACATTGAACTGAAAAACTATTAGAAGAATTTATGTCCCATACAGAAGAAAACTGCTCAAAAATGTCCATCTTTGCATTATTTATGGAAACTGAAACTTGGGAACAAATTCTATACCAGTAAAGGGGAATGATTATGCTAATCATGTTATATCCATTTGAGGAAAGGTATGCATGCATTACAGTGTTTATGAAAGTTTTTAATAACATGGGAGAAATGCTTAGGTCATCATGTTTATGCTGCAGTGCACTAATGATTTGATATAGAAATTAATGTTATGGAAAAGTTTTCTGTTATGAAATAATTTTGAGAAACTCAGGATTAATCTCGCGCACACACAAAGGCTTTCATTTCTTTTCTGGAGGATTTCTCAAATACTTTACATGCCATGCAAGTTATTTTTTAACAAAAATTACTAGTGTAAATATCAATTAATTTATATTCTGAAAGGAAACATGATCACAAAAAAGAACACTTAAAGTCATGACAGTTGTCATTTAGGCAACTTTTTACAGTTTGCAAAGTACTTTCTCACAAATTACTTACTTTTATAATAAACTATTCAAGAATAAGAACTGTTGAGTTAGACTATCTGGATTTAAGTCTGCCCAGGCACTTTTCTGTGTACCTCAACACTTTACTCTGTCTTTATAAAACTAAATTTCCTTATCTGCAAGTTGAGAATACTAGTGATTCATGTTTTACTTTTTGTTGTGTTTTAATAATTAAATGAAGACTAAAGCTTTTAGTGGGGAGTAAATAATCCATAAATGGTAGCAGTTATTGTTATTATTAGCTTCGATTACCAGTCAGAGGTAGAGAGGAAAAGATTCTAAAAGACTTGAAATAAACGGACCCAAGATTTGGACCTAAACCTTCTGATTTCAAACGCATTCCGTTTCCACAGTGCACCATGCCTTGGAGACTTCGAGAGTTAAAGTGACCTAGAGACAGAAAATCTGAGTATCAGCAGAACATCGAGAATGGCACCGATTATTTGTCACAATTGTTTGCTTCTTTCACATGTCCCTTTCCCTCAACCTGTGACTAACACTTAAATAAATTCCTGGAGTGTTACCCTGTCTTCTCAGCTTTGTCTTCAGCCCGTGTTCTGTGGATAGTGATTACCAGAAGATGGGTTTTCAAACCTGTGAGTTAGCCAAACCATAGGACTTTGTTCTCTTCTCAAGAGTGGTTTTTCAAAAGATATAATAAAGCTTTCTTAAAATGTTTGGTTTTAAAAAAGACAGCTGGGTTCTAATATCTACTTCTGCATTCAATCTTTTACATTACCACATTATTTCATGTCATTAAGCTTCTGGGAAACTCCAGAGTATACTTGTGCAAGAATGAGAATGAAAAAGGCAAATGGCTCAGTATTATAAATTATGAGAATACTTTTATTTTAAGGATCCCTAGTCCAAACTTTGATAATCACTGATTTAAAATATTTGTAGATATGGTGTAGGGCACAAAAAGTTTTGGAACAAGTCATATGTTTGTTTTGTCCAGAGATAGTGAAATTCCCTTCTTTAAAAAAATTCAGCTTTAATCTCCAAGTATGTACCAGCTGCTATTTTAGAAACCATATGTGAAATATGCATTAGACAGGTTATCTTCTTTTAAGTGGTTTATCATTTTAATAGAAGGAAATCATACAAGTATCTCAAAAATGTGAAAGAACATATTAAATGGCAAAATATGGTCAACAAAATGCCAGAAAATGTCTAAAAGAAAGAAAATAAAATCCATTTGGGGAGTCTAAAGAAATAAGTAGAATTCCCAAGAAATAAGTAGGATTCCCAAGAAATAAGTAGAATTCTGATACTAGGTATTGTTGTTGTTGTTGTTTTTAATGTTTTATTTATTTTTGAGAGTAAGAGGAGAGAGTGAGAGAGCAGGGGAGGGGCAGAGAGAGAGGGGAGCAGAGAATCCAAAGAAGCTCCATGCTGAATACAGAACCCGATGTGGGGCCTGAATCCACGAGCTATGATACCATGACCTGAGCCATTGTTGGATGCTTAATCGACTGAGCCATCCAGGTCCCCCAGGTATTATTTTTTGAGAGTATGATTTTTGCCAGTCACTATGCTAGGAGCTTTGCACATATGAATTCATTTTGTCTTAATAACAACTCTGTGAGGCAGGCATTATTATCTCTTGCTATAGAGGAGGAAACTTAGGCCCAGAAAGATTAGGTAACTTGTCAAAGGCCACCCAAGTAGTAGTATATGGAGCTTGGATAAACTCCTAATGTGGCATGGGTATGTATTTCATTAGTGAATGGTTACTGTTTCTTCAATAGGAATTTTTTTAAATGTGCATGTGTATACGAATGAAGTTGGTTACAAGATGTTGGGGAATATAGTTCTAGTTGACTGGGTTATCAATAATTCAAAGTAAAGTGGTGGGATGTAAGTTTTAAAAAGTTGTTTAAGATTATACTGCAGGGATTGTTGACCAACAGAGTAAAGTGTGTATGTAATTTGATGAGCAGTGGAAGGATGCTGAAGACATTTGGGAAAATTACTGAAATGATTAACAGTAGGAGATAGAAATATTAATCTGGCAACATATTATAAAATAGATTGGAAGGAGAAAGAACTGGGTAAGTGGACCTTATTGCTATTGAGATTGAGAATGAGCCAAAGAAGTCTAGAATTTGGGTGGTGGCAGTGAGAACAGAGAAAATTGCAGTGGAAGCAGAATAAATGGGGGCCCTGAACCTGATTAGGGTGTAACATTTTCGTGTGTCGAAAGGGTGAATTGAATTCAGGCTGAGGTGGTAATGGAAGAAGTCAAAGATAATATTCTATATATGTTCTCTGAGTCATGGCCCTCTAAGCCCTATTTGAGGGTGTCTAATCACCCTCTATGGGATTAGCATTGTCTTGGACTTTGTTTTGTTACATTTTGTGATTTTACTTTAAAAAGTATTTCTTAATCATTCCTTATGTGTAAGGCAACATAGCTAATGCTTTGAGGTAGGTAAAGGAAAATGAAATGTGCTCTTACTCTTCAAGTAATTTTATGTGTAGGAATTTACGTGAGTAGCACTTCATGGAGGCAGAGATTTTGTCTGTTTTCTTACCTGCTATAGACTTTGCATTCAGATTAGTGCTTAGCACTCAGCGAAAGCTCACCAAATATGTGAATTAATGGATTAATGGGGAGGCTACCATCAAAGTGAATCAGTGAAAGAAGGAGAAAGTCAGGGATGTGATGACTGGGAAATGAATGAATGAGCCAGCTCTTGATTTGATATTGGATCACCGGATACCATAGGATAGAGAAACAATTGTAAAGTCATTTTCCCTGTATTGTGTCTAATTAGAAAGCATCCAATCTGGGTCTGAAAGCAGGAGACAGGCAGAGAGAAGGAATACTTTTAACAGTATTTTCAAGAACTCGACAAATAAAAGAATTCCAGGATTCCTTCAATCGCTAATTTAAACACAAATGTGTATTGATATTCTACATAGTAGAAGCTATGCCCTCTGGTGGGAATATAAAGGATAAAGTGGATAGAAAATTTCTTGTCCTTATGGAATTTATATTCCAGTGAGACAAAGTGACATACGAGAGATGAAACCATGTTGTTACACATAAAGTAAAGTAATAAACAGGGTGTTATGATGGAGAGGAGACTGAGAGGTCCTTAAATAAGGATTATTGGGAAAGTCTCCCTGAGGAATGGACTTTTGGGTGAGATCTGATGGATATGTAGAAGCTAGAAAATGGGATCAAAGAAAGAATGCTCCAGATGAATGGAAGAACATAGGCCTCAATAGATAACAGCTTGATCTCTTTTGGGGTTAGGGACCAACCTGTGTGACTGGAGCATGGAGAACCAGGGAGTGGCATCAGATGCAGTTAGGGAGACAGGTGGAGCCAGATCATACAGTATCTTATGATCCAGGGAAAGGAATTTATTATTATTATTAATTTCATTATTTTAGAGAGAGGGGTAGGGGAGAGGAAGAGGGAAAGTGAGAGATAGAATCTCAAGCAATGGGACTTGATTCCATAACCCTGGGATCACAACTTGAGCTAAAATCAAGGTTTGAAGTCACCCAGGTACCCCCAAGGATTTTTAAAACTGAAAGGGACCCCAGTTGTCATCTAGTTCAAGTTACATCCAAAGAGGATAAGATTCAATACTACTGATGAATTTCAATGTGGGTCTTGACAATACAAAGATAAAAGTCAGGATGATACTATAATCCATTTGAAAAAAAAATTGAGCTTCTTAATTGATAGAAAAGTCTTCATGTTATTGGCAAATTAAAAGTACACGGTTCTACCAAGTCAGTTAATTGGTAGAGTGACAGAAGCAAACGATGAAAGGTATTGATAAAAGCCAGGGTCTTAGTTGTGCAGTGCCTCATGAAGCACGAATTATCATTCCATCAGAATGTAATGAAGTTCACTTGACCGAGATTGTCATTGCCATTGTCTACAGTAGCTGGGAGTAAGAGCAGATTTCTACTTCAGTGGAAACAATGCTCTTTTTTCATTCTCAAGGGATTTATTTTTTTCCCCTCAAACATACTACTTCAATTTCAAAGAATAATTTACTGAGATGCTTTAAAACAATGATCTAGATAAGCTTGTACATTATGAATTACAGAAAGTTATAAATGTCAAAACAATGTTGTTTTCAGAGTTACAGTAAGGTAGACTTTAAATGATCAATTTACAGATATAAATAAAGACATTAATTAGTAATTAAATTTCTAGTGCTGCAGTGGCATTTTATTTCACCATGTAAAAGTTTTCTTCTGTGTTTGGGCCAAGAAATGAGATGATGACTGTCCAACTAAATTGATCTAAAGGAATAATTAAGAAAAGAACAAGCAAAGCAGTCTTAGAGGGCAATTTTGTTTCTCAAAAACTATCTGGATTCTTAAAGTTAAAAGTGCATCTAATCCAGCTCCAAATGCAGTCATGTACTAAAGGAAGAATTCTGAAAGATGGGGGTGGGAAGAAGAGGAAAGACAGATTAACAGTAACTTACTAATATTTTTGACCTTACCCCACAGAAAGAAATTTGTTTTACATTATGGTTCATATATATACAAAGTTAAGGTATAGTATATATTACTTAATATATATGCACATTATAGAAAACTGTGTATATGCTAAAGTGGGGTGCACTCTAATATTTTCTTATCTTCTCTGTTTGTACCTATTCCCTTCCATTTCATTAAAACGAGCTTATTTTGATCAATTAAACTGATCTCATGCCCCAAGTAGTGGACTCATAATCCAGAACTTGAAAAATACTGGACCTAGGACTTGACTATGCCATAGTGTTCCAGAGAAGATGAAAGGTTGAACAAAAGGATGGAAAAAGTAAGATGATGAGTATATACAGTAAAAGAGATTTTGTGCATCTTTCCTAGGACATTAGGATGAATTTACACAATGCTCTTTGTCCCAGGGTTTGAGAGCCCACAGTAAGGAAACAACTATCCAGGCAATATCGGATGCTAGATTAGTTGCTTTCCAGGGAAACTTTAGCTAAAGCAGAGATGAGCGAAGAAAAAGAAGTTGAAAGTCTTGTTTAAGGAGAAGAGTAATGAATGTTTGGTTAGGGAAAAACTGAAAGAATTCTTGGTGTCTTCTAAGGTCTTGTGTCTGAGGTGGCATCCTAGGAAACAAGGGTATAGCCAGAAGGAGGTGAACTTATTCTAAGGAAAGGCAATAGGGCATTGGCCAATAGCTGTGGATGATATGAAGGGATTTCCTAGCTGTAGTGTCCTACGAATTCTTAAAGTCTAAATTTAATCTACCTGAAATTTGGTGTATTGTTATACAGTAACTTCTGCTAATTAAGCCACTTTATATAATTTTGTCACACGACTGTTTGTTGAGTGAAATGTTGGAAAAGCAGATTACTTTCCATCTGACAATATTCTGCCAAAATAGTTAAAATGAATTATTGGAGATGTTTATAAAAATTGCATAATTTCTGTGCTATCCTAGGCTCCTTTGGGATATTTTTGTGGTTATTGCCTTTCTATAAGTGGCATCGCCGCATCCCTTGCCAGCGCCAAGATGATTTCGGAGATGTAAGTGCCATGTGCATTCTGCCCGGAGAAGGATAATCACGCGACATGGCTGTTAGAGGCCTGATGCAGTGGAAAGAACATAAATTCCCTTGAGGCTTGTTTGATCTTGAGGACACCCTTGCACTATGAGGGAACAGATATTGAGAGGATGCCACTGACCACACTGGGATCTCTACAGTTTAGGAGGACAGGTAGTGCAGGTGTTTTCCAAGCTAGAGTTACCTTTAAGACTCCCTGAAGCAAGGTTCTGCAAACTTATTCTGAAAAAAGCCAGACAGTAACTATTTTTGCTTTGTGGCCTATGTGGCTTCTGTCTCAACTTCTCAATTCTGCTGTTGAAGGAGGCAGTTGGTAAATAAATAAGTGTATCTGTGTTTCCCCAAATTTTTATTAACCAAAATAAGTAGAGAATCGGTCTGTGGGCTGCCATTTTGTTGACTCTTGCTTTGAAGAGATATTTGAGTGTAGACGGAGCTAAAGTATTTTCACAGAACTCTGTTTTCTTTTTATTGGTGGGGAGGACTCTTATTTGGCATTAAGATATACCTCTTAGTCCCCCAATGGGCTAAAAACTGTAGAGGGGAGAAACAAGAACATTTATAGAAGAGTTTCCCTCATGAGAAGATCCACACTTAATAGAATGGACACTGCATACAGCTGGGTCAAAGCAATAATGCCTGGAAAGCCTCTTTGATGTTGCTTGAGAGAATATTTCCTCTTCTTCATATTCATCACCTTGATTCCCTCTTTGGCATGATTCTATTTCTCTGTAGGCCAAAGAGATACTTCCTATAGCCATTAGATCCCCTAGTGGATTCTCTGCCTTTCAGTCTTCCAGAACCTTCTATAATTTATTGTGCCTTAACAATTTAAATACTCAGAAGACAAAACAGGAGTCTACATAAGTGAAGTGAAACCGAAGAAATAAAGCTAAGGAGGACACAGTCAAAACTGGCCCCTGACCCCCCTGCCGGCCCTTTTTCCTTGATATCACACACTTTTCCTCCCAAATCTTCATTAAGTTTTCTTTTTTTGTTTTAAAGTTGATTTATTTTTAAGGTAGGGAGAGAGAGTAAAAGCAGGAGAGAGACAGAGAGAGAGGGAGAGAGAATCCCAAGCAGGCTCCACACTGTCTGCACAGAGCCTAATGCAGGGCTCAAACTAATGATGGGTGAGATAATGATCTGAGCCAAAGTCAGATGCTTAACGGACTGAACTACCCAGGTGCCTTTTTATTAGATTTTCTGTGACAAATCAAATACTCACATGTGTACCCCAACCCAATCTGCATAGATATACAGCTTGATTTTACTCTTAGCTTTGGAATGTGCAATATAGTTCTTTCAGGTCACAGCAGAGAAAATGCATTTTCCAAAGTTAGTCTCCACCTTATTCAAATATCCAGGGAATCTGGTTCCCCAGAAAAATCCCTGGGTTTCCACTTGTGTCATAGCCCGGATTCTAATAACAGCTCAGTAACAGCCTTTTATCTATGCTGACATTCAGAGAGAAGAAATAAAGCTTGGGGATATTACAGAAATGACCCCCAGGGACAGATGTGATGGTATTGTATACAATTTCTAGGTCTTCCTGAATGTTTCAGTTGGAAATCTTCACTGGGGAAAATGCACAGATACAGTAGATTTAGAAGCATATGAGAGAAGTATGCTTCTAAATCTACAGTAGATTTAGAAGTATCATATGAGATACTAAAAGGGTATCATATGGCTAAAAGGGTAGGCTCTGGAGCCATACCGCGAAGTTTAGTAGCTGAGTGCCTCCGTTTCCTCATCTGTAAAATGGGTTAATTATAATATCTCATTGGGTTGTTGTGAGAATTGTATAAAGAATCCCTAGAACAGTGTCTAGGATATCATAGGCATTCAATAGATATGAAAAAATAGAGTACAGAATATGTATAAATGAAGGAAAAGAATGAGGGATAGAAAGTACATATTTTCATTTAAGATTACCCTATTTCCCTCTGTGGATTGATTAAAATTAAATAATTCACAACTATCATTTATCTCATCTTTGTGTTGAGTTTCCCTCTTCTGCAAGAGTAGGAAAAGGAACGCTTGTTTTTTAATGAGCTTCATATCATTCAAGGAAGGCAGTGGCAGATGCACTGATTTGGAAGCTTCGGCATTTGAACTGTGCTTCTATGATGAAGGAGTAAGTGGCTTTGTGGTTTTAGCCAATTCCTCTTTGTGAATTCCAGTGTTCTCAAGTGCAAACTGAGTTTTATAATGAACACCTTGAAGAACTGTTGGATATTTACAGTGCCAAACATAGTAGCAAGTTCTAGTAATTGTGAGACAGAGAAACTGAAGGACTCCATGAAAATCTGCTTTTGGCTCCATTTCCTGCTTCTGTTCTTGCTGGCACCTGCACCCCCACTTTACACACACCTCATAGTGCGGATCATGTATGTCCCCCTTGTAAAGGACAAGGAGTTAATGGTTTCTTTAGATTCTTCTAGCACAACAGGTAATGTCTAAGGAAGACCCAGGTGAGGATGACTGGATGAAGCTACCATATGCATATTCCAGACCACCAGCACCAGATTCCCTGGCTCCAAGGAATAATAGACTTATAAAGGACACCAAGGCCCTTGTCCTTGTTCTAACAAACTCCTGGATGCTTGAGAGGACATGTATACCAAACCACAATCCTCAATTTAATCTCCAGATCCCAAAGACAAGACTCTTCTTTTTGGAGTCTCCCAGGTGCTGTCTATACCTGGTCTTTATCTTTAATAAACCGCTCTCACTTCCGGCTGGCTTGTGTTTGATTTCCATCTTGTTTGTAGCTAAGGACCTTCTTGATCAGTGCTGTGGGACCGACCCTCTCTGGGTCCTCGGACCCAGCCTGCTTGCATCAATTGCTCAGTATATTGGGGATATTACTATATTATCATTCTATGGTAATCTCTGCTTTTCATGTAGAGTTTAAAGAAAGGAACTGTGGATTACAAGATTGTGAGCAGAAACCTGAGTTTTGGATCCTCAGCTGCCAAGAACTCTGTGACCCCAGGCAATTCATTTCCCTTTTCCACACATTTCTTTTCTCTTTGAAAAGATGAGGGGGTAGTTTTAACCATATTACTTTGAGTGCCATGTAGTGAAGCCAGATGCAGCTCAAGAGTAAGAGACTGGACTTTTACAATTTTGTTAATTAGTTTCCTGGGGAGAACACAGCACACCACACAGGGCCATTCAGGGGAAGTAAGGGTGGGTCAGGAGGAAACTGGGGGTGAGCATCTTTATTGTGCTTTGTCTGGAAAGAAAACAGTGAGGAGAGGGAAGCAGGTTTAGTATTGGCTAATAAGAATAATTTCAGCAGGCTCTGGGACAAAGGACTGTCTTTGGTTGTCTGGTACCTGCTCCTGAGGCAGTTAAGGTGCGTGCATAGTGGCTCAGTGTGTGAGAAACCCATAAGGGACATGGTTGGATGTGGAATAAACAGTTGCCCAATGGGCGCCTGGGTGGCTCAGTTGGTTGAGGTCACGATCTTGTGGTCCGTGAGTTTGAGCCCCCTATCGGCCCTGTGCTCATAGCTCACAGCCTAGAGCATGCTTCAGATTCTGTGTCTCACTCTCTTTCTCTGTCTCTCCCCTGCTGGTGCTGTGTCTATATTTCTTAAAAGTAAATAAACGTTGAAAAAAATAAAAAACATAGTTGCCCAAGAAGGGGAACTGACTGCCCTCCAGCCAGGGCCTCAAAACACCAGATCAAAACATCACATTGTGTTACGGAAATTAAATTCGTTAACTGTATTACAGTTGTTAATGTTATACAGTTATATTATTGTTATGTTATTATAACAATAAATTTGATAACTGTATTGTAGAAATTAAATTTGGTAAACTTAATATCCTTCCCAAGCTTAACCTCTGATTTGGGTGGTGATGAGTTCTTTACTTGGTAATTCTTGGGCCAGAATACATATGCCACGTACCTATAAGCAGAGATTCCATGGTCTTCCCTTTAATGTATCAGCCAGGTATACCAGTACTTCCACTTCCAGCCTGTTGACAGGAGGTTTCGAAGATGCTTTCCTCTGAGAGGACATCTAGTCAGAAGGATCTCGCCTGTAGACAATAGTTATTTTCCAGTTTACAATGAGGTCAAGTTTCTCATTTTGGTTTGTGCCTTATGGATCTGTTTTCCAGGTGGACTTTCTATTGACTTGCTAAGTAAGAATAGAAACTGGCCTCAAATTCCCAAAGGAATTTACACACTGATTACAAACTAATTGATATGTCAACTTATTCCTGAAACTGCAGTTGCCTTTAGGGTGGAAGGTAGCAAGTAGTACACAGTGCACAGCATCACAAAATAGCATCCTAGCTCACCAAGTAAAGGCTACTTGATCCAATTCAAAGGTCGACAGAATACAATTAATGGCAAATTGAATTCAGCCTGGGGTGAAAGAGCGCAGTTTAAAAAAGAGCAGTGGCTCAGATACTTGGCCAATTTACACTGAGTCTTGGTATTTTGCTAACATATTTGCAATTGACTAAAGACTTTGAAATATGTAAACTTGATATGTTACTTTCTTAAGATGCTAAAATAATCTTATTAAATAGGAAAGTAATAATAGAACAAAAGCAGAGGTCTTTTGGAAGTTTCTAATTGCAATAAATATGGGTTCTAAACTACAAATTACCTTTATTCTTGGACCATGTCACACATTAGCCACTTGCCTTATTTTTTATATAGTATATTTTTCTTTTTGGCTTACCAATAAACCTTTTTTATTTGACTTTACAGAGATGTCTTTGGTATGTAAAAATTCTGTATATTTAAGGTGTAAAACATGATGCTTTGATATATGTATACATTGTGAACAAATCACTACATTCATTCATAACATATTAAATAAAGAATATATCCATTATCTCTACATAGTTAACCGATGTGTGTGTGTGTGTGTGTGTGTGTGTGTGTGTGTGTGTGTGTGTAGAGATTTAAGATCTATCCTGTTCCCAAATTTCATCCAAATATGCAATAATTGTTTTTAACTATCCTCACCAGGTTGTACATTAGATATCTATAACTTATTGGTCTCGCATAATAGGAATTTTGTAAATTTTGACCAATATTACTCCATTTTTAAAAAAATCTCAGCCCCTAACAATAACCATTTTACTCTGAGATTCCATTAACAAATTCCACTGACAAATCCATTAGCTGTTTCTGTAGAAGCCTGGAATCAAGGTCAACTGATATAGTTCCAGTCTATAAACAAGCAAGATAATGAGCCCAATACCCTATCCAGTTCGTACCAGCTCTTGGAGCATGCCCATGGCCCAATATCCTTGACCTAAGGATAACTTTCTGACTTCAGGGGCTGAATTTTTCCTCATTCAGATGTGAAGTCTCCACTCCAATGAACAGGGGATGTATGATTACATATATGTGTGCTCAGTGTGCATGTTCCATCTTTCCTCATGAAAACTCATAGTTTCCCTGTCCTTTTCATCAATGTGTATGTAATCTCAACCACTATGATTAAAAAAGTGCTCTCTCAGCCCTTTTAGGGAGGCAGATTCAAGGCTTGTCCTCTAGTTTCCTTCTTTTGGCTGCCTCTTGACTAAACCCTTTCCTTGCTGCAACCCTGATGTCTCAGTGATTCACTTCACTACGCATCAGCAGACAGACTTGGACTTAGTTATAAACACAAATTTCTTGGGTAATAAGATATGGGAAAATGATCTGGTTTTCCTCCCACTTTCCAGCTACTCCTCTTCCACCTCAACCAGACACCTCCAGTTCTGATTCGTTTCAAAGATGCTCTGGTTTCTTTGTTGCTCTAAGGATGTCCTAGGGAAAGAGAAATGTAATAGTGTATTTAATGAACCAGTAATCAATTTGAAGTAAAGAAAAATAATTCCACTTTTGACTATTAACATAATAAACGAATAAACCAATCCAACAAAGACTTAGGTAATACCAGGCACTCAGGTAAATGTGTATAAGTGTATAATTAACAGAATCAACTGGGTGTTTGGCATCTTGAAGAAATAGTGATGGAACAGCAATAAAATTCAGTTGTTTAACTTATAAACATGACTATGCCTACATTATTTGAAGCATGTCATTGTTTTGGAAATAGCATATAAGGGTCAGACAGAGTTAAAGAACATCGATGGCATACTGTGCTTATAAAAGTATGAACCATTACAAAAGAATAAACAATTGAAACTTTTTCTTATGAGAAGATAGGAGGAATAGTTCTGCACAATCAAATCAACATGTTTCACCAGGATATGGCACAAACAATATTCACTATCTTTGATATACTATGTCACTCAACTCCACACACACACACACACACACACACACACACACACACACACACACAGGTTACGGGGGGAGACAGAGAGAACAGAATATGTCTTGTGAATTTAAAAATAATGACATGAGAAAAAGTTTTTACTTTTTTCCTCTTTTAGCAGTTATGGTTAATAAACATCTGAAAATAAAATAATAGATTTTGCAGGAGTTCTAAATCAATGGTGCTATGCTAAGTTTTGTGCCTCTTTAAGAGATGACATTGAAGGTATGTATTGACATTAATGATCTCTGATGTGGCATCTATTAAAAACCACATATTTAGTAGCATCTGGATCATTCTATAGCTCTATCCATTACATTACCATAGAAACCATCTTAAAGAAATGGTATTCAAAAGATGCTTGTGACCTCTGGGGAGATTTATGTCTATGTATCAGAATCCCAGTGGGGAATTTGCAATACTCTGGGGTTTTGAGATAGCTAAGGTTTTTCTGGGACTCCCTACAATCTTATCATTGTACATTTCATTACCTTTGTAAAGATAAATTTTCAATGGGCCAAGGAAATCTAACATATATTTTAACATGCTCTGTGCCTTTATCATATCTGTATATTTTGTTAAACAACATATTGGATTCCAGAAACTATCTTTTAAAGAGATAGCAAAGATGTTTCCTAGGGAGAAACTAAAGTTTGAACATTGAAAACAGTGAAATAAGAAAAAAAATATATACTAAAGGTAGAAGTCTCATTACTTGTTTTGCTGAAGAATAAGCACCTTAGTCATAAAAATGTTGCATGGGATATTATAGTGTTTGATATGGACCTGAGTGAAGATTGGCAATCTGAGAAAAATAAAAAACAAATGCATATGAAGTGTCTATTCCAGTGAGGACAAATTTCTACCTTGTTTATGAAAAAAAAAGTGTCTGGTGTAATTAATTTTCCACTTCTGGTTGACTGACCCCCTTTAGGGTTTTGTTACTTGTCAGGAAATCAGGGTCAGACACAGCCACTGGCAAATCGAATATCCAACGCTTCCAGTAGCCAGGTGAGTCTTGGAGAGGAGAAATCCATGTTGTTGAGCTGATGCATAACATCTGTTCCTACCAACGTGTACCCTTTGCTAATAAGCTTAATGAACAATCATTGAGTTGGCTGCACAATGAGGTGGATTAACAACCACAGGGCATCCACCTGATTATGAGAGCTTCATTTGCAGTAGAGACATTTTTAGCAAATGACTAAAAATATTCTTACATTTAAGACCCATTATATTTATATAACCTGTCCTCAAGCATCCCTCTCCACTTCTCTAATCTTGTTCCTTCTAGATTCTTGATCATTCACCAGACTAGAGGTCATTCCAGGAATCATAAACCACAAGAATAACTGTTGTAATTTCTGCTGTATTCCCTATCTCCAATGTCTTTCAGGGTCACATGAATGGGACTATTTCTCCACAGGCGTCTGTTTCCCTCATGTGTCAATGTGTACTGCTGAGCAAGCTATAAAATAGGCTCAGATATTTTCTTCAGAGGAATCTGGTTATAGGGAATTTCAAGAGATTTTGCTGAGGGTTGAGGTAGGTATGAGAGTGGAAGTATAGGCACAGCATTTATAGGAGAAACTTGCTTTTGGAACTCAGTTTGTGCACCTCCTGTGCTCAGTCTCCCATACATGAAATTCACTTAGTATGCTACGGTTGACACCATTTATGACTTGATAAGAAAATAGCCAATTCATAAAAGGCTGCTCAGACTTATAGTTGCCTTTATTCCTAGGGTTGGGCATTCAGTTTTTATTGGAGTGCAGAAGCAAAGCAAAACTGCCTCTCAAGAGGAAACTATTTACTTCCAAACTTTCGAGACATCTGCTATAAATCTCCTACTGAGGTTTGTAAGAGTCATTAATTTCAGCTTCAAAATCTGCCATAGATATTTCAAGAACATTGCATCTGTGATTTAGTCATACTAGTCACACCAGAGAGCCTTCTTGTGTTTAGGACCCAGTCAAAACTGGCAGCCTTTGGGTCATTCAATAAATGGGTTGTAACAGGATATCTAAATGGGAAGAGTTTTACCAAATGTTTGTTATGTCTCCTACTTTGAGTTGGAGTATACAAAGAAAATGCTTTCTGGAGGGTTTATCTAAAACTTTAAACTACCTTGCTTTTTCTCTGCCTTTTGCTCCTGATACTACTCTGGCAACCGGTTGAGAAAACACTCCCTTGCCTCAGTTGCATTGCATAGACCTTGACTCTTGATCCTGAACTCCTCTGATGCATTGGCATGGGAAACGAGGAGAAGAAACTCACTTGGCATAAATACGCATTTGCAATGTGAAAGTACAAAGGAATTAATGTACCATGGATAGCTTCTAACTAATTAGGACTGCGTGATGCCAGATACATGCTCAAGGCATATTTTTGAGGCATATTTTACAGCTCCTCAGAAAGTGTAACTGTACTATATATTTCTTACTTCCTGACCTGTGGCACCTCTAATGATGTGGTGTGGGACCCTGTGGAAATCAAGGTCCCAGCCTCTGCAGGTTTCATGCATTTAAAATTTAGAATTACAAACTGACCAATGGAAGATGGAGCTGATGAATAGATCATTTTCTTGCCTTCCCTTAGGTGGACGGTTCAGAAGTACCTTGTCCACAATTCAGAAGGTCCAGGTGGGTTTGACAGACTCAATAAATTGGCTCTCTCTCTTTCCTTGTTTTATTCTCCTTGGTCTCTCACTTCTGTTTCCTGAATTACTTCTCAAACTACGTGCATGTAGTTTGCTCTCCTTTCTGAAGAGCACAGGCTAAGAAAAAGGGGATCTCCCAGTTGTCTTGGGCTTCTGGGTCATTAACGTGAGTTACGAATGCCACTTAACACCTACTTCCTGACATGTATCTTACTAAGGCCTCTAGAACTCCATTTTTCACCTCACCATTTTATTTGAGCATGATCTTGTCACTTAAGTAGATTCAGGATAATGCCTTGGAGGTGGTGAGATAATTGAGATTCCTGTGTGCTCAATGTGGTTCAGTTATGATAGACCGTTTGAACCCTGCTGTAGAATGCTAGATGTGTGCAACTGTCCATGTGAAAGCAAATAACTTCTGGTAATTGGCATAGAAGTTAAGGGGAATAAAAGTGGACCAATAAGTACATAACAGGTATTTGGAGCCATGGTGATCTGCTCCAGAAAGAGTCCCCATCTGGGACAGCAGGTGCAAATAGATTCACCACCCTATTAAGTTTATGCTAATCAAGTATCTCCAAGAGTGTTCTGTGTGCATAGGCTGGTAAAGTTAGATGTTGATATGCTAGGAATCATCACTCCTGCTTTTCTCAGTCTTTGGTGGTGATTCACCCAAAGACCTGATGTTTTGGTTTATTATTTTGGTAGGAAGGGAAATCTCAAGAGGCTTTACTTACTAACTCTACCATAAAAGCCTTTACTTCATTAGTAAATGCCAGTTCCTAACTTCGTCTGTTTATACTACATTCTCAGAAATTAGGGTTCTAACACAGGATGCGCCTGGGATCCTATTGGGCCCCAAATGAGATGGAATTCAATCAGTCTTCATTTTCCACCTGAGGCAGGAAGGTTTGGTCTCTGAGTACCCATTTAAACCAGCTTCAGCCATACTGGTTTCTGCTAGAGGCTGGACATACGATATTCCCAGTTCCTAGCCTTTCTGGAACTATGACTATATGACACCGGCTAATGAGAATCAGAAGTAAGTGGAGAGGACTTGACTTCCTAAAAAAATCTGGAAAACTCTTGTTAAGAAAACATTTGACCTTATCTTTTATCCTCCTTTCCTCTTTTTATCCAAATGTATATACAGTGCCCAGAAGAAGTATAGCACTCTGATCTGCTATCTTCTAAATTTCTCATTATATATATATATATATATTACATAATATATATATAACATATATTCTGCCAGAATGAATTCCTTCATTCTTTTTGAAATTAAAAAGCCCAGTTTAATATCAATAACTTCTACCAGTATACTTGTCTTACGAAAACTACCCACTACAACACTTATCAAAGATTTAGAACCTTCCAGATCCAAAGTATTTTTCAGTATTATAGTGAAAAGTTATCTCTTGAATTATTACTGGTACCAATTTTAATATAAATTAGTACTCTTAGTTTCAAAATAACAGTATATTTCACATAATAACTTTATGCAACTTTTTTCCTCCATAAACCTTTAGATTTATTTATCTTTAGTATAAAAAGGAATTGTTTACATCTCAAACTCGCTTTCGCTAGTTCACTATGAAGGATATATTTCAGTAAAACAATAGAGCAAGTTAAAACTACTTCCATATACTCAGCCAGCATATTGAATCCAAACTTTCTGGTAAATACATTTAAATAAGTAAATTCGATCAGATATAACAATGTTTATCTCCTTTTATTTAGTACCCTTGGAACACATTCTAATACATTTTATCCAAGTTTTCACTCATATCAATTAACTACATATTGAATTTTGCTTGGTGAATAAACCTTTTTATCCCAGAGTCTACAATCAAGGATAACTTGAGAGCAGGCATGGAGAAAACTGGATCGCTTTTGTGTGGCAGAAATTGTTGACTACATATACCACAACACTCATATTCATTCTCCTACACATTAATCTCAGAGCTTACTTTTGAAGGGAACAGCCATGTGCTTTAAGTAAAATAGCACTTTCCCAATGCCTTTTGCACTTGCGCTTGTCATATGATCAATTCCTGCCAATGAGAGTCATAAAGAAGTTGCATGGTCTTCTTTCTAAGAAGTTCCTAAAGAAAGCAGTGTTCACTCTTCTCCATCCTCTTCCTGTCCTGCCGACTACAATTAGATAGGACAATGTGGTGGTACACTAAAGATGGGGAATAGAAAAGTAGTTGAAGCCTGGGATGCCAGTGACCAGGAAGGATGTATTCCAAGTTCTGGATTATCTATTTCTGGACTACTTTTAAATTCAAGAGAAAATAATTCTATTTTGTTTTAAACCACTCTTAATATTTTTCCTGATGATGCAGCTGGACTTAATCCTGATTCACCTTTCAAGGTGAAAGTTTTGGTAGCACTGTTAACAAGTCTTCAAGCAAGACTGGGAAAACTGCTTCAGCCAGAAGATAGTTCTGCCGGCAAAGGAGGCTCAGATAGAAGGGTGCTTATTACTCAAAGCCTTTCAGTTAGGATGCTATGGACATTTTAGGTGAGACAATTCTTCTCCGTGTAGAGATTTTACACATCTTTAGGGCATTTAAAATCACTGTACCTAAGGGATAAGTGTCAGTAGCATCTCCAAGTATAAGTACCTCCACATGTTTATGGAAGCCTTTGGACTGTAACACCTCCAGCTGAAATCCACTACTTTAAACCATGTATGTGTTCCCAGGAGTCCTAATTCCAATTCTTTGTGCCCTATCATTTTTAACATTTACAGAAGAGTTTTGGCAAGGTAGCAATTCAGCTGATGCTATAAATTGTCGAGCCATAGGATTGTATGTTAACTTTTAATTTATTTTATTTTTTTGCACTTTCAGTCCTGTGGCTGCAAGTGATAAGAAGTTCATTTAGCACAGTCACAGAAAATCCCCGATTTTCTGACTGCCTGAATAAAAATTTAGAACTTTGAATTTTATTTTTGTAGCATTCTAGTGCAATTAGAAGCCATTGGTCCATCTCTTAGTCCTCATGTTCATCATATTATTTTATAGAAATGGATGTTGTGATTTTCCAAAGTCCTGCTGCCAATGGAAACTTAATGCTAGGTGACTATAGTTGATTATGAATTAGTAATTTCCTGGGACAGAGTGCGTTATAAGTTTATAGTATAAGTTACAATTGTACAACCTCAGAAACAACCAAACTCGGAAAAGAATCCCATTTTTATTCTTTTAATTATTATTTGTCTATAATTAAAAGTAGTATCAACTTCTGAATTACCCGGTATTCTTAGTTTCAACAAACAGAATTCACTCAAGATTGTTTTCAATGCAAAGTACTGACTGAGAATCAATCTCAGAGAATATGGAGAGAGGAACAATTCCCCAACTATACTACACGAATTGCCCAGCAGAGAAACCACCATGGAGACAGCTCAGCACAGCACGGACACAGCCCATGTTGCTGGAGATGGAATGCTAATCTTCACTGTCATCATTCCTGAGGAGAGATTTCACCAAGTACCCACTTCCAGCTGACCCCTTCTGAGTTGAGGTGTCACATGGGTGTCTAATAAAATGATCGTTACATTATGACAACATGCTTCTTCGGAATGGTCATATCCTTCTTTCAAGCTTGTGTTTGGGGTGGTTGCTCCAGGTTTTTGCCCTTCGTCACCTTCATAATCTTTGCCAGTTAGATAGGGATACTGTTTATTTTCACATTTTAACACCTTTTTTATATTTTTAGATATATGTAATATTTCAATTATTATTTAAGTTGAAAAATTTTCATATATCAATGTCTCACTTGTATAATTTCTTTGTGGATTTTTATGCCTTTTTACTTGCACAAAAATAGACATATGGATCAATGGAACAGAGTAGAAAGCCCCAAATGAATCCACAACTATATGGTCAATTAATCCTCAACAAAGCAGGAAAGAACACCAAATGGGAAAAAGACAGTCTTCATCAAGTGGTGTTAGGAAAACTGGACAGCGACATGCAAAGGAATGAAACTGGAGCACTTCTTTACACCATACACAGCAATAAATTCAAAATGGATTAAAGACCTAAATGTGAGGCCTGAAACCATAAAAGAGAACACAGGAAGCAACCTCTTTAACATAGGCCATAGCAACTTACCTCCTGAGTCGAGGGTAACAAAAGCAAAAATGAACTACTGAGACTGTCAAAAAACAAAACAAAACAAAACAAAACAATAAAAACAAACAAACAAAAAAAACAAAACCAATTCTGCACAGTGAAAGAAACAAGCAACAAAGCTAAAATGCAACCTATGGAATGGAAGAAGATAAATTTGCAAATGACATATCTGATAAAGGGTTAATATCCAAAATATATATAAAGAACTTATTAAACACAACACCAAAAAACAAATAATCCAATTACAAATGGGCAGAAGGCATGAACAGACATTTCTCCAAAGAGGACATACAGATGGCCAACAGACACATTAAAAGATGTTCATCATCATCATGAAGTAAATGCAAATCAAAACTACAATGAGATATCACCTCAGACCTGTCAGATGGCTAAAATAAAAACTTAAGAAACAACAAGTGTTGACAAGGATGTGAGAAAAATGAACCCCCATGCATTGTTGGTGGGAATACAAACTAGTGCAGCCACTCTGGAAAACAGTATGGAGGTTCCTCGAAAAGTTAAAAATAGAACTACCCTATAATCCAGCAATCACACTACTGGGTATTTACCCAAAGATTAAAAAACACTAATTCAAAGGGATATTTTCACTGTGTATTTATAGCAGCATTATTTACAACAGTCAAGATATGGAAGCAGCCCAAGTGTCCATTGATTGATGAATAGATAAAGGAGATGTGGTACAATGGAATATTACTCAGCCATAAAAAGGAGTGAAATCTTGTCATTTGTAATGACATGGATGGAGGTAGAGAATATAACACCAAGTGAAATAAGCCAGTCAGAGAAAGACAAATACCATATGATTTTACTCATATGTGGAATTTAAGAAGCAAAACCAAGGGAAAAAAAAGAGAGACAAATCAAGAAACAGACTCTTGTAGAGAACAAACTGATGGTTACCAGAGGAGAGGAGTATGGGGGCTGGATTAAAAAGGTGATGGAGATTAACGGGTGCTCCTGACAAGCACTGGGTGATGTATGGAAGTGTCGAATCACTATATCACACACCTGAAATTAACACAACACTGTACGTTAACTAACTGGAATAAAAAAAAAAAAAGAATCAGTGCTGATTTTTATTGCCGTTTCACATATATTGTTACTAATTGTTATTACTTTATAAATAGTCTTAATTAACATGTTCATGTGATAAATTAAAATGATATATTTTATTTGATTAAATAATCATTTCTTTTTCAAGACTCATATTATTGTCATGGATAATTCCTTTAATGTGCTCTTGAATTTTATTTAAGAATTGAGAATGCTTATGTTACAGTCTAAAATGAACTTGATCTCTGGAGTTGCTTGGTATGCTGCTTTTACCCTGCTTTGATATCAGGATCTGTTTCTTTGTAATTTGAGGTGGGTGCCTTTCATCATTTTTATGTGCTGGAGCAGTTGATGATTTATTTATTCAACATTTTATCACATTCTAAAGGCACATGATTTAGGCATCGTTTGTAAAGATAACTTTTTGCATGTTTTTCATCTTTTAACTATTATAACCCTTGTCAATTTTGATCATGTAATTCTTAAGAGACAAACAAGTAAGAATTCAAGTATTTATTATTAGAGAGTAATAATTCTCAAATTTTAATGTGAATAAGATTCACTTGATAGAAATTCGATTCCTGGCTCATTCTCTAAACATTCTGATTCAGTAACTCTAATAGGCTAAATATCTGCATCTTTAATATTCCAGATAAGTCTTAAACTAAAGAGTTAAGAACCATGCCCTGAGAAATACCAGCATTAAGTTTCATCTCATATTCTCTTATAAATGCTATCTCCATATATTTCTTATTGTATCATTTATCTCATTCTTAATTTTGTTTTCTTAGGTTTCTCTTTTCATCTTATCTAAAATTATCAGTGGTTATCACTCATTTTTTAAAAGTACAAACTCTTGTATTCAATTTTTATTTGTACTCTCTCTTTATAATCTACTGATTTCCTCTGGGATTTCTATTATTTCCTCCTTTATTTAAAGTTGTCTTGTTTTTTCCTCAGTGATTAAATTGAATGTTCAGTTTATTTTTTATTTCTCTTAAAAATAAAAATACTAGGACGCCTGGGTGGCTCGGTCGGTTAAGTGTCTGACTCTTGATTTCAACTCAGGTCATGGTCTCACAGTTCATGGGTTCAAGCCCCATATTAGGCTCTGCACTGACAATGTGGAGCCTCCTTAGGATTCTCTGTTTCCCTCTCTCTCTGCCCCTCCTCTGCTTGCACTCTCTTTCAAAATAAATAAACTTAAAAAATAAGAAAATATAAAAAAATAAAATAACATAACATAAAAATACTGAAGGTCTTCATTTTGAGTATGCTCTTTTCACATTCCATGAGATCTAATGTAGTATCCTAATCTTAATTATTTTCAAAAGTCTAGAGTAACAATTATGAGCTTTATTTAGTACAGTAGCATTTAAGATTTTATTTCTAAACTCTAATGGCTCTGATTTCTTCTTACCCCTCTGTAATTGGTTTCTGGTTCATTACATTGTGGGAATATATTATAGTTCATATGATATTACAGTTCATATGATATTTTTTAGAAAGTTACTGGTGTTGCTCCAATGGACTAATGTGCCATACACTCTTTTTAGATGGAGGTTACTTGAAAAAGTTTCATTTTTGTAAAATACAAATTTCTAAGTATACTATATTATTTACATTATTTGTCTCTTTGTTGTGTGCCAAAGGTTTACTAAGGTTAAGTCTCTCAGTGTTTCTATTAATTTGCTTTCTAGAGTTTTTACTATACATAATTTGATGCATTTTTATTTGATACGTAAAGTTCCTTAAATGTTATATGATGAATTCTACTTTCGTATGGTATACACTCCCTCTAAAATCTATTAAACTATTGAAATTGAACAGTTTTTATTTTGAATTCAAGTTTTTCTAAAATAGTTTTCCTACTTCTGCTTTCTTTATGTTGAAGTGTTGAAATGTGTTTGATAAATCTTTGTCCATTTTATTTTTTAACATTTTTTGTTATTTTGTTACAGTTGTGTCTCTTATAAGCAAGAGAGTTATAAATAGAACTAAGTTTATTAAAACTATCTCTTACTGTATTTTTTATTTCAAAAAAAGTATTACTTCTTTTTTTGTTAATTAAATTATTTTTATTTACTTCATTATGTAGAACAAAGGTTGGTAGGCCTTGTGTTCCTATTCCCTTCTCTTGGTTTTTCATAATATATAATAGTCTGCTTTTTTAAAAAAAATCCCAAATCATCACTATTAAATCATTATTTTTACACTGCATAATTTACAGTGGGTATGTATTATCTTTTTATCCACTGGTCACCTATTTAAGGACAGCCCCTTATTTTTGGCAACTGCTTCCTTCCACACTTGAACCATGTATTTCTGAGAGAGATGCCATTTGTGGAGCTTTGTCTTGGTAGCGGTAATTGATTTGCACAGCAATTGGTCCCTAACTAAAGTTAGGTTAACCTGAATCCTTCCTCGGAGATTTTTGGGCTAGAACTGGGTCAAAAGATAATGTTATATTATCTTTTATTTTTAACATCTAAAATATATTATGGTGGCAAAAATGTGAATCATAAACTATGGGAGTGCAAAGTCCTATGTTTCCAGAACTTTGAGTCTACCTTTAGGATGATGCCAGTCTAAAAGAAAAAGTATAATGAGCATGGAGAAGCAGACAGAGATGGACAGGTGGTCATGTTGGCGTTTGAATCTCAGATTCCTCGTTCTTGAGCACCAGCGGTATCTTTGACTTCCTTGAGGTTGTGTTGGCCTTCCAGTCAATTCTCTGGACTGAACAGGAAAGATGGTTTCTGATCAGAGCCAGAAGAGGTCAAATAGCCCTCTAAATTCTTTTTAAAAAAAAATCAAGGCTAACCCGCTGGTTGAAAGCTTATATGGCTAAACCTACTAATAGGAAGCAAAGTAAAAGGACATATTCTGCTTTCTGCAAAACAAGCACAATTTTCTATTTCTAATAACATGGGGCAATTTGGCCAAAAGTGGGCTTTTCAATTTGTTCCATTGGCTGTATGGAGGGAATATTTTCTATGTTCTTGAGAAATAGTGATTACTAGTCGGAGTGTTCTTGCTCTTGCCTTCTTTTGATTTTTACCTTTAGATACATATAGAATATATTAAAGCTAGTTTGAAAGAGGGCATTTTAAATCAGACACTTCTATATACATTCTTTTAATCTAGTAAACTTTTGTTTGTTCATACATTTCTTTTAGCCCACAGTCCTCTTTTCCTATTCCCCATTTATAATTAAGCAAAGGGTGTACAGTTTAGTTATTTCTCGATTCATTCCATTGTTTAAAGAATCATTCAAATGAATTTTCATTATCTTACCTCTTTTTTTAATTTTAATTTTTTATTTTTTAATTTACTTATTGCTTAATTTACATCCAAGTTAGTTAGCATATGGTGCAACAATGATTTCAGGAGTAGATTCCTTAATGCCTCTTACGCATTAAGACCATCCTCTCTCCCACAACCCCTCCAGCAACCCTCTGTTTTTTATCTATATTTAAGAGTTTTTTATGTTTTGTCTGCCTCCCTGCTTTTATATTGTTTTTTTCTTCCCTTCCCTTATGTTCCATTTTTTGTATCTGAAAGTCCTCATATGAGTGAGGTCATATGATATTTGTCTTTCTGTGACTGACTAATTTCGCTTAGCATAATACCTTCTAGTTCCATCCATGTAGTTGCAAATGGCAAGATTTCATTGTTTTGTTTGTTGAGTAATACTCCATTTTATATATATATATGTATATATATATATATATATATATATATATATATATATATATACACACCACATATTCTTTATCCATCCATCCATCGGTGGACATTTGGGCTCTTTCCATACTTTGGCTATTATCGATAGCGCTGCTATAAACATTGGGGTGCACGTGCCCCTTCGAAAGAGCACCCTGTATCCCTTGGGTAAATACCTAGTGGTGCAATTGCTGGGTCACAGGGTAGTTCATTTTTAATTTTTTGAGGAACCTCCATACTGTTTTCCAGAGTGGCTGCACCAGTTTGCATTCCTACCTGTAGTGCAAAAGAGATCCTCTTCCTCCACATCTTCACCGACATCTGTTGTTGCCTGTGTTGTTAATGTTAGGCATTCTGACAGGCGTGAGGTGATATCTCATTGTGGTTTTGATTCGTATTTCCCTGATGATGAGCGATGTTGAGCATTATTTCATATGTCTCTTGGTCATCTGGATGTCTTCTTTGGAGAAGTGTCTCTTCATGTGTTTTGCCCATTTCTTCACTGGATTATTTGTTTTTTGGGTGTTGAGTTTGATAAATTCTCTATAGATTCTGGATACTACCCCTTTATCTGATATGTCATTTGCAAATATCTTCTCCTATTCGTCAGTTGCCTTTTAGTTTTGCTCATTGTTTACTTAGATATGTGTCAGCAAACATGTTTTCTCTATGGGGTTGTTCCCTGCAACGATTTACATGGAAATACCAAAACTTCCAAGAGAAAATCCATATACCATGATTGCTTTAAAATGGGATAATGCTATTCCAAAGAGTGAATTTTCTTTGTGATTTAAAATTTTTTTTAAATGTTTATTTATTTTTGAGAAACATAGAGGCACAGCGTGAACAGGGGAAGGGCAGAGAGAGAGGGAGACACAGAATCGGAAGCAGGCTCCAGGCTCTGAGCTGTCAGCACAGAGCCCGACGCGGGGCTCGAACTCACGGACCGCGAGATCATGACCTGAGCTGAAGTCGGCGCCCAACCGACTGAGCCACCCAAGCGCCCCTGTATGTGATTTTAAAAACGATTATAAAACAGGAAATAGCATGATGTTATGAAACATGAAGCAGAGTTGTCTTTTAAAAATAAATTGTGTAAAAAAAATAAAGCGAAATTGTATGCTAAAAAATCAAAAGCAGCCACAGCAAGGTATAAATGAAATATTCTATAGTATTTTAGAATTATAGTGGAACATTCTGATGGAATATTGAAGAAGTCAGGAAAAATATGCCTTTGAGTGATGCTAGTGATAAAGCACTTGAATTTTTGTTTTGTTGTTTTATAGTCTGTATTCAAATAATTAAATCCTTGACAAAGGAAGGCAAAAGAATTAGAGAACACACAAACAGAATAAATTTTAAATACATCTCCTCCAAATGTGTCTCAAAAGATTTATAGCTGCCAATAGACAGTTTACTTTTTAAATTAAAGTTAAGAAAATTTGCCTCAGAAAATTAATTCAGCAGCTAGATAGTTTTTTTAAAGAAAAAATTAAAAAGAAGAAAACACATGGGGTCAAGAAAATTTTTCCAATGAGTTCTTTAAAAATTTTGAAGTGAATATATGAAATGCTAAGTCATCTAGAATTGAAACTAATAGCAAGATGTACAAAATATCCTACAAAGTTAATGTAAAGCAGGTATCAGAGCTCAAAACAAATAAAAATAAAACTATAGAGTAATCTCTTAAAAAAACTGACAAATCTTGAATAACGTGTAAGCAAATTAAATCTAGCTGCACATTTTAGAAATAATTTTAATGCAAAATCTCAATATGTTAATAGAGATGAATTTCATTATCAATCCCCAAATAAATTATATGATCAAATTTTACATGCATAGATGCTAAAAATTACTAATGCAAGAATGGGATAGATAAATACACACATATACATACATTCTTTTATACACACAAATATTATTTTTTCCTCATTTTTTAATTTAATTTTTAGCTAAATGAAGTGCAATATTGGTTTCAGAAGTAGAATTCAGTGATTCATCTCTTCATACAACACCCAGTGCTCGTCATCACAAGTGCCCTCATTAAAAAAAAAAAAAAAAGCTATCACCCATCTAGGCCATCTCCCCCACTTCCTCAATCCTCAGTTTGTTTGTTCTCTATCATTAAAAGTCTCTAGTAGTTTGTTTCCCTCTCTCCTCTTCCCCCTTCCCATATGTTCATCTGTTCTGTTTATTAAATTCCACATTTGAGTGAAATCATACGGTATTTGTCTTTCTCTAATTGACTTATTTTGCTTAGCATAATACATTTCAGCTCCATCCAAGTAGTTGCAAATGGCAAGATTTCATTCTTTTTGATGGTTGGGTAATATTCATATATATATATATATATATGGCACATCTTCTTTATCCATTCATCAGTGGATGAACATTTGGGCTCTTTCCATAATTTGGCTATTGTTGATAATGCTGCTCTAAACATTGGGTGTGTGTGCCCCTTTGAATCAGTATTTTTGTATCTTTGGGGTAAATACCCAATAGTGCAATTGCTGGATCATAAGTTAGTTCTATTTTCAGTTTTTTGAGAAAGCTCCATACTATTCTCCAGAGTAGCTGTGCCAGTTTGTTTTTCCACCAACAGTGTAAGAGAATTCCTTTTTCACCTGTTGTTTCTTGTGTTGTTAATTTTAGCCATTCTGACAGGAACACACACATAATCTCACGTGCAGTCTAACTATATATATATATGTATATATATATATATATATATATACATATATATATATAGTACACATACACACGAAAACTATTAAATATACATGGTATATAGTTAATTAAAAAGTGCATGACTATATAAAGTGAAAATATGTTTTTTTCTAAAACTTACTGAATACATCTTGACAAATTATAGAAACATGTAGGTGGGATTTCAATGAAATTCAATGAAAGGAATGTTCCATAAGATTTTTGAGAATTGGGTAGGTGATTTCTACAGATCATCTTGGAAAAAAACATGAGTAGTAGGAGCCAAGATTATTCTGAGAAAAAAGATTAACAAGGAGATAGATGTTTCTTTTTGACATTAATATGATATTATAGAGAAACAATAAAATGATATAGTATTTCTGAACAAATAGACAAATTAGTGGAACAGGCTAAGAAAAGTCTTCAAATATTTGATATTTACATTATAAATCTAACAATTAAAAGGAAGGATCCATCAGTAACTGGAGCTGGGTAATTATTTAATTATTTAAAAAAATCATCTGAGGCTTTACACCAAAATATTGTTTAAATGGATGAAATATTTAAATATAAAATGTGAAACTATAAGAGAGTAGAGGTAAGTACAATTAATTACCTAATTTTTTCAGCTTACCAGCCTAAGACATTGACAATTAAACCTTTAAAATTCTTTCTTAAGCATGTGATTAAAATTGAGAAAAAAGAAACTAAAAATGTAGAAAATTTATACATCATATCTGATAAAAATTTAATATATACAGAGTTGTTCTTAAGAAAATGACAAAACCTTATAAAATGCAAAAACAATTCATAAGGGAAGAAATTAAAAACCCTAAATTTTGACATTAAAAAAACTAGTTTCCAAACATACAAATTAAAAGTTTGCTCTTTTCAATAATTAAATTAGAAAACAAATTAAAATATGTATTTTTAGCATGATTGTACTGAAAATGGAACTGTAATACCTTGCTACTGGAAGGGAAACTGCTATAGAACCTTTCTGGTAAGAAATAGGGTACCCAGTTTCAAAAACATAAAATTGTCCATTTTCTTTCTGCACACTTTGAATCTCATCCTAATAATGAAGAATAACATAAAATAGTGTAACAGGGTCTGCACTCTAGCATAATTTGTTATAGTACAAATTAGCAATAAGATAAATGCCTAATAATAGCAGTTCAGTAAATTATAGTGCCTCCATACAATGAAGTAAAAGATACATATAATAGACCAAGGAGGAATTCACACCATAACGTAAAATTTTTTATATACATGTATACATATTATTCACAGAATCTTTCAAAAATGTATACATGCAAATATATATTCAAAGTGTATATACACATATATTATTTATGTTTATATTTATTTATAGGAGCCAGAAGTATGGGCTAACTAGAGTATTACTAATGCACTATGAATGGTGTAATTAAAATGTTTTCTGGTTAAAAATAATCTCTCTCAGAATGTTTTTACATTAACATACTACTTTTATAATCTGAAAATGTTACGTAGATTTTTAAAGCAGAATTATCATGTTCTTTTTCATTCTTCTGTCTATTGTTATTTTCATAATATGACCTTATTTTCTCAAAATAGTATTTACTACCTGATTCTTAAGAAATAGAATGCACATGCAATGGGTAATATTTTCCTACCACTTGGCTAAAGTTTTCTGTTTAACTAACCCAATGACTTTCTGATGGGGAATCAAATGATTTTGGAGGGATGTTTAACCAGGAACAGAAGAAATATAAATTTGTTTAGTATATGAAACTCAGATTGAAGTAGTCAACTTTCCGGGTGCCTGGGTGGCTCAATTGGTTTAGCTTCCAACTTTGGCTCGGGTCATGATTTTGTGGTTTGTGAGTTCAAGCCCCATATCAGCACAGAGCCTGGAGACTGCTTCAGATTCTGTGTCTCTCTCTATCCATCCCTGCCCCTCCCCTGCTCACACTCTGTCTCTCTCTCTCCCCAAAATAATAAACATTAAAAAAAATAGTCAAATTTCCTCTCTTACCTATTGTTAGGGAGTTCTTCATCCACATCTCCCTGAGAGTTGAAAATACTGTGAATTAACATTTTATTCAAGAAAATATTCAATTGAAATTGAAGGCTTCTATCAGTAAAGTTGGAGGGAATACAAACTAGGGTCTCTTACGATATAATTCTAATTGAGTATAGCTCTTACCTTGAAAATTAGTTTATTGAAAATTCCATTTTTTGGATAACTACTGTTAATTCCATCTAATTTGATGATTCTCTTTTCAAAGGTGTTTAACCCCCAAAATATACATTTTAAATTTCACTGTAAGCCAAAATTAGGCTATCTGCCTTCAGACTTCAGTGGTGCTTACCACAAAATGTTGTAGATTAGTAATTTCTGCTTCTGCTTAACATAGCATCCAACTACAGCTGCATCTTCATATTCTGTGATGTGATTATTGAAGGTTCATATGGTATTTCAGGTAGTCCTTGGGCTAATAAATTCTGTCCAACTTGAAAGCTGGACAGCTGAGAGCTTTTAAGTTTCATTTTTCAGCATATTTTATACTTCATACCATTCTTAAATAAATTTTTGGTTGGCTATATGTATGTGTGCGTGCATGTGGGTATAGTTTTGACAAAGTAAGAAACTCAACTTGAAACAACTGAAGCTTCCATATCTAGTTATAAAACCAATGCAAGTATCAAATAGTTCTAAACGGAGTGTATGTAATGTAAAAAATGATAACAAAAGCTGTATTGAGGCTTGATATGAATGGCAAAACTTGCTTTTTAAAAAGAGCATTGGGAGCTCTAAAAATCTCTGAGATAGATTCTCTCTCCGTTGAAAACAACGCTCATGTTTTCCTCCCACACTATTCTGCTGGCAACTCCTCCGTCACTGTTGCGTTGAGCACAGGCACTACAGTTTAAAATTCTGGCACTAGGCAAGGTCACTGGTCTGCACCAGGTTGTGGGATCTGGATGTCTCTCCATTATTTACTACCCTTCTTGGTTGCTGGATTCGATTCTATGCCGCAGTTCTTTTTCCTTCACTCTCTTTGCTTAGAAAACCTCCTGAGAATGTGCTTCATCAGAGAAGGGTATGTCTCATGCTTGCACCTTGCAGGGAACGTTAGAAAGGTAGGTTTCTGGGTTTTATTTTAGGAATGCAAGGATCTAACATAGAAAACCTGAACAAGAATATCCTGAACGAGAGAGGGATATTCAAAAGTCATTGGTAAATATAACAGAAATATTTGTTAGAGTTAGTTCCTTAGTCGTCCAATTCAGAATACTCCCTCTTGCAAGCTTGAACACAGTGTATGTACCCCAAGTAATGCAACTATTACTTATACAAAGAAAACGTTGCTTTCCTTTGTCTCCAAATGTAAATTAACAAATGTCTCAATAGTTAATGCAACCTGCTTCAAGTCCAGAGTGTCATAGTGTTTGTATTCTTTCTTGAGTTTTAGCTTTTGATATTCTATAAACTATGAGCTAAATTGTTAAAGCTAACAACCACCGATAATAGTCTATGGATAAAAAGAAAAGAACAGGAAAAGGGGAGACGTATACATGAATATCATATGAATCTGGTGTTTATGACACTGTGTTTGTGTTCCAGCTCAGATCCATTCTGACCTTCCCGTACCTCAGGCTTTGGGCCTGGCTTCAAGATACAGCAGCTCCAAAGCAGGTCACAAATCTTCATTTATTACAATTTCACCTCATCTCCCAGCACAACACATGGTTTCAGCCTCCTTCAGGATCAAGGGCTGGGCTTCTGCCTAGGTTCCACTGAGTTTGCAGAGGTAGAGCTGAAAATGGCTTCAGTGTCCGGGTCCTTCCAAATGAAACCACCAAGGCTCTAACTTTCCCAATGGCTACCTAGAGGGGCACAGAACCTGCAAGAGAAGGGCTGTGGGTTGGGCTTTCACCAGTGGAAGTCAGGAGATGATGAAGACTCCAGTGGATTCATTAGTTCCCTTTCCTGACCACATGACCTAGAGGTGGTAGTTTCAAATGGCCTCTCCAAAACCTTTCTTTCACCAAGAAACCAGCTGTGTTCTGTTAAGAAACTGTAAAAGCCAAAAAATGCACCATCCTGTATTTGTTTTCCCTTCTCTTTTCTTCCTTCCTTTCTTTCTTTTTTCTTCCTTCCTTCCTTCCTTCCTTCCTTCCTTCCTTCCTTCCTTCCTTCCTTCCGTCCTTCCTTCCTTCCTTCCTTCCTTTCTCTCTCTCTCTTTCTCTCTCTCTCTCTTTCTCTCTCTCTCTCTTTCTTTCCTTCCTTCTTTCTTTCTTCAATATTGCTTTTCTGGAATTGAGCATCCCCAAAACTTTAGCACATAAATTTTTCCTTATATTTGTTATATATTCTAGGGTGCCCAGATGAAGACATTGTGTTTCTGCAATTGTCAGAAGGCCATCATTGGCATTTATGCTTGCTTTCTTTATTAATTATTCAATATTTCATTTTACCCTCGGCCATTATTACAGGAAATTGAGGTTAATATCATCATGAGGTAAATCAACCTATTATTTTTCAGGAATAGCATTAGTTGGTGATCGTTTCTGTAGTCTTTATGAAGTTTCTGGAACCTTTTAATAAGTTTTACTACCAGACTAGGAGACACCCTAGGGAAGATTTTGGTTTCTAAACATACTACAATCTTCTTCCTAGTTAACCTGTTTCCCCTTGATAATCAGAATTCATAACCCTCTATTTTGCGTCTTTGTCCTAGAGCAGAAAGAGCTTGAAATGGACAAATGAAAGCTTCAGCCTCTAATTCGTTTAACCATTGTAGAGGCCCCTCACGGAATAACTTATCGTTGTGTTCTAAAATCTCCTGGCAAAGCTCTAAGAAAAGTAGCAGAACCCAGAGACATATGTGGGAAACATTAACTAGAGTGGGATTTGCTAGGTATGAGAGTGAGAGGTCTACACAAACTTCGATCTTTTATTTCCTGTATTCCAAATTTGGTTCGGAGAATATACATACTTCACTTTGGACAACATCCTTATTTTATTAAATGTTGTCTTCTGTCTTATTACCGTTCAGACAACTTTAATTTTCTGTAAAGTCAAGTGATTTGATTGATAGGGTACCTGGTAAGGCAGTAATTTCTGTGAGTGTCATATTATTGACTTAATTTTGCCTCTGTGAAATTAGTTCTTTTGTCAGAAACAATATTGTGCATAAGGCATTCAGTAAGCTCAGAGATGGGGTTGCTAGAAGAGGCATGTCAGAGGGGAGGACAGTTTAACTCCAGGGTAAATGTTTAGTACAGTTAGGATAAATTATTACTCCTTTTGTGATGGAAGAAGTTTAATGTTTCAATCCACAATCAGGTAGCTAACTAGATCCCTAGGGAATATTAAGTTTAGGGTTGGTCTGTTTTCACTGTTGCTAGAAAATTGGATGCTCAGCAGAGGCTGGAGCTAGTGAGCTATGGAGTGGGGAGGTACTTGTTTTTACATCACCCCTGACTCTGCCTTGGCCAATGGATCATAGCATCCTGGGATGCCTGGAAGGCCAGGGAAAGTGACTGACTGAAAATCACCAGAGTATGGAGAGTCCTTATTACACTGGGGACCATTTGGTGAACATTCACAAGGAGTATAATATTCTTACATTTGAATTTATTCTAAATGTTCCATCCACATACTTCTTTCTAAAACAACCAAGAAACCAACCCCTATGTACCAACTTTTCTAAGTTCTTCTATGTTCAATAATTATTCCCCACCCACTCATGTAGGTTTTTAATCTGTGTCTTATTCAGCCTTCTTCTCTTTTGCCAAATGAATTGGATGCCATACAACCTAACTTGCGAGTAGGGCTAAAATGTCACAATTCTTCAAGTCCTATTTCCAGCATATTATAAAACGTCTTCAGTAAATCACTCGACTCTTGTTTTAGCACGTCCCTCCATCTGCAGTTGTGGGTTGAGGGAAGAGTGGAAGTTTAGCAGGGGTAAACACAGTGAGAACATGAGCTACTTGTTAAGGTAACACACCTGTGATTTCAGATTCTGTTTACATTTGTATTTCATGATTTAGTTCTGAGGAGCATGCATGATTTTTCTGGTTTATAACATTTGGTAACACCCAGTTACCTCCCTACCTATAATCAGGTACTCAATCTTTACTAGGGCAAGGAGCAACAAACCGATAATTATTTCTCTAAAGGAAAGTAATTACTTATCAATAAAGTTCTGGTTTTACCCTAAAACCATGGGATTCTCTGTGTTAAAGCTTACCACAAATACTACATGACATCCAGGTATAATGTAGATACCTCGAACAATATTGAATTTCCTAGGTCATGAGGTCCCAGCGAAAGAGCTATGGATGCATAATCCAAATCAGTTGAAATATCATCCTTTTTCTATTTTTTCTCTCATACTGGTAGAATATTGAACTACCCAGTAAATGAATCAGAGCAACACACTGAAAACAATAATATTTTTCCTGTGAAATATGAAAGGCTGTACCACATGTTGTGTCTCATCTTTGTGGTGAAGAGCACAAGGTGAAGCAAACTCTCTTTAATTTTGGAAGGAACTTGAAATTTCCAGACTTCTAAATTCCCCAGAAATTCACTGAAGAATCAGGCCCCTGTATTTTAATAAGAATCATTTCTCACCCTCTGGCAATAGCAACTTACCAAGTCATCTGGCAGACCTGCTGTTTTCTCTTCACCAGGTCTTACGAGCCTGCTGTAATCAAGGTAGCAGAGAGCATACAGCCTTGGGAGAAAGATAAAAAGGTCTTGAATGGTATAAAGCCACTGAAGTAAGTTAATGAAGATGTAATTTTACCCCTATGAAATTAGTGCAAACAAATCCTTTTTTTTTATAGCTTTTGGGATAGAGGAAGGAAAACATTCCAGACCAATACTTGCATATAATTTGCTGGGAATTTTGCTAATATGCTTAGGAAGATATCACATGAATATGATGTGATAATGAATATAATGTGGCATAACATTAATGATTGAAATCACTAGTTAATTGAGTTTATGATAACTCATTCATTCTTAGAGATATCCCTGTCTTCTGCCTAGAACAAAAGGCGTGTTAAATCATAACATGATTGAAATCACCCCTCTATCTCTTGTCTTTATTCGTAGGATTAATCTCCAGGACTTAACCAAGTATGTGACATTGCTAATGTTCCACTTTTTAGAAAGGAAGTATATGATGGTTAATTTTATGAATCAACTTGACTGGCCTATGAGTTGCCCAGATAGCTAGTAAAACATTATTCCTGGATCTGCCTGTGAGGGTGTTTCTGGAGAGATTAGCATTTGATTGAGTAAGAGGAGTGGAGATCTGCCCTCACCAGTGTGGGTCGCATCATCCAATCTTTTGAGGGCCTGAATAGAATGAAAGGTGAAGGAAGGGTAAATTTCCTCCTATTTCTTGAACTGGGGTTTCAATATTTTCATGTTTTCAGACATCAGAGCTTTTAGTTCTTGGGACTTTGGACTCCAGAACTTATTCTAGCAACCCTCTGGTTCTCAGGTCTTTGGATTGAAACCAGCTTTCCTGGCTCTCCAGCTTGCAGACAGCAGACTGTGGAATTTCTCAGCCTCCATAAGCACATGAGATAATTCCCATAATAAATATCCTCCTCTACCTATCTATCCATCATCTATCTATCTATCTATCTATCTATCTATCTATCTATCTATCTATCTACTTATCCATCCATCATCTATCCTATTGGTTCTGTGTCTCTGGAGACCCTTGACTAATGCAAGGACTGAAGATCAGGAACTTCCCTGTGGCTCTTTCAGCCTTATTCCCACAAGACAGAGAGTTCTTATGGCCATTCTCTCAGTTGCTTATTATATTTATTCTCATCTTTATTTGGAAACCAGAGTAACTACCACCTGTTTGGTTCAAAAAGCCTTTTGAATGCATTTAAGTTGAGTCTCCATTTATCACCTAATTCCAATAACCTACCACTTGGACAAATGGACTAAAGTATTTTAGATTCCCAGGGATTAGGATTAGCACAGAGGGAGTAATAATCCAAATGTCCATGAAATGTCTGATATTTCCCACTTCCTAGTACACAAATGCTTTAGTAAATGCTTATAGGTCCTTTTGGGGAAAGCATAAAATTTATAGCACATCATTCTGATATTCCAGGAGCCTTCCTCAATTGTGTCCACTGTTCATGTCTATTGTCCTGTCTCTATGCTTCACTGGGAATTCAAACATCCCCCAAACGGCAAAATTATTGTAAGATCAGCAGGGTTTCAATAAACATGTTTAATGCCAGTATTACTTTTCATTTCACTACTAAGGAATTCTGTTTGAATTCTAAAACATAGCGAGTATTCATAGCAATGGGATTCTTTTATTTAACTACTGCCATCACAGAATTAATTAAATGTGATTTCAAAATGTGATGAAGAAAATCCAACTTTCTTTTAGATGGTCATAATATACGAAAAAAGATGTTAAAATTGTATTGACAGGTTAAAATGCAAAACAAGTTTTAATGTAGATTTACCAGTGGTCTCTAATAGTATTGTAACCTTTACCTCTATCATTGGATGTCTTGGCCATGGTTAAGCTCTGAGTGGGGCTTTTGTCAGTGAAAAAAAAAGATCTCAATTCCCATGAAGAAATAATTTTTTTTTACTTCAGCAATTTAGATATTGTAAGCATCTTTTTACCACATTGCTCAAAAACTTAAAAAAACTATTCCTTTCAATACATCTATGTTAGATACAATTGTATATTGATCATTGAAGGTGATAATATATGATGCTAAAGGTCTTCTAGTGGTAAAATTTCATTAGAAGGCAAAATGTTATTAAAAAAAAAAAGAGCTCGTTTATATATCAGAGAGACCAACTTTTGCATAATGGATCTGCCACTAGTTTTTTGAACTTAAGAGATTTAACTTTTCCGAACCCTAGTTTATGAACTTGAATTAGAAATAGAAACACCGACCTTACAGTTTCAGCAATAATATGTAAAAAACACGTGGTAAGTGTGGTGACTATTTATCAATAGTAGTTATTGATTATATGATTTAAAACAGAAAAATTATGAAATCATTATTTCATTAAAATGTATTCTGCATAAACATCTTTGGAAAGATTCGTATATTTGATATGAATCTTTATAAAGTTTTGTGGCAGTGATGTCCCCCGTCCACGGCCTACCCACCCACATTTCAATCACCCTTTATGAATGATTATGCAGACTAACACTGGGGCTTAATTTATGCCGGGCGTTGAGGGCCCTCAGCAGTTGTTGAATGTGTGGTAGAGACGTGTAGGAGGCCACAGCGAAGTCCTCACAAACCAGGTGCAGCTAAAGGGGACGGTATTTTTAACCATTTTAAATTTTGGTCTTTACAGTAAGATTTAATCTGATGTATGAATTCTATGGTGCCCATATTTCAAAAACCACTAGCCTAGACCATTTCTTCTTAGCTTTTTGAGGATAATAGAAATTGGTAACCATAAACAAGAGCCAGATTGATGTCATTTTCTATTTCTCCATTAAGTACCTACTCTATATAAATGGTGGGACATTAAATTGAGTCTGACCTGAGCGACAAGGCCATGTGTTTTTATGTCTCTATAAAAGAAAATTTATTTTTTGTTCTAGTGTTTTCCTTTCTATCAAAATGAAGTAACTATTTCTCATCATTAAAATATACTTATTTCAAAATGTATTATATTTTCCCTTTTACAATTCAAAGTTTATCTCCAGTTTCTCTTTTCATGAGTTTAAGAAATAATAGCTAACATTACGTAACATCTAAAATTTGTGTCAACATTGTCTGGTCTTTAAAAAAAACATACTTTGTCAAACATTTTATCGCTACTCTTCCACACTGTTCAGATTTATTTTTTTTCTTCCATTTAGCATTTAAAGAAAATGGATTTGGCCATTTTTTCTGGAAACGAGCAGGTCAGGGCTGAACTAAGAGGTGTGGAGTCCACAGAGATATTCCCAGAAGCACATATCGAGTCCCTACTACCTTGATTTGGGGCGCTTCAACTTGGGAATATAGTAGGCACAGCTCATATAGCCTGGGGCTGTCTTTATAAATCATTCGTGCATAAACATTCTTGGAAATAACTCCTTCTTGTCCTTGTATTTTGCATTTATCCTTAAGGGCATTGCTTTGCCTCGCTCAAGTTGTGTCTTTCAATACCACCGTTCTAAAGCATCACATTTTTTAAAAATTTATCACAGCTCCCTGTCAAAAAAGGTCTCTGAAGTCTCAGTCACTTCCTTTTGTATAGCACCCGCCATATCCACTGACAAAAAAAGAAACAAACAAAAAAAGTCCTACAAAATATCCCAGTACAAAATAACAAGAACAAAAATTCAAAGCCTTTCATCCTAACAAGCACTTAACAGAGTTATCAGATTACAATTGAACATTATTTAAAATTAAAGCAAAGGTAAGTTTTACCTCTCCAATAATAATTAAAAACTTACAAAATTATCAGGAAATGCTACCAGAATTTTGTATTATAGATATATAGCCTAAAAGAAAAACTTGATATCCATGAAAACCTCTCAGAACAAAGATGTTCATTATCATATTTCTCATCATAGTAACAACAGAAACAAAGACAATAATAATGACAACTCTTCATCTCTGCTAAGTACTAGAGTAATGGGTAAGCTGACTATGGAGAATTTTCTGAGTGGAATATTATGAGTTGCCATGAAATCATAATTACAGAGGTTTTTGGTTTTTTTTTTTTTAATGTTTATTTATTTTTGAGACAGAGAGACTGAGCATGAGTTGGGGAGGGGCAGAGAGAGAGGGAGACACAGAATATGAAGCAGGCTTCAAGCTCTGAGCTGTCAGCACAGATCCCCTTGTGGGGCTCGAACTCACAGACTGCGAGATCATGACCTGAGCCGAAGTCGGCCGCTCAACCGACTGAGCCACCCAGGCGCCCCAAGATTACAGAGTTTATAAAAGGCTTATATTGGCATGCAAAGTGAAAAAAAAATTTTAAGTAAATGTGAAATTGTGACTATGTAAATATGTAAAAATTCATAGCAAAAAGCTAAAATGAAATGCTCTACATTTCACAAGGAGCAGTTTTGAAGAATTGAGGTATTTGAGTCATTTTCTTCTCCTTTTTATTTTCCTTGCTTTCAGGTTTATTCATTTAAAAATATTTACTAAATATCTGTTGTAATGAAGCAATTATTTGGGGAGTTGGGATGATAATAAAAGCAAGTCAGTCATAGTCATTTTCTCATGGAACTTTCAATGTAGTGAAGGCATTGGTTATTTAACTAACATAATTACACATAAACTTCTTAAATTACAGTGAAGAGAGATAATATGCAATGAAAGCATAATATAAAGACATAACTTGCTTTGAAGGTTTACTTTTTGGAACAAGTAACATATTGTATTTGACAAGTTTCCCCAGAGAAACAGATCCAATATGTATCTAGGAACAGATTTATTATAAAGTTATGGAGGCTAGGAAATCACAAAGTGTGAAAGATGGAGATCCAGAAAAGCCAGTGATATTGTTTAAAGGCCTGAGAGCCATAACTCTGATGATGTAGATTCTAGTTTGAATCTGAGCCCCTGAGAACTGAGAACAGGATAAGGGCAGGATAACATCGATGTTCCAGCTCTAGCAATCAGGCAGAGAACAAATTGAACCTTTCTTTGTCTTTTTGTTCTATTCAAGACTTTAATGAATGAGATGATGCCCTCTCACATAGTGGAGGGCTGTCTGATTTATTTGGCCTACCAAAAAAAATACTAATTTCTTCTAGAAATAACCCCACAGACACACCCTGAAAAAATGTTTAACCAAACATCTGGACATCCCATGATCTAGTCAAGTTGATATGTAAAATTAACTATTGCACATGGATTTTCTAAACTGATAATTTTCATAATGGAATTTTTTTCTTTCATAGCAATAAACATTCTTGAACACATTGCTCAGTCCAAGAATTAAAATAATACCAAAAGTTGAAATGTACCAATGTATTCTTCTCTGTCCTTCAAAAGACAAGTGCCATGCTTAATTTTGAATTTATCACATTTGAAACTCTTTTTGCCTTTTATTATCATTACATATTTTTAAATATATAACAATTACATGGTTTATTTTTACTAGTGTTTTCTATGATATGCTCTTTATGTTATGTATAATCTTCTGGGACTTGCATTTTTATTCAATATTATATTAAATTAGACATTTCTAGTGTTCATAAGTGTTCTCATCCTTTCCCAACTTTCTCATAGTTGATTTGGGTCACAGGATAAATTTTGACCAACAGACACTAAGCAGAAGTAGTGTGTGTTATTCTGGGCTGCAGTAATTAATTGTTGGTGTATAATTGGCTCTAATGCTCTCTTTTTTACATGATCTTTGAGGATCTTGCTGTTAAGTTGGTGTGGTATCAAAGAGTCAAAGCATTCTGAATATATAAGCCACTGCAGAAAGGCCAGATGGTCATGAAAATTATCTAGGCCAGGGATTAGCAGCTATAGTCTGTAGACCAAATCCAACACCCTGCCTATTTTTGAAGACAAAGTTTTGTTGGAACATAGCCATGCCCATTCATAGATATATTGTCTATGGCTGTTTTCATGCTTTGATAGTTGTTATAGATACTTTATGACCCATAAAATCTAAAATACTTATTATCTAGCTGCTTACAAAAAAAGTGTGCCAATCCCTCCTCTAGACTGAGGGCAGTATTAGAATAAACAATGCTAACCCTTTGTACTGTTTAATCATCAAGATTAGCACATGTTATTTTTGCAGTGGCATGATGTGTCCTACATCAACTAATGCACTAATATTTATCCACATCATGACATGTAGCTGTAGCTCATTCATTTTTAGTGCAATTCAACACTCCTTTTTGTGATTATGACATAGTTTATGTAACCAAGTCTCTGCTGATGGAATTTAAGTTATTTGTAATTTTTTTTTTTACCGAAAACATTGCGTCAAAGTTTTCAGTTTTCTGTAATGGAAGAATAACTCCTATTATACCGAGCCTTCCACAGATAAAAACTGTTAACTCTAGACACAATAAAAAAAAACTATTTGGGGGGCACTGGAGAGTGGACTGAAAGAAGGGAGATACTTTTATGGTCACTAATTGAAAGAAGGAAACTGTACTGTGTGAACTTTTATGTCTTATACACTAAGGCCCCAGTATATGCTCTATTAGGTGGCTAAAAAACATAAAAGAACACAAACCAAACCAAACCAAAACAAAACCAAACCTGTCATTATTCCAGGCTTGAAAAACCAGAGGATAGAATTTGATACAACCATGACAACTGAAAAATGGGGAACAGAGATCATGGAAAGGAAAGAGACAAAGAGGGGAAGAGCAAAGTTATTTGTATAATCTCTGCTCAAATCTTTTTGTAGCCCCTAAACCACACATGTACTAGATAGATTCCAGGCAACTCTTTCCAAGCAGGAAGTGAGGTAAAATTACAATAGCCACTCACCACCGGGAAAACTATTTGTAGTCTGAATTTGAGTTAAGATAACTTCCTGTTAAAAAGATCCTTTTTTGAGAAACATAACAAAATCCAGAGTGTTTGTAATGTGTAATTCATAAGACTCAGGATAATATGCCCTGCAGTGTATTTTTTAAAAAGGAAATGATTAGCTATACTCAAAAGAAAAGACAATCAGTGAAAACCAAACCTGAGATAAAATGGTGGAATAATTCATAATTCATAATTATGAGTAGTGGTTGTCGCATCTATGATTATGGGTATGAGGGAAATTTGCCTCTAATGAATGAGAGAAATGAAATATCAAAATATCAATAGGGACTTTAAATAAGAAGCAAATGGAAATTCTATGGCATAAAAACAGACACTCAGACACTCAGATCAATGGAACAGAATGGAGAACCCAGAAATGGACCCATAAACGTATGACTAACTCATCTTAGACAAAGCAGGAAAGAATATCCAATGGAATAAAGACAGTCTCTTTAGCAAATGGTGCCAGGAAAACTGGACAGCGACATGCAGAAGAATGAACCTGGACCATTTTCTTATACCGTACACAAAAATAAACTCAAAATTGATGAAAGACCCAAATGTAAGACAGGAAAACATCAAAATCCTAGAGGAGAAAGCAGGCAAAAACCTCTTTGACCTCAGACGCAGCAACTTCTTACTCAACACATCTCCAGAGGCAAGGGAAACAAAAGCAAAAATGAACTATTGGGACCTCATCAGAATAAAAAGCTTCTGCACAGCAAAGGAAACAATCAGCAAAACTAAAAGGCAACCAACGGAATAGGAGAAGATATTTGCAAATGACATATCAGATAAAGGGGTAGTATCCAGAATCTATAGAGAATTTATCAAGCCCAACACCCGAAAAACAAATAATCCAGTGAAGAAATGGGCAAAACACATGAAGAGACACTTCTCCAAAGAAGACATCCAGATGGCCAACAGACACATGAAAAAATGCTCAACATCACTCATCATCAGGGAAATACAAATCAAAACCACAATGAGATATCACGTCATACCTGTCAGAATGGCTAGCATTAACAACTCAGGCAACAACAGATGTTGGTGAGGATATGGAGAAAGAGGATCTCTTTTGCACTGCTGATGGGAATGCAAACTGGTGTAGCCACTCTGGAAAACAGTATGGAGGTTCCTCAAAAAATTAGAAATAGAACTACCCTGTGACCCAGCAATTGCACCACTAGGTATTTACCCAAGGGATACAGGGTGCTCTTTCGAAGGGGCACATACACCCCAATGTTTATAGCAGTGCTATCAACAATAGCCAAAGTACGGGAAGGACCAAATGTCCATCGATGGATGGATGGATAAAGAAGATGTGGTATATATATATATGATGAAAGGTTAAAGAAGATGTGCTATATATGTATATATACAATGGAGTATTTCTTGGAAAACAAAAATAATGAAATCTTGCCATTTGCAACTACATGGATGAAACTAGAGGGTATTATGATAAGTGAAATTAGAGAAAGACAAGTATCATATGACCTCACTCATATGAGGACTTTAAGATACAAAACAGATGAACATAAGGGAAGGGAAGAAAAAATAATATAAAAACAGGGAGGGGGACAAAAACACAAGAGACTCTTACATATGGAGAACAGACGGTTACTGAAGGAGTTGTGAGAAGGGGAATGGGCTAAATGGGTAAGGGCATTAAAGAGTCTATTCCTCAAATCACTGTTGCACCATATGCTAACTAACTTGGATGTAAATTAAATAATAAATAAATTAATCTGAGATCTCAATATATATATATATATATACCCAAGTAAATAAAAAAAGAAAGAAATGGAAATTCTAGGATTAAAAAATAACACATCTAAAATATCTGAATGGGCTTAATAGCGTATTAGAGATGGCAAAAGATTTCAGGACATATGAGTAGAAGTAGCCAATGCAGAGAAAGAAAAAAAAGTAGACATATTCAGAGTTCTGTGGGGCAATTTCAAAAATTTTAAAGATTGGTAATTAACATTCTTGAATTAAATGAGAGAGAAATAGGGAGAAAAAGGATTTGAAATCAAAATTCCTAAAGTTGGTGAAGAACATACTTGATGGGTACAAGAACCTCAGTTAACCTCAAGGTGAATACATATAAGAAATCACACCTAAGGGTATTGTAGTCAAACTGCTGAAATTAAAAAATGAAGAAAGATATTAGAAGTAACAAAATGTAGGCAAAAGATCTGAATAGACATCTCACAGAAGAGGATACGCAAGTGGAAAATAAGTGTAAAAAAAGAGATGCTCAATATCAGAAGTTATTAAGGAATTGTGAATTGAAAGAACAACGAGACACTACAACTCTCAGAAAAGCTCAAACCCCTAACACTGATAACGCCAAACGGTAGCAAGGGCATAGACCAACAGAAACTCTAATTCAGTTTTGGTAGGATTGCAAAATGGTACAGCCACTTTGGAAGGGAGTTTAGTGGTTTCTTACTAAACCCAACATAATCTTACCATGTGATCCTGCAATCACATTCCTTGGTCTTTACCCAAATGAGCTGAAAACTTTTGTCTACCAAAAAAATATGTATACAAATGTTATAGCAGCTCTATTCATAATTGCTAAAATGTAGAAGCAGATAAGATGTCCTTCAGTAGGTGAATGGATATGAATAAATCCAGACAATGGACTATTGTTCAGTGATAAATAGAAATGAGCTATCAAGCCACAAAAAGACATGAAAGAATCTTAAGTGTGTACTGATAATTAAAAAAAAAAACTAGTCTGAAAAAGCTAAATACTTGTCAACTATAATAACATTCTGCAAAAGGCAAAACTATGGAGATGGTAAAAAGATTAGTGGTTGACAGAGATTTAAGGAGAGAGAGAGAGTTATGAATAACTGTAGCACATGGATTTTTAGGACAGTGAAACTACTCTTTTTGGTGCTAGAATAGTGGGTACTTGTCATTATACATTTGCCAAAAGCCATAGAATATGTGGATGAAACACAACTCTAAGGTACTAAGACTTGGTTGCAACTGCACTAAACTTAGAGAATAACTGGAGGATGATGGACCTAGTAATGATTACAGGGGAGGTTTCAAGCTATTTATTTATTTATTTGTTTGTTTGTTTATTTATTTATTTAAAATACTGAACACAGTAATCGTTGCACAACATGTACCATGTTTATGAAATTCTTAACATAGTTTTATTAATAATATTTTATATTAGTAATACTAGTAATACTTTGATACATTAATTAGTATTAACTTTTCTAGGTATTCCTGAAAGTTATTCTCATGTGCCATTCTTTGGCTTAGCTCTTTTGAGGATGTATGATTCTACAATTCTAGAAAGATTTTTTCTATTTTTGATTATTCAGCTTTAATTTAAATTCAGTTCATGGTAATTTATTTAAAAATTATAGAAGTTTTCTTATAAAATTAGATAAAGGGAAGTGTATTTCAATAGTGAAGTCAAGATAACATTTTAGATTTGACTTTCGATCCCCAAATTAACAATTAACCAAATAATTACAACTCTGCATTTTGTTCATCTCCAGTTGTTTCAGTTGAAGATTTGGTATGGGAACTTAGCTTCAAATTTGTATAATGGTAATAATATTCAAATGAAAAAGATATCATAAAGCAACACACTTTTAATATGCCCATAATATTCTTGACATTCTGAAAACTTAATTGAAATAATAAAAGAAAACAATGAGTTGAAATAGAGTTACATGCAATAGAAAGTTTTATGGTGGGGGCACCTGGGTGGCTCAGACCATTAAGCCTCTGACTGGCTCAGGTCATGATCTCAGGTCAGAGCCTGGAGCCTGCTTCAGATTCTGTGTCTCCTTCTCTCTTCTGCCCCTTCCCTGCTCATGCTCTCTCTCTCTTTCTCTCTCTCTCTCTCAAAGAATAAATAAACATTAAAAAAAATTTTAAAAGTAACTTTTATGCTAGCCCAATAAAAAGCAAGTTAATAGGTCTCATTCATATTCTCTGTAACTATTATTCCACAATGTCAGTTAATTACTGCCGAAGAGGGGTGTGCTCTGCCAAATTTCCCAGTGTACTTTGGCACTGCCCTCTCCTTGTTCGTTTCTGAGGTCTATTTGGTAAAGGAGTGCAGATTTTAGAATCTTCACTGAAGTTTGACTTTTTGTTTTGATCCTCCTTTCACAGAGAAAATGTAAGAGCACTGAGGGACTATTAAATAACAATAAGGTACAATTAAATAGATTCTGATCAACTGGATAATAACACTAGTTCTGAGCAGAAAGAAAAGGTGGATAAAATATGAAAAATTAAAGTACTCCATTTGTTCTTTCAGAATAGAAATGACTTTTATCGTATTTCGTTTTCTTCACGATGATGAAATAGTACCTCCAGATAAGATAATTGACACAGTATGAACTTCAGTTAGGAAAGACTACCTTTTTTACATTAATTAGTTGCTTTTGAAAGTCAAAGAATTGTGGGACTTTTTGGAAAAAGAGAAAAAAGGAAACAAGACTTTGAACTAGACATTTCCAAAGGAGTCTTTTTGATTTGTTTTTGTATTTTAGTGTTGGCATATCTATCATCCAAATTGATGTTGATATAAAAGATGAATATGTCTATCCTCAGCGAAAAATCATAGTTACACATTTTCAATATTTCCAGAGGAGGATTTACATTCTTTCTTCTTAATCTATTCCAATGCTTTGCATACTTCATAAGCCGGGCCACACAACAAGCACTTGGTTCATCAAACAAGTTCTCAGCAAACCTCAATTAATCTAAACACACATTTCTTTATGAACTTGATCACTGCCAGAATATGCCAAATGTGTCAGCAGATAGCTTGCCTGATATTTTCATGGAGGAAATAAATTGCTAAAAGAGAAAGAAAAAGAGTAGAGTTGGTTCTCAAGTGACGAAGATGCTGCTTTTGCTCTTACGTCCTCATTTCTTTCCTGCCAGGATGTTTCTGTACTATTGTGTAGTCCCAGGCAGGCCATCTGTTCCTGTTGTCGGGGCCAGTAAGCTTAAGGTGATTAGAGGGTGCTACATTCTTGATTTCTGAAGAGATCAGTTAGCTACACACAGAGAAGCATTCTGGGTTTTTTGGCTACTTCCTATACTCTCAAATCATATAAACTCTCCTGCAAATATGTGCCATGTGTTATGTGAGAGATTAGATACAAGCTTATGAAGCCAGTGGAAATCTAGTATAATCACATTACTTTAGCTGTTAAGAGTCTGTCTTTAATCAAACAACTGGATTGAAATTTTGGCTCAGTTATTTACTAATTCTATGACCTTGAGCCACTTACTAACATACTTTAAACCTTAGTATCCTCATTTGTGAATCTTAGAGGTAGCAAAAGTACCTTTCTATTATATGTGTTTAAGAAGTAACGCATATCAAACTCTTATCAGAGTGTCTAGCTTATTGTAAGCTTTCAATCTTCATTAGCTATTATTATTATGTGCCTTATTAAGTTATTACAATAGCAATTTTAGTCTATTATTAATGATTTCAATAAAATTACAAAATAAAATTGAAACAGGTACAGTGTATTGTACTTTATTATGGATTGAGGTAAAGATAAGTGATAGCATATTTTGAGATCATGCAATGTTATCCTTGGCTGATTTGGGAATAATGTATTATTCTCTGACTTGACCCAAAGTTCCTTCTACCAGCCTAGGATGATACTTAAGTAGACTTTATTTTTTTTTTTAAGACTTGCCAGTTTATGCAGTAGGTACAGTTTGTTTTATGTGTTTTAGTTGAAGTAAAAAATAGTCATTATTATTTGATTTCAAAATAAGCATAGTTTCAAAGTATTGGCAACAATGGGCACTATTGGAGAAAATATTGTGGAAAAAAGTATTGTGACATTTCAAAAAATCTCTTGGAGAAGATATAATTTTAATGAATGATTTTTGGCTAAACACTATCCCTTGTCATTTATTCAGATAAGTGCGCATACATAAAAACAAAGTGAACTAACAATCGGAGAAATTTTAACTGAAGTCAACCAACAGAACTTAGCCTACAGAAATCCAGCAGGGGAGATGGCAACTATCCATAACTTGTTAAAGGGATAGGGTGTTGTCTCTTTTCCAAGTAATTGTTTTATTTGTCTAAATCACATTTCTTTCTGAAACATGTTTTTAGATGTTTGAATATCTTTAAAATTTTTGCCTGGACATTGTAAGAATTTCCTGCAAGAAATCCCAAGACTGTGTTCCATACCAAGATGTACCTTATAAATTTAGCAACGCCTTACAAAATGTTTTGTTTACTGTGTTCAAATGAGGAAATTCCGAAATGTAGTATTTCAGTTATTCTTGGTTACCCTTTTATAGTTACTGCAATACAGATATACTTAACTAAGGGATACAGATTTTATAATGTAAGAATTTCTGCAGTATCTCCATTTAGCTTATAATCTTTGCATTTGGCTCATTTACATATTCTGGTACTACCCATTCATCCCTCATAATACCGTTCTAGTATTATTTTCCATTAATATCAGTAGATTGTAAAATCAAATAATGAAGTATGTAAGATTTTCTTTAGTACTTAATGTGTTACAAGTACTATGGCAGCCAAGTGGGCCCTAGAGCAGGATATACTCTCCCCTTAAGGATCAAGGATTTCACAGGGCTGTGGGGAAGACAAGGAGATAACTGACCACAATTAACATTATAAAGAATATACTAAAATGGTGGTAGAAAGCATCGTGAGGAAACAGAGGATTGCTTTTAATTATAATTAGTATTTCAATTTCCAAACCTAGGTTAGTCAGGGCTTGTAACAAGTTATAGCTTCTGAAATGTACATCAGAAGACAATAGGCAGAATTCCAGCAGGGAGAAAATCCACGATCATTAACCTTCACCTTATTTCCATTCCTCAAGTCTATCAAACTCATTGATTCCTTAAGTGTCTAGATGATACTTTTGCCTCGACTAGGAATCATCTCTCATAAGAATTTTATCATAGCCAATTCCTTCCTGTCATTCTGGTCTCAGCTCAAATGTCACCTTTCAAATAAGCCTTCCTCAATCTCTTTCAAGTCATTCCCTTTATTTCCTTTGTGGAATTTCTTAATTTTGATCATTTATTTGCTTTCTTACTGATTGTTTTCTTTTTCCTGTCCAATCTCATTTATTCCTTTCACTGTGATGCAAATGTCATGAGGATAAGGATATTGCCTTATTCCCTGCTCTGTCCCCAGCCCTGAGGGACAGTGTTGGATGACCAGTAGGTGCTCAAAAACTATGTGTCCAATGGATGAATGCATGAATGACAACAAGTAAATAAAAGCATTGGGGTCTAAATTAAAAATTATTTATTTAGATAAATCCTTCACCCACTGAGGAAGAGCTGATATACAAGGAACTTGCATGAGGCTGACTAATGAGCTACGAGCATAGAATTTCTTCAGTTCCTCCTTTTGGGACTGTTAGAGTGTGGCAAAGGCCTGAACCTACAGGTAAAAATTAAATAAATCTTAGCAGAATAGAGTATGAAAAGGGTGAAAAATATCACTATATTGTTTTACTCACCGCTTATAAAAAAGTAAGTTTTTAAAAATGAGTAAGCATTCTTAAAACAGAGCTTTTAAATTTTATGTACAAAAGCGAATAAAGTTTAGCATAATTGGGCATATTCAAAATTTAGCGTTATTTGTGTTTACAAAAGAGAAGGCAAATTTTGCTTCCAGCCATGCCAGACTAACAGGGACTGGATTTATCCTCCTGTTCTAAAATAACTGGTAAACAAGGTAGAATATGTGAAATAATGTTTTTTTAGATATTGGATTACAGGAGGCACAGAACCGTGATGATTAGAGAAGAGAAATGACAAGGTCGAGCCTAATGACTGAATAATTTACTGCTAGAAAATGTTTCCAGACATCACAAATAAAGGTGAACCCAGATAATGTCTGGCAGCCACTTGAAGTTAAGAAGTACAATTAGAAATCTGGTTAAATAAAGGTGAATAGATTTGTATGACAGAAAGTATCAGAGGATGGAATTGCCAGAGAAAGAAAGCTCTGAAGATCTTAAAAGTCCCCTGGAGTTTTTGCCAGAGAATCAGTCTGATCATGAGTGAGCAGATGCTTCCCAATGCCAGGGAAAGACCACAAAAAAGCAATAGTTAAGAATAAAAAAACACAACTCCTGCAACTCATGCAAAACAGGGAGTCCCACAAATCAGAGTATATGGATCTGAAATACATGGGACATTGGATAGGATCTTAATAGCAGTCCTAAATTAGCCTTGACTAAAGGCTATTCTGGAGCCAACCAAAGAAACAAAGCATCAGTCTTGAAAGGAGGCCATGTATCATCAGTTTTTCTAAGCTCACTGCTTCCCACAAAAGACAATACTTGAACCTGAATACCAAGGACTGAGCAAGGTATAGCTACCTGGGTCAGTACGGTGATAAACAAAGTCAACCAAAGCACAATCATAAATGCTGCTCCTAGAAACAAAAATCCAATAGAAGTAACTTGACAGAACCAAAAGCATGACATCAGTACAGGTGGATTCAGAATTCCATGATAAAGAATGGAAATAGGACCAACAGAACCTAAAATAATATCATCTTATTGTTTTTGTAGAATGCCTATAGTCTTTTGTGTCTGAGGGGAAAGAGATTTAAGGACATAGATCAATTTCAGAGAATTTTTGTGTCCAAAAATAGTGTTAATATACCATTATTTATTCCAAAGCAATAATACACACTTAACATAAAAGTGGTTTTCCCTAAAAAAGAAAAACTCATATAAGGGCTGTAATAAATATTCCCTTAGCTAATTTGTTTTTTCATATTCTATTCAAGCAACATGCATTCCAACACATTCCAACATACATTCTAGCACATTCCACCTTTCCCACTGTACTAGGAATATCTAAACCATTAAAGTTATACATTTATGGTAGATTTACATAAGCTAATTTACAAGGGAAGACAAATAAGGTTAGTAGCAGATCACTGTGAGAAACTTGACAATCCAGAGGGAGAGGCAGGATATATTCAACATGCTGAATGGGAGAAACCTATAGCCAAGAATACTCTATCCAGCAAGGCTATCACTCAGGAAAGAAGGAGAGATAAAGAATTTCCCAGACAAATAAAAACTAAAGGAGTTTGTGTCCACTAAACCAGCACTATAAGAAATATGCAAGGGTACTCTTTGGGAAACAGACTAGAAAGGAACAGTAAATCTCCAGAAATAATGACAAAACAAATTCCTATCTGTCAATACTGACTCTGAATGTAAATGGACTAAATGCTCCAATCAAAAGAGTGTCAGAATGGATAAAAAAACAAGACTCATCTATGTGCTCCCTACAAGACACTCATTTCAGATGTAAAGCCACGCAAATTAAAAGCAAAGAATGGAAAATCATTTATCATGCAAATTAAAGTGAAAAGAAAGCTGGGGTAGCAATGCTTATATTGGACAAAGTAGACATTAAAACAAAGACTGTAACAAGAGATGAAGAAAGACACTCTATAAAGAGGTCAATTCAATAAGAAGGTCTAACAATTATTAATATGTATTGGGAGCAGCCAAGATATAAAACAATTAATAACAAACATAAAAAAACTCATTGTAATAATACAATAATATTAGGGGACTGTAACACCACACTTGGAGTAATGGGCAGATCAGCCAAGCAGAAAATCAATAAGGAAACAATGACTTTAAATGATACACTTGACCAGATAGACTTAACATATGTATTCAGAACATTTTATCCTAAAGCAACAGAATACACATTCCGCAGCAGAATACACATTCTTTTTGAGTGCACATGGGACATTCTCCAAAATAGATCACATACTAGGTCACAAATTAGACCTCAACATGTACAAAAAGATTGAGATCATACCATGCATATTTTCTAACCACGACACTGTGAAACTTGGAGCCAAACAGAAGAAAAAATTTCAGAAGACCAAAAACACAAGGATGTTAAAGAACATTGTACTAAAGAATGAATGAGAAAGCCAGGAAATTAAAGAAGAAATAAAAAAAATACATGGGAACAAATGAAGATGAAAACACGGTGCTCTGAAACATCTGGAATGTGGTAAAAGTAGTCCTAAAAGGGAAGTATATAGCAATATAGGCTTTACTCAAGAAGCAAGAAAAATCTCAAATACAAAACCTAACATTACACCTAAATGAGGTAGATAAGAACAACAAATGAAGCCTAAACCCAGAAGAAGGGAAATAATAAAGATTAGAGCAAAAATAAATGATAGAGAAATTTAAAAAAGCAGCAAAACAAATCAATGAAACAAGAAGCTGGTTCTTTGAAAAAATTAATAAAATTTATAAACCTCCAGCCAGACTTATAAAAAAAAAAGAGAAGGTACCCAAATAAATAAAATCATGAATGAGAGAGGAGGGATTATAACCAACATCACAATTATAAGAAAATATTATAAAAAAATAAAAAATTATATGCCAACAAATCAGGCAATCTGGAAGTAATGAATAAATTCTTAGAAACATATAAAACACCAAAACAGAAATAGGAAGATATAAAAAACTTGAACAGACCCATAACCAGCAAAGAAATTGAATTAGTAATCAAAAGTCTCTCAACAAGGAAAAGTCCAGGGGCGATAGCTTCCAGGGGAATTCTACCAACATTTAAAAAAAATCTATTCTCCTCGAACTGTTCCAAAAAATAGAAATGGAAGGAAAACTTTCAAAATCATTCTATGAGGCTAGCATTACCTTGATTCTAAAACCAAAGACCCCACCAAAAGAAGAGAATTATATGGCAATATCCCTATGAACACGGATGCAAAAATTCTCCACAAGATACTAGCAAATCAAATCCAACAGTACAGTAAAGAGTCATTCATGACAGTCAAATGGAATTTATTCTTGGGTTTCAAGGGTGGTTCAATATTTGCAAATCAGTGGTCATGATACACCACATTAATAAAATAAGGGATAAGAATCATATAATCCTGTCAATAGATGCAGCAAAATCATTTGACAAAATACAGCATCCATTCTCGATTAAAAACCCTGAGCAAAGTAGGTATAGATGAAACATTCTTCAACATCAAATAGGTCATGAAACACCCACAGCTGATACCATCCATACTGGGGAAAAACTGAGAGTTTTCTTCTACCATCAGGAATAAGACAGGGATGTCCACTCTCAGCACTGTCATTCAACATAATACTGTAAGTCCTAGCCTCAGCAATTAGACAACAAAAAAAAATAAAAGGCATCTAAATCAGCAAGCTAGAAGTCAAACTTTCACTATTTGCAAATTGCACGAGACTCTATGTAGAAAACCCAAAAGATTCCACCAAAAAATTGCTAGAACTGATACACAAATTCAGTAAAGTTGCAGGATACAAAATGAATGTACATAAATCTGTTGCTTTTCTGTAAACCAATTATGAAACAGCAGGAAGAGAAATCAAGAAATCAATCCAATACATAATTGCATCGAAAACCATAAGATACCTAAGAATAAACCTAACCAAAGAGGTAAGTATCTACAATCTGAGAATTATAGAACACTTATGAAGAAGCTGAAGATGACATGAAGAAATGAAAAACATTCCATGCTCATGATTGTAAGAACAAATATTGTTAAAATGTCTATACTACCGAAAGCAATCTACACATTTAATGCAATCCCTATTAAAATAGCACCAGCATTTTTCACAGAGCTAAAACAATCCAAAATTTTGTGTGGAAAACAAAAACCCTGAATAGCCAAAGCCACCTCGAAAAAATTAAGCAAAGCCAGAGGTATCACAATTCCAGACTTCAACATATATTACAAAGCTGTAGTGATCAAGACAGTTATGGTACTGGCACAAGAGCAGACAATTAGATTGATAGAACAGAATAGAAAACCCAAAAATGGACCCACAACTATATGGTCAACTGATCTTTGACAAAGCAGGAAAGACCATCCTGTGGGAAAAAAAGACAGTCTCTTCAACAAATGGTGATGGGAAAACTGGACAGTAACATGTGGAAGAATGAAAAGGGACCACTTTCTTACACCATACACAAAAATAAATTCAAAATGGATGAAAGACTGAAATGTGAGCCATTAAACCATCAAAATCCTAGATAATATAGGTAGAAACTTCTTTCACATTGGCCATAGCAACTTCTTACTAGATAGGTCTCTAAGCAAGGGAAACAAAACCAATAAACTATTGGGACTTTATAAAAATAAAAAGTTTCTGCACAGCCAGGGAAACAATCCACAAAACCAAATGGAAAATTTTGGAGTGGGAGAAGATATTTGTAAATGACAACCTGATAAAGGCTTAGTATCCAAAGTCTGTAAAGAACTTATCAAACTCAACTCTCAAAAAACAAATAATCCAAGTGAAGAAATGGGCAGAGACATGAATAGACATTTTTCCAAAGAAGACATCCAGATGGTTAACAGATACCTGAAAAGATGCTCAACATCACTCACCATCAGGGAAATACAAATTAAAACTATAGTAATATATCACCTAATGCCTGTCAGCATGGCTAACATTAACAACGCAGGAAACAGCAGGTGTTGACCAGAGTGCAGAGAAAGGGACCCCTCTTACACTGTTGGGTGGGAAGGAAAACTGGTGCAGCCAGTATTGAGTTTGGAACACAGTATTGAGTTTCCTCAAAAAGTTAAAAATAGAACTACCTTATCATCCAGCAATTGTACTACTAGGTATTTACTCAAAGAATACAAAAATACTTTTCAAAGGGATATATGCACCTGATGTATATATCAACAATAGCCAAACAATGGAGAAAGCTCAAATATCCATTGAGTGGTGAATAGACAAATATGTTGTGGGGTGTGTATATATATACATATACACACCCACACACACACACGCACACATATACACACACACACAATCAAATATCACTCAACCATAAAAAGAATGAAATCTGGCCATTTGCAATGAAGTGGATGGAGCTAGAGAGTGTTATGCTAAACAAAATAAGTTAGTCAGAGAAAGACAAATGCCATATGATTTTACTCATAATGTGGAATTTAAGAAATGAAACAGATGAACACAGGGAGAAAAAAGAGATAGGCAAACCATAAAACAGACTTTTTTATTGAGGTGGAGGGAGGGGCAGAGAGAGAGAGAGAGAGAGAATCCCAAGCAGGCTCTGCACCTGATGCAGGACTCAAACTCATGAACTGTGAGATCGTGACCTGAGATGAAGTTGGAAGCTTAATTGACTGAGCCACCCATGTGCCCCAGACTCTTAACTATGGAGAACAAACTGAGGTTTGCTGGAGGGGAGGTGGGCAGGGGGATGAGGTGCTGGGTATTAAGGAGGACACTTGTGATGAGCACTGTGTTTTGTGTGTAAGCGAGGAATTACTAAATCCTACACATGAAACTAGTATTACATTGTTAACAAACTGGAATTTAAATTAAAAACTTGGAAGAAAAAATTTTTCAAAAGAAATAAACAATGATCCTTGTAAGAAAAAAAGAAAATATTGTATTACTTCCGTTATCATTGAAAAAATGACTAGAATGGTACTAACGCTGGACTAGCCATTGGAAGATCTGGGATGTAGTCCTGTCCATACACTAATAATTAACATCGCCTTGAATTAATCTTCTTGACTTCCATAAGTCTAATTTATTTATCTTTAACTGGAGGAGAGGACAAAATCTACAGCTTAGCTTCAGATTTAATATACTAGCATAATGATAAACATAGAATAAAATCTTAATTTTTCCAGGTGTTTCAGATGAGCATTTTCAACTTCTTCATATGTCTTGCTATGTGCATGACACGTGTGTACAGTGTGTGCATGTGTGTGTACAGAATATCATACCTCTTGTCTCAGAAACAAGAATATAAAGTTTAGGTAGAAAATTCTTTGATAGTCACATATTTCACTTAGATAAGTGAACCACATGTTAAGATGTAAAACTGATTCACAGATTTTGTGTTTCCTAGACCAATAAATATGTCAGCTCTGTCTTGCTATTGATATCAGTTACACTTTCACTTTCTCCTTCCTTCTTATTAATAGACTAGTAAGTCAGTCAAAAGATCGATAAAATCGAGACTGATTGCCTGAAAGAAAAATCATCTCCAGAAACTTGTCAATGGGAGACTTAAATTTACAATTGAACTTTTTTTTCTGGGAAGAACTATTAAAGTCCAAAATATAGACCATAGATACGTAACTATTTAATGAGAATATTTGAAGATTATTTTCATGCCAATAAACAGTCTGAGTATCCAAATGTAATTGCTTTTCTTTTTTATGAGAAATCTATCCAAGTTTTTATTTCATTTCCAGTTAGTTAACATACAGTGTAATATTAGTTTCTGGTGTAGAATTTAGTGATTCATCATTTACATCACAACAAGTTCCCTCCTTTGTCCCATCACCTATTTAACCCATCCCCACCGCTCACCTTCCTTATGGTAACCATCAATTTATTCTCTACAGTTAAGAGTCTTTTTCTTGGTTCAAATGCAATTGCTTTGACCAAGGACAGATGAGGTTTTCTCAGTGCATAACTTGCACTAATCTTTTAAAATTAAAACATTCTCATAGTGCCTGAGTGGTTGAGTTGGTTAAGCTTCCAACTCTTGATTTTGGATTAGGTCATGATCTCATGGTTTGTGGGTTCGAGCCTCACGTCAGGCTCGGTGCTGACAACTCAGAGCCTGGAGCCTGCTTCAGATTCTTTGTCTCCTTCTCTCTCTGCCACTCCCCTGCTTGCACTCTCTTTCTCCCTCAAAAATAAATAAACATTAAAAAAAATTAAAAAGGTCGAAATCCATGATAAAAGTATATTTAAAAAGTAAAGGAGACATTCTTGTGAACTACCCCGCAAAACAAATGTCAGTTATTAGTTTTACAATTATAGGCAGTACAACAACAGGTATTTGATTTTATTTTCAGAACCCTGAAGAATATATTTTTTTAAAAAAACCTACAGATGAGAAAGCATATTAGCCATTTCAATACTTTCTCAGGGATGAGGATAGATGATGAAAATTTCAAGGCAGTTTCTTTGTGGTTCTTAAATCCATTTGCAAAACTTTCATTTTCATGCTACATGGGAGCACCCATATGGTAGAAATAGGTCGGATCAAACTTCACAAAAATATTGGTGGGATAATATTTTAAAAGATTTAGTGGGGAACTGAGACTTGCCTTGTCTAGAATTTGTTACATACTGAACTTTTTGTACAGGTAGGACAGGTCTGGTAACTACTTCAAGGACCATTCAAATAGCTACAAATGGATGTCATCTGTGCAAATCACAAGCTGTTGTGAAAATCAAAGTGTGAAATATGTTTTAGAAGCAGTTTTTGAATTTTATTTTTGGATTGAAGATTTCTTTTACCAAAAGGCTAATGGTCTGTTGTACAAGGACAAAGACTTACGCTGTATCATTCAAGAAACATTTTTCAAGCACCTTTTATATGTTTGACATTGGGCTAAAGAATATGGATGTAATAATTAGGAAGGCAAGCACATTTTCTGCTCTTACGGAACATATCGCTTCATGCGTAGTAACATTTAACCATGATAGACACGCAAAGTAAATGTTAAAATGCTGTATGACATTTTCCCGAAGACATATAGATGGCCAGTAGACACATGAATAGGTGGTCAACATCAGTAATCATCAGGAAAATAGACTCAAAATCTCAAAAAGATATCACTTCATGCCTGTCAGATTGACTATTATCTAAAAGACAGAAAATAACAAGTGTTGGAAAGGATGCAGAGAAAAAGGAAGCCTCATACACTTGATAGAAATGTAAATGGTGCATCCACTATGGAAAACAGAGTGAAAGTTCCCCCGAAAATGAAAATAGAACTATCGTATGATCCACTTCTGTGGATTACATTACAGAAGTAATTCCGCCTCTGTATATAAATCTGAAGAAAATGAAACACCAATTCAAAGATATATCTGCTGTCCTATATTTATTGCAGCATTATTTACAATAGCCAAGATATGGAAGCAACCTAAGTGTCCATTGATAGCTAACTGGATAAAATATGTGATACATATATATTATGGTATATTTTGTAGCCACAAAAATGAATGAAATATTGCCACTTCTAACAACATGGATGGATCTAAAGAATATTATAAGTGAAATAAGTCACATATAGAAAGAAAAATACCATATGGTTTATAAATTCAGAGAACAAACTTGTGGTTGCCAGAAGGGAGGGTAGTTGGAGGACAGGCAATATAAGTGAAGGGGATTAAGAGGTACAAACTTCTAGTTATAAAATAAATAAGTCATGGAGATTTAGTGTACAGCATAGGGAATACAGTCAATAATAGCATAATAACTTTGTATCATAACAGATGGTAATTGGACTTATCATGGATATCATTTCATAATGTATAAATATATTGATTCACTATGCTGTACACCTGAAACTAATGGGATATTGCAGGTCAATTATACTTCAATAAAAAAGAAACACTATTTTAAAACCATAATAAGATATAAGGTTTGCCTAAAAAGCTAAGTGCACTATTCAAATTAATAATTCTAGATTTTACTGACAATATTTATGAACAGTTGTTCTTAGTTAAATATAAGACTCAATAAAGTATTGAGTATTTCACTGAAGACTAAACATATTGTTTCTTAGGCAGGGGTATACTTCAGAATCAATGGACATATTTTGGAAATACCTGTGCCTAGTCTCACTTCTAGAGATTCTTTTTCTGCGAACATCCCTAAGTTAGTTTCCCAAATGATTCTGATTCTCACGCGTACCTAAAAAGTGTTGTGATATTGAAAATACTTATTAGAAATGTATGTAGTCCATATGCTTCCACAATAGCAATTATTTGACGGAAATTAAGACATGTAGTGATTAATCACTACATTAATCAGTAAGAAGAGAATAAGCTTCACTAAGTGCCTCAAATGAAAGATGCTTTTGACTGCTTAGTGGTGCTTCTCAATGTGAAACTTTAGAATTCATTGACGCCTGAGATCAGTAAACTAGTAGAATGAAGAGTAGGGTATTTCCCCTTGTTCCATGTATTTGGATAAGTTGAGAAAATGACTCAAGATTAATAGGCGAAAGGTAATAGGTGATATTAACTAGTGTATTTGCATTGTTTCATCTTGTTTATGAAGATTCTGGGAAAGAAAAGAAAAGAGTGACCACTAAGAATCTGTGACCACCTGAAAAATGCTAGGAAAAAGCTATCCCCAGGATATGTTTTGCTAATCATCTAATCAGGAGAAGTAGCAAATTCTTATCAAATGATCCGATTCAACTGAAAACCTTACCTGGGGTTTGTGCTTAATTCTTTTTAAGTTAACAAGAAGGAACAAAACATATTGACTAAACAATGCACTTATATTAACTATATAGTTATTTATGTCTTTATAAATTATGGTAGAATAAAATAGTCCTGCAAAGTTACATATACTTTTGAAGGTTAAATTTTGTAACCTTGCTGCTTTCTAAAATTAGACACATTTCTAAAGGAGTTTGTCCTTGTGAATGTGCCAATTTGATTTCTGTTGTCATTAGAAATGCAGATGGCATGGGGTCTGAGAGCCCAAGTCCTTCTTCTTTCTGTTTTGACTAGAAATAATAAATTAATCCTTAATTAGTATACAAAAATATGTTTCAGGCTGTAATACAAATGTATTATGTTTACTAGGTTAATTATATTATTACCAAGGAAACCACAAAGCTTTGTGTAGAAAATCTATTCAAAGTGAATCAGTGAATGAAACAAGCAGCCAAAAGATTTGGATTTAGACTGGAAGAATGTTTGTGTTCAATATGTGTATTTCTGAAGAACGGCAGCTCTTTCATTTAATTAGGTGCATATAAAATATATAAATGATTGCAAATACTTGACCTCAACATGTTTGTTTTATATCTTGCATATCTACCCACTCTATTAGTTCTTCTGTTTCTTTTGTGACACCATGAGAGGGGAAGCAAAAAAAGAAAGGCTTGGGTTTTCAGAGAGCTCTTGTCTCTCATTCTTTAAAAATCATTAAAAAAGAGGAGCACATGCGATTGCTACTTTTCCATATTAAACCTCAATTAGCATGTTTCTTCACTAACTTTTCTTTTCACATCAGATTTTAACACAGGAGGTGAATAAAAGCCCATATTTAGAAAAATAGAGGAAATGAGAATGCAAGACTAGTATTTAGATTTGAGTCCAGAGATTTGGTAATAAAGTTGGTGAAGAGAAGAAAACTCAAACCATCAGTGGACAGCTTGAGGAAAGCTCCGAGATACTCTCTACAAGGAGGAAAAGGAACTCAAAGGAAGAAAGAAAACTCTTCTGTATCTACAAACTCTCACATATTCTCCACATATTGACATTAAGATCCAGTTTACTTTTTGTTCTAGCTCTGCGTATTCCTGAGGTGAAACTCGGGTCACTGAGCCATAGTGACGAGTTTATCAGAGCTTTTCTTTGTATAAGATGTGCTGTGTAGGGAGCAATCATATATATGAAGTATTTTATTCCTTTTATCTAAGGCCCCTCCCCCTAATAATAATAAGTTTTTAAGATTAGGTTTGCTGATCAAGAAATAAAATTTCTAAGAAGTTCTTTTTAGTTTTAAAATTCTATATAAGCCTAAACACTTAAAAAAAAAAAACAAACTGTTAAGAGGAGGAAAGGGTCAATTAGTAAATGAACCTTTGTATTACACTAGCCTTTTCTATCGATGATTCTTTTATTTATATATTTTGCAGATGAACTTTGGAAGTTTTACAAGATTAGTTTTTTCATGGGGACTGTGAGGTCAAAACTACTTTTATAAAAATAGTAAGATGTTATCTAATTTTTTTTCGTGGTGTTGACATTTTCACTGATGGTACAGAAGTTAATGGTGGGCAAAAATGCTGGTAGCTTGGCCCAGAATCAAAGCATCGGCATGAAACTGGACCAGTAGTTCTTGTTTACTTTACTCTGATGCACGCATAGTTCCAAAATTAAAAATACATGGATAGTTTCACTTAAAGTGTCCTTAACGGAGCAGGAAATTTTATTAATTTCATTAAGTCTCTAACCTTGAGTATGGCACTCTTTAATATTCTGCGTGAGGAAGTAGGAAAAATGAGTAAAACAGTTCTCTTGGTTAGCAAGGTAGAATGGTTGTCTCAAAAAACTCATTTATGCAATTGTTTGACATGTGAGCTGAAATAGCAGCTTCTTTTAAAAATACCACATTTAGATAAACACATAGCACACTGGGTATTAGGCAGACATTTTAAGACGTTCATTTAACCTAGAAACCTACAATTTTAGAAAACCATCCACTATCATGAGCTTGACAGTTTTCCAATACTAAAAATTTTCTGATATCTGTGGTATTATTAACAAATGTGATTTTTTTGAAACATGAAATCATTTGAACAATCCATATAACTTAGTGAACCAACATATTTTAAATGACAAATGCTTGACATAAAATCATGCATGGATAAAATACCCATTTAAGGTGCAAGATGGACCAATGGATTTTATTGTAATAAAATATGAAAAGTGTATTGGTATGTTTTTAGGTTCTACACTGCAAAAAATATCTAAGGAACAATACTTACCAGATTTTGTTATAATATCAGAAGAATATTGAAAGTTATCTGAAAAGGTTATTAAACACACCTTCCTTTCCCAACTACATGTTTTTATGAGATTACATTTTCAAATATTTCACACAAGATATTTCAACAGATTGAGAAAGCAAATACGAGAACCCCGATTTCTTCTAATAAACCAGAACATAAAGAAATTTGCAAAAATTTAAAAAATGTCATCACTCTTCTAATTTTTTTTACAAGGCTATGTTATTTATGTTAACATATAATGGCTTTATTAGGGCTATAAATAATATATAAATAAATATTTTTTAATTTACATTTCAATTTCTAGCGGTAAATATCAATAGATATAACCCATGTAAACCAAACCTCTTTGGAGTCCTCAATAATTTTTAAGAGTATAAGAGCTTTTGAGACCAAAGTGTTTGAGAAACTCTGGGCTAGGTTTTTCTGGTGTCCTATGTCAGTCTGGGGTCATCTGTCTCTACTTATTTATAAATTCAGGGTAGAAAATTTTAAACCTACACATGGGTAGAGATGATGGTATATATTAATAATTATATAGTTACATATCAATACACAGCTTTAACAATTATTAACATTTTGTCAATCTTATTTCAACTATTTTCTCTTTCCATTAGTGTTTTATTCTCTTTGTTTTTTTTTAATTTATTTTTAATTTTTTTGTTTTATTTATTTTGAGAGAGAGAGAGACAGCACAAGAAGGGAAGGGACCAAGAGAGAGGGAGACACAAATCTGAAGTAGGTTCTAGGCTCTGAGCTGTCAGCACAGAGCCCGACACAGGGCTCGAACTCACCAACTGTGAGATCAAGACCTGAGCCAAAGTCTGATGCTTAACTGACTGAGCCACCCAGGTGCCCGGAGCCACCCAGGCACCCCTCTGTTTATGTGTTTTAAAAGCACATCTCAGATATTATGGCATTATCAGGAAAGACTTCAGTGTGTGTGTATATAGTGTGTGTGTGTGTGTGTGTGTGTGTGTGTGTGTGTGTATACACATCTCTGAGAAAAAGTATATACACACACAAATACATACATCATATTCATATACTTGCATTTATATGCCATTATCACACTTAATAACGTTAATAATATTCCCTAATATTACCCAACATAGGCTATGTTAATAGCCTAATTATCCCCAATTGTTTCAGAAAAAAATGATTGTAGATTATAGTTGTTTTGTCAAGTTAGAATCTAGTTAGAGGTTGTGGTCTTCTCATTTATGTTGTCTCCTTTTAACTCTAACTGTGCCATCTCCTCACTCCCACCTCTTCCATGTTGCCAATGATTAGAATGATGGAGAAATCAGCTTCCGTGCTCTGTTGGAGAAACCAGCTCTCTTGTCCAATAGATTGGTTACAATTTCCACATTTGGCCGATTGCTTCATTTGATGTTACTAACTTTTCCTCTATTCCCTGTAAGCTGGTAGTTAGATATGTAAGTGTGATTAGACTCAGACACATTATTTAGCAAGAATTCTTCCTAGATGAATGTTTTCAATTTTCTTTTGAAACACGTCTTAAAACACAAAGTGTCTTGTTTCATTTTTAATGAATGATAATCAGTGGATACAGGTGGGGTCAGTCTGATTTCTCTTCTATAAAGTTCTTCATTAACACTCACTTAATAGCTTTAGAATCCATTTAATAATTGTTCCTTAGATTCATTACTTCACTTTGGGTGATTTTCTTATTCTGTCATTCTGTCTGCACTTTTTGAAGCTGAACATTTTCTATAAAGAACAATTTTACTCATTTACTATTGGTTATTTTGATATATAGGCCATTTACAGGATGATAAATTACAGAATGATATATAGGCCAAATTACAGAATAAATGCTTAGTCATTTTCCTTTACTGGCGCCCCAGTAGCTAGCATATTGGCCAATGAGTCTTTTTATCATTATACACACAAAATTTCACATATAATGTGTGTTAATCAATTGCAGTGAATGTTTTTTTCTGATGGTCAAATTACACCAAATTTACTCAGTGAGAGCCCCTCCTAGTCGGCTCCTATGTTGTGTCGCAACATCATTTAGTCATACAAAAACTTCCTTTCTGACTAAACAAGATGTTATAAGCTCATCTTGTATATTTCCTGCCACAAATATGGACATACTCATTTCTGCAAGGAGACTTGTTTCTTTCCATGGAAATAGTAATAGAAACTATAAACTAGGTGCAATTCCACTTCATTTTAATTTCTCATATTAATCTAAGTGATTTACATTAACAATTAACTATGTACTATGAGAATCCCACCATATTTTCCAGATAAACAAATATGGCTCACATATTTTGATCATTGGTGGAATTTGGAGGAAAGCATTTGATTGCTTAATGTGCATTTTTTCTTCATGAACTATAATAATTATGAATTGATCACAAGTTTGAATTATATAATATCTTTTAGTTGCCTAACACAAACTCATTTAATTATTTTAATATCCCATGAAAAACCCAGAAAGGATACAGAAAGGTTAAAGTATATTTAAAAATTGGCACCTAGTTTTATATTATGGTATTAATAATATGACCACACTAAAACTTGTTCTCCTTATAGATTCTTTTAGATTTAAATCTCTGAGTGCCTTAACAGTCCTATATAGGACAATTGGAGTTTTCTAAATATCTGGGACAACAAAGATGAATAATATAAGCCCTTGAAATTTCCAGAATTTGAGCTCACATTTAGTTTAGATTTTCCATCTGCTTGAAGTAATCAGATAATTTATAAACTCCATTTTGCTTTTGCTAAGATATGGAAGATGGGCAGTTCAGTGCTTTACCATTTTGATACTTTTTTAAACTGACAGTTTTAACCCTTCTTTCAAATGAAATACTACCCATAATCCTAATATTGGCAAAGATATATAAAAAAAAATGCCTAATTTCTCTGTTTGAAGCAGAAATGGGTGGGGGATAAAGGTGAAAGTGAAGCTCTAACTGCAGTCTGAGAGCAATTTATTTACATCTGTTACTGGCAAAGTGTGCTCCCTAGACCTGCAGCATCGATATTCTCTGAGAAATACAGAATCTCCAGCCCTATCCTGTGCCCCGTGAGTTAGAGACCCAGGGAGTATAGCCTAGCAGTCCCTATTTTAACAAATGCTGGGCAGTCTAAACTTTGAGAACCACTGACGTGTAACACGCCGTGTTTTCCAAAGTGCACTTTCCTAAATCAACTGCACGTGTCTTTGTAACACCCATGAGGACAATTGTAAAACCTGCTTTATAGCTGAGAAACCCAACAGACTCCAGTAGATCTGTAAGCAACATTCTGGTACTTACCATTTTTTAAAGTTTGTTTATTTTGTGTGTGAGAGAGAAAGAGATAGATAGAGAGAGTGGGGGGGAGAAGCAGAGAGAGAGAGGGAGAGAGAGAATTCCAAGCAGGTTCTGTACTGTCAGCCTGGAGCCTGAAGCAGGGGTTCGATCTCAGTAACTGTGAGATCATGACCTCAGCTAAAAGAGTGGGATGCTTAACCAACTGAGCCACCCAGGCACCCCTGATACTCTTAACCTTTGAGATGGAACACATTTTACCATGTCATGGGGCCACATGAAAAGTTCATGGAAATTCTATATTTCAGATGCTTGGCCATAATATAAAGTGATGCTTGGCAATATGTAATGAGAGCAAGAAATTCTTTCCCTGTCAAACTCCCTGTGAGACAGGAAACTGAATGCGGAAGAGACATTTACCTTGTGAGGCTATAGGAACATCTTTTGAAATCAGATCTGGACTCTCCAGCTAGGGACAGCACCGCGCTGAGGACATGCATCAAGTTAGCTCCTATAATTCCCCATCTTTCCTCTTTTTTTTTTTTTTTAAGTAATCAGCTGCTCAAGGAATCAGACACAGTGTAAGATGCCTCTATTTTAAGTGACTTTTATTCTTGAGGTATCCTGGACTATAAGAAACACTTCAGTTGCTCCTTGTAAGACATGCAAGAGATTGAGTTTAAAGATAGGAGTTTGTTTCCTCTTTACAAGAGACAAACTGCTGGATTATTTGTTCAGGTCTCTTGAGCAGCTGGAGCAGTGTGGCCACGGCAGCCAGTGGCAGTGAGAAAGGCGTCATGTGCGGTGAGAGGGAGACTCGATACCCAAGGAAATGAAAAAAATATTAGAGCTGTTATTATCTGTACTTACAATAGAAGTCCTGCATGGCAGATAAGAGCATTGCAAGTTCTATTTTTTATTTATCTTACATTACATCTCCTACACAGAACCAACGTGTAGACAACTGGGGCTTGTTCTAATAACAAAATTGTTGCCTGAAATGAAATTCTTGACATACCAATCATTCTCTGTAGCCAAATCATTTTTTCATATAAAACATATTTGGAGAGTACTTTAATGAATGTTTTGCACTTAGTCATCCACTTTATTTTCTTTCCTAAGAGATCCTCCAGTAGCCACAAAAGAACAAAGCTTTCCTGGGTGGTATATTTCTTGGCATGTTATTAGCAAAAGGTCTTCCCAGAGAGCTAAGGAGAAAGAAACTGACAATGACTGGGGATAAATATGACTTCTTCTCTGCAGTTAAAAAGGACAAATAAAAGGGGCACCTGGGTGGCTCATCAGTTAAGTATCCAACTTTGGCTTAGGTCATGATCTCGAGGTCCACAAGTTCAAGCCCTGCATTGGGCTCAATGCTGACAGCTCAGATTAAGCTGCTTAAGATTCTGTGTCTCTGTCTCTCTCTGTTCCTCCCCTGCTCATACTCTGTCTCTCTGTCTCTTTCAAAAATAAATAAGCATTAAAAAATTTTTAAAAAATGAGAAATTTTGGGATTGCTGCTTTTGACACTGTTCCTGACTTTTTAAGTTAGAATGTTCTGGATCTGAGAAAGATCTGAGGCCCAACAGATCTGAAAATGTCCAACTACCAACTTATGTATTAATTGATGGAAGTAGACCATGCCAGATTAAGGCTATGGTCCTTGAGTTTGAGGTGGATGCAGGAAGACACGTTTTAGGGGAGGAGGAAGTGAATCTTGGCTTAGTTCAGATAAATCAGTGTTGCATGTGTGTGATAATTTCCTGTGAGCAAGGTGCTCTCCTCATCTCATCCCGAACCCCCCTAACCGAACAAACACTGAATCTTTCATCCCATAGTTAGAAAGAATGTTTTCTGTGAGCTACCCTTGAGTGGAGTAACACCATGTCATTTGTTAACTTTGAACACCCTAAGATCAATATCGCCTTCTTTTCTGAGAGCACGTTTTGGAAACCAGGTAGGGGATGAGACTCTAAAGAACAGTAACTTTAAGGAGGTAAGATCTCCACTAAAGGATAGACTCTGTGAGGGCACGAGTGACATCTGCCTTGCTCACTGTTGAGCTCGGCATGGCCCAAAGCAGCTCATTTGTTGTTGTAATGAAGGCACACGTGGAGGATGAAGGCTGTGAAGAAGTTTTACTGAGAGTGGAAACGGTGTTCCAAATGGAAGTTAATGGTGTCACAAGGGTTTGGATTTGGAACTGCTGTTTCACTTAGTAGTTGCTGGTCAGCTGTTCCCACTGGAATCTTAGAAGTATCTAGAATGTTGCTAGAAAAGTCATCAGATTTACCGAAGCAGTGCTTCTCAAAGTATCTGTGGCAAATGATCCGTTTTGTTTTATTTTATTTGCATTCCATTGTGGACCAATACTTTTTATAAGATGTAAGAAAAGTGTATTAACAGAATAAGTGAAATGGAAGAAGAGGATATATATAATACAAGTCCATTTTAAAAATTATCATTAGTTTCTGCAATCTTAAATCACTTTGTAAGATCGCTGTGAGAGGGTCTCCAAGCATCTTGTCACTTCTCTGTTGCAGTCTGATAACAAGTTTCCTGGAGGGCACCCGATGTAGACCACACACTGTGTGGTGCTGCACTAATGAGCGCCCTGTTATGGGAAAGGGTGTGGAGTGATCTGGGAACTCTCAGGAGATTGGCCAGTCCAGCAGAGAGCTACAGAGCCGGGAGCCGTGTGGCGCATCTCAGCCCTGCACGCCAACCCTGCTCTCTGAAAGACGCAATCATTTTTCAGCACTATTACTTGTCATAAAACAATGTCCAATAAACTTCAGACAAAATTGATTTGATACAAAGACAACTATCTTGCTCTTTCACCTCTCCCCTTGCTCTGCCGAGGGAAATGACTGTGGTTTGAATGAGGAGTGAAGGTAAACCAAGAACTTGTACACTAGATACTTCATTTTACTTCATTTAGGTTTTGTTTTGTTTTGTTTTAATTTTTAAATGTTTATTTTTGAGAGAGAGAGAGAGAGAGAGACAGAGACAGAGACAGAGCATGAGCTGGGGAGGGGCAGAGAGAGAGGGAGACCCAGAACCCAAAGCAGGCTGCAGACTCTGAGCTGTCAGCACAGAACCCGAAGTGGGGCTAGATCTCATGAGCTATGAGGTCATGACCTGAGCAGGAGCCAGACACTTAATCGATGGAGCCACCCAGGCACCCCTTTTTTCTTTCACTTAGAATGTAGATTCTACAAAGTCAAACGCATTGACTGTTCTAATGAGAGTTGCCAGGGGTTTTATAGTGATAGATTTTTTGACCTGTTTTAATTTTTTTGTGAACTATATTGCTTTTTACTAGTTTATATTTTTAATGCCTGTTTTAAAACATAATTATTTCCTTATTGCGATTGTCTGGATATATTTTTTTCCTGATTATAGGTCTAGTTCTAAAATTGAAATCTTTATCAAATGCATTTTAGTGTTTAAATTTCTTCTTTATATAATTTTGTTATACTCAGGAGTTTTGATACATTGTACTTTTGTTTTATTTCAAACCTACATATTCTGCAATTTTCAATTTCCACCTTCGGTTTTGAATTGTTTAAAATTGAGTTATTTTAGCTTCCAAATATATTTTGCTTTTAAATTCTAATTTCACTGAATTGTGGTCAGTAACATAAACTCTATGGTACTGATTTAAAAGAAATTGTTAATATTTCTTTGGCAGTTTAAGAAATGTGTGGTGCATATTTTATATCATACTTGTTTATTTTTATTAATATAATATGTTTCTCTGAGTTCCTGTTAATAACTTTTCCTTTGAATTATATTTTACCCAATGCAACTAACTTTTGGTTAGCATTTGGACAGTATAACTAAATCCACCCTTTATTTTCATCAGCTGGACATTATTTTATTTTAGTTGCAATTCTTATAATCTAAAAGTTACATTTTTAAAATCTAAGCTGAGAATCTTCTGGTGACAAATGTTATATGATACATGCGGCTTTGGTAAAAAAATTAACTCATTCTCTATGCATTTTACATCCTCCTGAACAAGAGGAAAAGGAAATTTAATTTGATATCCACAGGGTCACACTTGGGAACCAGGTCAAAATTCATCTTGCCTCTTCTGAAAAAGGATACAAAGGGGGAAGAGAAGAAAGAATAGGGAAAAGAGATGAGAGAATTCTAGAGTTTAAACAACCTAAAATGGCATTAAGGGTCGGGGGGAAAACGGACATCTGAGATAGCTGACTAGATCATTGTGCACTTGGTGGGAAATAAGTAACATCTACTCCCATTCTGTTAGTGAATGCTGCGTTTGATTTTGTTATTAGACTCTGTAATCACAGATATTCCCATATCGAAGGTAAACATTCTTTAATACCATACTCAGAAGATTGATTGTGCTGTGCTGAAGATACTCTAAAGGAGTAAGAGAACAAATGGAAACATTTGATGTCCTTAAAACACAGCCTTTAGGGACAAGAAACACACGGTCCCTAAACTGATGGCAGAGAAAGGACAATACTCAGCAAGGTTGACAGGAAAGGCTTTTTAGTAAGTGTGGCTCTGGATCTCCTTAATTAAAGAAGACACGCTCACTGGATTCAGGTGAGTCAGAATCCTTTGGGAACCTGAACACATTTAGGAGAGAGTCTCAAAATACCTCACTTCATCTCCTCCGTTTCATTTTCCAAATGCTGCTTAGAAAGCAGAAACAACATCTGGGTAACTTTCTGTTCCAAAGTAGCAGCCTAAAAGAATGGTCTACTTTTCCAGGAAAATGGGGTGTCCCTTCCATGTTACTTCATTTCTTGGGGACAGGAAGAAGAGAAAGGTAGATGTCAGGGACAACAGACAAGTACATTTTGAACTTTTGTGGTGTTTGTTGCTTGCTTGCTTATTTTTAGGGAGAGAGGAGTATGTATGAAGCAAAATGAAGATCCAGAAAATATATCTCCATTGGAGGGAGAAGTGTCACTGATGGTGCTGGTGTCTGTAATTTATAGTGTCCAATTTCTCCTCGCTCTGACTTCCGTCACTCATTCTCCATTCTGGGTTTCCCCACAGACTATGAAAATGGGAGCAGTCTGAAATTTCTGAGTTGTGTTTTTAAAATCTCTCAGAGTCCCTCTTGTGCTGTCATTTATAATTCAGGGATTCTAGTAAGTTAGGGACCAAATGCTAAATATTTTCATGGAATAAAGTGTCTCCAAGAATTCAATTCTTCCGTACCTTGAGCCCGCTAATGTAGTTTCCCAGGCAAGATTAAGAGAAAGATGTGCCTTTTATTCAGTGGTATTAAAAGGTTGTAAATACTATCGGTTCTTGTTTGTGAAAACAATGGTCGCCTTTGTACTAGTTAACATTGAGAAAGAAAAAAAGACTTCTGTTAGTATTTGCCTACTAGTATAAACTTCATTCTTTAAAAAAAATTTTGGGGTGCCTGGGTAGCTCAGTAGGTTAAGTGTCTGACTTGGACTCAGGTCATGATCTTGTGGTTGGTGAGTTCAAGGCCTGCATCGGGCTCTGTGCTGACAGCACAGCCTGGAAAGCCTGGAGCCTGGAGCCTGCTTCTAATTCTGTGACTCCTTGTTTCTCTGCCTTTCCCCTGCCTACAGTCTGTCTGTCTGTCTGTCTCTCTTTCTCTCAAAAGCAAATAAATATTAAAAAAATTTTTTTCAAATAAATAAAAACTTGGTTTTCTCCTGAGACAATTGTATAAAAGTAGTAGGGACTTTTGTTTAAATCTGTAATTGAATGAGTGACAAGACCAGTAGATCACAGAAACAAAAAATAGAAGTTATATTTTTCAGTTTTCACAAGGATTTTCATTCAGTTTCACATATAAATTAAGAAAATAGGGGCTCCTGGGTGGTTCTGTTGGTTGACCATCCAACTTCAGCTCAGGTAATGATCTCACAGTTCGTGGGTTCAAGCCCCACGTCGGGCTCTGTGCTGATGGCTGAGAGCCTGTAGCCTGCTTCAGATTCTGTGTCTATTTATCTCTGTCCCTCATCCACTCACACTTTATCTCTGTTTCTCAAACAAATGAATAAACATTAAAAAAATTTAAAAAAAGAAAATAATATATTCAGTGCATCAAACCAATTAAATAGTCCACAATTATCACTGTAGAGGCTCGATGTTCTCAAGGGAGAGAGGAGACATGACAAAGTTTTAAGAGATCTGTTGGGGTGTCTGTGTGGCTCAGTTAGTTTAGTGTCTGACTCTTGGTTTTTGGCTCAAGTCATGATCTCACTGATTGTGGATCAAGCCCTGTATTAGGTTCTGTACTGACAGGTTGGAGCCTGCTTGGGATTCTCTCTCTCTCTCTTTCTCTCTCTCTCTCTCTCTCTCAAAATAATGAAATAAATCTTTTTTTAAAAGAGATCTGTCATGAATCTAAAATAGATGTTTTGTTAATATTTTGTTAATCATACATGTTTTGTCAAACATTTTATTATCATACTCTTTCTCAAATAAAACCTTATGCGTAATGTATTTAATGGAAATTTATAAATAGAATTTTTTCTACTTGATTGTGGTGAATAATTCTTTTTATATGCTGTTGGATTCTATTTGCTAATATCTTGTTAAGAATTTTTGCATTCATATTCACCAAGGATATCGGCCTGTAGTTCTCTTTTTCTGCTGGGTCTCTACCTGGTTTGAGAATCAAGGTGATGCTGGCTTCATAGAATGAGTCCAGGAGTTTTCCTTCCATTTCAATTTTTTGGAACAGCTTGAGGAGGATAAGTATTAACTCTGTTTTAAATGTCTGGTAAAATTCCTCAGGGAAGCCATCTGGCCCTGACTTTTATTTTCTGGGAGATTTTTGATAACTGATTCAATTTCTTCACTAGTTATGGGTCTGTTCAAATTTTCTATTTCTTCCCGTTTGAGTTTTGGTAGCATGTGGCTGTTTAGGAATTTGTCTATTTCTTCCAGGTTGTTCAATTTGACGGCATATAGTTTTTCATAATATTCTCTGATGATTGCTTGTATTTCTGAGGGATTAGTTGTAATCACTCCATTTTCGTTCGTGATTTTATCGATTTGGGTTCTCACTCTTTTCTTTTTGAGAAGCCTGGCTAGAGGTTTATCAATTTTGTTTATATTTTCAAAGAACCAGCTCTTGGTTTCATTGATCTGTTCCACTACTTTTTCTGTTTCCATATGATTAATTTGTGCCCTGAATTTTTTGTAGTCACTTATTTTCTGGGTTCAGTTTCAAGAGAATTAATTCTTTTAGATAAACCATAGTATCAATAAGAATGATTTAATGAGCCTCCCATTTTAAGTTCAGATTATTGGGTAAGTACAGGTTTTTTTTGTTTTGTTTTTCCTTTTGTTTGTTTTTGTTGTTTGTTTGTTTTGTTTTAATTAAAATATAAATCTATGAGTCCACAATATAGTTTCTATTGTGAGTCTATTGTGGACTCTAATCTAGCTAGGTAGATTAGATAAATGTTTCTTTTTTTCTTTTAATTTTTTTAATGTTTATTTATTTTTGAGAGAGAGACAGAGTGTGAGCAGGGGAGGGTCAGAGAGAGAGGGAGACATAGAATCCAAAGCAGGCTCCAGGCTCCAAGCTGTCAACACAGAGCCAGATGTGGGGCTTAAACTCACAAACTGTGAGATCATGACCTGAGCCTGAGTCAGATGCTTAACTGACTGAGCCACCCGGATGCCCCTAAATGTCTCTTCTTAAAATAGAATGGTGATTGACAAATATAGAAGTGGAGGAGTTGTAAAATTGTTATTTTGCAATTATAATTCTAAACATTTCAAGATTTATGAATGAATTTTAAGTCTAGGATGGATTGCTAGGGTAATCCTCTTTACAATAGATTGCCTAATAAAGAATAAAAAGTCTAGGGAGCAAAGCTTGATGAAGATCAGAATATCTGCATAATCTCAAAGGTTCTCTCTACAAATTACTTATTAGTTACAGAATAGAAATAATAACTATTCAGTGTGTGACCTAGAGAATACTGATTGGGTGATCAAAGTTAACATCACCAATAAGAAGCAGATAGACACCATGGGCCTCCACATGCGGTATTCTCTAAAGGTCGTAATGCAGTTTATGTAGTATTTTAACAACTGGGAATGCATATCTTGAATCTTAATCATGAAGAGATATCAGAACAAAATTGGATAACATCCTATACACTAATTGGTCAATATCTTTAGGCCACCAATGCTCTGAAATACAGTAGTTTCCCTCTTAAGTCTCTGCTTTTTTAAGCCGTGATTTTCTGTATTCCCCCGTCTGACTCTCTAATCTTAGAAACAGTGGTGTGCCTTGCATTCTTCCCTCTCAGGGGTCTGAGAAGAACTGTAGATTTTTCATTCTGTTCAGCTTTTTGCTTATTGTTAGGATAGAGTGGTGACTGCCAAGCTCCTCATGTGGGGAACAGGGTGTTTTAAAGTAAGTTCGTCATCTCAGGGTTTTCATTTGTGGATTGTCTTTTCCATTGACAGTTGGTCATGTTTATAGGTTATATTCTCCTGGGCCTTTTTATGTCAAGTAATTGTGGATTGCATCCTGGACTTGTACACTATTTTGTTAAGAGAATCGGGATCCTGTAAAATCCTTGGGAGAATGTCGATTTGCTGCTGCTGCTGCTGCTGTTGTTTGGCCAGGCAATTAACTTGCTTAGTGTCAGCAAAGTCGTTCTTGCCTTCTGCCAGCAATGATTTCTTTGTCAGCTATTTTTTTCTTTTTCTTTTTTTTTCCCACCTTGGTGCCTGGGGAAGGACTGTGGCAGGGGCCAGCTGTGACCCCTGGATGCCCATCTCCCCTTCCTTCTCCCAGGCCTGGACAGGCTGTCAACTAATTTTTCAAAGCATTTGCTGTGGTTACATCTGATTCATCTATGCCATTCATAGTTTTCTAGGACTTGGCAGTAGTCCTCGGTCTTTCCTATGCTTTGTGAGCCTATTCCATGCTTGCCCAGATTGGAGGGGAGCCCAGTACCTGGCTAGGTTCATACACATAACTAGGGAATTTTCCCCCCAATTGTAACTTCTCTAAGATCACCTCCAACTTAAGGTTACCGATGGCTCTCTTTCTGAGTTCCTCCAGCCTAAATCTGGACTCACTTCCAGGGTTTTAGGTTCCTGGGCATTTACATTTGACTCACTGTCAATTTTAGAGCCAAACTGTGAGGGGACAGACAGAAAAAATATCAGGAATTCCATAACATACACTTTTTGAACCACAGAGACCCTTTATTTCTGGTTCAGTTGACCAAAGATATAGGTTTGACCTTGGGATTTTATATACCCTAACTCCACCGGCAATAATGTAGCAGCCATACATCTTTGCAATGATTTGCCTCTGCAGCAGGGCTAAAGAATAATAATAATTAAAAAAAAGACAAAAAAAAAGAGAAGGAATTCACCCAGAATCCTCCACTTTTTCTGACCCTATGGCCAGAAAGAGGATCTTTCCCTTACAGTTTTTGCTGTCTGTATTCTCTGCACAGTTCCACAACTCTAACTACAGGATCCTCCTTGGATCAAAGCTGGGAAATGAAGGAGAGAGAGAGAGAGAGAGAACGAGAGAGAGAGAGGGAAAACAACAACTCAGAAATGCACTGGTGTTGATCATTTCTCAAGTTTTGACCCCTTTTATCCACCTGATGTTTACTTTTTTAGAGTTCTCAGATTGTTGCATTTTGTATTCTTTCAGATTTTATAGTTGTAGCTAGTAGGAGAGATAAGCTCGTGTGATCTTACATTATGGCACTGAAGTTTTCACTCTTGTAGAAAAAATATTATTACATGATAAAGGGTCATATAGTGTGTAACCTATTTTCAAAAGGCCCAGAGAAAGAAATTATATGTTCATAGATCTAAGTGGGAATATTGTTATAGAAAGAATATTGTTATAGAAAGAATGTAGCAAGACATTAGAAAACAGTGAACGTGATTAAAGTGTATAGAGTTCCTTTTTCTATTTTTGTAACTTTTAAAATTAAATTTTAATTATTTTTTAAGAGTTCTTAAAAAACTGAAAACTGAAAATAGTTAAGACTATTTTCTAATAAAATTCTTCAATACGTGTCATTTACCAATGCTATTTGAGAGATCTTGACATTTTTATAACTTGTACTTTTCTGGGCAACATAGAATGACATCTTTAACACAATAAATCTTCATTTTTTATAAGAGAACATGTTCCTGGAGCAATAGTTCTTGCTATTGCTTTTGTTCCATCAACCAGAAGTCAATGTTTTGTTATAAATTAATATGATGGATTCCTAAAAACTGACAAAAACACTTCAGGGCACTTTCGTTGCATTGTATCAGGAGTTTTTGAGATTATTTTATTTCCTTTGTATTCACTAGCATAAAATCTCCGTATCAGAACAAGCAAAATAAAGATGAGCATAACAAGTGGGCTTTATTCCAGCTGAACTGGGACGTCCTGTTGAATTATAAGAATGTCACAAAAATTCATTCTTTAAACAAATTCATCAGTTATTCCATGTGTTGACTTTTGGATCAAACAATAGTAAGAACTGCATGTGTCTAGCATTTTTTTTTTTCATAAATGCTTGTTTCAATGTCAATGCATAGGACTCGGAAGATATTTTTATTTTCCTGAAGTCTATGCTTCTTCCATTCCTCAAAACAAACAAACAAAGAAAAAGTAACAAACAAGCTGTAGTGTCACAAGGTCCATAGAGCTTTTTAAGCAACATTTAACCCTGAAAACATTTAATAATTTATTTTATTATAAAATGTAAAAATCTCTGTGTTACCCTATTATTTTCAAATGTCTTTCGGTGGTAGTATTTGGCAATATGTGTTTTAATTTAGTCTTCTGATTGATCATTGTTACATATTTAGTTAGTGATAGTATATGTGAATTAGTCCAATATAGCCCTGCCTTCTTGGAATACACATCTAATGGAGGAAACGTACAAACAATTGACAAATAGATAACCAGAATGATTCTAGTGACAAATAGGGTGTTATGAAAAGACATAAATGAATGAGACCAAAGAATAGGAATGTTTCAGGGAGAGGAGACTTCCTAATGTGTAAGGAAAGAAACTCTTTGGCATATTTGAGGAACTAAAGGAAGGTCAGTGAGGTGGAAATTAGTGTGATTGAGGGAAAGAGTGGGAAGATCTGAATGTGGCCTGGGAGAATCATACGGGATTCTGAAAGCCATGATAAAGGATTGGGATTTTATTCTGAATGCCAAAGGAAAGTACGATTTTTTTGACATAAAATTTACAATAAGAAATGCACATTTCTCTGATCACCAAGTGAGTAATGGATTGGATAGGACAATGAAGGCAGAAATATCAGCTGAGAAGACTTTGATTCAATCAAGAATAGATGTTAGCTTGTAAAAGTTGGAGGCTATGGAGATGGAGACATGTGGATGAACTGGGGACATATTTTTGAGATTGAATCAGCAAAAAATGATAATATATTCAATGTTGGTTTTGGGGGGATAAGAGACACTATCCCCAGGTTTTGGGCTTGAGTAGTTGGTTGGATAATAATGGAATTTATCGGAATGATGAAGAATAGGAAAGAAGTGTTTGGAAAGGAATTTAAGCAAGGATTTTATTTTGCTTTTCTTAAATATCTCAATGGAAGTGGGAGAGGGTGATATTTTTGACACAGATATACAGGTTAACCTTGGAACAGAGAATGTTAATGAAAAGAGACAGAAAATCTTTTTTATTTCAGAGAAATGGCTGAGGGACTCACTCAAGGTTTAAAGAGAGAGATGTATATTTTGAATAATAATGGTGAAATTTTACTAAATGATAAAAATGAAATAAGAAGTCAAAAGAGAAATTTTGAGATCTCAACTGAAGTCAGATATCATGACTTTGCAATAAATAACCTAGTACATACTTAAAATATATAGCATTAGAGATGTTTACTGAAATGTATTAGTGATGGATTCTTCATCATGGGCTCCTTTAGAGGTGTAAATAACATTGTTCTTGAATAATTAAGACATTGGTGTTTTACGTGCTCACACAGGGGAGAGTGGGAAGCCATGTGAAGTCACCAAGATCCAGGCACCCCTACAGCTGCTTGTGGGTGTGGATCCAGCCCTGCCTACTGTCACTGACTGACGCTAGTGCCCACTTATAGCTAGTCCCCTCAGCTGTGTACCTGCATGCCCCTATCTGTCACCAGACTCCACTGATGGGCTGAAACCCAGGGGAAAAGTGTGCAGTCACATAAGAGCAGGCTGAAAGTCAGGACTTTGCAGCTGTCAGTGAGCCTATCATTGGTGCTGGCCCTGGTTATTTTCCTGGCCCCCATCACTACAATATGTCTGCAACTGGCCCCTTCCACTACATAGGAACCTGTGGATGGCCTCCATATCTGAGCATGTGCACACCGCTGGCTCTGGCCACCATTGTTGCCTGCTCTGATCCCTTGCTACTAGGCCGGAGATGCCATTTTAGGACCCCAAAAGTTCTTTTAGCCCCTACAGTGCTTGTTAAGGACCACACAGAAATCTCTGGACTCCAGAGACTTGAGCTAAAGAACATCATGTCTTTATGCATATTTCACTGATCACTAAGTGAACAATGGATTGGATAGGACAATGAAAGCAGAAATATCAGTTGGGAAGACTTGGCATCTTGCATCATTCAAAGCACAGTCCAGCATGACTCTACCCAGAGGTGAAAGGCTTCCCTTACCAAAGTCAGTCCATAAAGTATGGAAAAGATGGGTACTTCTTTAAAGGCACAGAAAACTACAGAAGACTACAGGGATCATGAGGAATCAGGGAAACATGTTTTCACCAAAGAAATACAGTAAACCTTTATTATTAACTGGCCTCAAAGAAATGGAGACCCAGGAATTGCCCATAAAGAATTCAAAAGAGTTGTTATACAGATGCTCTGAGTGCTACAAGAGAATACAAATAAGCAGTATGGCAGTAGGAGGAAAACAGCACAAAAACCTAAGAAGAAGTTCAACAAAGAGAGAATATACAAAAAAAGAACCAAACATAATTTTGGAGCTGAAAAATACCATTACTGAAATGAAAAATTCAATAGAGAGCTTCAGTAACAGACTTGAAAAAGCAGAAGAAAGAACCAGAACTAATCAGAAGACAGAGCAATTGAAATGATCTAATCAGAAGAGCCAAATAAATGTATAAATAAGAAAAATGGGATATCAGCCAAAAATCAAAGCAAAACAAAACAGCAAAGAAATACATTTTAGTCTCAGAAGGAAAAATAAAGAAGAAAGAGCTATAAAACTTACTTAAATAAATAATGGCTGAGAACTTCCCTAACCTGAGGATGGATTTGGAAATCCAAGGTCATTGAAACTAAAAGGTCACCTCAAAATTTTAATCCAAAATTATTTTCTTCAAAACACATAATAATAAAACTTTTAAATCAGAGACAAACAGAATTTTTAAAGCAGCAAGAGAAAAATATTCTCCTACAAGGGAACCTCCATAAAGCTACTAGTGAATTTCTCAGCAGAGACCTTGCAGGCCAGGAGAGAATGGTATGATATTTTCAGAGAGCTAAATGGTATGATACTTTCAGAATACTTAGCAAAGGAAAGCTGTCCTTCAGAATTGAAGACTAAATAAAAACATTCCCTAATAAATAAAAGCTGAGGAAATTTTTCGCTACTAAACCTGCCTTATAAGAAACGCTGAAAGGAGTTTTTCAAACTGAAACAAAAGGACACTAATAGTAATATAAAAACATTCAAAAATATATAACACACTGGTAAAGGTAAGCATATAGTGAGATTCAAGGTACCCTCACCCAGGGGGCACCTGAGTGGCTCAGTCAGTTAAGTGTCCAACTTTAGCTCAAGTCATGATCTCACAGTTTGTGAGTTTTAGCCCCATGTCGGGCTCTGTTTTGACAGCTCAGAGCCTGGAGTCTGTTTTGAATTCTGTGTCTCCTTCTCTCTCTGCCTCTCCCCGCTTATGCTCTGTCTCCTGCCCCCCAATCAAAAATAAACATTAAAAAAATTCAAAGGATCCTCATACAGCATATATGGTGATGTGTTCATTAGGGATTTAATTCTAGTATTAAGGTTAAAGTAGAAAAATATTAAAAATAGCTATAGTTTCAACAAATTATTAATGGGTACAGAATATTAAAGGATGTAAACAGTTATGTCAAAAACATAAAACAAAAGCAAAAACTAGAGATTTTTGAATACAATGTATGATAAACTGTTATCAGCAAAACCATGCTGTTAAATGTATAAGAATTATATAAGATATTTTAGGTCAGCCTCAAGAGAACCAGAAATCAAAAATCTACCATAGCCACACACAAAAGATAAAGAGAAAAGAATCACAGCATACCACTGTGGGCAATATTCAATTTACCAAGGAAGGCAGCAAGAAAGGAAGAAAAATAAAATGGAACTCTCAAACAGCCAGGTAACAATGAACAAGATGGCATTAGTAAATCTTTACCTAACTACCTTAAATGTTAATGGATTGAATCCTCTAATCAAAAGGCAGAGAGTGGCAAGATGGATACAAAAACAAGTCCCAACTGTATGCTGTCTCGAAGAGACTCATTCCAGCTTTAAGGACACATAGGTTCAGAGTGAAGGGATAGGTCATACAGAGAGAAAATCAACAAGGAAACATTGGATTTGAACCATACTTGAGATCAATATTAACTAACTATATATAAATAGAACATTCCATCCAACAGCTGTAGAAAACACATTTATCTCAAGTGTACACAGAAAATTCTCCAGGATAGATCAAATTATAGGCCACAAAACAAGTCTTAGCAAATTTTAAAAGACTGAAATCATACCAAGTATTTTTTCTGACCACAATGGTGTAAAACTAAAAGTCAATAATAGGAAAAAAAGCTTGAAAATCCACAAATTTGTGGAGATTAGAAAACATGCTACTGAACAAAAAATGGGTCAAGAAAAAAACCAAAAGGGAAATGAAGAAATATCTTGAAACAAACATAAAAGCAAACACAACATATCAAAACCTATGGGAGCCTGCAAAAGCAATTCAAAGAGGGAAGTTTATGGCAATGAACAACTACATTTAAAAAAAAAAAAAGAAAGATCTCAAATCAACAACCTCATTTTACACTTTAAGGAACCAGAAAAAGAACAAACTAAGCCCAAAGTTATCAGAAGGTAGAAAGTAACAAAGATTATAGCAAAAATAAATGAAATTGAGATTAGAAGGACAATAGAAAAGAGGAATGAAACTAAGAGTTGTTTTTTTCGAAAAGACAAAATTGACAAATCTTTCGGTAGACTACCTCAGAAAAAAAGAAACGTAATTCAAATAAAGTTAGAAATGAAAGAGAAGACATTACAACTGATATCACAGAAATATAAAGCATAAGGAGAGACAACTATGAATGATTATCTACCAATAAACCAGTAATAGAAGAAATAGATACTTTTCTACAAATATACAAGGCTGAACCAAGAGTAAAGAGAAAATCTGAACATACCAATAATGAGTAAGGAATTGAGGCAGTCAAAACCTCTTAACAGAAAAGTCCAGGATCAGATGATTTCACTGGTAAATTCTATCTCATATTTAAGGGATTAATGCCAATCCTTCTCAAAAGTCTTCCAAAAAATTAAAAAAGAGGGACTATTTCCAAATTCACATATGAGGCCAACATGTCTCTGATACCAAAGCCAGATAAAGACACTACAAGAAAAAACATTACAGACCAATACTCCTGATGAATATAAATGAGAAAGTTCTCAACAAAGTATTATCAAACCTAATCAACAGTACATTAAAAAGTTTTTCATTATGATAAGTGGGATTGATCCCTAGAGTGCAAGTATGGTTCAACATATGCAAATCAATAAATGCGATATATCACATTCAGATAATGAAATAAAAATTAAATGGTCATCTCAATAGATGAAGAGAACGCATTTGATCAAAGACAGCATCCTTTCGTGATATAAACCCTCAACAAATTGGATATGGAGGGAGCAATACTTCAACACAATAAAGGCATTATATCACAAACCCACAGCCAGCATTACTGTCAGTGGCAAGAAGTTGAAAGCCTTTTTGATAAGATCAAAAACTAGACATGGGTATCTACTCTTACCACTATTACTTGCATAGTACTAGCAGCCCTAGCTAGGGAAATGAGGCAAGAAAAAGAAATAAAAGGCATCCAAAAAGGAAAGAAGTAAATCTGTCTCTGTTTATAGATGATATGATCATTTGAATATGATCATATATATATAATTCCATCAAAACACCACTAGAACAAACTAATCAAAGATTCTAGTAATGTTGCCAGATATAAAATCAACATACAGATAAGAATCGTGCTTTACACACTAACAACAAAATGCTTGAGAAACAAATAAAGAAGACAATCCCATTTATAATAGTATAAAAAAAATACCAACATGATCCTTAAGAAAAAAATTAATGAAAGAAGTGAAAGTTGTGTACACTGGAAACTGTAGGAATTTGATGAAAGAAATTGAAGAGCACTCAGACAAATTAAAGGGTGTCTTCTGTCACAGATTGGAAGACAATATTATTAAAATGTTTATATTACCAAAGTCACCTGTAGATTCAATGCAATCGCTATCAAAATTCCAATGGCACTTTTCACAGAAATAGGAAAAAAATAACTCTAAAATTTGTATGGCGCCATTAAACAACCATGATTGGTAAAGCATTCCTGAGAAAAAAGAACAAAGCTGAAGGTAGTATACTTCTTAATTCCAAACTATTCTACAAACTATAGTAATCAAAACAGTTTGGTACCAGTGTAAAAATGGACACATAGACTAAGAGAACACAATAAAAAGCCCCAATTATTTCGGCCTACAATTATATTCAAGTAATATTTAGCAAAAGAGCTTAGAATATCCCATGAGGAAAGAATAGTCTCTTCAATAATGGTGCTGGGAAAACTGAATAACCATATAAAAGAATGAAATTGAACCCTTACTCAATAATGAACTCGAAATGGGTTAAAAACTTAAACATAAGATCTTAAAATGAAAAACTACTATAAGAAAACAGGGAAATAGCTCCTTAACATTGGTAGTTATCTCCAGGATATGACCTCAAAGGAGAAGCAACGAAAGTAAGAATCAAGTTCAAGAATCAAGAATCAAGACAACATCAAATTAAAAAGCTACATAGCAAAAGAAAGAACTCACAAATGAAACAATCCACCTACAGAATGGGAGAAAATATTTGCAAATCATAAAGTTGATAAGGGGTCAATAGTCAAAATATACAAAGACCTCCTACAACTCAGCAGGAAAAAAACAAAACAAAACAACCTAATTAAAAAATGGGCCAAGGAACTGAACAGACTGCTTTCCAGAGAAAACATACAAATAGGCAACAGGTATATGAAAAGGTGCTTAACATCAGTAATCATCAGGGAAATGCCAATCAAATCCCCAATGAGATATCACCTCACACCTGTTCAAATGGCTATTACCATAAAGATAAGAGATAGCAAGTATTTGCAAGGGTATAGGTAACTCTCATGTACTGTCGGTGGGAGTTAAAACTGGTAGAGCCACTATGGAAAACAGTCTGGAGTTTCCTCAAAAAATTAAAAATAGAACTACCATATGAGCCAGCAATCTCACTTCTGGGTATATAGCCAAAGGAATTGAAATCAGGATTTCATAGAAGTATCTGTACTCCCATCTTTATAATAACATTATTCACAATTGCTACGATATGTGACTAATGCAAGTCTCCATCAACAGATGAATCTATAAAGATGTGGCCTATAGATTTATATGTATATATATATTTTAATACATGTATAAAATCCAGCCATAAGAAAGAAGGAAATCCTGCCATTTGTGATTACTTGGCTGAACTCTGAGGGCATTATGCTAAAATAAGTCATTCACAGAAAGACAAATACTGTATGATATAACTTATATAAGGAATCTAAGAAAGCCAAACTCAGAGAAATAGAATAAGGTGGTGCTTATCGGGGACATGGATGGGAAAAAAGGGGATATTATTCAAAGAGTAAGCTTCTGGTTATAAGATTAACAAACTCTTAGGATCTCATGTACAGCATGGTGATTATAGCTAGTAATACTTTATTTTATTCTTGAATGTTGTTGAGAGTAGATCTTAAATGTTCTCATAGCCAAAAAGAAACTGTAATTATGTGACAAAATGGAGGTGTTACATAGTGCTAAAGTGGTGATCACTTTGCAATATATAAAAGCATAAATGTATTAAATCAACACATTGTGTTCTTAAACTTATATAATGTTTTAAGTCAAAATCTGGAAAATAAATTTTTAAAAAGATAAAAATTGAACTTTATTAAACATTTAAAAATGACATGGATGCCTTAGTGTCGAGGACATTTTTATCCTATGTCCAGAATGAATATTGTAAGGTGAAGTTTCAGAGACGAAAGTTTATGAACCTCATGATGTTCTAGAACAGAATTGGAAGTTGATAACTTCTTGACATTCTGGAAAACTTGCACTGATGAGAAATCCAGTGGCTGATACTGTTTTCTTCATTATGCTACGTCATGACTCTGGTGCAGTAAAATTGTAATAAATCTGAAAACTCTTAAAACTCTGGCCTGTTCTATAGTGTCTGTTAGGCATTAGGGCAAGGTTTTAATGGTGTTAGATAATATTATAATCAAGGCTGTGAAAATACCTTTTTCCTACCATGAGGTTTCTGAGAGTATTGAAAAGTCAGGGAACAAAGCAGATTTGAAAATAGATGACTCTGTTACTAGTTCACTTAAGAGTTCTGGTAAAAGGCTGCCTGCCTTAAAGATGTCTGTGTCTTCCCACTCCTACAATGTGTAGGTAAAGTTCGTGTCTTTCATGCCTTTTCTTTCTCTTTGATTTTAGACTTAAATATTTGTTTTCCCTAAAAAATCTTACCAATTCTTGCTGTAGAGTGCTCTACAGAGAGAGAAATCCAAGTAGCTTCTGTTCTATTAGAAGCTTCCTGACCATTTGCAGAGAGGCTATACTCTAGGAGAAACCCTGCCAGCTTTGGATGTAACCCAGGCCTAAATTTGATACACTGTAGCATTTCTATTCCTTTTAATCATGTCTTATCTTCCTTGTTATCTTTCTCCTGTCTACACCCAGGTTCTTCTTATCTGGAATCACTATGGAAACTCAGCTAATAAGGTCTGAGATATTCTCTGGTGAAATCTTGATCAATTCTCAGTGCCATCCCGTATTTAGTATAACATCCTAGCTGATCAAGCATGAGGGATTTCCTATTTTTTCTTGTTATTTCCTGTCATGCTCAGAAGGCACTTCTCAGTTCCTTGGATCCAGGCTATTGAGGTGGAGGATGGTGACACACGACTCTGAGACCTTGTTTCATCCACCATTGGATATCTGTGGGGCTTAAAGATACCCATACTCCTAGAAACATCTCTAAAAGCAACAGCATGTTACCATGCCTTTTTTTTTGTTTCATTCCCATACATCTAGGCTTTGTTTTTAGAAAGAGTTCATATATGTAGCTTAAAGGCAGCATATTCAGTTAATGCTAAATCTCTATAAATTTTGGAATGAAAAGTATATTTTTATTTTTAACTATATTGTAACATCAACCAAAATGATATTGTAAGCACCCTGATTCTTGCAGAAAGTATCCCTGGGAAATCTGTTAGCACATTCTTACCTTGGGAATCAATTCCATGATGATAGGTTCAAGTTCTTTCAAGAGTCATTTCTGCCACCTCCCAGTGAGTGTAAGTGGAAAATCTCTGTGAAGAAGCCACACTTTACAGTCATAACTTAATGTTCAGTTGTGTCTACTTATTGATAGCTAAATTTAAAAGTAGTCAGAGTTCTTCAAGCATGTTGTTAAAGAACCTTATGAAGAGTATTTAGGAAAATACCTTTACTGATGACTGACAAACCCTAAGAAAATCAAGTTTCATCTTATATTCATGTGTGTGACAATGCTGCAAATCCTCCTATATCCCAGGAAATTCTTTAGTGACTGTTCTGTATAAGACACAAATCCTGGGCTTTGCTATAATGCAGACAATGAAGATTACCTGAGTAGGGTAATACGAATTGCTGCACAATTTTGATAACTTTATCCCAAATGATTATGGGCCACATCCTCTTATAAGTCCAAGGCCTTCTAGTCCCTTGCAGGGTATAACTCTGCACACTTGAAATTTCAATGAGAATGTTATATAATCTTCTGGTACTGGGCTAAGGAGTTACTTACATGAATAAACATGATGATATTCTGCAGCCAAAATTACCTACATTTCTGATAATTTTGGCAAGGCTTTGCTTTATATGTCTTGAACAGTATTTACATTCAAAGCTGTCTTTAAAGTTTTTGTAACTTGGTGTGCCTCAGCGGCTCAGTCAGTGAAGCATCCGACTCTTGATTTTGGCTCATGCCATGATCTCAAGGTTCGTGGGTTTGAGGCCTACATCAGGCTTTGCACTGACAGCATGGAGCCTGCTTGAGATTCTCTGTCTCTCTGTCTCTCTTTCTCTTGTTCTCTCGCTCTCTGCCTCTCCCCTGTTCTCTCTCTTCCTCAAAAATAAATATTTTTTTGATTAAAAAAACTGTAACTTGGAATAATTTATTCCCTTAGATAAAGATGTTTAGGTTCCTTCCTTTTGGAGCCCTGCAAGTGAGGGAAGCTTGGGGACTGGGTTCAAAGAGAGGACTGTGTTGAAAACAAATTAAGAGAATTTGGGATGATTGTATATACCAAGAGTCTGTTAGGGTCGTGTTCATCATGGCTGTGTGCTTAAAAAATAGAATTATAACAGATAATATAATTCTATATTATCAGGTCAAAGATCTTGAGACCTTTCTGATGTATGCCCTTTCCACGGAATCAACAACATTGCCGTTCAAATGCCTTATCGATGGGGCAGACCAGCGACTTGTTTAAGGTTGTAGAATTGTATATAAAAGTTTGAAATGGAGGAAAGATTTGGATTTCTCAGGGAAGCTGACAGTAATGAAGGAGGGAATAAATTTGCATCATTTTAGTAAATAGTGGTGAAATTTAATGTTAATAATCTTGAAGCAATCCAGGAATAAGTCTTCAATTTTTTTATATGGATAACTGGAGGTAATGTGCTTAAATAAGATATCCCAGAGGAATCTTTTCACATAACCTGGTCTGTTTACATATGCCCCACATGCTGTTTAATATGTTAGAGAGTGACATCATATTCTACTAATATAGAGCAGTGACTTGGTTGTAGATGTATTTAGCTTCAGGTGTGAAGAGGTTATAAGATAACCATATAATGCTGTGTTTTTATTATATCTCAATAAACATGACTTCAAAAAAAGCCAAGTCAAATATTATTATACACAAAAATAAACTAGCTTTAAAAATTAAAAAAAGTTGTTTTTCATCAAGAATGATACAATGTTCCATACTAGTTCTATAGTAAGCAGACAAACCATTTTCTCTTGTCATATGTACCAGACACCAAAATGTATTAATTAAATGATTCTAGACAATCACAGTTGATCTCTTCTATCCAGTCACCGAGAGGAAATGTAATGTGATTTCCTCTCAGTTAATGGTAACTCTGACACCAAACCTCCTCACTTTTAATCCTGGCTCTGTCACACATTCACTGAGTGATATTGGAAATGTTTTTTCATCACTTCGGGGATTGATTTCTTCATTTTACATTGGAGATAATACTGATATCTTATAGCGCCGTTGATGGGATTAATACATATAAATATTAATATTCAATATATTATTGCACCTAGAGTAGTGTCTGAAGGAGAGCAGGCACAAAGGAGTCCTGCACAATCAAACCGATGTAGAATAAGAGCAGGGATGGGTCTGGGCGCTTTGAGTAGTGCCCCTTCCAGATATGACAGCGCTTCCCCAGTGGCTTTTGCAACAGTTCCCACATTCCCTCTATTCATGTCACTTCTCATCAGTTTTCTTCACTGTGTGATGTGTTTACCCCAGATCCAGGGGCACCTGGGTTTCAGCTGATCTCACAGACATAGCATTAATGAGAACAGGTGAGGGCCAGACATTATTTCTGCTTTGAGGCCATAGCGGCCCTGTCAGAGCTAGAACTCCTTATTTCCTTTTGTGGTAAAAGCACAGGGTTCCAGTAAAGGGGGTTGTTGGTTTAATGAACTTGTATTGGAGGAGGACCTTTGGATCCAATAGTACATATGCTCTGTTAGTGGGGGTCTGGTCCCATGTCACTCACTGAATTAATCAAATAGTGTTAGTCTTGATGTTCAGGTTACTTAGTGGTAAAGCAGGCAGGCTCCATGAAATACACTGTTTGGATTCCCAGATTGGCTCCTTTACATTCTTGCTCAGTGATCTTGGGCAGGTTAACTAGGCAATCTTAATTAACCTTAAACCTTAAATCTCTTCATCTATAACACAGGGGATTCCACTCTTCGAATTATTCTGAGGATGAAATGAATTATTGCAGAAAAAGTAGGACAGGGCCTGGTATTTGTGTTACTTACTATTAAAGAGATACTTGATATCATTAGCAGTACTGACTTGTTTACTCCCCTTTTCTTTTCAAGAATCATGGGAAAAGATCATGGCATTCAATAGGGTTCATAGGCAGTGAGTACACTACCATTCCAGGTGCTGAAAGGAATAGTGGGATGATGACATCAGTGTCAAGAAATATAGACAGAGGGTATCCCAGCAGAAGGCACCGGCCTGCTCTGTCCACATCTGTAAGCGCATGCTTCAGCTTCACTACAGATGAGCCACTGCCCCAAAGCTAGACTATACACTATCCAGTACCTCCAATGCATGATATAAAGGCAAGTTCTGACTGCCTTCCAATGGATGTAAAAATCATGGATTTGATTATCAGGGTTCAAATCCGGGCCCAGACTTCGTCTTATCTACTGGAAGAGGGTGAAATTCTTCACCGGTGAGGTTGACATTCTAGGGGCATCTCACACATAGAATCTCCAGTCTTCACATCAAGGCTGGCACTATGCCTCTCCTATACCCCTTCTTTCAGTGGGGTATGAGTACTTTCACTCCATGACACAATTTGTAGTCATTAACATTTTTCTGAAGAACATATAGTGACATGGGAACATTAGTTATAAAGTCAAGTGGAAGAAAAAATGAACATTTTTAACAATAGTTTTTTTCCTACCTCACTTAAAAAATGGCTCCTCCATGGTACCAACTTGTATCACAATACAGATAAGTACATTTTAAGATACATATCACTTTTTAATACATCATTTGTTTAAAATTTCATTTTGAATTAAAAATGAGATTTTTTTATTTTTTTAACGTTTTTATTTTTTTATTTTTGAGAGACATAGAGACAGTGCATGAGCAATAGAAGGGCAGAGAGAGAGGGAGATACAGAATCTGAAGCAGGCTCCAGGCTCTGAGCCGTCAGCACAGAGCCTTATGCGGGGCTTGAACTCACAAACTGTGAGATCATTAACTAAGCTGAAGTCGGCCGCTTAACCAACTGAGCCACCCAGGCGCCCCTAAAAATGAGATTTTTAATGTAAAATCTTACTCATTTTTCTATCTGAACCCCTGACATAATGCTTATCCATAACAATTATCTCATAAAACCTCAAAGAATGAGTGAATAAATGAAAAAAAAATCTTAGCCACTAAGGTTTACTTTCAATTTCTTTCAATATTTTGAACATACTTTTGTTTCTTTTTTCAATATTTTGAACACCATTCTTAGAGGAATGGAGATCCTTCTTTAGCTTTCTTTAGCCCTGAATCTCAGTAAGTAGTTGGTTTGTTTTTATAAGCCCACACAAATTAGACCGATAACATCTATCTGTCTTTGGAGAAGTGGTATTACTGCTGAAAATCATGGCCGCTTTTCATTACATCACCAATGTACACACATTAAGCTCCTTAAGCCTAACTTGGAAATCAATGATTCCTCTCTCCAGTCATTTCTGTGGCCTACCGCCCTATTGATAGGGTTATATTACCTCAGACAGTGTTATCAGATGTGGTATACCCAGAGCTTTGTAGAAAAAGGCTATTACTTTCCCATCCAAGGATCAAATGTCTCTTTATATGCAGCCTTGAAAATCACTGCCTGTTTGGGTACTGTATTACATTGTGTGTGCACTTCTAATTTGTCCTCAGTTTTCAGCTATTTGTCTCCTTTGGTGATATTGATTTCTAGGGCAATTCTGCTCATTGATTTCAGACTATTTTCCTGAGATCTATTTTTGTTTGTTCTCTTCAACATTTGTGGGGAACTTTAGATTTTAATATTCACGTTCTTGTATACACACTTTAGGATAAGTCTCACAACATCTTTGAACTATTTCTTTGCATTTTATAAATATAGGTGAACAAGTCACAGGAAGATAAAACAAACCTCTCTGGAAGGAATGAATTTTGAGGACAAACAAGATTAGGAAAATGTATCCAGGAAGCTGAGTAGAGATGGTGATTACAAAAACTTATTTGCTTGTGTTCCCTTCGACAAGTCAGTCAACATCCTTAAATCTCAGTTTGCAAATTGTAAAGAAGGAGAAGCTTAAAAAACACACACACAACTTTTTTCATTTCCCTTATCCACTACCTACATTACGGAGTTCTTGTAAGAACCAACTGAGATAATGGATATAAATATTTCACAAAGGTGAGTTTGTCTCAGGATAAAGAAATAGTGATCATGTTTGATATAATCTAACTCAAATCTTGACAAGAAGTATTAATAAAGAAATACCAATGCTGACCTCTGGTTGAAAATTTTTTTTTATAGTTTTTCAACCATGTGTACCTGAGAATCATTTGCATGCTCAGTAAAAATGCATGAGTGTCACAAATTAAAAAACGCTGCCCTTAGATGCATTCTACCTCCTAGAAATTAAAATTATTTATGAGGACTTAAAAGTAACAAATCGGACAGACTTGGTTTGAATCTCAGTGCCATTACTTACTATCTGTGTGATCTTGGAAGAGTTATGTACCTATAATTTCCTCAACTATAACATAAGGTAATGTGCCATAGTCTTTTTGAGGGTCGAACAAGAAAGCAGGCCAAACATCGAAATCAGTATATAACACATTTTTAGTTCCAATCAATATGTGTTATTAATAACTTCATTTTTGATATATTTGACTATAAGTATTCCTCTTTTATTTAGCTATCACTTAAAAATGGCCTCTGTTTTTTTCATTGTTGTTGTTTTTTTCTTGGTCTATTTTCCAGGCTTGTATGTTAGGTACTGGGAGTATAAGGATGGACGAGATTGAATCCATACAGTCACTAGCTGGGATGGGACTTGTTCGTTATTGTGGTTCATTGAATAACACTGTATCTTGTACATAGTTGATACTCAATAATTTTTTAATTAAATGAGTTAATGTCTCATAGTGCTTTGGGTAAACAGTGGAGATGATTTTGTAAATAATTTTGCAAAGTACACTGTAATAAGTGTTGTAATTTAGGAGTCTACTGTCTCAACTTAATTTCATTTCATCGTGCTATTGTGTTATTGTTTAGTTGAATTTAATTTCTTTATTTTTCCTTTTATGGCTTCATTGCTATTAGTTCTTAAGCTTTTCCAACATTTTCAATGCTTCCCAATTTGGTATCATGTAAAAATTTCATTAACCTGGTATTTATACCTCTGCCTGATGTTGAATAAAAACCATTTCATACAACAGCTACTACCACTCACCCGCATTCTGTGGCTGCCTCCTAGCCTGTTAAATACTATACTTATCATTTGCTTTGATCTCTGGACTTTGAGACAGTTTGAATCTTTACAACTATGATTTTATCAAAAACAATTTTATAAGCATGTTTTCCAATAACATACTTAGGAAGATACTTATAAGACCTACATCAGTTTGTGTGTGTGTGTATGCGTCTGTGTGTGTGCCTGTATGTATGTGTCTGTGTGTGTGTGTGTGTGTATAAGAGAGACTGAAGGAGAAATATTTGGTCAGGTAAATCTGAATCAAATTCAAGGACTTAAGTTTAACAATAATCACATAATTAACTGATGTCAGGGGAAATTGTTTTCTAAAGCAGAATATAGTTTAGATCATGACTGAGGGCCTTCAGTCCCAAATAAAATATTAGCTAATGTTTTTGAGTACTTACACAGTGTCAGGTACTCTTTCAAGTTTTTTTTTTTAATAAACTAAATCAACATTTTTAGGGGATAATTCTAGAATTTTGTTTCATTTACAGAAGAGGAATCTGGGGTACAGATCAGTTTAATAACTCAGTCAAAGTCACAGAGTCAGTGAATACATGGCAGAATTGGGATTCCCATCAATCACACTCATTTTCTTCCCAACTAGAATTTTTAACTGTGATAACTTTGGCTGTTCAGAGACCAATTCTCCTATTTCTGGTAACAGTACTTTGATTTAGCTTTGGGTGCCATCCCGACCTACTAAAGAAAGACTCAGTAGAGCTGTCTATTAATTTTCTTGACCAATTTTTATAAGGAGAGATATACATGACCTGAGAGCAATCAAACTCTCTCTCCCCAAAGTGTTTATCTCAATTGGAGGACTATAATGACTAAAAATGTTTAGAGTTCATTCACCTTGAGGGTGATACCCTGAAAAGATTCTATCACTTCCAGCTTTTAAAGTCTCTGGAGCTTCTATGACTTTTGGCCTTCCAAAGTCTGGTTCTTCATAATTTCCTTCAGTTCTCCCAGGTTATGGGATAAGGCCATGATTATGATCATACAGATTTTGCACTGCTCAATGCTAGTGGGTACCAAGGATCAAAAAAAGGTAACCTTATCCTTCATTTCTTGTCCATACACTCATTTTTGTATAAATTAGTCATGCCCAGTATTACTTGTGATTAAAGAACTCTAATCAATCTCCCAGCATATAATAGCTGTTATAGACTGGATTATGTTCCTTCAAAATCAATGTGTTGAAGCCCTAACCTCCAATCTGACTGTGTTTGGAGACAGTCCTGATAAGGAAGTACAACCTCATTTAAGGTTAAATGAGTCATAAGGAAAAGTCCCTAATCCAACAAGATTGGTGTCCTTATAAGAGGAAGTTCTCTCCCTACACACACACAGAGGAAAGGTCATGTGAGGACATAGTGAGAAGGCTGCTGTCTACAAGTCAGAAAGAGAGACCTCACCAGAAACCAACCGTGGTAGTTCTTTGATCTTGGACTTGCAGGCTCCAGAACTATGAGAAAATACATTTCTGTTATTTAAGCCACAAAGTTCATATTTTCTTATGGCAGCCATAGAGGCCTAATACAATGAGCTTTTCAGGTTTCAGGTTTAGGGCAATGTGCTGTATATTTCCTGCACTTACTGTCCATAGGCTAATATCTTCCCCGTAAGGCTATTTTGCTTTCCTCGCAGAGTGCACCATTGTGTGCTAAACGATAAGGAGTTGATGGTAAACAAAGCAGTTTACCAATTCTTGCCCTCATAGAGGTAGTTTAAAGTATATGGTATTAACTTCATGCACAGCTTTTTTACTTCCTTAAGATTCTGCTAAAATATTAACTTATCACAGGTCTTCCTTAATGACCTACCTGAAGAAGCAACCTCCTAACTATAAGCTTTCTAGATCTTGCCTTGGTATTGTCCTATAACATTTACTCTCAGTCGACACTCTATACTCTCATTTCTTCATCTGCTCATCTTTTGTTTCCCCATGAGAATGTAATCTCTTTGTGTGTGTGTGTATGTCTGGTTTTCTTTGCTGCCACCTCTGCTTCAGTTAGACAGTGTGGGGCATCTTAAGACACTCAATATATTTTTATTACCTTGAATTAATTAGACAGTGAATAAATGAGATACGTAGAGAAGTGAAACTCAGTACCAGTTCAAAATTTCTTTATCCTCTCCCTGTATGCTTTCTACTGTGTGAATTGCTTTTCTCTTCTATGATGTGATTCTCTTCAGCATCATTTGTCTCCTCTGCCTTTTTACTCTCTCCTTACCTCCTCTTTCTTTTTCTAATATTCAGACCTACTTCCTCTGCTTGCTCTCCTCTTTCTACCTCTCCCCTTTTTAATTACTATTTTAACAATTGATTATAATAATATCTATAAAGTGTATTTCAAATTACTTGATTAAGCTGTATATCCATTGTTTTTAATTAAAAGACTGATGAAGTCAGTTAGTTAAAATTCTGTCTGTAAGAAGAGGGAAAGCCAAGTTATACTTGATCTCCATCCTAATTGATTAGTGGGCCATGAATTGAAATATAATGTTTCCTTTGTCCCATAACAACCCTAGTGCTTCACTTTGGAGCCACTGATAATTGCACTGAAGTGATTTTTAAAATTAGATTGAGCTGCTAACATTAAAGCTAGTTTAATGCCTTACTTTAAAAACTTTCAAAACCTGGATTTCTGGCTCTTCATGAGAAACCACATCCTGAAGAGCCTCTTATTTCTGGCTGAGTAGCAGCTGTCCTGTGTGGTCTATAGCTCTTCCCTTCTTTTTACCCAACACTGCTTATTAGATTCCCTGCATCTTACTGCATTTGTCCAATGTACTCATGGTTGGCCCCTGAGATATGTGACATCATAACTTTGATCTACACAAAGGGATTTTTTTATAGGACATATAACAATTGCTTAAATAGAGCTGTTGCATGAGTTCAAACTTTCTAGATTATATTAATGGAGTAAGAGGAGTTTTAAATTGGAATCAATTTGGAACAGTAATATGATAAATTCTCTGTCAAATGTATGGTCTTACCTATGACTTACCTCTTTTCCTAACCTCTAAATGGCTACAGCAAGGGTCAAACAATTCCTCACTAAGATACCCATGCTTCTTTAGGACATGAGCCTAGCGTTATCCCTCCTCAAAAAGGGCTCTCATCAAGCATCTCAATCTTTCAGCTAATTCTGCTCTTCCTTTCTGTCCTAAATTCCAAGAGCTTAGATCTTGCCTTCTTTCTGGTGCCAAGAACACAGCTTGGAGCTCCATTTAGGTAACGAGCCTTTCTTACTGGCCTTCTGCCTTTGTAATAGTTCCAGGATTGATATCCCACCTGCTCTCATCAGTTTTTGTAGGAACTAGACTTTTGAACTCATATACATACATTTTATATACTTTTGCTTGATGGAAATCCTTAGTCCTTTATGTTCTTCAACAAGTTGAGAAATCAATGTGTAGTGCCAGATGAAAGCAAAGTACAGCATCAGTCCTATTTCTTATAGGTCTGGGAGACTGTGGCTATGGTTTCGTTGAAAAAGAGGCTCCTCTCTTTCCTCAAAGCTAGATCTTGAAATATTTGTCCAAAAAGTTAACATACAGAAATAACCTTTATACATGAAGAAGTCACATGACCTCATAAAAAACATAATGTCCTAAAGATGGATAGTTCCAGAGAAAAAGGGAAGTATGCAACCAGGTAGACCTTAAGAAGGTCTGGTTTGCTATCTGCATTCAGCATGGTAAAAGTCTTCCTTTGTGGTTATAATAACAAAATAGAGATAAAACCATGTCCAATTCCTTTTTTTTTAATGCAGTGACACCACTCAGGGTTAATGTGACAATATATAACTGGGATTTCCCTGTATTCAGTGGCGTGTTATTTCTCTGTGTATATGGATGAACAAGGGAGAAGTGTTAAAGAGGCTGGAGTGTTCAATACTGATCTCTCTTGGTGTTACAGGGATCAATCAAAATTAATAATGTAAGAATAGGACAATGCTTCCTCTGATATGCACAACAAAGTAAGTGTGGACTGTGTCCATTTTACAGGTGAGCAAACTAGGCCTTAGAAACATTAAGTACATTGCACCAGGGCGTAGTAAGTGGAGATATAGAAATTGAACTTGATCTTTACTGCTTGTTGATAGACTGCCTGGAGTAAGAACACCTGCCTCCTTAGCACTCCATAATTTACTACAACCTTAGATGGAGTCGAAGGTTCTTCCCTATCTCCTGGTTTGTTCATGCTGACACCTGAGCATCAGTGCTGGCTATTTCAACAAACTAAAACTAATAGGATCTGGATTATAATATGGGGCATGAGAGAGAAAAATGAGAGGAATACATTAATATTTCTGCTTAATTTCTAGGGTCCCAGAATGAGGATAATATTCTTTGTTTAAAGTCATTATATTTTACTTTTGGGAGTCGCATAATACAAAGAGCCTAGGCTGCACATTTTTAACAAGAGAAGGAGGTGCCTTTGGCACAGAGAAATGAATTCATTTGTTCATTCAGAACAAAGACAGATTTTTAAATTATAAAATATTTTATTTCACGAAATAAAGTGCCCCATAGATAGGGGCCACTTATAATCTGTAAGCAAAACTTCCCTGTGGCTTGTAGGGAAGCTTCCCTGTGGCTTGTAGATTGTAGATCTATGATATCTACACTATAAGAAATAGTGTAGTGAGGTTCAATCTAAAGCACATATTTTAAGTTAGATATAAATCCCCTGAATGATTTTTGTTCATCTTGTTCACAGCTATTACCCCAGCACTTAGAATATTGGGTGATGCATTTTAGGCACTTCATAAATATTCATTGATTAAATAAGCAAATTTTTGGAAAACTATTAAGTCATAGGGAGTTGAGGCATAAGTAGTTCAACTAGAATATACAGATGAGTAATCAGTTTTGTGAAAAGGTATTATTTAGAATTTATTTCATTTTTGTTGTTAGTCCTGAGCATATTTCTGAATTGGCCAAAGTTTGTGTTTGGTCTCCAGTACAGTTGACCCTTAAAGACATCTCTTTCCACTCACTTTGGGTGTCCATTTCCCTATGGTCCTTTATTTCATTTTTGTTTTACAGTTACTGAATCTAAAATGTGCTTTGAAGAAAGCATCTCTAATAAATATTGTTTTGTTTATACATCCTAATTTAAAAAAATTTTTGATAAGGATCAACATATAAACTTTATTTAATAGAAAAAGGAAAAAGAAATCCCCCTGGTTGAATTTCCTGTAAGTCACAGTAATTATTGATGGAGCCATGAGCTACTTGCTGGCCCTTTGTCATTGTACTGCCCACAGTTCCCTATTCAATCTGCATATTTAACCAGTCTTGGGACTGAGCTGATGATCACTCAGACATATTTACTAATTTATTATTCTATCATCAGTATTATTTTCATTTATTAATATGCATTTATTAATATTTCTCTTAAAACTATTTTATATATTAATTTATTAGTATTAATTATTTATTAATATTTATTTTCAAATATTTAGTGCTATTTGGAGTGTCTCTCTGGACAATTAAAACTACTCTATTCAAAATGATAGTGTTTTGGCCTTCAAGGAATATTTATTAAATATTAAAGCAATTGCTTTAATTACAGGTTTGTTAAGGTTTAAGAGAGACTCTTGAAAATGATGAGAAAAGAGTCATCAGGGTTTTTAAGTTTCTTCACTGTATAGCAAATTTATCTAACAAGATGGGAAGATTCATCACACTGAGGTAGCAGAGGTGATTGTATAAAGACTCAAGCCATGGAACAAGAGGGAACAAAAAATTGATTTTGTATCAAATTAATGAACTACCTACGAATTTAGCTGCTTCAGAGATTTATAAACGCTAGTGCATAGCCTAAGGAAAGGTTAGTTATCGCTTCTAAGGTAATTGGCCTGATACTCACTCACTGTGGGAAGAAAACTAAAATTGAAACGAAATGATAGAACTTAAATAAAATATGCTCCTTATGCTATTTGACTTACACTGATGTCAGACTGTGCAACTTCCAAACTGTCAAAATGGAGAGTATGAAAATTATGTAGCTATTACCCTTGATAAATGTCATTTTATGTCTGGGGCTTCATTATAAGTCAACAGTCAAAGGATCTACTTTTTTCTTACTTTCTATGATACAAATCATAACAGAAGGCATCCAGGAGGTGCTCAATAAAAATTGATTTGTGGAGAGAATCAACAACCTTTTCTCACCTGTCCAGCTTTTTCTATTTAATTTTACATTTGAACATCAAGTTTACCAATACTGGCAACACACACAACAATTAGAAGTTCTCTTGTGAGTCCCTTTAAAAATTTCCACTGTTGTCATTTTTAGGTCTTCTGATTACATCAATACTCTATTTGAGGATTCCTGTCTCAAGAGAATAGAACAGCACTGAGTCTTTCTTATTATTGACATCTATTTGGGAAGGAGAAAGAGAAAAAGTTTGTTCAGGACTAATGCTGTTCTATTAAGCAGTCTGTAAATGTTTTCAAGTCTTTGCTTAAGGCTCATGTATGAGGCTTCAGGATGGGAGGAATTTTATGATAGCCTTCTCTGTGGTCTCTATCTCCAAGTTATCTAACCTTAGTGCAGCCTCAGACATGTCTCCCTCATGTTTTAAAGATCTATACCTGATGTCAGCTGGAGGCCTTGAGAGAGTGGCCTCTCATGTACAGGGCCAGTTGTGAGGAATGAGCTATCCATCTCCACACTCTGGTTCCTCCAGAAGAACTCCTTGCATTAGCTCTGGTGGGGTGGTGGGGGGGTGCTTCTGTGACCTTTTATGGTGACCAATTCCATTTAGTTATCTCAAGCAGGTAAACATTAATATCACTTGATAAGAGAAGAAAAGAAAAAGGACAAGAAAGCAAAGCAATTAGGTTTGATTTTTTTAAAAAAATTATTTTAGAGAAAGAGAGAGAGATGGAGTGAGGGGCAAAGGGAGAGGGAGACTGAGAGTGAATGTCAAACAGACTCTATGCTTAGAAAGGAGCCCAACGCACAGGGCTCCATCCCACGTGATTTATGACCTGAGCTGAAATCAAGAGTCTGACGCTTAATGGATTGAGTCACCCAAGCTCTCCAGAATTAAGGGAATTAGGAACTTTTGCATTTACTTCAGAACTATTAACAGATAGGAAGACAGTGGGGTTTAGCAGAGAAGGGTGCTATGCCTGGACACTGCCTCTGCCACTGATAAGCCCTGGTGTCGTTGAGCAAGTTAGTTAAGCCTCTCTGAGCCTCATCTTACCTGTAATATTCCTCCCTTTAAAGAGTAGGTGTTGTGACCTTTAAATGAGTTAATATATGCAAAGTCCTTGTACACAGTAAGCGTTTGTATTAGTATTTTCAATACTTTGTTGTTTTTTTTATGAAGACTAGCTTGACCATTGCCTGCTAGCAAATTCTTACCTACCCAGGCATAATTCTTGCAATTTCTAATAAACATGTGTTATAAGTATCAAAGACTTTGACATTTTCTGAAATACCCAAAATGCCCTTTGAAACAACTCAAAATACAATTTTCATTATGTTCACTGAAATAGACCTCTCACAAGATGCATCCACAATTTTGTGGGGGCTCCTGGTTGTTACATAAAACCTGAACAAAGGCTAAGTTTGAATAATGCTACAGTTCTCGTTCATATTCTTCCCCCTCAGAGAGGATTTTAGAGTCTTCAAAACATATTTGCTAAGTCAGAGCACAGCCTGCAGTTTCTCTTTTTCCTGGAGGCATGACTAAGTTCCATGTGTTTAATTGTTCTTTAAGACGTCACCTTCTCTCTTGGAAGAATGAAAACAAGTATAGCATGTGAGCCAAACTGCCTCCTCAGTCAGAAGTACAGAGAAGGATAGGCCTTGAATAAAATACCTCACAGGCTCAGCACCACCAAAGCTCCTGAAAGACAGTGTGTGTCTTCTAAAGTGGCCTGTTTACAAGATCTGAGAGAATGATGCTTTTCCTCTCGTTGTGTTTAAAGGCACAAAGTATGGAAAGTGTATTGACTTTTCAAAATGCAACAGAGAACATACTGTTTCTAACTTGCCGGAAAAGTTTGATTTGGTTGCGTGGCAAACAGAAAAAAGAAAGAAACAAACCTATTTTGGGGATGGAATGTTCCCTTTCCATGTTTAAGATGGAACTGAGAGTTCTATGGTTAACCTTACACAAACCTGGTGCTTTGAACCTACCCACTGCCTTCTTGCAGGAATTTCTTTGATTCCTCAAATTTAAAAGAATGTATTTGATGAAAAGCTGTTTCCTTTTTTATCTTCATTTTTTTTTTTTCGCATACTGTTCACCATTTGGAATTCCCTCCCTATTTCTATCTCTTCATCAAAGATCTAAGTTTTTCCTAAAACTGCCCTAAATATCTTAAGCCTAACTGAGCTCTTCTTCATCTGTAAACTGATGCCTGAGTTGCCTGTATTTCTCATTTCACACTTATCACTTACTATGTTGAAGGGCGGGTCTGAGATTGTTTTGCAAAGCTATTAAATTTGCCAGACAGTACACTTTTGTCTTCTAAATCAGACTGTAAGTTTTAGGGTGACATTCTGCCTTATACAAAGAAGTTTCTCCACATTTATTATTTTTGAAATGGGTGATTAACATTGATTTAGTCCGGGATTTGTTTTTATAAACAAATTTTATTGTTTATTAACTACTTGGCAAAGAATCATGAAGGATTGGAAACACTCTGATTTGTTACTCAATTAGCTGTCACAGTGTCCACATAAAAGTCAATGTCCCCTGACATTCTGGCATCTTTGAGGAACCTACCAAGTTACTTTTTGCTTTCTCTTTGGTTCTGCATTGACTTATGGGCTCGAAGCACAGGTTTGGGTCTTCCTCCAATAAAGATGTAAATAAAGAATATTTAACCTAAAATTTATAAAGAGGTGTTAGAAATCAGAAAGAATCATGAATGTCAAGTTAATTAAGTATTAGGGCTTTGAGATGGTAAAAGTAAAATTGGACTCTAAATTTTCAATCACTATAACTAATTCATTGGCTAAAAGAGAGTGGTCTAGGTTAGTTTATCTCAAAATGGTTCTTGCTAACAGTATTTTCTTTGGGTGTATAGATAAGTCATAACAATTTGAGGAAGGAGACGTGATGAGAATATTGAGAATGAGATGTGATGACGTGTCTAATTATTAATAGACAAGCATTTGAAGACAGCCAGCCGATCCCGCTCTCTACCCTGGCATGCAAGGAGTCAGGCGGCGACCCAGGAACTGGCAGTGCTCCGTATGGGACTATGTCTCCCCTTAACACCAGGAGTGGACACTGTGTGGACCAAGCAAACCTCTCTCTCCCTCCTTTCGCCTCTTCCAACAGAAGAAAACCCTCATAGCCTAACTGTCACCAACTGTCTGAGGTGTAATCTCAGGCTCCTAATTCCTGCTTATATCATTTTTCAAGATACTATGACTTCCCAGGCCATCTCTTCCCCCATAGGCATTCTCTTCCAATGCAGTTTGATGGACAGTGAGGCCGCACAGTTTACTATCTCCTTGCCCCTTTTCTTCTTTATCTTTCTCCATACCACTCATAATTAGATGAAATACTGAATGTTTTAGTAATTATCTGTCTCCCCTGACTCAAATATAAGCTCCATGAGGGCAGGCGATGTATGCATGTGAGTGCGAATGTGTGTTTCTGTATCTCTAGTGTTTAGAATAGTGACAGCACATAATAGGTACTGAACACATGCTTGTTGAATGAATGGATAAACACATGCATGAAAGTTTACGTGGAGAGTTTGTCTACTAACAAGGTCAGAGCTGCAGAGGCAGGCCTTGTTGGGGGGTTCCTGAAGCCCATCTCCTCAACTTCAGCTGCTTCTTTGCAGCTGATACTATTTGGTTATTCTTAAAATGTCTGTGAATATTTCAAAAGCCAGTGTAATACCCAAACTCAAATCTCACTTCAAGAACTCTGTGGTAAGGAATAATACAAGGGAAGGGCAGACTTTATTTAAAAAAAAAGTTAATGTTGATTTGATTTTGAGAGGGAGGTGGAGTCCACAAGCAGGGGAGGGGCAGAGAGAGAGGGAGACACAGAATTTGAAGCAGGCTCTGGTCTCTGGCTGTCAGCACAGAGCCCGAGGTGGGACTGGAACCCACCAACCTCAAGATATGACCTGAGCTGAAGTCAGACGCTTAACGGACTGAGCCACCCAGAAGCCCCAGAGAAGGGCAGACTTTAATGTTCATAAATGCTGACTGCAGTCTTTTTGAATGAAATCCACTCATTCATTCATACGTTTTATCCATCTATTCTTCTATTCAACAAATTTTCATCCATCGTATATTAGGGGCTGGAAAATGTGTTAGATGCTGGGGCTATACAGGTAAGCAAAGCTAATACTCTCCTTATTCTCATGGAAAGTTTACAATATAGTGGAAATGATCTAAATCTTCAACACTGATACAATGGCTATAAAGTGTATAAGATTACTTGTTGCATATTTTATTCTGAGGACAAAAGGATTATGTATTGTCCTGTGCGTTTCTCTAACCACCCTCCCTCGTCTCCACCCCAGCTCTTTTCCTCATCGTATTTCTATACTGGAACACCTCATATTTTCCTTTCACTTACTACTTACTACTGAGAGAGGTTCTTTTTCTCCTTTTCCACAATAAACTACTACCTGCATATCTCCATCATAAATTTACCACATCATTCTTTAATTATTTGCTTATTTGTTAGTTTTTGCCCATTCAGTGAAATCTATTCAAAATAAAGAATGATCCTTATTAATTATTGAATCTCAAACACTGAAAACATTCGATAAGTAGGACAATACATGTATGCTAACCAATGCATAAATAAATGAATGAATTGTAAATTTTAGCACTATACGAAATGATGGGCAAACTTGTAATTAAATATGTTCATTTTTTTAAACAATTTTAATCATATGAAGTAAATATACATTTAATGTGGATGTTTATCTTCCCAATTTTCTCATAATTTCTGTGCTTGTGTGTATAGAAGCTTGAACTTCTCTGCCCCAGGTATATGTCTAATTTGTAAATAATAGGGCGAGAAAGAATACACTAAACATCTGAAATGTTGCAGCATAACCTCTTAACATCCTTGCAAACCTCTGAGTCTTAACTCCATTTCCATGGATGCGGTTTGAAGGTGCCTTCCCAGTAGTATTACAAACACAGTAGTATTGCAAACACATATAATTCTGACTGATACCCTTTACACTTGCCAAATTATTTTTGTTAGGATTTCTCTTTTGTTTGGTTTAGGACCCAGTCAGTCACATAATTTAACAAATATTTCTTATGAGTTTCACATGTGGCTGTCATTACGCTGGGTCATAGAGAGAAAATACATCAGGCAGACACCTTTCACTTTTCAGAAAATATTTATTTTAGAGACTTCCCACCTATTTAATATCCTATAACATGAATGTCACAATTTCCATTATCATTTTCTTTTCTCTGCAAAACTGCCTTTCTGTAGGTGAATTGGTTGCCATCATTCACCTTCTTGTCACACATATTTTATTAGTATAAGTAACGTAATAATCTCTGAATGATTAGGAAAATACACTTTACTGCTTCCTTTGAACTTAATAGCTCATTGTATTTTTAATCTTTTTGAATGAAAATATCAAACATTTAAACAAAAAGATAAAATAGAATAGCATAGGGAACCCTGCTTCTGTAAGGATCAGCTCTTGGCCAATCTTGTCTGGTCTACACTGCCACTCCTTTTCCTCTCTCCACCACTACCCTGCCTATTGTTTTGAAGTAAATATGAATTTATCTCTAAACATTTGGTTATATATCTCTAAAGTAATGGTACTGAATAAATAAATATTTTAACAAGATCACAAAACAAGTGTCATAGTAAAAATTTTAACAGTTTCCTTTTTTTATGTTTATTCCTTTTGAGAGAGAGAAAGAGAGAGGGAGCGATGGAGGTAGGGGCAGAGAGAGAAAGAAAGAGAGAGAATCCCAAGCAGGCTCTATGCTGTCAGCCTAGAGCCCAATGCAGGACACAATCCCATGAACCATGAGATCATGACCTGAGCTGAAACCAAGATTTAGATGCTTAACCGACTGAGCCATCCAGGCACCTCAACAATAATTTCTTAATTGTAATGTTTGTATTTCCAATTGTTGCATTAATACTTTATTTTTATTTTTGTTTAAATCAAGAGTCAAGTTACACATTGAAATTGGTTAATGTGATGCTTAATTTCCTTCTATATTACCGGTCTCTTCTGTAATGTTTTCCCTTGCAAATTATATTGTTAAAGAACCTTCATCATTTATTATGCAGAGCTTTGCAAAATCTGGATTTTGCTGATGACAATCCTATGGTTTCACATTACCTGTTCTTCTGTACTCTGTATGTCTTGTAAATTGGTGGTTGGATCTAAGAAAGTAATAGGATTTAGGTTCAACATGGTTGGCAAAGCCTTTTTTTTTTAATCAATATATATATAAATATTTTTCAGGAATACAATTTAGTGATTCATCACTTACATATAACACCCAGTGCTTATCACAACCAGTGTCCTGCTTAATTCTCCTCACCTCTTTATCCATTCCCCCACCCAACACCCTGCCGACAACCTTCAGTTTGTTCTCTATATTTAAGAGTTTCTTATGGTTTGTCTTCCTCTCTGTTTTTATATTATTTTTCATCCCTTCCTTTATGTTCATCTGTTTTTTATCTTAAATTCTACATATGAGTGAAATCATATCACATTTGTCTTTCTCTGACTGACTAATTTCGCTTAGCCTAATACCTTCCGGTTCCATCTACATAGTTGCAAATGGCAAGATTTTGTTCTTTTTGATTGCCAAGTAATATTCCATTGAATACATATACCACATCTTCTTTAGCCATTCATCAGTTGATGGACATTTGGCTCTTTCCATAATTTGGCTATTGTTGATAGTGTTTCCATAAACATCAAGGTGCATGTGCCCCTTTGGATCACACCTTTTGTATCCTTTGGATAAATACCTAGTAGTGCAATTGCTAGGTCAGAGGCAAATTTTAATTTTTAATTTTTAATTTTTTGAGAAATCTCCATAATGTTTTTCAGAGTGGCTGAACCCGTTTGCATTCCCACCAGTAGTGGAAAGTGTTTCCCTTTTCTCTGCATCTTTGTGGTGGCAAAACGTTTTCAAAATGGTGGTTTGATCTTGCATCATAAAACAATGTCTGATTACTTCTGTTTTTGTGATGTTGGCAACTCCTGGTTTTTAGTTTTTAGATCAATTCATTTGTTAAGGTAAAAGTGACATTCTAAAACTAATTTTTCTTTTGTTACCTGAAATATTTTTCTCAAGAGAAACTTCCCTTCCTTTGCCAATTGGTTTACTAAGTGGAACAATTGGTATAAGGAAGTCAGCATAAATGACTGATTTGTATCCTTTATTTACAAGTTTTCAAAATAATAAGTTAGTTCATTAACATCCATCATCAATAACCTCTTTTTTCTTTTTTTATATCATAATGAAATAATAATTTTAAACATCTTTGGCGTTTTCAATACATTTCAATAATAATAATAATTATTATTATTATTACTCAAAGTATCCCAACTTTGCCCGGGGGGAACCTTCAAATTGCCTTTGAGTCCTTTAGACACGGCCCTAGTAGATTTTGATAGATTCCTCGTTGTTTGGTATAACAGGTGTTTCTAGCTATGTCTCAGTTCTCTTCTGGAATTAGCCCTTACTTCAAAAACCCTTGTTTCTTTTAGTAAGAAATTGTGTTTGAGAAAAAATGAAATCTGGCCATGTGTAGCCAGATGGATGGAACTGGAGGGTATTATGTTAAGTGAAATAAATCAGTCAGAAAAAGACAGATACCATATGTTTCCACGAATAGGTGGACTTTGTGAGACTAAGCAAAAACCAGGGGGAGGGGAAGAGGGGAAAGGAAAAAAAGACAGAGAGGGAGGGAGATAAAACATAAGAGACTCTCAAAGACTAAGAAAAAAACTGAGGGTAAGGGGATGAGGGAGGGGGGGAGAGAGGGTGATGGGCATAAGAATCAACTGACGAGTGGATAAAGAAGATGTGGTACATATATACAATGGACTACTATGTGGCAATGAGAAAAATGAAATCTGGCCATGCGTAGCAACATGGATGGAACTGGAGGGTATTATGTTAAGTGAAATAAGTCAGTCAGAAAAAGACAGATACCATATGTTTCCACGAATAGGTGGACTTGGTGAGACTAAGCAAAAACCAGGGGGAGGGGAAGAGGGGAAAGAAAAAAAAGACACAGAGAGGGAGGGAGATAAAACATAAGAGACTCTCAAAGACTAAGAACAAACTGAGGGTGAGGGAGATTGGGGGGGAGAGAGGGGGTGATGGGCATTAAAAAAGGGCACATGTTGGGATGAACACTGGGTGTTTTATGTAAACCAATTTGAAAATAAACTATTTTAAATTAAAAAAAAAAAAGGGCAAAAAAAAAAAAAAAAGAAATTGTGTTTGAAAGCCTAATCTACATCCTAGCGGACTTATTGCTATTAGTTCACTACCATTTCCAGACCTCTTCAGTGGACAGAGGAAAGGAACTGAATATTTAGTTTTTAAAGATGAAATACTAAAGAATAAATACTGAATTTTAAATAAAATGTGTATTATAGAGTTTTAATTAATGTCTTCTATTTTGCATCTGATTCTCCTTTCTCCCACAAGAATCCTGACAACCACTCTGCGAATGATTGAATTTGAATATCAGATACTCATTTCCTTTATCCTGTACCACACACATTGTATTCCATTATTTTCAGAATAATAATGCCAATGCTACCAGCAAAAATATGATAATTGAAACAGTTTACATTTTTATACTTCCTTTTGTTTTTAGGGTATATCCCTCTAGAAATGACTTACCAAATTACCCTGCCTTAACATCACATGAAAAAATGGTGCCTTTTCTGTGGTCATGCTACCAATCAGAGAAATATTGGGTTTGATTTGTTTCATTTTATAGTTTTAAAGATGTCTTTTCAAATTTAATTTTTCTTTATGTGTATACATAATGTTTTAGAGCCAATCCAAAAAATATAAATAACCAATGAAGCATAGTTGCTACCCATGTCCTTTCTAATCTATTCCCTGAATTAAACATGTTATGATTTATCCTTTTATTTGTAAATTAGTGTATATATGTATATGTAATACATATAAATGCACATATATATTTTATCCTTTCTTAGGTACATATTATGCTCATTTCATAAATTTCTTATCATTATTTGATTTCTCTAGTTGTTTTTCCCTTTTCTAAAGATGGATTGCGGTTTTGTTTCAATGGTTACCTTTATGGTTGTACCCTTATAATACTTTTAGCTCCCTCTTTTTTAGTTATTATCTATCGGTTCACTTTGCTGCTCAATATCAAAATTAAGTTGTAGCTCTTCCTTCCTTGAACCTCTATCGTTTAAGATATGCACCTGTGGTTTTTACCTTTCCTCTTCTAGTTACTCCTTCTATTTCTATTGAGAGATTCAGGCAGGTTAAAGAACCACATAGCTTTATCTCTGTCTTTCCAGTCAGTACAATAATATGTAACATCATCTCCTGTCTTTATTGAAGGACATATTGGGAATTTACTGTAGGAGTAAAAGAAATAAAACTTATGATTTGACTTTCTCTCTTGCAGCATTTCCAATTCAAAGAGAACTAATTTATACATATGTTATAATCAGAATAAAAAGTGAAATAGCCTGCAGATTTCTTAATCGTCAGAAAGTAAATATTCATCAGATTTGATCCTTCACATTACAAATTTCTAGGTAATTATCTTCTCCTGAATGTTAAAGTGCTCTAAATGGTTTTACATTTTTAGTATTTGTCAATGTAGTCCAGGTTATTTTGCCTTTGTTCTTTTATTTTAAAAAGTTAATCTCGTAATTAACAAAAAGCAATTATGAAGTACTTTATAACTCATGAGAGCTATAGACATAATGAATAATAACTAGGAACTTTGCGTGCCTTTTATAATTTGTAAAGTTTTATTTTGGATAAAAAACAATTACCCTAGAAGCTAATGGATAGCTCTACTTGGATGAGTTCAAACACCATGCGTTAGGTTGAAGAGTCTCTGAGGAGGAAAGTACAAAAGGGATATAAGCTGATTGCAATGGAGATATTGCTTATATATTTTCAACCAAGTCCATTCAGTAGTCAAGTCTACCTTTTGCTTTCAGTCACCCCTATTCGGCTTCTTGAATTGTAGACCTCCAGCATTTGTACGGGGGAAGATAAATGCAAAAGCTCTCCCTGTGCTTCAGTTGAGTTCTGGCATTATATTTGTGCTCTGACCTGTGACAGTCATTGATTCAACAGTTGATTTCTTTCTTTTTTTTTTTTTTTTTAAAACAGAGACATTTACCTCATATTATAAGAAGTCCAGTTGCTCTGTTTATTAGAAAAACTAAAAAGAGGCAACCAGATTTCTGATGCCAAACACATAAAACATGTCCTGTGATAGTCTTTTTGAAATGAGAAATAGTTCTCTTTAAACTGTTCAGTTTAATATAAATAGCAGTTAGCAGAAAATTAAAGATATCTGTAAAGATAAAAAATACATATTTTTTCTTGTGGAGATTACTTTAACACACATGCGGTTTGAAGAGTGTTTTGTGCTATACACATGAGGCATTGATTGGGGGAAACATCTGTCTTATAAGGTTGGGCGAAAGAAAAACAATTCCCTCTTGGAAGACATTTTCAATCACACTTCACTGTTCGCACTCACGATTTGATTGCCATCACTTTCCCAAAATGCTACCAAAGAAACATTTTGGCTGCTGCAGCTCCAATAGCAGGTTATTTGCATCTTGAGTCTGAGGCCTATGATGCTTCATAATTTGTGACATCACTATCCTGGTCTGCCACTGAGCAGGAACCAGATTCTTCAGGACTCCTACATTCCTGGGGCCACACCCAAAGGGAAGAGGTTAGAACTCTGGGCTTCAGGTCTTATCTGGGCCTTAGCAATAAACAAAAAAACAGCCCAGGCTCCTTGCCTCTCTCCTCCTGGCTGGTGAATGCAGGAATTTCCCAGACTCTGCACTGTACGCCTTTCATAATTTCTCTTTCATAAAGGCTGACATAATGACAATGCCACCTACTCACAGTACAGTGATAATGAAGGCGATGCTTCTAGTGAATAACACGCTCTGCAGCTGGGAAGTTCAGCAGCGGCAGAGAAATGCAGCACTGCCTCAGAATAGGCTGCTGCACACAGATCAAAAGCACCCACACCAGACCCTGGAGACTCGCTCCTGAGCATGCCCTTGAGAGACTTGGGTAATTATTTTTCATCCCCTGTCACACCACAATCATTGTCCACTCTTCCTTCTCTGTGACTTGATCTTGGCTGACCACCGCAGCTTATTGTTCCACCCACACTGGCCTTCTTTTGTTGACTTTATGACACCAAGCTCCCTTCCTATATCGAAGTCTTCTTCATGTTCCTCTCTACCTGGAATGCTGTGCCACGGATCTGCCCGCAGACCTTTCCATGAACAACTCTTCTGGTCAATTTTTACAGAGGCTTTCTCTTCATATCTAAAATAGCTTTGTTCATTCCCTAGCACACCATCTCATGGCACTTCTTCATATCGTCTTAAATGATGTTACTTATTTATTGGTTTGTTTTGTAGGCTCAGCTCCCCTCCCAAACAGAATATGTGGTTCATTAAAGGAAAGTCATTGTCTAACTTGTGCACTGCTATGTCTCCAGTGCCCGGATAAGTATGCACTCAGTAAATATGTGTTGAATAAATGACCATTCTATACTTCTCCCTTTTGGAGAAGGTGGAGCTCTAATAAGGTATTTAAAAATAAATAGCATTCAATTTATAAAAGACATAACTCTTACAGCAAGGACTAAATTGCTATGCAAAATGTGAATGCACTCCCATGAAAGCCAAAATTCTGATCAAGGATTAAAGATGCACTCCTGGTCCATGGAGGAATCCATACTGATGGTGTGGTTCACCTTTAAATGATTCATACCATTTGGCTCAAATGACTTGATGACATAGTCTCCACTGTCTCCACTATGAGTTAGAAAAGATTATAATTGTTATAGCAGTGTTAGTAAATTTGTGTCCTTCCAATTGGGTGATTTTAAGTATTGATTTATTTTTTGATATATAACTTACATATATATCATATGTCCTTGGTATATTTCAAAGTAGAGGAGATAAGAGTAACACAGTGATGCAGTTTGGTAAATATAGGTCAAAAGGACTTATTACCTGCCTTAAGTGGCTTTCAGTTGAGTACGGTGGTGGAGCTCTGAGGAGGGGGAAATCCTGGGAAAATTCTCTTCTGGTTTCTTCAGATTTCATTCCTCCTATTCTGTGACTTCTGAAGAGTTGATTATCACATCATTGGTCAAATTGGTAGAAGCAAGAGTCCTCTCCACCATCTGTGAAGGGTTTTATTATGTTCATGTTGATGTTGGTCTAAATTTTGAATGAGCATGATGAGTGATCGGTTGGGGTCATTTGGACAATAAGTCAAATGACTAGCTGGTTGCACCAGGGTAACTGATAGGGATCCTAGTTGCACACAGCCTCATAAAAATGTACATCTTGATGCTCCTCTTCTTTGTGGCTCTTTATAACAATCTATTTTGCAGCCATACCAACTACTTTCTTGCTAGGACCCACCATGAGAAATGGTGACTGGAAGTAGCTGACTTAACATCATGTTGGAACCATAGGCTGCTGGAATTAGCTTCTACATTCCCTCCCCTCCTTTTGTGTGTATTGACTAGGCATGAAAATTTTGAAGATGCACTACAACAGAGACACACTCTCTTCTTCTTGCGGTTCAAGTGTTTTGGGGAAATGATAATAAAGTCAGGGCATTTTGCTTAAAAGTATGGGTACTTGGTTAGTCCTTTGTCTTTAGAAACAGAAAAAAGTCTTTTGGAAAGCCTGGATATAAATATACAACCAGATCTATGACCTGGTCATAACTTATAAACCTAAGTGTACCCTAAATTTTCTTTCTTCCTATTTAATATATCTATTTGGATGATCTAATTTCTCAATTTATTGAAAATAAAACTTCCATAGAACTCTAAAGGACCAATAGACTAGCCTATAATTTGCAAGATGTGAAATTTCCCTTTTAAATTTTCCCATCCCCAAAGCTTAGTAAATTTAATTAAGGCAAATTTTGGTAAAAAATTGTGACCTGGCAATTAACACAGCATCTGAATTCTAAACACTTTTCAAGCCAAGAAACTTTCCAGAGTCTTGTTCAAGATCATGATGTTTGAAATCAGAAATTTTGTCTCAGATTCTTGCTAAACTACATACTAGCTGTATGAATTTAGGTAAAATACCTAAATTTACCTGCCTTAGCTTTAAGAAGACAGTGATGATACCTACCTGATAACACCATTTTGAGACTAAGATAAAAAAAAATATGCAAAACTTCTACCACTGAGCAATAAACAGAAGTTGATTTTACTACCTTAGATTTAAAACTAAGTCGAGTTACTGGTTTTCGGTTGAGGAGATCTTGCAAAGACACAAAATAATTAGTGATTTCATTCGAATTGTATAGTTAAATAAAATAACTTGGTATAAAGATTTGTACTCCCACAAATGAAAGAAAAACTAAAAGACCTCTGAGAATTTCCAGCTTTAAATATATACTTCTATCTCTACCCAATCTAGCTAAAAGGTTAGGACCTTTATTTTTACCCTGAGTTTAGTCACTGAGAAATGTAATAAAATATGAGTCTAAGTAGAGGTATTAATTTTGCCTTTGGAACTTAGGATCAAACAAGTTTCTATGTCAATTTTTGTGCCTGAATTGTTGGACCTTAACCAACAATTGCTATAGCTCATTGATCCCATTGGTTAATATGAGGGAAATTTATGGTTCTCCTGATTAATTCTATTCCAGCAGTGAAGGGATGGAAAGGGGACAGCCTGAGGCACAGACTGATTTGGTCTCTGAATAGGGAAAGTGAATTTAACCAGAGATGTGAAACCATCAGTGGGAGAAATTCTTGGAGTTAGATTGACCTAGACAGACAAAAGGATTGATGATACAGGATGATACAACTACTATTTGTTTATTTTGAAATTTAGACTTGTGTTTTCCTGAAGAATAACTTCTCACCCTCATCTTAGATGTGAGTATGATCCGGTATGACATTTTAGAAGATATCAAGTAAACAGAAAACATTAAGTATTATTTATTTTTATAAGCTGAGTTACTCTTTTATGTGGCACTATTCTCCAGTTCTCCAGATAAGATACGGATTTGTTCTTACTTGATAAAAGCTGAATCTCCAATGCCTAAACTAGTGCCACATACCTGTAGGCATGACGTAAATATTTGCCAAGTAAATTAATAAATAATTGCCATCCTTAAGGTATGGTTTTTTGTGTCCTCCTGGAAAGCATATTTAACTTGAAACTTTGCAAGATTCCTAGGAATGTTGTTTTAGGGTGTGGGGATGTCAATTTAGACCAGGCTGGATTCAAATAAAGAGGTCTATCTGGCTTAAATCAGCTAAAGCACTTCAGGTTAGCTAAGAAGACCTCTAAAAATGCATTATTTTACAATCATAACAATTTCAACTATTGCTACTTTGGAAATAAGAGACTAGACAACTTAAGGTTTAAGAAAAATCTGTAATTAAGAATGAATTGTTTAAAATTGATTCTCTATTCACTGAGCTTATGGCTCTTAGTATGGCTACAGATCTGACACCTTACCTTGCCTCTATCATAAGTCAGCGTGCACATCACATACAATAGTCTGGGTTAAAAAAGAACTTTTCAAACTGAGATACGCCCCCAAATGACAACAACAAACAAGTTAACTCTGTGTAGTTCTAGTCCCCAAAATAAATTAAACTTTGAGACTTTCATGAATGTTACTGACTGACTTCCTAAAAACAATAACTTTATCACTGACTTTCACAGTGGTAATGTCTAAATATAGAAAAATATTGGGCACCTGGGTGGCTCAGTCGATTAAGCGTCTCACTTCAGCTCAGGTCATGATCTTGAGGTTCATGAGTGTGAGCCCCACATCAGGCTCTGTACTGACAGCTAAGAGCCTGGAACCTGCTTCATATTCTGTGTCTGCCTCTTTCTCTGCCCCTCTCCTGCTTTCACTCTCTCTCTCTCTCTCTCTCAAAAATAAGTAAACATTAAAAAATAAATATAGAAAAACACTTGCAAATATACATTAAAGAAAATTATCAAGTTGATTAAATATAATGTAAATTTGTTATCCCATGTGGTTCTATTTTTAAAATTTCTTTTCTTTCTTTTTCTTTTTTTTTTTCTTAATATGGAGGTCAACTTCTTTAAAGCCAGGATTCTCTGGCAAAACTTCTTTCCAAGAAAACTACTTGCTTTTCTAAATAATTTTATCTTTCTAGCACTTTCTTCACAAGGGAAAAGTAAAGATAATAAAAATAGCAATTCACATATATTAAAATGTTTTCTGAGAATCATGTCTTCTGGTCAACATGGGTATAATATGTCTTAGAGGAGACAATAAAATGGTTTATGCTAATACAGAACTTTAATGAAGGTTGGTTGTAGTATTCTTCTCTAAAAGTGGCAAATTAATAGTCAATAGAATGAAAGCAAGATAGCATTTATAATAATATAAAAAGCTTTATTAAAGTTTTGATAACATAAAATCAGAATAACTTGAGACATATACCATTATTATTGATGGGCTCAATCAATAGTATAGAGATGTCCACTCTCCCCAAAACATGACTAGACTTCTAGTGATAAGTGAAAAGAGAAACAGAATTAGATTTATAGTATAATTCAAAATAAAACAGTGCCACTTATTATATAAAGCTGTATATACAGACACATATGGAAACATCAAACTGCTATGTGGATTCTTATAGGTATAGAGGGGACTAGGGATTGATAATGAGGGTAGGAAAATAATCTGAAATAAAACAATAAGGGAAAGTTGCATAGACTGGTGATGAAAAAATGCTGTGGAATGAGGCGTATGATTATCATAACTCTTAATATCTGAATGCCACTCACTCCTCTACCACAGATTCATATTAAGCATCTAGTCGGGGTCAGCTCAACTACCTTGATGTATTAATTAATGAGAGAAGCTCACTCTCTCTCACCTTCTCTCTCTCTTTCTGCTCTCCTTCCTCTCTCCCTCTCTTTCTTTCCTCTCTCTATAATCATGGAGAAAATAATTTTGACCTTGATCTTCTACAAACATTTTGTATTCTCCGTTGCCTAGTCTCCAAAAATAACTAAGTAATGGAATTTCTGGTCACAAGCCTGGCTCCTGCACATCTCCTGAAGTAATGTGAAGAGTTCCAGCTAAAAGAACCTCTGGAGTTTAGCTAAAAGAGATTTTAATTCAACCCCTGAATGTGACAATTTTATGGCTCATTTCCACACCTATGATAAAGGAGGAATGAGCCATTATACTGACCTCCTTCAGCCAACATTTATCTCTCAATACTATTATCTTCATATGACTTCATAATGATGAAGTCTGTGTGGTTGATGTTTTCATTGATCAACACCAGGCTGTTTTTGGCATAAAATTCATGGTTTTTACTACTTTACATTAAAAATAGAAGCCCTTTAACTCTGCTAAACACCCAAGATCTATGTGGATGTTTTGAGCTTGGATATGTCACAGCACTCAATTACATATTCATCTGTCTTTCACTGATGTGGAATTAAATGTATGGATGTTTTTACATAGAAACAGTCCTGAAATAGGTAACTATTTCTAATCTCTATTAATGCTGTCTTAATTGTTTCTAATTGATGTATTCTGAGATCCAGAGTGTCCAATTAACCTCAACAAGACATGGCTGTCCTTAATCTGAAGTGTCAAACTCTGTTCTGAATTCCAATGAAGAAGAAAAAGAAAACCCTTTTACTTCTCTTTCATACCTTAATGCAAATCCATGCCTATATCTTTTTCTTTTAACAAAAAAGTGAAAAACAGGGATTTGAAAATAAGAAATTATCAAATAGATCTCAGGAAATTTAGTACAATATAATTCCTGGCTTTCTTTTTGTGGCCTTATAAGTTAGAGGTATGACTTTTTTTGTTTGTTTGTTTTTGTAAATTTTTAATAAATTTAACAATGTTTTTGTAAATTTTTAATAAACTTAATAATAATGTTATTTATTTTTGAGAGAGAGAGAGAGAAAGACAGAGCATGAGAGGCGGAGGGGCAGAAAGAGATGGAGATATAGAGCCCAAAGCAGGCTCCAGGTTCTGAGCTGTCAGCACAGAGCCCGATGTGGGGCTCAAACCCACAAACTGTGAGATCATGACCTGTGCTGAAGTTGGCCGCTTAACTGACTGAGCCACCCAGATGCTCCTAGGTATGGCTTTTTGATCATACTTGATCATCTAGTCAAGTAAAGATTTGAGTCCAAGCTCTATGACCATCTAGCTGCATTATTTTGAGAAAGAACAACTTTCTGAATTTCCTTAATCATAAACAAACTATTTTTTCAGGTTGTTTGAATGATTAAATGAGATAATGCATAAAATATTTATTTACTATGTATAGCACACAAGTTGTACACTAGAGTAAATAGTATAGTATTTTAATTTCTTTTCTTTCTCTTAGTGTCTCAACGTGCATACTAGTTTTTCACTCTTAAAAGTTTACGGCAGGGGCACCTGCATGGCTCAATCAGTTAAGTGTCCGACTTCCACTTAAGTCATGATCTTGCGGTTCATGGGTTCAAGCCCCATGTCCGGCCTTGTGATGACAGCTCAGCTGGGAGCCTGGGGCCTACTTCAGATTCCATGTCTCCCTCTCTCTCTCTGTCCCTCTCCTGCTCATGCTTGCTCTCTCTCTCTCTCTCTCTCTTTCAAAAATAAATAGACATTAAGAAAAATTTTAAAGAGTTTATGGCTTATGACAGAAGGATGAAGAAAATAAGAAGAATTAATAATAATTAAAGATGACACATAAAAACAGAATATTTCCGAATTTTACTCTTTTTGGTAAATCATCATTTAGAAAATATAGTAAAATCATTTAGTCTTCATAGATGCAATCCTAAAAGACTCCTTTCAACTTCTTTGATATTCTGTTACTGATTTGTACTACATGTTTAAGGTTAGACTACAATGAGAGTATCTCAGAACTTTCCTCAACCAACTTGTAAATAGTATCCTTTATCCCAGTGGCTCTTTTAAGAACATGAGATTGGGGCGCCTGGGTGACTCAGTCGGTTGAGCGTCTGACTTCGGCTCAGGTCATGATCTCGCGGTCTGTGAGTTAGAGCCCCGCGTCGGGCTCTGTGCTAACAGCTCAGAGCCTGGAGCCTGTTTTGGAGTCTGTGTCTCCCTCTCTCTCTGCCCCTCCCCCACTCATGCTATGTCTCTCTCTGTCTCAAAAATAAATAAGCATTAAAAAGAAAAAAAAAAGAACATGAGATTATTGCTTCTGAGCTTTGTCTTTAAAACAACCATTATCTGAAAATGTGGTATTTATTTAAAAAGTAGAAACATATTTGTGTAATGCAAGAATTATTAATAAACATTAAGTAAAAAGTAACCTACATTAGGAGGTAAGTAACACAGAGCCAACATTTGCACTCTTAAAAATAAACATATACTGGGAAATTATTTTCAATAAAAATGTACAAAAGAATATTTGTAACTTGAAGAAATCTACTGTTGAATTATATACCAGTTAATTGACATAATTATCATTTATCTATGATGAATAACATTAGGGAAACTCTTTCTTCCTAGTGGAAGGCAATATTTCTTAATACTTTTTGGCTGATGAGGTTACAATTTACATCTTCCTAATCGAAGTATATTGAAAAAAGACCTTTTCCCCTTTATTACTTTCATTTAATTCCCAGCATCAGAGATTTATTTCACCGTATTCTATTCCCTTAGAAGTCTAGAAAACCTTCGCTAAAATATATGTACCCCAGATACTAACCCGTAATTATCCATTAACATCATAACATTGGCCTTAGCATTAATTGCATTCATCTAACTCGGCTTTACAGACCATGTTGAGAAACAATGTCCCTGTGCCTCTTACGCTTCTGCAGGTCTTGAAAGTGAAGGGGCTAACTGACTTTTGTTCTAGATGATCTTTTCAAGGATGTTTGTACAATAAACTGTCTTGGAAGACAGAGATGGTGTCTCCTTCTAGAGCACAGATTCACTTTCTGTTCACTGTGATAAAGACAATGTGTTCTGTGACAGGTAAGGTCCTGTAGGTTCGCTTTCAGCCCATTATAAAAGACTGGAGTTTATTAAGCTTGGAGTTTCTCACCAAAAGCCCACTATGTGCACAGCATCCACCCTGACTGCTGTGTATCTTGTCCATGTAGCTTGAGGGTCAAAGGAACTAAAGTGACCATTAGGCTTATGCTGCTTGCTGTGCTGTGAGTAATAAACCCTATTGTCTCTGACTCAGGAGTCTCTTGTCTTCTCCCAGCATCCATGAAACTGAGGCAGGCTAACTTCTTAGCTAGCAAGGATGATGGTATCATGGATCCATTGCAGACCCTCCACAGTGTTGACAGGCCGTAAATGAGATACCCTGTGATCAGAAAGTAAAACAGGGAGAGAGCCAGAATATAGAGTAGTCTGATGAGAACAGGCTAACATGGGTTACTCTGGATTCAGGAAAGGTATAAAAAGTGAGGCATATTGGAAATTCAAGGGAAAGTAGTGTAAAGAGAGAAAATTTTTCAGAAAGGGATGGAGAGAAGGTGCATGAGACAATGACCCATTTTATTATTTTAGGTTAACAATCTACTCTCTTTTCATTTCCTAGCATGAGGACATGGTAGAGCTTCTTATGTTCAGTTTCATTGACTCTAGAGTATGAAAGGTAAGAGTTCTATTACCAGCTTATGCTTTAGAAAGGCAGGGAATAAATTATACTAGAATGGGAAAACACTTATTTTTAAATGAAGAGAATATTGAAATAAACCAATGACATCAAAGAAAATACTGAAGTATGATTCTAAGCTAAGTTCCAAGTTAATAAACATTAACCAAAATGCTTGGGCATCCTAACCATTCTTGTCCCTCTTCACTGCAGGCAGCTATAGCGGTTCCTCTACAATACACATCAGATTCTGCCATCCCACTGCTCAAAATTCTTCTAGTGGGTTCCCACATCTTCCAAACCTATACCCAAACTTGCTCGTCATGACTTATAGGACCTTCCTTAACCTGGCGCTTTGCAATCTCTCTGACTTCATCTGTAATCACCCTTCCCCTCACTTTTCCCTCTCCAGCCATGCTAGCCACCTTACTGTTCACCAAACATGACAGAACTGCTCTTCTCTTGGGGCTTTTGCACGTGCTGTTTCCTCTGCCCTGGCCACTTCTCCCTCTGCTATTCGCCAGCTTGCTTCCTCATGTCACCCAGGCTTCTTGTTAAACTGTACCTTTTGGGGCATCTGGGTGGCTCAGTGGGTAAAGAGTTTGACTCTTGATTTCGGCTCAGGTCATGATCTCATGGTTCCTGAGATCAAGTCCCATGGGATTCTCTCTCTCCCTCTCTCTCTGCCCCTCCCCCACTCTCACTCTCTCTCAAAATAAATAAATGAACATAAAAGAAAAACCCAGTAACTGTACCTTTTTAAGAAAGGCCTTCACTGACTATCGTATATAAAATAGCACTCATTCCCCCAGCTGTCACCATGTCCTCTTTATGCATTTTTTATTCTTTTTATCATACTTAACACCGCAAGACATGATATATGTACATAGCTACATTTAACACATAAATGCGTGCGTATGCGCACACACACACACACACACACACACAGCCACTCTAGGTCACTTCCTCTGACATGTATATTAGATTCCAAAAACATGCTTTGTACATGCATTTGATGAAGACAAATATATCAGTAAATAGTTGATCGTTATGTCTTCACTGACATTCTGGTGAAAAAAGAGTTTATTTCTCAACAAGGGATGTGGTATTTGACAGAGTGACTGTAAAGCTTATTGTTCAAATGAAGCACTTTGAGAATAAAGGGCAAATTAATGGTCCTATTAGGACAGCAGTAAACTTGGATCGTCCTAGACAAACCAAGGTGCACGGTTATTTTATTTACATGTGATATAGGATGGGAAATTCAGGGCAGAAGCTTCTGGCTGTGCCTGTCTGTCCCCACTCACCAATGTTTGCCCTTCTGCCCAAAGAAAATCTATGCTTCAAGACTCATCTGAGATTTCATTTCCTCTATAAAATCCTCCTGGATACCATTGTGCTCCCAAGCTCTGGCAGAAATGGTCATCATTGTGTCTTCTCACACTTTCTGTACATACCTGTATTCATTTGTGACCCCTCATGACTCAGCACAGTGTCTAACTACCACTAAGCATTCAATAAATTTCCATTGATTGAATGAATTTGTAACTCGAGGCTCGTAGGCTCCTGTAGTTCTCGGCACAGGAAGGTGCATATCTAGCTGGGAGTGGGCTTTGACTGGGACACCAGACCACAGTCACCAGTAACAGCTTGATAGAGGGCTGGAATCAATGGTCTCCTGATGCTCCTGACCTTCTTATTATGAGATATAAATATATCTTATATCTTTATAAGTGATGCTTATAAAAGGCAATTCCAAGGAAAAGGTGAACTGCTTTACTTTTTTTTTCCTTTCATGGTTTTTTATTTGTATTATTTTTTTTAACCAGCCTTACATTCTTTCTGAAAGCGAAAAGCCAACTGCTCATCTTTCTAGCAGCCAATTGAGCTGCCTGTTTTACTCCCTCTGGAGCCTGGCAATTAACCACTCCTTGAAACCCTCTGGTCAGACCTCTAGGAACTCTTTTAACACCATTACTTCTTCAATTTTCTCTGCTCAGGGAGTCTTCACAGTTCGTTAACTGAGTACCAATCTTAGCATAATATTTTTGCAGGTTTTTCTGAAACCTGCAACATTTTAACCTTTGGGCATTGGAAATCCATCACATCTTTTTTTTTTTTTTTCACTTTTATTTTGTCAGTGTTATTATTTCTTCTTTCATTTTTCTCAATCAGGACCTCATTAACTGTATAGAAGTCACGTGTCTTTGTGTCTTTTGCTAGTAAAGGAAAATTTCTCACAAAAGAAATCAGTCCACAGCAGCTCATTATTTTTTTCTTTTTTTTTTGGCTTAGAAAAGGAGTAGGGTTATTTTTTCCCAAGAATATTAAAGGAACCATGGAAGAGAAACTATATTCTTATTATCTATCCACTCGAAAACCTAATTCTATGTTGCACACATACCAGACATTCAATAAGTAGATCTGAGCTGTCTAATATCACCACTTACCCATGCGGCTAGTTCAAATTGAGATGTGGGGTTAACTATAAAATATACACTGATTTCAAAGATTTAATATATAAAAAAGTAAAATATCTTGTTAATACTTGTATCGATTACATATTGAAATGATACTATTTTGGATATAGTAGATTAAATAAAATACATTTTAAAACAAATATCACATTTCTTTTTTACTTTTTAAATAGGGCTACTAGAAAATTTACAAGTGCATATGTAGCTCACATCATATTCCTATTAGACAAAACCGAATTGCAGCCTTAAAAACAATAAGCAATTAACAAAACTATAAATGATGAATATTTAATTTTTCCTGTCTCTTGGTTATTAATGTTATTGGTTTTGTGTGTGTGTGTGTGTGTTTGGTTTTTTTTGTTTTGTTTTGTTTTGTTTTGTTTTGTTTTTTGGTGTAGTAGAAACAGAACGTGCTTTGGTTTCATCCCTCCCTTCGTCAGTTCTAATGGTGCTTTGGCACTTTATGGTTTCATTTCCCTGGGCAAGTGGCTTAACCTCCTAGGTTCTCATTTTCTCATCTATAAAAACTAAGGGTAACCATGCCTACCAGTTGAGTGGATCCTGAAAGTATTTAATTCATAGTAAGTACTACATGTATTTTATTTGTCTTATATTCTCTTACAGAGAACTGTATTATTTCACTCCTTAATGATGTCTTATATGTTTAAATATTTGGTTAGAAATTATGGCTGAAAAACAACATTTCTAGATGAAGGAATTTGTGATTAGGTTTATTATTAGGTAGAAAAGTGATTCTGAAAAGTAGAGAATCTGTAGACAGAAAGGTAAAGAAGTGGAATAAATATGCCGTGACCATCCTGCAGCGCAGATGTTCAAGTAAATATTATATATATTGAGGTAGTCATACTGTTTTTATTTTCATGATATTTATTAACTACCTGTGTATTTTATGGAAATTTCTTACAAGTAATGATTTTCAGATAATTTTGTAAAGTTTATGTATTCTGCTTTACAAATCCTTCCAGAAATATTGTATATGTTGGGGACCCTGGATTCATGTAAAGATGTTTAATTAAGAGAGAATTATATCTAATATACCCGCTGAAGATTTCATGGCTTGTGTATTCGTGGTGACTAGTCTTTGGAAGGCCAATGTTTAAAAGCTCTTTTACCTCACCTACAACAAGGGACACTCAATCCAGCATGGCCTGGACTGGCCTGCATGTCTATGAGGTACACTTACCTTTCAATTCAGGGAATGCAGCTTATTTCTTCTGGAAATTTCTACAAGGCCTTGGCCCAGATGAGAACTAGCTATTCTGGCCATATAACACACAAAGTCTCAGAGGCAGACAAGCAAACCCTCAAATATGTCTTAGCTTGAAGTATCATTTCTGGTCTTCAACTCTGTAGTTTCATAGGCCATGAGTAGACACTCTACCTGAAGCGTCCATAAAACTAAAAGCTTCCAGGATTTAACCTGGAAGAAAAGAAAGTCAATATTCATTTGTATCTTATTTCCTTTTGTTTTCTTTTCTCCCCAGTGGTCTTGAGTGGTCCCAATTGCCATCTCATTTCTCTTTCATTTCTCCTTTGGTGACTTCTCTTTGCCATTTATACTCCACACTTAATACCTGTGACACTGTCCTCAGTTTGCACATTCCTCATGTCATTTTCACATAAGCACTATTGTCTTTCATATGATAAAAGGTTTTGTATTATCAACCTTGTTTACTTTAGGCCTGTGGTTCTCATATTTAAGCATGTATCAGGATCTCCTGGAGGTTTGTTTAAATTCAGTGTTTTTAATTTAGTAGAGCTAGGATGGGACATGGGAATTTGCATTTCTAACAAGTTCCAGGCATGCTGATTTCATGCAAGTTGTACCTCTTCAACAACTAGTTTGAAGAGGAACAACTGCCATCTCCGATCTACTTAGGTCTCTGGTTTATTGCACTGCAATCAAGACACTCAACTTGGAAGTTTGAAAACTTGACTAGTCTGGGATAGTGTCAGTGTCCTATTTGATTTATAAACCATGGCAGTGAGGATTAGTAGTTTAACTGGGGAATATATTTTTTAATGCTTTGAAGTGAGAAATACTCGGCTACTGCAAAGAATTATTCTTCTATTCTTATTTCCAGGTGTCTGCTATGTGCTTGCTAATTAAATTTGAGGAAATCTATAGCATACTGCTTAGAACAGCAGGGATTTGTCATATTTGAACCAGAATAAACCAAATAGAACAGCAAAAACTTCCAGATAGACTGTCTTTTACTTTGTATTTAACTTAAAGGAAAGAAGGAAGAGAGTGTATGAGAAATGGTAGACTGCGTCATTTTTCACAAATGTATTTTTCAGCAATATCACCCTTTCCTGGGGATGGGGAGGAACAAGGGACTCAGTACTGTAGCCCTCCTCTTAATTCTCTCTTCTTCTCTCTGCCATTTGTGCATTTTTATGTTTACTCAGTTTTTGGTAGCTTAGTGTTTTACTGTAATTTCAGCAGAAATATGGAGGAGGCTTCTGAATTAAGCCTTCTAATCCTTAAACTGTAAATATTATCCTATAATATATAATAAAGACATCAGTGCCCATAAAACACTAACTGACCAATGCAAAGTGATCTACTTATTGTGTTTATAATATAAAAGGAAATACAGTATTTGGAAAATCATACAGGAATGTATCTTCCTCACATACTCTGAAGGTGTGTGATAGACAATTTTCTTTCCTTTTAATTAAGAAAAATTAATGTTTATTTATTTTTGAGAGACAGAGAGACAGAGCATGAGTGAAGAAGGGACAGAGAGAAACGGAGACACAGAATATGAAACAGGCTCCAGGCTCTGAGCTGTCAGCACAGACCCCACCACGGGGCTCAAACCCATGAACCATGAGATCATGACCTGAACCAAAGTCACATGCTTAACCAACTGAGCCACCCAGGTGTCCCTCTTTTAATTTTAAAATAAGTTTTTACTGACTGGAGACAGTTGGATAAAATGAACTCTGCTTCCTCATTTTGAAATGTTAATTGTTTTCCTAGCACCAGGAATTCAAAGTGCTACTGGCAAAAGGATCTGCTAACTGAGGCCCACGTCTGGTTCCTGTTTAGTTCCCTCGTGGGTTGTTTTAGGTGCATCAAAGCCAATATTACCTTTCTGAATGGATAAATGCAGGGCTTGGCTACACAGTTTCCAGTTTAGAAAGTTAAAGTGATATCAGCCAGTGATTTAAATGGTATTCTTTACCTCACTAGTCTGCTTACTTTCACCCATCTCCTGGCTGCCTAAATTCCCTCAAGTACTCAAATTATCCTTTCATTTCTAAATGACTCATGTGTTCAAGTTTTTAAAAAATGACAGCACAACCGTCATCATTTTTCCCAAAGTGTGATTATTAAATATAGCAACTCTTGTACTCAGATGGCTAGTGCAGAGAGAAAAAGAGGAAGGCAGTGAAAGGAAATTGGATGTGTTAAGAATCTTATCCATTAGTCATACCTTTTTTTTTGCCTTGTTCTTATCACTCTATGAGGTCTTTGTGTGCTAGTTTTTTGAAGACAAAGAATAAACGAAAATTGTGCCCAGCATATTACTGTTAAGGAAAAGAGAGTTCTGATAAGCTGAAGTATGCCAAAATTTTAATTTTTTTTCATTTATCTATAAATTTGGCAAAGCCATGGCTACAGGTGAAAGATGAGAGGTTATATCATTGTGTAGATTCTCAACTTCAAAATTTTTTACAATTAAGTCTGTCATGGAAAAGTTCGATTTGAAATTCTTTTTTAATTCCAAACTACCACCATCCTACTGTTGAATGATCAGACCACGGGGCCTATACAGAAGGTCCCATAGTTATGATCTTCTGCGGGAGGACTGGCATGAATGCTGTAGATCTTTCTTCTCATTAATAATTTATAAACCGCTCAGGTAATGATGCATGTGTAAGTTAAGCACAGCAATACAATTTTGCTTCAAAGAATTAAAAACATACCTGTGTTTTTAAAGTTAATTTTTTTAATGTTTATTTACACTTGAGACAGAAAGAGAGAGAGAGAGACAGAGTGCAAGTGGGAGAGGGGCAGAGAGAGAGAGGGAGATACACAATCGGAAGGAGGCTCCAGGCTCTGAGCTGTCAGCACCAAGCCTGATGCTGGGCTTAAACTCAGGAACCATGAGAGCATGACCTGAGCTGAAGTCGGTCGCTTAACCGACTAAGCCACCCAGGCGCCCCTAACATACCTGTTTTTTAAATAAACAAAGGCAAAAATCTCTATTTTTAGGCCCATAATGATATCCTATTCCCATATACACACTCCTGCAAGATTTGGACATTGCCATAAAGTTATTCAGGCTTCATTTTATGATCTTATTTAATATAAATAAATGAATAAATAAGCACACAAACTTCTTGGTGCCATACAACATGTTCACAATCATGTTGGGACTAAAGTATCATGTATCAAAACTGTATAAAATAGAAAGTGTTTAAAGAAAATCCCAGAATAATGGTTTCTATGCCTTTGCTTATTTAAGGAGTAGAGACTGAAATGGAATTAGATTTCTACAATTTCTAAGTTCTAACTGCTTTTTTTAAAAAAAGAAATACTAAATTATATACATGCACACAAATAAATTGCTTTGGGAAAGAAATATACACATAATATTGTTCCTCCTGAATACTTCAATAAAAATTGGACAGACGTCAGTAAAACAAAACAAATATTAAGTGTATTGCTAACCGTTTTCACTCTGAGATAGCACAGACTAGGCGCATAATGAATGCCTGCTAAACTGCTGTCCCACCATAGTTTCTTAACACTATAAATACATGGGTCCAGGGGAGAGGCTGTAAGAAATGATTGAAAGAGGATGATGGCATTCTACCCAGATACAAATTTATCACACCATGCCACCCAGGAAATTGTCCTCTACCTTTCATGTTCCCTATCCTTCATCCATCTGTCACAGTAAATGATGCTTCCTTGTATAGATAGATTCTTTGCGGAGATTGCCTTGAGCAAATGGCCCCTCAATCCACTCTTCGGATGCTCAATTTAGTGATTAAAACAATTCCTCCCTTGTCCATCTTGAATTCTTCCACTGATATGTAAGGAGTGATACTCACTATAGTTTTCTCTGGGTAAGCATCCGGATCCTTAAGCTACTGCTATGACAAACTTTGCTTTTTCTGTGGCTGTGTAGGAAGTCACATGGTGCACCCAGGTGAGCCCTGCTGACGATTTGGTCTGGAAATCCAGTAGATGGCTCAAAATTATCACAAATTAGCTTGATATATACTTGCATTCTTATATTAATGCAACTAAGCTAGATTCAATAATTTCAAGTTGAGCCACTTAATTTGCAATTGGCATTTTTTTTTGGCCACCACCTCACTGCAAACTGATGTTAAGGCCTTGATAATAAGCTTGCTCTCTTTAAACATAAGAATTCCTCATGTTTTAAATTCATGTATCTACAAAAGCTGTGAAATTTGAAAACATATTTCGCCCTAATTCAAGACTTTAAAACTGTTCCACCCTGTAATTATGAGAGAAAAAAATATTGGCATGAATTAGCACATCACGCTTACCACTATGAATGCAGTTCTCAAGGGGCCCGCATTACATTCTTATAACAAAAAAACATTCTTATTATTTTTGTTTAAATTGCAGTTTAACATCCAGTGCAATATTGGTTTCAGGAGTAGAATTCCGTGATTCATCATTTACATACAACACCCAGTGCTCATCACAAGTGTCCTCCTTAGTACCCATCACCCGTCTAACCCATCTCCCACCCACCTCTCATCAACTCTAAGTTTGCTCTCTATCGTTAAGAGTCTCTTATGGTTTATTTCCCTCTCTTCTTTTTCCACTCCCTCTTCCCATATGTTCATCAGTTTTATTTCTTAAATTCTCACATATGAGTGAAATCGTATGGTATTGTCTTTCTATGATTGACTTATTTTGCTCAGCATAATACATTCTAGCTCCATCCTTATCATTACAAATGGCAAGATTTCATTCTTTTGATGAATATATATGTATGTGTATTTGGCATATATATATGCCACATTATCTTTATCCACTCATCAGTTGATAGACGTTTGGAATCTTCCCAGTTTGGCTTTTGTTAATAATGCTGCTATAAACATTAGGGTGTATGTATCCCTATGAATCTGTGTTTTTGTGTTCTTTGGGTACATACATAATAGTGCAATTTCTAGATTACAGTGTAGTTCTATTTTTGGTTTCTTGAAGAACCTCCATACTGTTCTCCAGAGTGGCTGCACCAGTGTGCATTCCCACCAACAGTGTAGGAGGGTTCCTTTTTCTTCACATTCTTGCCAACACTTGTTGTTCCTTGTGTTGTTAACTTTAGCGATTCTGACAGGTGTGATGTGGTATCTCATTGTGGTTTTGGTTTGTATTTCCCTGACGATGAGTGATGTTGAGTATCTTTTCATGTGCCTGATTACCATCTGGATGTCTTCCTTGGAAAACTATTTATATCGTCTACCCATTTCTTAACAGGGTTGTTTGATTTTGAGGTATTGAGTTTGATAAATTCCTTATAGATTTTGCATACTAACCCTTTATCAGATATGTCATTTGCAAACATCTTCTCCCATTCTGTAGACTGCTTTTTAGTTTAGCTAATTTTTTCCTTTGCTGCACAGAAGCTTTATACTTGATGAGGTCCCAGTAGTCCATGTTTGCTTTTGTTTCCCTTGCCTTTGGTGATGTGTCAAGTAAAAAGTTGCTCTGGCAGAGGTCAAAGAGGTTATTGCTTGTTTTCTCCTCTATGATTTTGATGGTTTCCTCTCTCACATTTTTGTCTAAATTGTCTTTCATCCATTTTGAATTTATTTTTGTGTATGGTATATGAAAGTGGTCCAGTTTCTTTCTTCTGTATGTCTCTGTCCAGTTTTCCCAACACCATTTGTTGAAAAGACTGTCTATTTTCCACTGGTTATTATTTCTTGCTTTGTCCAAAATTAGTTGACCACATAGTCGTGGGTCCATTTTTGGGTTTTCTATTCTGTTCCATTGATCTGTGTGTCTCTTTTTGTACTAGTTCCATATTGTCCTGAGGACTACAGCTTTGTAATACAACTTGAAATCCAGAATTGTGATAACCTCCAGTTTTTCTTTATCAAGATTTCTTTGGCTATTTGGATTTTTTTTGGGTTCCATACAAACTTAAGGACTGTTCTAGCTATGTGAAAAATGCTGGTGATATTTTGATAAGGATTGTATTAAATGTGTGGATTGCTTTGGCTAGTATAGACACTTTAAATAACAATGTATGTCCTTCCAATCCATGAGCATGGAATTTTTCATTTCTTTATGTAATCTTCACTTTTTTTCCTAAGTGTTCAATAGTTCTCAGAGTATAGATCTTTTATATATTTAGCTAGGTTTATTCCTAGGTATCTTATTGTTTCTGGTACAATCAGAAATGGGACCAATTCCTTGATTTCTTTTTCTGCTGGATCATTATTGGTGTATAGAAATGCAACAGATTTCTGTACTTTGATTTTATATCTTAAATCTTTGCTGAATTTATTATGTATTAATTCTAGCAATTTTTTGGTGAAGTCTTTTGGGTTTTCTATATAAATTGTCATGTCATCTGCAAATAGTGAAAGTTTGACTTCTTCCTTGCTGATTTCTTTTATTTCCTTTTCTTGGTCCGTTTGGTAAGAATAAGACTTCCAGTACTATGTTAAATAGTAATGATGAGAGTGGACATCCTTGCCTTCTTCCTGACCAAAGGGTAAAGACTCTCAGTTTTTGCCCATTGAGGATGATATTAGCTGTGGGTCTCTCATATATGGCCTTTATGATGTTGAGGTATATTGCATCTATCCCTAATTTGTTGGGGATTTTTATCAAGGATTGATGCTGTATTTTGTCAATTCTTTTTCTACATCTATTGCCAGGATCATATGGTTCTTATCCTTTCTTTTATTAAGATGGTGTACCACATTGATTGATTTGTGAATATTGAACCAGATCTGCAGCCCAGGAATAAATCTCACTTGTTCATGGTGAATAATTCTTTTAATGTACTGTTGAATTCAATTTGCTAGTATCTTGTTGACAATTTTTGCATCCATGTTAACCTGGTATATTGGCCTGTAATTCTCCTTTTTAGTGGGTTCTTTGTCTCGTTTTGGAATCAAGGTAATTCTGGCCTTCTAGAATGAGTTTGGAAGCTTTCCTTCCATTTCTATTTTTTGGAGCAATTTGAGAAGAATAGGTATAAATGCTTCTTTAAATGTCTGATAGAATTCCCCTGAGAAGCCTTCTGACCTAAAACACTTATTTATTAGGAGGTTTTTGATTACTGATTGTATATCTTTACTTGTTATGGGTCTGTTCAAATTATCTATTTCTTTTGGTTTCAGTTCTGGTAGTTTGTGAGTCAATAAAGCATTCTTAATATGGTTTTCTAAAAAGTTTGATTTTTCTTAACAAAACACAGAGTTTGATTAATTATCTGTTTAATTAAATAGCTCTTTATTATTTATTTACTTCAGTTTCTACGTTGGTTGTAATTATTTCTGTATTCTTGGATGCCAAAAACAAAGGTCCAATGGAGGTGGATTTGAAACTGCTTAAATATAGGAAAATTGCTTTCAATGTGCCATTCATCTATGGTAGTATATATAGAGAGTGTGTGTGTATTCTGTGAGACCCTCCATTTAGACATCAATTCATAAAGTAAAATGCTTGTGAAGTGTTGCATAACTGATTTAGCTCACAACTTAAAACTTTACAGTTTTAAGAAGTTAAACAATGGGTATTCACATATGAACACCTGGAAGCATTCACTTTGAGTACCCAAGCCTTTATAAAAAGACTGTGCCAACCATACTACATTATGATTATATTATTGGAGCCATTGTATCATGATACGTAGGAAAATGTGGACATTGGGGTTGCATGAAGCTGTGCTTCCTCCTCTGGGAACTTGGAAGATCAGAGGTATTTTCTTGTGATGGGCTGCGCTGATGTCATGGGAGGAAAAAGCTGCACTTGTCCAGAAGAAAGCAGGTGTGGACCACACACCTCAGCAAGCATCCACTTTCCAAAGGTTTGCAAAGCAATGGCAAACACCAGTACTCTAATAAATGGCCAGTTCCTTGAGTACTTCTACCAGAGGTGGCAATGTGGGACTTCAACCTCAGGGGGAACCACAAGGAAACAGAAGGGGGACATCAGGAAATGTCATCAATAGAGGAAGTTGTGCCCATTACGACAGACATAGCAGCAGTGGCACTGTGATGGCAAGGCATGAAAGCAGAGAAGAAGGGTTGATGGGGTAATTGGCAGCACATGTAATGCAGTGACAAAGGAGCAGGGGAGAGGGAAAGTGGAGAGGAGTGGTAAATTCTTTAAAAAAAAGCTAATTTTGGTCATCAAGACAATAAGCATATAAGCTATAATTAAAAGAATAGGAAACAATTTATTGATTCCGTTCAGGACATCCTGTTGCATCAAGACCTTGTGAAACTTCATCTCAGATATCTTGAGAGAAGTTCTCCTATAATTTCCTATTAATGGATATAGGCTTACCTTGGAGATACTGTGAATTCAGTTTCAGAACACCGCAGTAAAGCAAATATCACAATAAAATGAGCCAAGTAAAGTTTTTGGCTCCACAGTGCATACAAAAGGTATGTTTACACTATACTTAGTCTATATTTAGTGTACAGTAGTGTTATGTCTAAAAAACACAATGTGCATACCCTAATTAAAAAATACCTTATTGTCAAAAACTGCTAACCATCATCTGAGCTTTCAATGAGTCACAATCACTGATCACAAATCACCATAACAAATATACTAGTAATGAAAAAAGTTTGAAATGCTCTGAGAGTTACCAAAATGTGACACATACACAAAGTGAGAAAATGCTGGAAAACTTGCTTGACACAGGGTTGCCACAGCCTTCACTTTGTAAATAACACAGTATCTGTTAAGTGAAGCCCAATAAAATGAGATATGCTTGTATTAGCAAGCTTTAATTGTATTTGTTCCATGTTTAATGAATGTGATCCCACTCTCAAAGGCCTTACTAATATATGTGAGCCTAGCAAGGTGGTAAAAATATTTAGTTTTTCTATTTGTTCCAAAATTTACTTGTGTGTCAGGAAAAAAATAATTTTCTATTAATAATAATTATATAAATAAACATGATATATAATATTTATAATAGTTATACATCCCATTCCTTATGTTCAAGATGAGAGAAGTGTCTATTACAAGTGAATTTCTGTTTACATAAGAGGTAATAATTAAAGAATAAATATTATGTATATTTTAGGCTAGTGATCCTTTTTCATTTTGTCTAAAGAATTCCATGTTAGTGAGATTAAATAAAATTAATCGAATTAAGTAAATTTCCTTTGTAAGTTTCTTTGCCATTATGACAATACAAGGATTGTTCTTACTTGAAAGCTTCACTCCCAATCAATTAGTGTCTCTTTGTTACCTCTTTGGGTTAGATTCCTTTTAAATGTGTTCAAGGTTATGCTTTGTCAAAAAGCCTGAAAGCACTACGTGATCATTGCATGTCCTATAAAGAAGATTGTGCTCTGGAGCCACGTCCAAAATGTTAGCAGGATCTTAAATATCTGAAACCTCTCATAAGTGATTTGGGTAGATGCCTTTTCTCCCTCCCACATTCCCAAATCTCAACTCCCTGATCTTTTCATCTCTAGTCCTCAGGAAATAGAAACAGATTACTGTTGCTTAGACTGATTGGCAAACATGGGAGCCTGTTCAATAGATAATTTGACCTGTTTTCTAACTTCAGAAAAAATGGCTCAAGACCAACCTTATTAAATCATTTAAATTATTATTTTTGACAGCTATCTCCCAAAATTACATTAGTTTGAACATTGGATATAATATAGGAATGTATTTCATGACAGATTCTTTTTCAGGAAAAACATTTGGTTTTTTATTTCAGAGAAAAACTCATTTCTTAAGGTTGGCTCTTTTATGGGTAATGGTTTATTTTATTGAGCTGCCATTATACATATTCTACAATTAGTACTTTCATACTTTATTTATGTAGAACTTTGAGGGCCTTAATCATTCATGCTCTGTATCCTAGAGCAGAGGAAGAACAATCTTCAAAGGGAGGTATTGGTCCAATCTGTAGGAATATCCCCAGTCTTCCTTATGAAGATAGCGGTCTATTCTTTTCTCAAAAAATTGTTTTAATTTTTATTTTTGAGAGAGAGAGCGAGAGAGCATGAGCAGGGGAGTGGTAGAGAGAGGGAGGCATAGAATTCAAAGCAGACTCAGCACAGAGCCTGTCACGGGGCTCGAACTCACCAACCATGTGATCATGACCCAAGCTGAAGTGGAAGCTTAAATGGCTGAGCCCCACAAGCGCCCCAATAGTTGTTCATTCTTTCAAGACTCTCATATGAGCAACCATAATTTTAAGAGGATATCAAACTTACTGTTCTTTGCCTTGTTTTTTAAAGTCTTTTTACTTCACTTTAGAGTTAATCAAGAATAATGTGTTGCTTGGGAACATAAACCCAAGCTGTTTAGCTAATTGAAGTAAGTTTTGTATGTAAATAAAACCAAACTATATAATCCCACCTGTAAAACAAGAGATGGTCCAGAGATTTTTATGTATTGTGATTTTCACTGTTATCATTTAAAGCACTCCATCCTCTTTTTCCAGTGATATTTCTACTTTATAGATAAATAGGTTACTGTGAATGAGATCTCATTCAATTAATTAAAAAATATTATAGTCTAACTTATTGTATTACATATATATAAACAAATATATTGGGTTATATATATATATATGTATATATATATATATATATGTAAACAAAACATAATTCTGAGAGGCTATTTGGTTAGTCTATCATATTATTATTCATGGTAAGGGGTATTCTGCCTCAAAACTACGAGTATTTGCCCTCCAAAGAAGGTATATCAATAAAGCAGGAGAGAGAGCCTCTAATAATCTCTGCCAAGGACACTGTCAGATTGTCTTTTTCCTGGTGTTCTGATATTACACTCATCAAGAAATCTTCATATTTTAATTTGACTTTCCATGTAGCTTTTCCACTGGGAGAGAATATGCTAACCATTAAATGTAGACATTTAGTCTACTTGAGAGAGGTTTTTTTAATTATAAACGAATAAATTATAATTCCAATTTTATACATCGGTCCTTTGAGCTTGCTTAGCTTGATTCTAACCCAGAGAGACTGATTAATTCTCAGTACTTAATAAAATAGAATTTCTGGTCATTCACAATTGAGAATGAGATCTTGAAAATAATGATTCAACTGAGGTGTTCCTTTGGAGGAGGCTTCCCAGATATGAAAAGACTGAATTATATCAGTGATGGGGAGGGTGGTAAACAATGTACATAGTGAAAAAAATACTTGGGATTAAAATTGATGTACCTCTATCTAGAATTTTATATACCCTTACACTTTTATGTAGTTGATAGGGAAAGGCACAAAAATATGACAATCCCTATAAAGCTATGACAAAAAAGTAATATATCAATAAAACAATGCAATGCAATACAGTTCAACCTTCTTGCAGATCAGCAGGTGTGACCATGTGCACTGGTCACCATGTGATGCTACCATGTGATCACTAGGGGGACAGTGCCTAACAGGAAGGTGTTTCATCAAGGAAGGGCCAACATGGAGCTAACCAGATGCTAGTTCTAGGCCCGCCAGAGGAACAGAGAGAGGGAAAATGCCAAAGCTGAGCTTTTGAGGAATGAGGTTGAGAATGACAATAGATGGGAAAGGTTAGAATTTGAAAAAATAACCAGTATCATCAGGCTGAGTGAAAGGCATTATTGCAATCTAGAGTGGATTGGGAAGGATTCCTGAGCCTCATGCACTGTATTTTCTCATCAGTCTTCAATTGCAATTATGACTTTCTAATCTGTGCAAATGTATCCAGTCACCAGTCGCATGTGGCATCACATATCTAGTAGTTAATTTTATGTGTCAGCTTGACTGGTCTGTGGAGTGCTTTGACATTTGGTCAAACATTATTCTAGGTATGTCTATAAGGGTGTTTAGGATTGAGATTAACATCTGAATTGGTAGACTGATTAAATTAGATTTCTGTCTTTAATTTAGGTGGGCTCCACATTAGGAGGGCTTGAATAGAACAAAATGTATGAATGAACGGACCTGATTGCGGAAGGTTGGAGTACTGATCTTTCCTGACCTTCTGACTTATACTGGAACTATACATTGGCTCTCCTGGGTCTCTAGCTTGGCAATATTTGTGTGTGTGTGTGTGTGTGTGTGTGTATTACGTGTTACATACACATTCTGTTGGGTCAGTTTCTCAGGTAAACATTGAGAAATAAAAATATTGATAACAAGAAGTGTGATGCTGCTGTATCAAATACTTAAACACATGGAAGTGGCTTTGAAACTTGGTAATAAATAGAGGCTAGAAAAGTGCTGAGGGAAATGTTAGAAATATGGACACTCTGGTGCGATCCCAGATGAAAATGAAGAATATGTTATTAAAAACCGGAAGAAAGATGATCCTTAATGTAGTGTGGTAAAAACTTGACTGACTCTTCTAGTGTTTTAACTAAAGGTAGAGATTGTGAGGGATGAAATTTGATATTTGATTTCTATGCAAATTGTTGGAGAAACAGCTTTGTTCCTGCTGACTGTATATGGTAAAATGCAAGATGAGAGAGATGGATTGAAGAAGGAATTGCTAAGCAAAAATGAATAATAACTTGAAGACTTGGAAAATTCTGAGCCTGTCTATACTATAAAAATGAGAATGCATGTTTCGAATAGAACATCAGAAGTGTGGCTAGACTATCACTCGATGAAGACGTCATGGGATTATATGAACAGAAACATTATCTATTTAAACTGAAGGAAATTGAGACTGGAAAAAATGAAAAAAAGTGGACAAACTTGGATTTGATAGGATAGAAAGATAGAGCTATTCACCTGTGAGCATGTGCACTTCTTCAAGAAAAAGGGAACATGATTTTAAAGATGAATTAGAGATCGTCATGGCCACTGCCTCAATTTCAACAGGTTCAGTGGCCACCACCTGAAGTCTTAGAGGTGGCACTACCCTGTAGAGCTGTGGCACTGGGATTGCCAGGCAGAGACTTGGGGGTGTTACTTCTACTCCAGTGGACCCGGAAGGCAAAACATTGAACCAAAAAGGATTGTTCTTAAGCTTTGAAATCTAGTGGAATTTGCTTTGCTAGATTCTGGACTTGCTTGGGACCTGTCACCATTTCTTCCTTCTGATTTCTCCCTTTTGGAAAGGGAGTCTATCCTATATCTGTCCCACCATTGCATTTTGGAAGCACATAACTTATATGATTTTACAGGTTTATAACTGAAGAGGGATTTTGTCTCAGGACAAAGTGTACTTTGAGTCTCACCCATATCTGATTTAGATGATATGGAGATGGGATTTTGGACTTTAAATTTTAGAGTTGATGCTAGAGCAAGTTAAGACTCTTGGGGCTATTGGAATGGAATGAATGTGTTTTGCATGTGAAAAAGACATGAATTTTGAGGTCCCATGGGTGGAATGCTATGGACTGAATTGTGTTTCAGTCCATATGTCCAAAATTCATATGTTGAAGCCCTAACTCTCAACTTGGGATTCATGACTTTATAAGGAGAGACTCCAGAGAACTTGCACACACACACACTGTCTCTCTCTTTGTGCCATGTGAGGACACACTGAGAGGGCTACAATCTATAAGACAGGAAAGGAGACCTCACCAGACTCAACAATACTGAAATCCTGATGTTGGGCTTGCAACCTCCAGAACTGTGGGAAAATAAATTCCTGTTTTTAAGCTACCCGGATACGGTATTTTGTTATGGCAGCCTGATATACAAGGTGACATTGTCCAATGGTGGCTTGAGCAGACAATACTAAAACTCAGAAGAGAGAACTGCATATAAGAAAGGGGACTGCATGAAGTAATGAGGTATAATCAAATTTCAGTGCTCATCTAATCAGAAAAGAGAGAGATGAAATAAGCAGAATGTGTAGGTTAATTGAAAGAGAAGTATGAGGAAAAAAGAATGAAAGGTGAGTGTAAGGATTTTAGCTTACGTGACCAGTTAAAATCATTTATGATAGAAAATACAATTAGGGAAGGTTTAGGAGTGATATATGATCTATACAGTTATAAGCACATCGAGTTTGAGATGCTCAGGCATTTGCGAGGTGACATGCACAGAAAAGAGTTTGGAATCTGAGGGTCAGAGGTCTGGATAGTTATATGGATTTGAGGGTCAGAACAGGTACTAGGAGAGGGACTATGGAAGTAGAAATGGTGAGAGTATAAAGTACAAACACAAGGAAATATTAAGAACATTTAATATTCAGATACAAGGCAAATACAAGGCATGTTTTATTTATCTGAACTAAATTTTGTGGTGTGAATTTTTTAAGTGAATGGATGAAGTGGAAAATGGTGATTCACAGGTGGTGATATTTTTCAATCTTTGAAAGCATCTGCTATTCAAGATGGCATCACGAGGTGAGAAAGACAACTTTTATTGTGAAAAATTAGTGGAGTGGTAATTTTGTTTCTATATTACAACAAATATGACTTTAGAATTGAATGTTGAAATTAAATTATCTTAAATATATGTGAATTTGCATGTTGTCTCTTGCAAAATAATTTGCCAAAGTTTGTTAAGATAAATGAAAAATAATTCCAGCTAAATTGAAATTTCACTTTATCATGTTCTGAGAAAAATATTATGTATTGAAAAAGTAACGAAAGTACTGTTTTATCATAGCTAATTAAAGATATACTGTTCTTTCACATTATTGATCCTTTAAATATTTTTTTCCTTCATCCTGAGTGTTCTCCCTCCACATTTTATCTTAGTGAACTACTCATTCCTCAACATATGATTAAGTTTATATCCTTCAGAAAGCTTTATTTCGACCCTCTCATATTTTGTCTGACTTATCTATGCTTTTGTAGATAAGCATTTTTAAAAATCTATTGCCTAATTTATCATATTTTATTATAATTATTATTTTATTACATTGTAGATTGCATTTGTTTACTTTTAATAGAGTATTGTTTATTTTTCTTTATTATTGACTTAGATACAGAATACTGAACTAATAATGGTCTTTCATTCATGGTATGATTTTCCTAGTCCATTCTAATCCACTCAACCATAGATAACATTCTCAGGTATCTATGACAAAGTTTTTCTTTATATTGTCATCTAAAAATACAGATGGTATAAAAATGCATGTTTAAAATATTTCTTCCTCTTTTCTCTAAGCACCATATTTTATATATATAATATTTTGCATATATATGTATGTGTTTTATATATATATATATATATATATATATATATATATATATATATCTCCACTTTTTAAGATATATGTCAAGTCTGTAGCTTTTCAGAACTCCATGGTATTTATGGTGTGCCTCCATTATATTTTATTTATGAACTCCTGCATTACCTCCAGGTTGGGGTAAACACAAAGATGACTACACAGTAGTCCCCTCTTAAACGTTCTTCACTTTGTATAGTTTCAGTTAACCACGGTCAACTGCATCTGGAAGTAGATGACCCCCCTTCTTAGGTATCATCAGAAAGTCAGTAGTAGCCTGATGCTACATCCCCGTGCCTCTATCACTCGCCTCACTTTGTCTCATCATGTATGAATTTTATCATCTCACACCATCACAAGAAGAAGAGGCATGAGGACAGTACAATAAAACGTTTTGAGACACAGAGAGATCACATTCACATAACCTTTATGACAGTATATTGTTATAATTGTTTTTACTTTGTGGTGCCTGGGTGGCTCAGTCAGTTGAGTGTCTTTGACTTCAGCTCAGGTGATGATCTCGTAGTTTGTGGGTTCGAGCCCTGTGTCGGGCTCTGTGCTGACAGTTCAGAGCCTGGAGCCTGCTTCAGATTCGGTATCTCCCTCTCTCTCAGCCCCTCCCCTGCTCATGCACCGTCTCTCTCCCTATCTCTTTCTCAAAAATAAACATTTAAAATTGTTTTCTCTTTATTATTAATTATTGTTGTTACTATCTTATTGTGCCTATTCATAAATTAAACTCTATCATAGGTTTGTATGTATAGGAAAAAATAGTTTATATAAGGTTCAGTATTATCTGCTGTCTAAGGCATTGACTGAGGATCTTAAAACACATATCCCCAGATAAGGGGAGACTACTGTATATTCTTAAATATATCCTCTTATAGATATCATTAAAACATTTTGTTTACTAGGTCTTAGAATATATGTAATTTTCATGTGAATAACTATTAGAACGTTCTTAAGAGTAACAGTGGGAATGAGGGAGATCTGACATCATCACCTCTCTACCAAATATGCATCAAACACATGAGTGCAAATGGACAATTCATTATCTTAGTTTTATATTTCCAAGCAGTGAATTTGAGGATCTCTTCATTTACTAATTGGATGTTTAGACTGCCTCTAGTGAAAATTCATATTCTTTGTGGATTTAATCTGGAATTTTGTTTCTCTTTTTGGTTGATTTGTAGGTATTCAAATTGGCTTTAGACACTATATATGCTTGTTCTCAGTACGTCCCCAATCTGTTCACTTGCTCATAGTGTTCTTCATTAAAGAAAAAATTATTAATTTTATGTAATTAAATCATTAACTATTTTCTATTATAGATCCATATAAGTTAAAGAATATATTCATTAAAAAGAGTCCAGCCAGATTTATGTATGATTAGGACTTCCTGTAATAATTTGTGACACTTAAAATATTCATGTTATGAATCTTTGAAGTGTTTCTGTAGAAGAACACAGATTTTCCCTTCTTCAATTTGGAAGCTCTTTTATATTATTAATTAGAGTTTTAGATTATGTTCTATATTTTTTGTATATTTTTTCTTAATTCTTAGGCACTTATTTTTACTACTGTTGCAAATTGTATCTTGCTCTTGGATATATTGCCTATTAGTTATTGCCTGTGTACAGAAACCGTATTTATTTTTATATATTGATCTTGATCCAAGAGATACACTGAGCTTAATTCTTGTATGTTATAAATGCTGCTGGCTTTTAAAGTAGATTATTTTATCACCTTTAAATAATAGTTTATGTCTTTATTTTAAAAACATATACATCTTATTTGTCTTTACCTACAATATCTTTCCAGGCCTTCAGTACTGTGTTAAACAATAAAAGTTATAATAGGTATCCTTGTCTTGCTCTTTATTTTAATAAGGGATTGTTTCTAAATAGCTTATTTTATTTTATTGTTTTAACATTTATTTCTTTTTGAGAGACAGAGAGAGACAGAGCAAAAGCAGGAGAGGGGCAGGGACAGAGAGACAGAGAGAGACACAGAATCTAAAGCAGACTCTAAGCTCTGAGCTGTCAGCACAGACCCAACACAAGGCTCGAACTCACAAACTGCGAGATCATGATCTGAGCTGAAGTCAGACACTTAACCGACTGAGTCACCCAGGCACCCCTACATATCTTTTTTAGGTAAAACTTTTGCTGTCAGTTTTTGACTAGAAATTTTCCAGGTTAAGGAAATTCCTTTATGTTTATAATCTGTTTATTTCCTCTTTTATGCTATGTGCTGATTTATATCAGATGATTTTCTACATCTGTAAAGTAATCATGAGTTTGTTACTTTTATTTGTGGCCAATTACACTGATATATTGTCTGATTTTCAGAAAATATCCTTGCATTCTTGGGATAAACAATACTTGATTATGATGTATTATATAGTATATTATAATCAGATGGCTTCATATAGCCAGTATTTCTTTAAAATATGTGCCTCTATAATCATACATGAAAAAGTACTATAATTTTTCCCCTTTTTTCACTATGTCCAGAATTTGAATAAAAGTTCTAGTAGTCTCATGAAACGGCAGTATTTTAGTATGTTTCTCTCTCCTTCTCTCTCTCTCCTCCTGTCTCTCTCTTCCTCTCTCTGTTGGTACACATAAATAGATAGAAAATACAGTTCTTCATAATGGTATTATTTTGTATATCTGTATATATATAGTTTTTATATCACATATGAGTGAGGAAATTGTTATTTTCTCCAAGTGTCTGTTGATTTGATTAATAAGATTTATTTTTACTGATATCAAAAAATAGGCACTGACCAATGGATTGACCTAAATAGCACAAAAATATGGAAACTCTAGGAGAAAAATCTAATAACTCCCCCTCTGTTTAGCCCCACTTCTGAAACAGTTGATGTATCAACATATGTCTGTGACTAAAGACTGACCAGCCACTGAAGAATAGTGTATATAAAATAAATAGTGTTTTGTTTACCTGAAGAAAGTCTATTTTAAAGAGATAATAATAACCATAATTTCTTTGGTATTTACTATGTACAAGCTCTTTTCTGAAATTAACATCACAGACTATGAAGTAGCTACTATTATCCTCATATTTGAGATAGCAAATTGAGGTTAAGTGACTTGCCCAAGACCATGGAGTTAGTACTTTGTGAAGACTGAATTCTAACTTATGGCTGTCTGATACCAAAACTAGGTCTCTTAAACCCTACACCCATGTAATGTCAAATAAGTTTACCCATGCAAATCAATCTGAATAACTGACACTAATTTCATGGATCCGTGAGTCAAACAGAATATCAAACACTTAAGGCTTGATAGGCAACATTTAGTGACTTATTTAACACCTCTCTCTCTACTAGTATTCTCTTAATAGAGAGTGCATTAATTAAATTGGTGACTCTTCTATTAAGTAAAATATTCACTCTTCTTCTATTTCTGGATAATCTTCATCATAGTCTTTAACTTTCTGCCCCTCTAGCACCTCTCCCCTCAATCCTTCTCACATTATCATAACATCAGCTTTCTTGTCTGGTTCCTTGTGTTGAGAGGAAGAGAGCATCTGCTTCATCGTACTCTCAGTGGTGAGAGAGGATTCCATCTTCTTTCTGCTTTTTTTCACCTCAACCATCCCAACAAAGAGTCTAGGAAGAAAGAAGAAACAGTAGATTTCTCAAGCAAAGAAATCATGCACTGTCATTCTTTGGAAAAAAAAATGATTATATTTTGAAAACTGTGTTCTAAGTAAAATGTAAGTTCATCAAAGTTTCACATTTTATATTTTAAAGTGAAGGAAATAGGAATAGGTTCCATTTGAGTCTTTCATTGACATGAAGTCTTTCATTGACATGCTAAATCACTTCTTCTCCATTGTTTTTTTCATGATCTTAATAAGCTTTGATGTTGGTTGATTAATATTGAAAGTCACTTTTTGTGAGTTTCATGAGTTTTTTTCTCTTGTGAACACTACTCATAAAGGGTCCTTTTTGGTCTCAGAGTTGTTACCATTTCTCAAGGCCATCTTAGATGTGACTCTCATGAGAGGGGCTCTGCTAGTTTTAGTCACCAATGGAGGTGCTTCATTACATAATGTTAGAGTTAACTTAATACATTTTGCTAGCTGCAGGGGAGCAATCATACTCCAGGGCTCTGAATTTGATTCATTAGTGAATCAAGAGCAGGCTTTCTATGAAAGGATAGGTTTTTAGCTGAGCTTTGCTAGATATTTAAAGAAAGTTAAAGTTTAACATTAAAGACAAGTGGATTTTTTTGTCTACAAAGTCTTTTAGAGTTGTGCTGACATGTTCTCATGGATGAATTAAAAAGATGTGAAGGAAATGTTTCGGGATCTATTAGCAAGTAGAGATAAAAATAATGACAATAAAGGAACTGTGTATGCTTACATCTACCATTATAGAGAGGATAATTGAGTCTTTTTATAAATTTTGGTGTAAAAGAAAGGAAAAGGTATAAGAACTGGATGTAGACAAGTCTTCAATTGTAAAAAAAAAAAATAAGCTTTTATTTTACCTTGTGAATCCATTGTGTTTTTTCTAGCTTTTTCAAGATATAGTTGACATATAACATTGTGTAAATTTAAGATGTACAACATGATAATTTGGTAAAATTCATTCCTAAGGGACCTGAAATTATTCCTACTATGTAAGTGAATCTCTCTGTTTCCCTTTTTTCCTCTGTCTTCCTGCCTTGTGCCCACGTCATTCTATGACCTTGATGGAGAAGAAATAAATTCACAATCTCCTTTCAGAGTAAGCTCATATATTCCTATCTGATGAAATCATTATGTGGAAATACAATAGGCATACATTTGGAGTAGACCTTGTAAGATGCAGATCCTATTATGAATAGGAAAACTTTCTTTGCATTTTTAATGTTATGCTTTATTTCTAAAATTCAAGCCAGAAGTTGTAAATACTTTGAATATAGTAATTATAGGTGCCCTTGCTTACAACAAAGTTGCATACTTAATACTTGCTTTAATACATTCTTAAAATTTGTTTAATCAGCTAATTAAGATTGTCTGAAATTTAATCAGTCCTAAGCAGTTTTCAGCATCAAAGTACTTTAATATAGGAGCCAAAGATTAGTAGTGGTATTCTACTGAAGTGTTCAAAAGGACACAGCCATGGTCTCCACCTTCCAGACACTTTCAATCCCAGATACAAACAAATGAGAAAGGCTTTTCTTTTTATTGTATGGTTCTGATCTGTTAGCTATATTAGCAAATTGTGTAGGGAAGGTCACACAATGCCTAAAAAGAACACCTACATTGTAGTTGTTAGAATCTGTCTGACATGACGAGGCTGTGCATCAGCTCCCAAGGTTACAGTTAATTTTTTTGAGCCTCAAAGCAAGGAATCTACACTGATAAGCAGCAACTGTATTAAAAATATCACTCTATGTTCTAGAAAGAAATCTACTTTTAAGCCATATATCATTTATTGTGATTTGACTTTATTAAACCATGCATAGAAGTTGTTGAGGAGGAAAAGTAAAAATACATAGAAGTAAGAAAAATGTAAATAAAAGAGGAAAATAATAAGAATAATTGGGGTGCCTGGGTGGCTCAGCTGGTAAAGCATCCGACTTTGACTCAGGTCATGATCTCACGGCTTGTGAGTTCAAGCCCCGCATCGGGCTCTGTGCTGACAGCTCAGAACCTGGAGCCTGCTTCCAATTCTGTGTCCTTCTCACTGCCCCTCTCCTGCTCGTGCTCTCTCTCCCTCTCTCTCAAGAATAAATAAAACATTTAAAAAAATTAAAAAAATATATGTGGCAATCTATAAGACATGACTTTTAGGACTGAGAAATAAATGATCAAGATTCAAGATGACAAAATTTCCTCCAAATGTTATAGAAGCTATTTACTGTGCATGGATATACATTTATTTTTAAAGCATTTTCCTTTAATTATAACAATTTTGCTTTCTTTACATAATTTTTTGGAAAATTTAGCAGCATATGGGATAAAAAGCACTCATTTTCTCTTCACCATTCAAAACCCCTGACACCTTTTAGCATATTTACTTCCAGACTTTTTTCTATATGCATACACATATTTGAGATAATTTTCTTTGTATATATTTTGATTATTTTTTACATTTGGTTTTATGGTTCAAGGTTTTTCCTTAGTATTGTACCATTCCTATGACTAAAAATTATCCACTAATGGATTTTTATCTTACTTGCCAAGGGTTAAACAATCTTGTCTTTCCTTGGGAACCCATCTCCTCTGACTGTTTCCTCACTTCTTCCACTCTAGCCGTGCAGACCTCCTCGCTCTTCCTAAGACATGCCAACCATGCCCCACCATGGGGTCTTTGTCTTTGCCATTCTTCTGCCCATAACACCTTACTTTCAGTGTGTGCATAGTTTCCAAACAACACCCAGTGCTCATCCCAACAAGTGCCCTCCTCCAGAAAATATGTCATTTTTAATAATGGAGAAAAACATATTTTCATATGTGTTAGTGATTTGTTTTCCTCTTTTGTCAAAAGTCTGTTCCTATTTTCTGTATTTACTCTGTTTTATCTATTGAAATTTATAGCTTTAATTATTGCTATATTTACAAACTATATGTGCATAATTAAATGATACATGTGTATACATGCAATATGTTTTTCATATATAAATAATAAATTTTATAAATAGTAAAATTTTAGTGGGTATCTGATATTTGAGAAACACTTTATATTTAATTTGTGCCATTTTCTTCACATCTAATTACTAAAACATGTAGAGTTGTATTTTATCATCACCATCTTAAAAAGGAGAAGCTGAAATTTACATATTAAGTAACTTTTATAGCCTTGGTGAAGTAGGAATTTGGGTTCTGATTCCCAATTCATACACTCTCTCAAGTATGACATGTTATCAGCACATTTCCAGTCTATTATTGGACCTTCATTTTGTTTATGGTGTTTTTGACAAACAAGAATTTTACTTTGTAAGGTGATCCAGTATGTTCAATGGAAGCATATGTGGTGACCAATATTTGGCCATATTTGACACATAAAATGACAATTTCACATACTTTAACCTAATATTTTTGTTATGACTTCCCATTGATTCAAACCTTCAAGAATGTTCTGCAATTCACATAATAGTTATTCCACATTAGATTTTATACTTCCAATGTTTCTATTTATTTTTAAATCCACTAGAGTGTTTTTTCTAAGAAACTAACCAAGTTTCCCAATACCATTTACGGGTCATGTTTTCTTTCCTTCGCAGTACTTGGTGTCATTCTTATATAGTATAAAATTATAACCTATACTAATTGCGTTAGTTTCTTAAGGATTCCATACAAAGTACCATAAAATGAGTGGCTTTGAAAAACAGAGATTTATTGTCTTACAGTTCTAGAGGTTAGAACTTCAAAATCACATTGTTGACAGGGCCATGCTCCCTTTGAAAACTGTAGAGGAGAATCACTCCTTGTCTTTTCCTGGCTTGTGATGTTTTGCCTACACTCTGATGCTTTACAGCTTATCAATACCTTGCTTCAATCTTCAAATCCAATCTAGTATTCACGTGGTATTCCAGTCTTCATATTATGTGTCTATGTCAGTATACAAATTCTTACTATTTTTAAAAAAAATTTTGTTTTAACGTTTATTTATTTTTGAGAGACATAGGGACAGAGTAAGAGCAGGGGAAGGGCAGAGAGAGAGGGAGATACAGAATCTGAAGCAGGCTCCAGGCTCTGAGTCGTCAGCACAGAGCCCGACGCGGGGCTCAAACTCACAGACAGTGAGATCATAACCTGAGCCGAAGTTGGCCTCTTAACCAACTGAGCCACCCAGGCACCCCCAAATTTTTACTTTTTAGAAGGATTCTAGACATATTGGATTAGGACTCACCCTAATGACCTGATTTTAACTTGATTACTCTATACAGATCTCATTTCAAACCAATATCCCATTTTGAAGTATCAGTGGTTAATATTTCCACATAACTTTTGTGGGCGGGGTAAGTGGGGCACAATTCTACCCATAACACTAATGTTACTAAAAAAATTAGGTTCTTCACTTTATTCATCAGTATCTCTATCAAAGAGAAGAGCACTGAGATAGTTGTTTTAGTTTTATAATAAGCTTTAATTTTATGATAGAATCAGTCTTCCAATATCAATCTATTTTCTTCAAAAAGGTCTTAGCTACTCTCAAACATTTTTATTTCCACGTGAGTTTCATACTATTGCTTTTCAAACTACTGCTAAACCTATAAATTAATTTGGAAAGAACTGACATCTTTGCAATAGTCATTTTTTCTATTTAGGAACATGTAGGTCTTTCAATTTATTGTGCCTTTGTTTTTTTTCTACATGCGTACTTTTATATTTTTCTTCATAAAGTACTGTCAGAATAAGGGAGCAGGTTATTGCCAGGTGTTTCACAGTTATGGTGCTGCTGTGAAATCTTTTCTCCTTTCCATCTTCAAATGGCTATTGCTAGTACATATAATGATGCTATTAATTTTTATACATTGATGTGATATTTAATACATTTATTAAACCATTCTATTCCAATAGTAAGTATATAAGCTGCTTTTCTTGTGCTTTCTAGGTTTGCAATTATATTGTCTACAAGGGTTTTTATTTCCCAGCCTGAGATATCCAGCATATCTCAGGATATGCTATTGTTTTATTTCTAGTCTCATTTTTTTGGTCATAAATTTGGGAATGATAATTATGAATAATGAAAATTAATATCGTGGTTTATTTCTTAGGCATTTTATTTTGAATGTCTATAATGTTGGGAGCCATTTTGGGCTCAGGTAGAGAAACCTCCCTGTGAGGAAAGGGCAGTTAAGGCAAAGCTCCTGCCAGCCAAGAAATAACACCCCAGTACCACTGTTGGGAGCCATCTTGAGCTCATGGGTTGAGAAACCTCCTGTGTGGAAAGGGCAGTAGAAGCAAAGCGCCTGCCAGCCAAGAAATAATGCCCCAATACCACTGTTGGGAGCCATCTTGGGCTCACAGGTTGAGATACCTCCCTGTGTGGAAAAGGCAGAGTTCTTGCAGGCCAAAAAGAGCCCCAATACCACTTCCTTCAAATAACCTTTCAGGCCTGGATTTCTTGAGCTGTCCTCCTTGGCCTCAAGGGAGGTAATGCTCTTTTGTTTTATGACATTCAAATAAAAAAGGAAACTTGGAATGTGATGCATTGATGGATAACATCTAAGAGACTATGCATTATTGTTAAAGAGATCAAACTATGGAATGTCACTCATTGATGTAATGTCACTCACTACCTTTAAAAATAAAGACACTGAGACCAGCAGGGTGGAGATGCCAGGATTGCCAGGGCTGCCTGCTTGGTCATCAGACTACATCTCTCTCATGGCTCTCTCATTCCTTTTCGCCTTTCCATCCTTTGGGGACCCCTAGATTCGCCGGAACTGGACCCGGCACTATAATGTTTCACCATTTTAACTTCGATTTTGAATGTGTGATATACAGAAATATTTATTTTTCCATTAGCAAATATTCTTCTTTTTGATGTTGAGTTCTAAAATCAAGAATGAATATGTTCATTTTAAATGTATAATCTATTGTATTACATCATAAACCTGTTGTTGGGATACATGGAACTCTACCATATGAATGTATATCATGTGGAATTTTTTTATTCTAAGTAGATATTATTGATTGTGAAACCCTGCTCTTTAATCAGGGTACCTGAGTCATTATGATGAATTTCTAAGAAGTTTAAAAATACAATTAAAAAAAATTCAGTTCAATGTTATCTTAATATACAGAAAATCAGCACTTTGTCACAATTCTGGGAGGGTGCATTTAATTAATTAATTAATATTTATTTTGTTAATTCATTATATATTTCAATAATGAGACTAACTTTGAAATATGCATTATTATTTTTTAACATTGATTTATTTAATTTGAGAGAATGAGCAGGGGAGGGCCAGAGAGAGAGGGAGAGAGAGAATCCCAAGCAGGCTCCATGCTCATTGCAGAACCAGACACTGGGCTCTATCTCACTAACGTGAGAATATGATCTGAGCCTAAATCAAGATTCGAATGCTAAAAGGACTGAGCCATCCAGGCACCCTAATTGTTCTAAAACTTATGTCAAAAATGCAAACTTTAGGAAAATAAGTAGATTGAAAACTTTTATGATCATACCATTCAAAGACAGATATTGCTAATGTTTCAATTTATATATTAAATTATATATTTGATATTAAACTTTAAAAACTAACAATGTAATAAGAATGCCTAGTCTTACTACAAGTTTTCTAAAACTAAAATGAAATCATTTATTTTTATTTTTATATTATACATGAACATATGTTCTTATAAAAGTAAAGATACCAGGGACACCTGGCAAGCTCAGTTGAAAGAGTGTGTGACTCTTCAGTTAAAGGTCGGTTAAAGGTGACATTTCAGTTAAAGATCTCTCCATGCTCAATCCAGAAATTCTGAAGTTACCCTTGAATTCTCTCTGTCTCATAGCACACAGGAAATTCTCCAGAAAATTCTTTTGAAATATATCCAAGAATTTCACTCTTACTCACCACCTCTCCTGCCACCATCATCTGTCATGGGGATCACTTCACGGACCCCTTGCTAGACTCTCGTCTTCCATCCTGGCCCTAAGTTTGGTCACAGGACAGTCAGAATGATTGCTTTAAATTTAAGTCAGTTGATATCTTTCCTCTCCTCAAAACTTTCTGTGTATTCCCATCTGACTCATATAATAACTGAAGTTCCTAGAATCATCTGAAAGACTATGGTCTGATTTTAGACTCCCGATCTTTCTGACCTCGTCTTCCACTACTTACCTCACTCCCTCTGCCATAGCCACAGGAGTCTCACTGCTGGTTCTGGAACATTAGAAATGAAGCCACAGATTGGCAGTCCTGTTTCCTGCTCTTTGCAGTTCTCATTCTCTCTCCCTACAACACTCTTGCCCTACTTATATATGAGGCCACACTTTCACCTTCTTTGTGTCTTTATGTAATAAATAATGTCAACTTGATGAGGTCATCTCTGAATATCTAAGTTAAAACTGGCCTCTCAAATTATCTATTCCTCCTTTTCTGGTTTGCTTTTGTCCTTAGAGTTCTTGACTTTTAAACTTAATTATTTTTTTATATTATCTTTTTTCATCCACTGCAATATAACTTTCCTGACAGCAAGCAAGACTTTGGTCAGTTTTATTTACTTATCTGTGTATCTAAAACAGAATTTGGAGCATAGGAGAAGTTTAGCAGATAATTAATCAATACATGATTCAATGAATATATTTACTCTTCTCCACCCAATGAATCCTAAGTACACATATATTGTCATTCTAATGCTGTTTAATATTAACTCATCATTGGTTATATAAATGAAAATTAAAGCCACACAAGGACAATTTTTGCCTGTAATATAAAAAAAAAAAGAAAGAAAAGAATGATAAAACCCCTGTTGATGAAGATGTAAGGATACTAGTATTCTTTCACTGCTTGAAAGAGAAGTTAAGTCAAATACTAAATGTTTGTTTCTTGGGGCACCTGGATAGCTCAGTTGGTTAATCATCTGACTCTTGATTTGGGGTCAGGTCATGATCTCACTGTTTGTGAGTTTGAGCCCCACATCAGGCTTTGCACTGACAGCACAGAGCCTGCTTAGAATTTTCTCTGTCAAAGTGAAAAAATAAACTAAACTAAATAAATAGATAAATATATGTTTCCTTATTGACTCAACCATTGTACTTTAAAAAAAAAGTTCTAAGTATATATTCTATATAATCTTGGTATTTACAAATCTTTATCATGATATTAGACCCAGAAATTTTTATTATTGCAATTCATTTGAAGTATCTGTTTACAAAACTAATAATATTGATTGCTATTCAATTATGTAATGATTAAAAATGATGTGAAAAATTGGGTGATAACATAGAAAACATACCCATACATTGTTAAATAAACCAAAGCACATTATAAATCAGTTTATCCAATCTTCTCTGTCTAGTTCTATCTATTCTTCTGAATTTAACCTTCCAATAGGTAAAAATTTCTCTCACAAGCAGACAAAACAGGAAAGCACATGCTGTTATCTTAATGACAATTCCTTTGATGTCTGTGGGTTTTAGGATCCTGACAAATATATTACTTATGCTGTGATTTGTTTTCCATTTTAATTAAAATTATTGTTTACTAATAGCCTGATTTCTAAGATAATTTATTTTGAACATCAAATCCCTGGCCTTTCGCTAATTTGAATTGATACCACTTTTATAAGAATTAGTGAGAAATGCTAATGTCAATCTATGTGTGTTATAACACAGTTGAGTGATCCTCATTTAAATCTCTCCATGTCTTGTTTTCTAAGACATTTCATGGTGTTGCTTTCTCTCTTCTTGGCCTTTCTTCTCTCTGGCATCATTTTTTTTTTATTTCTTTCATCATAAATATTCCTCAGTGTTCATCACTGAACCTTTCTTTCCCTTCTTTTCTTTCTCTCTAATGATAATAGCAATTCATTAATTTACTCACTCATTTGTATATATGTTCTTTCAACACATATTTATTTATTACTAAAATGTCCCAAGCACTGTGCTAGATGCTGAAATACCATCTTGAATATGTCAGACTTACTGCTCTAAATTGAATTCTGTTTCTTTGAAAGTCATGTATGGGGGCCCTGACCTGCAGTGTAATGGTATCTAGAAATAAGGCCTGTGCCCTTACCAGAGACACCAGAAAGATTTCTTCTTGTTTCTCTTTATCTCCACACAGGAAAAAAGATCCATGTGAGGGCAGTAGGAAGGTGACTATTCACAACCCAAGGAGAGAGTGCTCACTAGACACAACCCTGTTGTCACCTTTGTCTTGGACTTCCACTCTACAGAACTGTAAGAAATAAATTCCTATTATTTAAGTCACATAGTCTATGATATTTTGTTATGGCAGCTCAAGCAGACTGAGACAACTTTTGATACTGAAAAGCAAAAGTGATGCTATATAACAAATTCCTAAGCATGTGGAAATGGCCTTGAAACTGGGTAATGGGCAGAGAGTAGAAGAGTTTGGAAGCACATGCTAGAAATATGGACATTCTGCTGAAATCTCAGACAAAAATGAGGAAGGTGTTATTGAAAACTGGAGAAAAGGCTATCTTGTGATGAAGTGGCAAAGAATTTGACTGGACTTTTACTGTTTTGTGAAATCAGATATTTAGTCAAGCAGATTCTAAGTACTATTGAAAGAACAGACTGGTTTCTCTAGCATTCTAAAATGCTAGAAGAGAGGTGGATCAAAGAAGAAATTATGAAGCAAAAATGAGCCAGAATTTGAAGATATGGAAAATTCTCAGCCTGTTCATATTGCAGAAAATGAGAAAGCATATTCAGCAGAGAACACCTAATCTCTGGATCAAATACACCAAACATTCAATCCAGAGATTAGGGAGGATATAAACTGTGGACCTTATCAGCTATATCCACACATGCCAGGAATAGAGATGGGATTATATTAGCAGTAACACTACCAATGGGGACTAAAAGAAACAGAGAAAACAGGATGGAGTAAAGACTGTGAACACATGCTATCCTTCAAGAAAAGGGAAGGAGTACCCCAAAGGTGATTCAGAGGTTATCAGGGCTGCTACTCCCCACATAGGCTCTGAGTTCATGGGATGTGGGCAAGGTGTCAGGTGTGTGTTGAGACCTAACATCCTGCCACTTGGGCTTCAAAGGGCAGTACCTCCACCTACCAGAACTGCATAGGCATGACACTTGCATATAGCAGTGTGGGTGTTGCTCCCAGGAGCCATATACGATTTAGATAATATTTAAATGAGAAATTGGACCTTAGGGGCACCTGGGTGGCTCAGTTGGTTAAACAACTGACTCTTGATTTTGGCTCAGGTCATGATCTTGTGGTTTATGAGTTTGAACCCTGCATTGGAAAACTGCCTGGGATTCTGTCTCTCTCTCCCTCTGCCCCTCCCCCACTTGCTCTCTATCTGTCTCTCAAAATAAACTTAAAAAAAAAATAAATTGGACTTTAAATTTTAGACTTGATGCTGGAATGAGTTACAACTTTAGGGGATGTTGGAATGAAATAATTGAGTGCATTTTGCATGGAAGGACGTGAACAGAACGCTATGGACTAAGTTTCGTCTCCCCCAAACTGATAAATCCCTTAAATTACTTAAATCCCTCAAGGAATTTAAGCAATAATGATGATGATAAAAATAATGATAGCCAACATTATTGAATGTTTACAATGAGTGAGGCATGATATTAAGTGATTTACATATATTATATTAAATTCTCATAAAACGCCATGAGTGGGCACTTTTATTCTGACTTTAGAAAGGAAGGTAAAAAGGTATAGTATGACAACAGGCACATAATTATTAAACTAATTAATAAATTTAAATTGAAGTAGATGCTCATAAAAGAATGTAACAGCAATACTTGACCAGAGAATAAAAATGTCTAAAGAGAAAATGACTTTTAACTTAAGATATGAAGCATCAGTAAGTGTTAGGGAAGTGAAACAGTAATGAGAACAGAAGAAGGAGAGCAGCTTATGAAAATACCCTGATATGAGAAGGAGAACACTGTTGCAGGAAGTGAGAAAGTCACGTGTGGGGAGACACTGAAGGGAGGTAACAAGATGTCCAACCAGAGTGAAGAATCAAGGGTCAGAGACCACGATGAAGTTAAATTAGATCATCCCACACTAGAGTCAGTAGTGCTTTGTGACTGCAGCGGAGAGAGGTTGACTGCTCTATTTGTCTGCAAGCTGACCCTGCAAATTCTGCAAATGGAGTGGTTGTGAGATGGGAGGGAAAGCAAAGAATTAACACTGACTCTCAAGTTTCTGCCTTGAACAATTACTGACATGGTGGGATCATTTGGTGAGAAAAGAAAATCAAAGAATTCATGAATTTAATAGTGCTATCATGTCTAGAATGCTTGGCATTTGGCTAGGCTACACGTTGTGTAATGTGGATTTCCCATCCATTCCTTCTTCATTAATTCTCTGTCTCATGCTCTGTACGAGGCAGTCGGCTAGGTGTTTTGAATGTAAATGTGGAGAGATAGGTCTCAACAGGCCTGTGGTGTGAACCTGTGGGGTCAGGACTCAGGCCTCTGGCAGGAGGAGGCCACTGCTTTATTTTTGGTGTTTAAACCTTTGAAGAGGTACAATGAAGATGTTTCTGTGAGTGAAGAAGGAAAGTGGAATCTGTCACTAATTGCTACTGAAATGAACCAATGCTTTTAGGGCGAAGAGCAATTGCTGGTCTTAGAGGGAGGGGAGCTGACAGAAACATCAGGCTGGTCAGAAAACCTCAGCAAGTTCCTTTCTCACCCTCCACCTTCCAGTGACCCACTAGCACCCATTGTTTTGGTTTTTTTTTAATTTATTTTTTAAAGGTAGCTTAAACAGAAAGGGCTTTATTATTGCACAAACCAGTGCCCTGTGAGGCAGGCAGAGTCTGTTGGATTGGAGCCTGGAATAATTCATTACTGGCATCATGTGAGACCAACTATGTCCTTGAAAAACCAGTCTTTCCCTAAAAGCCACCAGTAGAACTCATATGGAGTCCTCTGGACCAAACTAGAGTCAGGTCCATGCCCTAACTAGTCAGAGGAAGGGAATGAGTACAGCCAAAGGATTCAGGCTGCTTATAATTTCCTTATGCAAATGGGAGAGCACAGAGGTCTGACTCCCAGACACACTGCGGTAGTGGGTGATGTACCCTGAGCATGTATACAGGGTAGTAGAAATGAAAATATGTTGGGCCAGAAACTGGCAGTGACATAAATCTGAAAAGAACCCTAGGCAGCATAATTCAGCACTTTAAACTCTCCCACACACCTGGAATTTCTGGGGAATATTGTATTCAGATATACAAGGATGAACTCAGTTATTTATAGAAATTATCAGAGTCAGCTGCCAAAGGTGGAATGAAGTTCGTGGAGTCCCAGCTACAGAATCACAGAGCAGTTAGAAGCTTGAATTGGAGCTGAGAGACAAGAGCTTAACCACTCTCATACCGTCTTGAGGCTCATACATTTGTATTTTCAGTACAGAACTCTACCCTGGACTCCAGACTTGTTTATCTAACTGCCTAGTCAATATTCATGCTTGAATGTCTAATAAAGATCATGCATTTAGCATATTCAAAACCGAACTACTTGTCTTCCAATATAGCTTGCTTTTCCCACATTCCTCTCCATCTCAGTGAAAGGGCTCTTCATTCTTGTTTCTCAATGCAAAAATCTCAAATCCATTCTTGACTTCTCCCCATTAGACCCCATCAGAAAATCATGTTAGTTTTGGTTTTTGAAAATTTATTCAGAATGCAACTCTATCTTACTAACTCCCAGCCATCATCATATTTTACTTGAATACCTGAGATAGCCTTTTAATCAATCTCCCCTGCTTCTGACCTTGTTCCCTTCTTTCCAGAAGTAATTCTTGACTTTTAAACATAGGTCAGATCACTTTAGTCCTCTCCCCAAAATCCTTCAGAGACTTCTCACCTCACTATTAGCAAAAGCAAAAACACTCTTGCTGATCTATAAGACTATAAATAAGCTTTCTTGCTCCATCATCTGTTTGATATTATTCCCTACCTTACCTCCTCGGTCCTTGCTATTTCTCTAGCATGCAAAGCACTCTCCTCCATGAAAGCTTTTGCAATCATTGTTATCTCCATCTCAAATGCTCTTCTCTAAGTCTTTCTAGAATAATGTCTGGCATATTTGTCACTCAAAAAATATTTATTGACTGAAGTAAGGAGTCAGAGAAAACTTCCCCAAGTAAGTAACATTTTATCCAAGATCATAAGTAATACAGATAAAATGAAGATTAGGGGTCGATTAGAAAAAAAAGATCCTGACAGATATAAGAGCATATGCAAAGGTCATGAGGCAGGAGTGAACATGTTTTCTGTATTTTTGAGGCATGCTATGGAGGAGTGAAATAAAAATATAGCTAGAGAGAAAAATAGAAGTATGATTATATGAGGGGATAAAATTAATATATAGTTTTATATACTGCATAAATATATTTAATGTATATTATAATTTTCTGAACATTATTTTTATTAATTACATTATCATTCCTCCAGACAACCAAGCATTACACAATTGAGGTATCTGCAGTTCTCCTTTTTCATCACTTAATCATCTAGTCCTGTAGATCTGTAGACATCTCTTCCCATTTGCCCTTTTCTTTTTATTCCTATCACTGCTTCTTTAACTCAGGTCTGCATTCTGATTTCATAGACTATTTTAATAACACTGATGTTTCACTGCTCTTGAGTTTCCTTCCTTATCTAAAGCACACACAACAGCCTTTGGTAGGTTCTTTATTTTTCAAAAAGAAAGAAATTCAATTTTGTCCCCTCTAGCTCACTAAACTTCAGCAACCCTCTGCTCTCTACTATACTAAGACTTTTGATCTCGGCATTTGAATTCAGTCAGCAAACATTCTCAACAAAAGCAAAAACTAAACTATTGGAACTACATCAAAATAAAAAGCTTCTGCACAGCAAAGGAGACGATCAACAAAACTAAAATGCAACCTACTGAATGGCAGAAGATATTTGCAAATGACATATTTGATAAAATATTAGTATTCAAAATATGTAAAGAACTTAAAAAAACTCGATGCAAAAATAAAATAACCCATTTAAAAATGGGCAGTAGATCCAAACAGACATTTTTCCAAAGAAGACATCCAGATGCTCACATCAGTCTTTATTACAGAAATGCAAATCAAAACCACAATGAGACATCACTTCACACCTGTCCGAATGACTAAAATAAAAAACACAAGAAGCACGTGTTGGCAAGGATGCAGAGAAAGGGGACCCCTGTGCACTGTAGGTGGGGATGCAAACTGGTGCAATCGCTGTGGAAAACAGTACGGAGGATCCTCAAAAAGTTAAAAATAGAAATACCATAAGATCTAACAATTCTGCTACTGGGTAATGACCCAAAGAATATCAAGACACTAATTTGAAAAGATATATAAGTCAAAAGCAAACAAACAAAACCAACCAGACTCTTAAATATAGAGAACAAAGCTGGTGGTTAAGAGAGGAGAGACTGGTGTGGAAATGGGTGAAATAAGACAAGGGAATTAAGAGTATACTTATTGTGATGAGCACTAAGTAATGTATAGAATTGTTGAGTCACTATATTGCACACTTGAAAGTAATATAACACTGTATGTTCATTATATTGGAATTAACATTAAAAAAAAGAAAAAAGGTGGACAATAAAACAAAAGAAAGTCTTATATGATTCGTTCCATGTCTGCATCTTCAAGCTTATTTGTTTTACTTCATCTACTTTGTTCTAACTACCTGGTTCTAGGGTTTTGTTTTCCTATTAGTTTAATATGGCTCACCTGTTCTACCTTTAGAACCTTTACTTTAACTGTTCCCTTTGCCTGGAAGCTCAGCCTCCCATTATTTGAACTTCTGACTATTTCTTGTCATTTAAATTATTGTTGAGTTATCACTAACTCAGAGAGGACCTTCTAGAGCAACTAACATACAGTAGTTACTTAATGACTCTCTGTAACCTAATTTTGTTTTAATCATCTCACGCACAAGCACTGGTTACTGCCGATATATTTTTGCACAAGGTCAACTGATTTTTTTATCTGTTCATTTGTGGTATTGCATCTTGACCCATCACTAAGCTTCATGGAACTGACAGATAATATAAATCTTTGTAGTGGAGTGAATAGTGCCCCCCCTCAAAAGATACATCCATGTTTTAACCTTTGGAACCCTGTGATTGTGAGCTAATATAGCAAAAGATGTGATAAAGTTAAGGATCTTGAGAAGAAGAACTTATCCTAGAATACCCAGATTGGTCCTACATGCAATCACATGTGTCCTTATAAGAGAGAGGCAGAAGGTGGTGGTGTGGCAGAGATTACAGAAATAGAACTGCAGGCCAAGGATGCCAAGGCAGGTCAGCAGCCACCAGTGACTAGAAGCATCAAGGAAGCATCTCCCCCCGAGGCAATAGAGCCAAGTCTGAAACTTGATTTCAGACTTCTGGCTTCCAAAATTATGAAGCAATAGATTTCTCTTGTTTTGGTGTGTGGTAATTAGTTACAACAGTAATAGAAGAATAAGATAACTCCTTAAAAAAACTCAAAATAAATAAATCAAGAGATAGAGTGGTTAAAAGTTAAAAAAACAACAAAAGAAGAGCTCGAGAAATGAATGGGAATAAAAACAAGACCTTCAGAAAGCAATATTAAAAGCAATAAAAATTAAATGTAAAAAAATGACTGGAAGACAGAGACCTAAGGGACAGGCATAAGCAAGTCCCACAAAAAGAAACCATAAAGTGAAAACACTTAAATTGTTACAGAGACTATGCTGAATATGGAAGATGGCAAAGAAGATAAAAAGCTCATGTTTTTGGAATCCTTGAAAGAGAAAAGAAAAATAACATTCAAAGATATGCCATACAGAGTCTCTCAAGTAAAAAATATAAATTTATTTATTAAAGGGCTTACTAGTTCCTCCAAAACTGCCTTTCCATAGGAAATTTATAATCAGTATATTCATGTCAACAAAATATTTTACTGGGATTTTGAATGCAATTACGTTGAATCTACACATCAAGTTGGAAAGAACTGACATTTTCCAATATTGAAGTTTTCAATCTTTGTACATGAATATCTCTTCACTTATTTATATATCCTCTGTACAGTTTTTTTTATCACTGATTTAACATTGTCTTTATAATGTTTTTATTTTGTCTCTTTCCCTAGTAAGAATGAGTTTCCTGGGAATAAATCTAAAGTAAAGGCTTGCCGACAAAACATTTCTTGGAAAGTGCTCTTGGAAGGTAAACGTGTAAGGAGGTAAATAAGGCAGAATTGGAGAGACATACTGACGAAATTGCAAGTGAGACCGCATCCAGTCTTTAAGGTGCCCTGAGCTAAGATGGCTCTTCAGAGCAGGACAAACTTAAGGCAGATGCTCTTAAAGGAAGTAACTTGCTTCACAGAACTTCACATTTTCTACCTATTCTTATATTTCCAACTCCATTCCTTTCCCTAAAACTTCAGTTCTCCAGTCATTTTTATTTATTTTTCCAAGTTCCAGGCCATCCAGCCAGATTATTCACCCTGCCTCTGCACCTATACAGATTCTTCACTCAGGGCATTTTTCTCATCCAAGTGAATGACCAAATGCATCACCTAGGCTTCTTTCCATTGAAAGATTCCTTCTTACTCGTATCATTCAGGACCATCCCCGACTGGAGCTATTAAGCAGTTGCAGTCCATTAATAGCTCACACAGATTTGGTGAACTGATCCATTTTTGACAAACAACATCATCCTTTTTCTTCTTCCATTAATTGGCCATTAACAACCTCTCACACGATCATAAGGTGAGTTAACCATGAGACACTGGTACAACAATGGTGGTTGACACAATGGGCAGCCAATCTGTGCACTTTGCATGGTCACTCTGGCCCTGCTCTTGTATGATCCCGGATGTGTCACTTCCATCTTATGATGGATTGCTATTGGACTCACCCAACTTTATGATCTGTTGGGCTTGACAGAATCTGATGAATGATAGGCAGCTTTGACCAGGAGGTCTTCGTTTTACAGACCTCCTGTTTTACAGTCTGTTGCTCCATCTCTATCAGGAGGAGTAGTATGATAAGAGCTACTTTTGGAATAGTTTATGGTCCTTTGTAGATGTCATGACTTTGCTCTTGAACTATAGTGGTTAACATTATGGTTCACTATTGTGCCTATCATTAACTCTACTTGATATCTTTCTATCAAAAAATACCTCCATTGTACTGCCCAATATGGTAGCCACTAGCCACATGTGACTATTTAAATTTAAGTTTCATAAAATTATAAAATTAAAAAACTATCAGTTGTTTCTAGTTTTTTACTATCCTCAGTAATGCTGCTATGAGCACCTTTACACATGGATTTGGTGAAAATATGTATGTATGCAATTGTGTTGTGGTTACATGGAAGAGTAACACTGATGGGCTATAACTACCACACCATTTTTTCTCTAAAGAAATTATATCAGTGCACACTCCCACTGGAAAATACTAGTGGTCCAGTTGGCTCACGTCTCTCCCACATTCGCCCTGAGTATAGGCAGAGTTGTTGTTGTTGTTTTTTTAAGGTTTATTTATTTATTTTGAGAAACAGGTTAGGGAAGGGCAGAGAGAGGGAAAGAATCACAAGCAGGCTCTGCTTTGAGCGCAGAGCCTGATGTGGGGCTCAAACTCACAACCGTGAGATCATGACCTGAGCCAAAACCAAGAGTCAGATGCTTCACTGGCTGAGCCACCCAGGTGCCCCTAGGCAGGGTTATTTTTAATGTAAAATTTTATTTTAACCATTTTTAGTGGGCATGAAATAGTATTAATTGTAGTTTTGGTCACCCAAGATAAAATACCTTAGAAATTTATATTGATATTTTCACTTAAATTTCAAGACTACAGAAATTTTATTTGCCGTCTTCTCTGCTACATCATTATCCTCTGCTTCTAAAAGACACAAGAATGATAGAATTTGAATATGCCATTGCTCATTTGTTTTATCCCATATTACGGGCAAAATAGGCTCAGAATAACTGTACTAGTATTACCAGTTATAGGGCTACTTGAACACATTAAGTTTTTTTCTCCCTTCTCATTGTAACCCTCATGAACAAATCTTTAGGAAATAGCCATCCCATACCGTAATTTCTTCCACTTAGCCCTTATTTCATCATAATTCTATGGGCGACTAACTAGATCCTTAGGGTTCACCACCAGCCCCTGTGTCCATGTCTCTTTAGTCATTTTGGTTGCTTGTACGTTATCTCCTCATTGATTTCTTGGGTAATCCTCATGGGAACAATATTGTTTGAGTTTTTACATATTGATAACAGCTTGTCTGTGCCCATTATAGTTGAGAGTCAGTTTTGTGGGATGTAAAATGTTTTCGCTTATGAATTATTTCCTTGACTATATTAAACATTTTTTCCATTTTCTTCTTGCTCTACTACGTATCTTAAAATTTGTGTGATAATCTAATATGCTTTCTCTAATAAGATAGACACGAGTTTTTCTAGATGTAAGAAGGATTTTTCTTTCTCTTTCAAATTCATTAATTTCATTTGAATATGCAGTGTGGTTCTGGTGATTCTGAGACAGCATTCTTAGGTTCAGGATATGTTATCTCAAGATGTAGTTTCATATTGAATTCTGTTGGGGTTACATGCGAGAGTAGTTTTATATCATACATTTTTATGAAAAATTAGACTCCATAAGGTTTTAGGATGAAACACATTTAAGAAAAGCTTTGATAACTTCATATGACTCCCCCTTCTGCTGTTTTTCTCTAAAGCTCTAAAGCAGCTTATTGTCTGATATATCCTGGTTCTTGGCTTCTCCCCACCTTGGTTTAGATCTTTTATCCCTTTGTCTGTATTTTGATCTGCTCCCAGAAGTTTTTCTTCACGCCGAGGCCCTGTCCAAAACGGAGCTCTCGTGTGTCAGTTTTCAAATTCATAGGTGCTATACTGCTTCAGCAGTTAAATATTCCTTTTTCATAAAATGTTGATACATATAACTATTCCCTTAGAAGACATTGGTAAAGTGAGGATAATGGATTAAATGGAGAAGTATTAACATTTTAAAATGTATTGATATATAATGCCGAGTTTATACCCAGGTATTTTGTGCCAAATCTACACCTTTATCACCCTGGAAAGGTAAGGTCCAGCTCACCACACCCACACGAGGATTGAATGTTGTTTTTCTCTGTTTGCCAATTTAATGAAAGACGGTTTCTCGTTGTTTTAATTTGCCTCTCAACCTCAATCTCTCTCTACAAAACACAAATATGCTTATATACCTAAGTAATATGATGTGAGTTGTTTATTTTTCATATTTAGAAAAAAAGTAGTACATTTGGTTTGAAACTCTAAAGTAATGAGGAAGCTGTCACATGTTACATGAGGCATCAAAATCCAGATTGACCATGACTGTTTTTTTTTCTCCATTATTCATATCAGAATTAAAAAATTCCTCCAGACTCGTCATTAGGCTGTCCTTGCTGCTTTCCTGCCTGTCCCTTCTCTTCCTGATGATTCTCCTTACTTCTTTCATGTAGTTTCAATACAAACTTCTTCTTTTATGCTACAGAATACTCATTTACACAATCTTCTGTTTTTCCACCACTTCACTTAAGCCCCAACACAGACACAGACACACACACACACAGACACACACACACGCACTCACTCACTCACAGATATCTTATTTTCTCATAGGAAGTGGTTTTTGGATTCAACTCTGGACACTCCACAATCCTCAGATCGAAGCTGAAGTTTCATTTTGCAGGTTGGGAGAAGAAAATGCAATGATTTGGGGCGCATGGGTGGGCTAGTAGGTTAAGCGTCTGATTCTTGATTTCGGCTCAGATCATGATCTCGCAGTTACTGAATTCGAGCGTCAGACAATGTGGAGTCGGTTCGGGATCCTCTCTCTTCCCCTCTCTCGGCTCCTCTCCCACTTGCGCTCAACTCTCCGTCTCTCTCAAAATAAATAAATAAACTTTTTAAAAAAGAAAGAAGATAGAATCATTTATATAAAGTAGTAGAAACAGGAGTTTTGAGTGTAATAATACCTGTGCTATTGGGAAAGCAGCAGGAAGGAAACTAGAATTTGCTCAGAAAATTATTTTCCAGGCACTGCACTTCGTACTTTTTGTGCTATGTTGTTACCAGTCCTTAACATCCAGTGAAGTAGAAATCATTACACCTATTTTACAGAGAGGAAACTGAGGGCTTAGAAACATTACATGAACTGCCCAAGGACACAGAGGTATTAGGTCACTCCTACACGTCACATGTGTGAGAGCTGGTAGATAAGCTTAGACCTGTTGGATGCCGCAGTCTGTTTTTTTCTCATATTATCAAACAATAGAGAATACTGTTCTGTGAGGTCTTTATAAATGATGCTGTTTGGGCTGTGATAAAATAGTGCCTCTGTTTAGGCTTATTGTGCTTTGTAGAAGTAAATGCTTTTTACATGTCCATTTTTGCGTATAAGCACACTTTTGTAACCATCCCATATGAATGAAGAGTTTTCAAATACCCTTCATGGAGATCTTTGAAACTGTTCCTAAGTAAACAGATTTAGAAACCTAAGTTGTGTGTGTGTGTGTGTGTGTGTGTGTTTTAAACACATAAAAATATGCAAGTATTTATGGTCTGTGGACTTCAAATATGATTAAAATTACCCACCTTATTAGTATGCATTCTAAACTGTATATTAAAAGTAGAGTGAGTCATAAGTATAATAATAACTTGATATTTCCCAAATCTGATTAAAACAGGTTATATCATGATCTTATTTAAATCTGTTCTGTTCTCAATTCTATGAGTGTTGCCTGTGAGGGGCAAAGAAAAGGAAATGAGTAGGTGTGTGTTGGGGTGGACTGCATGATTTTTCTGCAAACTTTGTCTCTGTTCTAGAAGTTGGGTTAACTTTAATGCCCTGTGTTCTCCTAAACTAGGCCTAGACAGATTAACATGACATTTTGATGAGAAATTGCATACAATTTGCTGAATTTACAATTAGTTAAAGTCTCTCTCCCTTCTTAACACACTGCTCCATTCTACAACACAAAAGTCTTAATTTAATAATTTAATTAATTTAAGTGTATAGTATTTAGAGAAAGGAGGAAGATTTTACATTGGAAGATTTTTTTCCATATTACCACAATGAATACTTCCAGATGTATGTTATTTCATTTTTAAAGTTTAAGTCCGGCAAAGTTTTATTGATTCCATTCAATAAAAAGCACTTTAATGTAATAAAAGAAATCACCCATGTCAAGATTACTATTTTAAAACGATGACAATAAAAGAAAAATAAAAAAGCCTCCTAATTTTTACTTTATTTTTTTCTATGTTTTCTTTACATAGGTTATATTACAGAATTCTTTACTTGTTCTTTTCTGAAATTAATAGTAAAAGAATCTAAAATGAATCCTTTTATGAATTTATTATTATATTTACTGATAAATTAACACTTTTTCTCCAGCATTGTGATCAGTATGTCATAATGTTGTTCATTCAGGACTCTGATGAGAAAAGTGGCAAGCCATCTTTTGAGGTATGAAACATTTAACCAAAAAATAATATAAAACAAAATAAACTGTCAATTAGATATGTTAGCATAACCTGGTTTGCCCCTTCAAGTAATTTTACCGATCTTCCTAAATCTACATTCATGGGGAAACCAGATTGCTTAGAAATTATCCCTCTTTCTAATGTCAAAATGTCATCTGAAATAAACCAAGCTTTCCTGACTTGGATCTTGAGAATTTTAATACCCAGTCAAAGTTATTTGAACCTGTAAAAACTTCCAGTTATTTGAAACCGAAAATTTTGTTTTGACTTCTTCAAACCTTTGCCTTATAGGACAACTCTTTCTAGTTTGACCTTTGTTGTAAGACATGTGTTTGTTTCTAATGGAAATTTTAATTGTTAAGTTATACATACGTATATGTATGTATATTATATGTAATAAAATAGTAATGATTTTATAATATTATGCAGTTTGAATCCCTTGGCTCAAATTTAGGTATCACCATTATACAGTTATATGGCTTTGGGCAAATAAGTTAATTTTCCTAAACTTTAATTTCTTCACTTGTAAAACAGTAATAATGACTACTTTATAGGATTTTATGAGTGGTAGTTAGGACTAAATGTAATGTGAATATTAAATACTTATCTAATGGGAAACAGTTACTGTTATAAACTGCAGTCATAGTATCATTCTTAATGTTTAAAAATAAATGTCAAAACTGACCGTTGGGGCGCCTGGGTGGCTCAGTTGGTTGAGCGTCCGACTGCGGCTCAGGTCATGATCTCACGGTCTGTGAGTTCGAGCCCCACGTCGGGCTCTGTGCTGACAGCTCAGAGCCTGGAGCCTGCTTCACATTCTGTGTCTCCCTCTCTCTCTGCCCCTCCCCCACTCATGCTCTGTGTCTCTCTGTCTCAAAAATAAATAAACATAAAAAAAAAAACCAAAAAAACTGACCGTTGACCAAACAAAAGCTCTACTTCAGACCAGATTTCTAGTCAAGTGGATAAAACATTTTTATCGTTTTAGTATTATTAATATTACATATATAATTTGAGTAAATATGTATATTAGTAGAATAATTACATAACGACTAAATTTTATATACATACGTATGTGTATATAATATAGCAAGTGTATATAACATGTGCGTGTTCATATATTCTTCAATGAAAGGGGAAAGTTAATATTTATTGGTCATTAGATATGAAGGCACTTAATAAATACTTTTAAATAAATTAATGAAAGACTTTGAGAAAATATTTTAAAATCTCTGTATTTCAGATGAAGAAATTGAAACTCAGAGAGAACAGAAAAATTCACAGGGTCATCTAGCCAACTGGAACAAGAGCCTAACTTTTAGACATAAATTAGTTTGATTTCAAAACCTACGTTTTGCTAAGCCATGATGGATAACATATAATGGGCTGGATTATATGCATTTAGAGAACTGAGCAGAAAGAATGCTGTTTACAGATGCAAAAATCTACAGGAAAATTTTACTATGTATGATACATAGCTAGCTCATTCTGCATTAGAACTTTATTTAAGACAATAGAATCATTGGTCTCGTTTTTATCTAATCACAAAATCCTTTATGATCAGAAGATTTAGGGAATGAATTAGATACCACTAAACAAAGAATAAAAAGTAAATATATTTGAATTTTTCTTTGCTTTTTGAAATAATTTTGGTACGTCTGGAAAAATTAATATTTCCAGTTATTTAAATTCATCATTGTTGATATACAACTTACTTGGGAGGAAGATAACACTGTTTTTGTAAAAGCTACTAGAAATATAGGCATTAAATGATCTTTAAATCACTTTTATTTTCTATATGTAGAAAATATACTATAGTTATATATATATTCAAATATATTTAATTTCAAAAGAAAAATATATCACCATGAGGAATACAAGCACGATATTAATGACCAAGGTTCTTAGGCAGAAAACAAAACGCATAGGTACTTTCATGTAAGATGAGGTTACCAGACTTATCCAAACAATGCTGTCTCATTTCCAGTTTTATTCCATGGCAGGATACCTTGATTATCTTATCCACCCTGACTGTACCTCAAGATGCTGACATAATATTAGTAAGACCTTATCTAGAAACCATTCTTTAATATCTGATGATTTTTTTTAAAATTCAGTATTAGGCTGCCTAATTCTACTAGTGTTGTGAAATAAACAATATTCAGTTTTGTAACATGCATTCATTGATTTAAAAAATATTTATTGACTATCTGCTACAGGTCAGGTAATACATATCAATATGACACTCAGTCAAACCATTCATTTTCTCTGCATCTTGTTAGACATGAAATAAATCTTATCTAAATTGTCTAATAAAAAACTATTGCTAAATAAACTTTTTAAAATCCATGCGTGCTATTCTCCAATGTTGAATCTCTTAGTAAATCCTCTTGGCTTGCCTGCAGAATATATCCAGATCCCAACCGCTTCTTACTGTCTCCATTCCTACTTGGTCCAGATTTATTACGATGACTTCCTCACTTGTCTCCTTTTCTTTGCCCTCACCTCTACCTTCTCTCTCAGTGTTTATTTTCAACACAATATTTATCGTACATCTTTAAAAATATGCCAGATGATGTCACTCCTCCACTTAAAATCTTCTGGCGGCATAACATCTCACTCAGAATTCAGATTCTAAGTTCTTGCCACTGCCTTCGATCTGGAATATTCTTCCCTCTGTACATCCTTTGCGACCTCTTATCCTACTAATTCTTTCCCAGGTAGTCCCACACTCAGAAGCCACCTTGACTTTGCTGTTTCTCAAACTTGCCAAACACAATCCTGCCTTAAATTCATTTAATACTGTTTTGTCTTTATTTCAGTCTACAACATGTTTTCTCCAGGTGTCCACTTGGCTTACTTTTTCAACTCCTTTCAGAGACCAACTCAAATGTCACCTTTGGGAGGTCTTCTCTTATCCCTTATACAGAAAAGTGACTCCAGCCTCCAGCCCTTTATTCCTTTACCTGCTTTATTATTCTCCATATCATGTGTTACTATTGAACATCATTTGTTCCCTGTACAATTTCCACTAGGAGAATCAGCATCTGTAGTCAAGGAAGATTTCTTCTATTATTTAATTATATCTCACCATCCTTTACTGTTCTCTTTCAGGAAAACCAATATTACTTGCATATTAGTGCTTTTGAATCTGTTCTTAAAGGTTCTAGTATTTTTACTTGTTATTTATATATTTTTGTTGTTGTGAGTTATGGGATTTTTTGAAAGCTTGATTAGTTTTAGTACATGCCTATCAGGGTTCCCCTCCTCCCAGTTTAATGACTGAAATTTTAAGTTTATAAATTATATTATTTCTTTACATTGTTTTTGGTTCTGTGTTTCTCTTCTTGAGACTCATTAATGTTATTCAAGAATGTTTTCTACCACCTCAATAGAAACTAATAATTTTAATATTTGACTTTATTTCTTTCCCTTGTATCCACAAATCCTTATAAATGGGCATACTTACTTTTATCTTCATGGACACTGTTTCCCGGGTAAATAAGTTGTCTGGATGTCTCATGTAGTGGCCACTGGGAGAAAGTGACAAATCAGTTGCAAATGATGAACTTCCCCAGTGGATCCTTGGCTGACCTGGGAAGAATGGGTAGCTTCTCTGATTGCAGGTTTCTTCATGTACAAGGAGGGATCCTGTAAAACACAGTGAGGCAATTAAGTTCACGTGGATAGCTTCTCTGCAGTGTTTCCATCAACTCAGTCAGACAGAGAGTCCTACATTAGAGTACCTCCAGTACTGTCTTCACACTATCAAAGCAATGATCTGACAGTTATAATAGCTGAGGTTTTCTGTGTACTTCTCCCCCAGATTCTACTGGAAATTTGGGAGCCCTTGAATCACCCAGGCATCCCAAACATTTTTCCTCTGGGGCATTATAGCCTGCGATGCACTGAGTTTTCCCCCTATCCTACCCATCTGGTTTATTTTATTTTTGGGTCTTTTGGTAAGGACTTAGAATACAGGAGAGATAAACATGTATGTTCCCAATATCTTCTCAAAATCATGCTTTGGGTATCATATTTTCTTTACATACTATAAAACCACCTAACAGCCAGTATATGGGAAACTAGAAAAGAATGGGTTATTGCATTTAAGGAGGCATACTTAAAACAATGATTATGATGATGATGATAAAAATACCTATCTAAAAAAAGTCAAACAACATAGACACAGAAAACTAATAGATTCTGTAATCATGTTCACTCATTCATTCATTTAGTTATTCAATATGTTTTTTTTTTGCATACATGAAATATAAGACACTTTTCTATTGGAGATACAAAGATGAGTAAGACAAAAATCCTTTTTTTTTTTTTTAATTTATTGTCAAATTGGTTTCCATACAACACTCAGTGCTCATTCCAACAAGTGCCCTCCTCACTGCCTGTCACCCACTCTCCCCTTTCCCATACCCCCCATCAACTCTCAGTTTGTTCTTAGTATTTAAGAGTCTCTTATGTTTTGTCTCCCTCCCTGTCTGTGGCTTTTTTTTTTCTTTCCCCTCTTCCCATCCCCCATGGTTTTCTGCTAAGTCTCTCAAAATCCCCCTATGCATGAAAACATGTGGTATCTGTCTTTCTCTGACTGACTTATTTCATGTAGCATAATAGCCTCCAGTACCATCCACGTTGCTACAACTGGCCAGATTTCATTCTTTCTCATTGCCATGTAGTATTCCATTGTGTGTATATACATATATATACATACCACATCTTCTTTATCCATTCATCAGTTGATGGCCACTTAGTCTCTTTCCATGATTTGGCTATCGTTGAAAGTGCTGCTATAAACATCGGGGTACGTGTGCCCCTATGCATCAGCACTTCTGTACCTCTTCGGTAAATTCCTAGCAGTGCTATTGCTAAGTTGTAGCGTAGTTCTATTTCCATTTTCTTTTTTAGAAAACTCCACCCCGTTTTCCAGAGTGGCTATCAGTTTGCATTCCCACCAATAATGTAAGAGGGAGCCTGTTTCTCCACATCCTCACCAGCATCTATAGTTTCCTGATGTGTTCATTTTAGCCACTCTGACAAGTGTGAGGTGGTATCTCAGTGTATTTTTTATTTGTATTTCCCTGATGATGAGTGACATTGAGCACCGTTTCATGTGTCTGTTGGCCATCTAGATGTCTTCTTTGGACAAGCGTCTATTCATATCTTCTGCCCATTTCTTTACTAGATTATTCATTTTTCGGGTGTGGAGTTTGGTACGTTCTTTATAGACTTTGGATACTAGTCCTTTATCAGATATATCATTTGCAACTTTATCTTTTCCCATTCCATCAGTCGCCTGTTAGTTTTGTTAATTGTTTTCTCTGCCGTGCAGAAGCTTTTTCTCTTGAGGAGATCCCAATAGTTCATTTTTGCTTTTAATTCCCTTGCCGTTGGAGATGTATCAACTAAGAAATTTCTGCGATTGGTCAAAAAGGTTTTTTCCTGCTTTCTCCTCTAGGACTTTGATGGTTTTCTGTCTCACATTCAGGTCCTTCATCCATTTAGAGTTTATTTTTGTGAGTGGTGTAAGGAAGTGGTCTAGTTTCATTCTTCTGCATGTTGCTGTCCAGTTCTCCATTTAACCATTGTTAAAGAAGCTGCCTTTTTTCCATTGGATACTCTTTCCTGCTCTGTCAAAGATTAGTTGGTCATATGTTTGTGGGATGACTCCCGTTTTGGTTTTCTTCTTCAATATTACTCTGGCTATTTGTGGTCCTTTGTTTAAAGGACTCTCAGTCTTGAAGCTTTGATAACGTTTGTTGTAGCAAGAGTGTAGTAGTAGTAATCAACATTTCTTGCACACCTAGAATATTTAATTTTTTTCTAAGTGCTCTGCATGTTTTTTTTTTTAATTTACGTGCATTGTCTCATTTTAATGTTCAGTTTTTTTCTGTGAGATAAGGCTCTTATTATCTTCATCTTACATCTTAGAAAACAAAGGCATTGGAACACTAACTGGCAAGATCACACAACTAGTATAGGTGAATGCTAGAATTCAAATTCAAGTAGTCTACCTCCTGAATCACATTACCAGTTACTATGATATGTAGCATATATATCTTATAAAGCCATTCGGTAAAAAAATATAATAAATGGGACACCTGGGTGGCTCTGTTGGATAAATGTCTGACTCTTGGTTTCAGCTCAAGTCAAGATCTCATGGTTGTGGGATTGAGCCCCACGTCTGGCTCTGCACTGACAGCACAGAGCCAGCTTGGGGTTCTTTCTCTCCCTCTTCTTTCTGCACCTTCCCTACTCCCTCTCTCTCTCAAAAAATAAACTTTAAAAATATATATTTAGTAAAAAAAAAAGACTTGAAAAATCATCTAGGCAACATAGACAGGGTAGGTAAGAAAGATCTGTTCTGTGGTATAGACATCTACAAGAGTCCTTGTTAATTCCTGAAATTATATCAACACAACGTTAATCCTACTGAGTTAGTTGAGAAGGTTTAAAATATTGAGAAAAATTATTGGGAAAACAACACAATAAAATAGAGAAGATGTAATGTAGAAAAATCTTGTAGTTTTAGATGAAAAATTGAGTTTTTTAAAACTCCTTTGCATTATGAGGATTAATATACCAACACTTATAAAACACATTTTGGAGCCAAAGAACACACAAACTAGTTTTTGTGAAAAAAAGAAAAGAATTATATCAGATTAAATAATAAGAATCGTTGTGAATCCTTGACAAGCAGACCAAACACAACTTATTTCCATTTTAGTCAAAACAAAAAAGAAAAGAGAATCCTTATTTTAATCATTTGGACACCTAAGAAAGCATTGGTATGATGACCTAACAAGTCTTAGCTATGAGTAATAGTTTAGTGTTCTATTACTGCAAAAAATATGTTAATTTTCTTAATATGAACTGTGTTTTTCTCACATCTATTCAACCCAACATGTGGCAAAATAAATTGTCAAGCCAAATAAACCCAACAAACCAAACCATGTCTATCATATATCGAGTTTGTAGAGAATTTTGAGATTATTCTTCAGGTACTGCCTTTCTTATGGAGAAAATATATCAATTGGCAGAAATAGTGAGAAAACTTAGCTTTATTTTGGCAGGATTGCGAAAAGACAGCACTCTCAGGCCCTTCTATTTTAAATCTTTTATAGATTTATTCCGAACTGTTTGAATATCACGATTTTCTTGGATGGGGAAGATGAAATTAACTTGAGTACACACAGTCACTCATTGTTATGTCCATGTGTATGTAGATTTCTTCATAATTGTTACGTATACATTTATACTTTCACAGACAAAGTGGTTTTACTTTTTTCTTTCTAAACTTTTGTGAAATTTGGCCTTGCCTGAGTGCACAGACTAAGATTTTCAATTTAATGATGAATAAAAGTAACGAGACTAGACAACCTGTATTATTCCCAATTTTACTATTTCATTATTAAGGATGATATTAGGGGTATTTTTAAGTGGATGCTCTTATTAGATGAAGAAAACTCTAGAATATTACAAATTTGCTAAGATTTTAAAGTTATGAACGAATGTCAGATGCATTTTCTACATCTACTGAAATTTGTACACACACATTGAATCTGTTTATATAGTGAATTACATGTATTGTTTATTTAACATTGAGCCAACATTGTAATATTGTACTTTTAAAATACACTGCTGAGTTTGTTTTGCTAATTTTTGACAATGATTTTGTCAAGGGTTATAGTGGTGTGTAATTTCTTTTTCATTTCATTCTTGGTTACTTTATTTTTCTTTTCCTGACTTCTTTTGTTATCATCTAATACATATTTATAATTTTTCCATTATTTCTCCTCTGTTAGCTATTTTTTTCCTTTTGGTCATGTTTTAGTATCATTGACTTACTGGTTACCATAAAAATTACAAAACTCAACCTTAGCCTAAAAAGAGTCTACTCTATGTTAGCATTTTTAATACCTCTCACAATATTTCTGTCTCTTGCCTTGCCTTTTGTAATACAAATTTCTTGCATGGGACAACATTGATTATGTCTGACATCTGTTATGTCCGTCTTGGTTTTTCATTCTTTTTTCTCTAAATTTCACTCTGGATATTTTCTGCCCTCTGGATTGCTAAACATTTCTTCAACTGTATCCAGATTATTGTTAAAGTCATACAATATACTCTTTATTTCATATGTTTATTACTGTAGCTTAAAAATGGCCACTGCATTGTTTTCCTGGGTTCTACTTTTTAATTTAAATACTCTATTGATTCATCCAATTTATCCACATACGGTTATATTAAATCTAGTTTCCTATTGCTAATCACAATATCAGGATCACCTCTGGTTTTACTCCTATTGACTGATTTAACTTTTATTCATCAGTGAAATTTTTCTGCCTCTTGTCAGATCTAGTAAGTTTTCATTTATGAAGTGCATTGAGAATGATATAATGTAGAATTTCTGGATAATATTTTCCTCCAAAATGTGATGTGTTATATTCTGTCTGAAGTTATATTACTCGTGGATCTTGCTGATCCTATTATCGAAGCAGGGTTTTTTGATTGATTAAAGTAGATCTATTTGTTTTTCTCTTTTTTCTAGTCTTTTTCTCCTATTCTTTACAGCTAGGGTATGTAGGGCACATATGTTCTGAGATCCCAACTCAGTAGTCAATGTATGTATCATGATCCCTCTACTATGGGTGGACTTGAACATCAACATTTTTCCAACACTTAGTGACCTATAAAAATAGCTAATGAGCTCCCCAGTTCCCTTCAACTATATTCTGTCTCTCTGTCTCTGCCTTTGTCTCTTTCATTTTCCTCAGTTCTAATAGTCTCAATCTTTGCATAAATAGCATAGAAGTTGGCCAAAGACCTAATGGAAATATTTCACGGGGCTTTAGGGTTCCTATTTTACAAATACTTTCTCTCGGGTACCCTGTTCCCTCCATCCTTTTTCCTGCTATAGCAGTATTGAAGTGAATCAGTATTGAAGCACTAGAGTTCAGAAAATACCCTCAGACAGAGTACTAGTGAAATATGGGGTTCACCTACTATGCTTTCCTTCCCTCAAGAATCATAACTTAGTGTTGGTTATTGTATAGTACTGGCAGAGAGTTATTTATAACTTTTTACATCTTTTTATTTTGTTCTGCTTATTTTTTGGTACTTAGGAGTGGAGAATAAGTTTGTGACGGCCAGAACCAGAAGACCCATAGTCATTTAGTTATCTTAAAACATTTATTGCAAGAATGAATTGGTTTCTGGGAATCCAGTGATGTGCAAAATAACAGTTTCTCCTTTCAAAGACCTTATGTTTTCATTGAGGATGAAGACAACTGAAGAGACACAGCTTTCTGTGTTTGGCAAGGAGTTTGAAAGTTCATAAAGCACTCCAGAAATTGACTAGAAAAATCTTTAAAACTCATCATTTCCTTTTCCACAGTTCTCCACAGAATTGGTCTGGCAACAGAATATAGTTAAGATATACAGCTCTAAATTTCTGGCATAAATTAACAATCTCTGAAGTTGGTCATTAAAATATTGATGAAAACTTAAAAATACAACATTCTTCTTTTATTAAAATATGACATATATTTCATTGTGCTTTGTGCCTTTATTTTTTATATATTTTGAGATTCATGGCCATAGTTCTTTTGGAAAATAATAGTAAAGGGAAAAAACTAGTCAAGGTATCTCAGTCTGCATAAATATTTAATTTGAAACAAACATAATACATATTTGTATGTAGATAAATACTAAATAATAGAAATTATTTTTTCCATAAGCAATAAAGTTAGAATTTCTCTGCATGTCAAGGAGTTAGTAATTCCTAAAACCTTCCATTATATCTGTACTCTTTTTAGTCAGCTAATGTACATTAAGTCAGACAGTATGGAATATACTAGCTATGAAAAAGAAGCTTTTAAATGCCTTTTAAGGCAGTTGTATGTAATATCCTAGAATTTGGAGAGTAACATAAGAACTTTTTCTTTACTAATACTTTAAAAAGGCAGGATATTTCCCATTTAAAGTTTAAGTAAATTACTCACAAATCAACAGAATTGTAGTTATGTCTGTTTTTCAGAATGTTATTTTAATATCCCCAATTATTCTGAATAAATTTTATTAATGCTTCTGGTATTTTTATGTGTTGAAAGATTTACTATAGGTCAACAATTTCTGGTTCAGAAAGTATATGAAAACTTTAAAAAAAAAAGAAATAAGAACACTGCAGTCAATTTAACATGTGTATAGTTTTACTGAAGACGTGCTGATTTAGTTAGTGTATCTTAAGAGTATTTAAAAGGTCTTCGTTCTCCTGATTTACAGAAAACATATGGCCTGCTATATAAGACTCAGGTTATCATGAAAGCACATAAACAAAAGTCTCTCCTTTTCCCCCATCTTAAAGATCAGTATGGGAAGCAAGATACCAGTGAGGGTTTCTCAACCTCTGAACTGTTGTCCATTTGGGTGTGGCAATTACTCGTTGTGATGGGCTGTCCTAAGAATTGTTGAATGTTTCACAGCATCCCTGGCTTCAACATACCAGCGGATATATATATTTCCACCCAGGTGTGACAACCAAAATTGTGTCCAGTGATTACTAAATGTGAGTTGGATACAAAAATTCTCTTAGTTAGGAACCATCGTACTGAAGGAAATAACTTCGTTCTCATTAGAGAAGCATTGAGGAATATATGTCCATAATGGCAGAATGGTAGAGCAGAAATGGAACAACATGATGATGGGAACAAAAGAACACCACAATAAGTGATGTATGCAATGCTGACTATTACTATGTGCTAGGCATTGCTATAAGTTTTTTGTCTGTATTAAGTTATGCAATGCTCTCCACAAGGTTAGTTGGTAGGTATTATTCTCTGTACTTTACAGATGAGGAAACTGAGGAATAAAAATTTCATTGCCCAAGTTCAAATGACGAGTAAGTGGCTTTACTCCTAAGAGGAAGATTTCTAGCATAAGAAATTTTCTGTTTGTTTGTTTTTAAATATACTTTTACTTAGAATAGTTTTAGATTTATAGAAAAGCTGCAAAGATAGACCAAGAGTTCCCACATAACTTATATCCAGTTTTTCCTATTGTTTCCCTTAATTTATATAGTATGGTACATTTGTCCAAGTGATAAATAACTAAACAAAATTCCATATAGTTTTTACCTAATGTCCTTTTTTTCTTCCAAAATCTCACCCAGGATACCACATTCCTTTTTTAGTTATCATATCTTCTTATTTTAGGCTTCTATAGCATGTGACAGTTTCTCAGTTTTGAGGCATACTGGTTAGGTATTTTGCAGAGTGTTCATTAACTGGGGCCTGTTTGATTTTTTTTTTTTTCCTTGAGTATAGCGGGGTTGGGGTCATGGGATTCAGGGATGAAGAGCACAGAGTAAACTGACCTCATCACATCATATCAAGGGTACATGCTCTCTATGTAATGGTCACTGCTGAAGCTAACCTTGCTAACTGAGACGCGATAGTGTTTGTCAGACTTCTGTAAAGTTTCTCTTTTGTTTGTTTGGTTGATTAGGTTAATCTTTTTTAAGTGTAAAATTACTCTTTGTACCCCCTTCCTTTTCATTCAATACCTTTGGGAAAGAGGTCATTGTGTGCAGCATAAAATAAAGAGTTCCAAGTTACGCTCCATCAATAATTTATTTAATTTATGTACATGAATTACTTGGAATTTTTCTGTATATGAAATTTGTTTAATCTATCAACTATTTTTTTTTCAATCATCTTGTTACATTCGCATGGACTCATGGCTATTTATTCTATACTTTGGGTTAAAACCCAGTACTACCTTATTATTTTACACAGATTTTTCCAGCTTTAGTCATTGTTTGGTCATAGGATGTTCTATGTTCATCTTGTATATTCCTACCTCGGCCCTAGAGTAAACCATTTCTTCCTAGTCAATTTTATTGGAGCATGGTATCAGAAAGCAAGATATGGTAACAGGGCCCCCTTAGCTAACAGAGCAAGGGAATACATGTGACTACACTAACACAGGTATATACACATATTTATAAATATTTCTATATGTATCTATTTATACTTACATAATCTTAATAATAGTTCATATTAATATCTTTGTATCTAGTTCGTTACATATGAAGAATTCAAGCTTTCTCCTCTTCCTTATCTGTAACCTCCTATTCCAGCAGTGAGAAACCTGGCTCCCACTATCCTCCATCCATTTACTTACTTGCTCAATAGCATGATAAGTGTAAGCAGTCTTGGAATTTTAATCCATAGTCCTTAGAGACACAGTGTATCAAACTGTCTACAGTTCTTATGTGAAGTTCCTTTTGTCTTTGGTCATATAGTTTCTATTAATTTCCAAACTTACTTAAATCAGCAACTTTCCCCCCCACCATCTTCAGTAAGTTTATTTTGTGCATTTTAAATACAGTTAGATTATTTTGCTACAGTCTGCATTTCATCCTGGGATTCTGATCACCTCAATGATTTTTTTAAGTTGCATACATTAAGGTTTACTCTGTGTGGTGTAAAACTCTTTGCATTTTGATAAATGCATAGTGGCATATCCACCATCACAGCATCATATACAACAGTTTTATCACTCTACAAGATACCCTATTTCTTTATCAATTCAAAACTTCTCTCTCCCCAAATCTCTTATAACCACTGATCTATTTACCATGTCTATAGTTTTACCTTTTCTGGAATCTCATATAAATGGAATACAATATATAACATTTTTAAATGGCTTCCTTCACTAAGAATCATTCATTTAAGATCAATCCAGGTGTCTGTATGACTTCATAGCTCATTTCTTTCATAGCTTAATAGTATCTCACTATATGAATGTGTTTATCAATTTGCCCAAGTTCACATAGATTTTCTCTGAGACTTCCATCAGGAAATTTTGTAGTTTTCATTTTACAGTTAAGTCTATGACCCATTTTGAGTTCATTTTGTACAAAATATAAGTTCTGTGTTCCTTTTTTGAATATAGATATCTAATAAATTCAGCCCACTTATTGAAAAGACTATGCTTTATCTATTGAATTGTCTTTGTGTCTTTGTCAAAATAAGTTGACTATATTTGTGTGGGTCTATTTCTGGGCCGTCTATATTTTCCATTGATCTATGTTTTTATTCTTTCACCAATACAACTCTCTTCTGAATATCATGAAGCTTTGTAGTAAGAATTAATATTGGATAATGTTGATTTTCTAACTTTGTCCTTTTCCAGTTTAGTGTGGGCTATTCTACATTCTTTGTCTTTCTATATGAAGTTGAGAATCAATGTGTTGATATCTACAAAAAAGCCTAGTAGGAGTTTTATTTGGATTGTGTTATATCTATTAATCAACTTTGGAAGAATTGACATTTTAACAATATTGATTCTCTGAACATAATCTCTCCATTTATTTACATCTTTTCTCAGCATTGTAGTTTTCCACCTAAAGGCACTGTATATATTTTGTAAGACTTATCACTAAATACTTCTTTTTATTCAATGCTATAATAAATGGTACGTATATTAATTTTTCTTAAATTCCAGTTGGTTGTGGCTGCTATATGTGAAAGTAATGGACTTTGTACATTAAATTGTATCCTGTGACCTTGCTATATTTATTTAGTAGTTCCAAGAGAGCTGTTTTTTATGTTTGTAAATTCTCCAGGGTGTTTTACATGGGTGATCACATCATTTGAATAAAGATAGTTTTCATATGAAGCATAGTCTGTCAGATGATTACAATATTTCTCAATCTCTGGTTGGCCGTGGGAGACTCATCGTTCTAGACACTGATCTTTAGTCTCGTTAGATGAGGTTTAAAGTGTTAAAGCTTCTTATTGTGATCTTTAAGCTTTTGAGAGGAAATAAATTTGTCTGAAAGTTTCTAGTGTGCATTTGAATCAACACAAAGTAAAGAATTACAGGTAAAATACAGCATGAGTGAATACAAAATTATGACTTCCTTTTTCATCTGCTATCCAAAGTTTTGGTCATCCTTTCTCACAAATTTTAGTCTTTCTAACAAAAGTGGTACACAATCCAAACCTACCTTCTGTAAAGATACAGAAAAAAAAATCTGATAATTAACTAAGAACTAATATAATGTGTCACATAAATCGTGAGAGTCACTATTATTGTTACTTGGAAAGAAAAGGTTATTATTAGGGAGCTGTTCTTAAAAAACTGTCCAAATAAAGACCATAGCTGAGCCCATAGTAGAAATGAAATTAAGTCTGATGTGCAGACTAATCACTCTTTTCTAGTATAAGTAGCTTAGCCAATGGCAGGTCACAAATAAGATTAGTCTACCAAAGAAACAAGATAATCAGAGAGCAACGGCCAGTATCAGCCCTTGGGAATAAACAGATTTAGCAAGGAAAGAATAATTAACTCAATATATTATAAACTGTTCTTCAATCAAGTATTTATTTATTTTTTTAATTTTTTTAATGTTTATTTATTTTTTAGAGTTATTGGTAAAGCCAAATGACAAAAAGCATCGTTTCTCTTCTATTTTGACTTCAGTATCAATACAATAGATAACAAAGATCAAAATGACTTTAACAAAAACTTTCATGTACAAAAACATTTTCATAGCTTTTGAGTCCTTAAGGATAAAGGACTCATAAAGGATATGAGTGTGTTAGTTACATTGGATAGAGAAACTATAGAGACTTGGGAGAGTGGTTAAAAGACTTCTCTGGAGGAGGAGTTGCTGAGATGTGTCTCTACTTCTTGGGTAAGTGAAGGTGTGAGTGAGAGTGCACTATATGAATCTTGTGATAGGGTGCCTATTTCACATTAGAAAAATGTGAAATATGACTTCCATAGTTGGGATATTGAAAACACTGTTAAGAAAGAAAACTGATGTTATCTGTGGCCGCAGTATGGAGGTAACTGTGCTGTGATTAGCCTTTGAAACAAGGTTGAAGAATGATGAATAGATCAGATCAAGCATCTTAATTTCTTATCTAGGGTTGTATTTGGAACCGACTTGACAACATGCAAGTTCGTTACCTAAAATAAAATAGAGAAGTCATAAGCCTGTTGGGGTTTTTATCCATTTATGGGTAAAGATCACTCCTTAAGAATAACTTTTTTAATGTCTTATTCACTTTTATTTTCTTATTTTTTATTTTAGTTTAGTTCCAGTGTAGGTAACATATAGTGCTATATTAATTTCAGATGTGCAATATTGTGATTCAACAATTCCATATATTACCCAGTGCTCATCAAGATACGTGTATTCTTAATCTCTTCACCTCTTTCACCCATCCCCCAGTGACCTCCCTCTGGTAAACCTGTTTGTTCTCTACTTGCAAATGACATGTCCAAAAAAAGGTTAGTGTCCAAAAAATGTAAAGAATGTATATAACTCAGCACCAAAAAAGGAAAACAAAAAAAAACCCCACAAATAATCCAATTTAAAAGTGAGCAGAAGACATGAACAGACATTTCTCCAAAGATGACATATAGGAGGTCCATAAGAATAACTTGGAAAGGACAGTGAGTGACAAAATAAGTTTAAAAAATAAATGTGTGATTTCTTTCTCTCCGTCTCTCTTTTTTTCTTTCTTTTTTCCCTTTCTTTCTTTTATATCCCTGTCCAACATATAATAATAAACATTTGTTGGAAGCATGCATACAAATTTTATAATTTAGGTCAATTAAATAAAAATTGAATTTAATTTTTCAATTGGCATCATAATTTTGATGATGTCTTGCTTCTTTGCATGATTTAGTTCTAAGGTGATGATTCCCTTTACCCAAAAACGTGTTATTTGAATACAATACAGGAATTTATTCACTTATTAGAAGCAATAAGAAGCACTGAAGGAAATAGATTCTCCTCATACACATGAATAAATTGATTAACACTGGAGCTATAGCTTCATCTTAGGGCCTATAGTAGCCTAGGAATAATAAATACATCACTCATATTGTAGACATTAGGAATATCACAAATGCTCCAAAAAATGAGAAAATGAGATTCACTGCATTTTTTAAATGTTTCTTTATTTCTGAGAGAGGGAGAGAGAGAGAGAGAGAGAGAGAGAGAGAGAGTGTGTGTGTGTGTGTGTGTGTGTGTGTGTGTGTGTGTGCAAGAGCCGGGGAGGGCCAGAGAGAGGGAGACACAGAATCTGAAGCAGGCCCCAGGCTCTGAGCTGTCAGCACAGAGCCCGACGAGAGGCTTGAACCCACGACCTGAGCCCTTGAGATCGTGACCTTAGCGAAGTGGGACACTCAATGGACTGAGCCACCCAGGTGCTCTGAGATTCACTTTATAATTAGAGAAATATTGGTGATGATTCATGAGGATTTAGATAATATAAAAAGAGAAGAAAAAAAAAAGGATGAAACGAATCATACAATAACAAATAATTCTAAAGAAGGACAAGATAGCAGAAGGACAATCCTGACATAAAAACCCTTTGTTGAGATCAAATGTTTTAAAATAGATGTGTAAGAAGACAGTAATCAAAGATAAATATGAAACAGTGGTACGATACTTGTAATATATTTTCAAAAAGACAAAACTACACAAGACAAAAAAATCTCTATTTTATTTACATCTGTTTTGGTTGCAGAAACAGAAGTCAACTAGACTCAGCTCTAGAAAAAAAGAAAAAAGATTAATTATAAGGCTACATAGTTGTTTCATCCAGGGCCAGGAATGTGGCCAAATTCACATAGAGGACTACACCAGGAGCTTAAATGAAAGTAGGATTTTTCTCTGCCCCTAATCCCTATATTTTTTATTGCATCTCCTTCAGTCTCTCTCCTTGGATCCACCAGCTTTCTCTGTTTTTCAGTCCTCAAGATAAAAAAAAATATATATGGGGGCGCCTGGGTGGTTCAGTCGGTTCAGCGTCTGACTTCGGCTCAGGTCACGAACTCACAGTTTGTGAGTTCGAGCCCCATGTCGGGCTCTGTGCTGATGGCTTGGAGCCTGGAGCCTGCTTCAGATTCGTGTCTCCCTCTCTCTCTGTTCTTTCCCAGCTCCCACTCGGTCCCTCTCTCTCTCTCAAAAATAAATAAGGATTAAAAAACAAACAAACAAAAATATGACCACCATTAGCTTTCGATTTTACAAATTACAGATTCAGCTACACATTGGGAGATGAAGATTTTCTTCTCAAACCAATTCCAGATTCTTAGAGGAGAGATTCTGATTGGCCCACTAGTGTTGAACATACAAAGCTTCATCTATCAAATATGGCCTAATGAATATGGTTACAATGACTAAAAGCATGGTGGTTGTGAATCCCAGTGTAAAGTTGGTGTCCATCTCTATGGATCAGAGGTGGAGCAGACCTGCTGCATAGAAGGAGAGTTATGTCCTGAAGAGACTACCCAACAGTGCCACAACCAGCTGAGAAAACATATTTGTCACACATATACTTGTTGACTCCTCTGACTCCTCTCTTACCATATGTTTTCTGAGAGGGTTGCCTTATTTTCCTGACCACTGTTTATTGGATTATATTTGAAATCCTGACTCAAGGGTTGCAGTCCAGCTAATCAAGAATGATATTAATTAGCTATGCCAATCCAGTTCTTCCATTCAGGATTTTTTCCCCAAGAGAGATGATAGAAATAACAATAACTTTTTTAGAAATTCATAAAACAACTTCATAAGAACAGAGTGGAGGAGATCTGCAATAAGAACATTTCTTGTGAGCTGATAATGGGACATAGTTATGTAGAAAATGAATACAAATCTAGAGTATATCATTTGATACAAACCCAGCATAGTTTTCAGAAGACAAAACATGATGTCATTGTATGCATTACATGTTAGAAGACATTGGAGCATGGTGCTGGGTTCTGAGCGCAATGTTCAAAAAGAGATCTTAGGGGCGCCTGGGTGGCTAAGTTGGTTAAGTGGCCGATTTTAGCTCAGGTCATGATCTCGCGGTCTGTGAGTTCAAGCCCCGCATCAGGCTCTGTGCTGACGGCTCAGAGCCTGGAGCCTGCTTCGGATTCTGCATCTCCCTCTCTCTCTGCCCTTCCCTTGCTCACGCTCTGTCTCTATGTCTCTCAAAAAACAAACAAACAAAAAAAAAAAAACACGCAAAAAGAGATCTTATTAAGTGAAAGCATGATTAGAATGATGTGATTTGAATAATCAAAACTCCTAAAAATGTGCCATTTAAGGCATTTTGAAAGGAATTTAAGAAGGTTAGCTTGGAGTAAAACATTTGACAAGGATGGAAAATATACTCACTGTCTTTATAAACTTAAAGTCTATCAGGTGGAAGAGAAATAAACATTATTTTGAGTAACTATGTAGGGCAGAACCAATAATAATAATAATATATATAATAATTATATTATTATTATTATTATTCTATACACACACACACACATATGCCACTTTAATTGTGATCTCTCCAAATGTAGATGAGAGGCAAAATGACCATCTTTATTGATGTTGTAGAAGATTGATACATTCCAAAGTACCTTCAATTGCAGTTAGGATCTGGCATTAAAGAGAAAGAGTGGGAGCTGCTGGGAGCCTAGAGAGGGCCACCGGGGCTGAAGTGGACTTCAAAGCTACCAGAGGAATAAAGGTTGTCTATGACCTCATCTTCAGGACATGAAGGAAGAACCTTCTCTTCAGGCTGCACCTTCGGAAAGTAACTTCTATAATCTTAGTAAAATCCCTTATGTGTCTACTTCCTCCAGTTCCTTATTTTAGACTAAGAGAATTGGACTGGTGCTATTTAATATCCATTTGGCTTTTAAAATTCTTTGAATGCAGTCTATTTATATTGCAGCCTGCCCCAAAACAATAAAAACTTATCAGCATCCTCATATTAGCTGGCTGTGTGTTCATTAATATATCTATAAAGTCCTTATTATGGTTAGGCACTCAGCCAGTGTATTTCCTTATATTTCGGAGCTCTGTTTGGGAAACTGAGCTGCTATAAAATATTTGTAGAGCTATACATATCTATGGTACTGTTTTCTGCACCTCAATATAGGGTATTTGTAAGAGAATTTTGAAAGCATTTATTTTAAATCTTTCATTTAATAAGAAAACTGAGGCATGGAGCATAGTCTGAAGCCAAAACTAAGATGACGGAATTTCATTTTAGAGGTACTTAAACGAACCTGAAAATAAAACTTTGCTGGGAATAAGTAGAAAATATCCTGCTCTCACCTAGGACACTGCTTCTTATCATTAAACTCCATCCACACTAAGCCCATAATGTTTGATACAAACCCAGCATGGTTTTCAGAAGATAAACCGTGATGCCAATGTACGCATCACGTGTCAGAATTGTGTTCACTGACATCCAGTCCTTCACTTCTGAGGCTCAAGGAAGGCCACCTTTACAGCCAGACGCAGTGACAGTGACACTTCACTTTTGGGTGGAGGCAGTAACATCCTGAGTGACCTTGCAGTTCTCCCTTCCCTTAAGGGAAGACAAGCATGAAATTATCACTTTGTTTTTGTTTAGTTAATAAGCAATTAATAACTGACAATTTCTGTTAGGTTTCTGTCACTTCGAAAAGTATCATTTCAATTGTAGCTTATGGGCACACTGCCAGAAAATTGTCAAAACACATACATTTCTATCTTTTCATGTAAGTAGTAATGTGCTCACATTATTAATGAATTCTCTTTTTTTTTAGTTTATTTATTTACTTTTGAGAGAGAGAGAGAGAGCACATGCACAAGCAAGGGAGGGACAGAGAGAGGGAGAGAGAGGGAGACATGAAGTCTGAAGCAGGCTCTAGGCTCTGAGCTGTCAGCACAGAGCCCGAAGGGGGGTTCGAACTCATGAATCCTGAGATCATGACCTGAGCCGAAGTCAGACACTTAACTGACTGAGCCACCCAGGCACTCTTACTTAATGTATTCTTTATACCAAGAAATTACATGAGGAGCAGCGACTAAAGAATTAATGCTGCCTTATAAAGAGGCAGTTTAGATTATATACACTAACTGAAGAGTTGAATGCCTGAGTTGGTTTATATTAGTCTTTACTCTTCTAAAGCCCATGGAGATGTCCAGCATCCCCATAGATTTGGCATCTGAGCACATGAACTTGTTTACATGATTATGAATTTTCTCTTCTTGCTGCTTCAACCAATGTTTTTCTCTCACATTTCCACCATTTTCACTTGTGAGAGTCATCATACATACCTCTTAATTTGGACAAAGAGAGTGAGAGAAAGTATTGTATGTCATTTCTAGACTTTCGGAGCTACTATATGATATGCTTCCCCATCTCTTTTATTGCTTTGACAGTTGTGGAGGCAGATGTCAAGGTGGAGCCTCTATCAGTGTGGGCTCCTGTGAGAATAAAAATAGCAGAGTCTGCCTGCAATGTATTAGACATGTTACGTGAGCAAGAAATACACATTAACTGATATAAGCCACTACGATTTTGGAGCCATTGGTTACCACAGCATAACCTAGACCAACTGGAACAATTTTTCCAAATATGTTCAGATACAGTAGTCCATTTTTCAGATAAAACTACTTAACTTAACTCTTACACTTTTTTTCCTTCCCCCAGAAGATTATGGCCTCTGAGAAAATAGGAATTGTATCTTTTCCTTCTTAGTACTTCAGTAGTGCTTAATGAAAAGCTTAACACTTTTATATGAACTTTTATGTTATTATATTAAATTGACTGGTATTTACAGCTGAGTGGCTATAGTCCTGTGTATATTAAGTGATTTGAAAGATAAATGACAAACTCGATAATGAAAAGCAAGAAGTATTAAAAGAGAAAATACCTGTTAGTAGGAGAAAGGAATCGTCTATTGAGGAAATTTTTATTTTTGTTGTTTGAGTCTAGATTTAGCATGCTGGGAGAGTGAGGTCTGTATATAAATTGGGAAAATTCCAGGGAGTTCATCAATCCCAGTGGAAGGGTTTCAGATACTCATGAAAATAGGAATGGCTAAACTAGAGTACATAAAACGATGACAAGGATTTTGAAATGGATACATTTAGGCAGAGTAAGAAGAGATTCTACACACACACCCCATCATCATTATATAAATAACTAGAAAACTTCATATCTAAATTGCATTACAGCAATAGTTGCTTTGAAGAGTTCACCTACTGATAGCTCTGAGAAAAGTATAATTGCTTTAAATTACTTTAAGTTGTATTTGATATAGTCTCAATGGCAATTTAAATGTTTTGCTCAAGTAATGTTTTGTATTAAACATAGTTTCACATTTTTGTTCAGGATATATTTGACACTGAAAACCTGAAGTAATACATGCACTTACTTGTTCCTGCTCTATAGCTGAGTCTGCGAGCTCCAGAGATATATTACAAGAACTGACCATGGAACCATGGAATGGTGTTTGTTCAAATGCAATCCATCCAGACTGTATCAGAATCTTCCAAAACAAATAAAGCCATCTCTGGGGTGCCTCTATAGATCAGAAGAAATAGCAGGATACTTTCAGCTTAAGTTATGAAGGTACGAAATGAAACAGTAAAACTAATTCAGTTAAAAAACAAACATTTGTGAGGTCCCTGGGTAGCTCAGTCAGTTAAGCGTTAGACTTTGGCTCAGGTCATGATCTCACGGTTGGTGAGTTCTGTTGGGAGCCATCTTGAGCACACAAGTTGAGACACCTCCCTGTGCGGAAAGGCAGATGTTGCGAGGCTCCTGCCAATCAAATGGCGCCCAGTCTTACCTCCTTCTAAATAATTTTTCAGGCTTGGATTTCTTGAGCTGCTCTCATTGGCCCCAAGGAATGTAATGCTTTTTTGTTTTATGGCATTTAAATAAAAAGGAAGGACCTGGAGCATGATGCTTTGATAGATTACATCTGAATGAGAGTAGCCTGGCCAGAAGTAATCTTAACGTTGCATCTTGGGGATGGGTTGCACAGATTGATAGCAGTTATGAGCTGGCTGGATATTGGTGTACTTGTGTAAACGTTGGGCCCCTATCATGTAAATTCACTCATTCGCAAGCAAAGGACAAGCACTGGGAATTCTGTCCTTGCCAGATGGGTTGCACCTCCCCCATTGTACTTGGAAGAATAGGCAGAAGGACTCCTGGCCTGTTTATAGATAATTAACATAGGCCGAGGTAACACCCTATTTTCTCCCTGCCTTAAATTTATATGCTAATTAACTTGAAAATAATTTGCAAGATTGAGGAAATCCCTGCTTTGCTGATAAACACATTGTTGTTCAAATTATGCTTACTGATGAGATGTCACTCATTGCTGTAATGTCACTTACTACCTTTAAATAAAATGCTGGGAATCGTGGGGCAGAGACAGACACATGTGCGCCTGTCTGGTTCCAGAAACCATGCAGTTCTCCTGAGTTGTTCATCATGCCGACATCTTCCTCCTTCAGAAAATTCCTGGGCATGCTGGAGCTGGACTCCAGCAGAGTTCGAGCCCCATGTCAGGCTCTGTGCTGACAGCCACAGCCTGAAGCCTGTTCAGATTCTGTTTCCCTCTCTCTATGCCTCTCCCCCACTAGTACTCTGTCTCTCTCTCTCAAAAATAAATAATAAAAAAAGATTAAAAAAAACCCCAAGCATTTGGAAATGAAGTTTTCAAAAATGGACAATACATGGATATTATCTTCGAGGAGTCAAAATCAGGCCAGGAATGGAGAGACCACAGTGTAATACATGCTCTAATGGAGATGGATGTTCACCACTACAGAGATGTGAGACAAACAGGTGTGGCTACAAGGTGAGGTAGGGAGGAGAGATCGGAACAGATAAAACAACAGGCTGTGTGCTATCAGCTCATTGCCCGACAAATTTAATGCACAGCTCTTAGATTCTGATTGTACTCATAACTAAAATCAGTAATCTGAACATTGTGAAATGAGAACAAAAACAATACCCTTGTCATAGTGCAGTTTTCTGTCAAGGATGATGTGATCTTGGACCTGCCTGACACCAAAATGGGATTATAAAATTTTAAGGCTCTTGTAAGACTCTACATTTTAGAATAAAATATATCTTCTGAAGAAAATTATATCACTTTGCATGTTTGCCTACAAAAAAAAATGTGCAGTAGAAAACTAGAATTTGTTTCACTCAAGGAAACACAAAATGTCTCCATAGTCCATCAGGACTGGCGAGATCAGCTGTGCACCCATCACAACAATTTTATTTATGTATTTCAAATATTAGGCATAAAAACAAGGAAGATAGAAGCAGAAGATGAGAACAGTAGATTGCAGCCTACAAATCTGGAAATGGGGAAAATTAATCTTTTCCTGAAAGATAAAATAATCATAAAGAATGAGATAAAATAAGAAACATTATCAAAAGAGAAAATGGTTTTGGATCCTTAGGTTCAGCTTATGGATGAAAGGTGTGTGAACGTATAAAGAGGAAGAATGGGGGACATCTGAGTGGCTCAGCTGGTTAAGCGTCTGACTCCATTTCTGCTCAGTCATCATTTCGCAGTCGTGGTTTTGAGCCCCACATCAGGCTCTATGCTGAGCATGGAGTTTGCTTGGGATTTTTCTCTGTCTCTCCCTCCCTGCCTGCCTGCCCTTCCCTGCTCCAAATAAAGAAATAAACAAAACAAAACCAAAAAAAGTGGAAGGATAGGACAAGGAGACAGTAGCCAAGCAAGAATGGTCCAGGGAACAACTAAAGCCTTAAATGGGTTGTGCAGGACTGCTGTCATTGTAGACAGTGAGGCATGAAGGGACTGTGCTGTTAGGAGCTCAAAACATTCAAGAATTCGAAGTACAAGTGGCCCTTTTTATTCTTATTCCACATGCACTAAGAACTCCTTTAATTTGACTTCACAATAGCTGCCTATAAAAAGAGATTCTCAATCAAGTCAGTATGAGGCAGTTTTATTTCTTGACAGTTATATTTCTCTTTATAAAGTCATAGGTCCTATTTTTAAAAATTATTCAGGCATATTTCATATTTCATGCAATGCTTACTTCGAGGCAGTTACAGTTCGGCGATAAACATATAGGCCGACTTGTTACTTATGCTTCTTAAAAAATAGTAGCATTTCTTTACCATGTGCAGAAAGCCACAAAAATGGCAAATTGACAGCCACCTCAAAGAAACTGCAGCCCATTTTGATATCTCTTGTGTTAACTAGAGGGACAGGAAGAAAATGTTCTAGTAGTAAAGAGGCACTTTACCTAGGAAACAGTAAACAGGACATAAAAGCTATTGATTCTCACTTTGAGGCCCATCCCAGAAGTTGGTGTTTGAAGGGTAAACACGTCGGAGTCCTGGAGCTCCTCTCGGTCTCCCATTCGGCCTGTATTCAAGGTTTATTTCAAGCTCCGATGTACAAATAAAACCCTTGAGTTCTCTGTGATCCCGGAGAGAGCAGAAGCCGAGGTTGCGGCAAGAGCTTCTCTACCACTGAGCAGTCGGAAGCTGCGAGGCTTCTTCCTTCTCTCAGCTCAGCCCTGCCCTTGGATATAGCCCGCCTGCTGTGCATCTGATACACAACCTGGGGCTGGCCTCCCCTGAGACTGCTCTTATTTCCTTCTGAACTGAGGGCTTTGGCCACCATTTTCATCGGAGAAACTGCTCTGTCTAGTGAAATCAGAGACGTACTAGGAAGCATAGGTGGAGTGGCAGGTTTAGAAAGAATGTTTCATTTCCAACGTCCCTGTCTGTGGGCAGACTGCCATTGATAGTGGACTCAGGCCGGGCAGCAGTGCCCGGAGGTCTGGATGTGGCCTGAAGGAGTACCCCTCCTCTGGAGCTTGCCTCGCCTCTCCTCATTCTCTGATCTTGCCTCGATTTACAACAATCCTCAATTTGCTTTATTTTCCTAGATGAACAATGTGAACAATATGTCATTAACATAGTAAAAATAAAATGATTTTAAATAATTGGAAAGCATTAAGTTTCAGAGAATTTAAGTTCGAGAGAAATGTATAGGCATTAGTAATGAACTGAGAATCGCCCAGCAGATTATAGTTTCCGAGCTGGAAGGGCCCTTTGAGAGCCTCTTTGCCCAAACCTCTCATTTTGCAGATGAGGAAATGGATCTCCAGGAGCTGAGGCTTGAAAGTGTAGATATGGGAAAAGAAAGTTAATTCATTATTGGGTATATTAAATTTCAGTGACTGGTAAGATGCCTAGTGGGAAATATTAACTGGGCTTTAGGCAATGTGATCAGAGAACCAGGCTTCCTTCTCTGTACGGTGTTTATTTTTAAATAAATTTTTCCTAAGATATTACGGCTCTGATAAGTATCACACATTTGTGCCTCCAAGGAAGGTCATATTTCTTTGTTATTTATTGGGAACAAGAAGGATAAAACAGTGCCACTTCTAAATTTTCCAGTGAGAACTTTCTTCTCAGGATCATATACTTGAATCTATATGTAGCCAGCCTACCTACTCTATAGGCAACCATTTACTCTGCAAAGGGTTACTCTCTAGAACTTCTAGACACAGTTCTCTTTGTGGAAGCCTGCATCTGCCATGTGGGTGTCAGTAAGGTGTGAGTGCGGGGTAGGCTGGAGGTCTCCAATTCCAACACACAAATCTGCATGGGTACATCAGCATTTAGGACTGGCGTGACTCAAGGAAATTACAGTACAGAGGGAAAAT